>OZ023155.1:13607255-15007255 GCA_963678695.2 Diplodus puntazzo | reverse complement strand
AAGAAGCCATTTCCTGAGCCTGTCATACAACCTCTAATGTGTTATTTTTCCGATTTTTTACACATAGCCTCATTGTAATCCTAATTAAGGTAGCGAAGCAAGTGACGCAGGAGCAGATGTATGAAGCTTGACTGTGCCACAACATTGAAACCGAAGCCCGATCCACACATACCGTAGCTGAGCATATGACTACAGGTGGTAGAAAGGTAGAGCCGCAGTAACGCCGACTCCAATCTACCTGCAGACACACAGACAGACCCTGGCTGTGTATCAGGCTCTTGACCCTTCTGCCAGGAGACTGACCAGATCAATACGTCTCTCTATTGTCAGACCATTTAGGAGAGGATTACGGGTCAGCCCCTGGTCACAGATCCTAACACACAGAGGGCAAAGGTCAGTCTGCCCGTGTACATCTACATGTGATTTCTACACATCAGATCTTGTTATGAGTATCACCTGTGGTAAAAAAAAAAAAAAAACCCTCTGCAGTGCGGTGTGGAGTGCCCAAGCCTGCTCCAACTCTCATTCTTTCACTTTTCAGTGCATGTGATGATCTGCTAAATCAAACCATCCCCATCTTCATCCTCCTGAACTGCTGACCCTTCTGGGTTCAAGGTCAGGGCAGCAGCAAGTCGAAGAGAAGAGGTGTCCATTGTGTGTGTGTGTGTGTGTGAGGAGGCTCGTTATAGGTCAAATTCACTAAAGAACAGTAAAGGTGATGACAATTAAATTACTCTGTAATGGTTATCCAGATTCATAAAGAACCACTATGCCTGTGAGTGTGTGTGTGTGTGTGTGTGTGCGTGTGTGCTATCAAACAAATGATCATTACATGCACTAATATAAGTGCACTTCACAGCTATAAAATTACACTTGAGTAGATTATTGAATTAAAGAAAATAAAACACCAGTTCACTGGTGTTGATTAGCACATCCGCTCAAGGCAGACAGCTAATTAGAAAGGATTGCTTGAATTGTCACTCATATTAAACCATCATAAGATTATCTCATAAGAGCGGCTAATTATCGGCTCGCCTTAAAATCAATCCAGCTCTGACTTAAGACATTTAAAATGCCGAATGCATATTGAAGATATCAATACGGGAATCTTCAGTGAGATGTAATAATTTAATCCACCGTCACTGCACATGAGACATCTGCCTGCTTCATGTGATTTCGTGTTTTCTTAACTTCAATATCATTTCACACTTCACTGGTAAAACATTGTCAGGTTTCTATTTCTGATAACAGTTTGTGTAATGGCTTTAAGATTTAAAAACTATTTTTTGAAACACAATGTTTGGATGACAAATGTAGACACATTTTTATATCAGCGTTAAGTACACACAATAAAAATCATGTAGTAGCAATTAAGTCTTTGTACTCTGTTGAAGTCACTTTCTATGATGTGCTCTTAAAAGAGAAACAGAAAGAAGTAAAGTAAGTTTGAATTTATGTTAATATTGTAAATACTAATGATCAATTTTGCACATTTCTTTTGTTGAGTTTAGGATGTTTATGTTATGTTGTTTTTATTAGGCTTAGAACTAAATGCAGATCTTTCCTTAGACAAATGACACAACATTTACTTGTCTTCTTAGTGGACCTGGCAGCCACCAAGGTTTTACCACTCACTCGCCATTGACAGTTTGAGATAATAATGTAATTAATGAAAAAAGAAATGAAGAAATTCATACCTCTGATTACTTTTAAATAACATCAAGCTCATTCCTTGACCCATAGCACACAAATATATGGTTCTTTCCAAAGATGTTACCCAAAAGTACTTTTTTTTTTAAAATAATGGCATATGTGCATACATTGAATATATATCACTAAAGACCTTTTATCAGAACCTGTCTTATAATTTAAACCCCAACTCTTTTTTTTCTCTCCCTCCAGTCAAGTTCTCAAGAGGTTGTTTAAAGATTCAATCTTTACAACACAAACTTTCCTGAAAGAACGACTTTCTGAGAACTACAATGACAACATCAACAACAACAAAAAAGTTTCAAGGAAACACTTACCAACTGTGACACAGATGAAACCTTCCTTCACAGTCCTGTAAAACAAAGAAGAAGTGCATCATTGTCCACAGTCTTCAAACAATTGTCTCAAAGATATCAAGAGGGAACCACAGGTCTCACTGTTCATGTCGGTTTATTACAATTACAATTCATACCCTTTTGCCAACATCCATCTTACTGACCAATAATATCTGCCTCAAGGCTGTACTAAGCTTGCAACAAGATCTTGTGCACGAATGGATAAAACCTGAATAATGTGGCAAATCACAGACAGACAGCCATTATCACCATATTGTTATTTTGCACTCATTTCTGTCTCCGGGGCTCTGTGCTGTTTGTTATAAAGTTATATTACAACCTGAGGATAAGAAAATACACTCCACAGACGTATTATGCATAAAATACATAAAAGCCACCAGAATGGACTTTTCTCTCTCAGAAAAAGAAAATATATACATGTAAATCAAAAACCACTCCTCTTTCATACATCCATTGCATTCTCAAGTCAGTCAGAGCACTTTCACACTGCAGTTCAGATCGCTCCTCTATCCTCCAAAATCTAGAGACTCATCTGAGTCTTTGGATATCGATCACAACAAAACACGAACAGCTTTTTCTCCACTGCCACTATGGACAATGCATCTGTACTATGCACTGACATTTCTTATACATGTCTGTCTCGCTGTTGTTTGAAGTGTGAAAACGATGCAAACAATGCAAGAATCTAAACACCGAGAGTACCATGAGCAAACCCCCCTTTGTTGCGGGTGCGTGGTCATAAAATTCAAACTTGGCGTCACATAGACAGTTTTTCACGAAGAGAAATCTCAACCGTGAAAATAATTTCCCTTCCTCCTAAAATAATTTGTGACAGTGCTGCAAACAAAAGACTCTATCTTAATTTTGACGAGCTTAGAGAACACGGTCATTGGCGTCACACTGGCAGAAAATAAGAAATGTGCCTCAAGATAATAAAAGACAAACACACAAATGAATGAATTAATAAATAGAATATTAAAACAAAACCCTACACACAACATGCTGGGGTTTACTGTAACAGAAACAGAAACTAATCTACAGTATTCCCTGCAGTGCTGACATTCAGACTTCGTTCTGAATTATATTAGTATCATTAAAACTGAGCTAAAACCAACACTTCCCTGTTTCTCTCTACAGTATGGTATGATGATGCCACAGACTCAATCAGCCTTTAACCCCTGCCCTTAGACAAGGTAAAGGCATCCATTCCCCTGACTCCAGGTCAGTAAGTAAGCTTGTATTTTTGGATGGCGGCTGCCGATTGCGTATGCACTTTAATAAGCGGGCTGCAGGTCAGGCAGATTTATAGGCCCGTGGTGGGGTGGAGGGACCGGACTCCCTTGGCCTCCAGCTTCCCTCTGCGCCATTACGCCAGAGTGAGATATAGTGGGATATTGATCCCAATGCCACTTCATTTCGCAATAACTATTACACGATATTCTCCCGGGCTGCGCGTGGCTCCTGATTTATGCTGCCTTGCTATTTACATTAGCAGTAAGTGTTTTTCTATACCAACTGCGGAGGGTCTTACAGCCACACAAATGGACATGTGAACATTCACATTCTATACCATACCTGTCTTTTTGCTGCCTTTGATGCCTTTTCACGGTAGCAGGGGTGCTTAACACACACCGCTGCCTGCTAGGTGAGTAATGGAAGATACTAGGCATAAGCATATTGAAGGATACATTCCAGCCTTCATTACAGTTGCACGATTGACCTTGAGGCAATGTTATTCTGCTGTATTATATCTTATTTAAAATACCTGCTTGATCACATCCACTCTTTAGACTGCTATTATATTTAGTGGGATGTTTTTGAATAATTTCATGTTAGTTCATTTCCCACTTGAGTGTGAAGAAAGCAAACAAAAGAAGAGATGATTGCTGCATCTGTGAGAAACAAAACCATAATTTTCGGCCTATAGTGCAGTACATTCTCATCTAGACATTACATTTATTTAACACATTGAATCTATTTACAGTACATTCATCAACATAAAGCACTGCACTGTGTGGAGCCAGTTACACTGAAATAGGAGCTAATTTTCAGATGAAGATGTTTCTGTTTACACAGTGCAGCTGTGTGAAAATATGTCTTTGCCAGAAGCAAATTTAATTGAATGCTGCCAATTTGCAAATTACATCATATGTTGTCATGATGAGGTTAATTAGGATAAGCAGCCTGTGCCTCCTGAACCAGCTGCACACTCCAGAGCTGGGTCTTTGCCAAAGTGGCTTCCCTTGCAGTGCCAGGCTGGTGCTGAGTGTTTGTTTACACACAGAGGAAAGCTGTGTCAATGGTAGGAGGCATGAATTGGGAGGAAGGGGTGGGAGACAGACCCAGTTAGTGCTGACATTCCCACAGGCAGCCCCCACTGGGGGAACTGCGCCTCAGATGCCGTCACTGCTGCATTGTGGCACAACAGAAAACAAAAGGACTAATGACCCTTAATTGCTTTGGAGCCGTTTAAAATCAGATGAGTGTCGCCTAAACTGCAGTATGTAAATCAAACCCCCCTCCTTGTCCCTCTTCCCGGTCGACCCCCTAAGCTCTCTCCCCTGGCACAATCAAGTCTTTTTCTCATAAGGGGGCGGGCAGCTTAGCAGGCTCGCTGCCAAGTGAGGGGAGCTGGCAAGCGTGGTAATGTGCAGACACTTGTTGCTACAATGCCTGCCTGTTACGCCAGCACATGGTAGAAGTGGGGTGGCTGAGGGGCGTGTGTGAGGAGCAGATGGGCATACTATAGCCTCCACGTGCTCCCATATTAAACATGCTAATAGAACAGAAGCGTGCTCTGCTCTTGGCTTTCAAAGCTGGCAGACACTGCGTGCATGTCCCATTCATTAATAGGTCCATTCATATGCAACACCAAGTTTGATTGTACACAAATGCCCCATTAGGGGAGAAGGGGTTGGTTAGTGAATGCAAGTGAGTGAGTATGTGTGTGTGCGTGTTTCAGCAAGTGCAGTTGCTCGTGCTTGTTCGCAGGCATGTTTGCATATCTTTGAAAGTGACAGTGTACGTGTTTTGTGTATGCATGAGGGACTGTATAAGATTAAGAAGAGTTTGGTTTGGAGACTTAAATTCAGTGATAGAGGACAATTAACAACACAATTTATAGAATGTACAGAGATGACTCCATTGTTGGTTAGAATACTGAAAATTGCAAAAAAAAAAAAAAAAGAAAGAAAGATACAATGTATTTGCAATATACAATCATGAAAACCAGACATTAAAAAGAAACAACTGACGCGTATATAAATGTGACATATTTCAAAATTTTGAGATGAAAACACATTTGAGGTATACGCCTTTATCAGAACACATAGTCAACAATAACATAAACTGCTGAGTTTAATAACTGCAGATATCTCCAGGACTGAGACCAGGCAGGTGTCTCAGGCCGATGACCTAGTGAGAGGTGAGCGATGTCCTCCTGTGCCCGAGCGTGTCCCACAGCTCCCACCACACCCATTAACATCAAGCCTTAATGCATTTCCTATATCTGCATGCTTTTTTCTGCTATATGGAGTCCCTGGTGATTTAAAGAGAGCAACAAACCTGTCCTATTTTCAGAGTGACATTATTGATAGACCGTCACTTCAGATTAAGGCTAATGGTTATTTTATGGCGCATATGTCAAATCTGATGTGTACTTTTTTCCTCGTCCTGTCTCTTACCCTATCTTTCTCTGTTTTATTTGAGCCTAATGATTGCCTCAAGATCATTGCCACACTTGTAATGGAACAGAACAGAACACAACTCCCTTACTATGTAATAACATTAAGAAAATTGACCTTTTCCAGTAAATGACCTGCAACGTACCACTGCAAAAAATAAGGCTTTTTTTTTTCTTTCAATAATATGTCATATATTTGAATATTTATGCTATTATAATATTTTATGCTTCAAAAAGAATGATTGCTCTTGTCTTATATGTACAAAGCTGAATGAAAAATGTGAGAATGAAAATGATTCACATCTGAATCAGGGTGATCAAACATTGATAGGGCATGTGTTTAGTTTCTATGACCATGGTGGTGTCCTGAACAGGCAGCTCCACCACTTCCTCTTCACCCTGCCACTCTTTATCCACTCCAGTGTTTTCTCCCTGTGAACCTGTATCCCCTCTTGTCATGGATTAGCCACCATACTTGCGCGAACAAAGACTCAGTCAGCATGTGCTTATGTGTTGGTCCATGTGCTATGTGAAGAGGGGACGTGTCTCCCACTTATGTCTGGATCTTAGAGGACCCTAATTTGTTAGGCATAAAATCAGAACACCTGCTCGGAGAACACTCAGTGTCAGCGGCTCACTTTGTGTCACAAAGGTTTTCTGGCCGCGAGGCTTTTTGTTTCACCACTTGAGTCATCAGTGTTGTTTGAAATCAATTTAATGATTGTGCCTGAGACTGATTTGAGTATGCAAATGCTGCATGGCTAAGAAAAGTAGGAAGCAACATAAAGAGAAAAAAAACAAGGAAGGGGCAAAAAAGGCCATAGGGAGAGGAGATGGGTGTGGCATATATTGCTCATGATAATAATGGTATATCTTTTCAATATGAATTTTAAAAAATCATATTGTGAGGTCTGCAATATTCCTACTTGTTGAGATACTGGCCTCATACCATAACACACAGCAATAACAAGCATGGAAGAAAGTGAAAGTAGCACTGCTATTTGCTCCACATTGGTGAAGGACGTTCTGAAAAAAGGAATCAACCCCAGAAGTGTTTAAGCGGTTTAGGTACGCAAGATCAGATGAACAACAGACCATGGTCATGCAATTGAAGAGGAGACAGTAACAACAAGAGGTGACAAAACACATTTTACCTTCTCAAGCTGTTTAGTTTTTCGCTGAATGTCTGCAGGCAAACTGCTGCAACACTTATTCTATTCTAAATTGAATCATAATTTAATTGTATAAAAACAGAGAGTGATTTGCACTATTAAAATCAATCTAAAATCCCTTGTTTGGAAATACTTTGAACTTGGTCAGTAACTTACTGGTCAGTAAACAGCAATACTGTGAAACATGAAGATAAATCTGTATGCCCGCTATGGTATGTAAGGTACAGTTAGCTAGCAAACCGAGGGCTAAACTGATATAAATTATGAATCATTTATTTAATCTCATTCCGAGAGACTGGTCTACAGTCTTTAAATGAAGTTCTGGGTCATAAATATTTCTTTTATTCATTTATTTTGTAATGTGTTGGCATTTTTACATTTTTATGTTGAAACAAATATACCCTATACAATTCAGTATGTCTCTTGTTTTATGTGCTTTCCTCTCTGTGTAATACACAAAAAAAAACACATGTTGTTTGTTTTTCAGAGAGAATAATCAAACTAAAGACTAGTTCTGCTCAATTTTGACAGCAGTATTTAGAAGAATTAGAAGAAGAATATCATCATCTCAGAAATACTACAAAGATATTGAGATACTATTTTACCTCCTTGGTCCCATGTACTAGTCTGACATTAAAGAGCATTAAGTCATTAATGAGTGTTCCAGCAGGTGGTTGTAAAAGAAAAGACAAAAAGTAAAAAGAAAAGAGAAAGCAGAATTTGACTTTACACTTGAAGAATCAAACTATCTGAAGGACAAGACATGCAAGAAAACAGTGTTTGAAAAAAAGAAGAAGAAAACACTACAACAGGACAAGGTAGACTATAGGTCAGAGAGAGGCCGGGGAAGAAAAGAAGTACAAGAAAGAGATAGCAGAGGAAACAAATGAATAAATTCATGGGCCACAAAATGAAAAGAGAGATGGAGGGGAGTAGAGTAAAGGAAGGGGGTTGGAGTCATCAGTGGAAGATTTTTATTGTCCGGACACAGAAGATGCACACAAAAGCACTGGGAAGATTCAATTAAGTATCATATGCAGTGACCTTATTGCCATGGTTACGGAACAGTGGAAAATATTAATCAAGCCTGCACTTGCAACAAGGAGAAAAGATGGTGGAAGGAGAGATAGAAGGAAGACGGAGACAGAGGGTGGTGGGAGAGGGAGAGAAGATAATGGCACGGTCTATATGTGTGTTTGATTTTATGTGTTTTAATGAGTACATTCACAAAGGCTCATGACTGCCCACACAAAGATTTGGACATCTGTATGCTGACATTGAACATGCCAGTTTTTGACAATGGATTTTTTTCAACTCCTTTGACTCCAAAAGTATATTTTTAAATGAGCAAGAAAAAAAAGCAACAAAAAAAAAGCTACCATGCTGCCATCAAACCTTGTCTGGCTCACATTTGCACAAAGAGGAGTCACAAATGTGGAATGAGCTCAATTCAGAACTCATTTCATACAGGGGTGAACTCACTTTTCAGCTCACAAAGATTTGTTTTAGCTCGCTCTTTGTATTTCAGGTTGAATTTCATGTGCCCAAATGTCTGTTGATGCTTTCTTGGCGAGGAGGGGGGAAAAAAAAATCTAGAATCCATCACACATGGGTGAATTTATTAATAACAAAAAGTTGCAAATGTTTGCCACATGAAAATGAAATGTTTTCATCCATCAATGTGTTTTGTTTTCTCCCCGTGTAATGGTAAACTTACACATAGTTCTAAATAAATCCTCTAAAAAACAGAGCTTGCATATCGTTACAGACTCAGACGGCAAAATTATGACGATCATTTCAATCATATTCCATTATGATGTTCTCCTCAGTCACATTTCCCTGCACGCTGCAGAAGGGGAAAGTTGAAGATTGTTCTGTTTGATGAAGCTGTAGAGTGTTTGCTCGCTGTCTGCAGGGACTGTCTTGAAAACAATCTATCTGAAACTCCCCCGCTGAGCAAAATGTTAAATAAACAAAGGCGGGGATAAACAAAATCTCTCCATTTCAATGTCACCGAGAAGAAAGCTAACATTTTAATGCTGCCATTGTGAAAAGGGAGGTGGCAGCAATGACGCGATCATCATTTAAACTTTGGACACATGCTGAAATGATTTTGTTTTCTCTCAAAATAGTTAATTATAAATACAGTAGCTCTTGAAATATAATTGTCATACTTGCTTCAGGCATTAGGCAGAGAAATAATCTCTCTTACTCGTTGGTTTCCTGATTTACCTTTCCTTCAAGAAAACAATTTAAGACCTCCTGATTTCAATAAACATTATTTCTAGTGACACAAAATAACAGTATTTGGGCTAAAAAGTAAAATAAAGTAAGGGTTGTAAAGCACCAGTAAACATACTTTTGGAATAGATATAGTTATTTACATTGTGGTCACATAGAGAAGCTATTGCACAATAGAATCGGCATGACAGGGTAAATGTACAGCACACATGCTGCAGTATAACTTGATATTTTTTGTAACTGTTACCTCCATCCTTTGTTGAAGTTATACTGAGTCAATGTGGGTATATATGAACTGTGGAGTAACCCAGGGTCCTGTCTTGAGCACACTGGTTTGTCCCACTTAATGTCATATCATGAAATTAGGGTTCATTGTTACGCTGACAACACTCAACATTCTCTCTCCATTGACCTTCTCAACTTTATGAAATTAGACATTCACTATCAGTGCTTTATTAAAAAACTGGATGACACAAAATGTCTCCTAATTAACCTTACATAAATCTTAGCTTTCATTATCATTCTTGACATTCTTGACAAAGTGTCGTCTTTGATAGCAGACAAAGAGTGAATAAATAAAAAAAGAATGGAACAGCATGGTTTCTGACTGTGGCAAGCAATTTAAAATATTTGATTGTGTCAGCCTTACTTGTATGATATGGTTGCTTGATTACTGCTATTTGCTGCATATTTATTTCCACCACAATTATTATTTAGACTGCAGTTAGCAGCCAGAATCAAACTACACATGCTGTTCTTTTCTTTGTGGCCCCAATAGCCAGATGCTAAGGACATCTGTGCTGTCTTCTTAATGGCTCAGTTCCTGTCTGAGGAAATTAAGAAAGCCGGAGTAGAATCTTTCAAGTCTCAATTAAAATCTTGTGTGAGACCTGCTTGTACTTGTACTCTGTCAGTTTTCACTCTCTGTTTTAGAATTTCTCTTAAATATTTCACCCATCTGATCATGTTGATTTCATTTTATTCTCTATTATTCTCAATTAATGATTCAGATAATTATTACAATTGCTGTAAATTGATTTTGTGTCTATTTATCAATTAACTGAGTACTCATTCCCGCTCTAAATTACAGTTACAGGTGATACTGTGATATATGTTACACAGTACATAAACATAACTCAATTTTGCAAATTCATTTTAGGGTTTATACTTTCCTTCTGCTGTATGAAACTATCTATTACTGTGCAAAAAACTTCAAAAAAACAGTTACATTACAATTTGCAAAGAGTCGGCAACCTCCAGACACAGCAACAACCTGCTATTTTGCAGTTAAAGTGTTGAAATGAATCTTAAAAAAATAATTTGATTAAAATTATGGGTTTCATTAAAGCATGGAAAAGATTTTTAAGTTTTAGCATGCAGTTACGAAACTGTAATGAAAAACTTCCACCGAATATTGCGCTGCATCACAGAACTTTGACGACATAAGTTTTTTAAGAAGTTGGTGCAAGTAGGGCTCTTTTATGAGTGATTTGAAGAGTGACAGGCAGTGGTCATGCAGGAAATCAGCCAATAAAGTCATAACTGAGTGATTTGAGTTCGACATTGGTTCCATCCCCTGCCTACTCTAATCCTGAGCCCCAGTGTCTGAAATTCCCCTGCCCATCCCTGTGGCAGAGCCTGCAGAGACCTATGGGTGAGACACAGACTGAGGTGTAACAGGAGAGGGGCCTGAGCCGAGTGGCTGTTAAAGTGCCTGATGTGACCATGACCACTTCCAGAAACAATTTAATTCCACAGCTTCAGCCATCTCCAGCTGATCTACTCCTCCAAGGTCATTAACTGTGCCACAGAAGGTCACATGATTAATGAGTGGCAGACCCTCTGGTGCAATAACGTGTATCAACGTGGCCCATTGATTAGACAGGGGCCAGAGAGAATGAATGGCCAGGGACAGCTTGGCCCCCTCACAACCCCGTCCTTCCCAGACCCCATTTTTCATTTTCATCTGCACAAACAGACACATATAAACCACTTATAATATTCCCAAAATACAATCTCTTCCAAAAGAGAGAGAAAAAAATCAAATCACGTATAGACAGAAGCAATATTTTTTTAACTGGACTAATATCTCAATATTAACATTGTAACATTATAACCAAACACACAATAACTAAAAAAGCAGGCGTCTTTCTGAGTCTAAATGGCCGTGGTTCAGTGCAACTACATAAGTTCAACCTCTGCTTAGAAGTGCTGTGAGCACTGGCCTCAGGTTGATCTGGGTATCAAGCATCAGAACGTTCTGTTGTTGCAGTCCTTTTCCAGGACTATGATAAGCACTGTGCATTACTGAGGGCAATCTCCAAGAGGAAATGAAACATTCTGCTGCCACAGACCAGCTTTATTAGAAGACAACAAGTCCGGCCTCTCAGGATATACAGATCAGGAGATTTAATTGATGCTGACTGACTGTCAATGCACTCCTATAGCTGGGAGAAACAAGAGTGTTTAACACTGCTCCACTGTAAATAGTATTCATTTCTCAGTCTAATCAACTTAATGCAATTTCAATAAGTCCATTTCTTAGAGTAGCCTTGTTGATTTGAAACCTCATCGCCCTCTGTTTTATTTTCACCAGTGCCAACAAATGTAATGGCTGCTAAGTATATTGGGCAATAATATAAGAATGCTCTACATCCAGTGCATGCATTTCAATTTTACCTTGAGGTCATAGCATTATGGATAAACCCCAGTGGGGTCATTAATCATAAATATGTACACTGTATGTAATAACAACCAGTAGGGAGAAATAGACTTCGAGGAAGGTTTCAGATGAGAACTTGTGTAAAAGCAGGGGACACAGTGGCTGTGTAAATATTTGTGTAAACACATGTCATCGGTTCACCCCCTGCACCTGGGTCAGTGTTTTCCCAAAGCTGGCACACACCCAGGCAGTCAGTATATGCATATGGAAGTACACATTTTCAACTGTTATTGTCGCAGAAACATGATAAGCAGTGACAGGTTGAGCCAAATTCACTCGGAGCACAACCAGGAAAACTACATGTTTTGGAAAAAGGAAGAAAAAAAAAATAACAGAGATGTTGAGATATGTGTTTGTGTAATGATGTTTTATCGTGAGACGAATTCTGGGTCACGGGATATTTATCTGTCGTTATGAATATGGAGGAATAATAATTTATGAGGCACGCCGATAATAAACATAATTTTGAAAGGTGCGGCTGACATTTTTTTACACTACTTTTTTATAAATGAACAACGAAAATAAAATAAAAAAATATTCTTGCATCTTATCAAACAGTCAGAGAACCCCTTGACCCTTCTGAATAAAGCATCTCTCTGGAGATTTGACACACATCTCTCAGCACAGATCTGAAGACAGCCATGGATGTTGTTTGCCCTCTGATATATTTTTAATATTCAGATCATATCAAATATGTCCTCTTTCAATAATTGATCTATCTATCTATCCACCAGCAACATAACACATGCTGAGCTCTGCCACGTGATTTCTATGCCCCAGTCAGTATATCTCCTTTCCTGTTTCCAGTGCGATGAGCAGAGCTACCCATGGCATGCTCCAACGAACCCCGCGACCACAGACTCGCCATCGGCCTCTATGTTTATACTTATTTAAGGATGCACCGATGTCACCGCTTGTTTATGATTACGATAAAACACTTCTGTCTTAAAATATGTTATATATGCATATTGCACCGCATGTTAGGACCAACATGTCTTTAACTGTAAAGGTCACACATGCACTGACAGCTGCTGCAAAATCACATATCTATTTCGTAAGGTATACACTAAAATATATTTCCTTTTCCGAAAGGAACACAGTGCAACACAAACATATCAGAGTCTAATGGAGTGAGTGTTTTTCATCCCGTCTTTTGACCAACAGCATCTCCTGTGGTGGCTCATTTCCTTAGTGCAAGAGGTTCCCACCCTCCATCGCAGCCAGGCTTCAGGGGGCATGGCGGATAGAATGCGAGATGGAGGGAAGGAGCAAAGTAGAAGAGGGGAAACCATGCTGGGAGAAAGGAAATCTTCCATGTGCAGAAGCAGAGTGGCTAGAGGACATTTCACGCTAATGGCGGACGGGCCAATTGAAATGACTGCAGCGCTGCATGATTTGAAGGTCAGGAGACAGCGGATTATATTCCAGTGGTGGTGAAGGGGGATTGGAGGAGTAAAATGGTGCCTCTCCACCACCACCACCACCCCGCCCCCTCCTCCTCCTCCTCCTCCTCTCCTGAATTATTGCAGAACAGCCAAGATGGAATCAACATAGCACCGAACCCCAACATCATTACACTTACACAGAGCACAACATGAAACACATCCCATTGCTCCGGTCTTTCCTGCGCTTATACATCATCAGAATGAGAAATTCTGCTCTGGAAAAAAATTCAGGAGCTCAGTTTGCGAAACTGAACCGCACAGCGGACCACCCTGCTTGTCTCTATATTTAAACTCTTTTCATTATGTAACCAAATTGTATTTACGCTCTCCAGTAGCACCATTAAAAAATTACATTTGCGCGAGCGATAAGGTCAAGAGCAAACTGTGATAAAATGTTGTTCATAAAACAAGTATTTTGCTCGTGAAGGCCAAACACAATAAGGCTTTCTCAGTGAACTGCCACTGCTCTTATTTTTATCCTTGAGCAGGCGTCATAATAAAGCAAACAATTAGATTTCCTCCTGTTGACATGGGTGACACACTGGATGAAACACCATGGCTGAAAAAGCAGGGTGACAGATGAGAATACAAAAGTTACTCACACATGAGAAAAGCGTAAAGTGATTATGCACATGACCGCAGTAATAAGCTGTAATAAGATGTGGAATGACCATACGTGTTTGCTCCAGACACTGTGCCGGGCAGGCTAACATGATTATGTCTTATTTTCATCCAATGGTTATTAGAGGTTTAAGGGCAGAAGGACCTGGAGCCTGACTTGCAAACAAATATATAAAAACATCAACAAATGAGGCAACAAACATGTCAAGCAGAATTGCAGAAATCAGGGACATTAATGTAATTAAACTAAACCCCTTGAAGGCATCAGCTTCTCTATCTGCCTGGTGTGGTTTCATGACTTCCGGAGGCTGTGCCATTTTTCAAAATCAACATGAGACATTGCACATGTCTCTGGAATTCTGACCGTCAAAATGTCTGTGTTGTTTATCTGACTTTTAGATGCACCTGCTTTAGTAAAAAAAAAAACCAACCCCTGTGGCCATGCAGAGGCAGGTATTTAGATACAGCTCTTTCCGGTGTCAGTAAACACTGTTGGTATATACTTGAAGGCAGCGTCCAATCCGAGCTGCTCTACGACACTGACAGCACCGAGGTGGACACCTTATAGGAGGAGAGCAGGTGCCACTCTGCGTGAACGGGCCAGTAGACGAGTTTGTATTGTTGAGGGGGAAAAGCACAAACACTTACTACCATGCCGGCATTCACACGCTAACAAAAGCCACACAACCAAATCAGTGAATTTAGAAAAAAAAAACTCATCTCAAATATCCTGTGAGGCTCTATTGTATTGAACTACACAGATGAAGGAGGGAAAGGGTGGGTGCTAAAAAAACCTTGTGAAGCTTGGACGTGAAAAAAACAAATGCTTCAAGCGTCTGTTTGTGTTTCTCCTGTATGTTTTAATAAGTGAGAAAAATAGAGGAGGAGAAAAAAGAAAAGGAGGTTTGTTGCATGTTTTTGCATACTTGTTTGGATTTCTATGTGTGAATATATATGCATATATGTAACAAAAAGTCTAAAAAGGGTTAGTCCAGACTATTATGTACTAATGTGTTGTTTTGCTCGAGGTTTTTCAACAAATTTATAGACAGGAAATGAACTTACATCTGGTAAGCTACCAAATCCACAGAACATTATATTACAAAGGTGGCAAAACAATTCAACTGAAAAAAAAGAGAAAAAAGAAAGACAAATATGTATTTTTTGTATTAAAATTACAGTGTACTTTCTGTTTCATCTCAGTTTAAAGATGAAGAGGAATTATTTCTATTATAAAATTATTTATTAAAAAGAAAACAAAAAGTGTTGCCATAAGGATGCCATGTCAGTACTAAAAAAAGAGTAAGCACAGGTTCCCCCCAGGTCAGTAGTGTTTCATGGCCTGTGCACTAGTGCATAGGATGGAGAGAGAGAGAGAGAGAGGCAGAGATGGTGCTAAAAGTCTGCTCCCCCGCTGCATGCTGTGCTTGTAAAACTCTACAGGAGATAACAGACAACCAAGGTAGCCCAGTCAATCCAGTGCACGTTTGAATGGCTGACCATGTTAAGCTCTTAAAGCAGGCATTAATCCTGGATTTTAGGAGCAGAGCTAAGTTTGGCAAGTTATCATGGCAAGGCCCAGACCTTAGCTGGAGTTCAATCACTATGCAGAAGCCCTGACAGCCTAAGTCACACAGGCCTCAGACACGACCAGCACTACAATCAGACTGAAATAAGAGGCATGCTTGTACAAAATAATGTAAAATGATCAGTAAGTGGTAAGTGTTGTATGCTATAGTCACAACTTCATTCCAGAGTATTCTGATTCACTAAAAACAGACGCAAAAAAATAGATTTTTACTGGTTATGTATCATAAAAGGGATACACATTTTTCTCCATCAGAGAACTGAACGATTTATCCGTAGCGTCATGTGTTGCATTCTAGCAAAGATTCGACCTGACTTCTGGTTCTGGTAGAGCCTGAGTGACCTCTCTGGCCAGCCTCAGCCTCAGCCTCAGCACTAGCCTCGCCCCTCCTGACATAGGCAGGCCAGACCAGAGCAGAGCCTTCTCTGTTCTACCCGACTCCAGACACACACACAGCTCAGATCAACGTCTGAGATAGCTGTGCAGACAGACAAACATATTAAGAGCTGACAGCTCCTGACTATGCATCTGCAAAAGTAGCATTATCATGTTTTAGCAGTGGCACAAATACCCATCAGCCAACATGGCTGCGGCAGGCGCGTGGTCACGTGAAGGCATCCACAAACGGATGCGCATGCACACACACACACACACACACACACACACACACACACACACACACACACGCACACACACACACATGCGCACGCCGCACACCAATCCTAGGGTGCAGTCAGAGGGCTTGGGCCAAGGCTTAGGGCTAGAGCATGGGCTTAGGGAACTGGGTGTGCTTGCTGGCAGATAGGGGATATTAGGGGCAGTGTGTTGACTGATAAATCTTCCTGCACGCTGTAGGACCTGAGTTATCATCTGACATATGAAAAAATACCAGAGAAGCTGTGAAGAAAGGAGAGGAAATTAAATGAGAGGGGGATGAAGAAGGGGAGCAAGCCAGCGTTGTAGCAGGCATCTGTTTTGCTCCTCATCCTCTCCCACAAACGCACACACACACACATACACACACTGTCAGTTCAATCTACATATCAGATTTCATTCATGTTTCTACATTTATTCTGCTTGTGTCATGAGCACAACGGTAGCTAAAACACTGTACGGCTAATACCGTGTCAAAAATAGTCTTGTACGCTTGTAAGAATACCTGCTACTTCCTGTGTGGGGTTTATGGAGCTCAGAATCTGGATCATCACTATGTGACAGTCTTCATTTATGTATATTGTTTACTGTGTGCAGAAGATAAAAAGACCCCCATTGATAGTTATTAAAAATTGCATGACATTTTGATTTAAAATTTAATTATAATAGTCTGAGCGCAAAGAGAAAAATATGAAATTGAATAGTCTCTTTTATTTTCGTGTCTTTTCTTCCTAATTTGGCAGAGAGGACTCATGTGTGCCTGATGGCTAGCTTTTTGGCACAGTGTGTTGATAAACCCTGGAGTATGATAGTCCTTTAATTCGTGTCAGGAAAGCAAGAAAATCTTTGAGAAAGTCACACTTTTTCTTTAACTGTATGTACACTCAGTTGCCAGTTTATTTGGTACACCTGACTAAATCTAATTAGTTTTAGAGGTGGTGAGTTAACTTTGAAGTGATTTAGTGTAACTGCTTCACTCAGGGGGGGCCTGTAATGTTTTCCACCCTATTGTTCTTCCTTTTTAATCAATGAAAGTATATTGAATTTGTGCTTTTGATTAACACACCCCCACAATGATCCCTGTCAGTAAACACAGTGATTCTTCTAATTACTTGAGCTCATACACAGCCAAATTGTCAGGGTTAAAATCTCTCTGAAAGTGCACACATAAACAGGGTTAAAGTCCACAATCTCCACACTAAGACATGTTTGATATTTTGAACACCTGCCCAGGAGCCATGTCAGCTCTGTGAGTGAACAGATAATTCTCCAATCAACACTTGTCGACTCCAAATAATTGCAACTGAAAAAAATCAACACTTATTAACATTGAGGGGGAATAGCTGTGCATGGCATTTGGGGTTTTTATATGTATTAGTGAGTGTGAGTAAGTGAGTAAGTGAGTTAGTTAGTGTGTGTGAGGGAGAGAGAGACAGAGAGAGAGAGAGAGAGAGAGAGAGAGAGAGAGAGAGAGAGAGTCCAAATGGATTTCAGCACTAGAATAAATCACTGTCGCCACAGAAACAAGCCGACAGCTGTGATGGATAGCTGAAATTTTTGTGTTGATGTCTTTAGTATTGCTGACAATTTGGTAGTCCTGGCTTTTCCACTTTTCCTGTGCTTGCGTGTGGCTAAACACATCTAAATGCTGGCACACACCCCATGTACCACGTCACAGTATTTCACACCTGCTCAAAATGTTGGACAAAAAAAAATCTAAATTTGGTGGGTTTGTGCCACAATAAAAAAGCTTAAAATGATAAAATCATGAACTAAAAGTACATTCTGAACTATTTTTTGTGTTGTTAATGATTTAAAAATTATGTAAAAGTAACTTTAAATATCTGAATATTTTTTAAAAGTGTATTGTCATTAAGGAGAAAACTTTCTGTAATTAAACAGTGGACATCATCTTCTTGAGTGAGTGTGTGTGTGTGTGTGTGTGTGTGTGTGTGCGTGTGTGTGTGTGTGTGTGTGTGTGTGTGTGTGTGTGTGTGTGTGTGTGTGTGTGCACTATGGTCTCATGTTTTTTTTTTGCACCTGTACACACTGGCCATCTCATTGGGTAATATGTTGCCATATGACACAGTCTGTGACTGTGAGGGGTGTTAGGAAGATACACTGTCTGTCAACGCCATCCATTCAAACTGAGGATGAAAAGTGATTTCCTCTTTTTTTTTTTTTTTTTCGTCACAACCTGCTTTACTCCCAGTTCTGTTATCTGGCCCACTCCAACGCTACTGGTCGGCGACTCTGCCCCTGCCCTAAATGCACTGTCACCCCCTTCTCCAGTACACAGCACCATAGCACAGCAAGCACACACGCGCGCACACACACGCACACGCACACACACACACACACACACTTGATGGAGTTTGGTTACTGTACAAATTCCCCCCCAAAAAAACATTTGCTTTTTTTCCACATAAGCTGCACATAACGCAATGTAAACAACCTATACACCTAAGCATAAAGTTATGTAAACACAAGAACACTATACACCCTTACATACAAACACACACACACACACACACACTCTCTCTCTCTTTCTCTCTCTCTCTCACACACTCACTCTCTTATACACACACACACACACACACACACACACGCACACACACAAAGTAAAGAGTTGGGCCGCTCTAAGCCAGCCCCCCCACATCCAGTGTTTCCATCTGCTCTCACCTGGCAGGATCAAAAAGAGCACACTTCCCACAAACTTACAAAGAATCAATACTTTCTCCAGCAAAACAAAGCAGCCACAGCCTCAGCCTCAGTCCCAGCTCCACACTAACTGTACTCAAAGTACTGTAGACTGAAAGAAAGAATCCACAGAGCAGAAATTAAAAAAGGATTTACCGACCTTACTGTCTCTTTTTTTCCTCCCCTGTTCTCTCTGACGTCCAATCCCCTCTTTTTCTTCTGCTCGCTCTTGTCCTCTAAACCTCTAGTCTAAGTAAGTCATGCAGGAGCTGCTTCCTGCTCCTGCACAGCCCTACGCCACTGTATTAGTCTGATTTCACACTCTGCAGCCTAGCCTCTTGTCCTGAAGGGGACGGTGAATGTGCTGCTTATTTAGAAGCCGGCGCGCACTACCTGGGCTTGTAGGCAGCTGTTTAAAGCACGAGGCAACATCCAGGGTGCATAATACCCCCTCTTCCTTACACACACACACACATCTTCTCTCTCTCTCTCTCTCTGTCTCTCTGTCTCTCTCTCTCTCTCTCTCTCTCCCTCTCGCTCAAACACACACATGCATACACTCACTAGCCGGCTGGCTGGCTGGCTGGCTCAGGCAAGATACAGCGCAAACACACGCATACACACACACACACACTCACTCATGCAGCACGCACGCGAGCAGGAGTGGAATACACACACACACACACGCACATGCACAAGCGGTCTGTCAGAGGTCTCTCTACCTTGGCTGGGATAGCAGGCAGTGTGAGAATACACACACAGGCACACTGAGATGGGCTGGCTGCTCCGTTCTTCTCTCTAAGTGTTTAGAAGACAATTTCAACAAGGGATTGCTCCCAATCTACTAGGGTGATCCACATGGATGAGTTATAATATGCTTGCCACTCTCTCCCTCTCTCTTGGCCCCCCTCTGCTTCCTCTGTTCACCCCCCCCTTGCTCGCTCTCTCTCTCTCTCTCTCTCTCTCTCTCTCTCTCTCTCTCTCTCTCTCTCTCTCACTCTTTCGCTCTCATGCTCGTTGTTTTAGCCTATTATCGAGCCGTCACCGCTTTCAGTTCAGGAGGAAAGCCTTCCCTTCTTGGATTCTACATTTCTCTTCCCTCTGGATGTGCATGAGATGGGGCCAAAAGACTGACTCCACCTGAATGTGTATTAGTGAAATGCATTATTTATTGCAAAGCTGCATTCATTTTATTTTTTTTTTTTTTCGCCCTGATATGCCGATGGACACGAGGGGGAAGGGAACAGCGGTGGTGGCTGCATCAGCAGCGAAGGGGTGTATTTGTAGTGTGTGTATGTTTGGGGGAGGCAGGGGTGGTGGTAAGGGGGGGTAGGGATGAGGGGTCAGGATTTGGGATAGTGGGGGTCTGAAAGGGAGGTGAAAAGAATACATATGATTTTAATTTATTTATTTATTCAATGACTGGGATTGCCTTATCATCCAGGGTGCTGCTTAATGACACCACTGCTGGCTTCTCCAGGCTGTCCCAAATCACACTGCCACTCATTTTTTTCATCAAAAAATGTTTGTGCGTGTGTGAGTGTGTGTGTGTGTGTGTGTGCATGTGCATGTGTGTGTGTCTGACAGAAAGAAGGATAAAGTAAGAGAGTGAGGTAGACAATCACAAATAATGCAGGAAAAGGCTCAAATATCAAAAACACAGTTCACTTGTAGAAGCATTATTCTAGTGTTGTGTTAAAAAGTGGCAGAAAATGTATGTAAAGTTTGTCATTATACATACAAAAGTTGTATTTTTTATGTTTAAATCCACAAACCACCCTGTCAGATGAATGTAAGTAGTATTTCTTCAAGCAGAAACAGTGATTGTCACAAGATGGGTAAAATGGCTCTGTTTATTAAATTCGCAATTAAAACACCTCATCCAATTTACTAAGTAAATTGAAAAGTGATGAACATTTGATTTGACTCACTTTTTTAAATCCAAATTAATTTAGCAATTTTTGTAATGAGATTACTCTAATTTTGTTAAATGTAGTCAATTTCTCCAGCTCCTTAATTACATTATTAATTTAAATCAAAAGTCACTTTACCTCTGTTACATTTGACAATATTTGTTAGAAAGATTTCCCAACAAACTTATGTTGTTATTTGTTAATTTACATAAATAATTAATATGATCGATGATAATGATAAGTCGTCTGAGTGAACCAAGTAATAGAGGATAAAAAAAGATGACTTTCAATAAAAGCAAATATATTGGAATTTTCAAACATCAAACACAGACATCTGCCTTTCTGTTTGACCCGTTAGATATTCAAGAAGATTAGAACAAAAGCCTGAAACTACCTCTGCACTTCTGATGAACTGTTGCAGGTTTTCAAAGAACAAAACAAGTTTTATAAAGGTGTAATAAATGCATAATGTATATCAATGGGAGGACAAAATTACAATCAAAAATGGTATCTCAGTTTTTTATGAGTGTGACAAATTCACACGTGGGCCACACACACTTAAGTGAAGTCCCAAATGTTCTCATGTTCTCATTTCATACTATTCATCCATGTTCTGTAGAAGAACATTTCTATGCTTGACTGATTAGAGAACAAGATAAAAGCCTTTTACTCTGTATCTTAACTATTAATCATAACAGTATAAAGATTGAATAACCAGTCACTACACAATAAGTGTGATGGCAGTTCTTTTGAGACCCTATGAAGAAACAGAATAGGACTAGCCCAGTATTGTTTATAGCATGGGCTGGAGTCAGACCCACAGAGGGGAGGGGGAGGCTGGAAGTGACTGTGTAAGCTGGAGTTGCCATGCTGGTCAACAGGCTGCCGCAACGTGCACCCATGGGGGGCAACCGGCCAGGCAGGAGTCACGACTGCAGAGTGGACCCCCAAGACTCTGTCAGCACTATCAGCCTCCCTCCTCTCCCGCAGCAGGTAGAAACAGACCAACACAACAGAAACACAACCATACAGAAAAGAAAAAAAAATCAGTCAGTATGAAGGCCGCCAGCCTCCACTGAATACCTAATTGTCATTTTCTCCACACCACAGTGAAGATAAACCTGAACAGTTTTAATATCCCTCAAAAATGACTCAATTTCAAATCTACCAAAAGAAGTTAACGTTAAGTGTTTACACAATCAACGTGACGCTCGCTTTATTACAGAAGTCTAATTTACTCTCCAGCCCTCTGCCCCCAGTAGAGAGTGTTAACAGCTTGGTCCTGAGCCACAAGATGCCCGTCCACTGCACCTACGAAAAAAGGAAATGATGTGGCCCAGGGCCCAGCCAGGCCATTCTATCACCGCTATTAGGGCTTAAGCAGAACTGGAAAATTACTCCATTGGCATTAACAGTCCATCTCAATCATTTTAATACTATCATAATCATGAGACTTTCTAATATTATTTTTAAAAGCCTTGGTGAGGAAAAAAAAGGGAATTTCATTTCCTTTGCCTAACCATCTTAAATTGGGAGAGAGTAAGTGAACGGAGGAGAAAGTGATATCTTATGAGACAGGCGAAAAAAGTGATAAAGAGTCACCTCTAACCCCCTCCACCCCCTCCACCCCCTCCACCACCACCAACCCTTACACTGCCACACAATTCTGTCTGTCTGCAGCATCTCTGTGCCCTGCCAGCTTCACCATGTTACAAGTCACAAGAGACGGGGACTTGAACATTAAACAAGGAAGACAATTAATATTAATAGTTGAACAACGTGACTGTTAAAGGAGCCTCCTTCACGCAGCTGTCATGTGCCCTCTTTAACCTTGATACCCCATCTGACCAACGATATGTAAAACTGCCCTCCCATGTTCTGATGGCGACTCTGTGCACATCATATTCCTCACTTGTGACCAGAAAACACCTCTAAACAATCAAAGAGTTAATGTTTCCCCCTCACTTCTCCTCTGTTTCTAAACTTTCAATTTTCCTGAATAGCATTATTATGCATTATTAATATCTCTGAATTATTACTCATTTTCCTCTTAAAATGGAGTGCTTTAATTCACATTTGAAGTACTCATCAAGGCCAAGCACTCAAATGAATGTGGAAGGATACATTATATTTGCAAAAATGCAAAGGGTGTATTAAAAATATATAGCAATACTGAAATATTAACTATTAATTTCAAAAAGATAATTTGCTGGGGAAGAAAAAGCCTTTTCATTACGTCTATGGCTCCTCTTTCTTTTTTGAAGTGTACCACTCTGATTGTAGGTCTTTGAATAATATACAATTACCATGTAGTGAATATTCACCTGTGCATCAAACACACCGAATATTATATTTCCATCACGACACGGCCCCCATGTATGTTCACTTTCAGGCACTGAAGGCGGACAGCGTGGCTGAGGTGATGCAGTGTAAAATTCATACAGTGTCACAGAGGTTCAGTCAACAATAGAAAAAATAGTACAAAATAAAAATCAAAAACACGACCATTTCGGCTATCTGTCCTTCCTGTTCATTCTCTCTCTCTCTCTCTTTTTTTTTTGTTACAATTGTGAACTCTAATTCACCCTTGAAAGCGTGACCTTGTGCTGTGTGACAGCAGATAGCCGCAGCATGAAGACAGGACGCCACTTATCATCAAGGGACGAGGTGGCTGTTTAATTTCACACTACCAGTGGCTAAAACCCCTGTTAGTGTGGAGCGTCACAATGGCAGCTACGCTGGGGGAGCAGATGTCCTGGTGAAGGGGTGTAAAGAGGGAGGAGGTTGGGCTGGGAGAAGGACAGCAGAGAGGAGGAATGGTGCTGGTGTATGTGTGTGAGTGTGTGTGTGTGTGTGTGTGTGCGCGCGTGCATGTGTGTTTGTGTGGCTGCACTGTCGCTGTGTACATATTACTCAGAGCAACAATCTGACCCTGTGCGCATGCCCAGATAAAGAGCGACTCTGTCTTTGGCACACGCAAAAAACAGCACAAATAAACACACAAATGGCATTTTCAGCCGCGCTTATGGGTGATAATTTAAAGGAAGCAGGATGTGACGTGACGGGACACAAACTGCACAGGGAGGAGGCAGGTGAGAGCAAAGGTGCGGCAGTAGATGGCGGAGAGTTTTGTGGCGCGGAGGCCAATATCACTGAGAGCCAAATTGCTTTCTGAAGAGCTTTCCATTGTCTGCAGTGATGAACTTGAGCTCTGGCCTCCAACCCGGGGGCCTTTACGTCTAATCCCAAGTGCCCCCGGCTCCCCTTCACAACCCCTCCCTCAAACCTCACACACACACACACACACACACACACACACACACACACACACACACACACACACACACACACACACACACACACAGGCACAAACAGACATAATGCACTCCCTTCAGCTGACGCCTGACATGACTGCGGGGTTGAACAGTGACCAGCGCCTCCCCAACACAGCTGAATATAAAACACAGTAATGAGCAGGACAAGAAAATGGCTTCCATCTCAAACATGGCTGCTTACTGATGGCCAGACGCGAGCCAGGGAGAAAAAGGTCACCTCTCTCATCTTTTTAGTACCCCCACCCTCCCCGAGTCTTCTATTGCTAGGGGTTATTATATTTATTTATTTTTTTACTCTTTTTCTCTCCCCTGTTTTTCATCTCTCGCCTCCCCTCGCCAACACCTTCCACTTCCCCTCCCTGGTCATTTTCCTCACCCCCATTTCGTATGCGAATGTAGGATTATCATTTAAGAGACAAAGGAAAGGGATCTTGGGAGAAGACAGGTGGCCGCGTCTGAGTGATGAGAAAATTACCAAAGTGAAATCCAGCTCCTGGAAAACTCCTTCATGGAAAGGTAATATAAAAAAGGGGAAATAAAAATAACTGTGCCCCTTCCCCTCTTTGGTACAGCTCAGCAGGAAAAGGAGAAACCCCAACTCCCATCCCTCCCCAGGACAATTTCAAGTCCCCTCTGAGCACTGCAGTCCAGGCACATATATTCATTTTTCCTCACTTACTCCTCCAGTGTCATTTTTCTCTATTTTCTCCATCGGTCGGTTATGCACAGAATGTTCCAAATGCATTTTGACTGCTTGATTTCTATTTTCATAATATCAGAACATCAAGTTAAAGAATATAAATGTTTATTCAGCAGAGTGGGGAATGCTGGTGTATGGGTGCACTGGCTCTTGGGGGACAGAGCCCGTGCTAAATCAGTAAATCACTCCATCTGGAAGATGAACGGCATGTTTTGGAGTTCATTGCCTTTCGTCTCGGGCGAGTGGCCGGTGCAGCGGCAGGCCCAGCAGGCTGGAGCGGAGGTGTCTGCTGATGTGGATGGTTACAGAGGGATAATGAAGCGGCGACTAGGGGCTTGGCCGTGTTCTGTTCACCCTGTCCAACCCGCTGTGAAAGGGCCAGCTGCCGAACACGGCTATTAGTCCGTCGTCATCGTGAGCCACCGTAAGGCCCGCTGAATGCTTCCAATGAAGTGCCGCTTAGAGAGAGCCTCGGTGTGAAAGTGGTCATGGTTTCAGGTCCTTTGCAACTTTCATCTTTTCATTCTTCAGTCAGCACCATGTCACACTCTTCAGCTGCTAGCTTTGAATCTGTACTCTGAGGGAAAATCTGCCACGGCCATCTTTCTAACCCCATTTCTCTTTATGGCAGAGAGGTTTTCAAACCGATACCTGAGTTTATCCACTTTAGAAAAAAATATGAATGAGTAAAACAACTCGTCCAGGCCTCATAACGTACACACTAGTTAATTAAAAGAATGTAAAAGTATTATGAACCAAAGAAGGTCACCATTTGCTTCAGAGGCTCAAAGAAATCCCGCTGCATCAAAAAGATCTATGTTGCTTTCTTTAGCAGTTGATGTATTATAGTTTTAGATAGGTAGCCTACTCCTATAGATATATTAGATAAAGGAACAGAATACTATATGCCGCTTAGGTTATACTGTACGATAAATATATTGGTAAGAACACATGTTTCTAATCACAAGTTTCTTAATACAAAAGTCTTTGTGTTGTAAAGATATGTCACTGGATACGGTGTTAGTTTGTAATCATCATTTTCCAAAACATATCTTTGCATGGCTGTGTGATATGATGATAAATATGGTGTGATGACAAAAACAAAAAAAAAAGACATCAGCCATTCCATTTATCCATTCCTGGCATGGAGGCAGGCAAGAAATATCCATGAAGGCCACAAAAAAAAAAAAAAAAAAAAAAGACATGGAGGAGAGTGAACGTGATGCAGACCGGGGTGATTCTGAAAAGGAGGACTCAGACCAGTCAAGACAAACGGGAGCTTGTGCCTAAAAGAGGTGCACTTTTGTCGCATGGATGGGTATGAAAAGTCTGACTTGGAGTACAAAACCCTACTTTAAATATTTATATATATTTTATTGCATGCTTCGTTGAAAAATGTTGCAGAGGTTCTAAGTTGAAGAAGAAAATAATAAAAAATGAGTATGTTTGTTTTATTCTGCAGGTATATAATATCTAATGTAGCAAAAAATAGGCCTTTTCATTCATTTTATATAAACTATTCATTCTTTGACCTTACAGATATTGTGCTCTATCATGATATGATATTTTCTCACATCGCACAGCCCTATATCTCGGCACTTGGGATAATACAAATATGCATTTTGACATGTTAATCCCATTTTTTAAATTTTATCACAGTGTCCAAGAGCCCAGTGTCCCAGCTCACAGATCATGCCTTTAAACTAATTTCACAACTGTGTATCAACACAACACATATTCACAAGACATATTCTGGGTTAATAAAAAAGAAAGATGAGTGTTCTTTTCCTCATACAGTATCTTACAGTAACATACTTTTTGCAGTGCATTATGCCTTTCATTTCATGTCAAAAGGTACCTATGTTTTAAACCGAAAAGCATGCAAACACACATTGGACCAAACAGTCAATCTCCCACATCAAACACAATATGAGATGGTGCCAGTGTTACCACACTCCTCACCTGCGCCTCAAACTGGGATGTGAGGCACAACAAATTTAAATAAGTTGATAGAGTTTTATCAGAATGACAGGCAATTAGATTTGCTTTGACCATGGGTTTGCATGCTAAATGAGAGTCATTTAAGTGGTGGGAGCCATACATGTTATATAAAAAGAGAGTGAGAGTTGCGCAGCTCCATTTCTGCTCCTGGACAGCCCTAAATTAAATATCCCCAAAGTCCATTAGGCTAAACAGCCCGAGGAAAGACTTTGTCTCACCACAGAAAAATGACAGTAAACTCGGGCAATCATGCCGCCAATCAATTATGCATGAATTATATTTTTCTTAGACTGTGTAAAATGTCTTATGTTAATTCCCCGAAGTATACAATACCCATTACTTTCGTGGGACGTGTCCGTATGCATACAATCTAAATGAGTGTTTTCCCGAAGATTTATCAGTCTCACGCTGCCAACTGAAATGAAAACACTGAGGCTGAGTTGTGATTCCTCCACATCAACTGCAGCTGCAGGGGCCACAGGCAAAGCTCGGAGGCGCTCAGTGCTGATAACCTACATGGCTGTAAATCTACTGATAGAAAGCATCCCCAGAAACTACAAAAAATCTCGAGGTGTGGAAGTAAACTTGTTCGCAGAAGCTGCAGCACTGAAGATGATGAGACAGAAGAAGTAGAGAGGCAGAGGGGAGAAGACAGAGATGGAGGTTGGGGTGGGAGGGTTGGAGGGGGTTAGCAAGTGACCTGACCTATCTCGGCTGTTGGCCTGTTGAGCCAGTAAATAGTAGAGTCCCTGAGGTCCCCATTGTGGCCCCGGTCTCTGATAATGACCTCTGTCTGGCCCTGATAGTAGGAGACAGGTATTGGCAGGTCTGCTGACCAGTGTCAGTGAGCTGCCAATAATTGGTCAGTGTGTTAATAACAAGTAACCTGGTGGCCTCCGGAAACTGACCATCAGATGTGTTAGAGGAGGGTCAGTGTCACTGTGTGTTAACCTTTGAAACTTTGATTGAAGATAGAGAAAATGATTTGGAAATTAAAAATGATTCAAATATACTTTTAGGTTCATAACAAACGTAGCCCCAGCGTGCATGCTGCGTTAATTAAAATCAGCCAGAAGTCATTTAGAGACAGATATTTACACACATCTACAAACAAAGCCTCTCGCTCTCTCCTTTCTAACTTCACCGACAGTTCCCGATGATCTCCACCGATGGTCCCCCTCTTAGATTACATGCAACACAATCCACCCTCACACACTAATTTGTTTTCTTTGCCTCTTTTTTCTGTTTCGGTGTGTAACTGAGCCCCTTGAATATATACAAATTTAATAGAGCTAATAGAATCATTATCAAATTCAGATCAATATAAATTTAGCCCTCGCCACCCATAAAAGGCAGCAATATTGAAATACAACACTGTCTGCGCTCTTTCATTCTTCCGCCTACAAACTGACGCTTGCTGCCATCAGACATGAATTACCAGACAGGCACATTACAGCTAATAAGACACTCACAAAACAGCTTTTATTAATGCATGAGAGAGTCTTTGATCCTGGAGAAACTTTCATAGGGAAAGCAGTAATCACCGTACCTCAGAACAACACAATACGAGGCTGCCTATTACCTTGAGAGAGTCAACAGTGTGGCTGGGGTCAAATCAACCGGAGCCTGTACAGCATGTCTCCGGAGGAGAGGGACAAAACAGAGCTGCCACAGACTCAGCTAAACAAAGCTGCAGGCCAATCATATTTTTTTGTCATTCGTACCGAATCAAAATTTTGAAGGTAAAAAAAAAGCAGTGGGTAAGTCAGCCTTTAGTCTTTGCAGCAAGCAGAACAATCTCCTATAAGAAGATGTCAGATCTTTCAGCTAAGCAAAAAGTAGCAATATCACACTATATAAATACTGTTACAAGTCCTGCATTGCAAATTTTCTTTCAGTGAAAGTAACTACTCGACTGAAAATGTATGTAAATACCAAAGGTAAGAGTACTCTTTATGCAGAAAGGCCTTTGCATCCTTTTAATACTGCAGCTTGTAAATGTGGAGCAAATAGTGACCTATTATATATGTTTCATATATTGCTTCACATTCTGCTGGTTAGCTTGTTAATTACCCTTTTGAATATAATAATATCATAATTTTTGTATCGATTATATTTTGTATTGTTAATCTGAACCTGTCATCACAAGTGACTAAAGCTTTCAGATAAATGTAATGCAATAACAGCATGAAATGTTCCTCCTGGTTGAGTGAAGTCAAATTAGAAAGTAGCAGAAAATAGAAATACTGAAGTACCTCATAACTGTACTATTTACTTCCTACCACTGCTCATACAAGGCTCAAGTTAGGACGTAAAGTAGAGGTTTATACATTTAGAATAACACAGACCCATGTATTTTGCAGGTTGATATTAAGCTGACAAATTGTTATTTTTCACCGAGACCTGAAAGTCTGATATTAATTCATGAGCATCAAACTCCACAGTACGTAATACCTACTGTACATCACCCTGTCAGCCGCACTAACAAAGTCAGTTTCCTGTCTACATTTTCACGTTTTTAGTTTGATAAACCTTAAGGAAAAGTTAACTTTCCTGATTCAACAGGAATCAATATGCTGAAAGTGTCTCCATCCTTTCAGTAACAATATTAGACCCCCTCACAAATGATCCATTGGAGGAAAGTTTTGGTTTAACTTCTATTTCAATAATCCAGATTTTGACAGAGCCTGTCACATTATAAAGTCTGAACATAGTTACAAGAATTGCAAATGATACCTATGATTGAATTTTATTGAAGTGGTCAGCGAGCAGCTCATTCCCCACAGAAAGCCCCAGGGCCTGAAGGTGGTCAGTGGGGAGCAGCTTCACAACATCTCACCGCTGCACGCTACATGGTGAGAGGAAGGAATAGCAGAGGAGAGGACCCCCATTTTGAGAGATAGAGGTGCCACTGCAAATTTATGACCTGACTGTTTAAGACCAGTGTAATATATTCCCTGTTCAGCCGTGGCCCATTGCTTATACTCCATCGTGGCATGTATGAGTTCTCACAAACCGCATATACAGTAAGAGCAGTGCTCAGAAACACAGACTTACATTAAAAGAATTGGGAGGCTGTTGTACCACTGAAACTAGAAGTTTAACTCAGGTAGGCCCAAGAGTGTTCGATGTGATTTTTAAAATATGGATGTATGACACGATGAGCGACATTTAAACATACTGTTAAAATGCATCTTATCACATGAATTTTCAAGAATGTCAGCTTAGTGTAGAGGAAAATGAATGAATAAAGACAAGAATGAATAAAAAATAAATAAAACCTTGCACATTAAGACAAAATCAACGCCTTATTAAAGGTTTAGATGTATCAGGCCTATATTCAACTTCCGAATCCAAAAAAATACAAATTTAAACAGGAAAGAAAAAATTTCTGAATAAAACACAATTTTGGAAATCCATTTATCATTTTGGAAAAAGTCCTCACCAGGCTCTCTTAAGATTTAATAAAATTGGCAAAATCAGTTCCATTTACACACTGAACCGAGCATATCAAATTAAAAAAACATTATTCACAGAAAGCAGATTTTTCTCCAACTTGACTCCAAAGCAGCGCTGAGCATGTGAGATTTTGTTTTCTGACCCCACACTGCAGGAGCATGCTAATCAACCTACAGGGGTCAGGGGGTCAGGTCTGGACAGAGACGGCATCCCGAAAACCGGCCACAACAAATGCAGGGGAACATCTGCTCTCCGTGCGTCACACAAAGCTGTCCCCTCGGAGCCCCTCGCCGCCCTCAGGAGCCTGGTAAACGGCTCAAAGTCAAGGGCAGCCGCCAAATGCTGAGTGGACACAGCGACAGTCTCTCTGGGTGGAAGGGGTGCTGCCAAATTGTTCATTGAAGTATTCATATTTACAAATCGTCCCAATGTTACCACAAATATATTACTCAAATTTAGTTCAAAAATAAAAAAAAAACATTTAAATTATGTGTAGATCTTCTACTATTAATCGATTTTGATATTTGATTTGAGTAATTTTTCAAGAAAATAAAAGTCAAGATTCTCTGATTCCAGCTTCTTAAATGTGACTATTTTCTGGTTTATTTAATCTTCTATGACAGTAAGCTGAATATCTTTTAGTTATGGGCTTATTCGCTATTCTATGACATGTTATAGACTAAACAACTAATCGATCAATGGAGAAAATAATCAACAGATTAATTGACAATGAAAATAATCATCAGTTGCCACCCTCCTTTATGATGAGGAAACACAATGATGTGAAAAAAAGAAGGTCTGGAATGAGCGCGATAGATCTGCAGGCTACCCTGGTTCTGAGAGGTTAAAAGAGGCAGAGGCTGAGCTGCTCGGGGTCACGGCGATGTGATCTCCTTTGAACATGAATTAACTTTGAATATGCATGTACGACATTACACACGTGTCACCCCGATGACAGAGAGATCACCCCCAACTCACTTTGCTTGGCAGCTCGACAATATGCTTGAAAGGAACCGTCAAATGATGTCAATAGTCGGATCAATACCCTGGGATGTCTCCGTTTTTTCCCCGCAGCAAGTGGAGACTATTATACAGATCCTCCTGGGCAGAGCGTTCGCCACACTTCCAGGGGCTGCAGTACGCACTGTATCGCCGCCGCTGAGGGACAGCTGATGTATGTCTCTTCTCCCAGACGACGCCACATGCGTGCCACATTTCCCTCCCGTCTGTCTAATGTGCTGCTGATCTACACCTGCTGGGCCCAGGGTTGCATAGGTATACGCTGTACGCTGACAGCATCAATCACTCAGCGGGCCTTATTATTGCCATTTAAAATACATTTAAAATGACTTGCTGGAGCCACTGTCCAACTCGGCATGGATGAGAAGACGCTGATGCGTTACTGTGAGGAGTGTTTCGCAGTGGAGTGCTTGGTTGGAAACAGCTGGGAACATCTGTGGTCTGTTTTTTTTGTTTCCATAATTGAGCAAAAGTCTTTTTTTCGGTATAAGTAAATTCTTTAAAAATAAGTAAATTAATTGTAGTTTGTTCAGCTGCTGCGGGAACTCTGCACACACTGATGCCCGCTGTCACAGCATCCCAGTGTCAGTGAGCACCGGCCAGCCCACTGAGGAGTAATCTATGAGACAGGACTGAGCCTCGGAGAACTGATACATGGTCCTGAGCACTCAGGTGAGCTTAGTAATAGACACAGTCACCCTAATTCCCCTTCAATTCTCACCTAAAATTGAAAGCTGCCAAATGCAGCCTTGATTACATACTACCCAATCAGAGCTTAAGTGTAACCTTCTACCCCCCGGCCCACCCTCACCAACATCCCCACCCTCCACTCCCTCTCTCCCTCTTAGAGAGGAGAACGAATACAGCGTGTCTCCCCCTTAGGTCTACACATATTTCACTGGGAGTGTAAACAGGTCCAGAGGGTATGAGATGGATATATTATGTATATAGGAAGCAAGTGTGAGATTTAAGGAGCAACCTGCTTGGTCAGCACCGAGTGTGCTGAAAACGCAAGCAGATCAAGGAACAAGCAAGGGTTATGGATCTCCCCTCGCATGTAACTGGGCAAGGTGTATTGACCCAAATTTAATTATTTTAGCCTCCATCTGATTTTCTTTCCCCCCTTCTGTCCCCTTTACGGTGACACGCATCTCTTATCCATACATATTAATCTTGTTCACACTGTGCCGATCTTGTGTTGTTTATGGTGCTTAAAGATATCACATGCATTCATATTCTCACATAAAATCAAAACTACAGTGTCGATGTCTGAATAAATATGAGTTGTCCTGCCTGTGCGTCCCTCTGTCTCACACCGATACAGTACATTAAAGGCATCTCCTCTGGGCAGACGGATAAACCGGGGATGTCTGAAGGCAACCACAGTCGACGCGCAGCTATTTTCCATCCTCTCTAATCACATGATCAGGGTGTCGGCACCACATCCTCAGCGCAGGGAGGGGCCAAGCAGCGCGCAGCTTACCACCATTTTGTGTGGGTACCTGGCTTCTTTTGTGTGAGTACCTGGCTCATTTGTTTACCTGCATAAGTGCTGAGATTTCAGAGATGGTCAAGTCTCACTGGTGACATGTTTCATTCGGCGCGTTGTTTTTTGGGGGTTTTTTTGCAACGGTAAATGCATGACAGGCACCTCGCTAAAGGAGGAACAGGCGGATGCTGCAGACAAAACATCACGGGGTATCAGCGTGCCCCGGCTGCAGCCCATTCTGGATTTCATGTCGTGTATTTTTCTTCCCCTCTCCTTTCTCCTGGCTGTGCTCCCGACAGACCCCTCTCCTCCCTGCCATCCGATGTGTGAGGCACATATGGTGCAGTGAAATTGCTGTCTGCGAGAGCATGCCTCTGCCTGTCCAGACTTCATCAGAGGGATTAAAGAATAGGATGGGGAAAAAAAATCAAAATAAAATGATGATAGCGGGGCCGTGGCTTTCTCTCTTTTTTTTCCTTTTTTTTTCGACACCCCACACTACACTCCCCCCTTGCTCTGTTTTAAGTAGAGTGGAACATCAGATGACAGAGGAGGCTCTCTTGCTGGGTGCAATGGCTTGCAGAGAAAGGTTGCCTGGTTGGTGAGCTGCACTGGGTTTATTTGGCTCTGACAACGGCTCACTACAAAGGAAAACCAAATTACAGTCGGTCCGTATATTCAGCCACTGAAGTTCACTTAAAAGCTGCATCCAATTAAAAGAAAAGTGACTCAGTGGTGCGGCAGCAGCTTATGATTACTTAGCCATTCTCCTCTGGTGTGTTCTCCTTTTTTAAACAACACAAACAAACAAAAGACAAAATGTGTCACAGCAGCAGGCAGAATGAAGAGGTGGGAACGTGCGTGCTGAGGTGGCGCTAAAATACATAAGTGTTGAGGATTTTGGGAGCAAAGGAGAGACGAGAGTGGAAAGATTGCAGGATATTAAGGAGTAATGGATGTCACACCAGGCCCCTATAACAAATTCCCATATGCTTTCATCACAGCTCGATATCAGACTGATCAAGGGAACAGGTCATTACTTGGTTTCCAAGTACTGTTATTACGGAGAAAAAAGTAAATAGCTATTGCTATGTTTATCATCTTGAAAGACAGCTATTACAGAGCGGGCCGGCACATTCTCCTCTTTTCTTTATATAATTAATCATCAAATTATAGTATGTATAAGTGGAGAAGTTATTTCACTAACAACATTATTCCGAGCAAAACAGCAGCAGTTCTTAAAGTTGTTCAGGCTTTAACAGTTCTCATAAAGAAGGAGAAATGCTAAATGTGCTAATACTGGACAAACCAAGAAATGAATATATATTTTAAGAAGCAAAGGGAACCAGGCAGAGGCTTCAAATTGTTGAAAGCCAAATTTGAAGAAATCTTGAAAGGACTCAGCTTCTGAAAATTCAACATACAGATAAGGTCGGTGCATGCAGATGTGGCTTTATAGTGATCCTAGTAAATTCAAGTAAATAGGGATATATTCTGAGGTTTATTCTGGGATTTGCCAGACACTAGATCTGGCCCCGTATTTGAGACAACAAAAAGGCAATCTTGCCATCTTGCCCGACCAGAAGATAATATTTGCTGTTCAGAGACTGGCTTTCTTTTGTTCCAGGTTTTTTATAAACCCAAGACACTTGAAATTTAAACCCAGTTCAAGAAATATTATTTGCCACAGGGCAAGGTAAATCTCTTGGCGGGCCCTTTCAAAGGGTTGCCCTGGGTTTGTTTACAATTGATCTTATTTAAAAGTGGATTTTTTGTTTTACTTTTCAAAGACATACTTTCTGCCATGATCTTGTAGGTCAAAGGAACGATGAATGTTATTTTTCCAATTGAGAGCAGGAAAAAAAGAAGCAAAATAATCAGTCGACAATAATACAGAAAGCCCTGGTGCGCCACTGGTTCTTCCCAGGTTTCCAACATGCACATGTAAAATGGAGAACACATGCAAGATAACATCTCCGACTACAGCAAAAAAGTTAAAGAAATACACCCCTGGTGAGAGAACAAATAAATAGAATTTGAACTGCCTGAAAAAATGTGTGTCTTGTGATTTACTGAAATATGAGTTGCATCACGAAATATGGCAGGAAAACATTTTCGATCATACAACTAGTGTGTATGTGTGTGTGTGTGTGTGTGTGTGTGTGTGTGTGTGTGTGTGTGTGTGTGTGCACGCACGCACGCACGCCTGCATCTGTATCTGTATTTAACAGTGAAAAGAAAAAAGGCCTGTTAGCTGCATGAAAATAGTTGTTTCTCTCTTCAGGGAAGCAGTCTACAATTTTCACTCACCCTTCTTCCTCAGAGGAGACAACTGACCTGACAACTGACCAATCCCCATGAAGCACGGGGGGTTGAAGATTGGGGTTAGGGGTGGGAAAAGAGAGAAAGATGAGAGGATGACACCCCCCGCTCCAACCCCCGCCCTGCTGAACCAAACTCCTTCATCTTTGAAAATTATTCTATTTTAACAGAATCAGGGGTGTGAGCTGAGCCAATAAATCATCATCAATCTCCATTCTGTACATGAACTTGAACATGTTTCAGTTTACTTCAACTTCCCATGCACTCCCATGTGCAGGGAGGTATGGCCATGAAAGAGGTGTAGAGGGGATGGGGACTGCAGTTAGCCAGAGACTATCCTCCAGGGCTGGGAGGGTTCCTCTCCTGCTCTGATGGGCCACGCTGGAGGAGGAGGAGGTCACAGGCTGTGGAGCGAGTTTAAAGCTTGCCGCTCCTGGGAAACAAGACGGACAAGCAGAGGGCACAGCAGCGGGGACGGCCCAGTAATGACCCCTTCATCTGGACTACACCTGGGGGAGCCCACGGGCCACCCAGCTCAACAGCACCGTGCACACACACACACACACACACACACACACACACACACACACACACAGCACACACACATTCATATACATTCAGAACATGCTGTAAAAGTGAGTCTGCAGCAGTGAGGGGACAGACAAAATGGTCACTTTCACACATTGAAATTTAAATAGGCAGAAAAAGATTGGACAAATAAACTGTATACAGTTGGAATATATTTGCTAACATTAAATGTTATGAGAACTGATATACTATGTGTATTTTTTGATAAGTAAAACTCTCACCTTTACTATTCACATTGGGTTTGAAATACCAACAGTACATCTAATATATTTAACTGATTAAAACAGTCTCAGAATGAGCATCAAATGACTGGTTTATAATTAAGATTATCCATTGTTTTATACATTTAGGAAAAGATTTCACTGTATTCACTCTTGGGTTGCACTGTTTCTTATACCTGTCCGTGTGTATGTGTGTGTGTGTGTGTGTGTGTGTGTGTGTGTGCCTACTCTGTATTGTAAGAAAAATGTTCATATCTTTTTTAAAAGCTCTCTTAAAAATGCAAATCTACCTGCAACGTTTACCTTGGGCTATCTTCATTTTAATTTACTGCACATTCCCTGAGAGTTGGCTTTAATTAATCACACACAGTATTTCAAGGCAACAAAAACTGCCATGATTTTTGCTATGAAACTTTTACTATGAGAATAGGATCCAGGAAGCTCTTGCAGGACTGCAGCTCCACGCAGACCTATGAGAGGGCCCAGGCCACATTTTAAATTACATCTCTGTCTATTGTGTCTTGCTTGAGCTTATGAGAGGGTCCCAGGGGCACCTCCATTTTCCCAGAAACTCCCTCCAAGGCTCTTCAGGTTAACATGCCCAGTTTGACTATTAGATCAATAGTTGTAAATGACTTCATCACACCAAAGAGGCAACTTTCTGGGTAGAATTGGTCCCACAGTTGCAACTTGACAGGCTTGTGCTATGGGGAAGCCTAGTCCATCTAGTCGCATTTCAAATCTAGTGTTTCTCCAACAAAATTGTACCGCAGTGTGAGCAAGAAAATAAATGATCCAACTGGCTGTAAAATTTCAGATCATTAGCACTGTTTTTTTTTTTTTTCCTAAAGCAAAAAAGTATATTTAGAAGATTTTAAAGACTTCTAAAAAAGCGATCCCAATCCAAGTTTGGTTGTGATGACGAGGGTGATGCTCTCAGCAACAGTAGCTGAGGGGAGAGGTGAGAAATCCCCACTGATATCCCATGGCCTTCCTGCTCCTCTTTTGTTCTTGTGTGATACGGGGGTGATGTCAGTTCACTCCCAAGCCTCCCTAAAATGCCCCCAAAGCCTGCCCGGCTCCTGAGTGGGAGTGTGTAATCGGTCCTGGCAGAGTGCTGGTTAATGGGGGGCACAGGGCCATGGGTTGGAGATGTATTCATGTGCGTGGCGTGGCGCCTGGACCCAGGGTGACACTTCTTCATTCCCGCTGCCTCAGGCCAGGATTAGGATTGCGGCCAGCCTCACAAAGCCAGCCGTAATGCAAAATCATTTTCATATTAACCTCGTCTCTCCTCTCTGGGCCTGACAGTGGACAGGCCTGCTCTCTTTGGTGCTCAAATTATCCTCAATTACTGGGGAAAGGCCAGGCGAGGGGACGTCACCTAACCTTCACCATCTGTTAGGTTCAAAGCTTTAGCAGTCGGCCAGCCCGCCTGTCTCCTGCCTCCCCTGACCTTTCCGCCTCGGCCAGCTCCTGCTCCATACGCCGTTCGACCCCCCTCACCCCCCTCAACTGCCCACGATGGACCCGCCCTCTCTGGACACAGCTGGGAAGTGCATGTGCACACATCACATTAAGGCGGAAAAGGTTATGTCACGCTTCTTCAACAAAGATATGAATATTCAAAACTACGCATAGGCCGAGGCGGAAAGCTGTGTCAAGACATAGGTTAAGTCAGTTTCCTATAGAGGATCAGCCGATACCTTTGAATTGAGTGCTTTTTTTATTGGTTATGAAATTAAAATGACGTTCAAAAGAGATTAAAAATAAAATTCTCTCTTTGATTTTATGGTTTATTTTTGCAGCACTCACAGATTACAAAAAATATTCACATTTTGAAACCAACAAAATTATTTCAGATTTACAATATAAAACATAAAATCATAAAGGAATAGCTGTATTTGTGTGCATTACCAGTGTTGACATTTCTGTAATAATAGTAAATGTCTGCTTCATTTAGATAAAATCCCAAAGTTTTAAAGAGTGCTTGCTCACATGATTTCTTAGGCAAATTACTTTTGCTTTTATTGAAAATGTTATTTACCGTTTGGTGCTTTTATTCAGTTTTTTCTTCCGCTCACTGCAAAAGTTGTCTTTAATTAAACATTCATCCATATTTGAGTTTGTGCTTGTAAAATATTGAAGAGCTCTTATTTTCTCCTATAGCGAATGCACCTCTTAATAATGCAGACAGTGTTTTCTGTTTGTTTTGAGCCTGTGTGTTTTAGCAGTTCCACTGTGTCCATTTGGATTTTCCAGTCTGTCTGGCCACTCAGGAGGCCCCCGTTCTCAGGTCATCTGGCAGGACCTGATGGCTCTGAAATAACTTTTAATAAGTCTGCTAAATAATAGATGGAGTGTTGGCTAAAATCAAGCCGGGAGGAGCCGGGCTGAGGACAGCCGGCTGCGGAGACAGACAACAACCAGGTCCCACGCACTTCCTCCTCCATCATCATCAGCAGCGGCCATGTTCAGTCTCCCGCCTCACCTCGTCTCCAGACCCAGACTCTCTGGGGTCAGGGGTCGTGGACTTGACCTTGTGGCCCCCAGGAGAATGTTCACTTGGTCCGAGGTATAATTTGGGATTTATTCGGCAGGAGGCCCTGTCTCAGGCAGCATTATGCCTCATTATCCTCGGGTCCTCTCTGTTTGCAGGGCACAGCCCAGAGCAGACGCATCAACACTCCATTTTACTTATACCTCCGCAATCCCACAATCAATACCTCCAACTGACAACATTATTCATTCAAATACATCTTAACTACTCTGAACGGAAGATGATGAATAGTCTATATTCACCTCAATATTCCAGCAATGAGCAGACCTATTTTCTTGATGAGCAACATGGTATTATATGCAAATATAAAATGTACATATAGGGTAAAATTATCTATAATAAACGCAAAAAAAGGCATATTTATTCCAAATTAAACACAGCAACAAACGCAAGAGCCTAAACGTGTGATTTTCTTTGTCTTTTAGAATTAATCTTAGGTTAAAATAATTTAAATTACTAAATCATTCCAAGTTTGATGCTTGTCAATTTTAAGTGTTCAATTTCAGCAAAAAACTATCTTCAATCCAAACAACTAAGTAAATTATAGATAAAAAATGAAATTATAACGGAATTAATTATTTTTTTAGACACTCTTTTTTCTTCATACATTTTTGCTCAGCAGAAGATGATAAACTGACTTATATTCAACTTGATTTTTACTTAAAAAAAAAAAATGCTTACATTAACCCAAAAAGAATATTCTGGGGCCTAAACGAACCAGGCTTCCCAAAGTCTTGTCACTTACTGTATAAAATGGAGTGATATCTTTCAGATGCAGGCTAAAAAAGAGTGATCATGTCTATTATGTGTGCCTCACTCTAAGTGGGTCCCTGTGGAGGACAATTTTGGAGAGATCTTTCCTGATAAGAAACAAGCCCTGCATGCATTAATATTGCATTAGACCCAGCATCACAGAGCCATCTGCTCAGTCAGGTAGAGAGCTTTTCATTGACATCTCCTTATCATGTTAATATTACACTCATCAAAGAAGTCGACATGGTGGAGATAGGAGTGGGGTGGGGGGGGGAGACGCAACAAAACGTGCAAAATTAGGATTATTCGTATGAGAAGTGGAGGAGGAGGAACAGACAATAAAGTGGTTATTTAGGTCACATATTCACTGTAATGCACAAGAAAAGAGAAAAGTGCCGCAGGAAACGCGTCGTTTGCGTGTGTGTGTCTCGGTCGAGAAAAATATGACATGCATGGCCGGTCGCACGCACACACACACACACACACACACTCGCAGAGAGAGAGAGAGAGAGAGAGAGAGAGGGGGGGGGGGATTCTTCAATGGCGGCAGCAGGAGGGGTGCAAATCTGCGGCGTGAGGGAGACAGGTGCAAGGCTCTGCTCCATATACTGTAGCTTAAACGCATTTAAAGTCCATTCTTAACATCCCCCTCTCTCTTTATTTCACCGAGATTATTCCTTCAAGTGGGCTTTTGTTGGCACGTGCGCGCGCGTGTTGGTTTGGTGTGTGTGTGTGTGTATGTATGTAGGCGGGGGGGAGCAGGAGGAGGAGGAGGAGGAGGGGGTGGTGGTAGTGCTTTATTATATACTAATGTTACAGAAAAGACAAAGAAGAAAAGAAGAAAAACACCATATGATATCATTTTAATTACAGCCCCCACGTCACCGCCCTTTTGTTGTTTTGTGTTGTCGTCGGTGTTTGTGCTTCCTTCTCCACGCCGGTCGGGCACGGTGCGTCCTCCTCCAGAATTAACCAAATAACGCTCCCTCCGAACACGTGTCAGGTTAACAAAAGGCGGAGCGCGTTTTTTTTTTTTTTCTTTCCCCAGATCCGTGAAGGCAACATGGGAGGCCGAGGGAGGCGGACGCTCGTGCGCTTGTTTCCGTGCCAAAGTTTGTCACTCTCATTTGAATGTGAATGGTATTTACCACCGAGAGCTGCTCGTACAACACCACAATACAACACAACCTCCTCCCTCTGAAGGATTTTTTCAATTAGCGCCACCACTACCCTCGTCCCCCCTCGTTTTCTCCCCCCGCCCCTTCCCTCATCTAATCGGGGCTAATTAGGCGGCATTATCGCGGGGTAATAGCTTGCATTAATTGCCTCGCGGGGCCCAACTGTTGAGGAATTTTTCTTTTTTTTTTTTTGGGCGAGTGATCGGATTGAAAGTGACAAGTTTATTCCGTCTATTTAATATTCATTATATTCTAATAGGACACTTGTTTGCGTGGATGCGACAATTAGGTTCGAGAGCAACACGTTGGGCCCGCGTTTTAATTTGTTGGATGATTCGATCACTGTTTTTACAAACCTGAGTTCTGATTTTGAAAAAAAGAAACGCGTGGACGAGAGGAAACAAAGCATTTTATTTGACACGAAACTCATCCTGATGTATATATATTTATATATATTTTTAAAGCACCGTATGTTCAAAGACAGCGTCTTCTGTGAGTTAATGCTCTGCAGGGCTTTGTCACCTTCAAAATAAAAGATTTGTATTTTCTTTCTTTCTTTTTTTTTTTACTTTAATAGCACATCTGAATAATAAAGCTAAAGCAATCTGGCCTCATTTGATTATTATTATTTTTTTTGACGTGCGGGGCTTTTTTTTGTTGACGCTGAATTTGGCGGACAAAAATCATATTGGGAGCTGCCACAATCAGACGTTTTATCTACCTAAGTTTGTTTTTCAAGTTTAAACACCCAACCATCATTTATTTATCCCCTCACCTCTGCCTCACCTCCCCCCTGAAGAAAAGCAATAATACTGTTCATTTAGCCTCCCCTCATTATTAAGAGTTATCTTCAGTCATTCAGGAGACCAAAGGGATTTTCAAACATGACATCATAGTTAACTGACACACACCGCGCACAGGATAGGGCCTGCAGACTCACATGCCCCCCCCCCCGCAAAAAAAAAAAAAAAAAAAAAAAAAAAAATTGATGTGCAACAGAAATAGCAAAGCTGAGAAACATCAATGCAGGATGTAAGTGTATCTACTGGAGAGAATGTTTGATCATTAATCAATTAACATCTGTGAAACAAAATAGTCTGGAGAAAGAGAAGAGGAAAAAAAGGAAACGATGAAAGCAGCACTACGTTTAGACAAAAAGAGCAAAAGAAATTATTAATTGTGACTGCGTGTTTCTATTTATACTGGCCAGAGTAAGCTATTAGCCCCCCCTTCCTGTGCCATCCTATCCATGAAGGGCAAAGATGGGCCTGCGTGTGGAGCAGGTCCGGGCGGTGGAGGGATGGATGGAGTGGAGGAGGGTGAGGGTGGGGGTGAACCCACGCTAAGTGAACCCCCTATCACCACCACCTTTGGATTCGTACACTACACATAAGTTCTACCTTATTCCGAGCTGAATATTTTATAGGCCCCAACAGCTGAAACCATCTGCTGGCTGCTGACTATATTATGTAAATGTAAGGGCCTCCTGAGCGAAATTAAACAAGTAAACGCCTTCCCTGCAATGTATTTAAAAAAACAATTTCAGTGTCTATTTTCTTTAAAAAAGAGAACCTCACCGGTTTTCTTCTCCCCGTCACATCGCTGCTCTGACAGACACGCAGGCCCACTAATCGACTGAATCAGAGGAAACCAAGCAAAATCCACAAACTGCGACGAATTCATGTCCGCACAAAAGAACAAAAAAAAATTGTTACAGGAGGGTAGAAAATAAAAAATAATAATTCTCAGAAAAAAAATACTCAGGGAGCCAAGAGGACCAGTGGGGATTTGTCCTCACCATAAGAGCCGGTGGGTGAGCATCAGTCACCCTGCGCAGGGTGTCACAGCAGTCACATGGAGGCATATGGCTCTCAGCTGCCCCCCGCGTCTCAACACCCCCAAACAGCCCCGTTGAAGTTCAAGGTCTCTGCGGCCAGTGACCGTCAACAGACCGGGGAGGACACAGACAGTCTGGACGCCTCTCTGTTTGTCCCAAGCATTCCAGTAAAAATATTACTAATATCTAAATAACCTTCAATTATTATTATTATTATTATTATTATTATTATTATTATTATTATTACGTGAATAATTAGTTCATCTGAATTTGGTTTTCATTTAGTCTTTTGATGATTTCGACTTGAAGCTGACCCGTCAATATTCTACATAACCGGAAATTAAGACGAAAATACGCAGAAATAAATGCGTCACCACCAATTTAAAAGAAAAATAAATAAAAACTTAAGAGCTTAATTTGCTTTTCAGTTTCACGTTGTTTAAGGCAGGCGGTGCCTCGTCGCACATTTCATAAATATATAATGAAAGGCTCTTATGTGCCTCAGTTGAAATTTACCTTCTTTTCTTTTTTTTTTCTTTTTTTGACCTTTTTTTATTTTAAATTCCCCATTTCAATTAATTGTTGCCTGGACATGAGGATGAGTGACATTTCATTTCTGAAGCTTGCACTGTTGTGTCGGAGGATTCGTGCCATAATTAGACAAACATTTTCCTTCATTCAAGGAAAATCAAAAAGCTTTGTGCCAAACACCACTTTTGTTGTTTGTTGTTTTTAGCATTCATTATCTATTCTTTTGGATAGTTAAATGTGCAGGCTCTGACACTACAGTGCTGTTAAACACTGCTTGCAATTCATAAGCATCTCGACTTAATTAACAGCTTGTAAACACGAAAAAATAAATGATATGATTTTTATATATCATGTGAAGGAGCACCTGTATGTGGTTAATAGAACATTAGACACTCAGTGAAATATTACATTGTATACTTATTTATATTTATGTAATTATTCATTGGCAATTAGTTATGTAATTGCGATATAACATTTGGATGGAGGCACTGCCCTTAATCTGTAGCTTCTGATTTCCAGAATGAACACAATCACTTGATTTTGTTTTAATTGCAGCTGGAGGTTCAGTTTTATGAAAGCTCGGGTTTATAAAAGATTCCTGCAACGATTTGCTGTGAGAAGTTGTCCAAAGTCATGTCCTCTCAGGGATGAGACAAACACAGTTTCTCTGCCTTTCATCACTGAAGATTTTGTTGAAAAAACACCTGAACTCGTTTTTCTGAGATGATATCGATATTAATCACTGCAACAACTGAAAAATCTAAATGATTACATGATAGATAATACAACAAATTAATTTGTATGAAGTAATCAAATATGTTTCAGGTATCTGGGGGATGAAATAATGTCGGAGAAGTTCACAGAAGCTCATATGGAAATATGCATAACATTTAAAACTGCTAAAGTCTATACTGAAGGGAACCCAAACTTTTTTATTCTTCTGAGCAAATGATTAAAAACAGACTAAACTGACTTGAAAAAGGAGGTGAAGAGAAAGAGGAAATAACGTGAATAAGAAGAAAATAGAGGATAAAGATGCAGACTAACAAAGATGAAGGAGAAGAAGAAGAAGAAGAAGAAGCGGAGGTAATGGAGCAACAGGATCAGATCCATGGATGCAGTCAGGGGATGATAGGTGGTCCCAGGTGTCTGTAATGACATCAGAGAGAGAGATCCTGCATCTGCATGGTGCAGCAGATCCTGTTTCCTCAGAAAGTCTCTTCACGAGAGACAGGTCACGGCCAATAGCCTCTGTCTGACACGTAATTGGTGGTATTGATTATAGGTTATCATATGCTGCGGGCCATTTGTAAGATAATGCTGCAGGGGTTAATTTGTCAGCCATTAACCTTTTGGACTGGTTAGACGTGTGTGTGTGTGTAAATTAAGTTTCAAACAACTTGTAAATGGGTCACCTAGCCTCATCTAATAAATGCTAAACGTATTTAAGGTACATTACAATACAACACTGTGCATGATGACAGTTTAAGCACATTTGACAGGTGCGGGCACTCGAGCAGTAAAAGGTTAAGATTTCTTAAAAGTCACTCATGTGTTATCCAAATTACCCCCCCCCCCCCCCCCCCCACCACCACCACACACACACACACACACACACACACACACATCCCCCCCAAGGCTTCCAGAGCAGCACCAAGCAGAAATTCTTGCGCTGAACCTTTAGAAAAAAACATCTCATCACCTAAAAATGAATGTGACATTTTACAGGAAACACCTTTTCCTCTTTGCTTCATATCTGTGAAGTTGCTGCTCGCCTACAGGATTCGGAAAGTTGATCCAGTCTGTCAATCAGAACTAATGGTCAAGGTCTAAACTTGAAAAACAAGCCACTCAGTGACTAAATGTGATATCCATGTTATATTCCTCTACAAAGTCACGCGGATATGATAAATCTGTCTAAAACAAAGTCTGTCACTGTATCAACTGATGCACTCTTACTTTAAAAGTCATAATGTGTCATTGCAATCGCAAAATGTGAGAAACAAATACGACATTTTTAAGTTTTTGCTGTAATATCTGGTAAAAGTGACCTTTTCTAACATTCCGAGCCTTTACAAAAATAAAAAATCTCTCTGTGTCTATCTCATTTTTATGAATTTGTTATTCCCAAAAAACTGCAACATTTCAGTCACCACTTCAGGGCAAAAAGAAGTAACAACAGTTGCAGAGCAGTCAAACAGACTTAACTGCTTCAGAATCATCACAGTTTGCCACACATTTTGTTTTTTTTTATCTCAGCGAGGAGAAACACATCAAATACACAAAAATCACAGAAAAGAGAAAAGCTGTAACCTTTGAGAAAGTCGATCAGAGGCGATCAGAGGTGTAGAAGCACCTAGTACAGCCCAGAGCAGTAAAGACAACCCACTTCAACTTGAAAAACATGACATTTGCCACCTCGGAGCATAAAAAACGTGTCTCTCCGACTCTACACCTGTAAACCTGTAAACCCACACAATGGAGATCAACAGGGAAACCGAGCTATTCTCACTCTGGCAAAAACTATTAAAAGTTGCTCTATAATGGGCGTGCATGCTGTGTACAGTGTGTGAGTGTGTGTGTGTGTGTGTGTGTGTGTGTGTGTGTGTGTGAGAGGGAGAGAGGGAGGGAGGGGGGTGAGGGTGAGGGAGGGAGGGAGGGAGAGAGGGAGAAGAAAGGAAGAGGGAGAGAGAGAGACAGACACACAGTGTGAAAAAAAGTGAAAGCATGAGTGAGTGCTGGTCAGCAAATCAGTCAGTCAGCAGAGCTCAGTTGACAAAGTGAAACAGAGCAGGGCGGCTGCACAGAAAAGTGAAGGCACTGGTACCTGTTTGGAGTGAGTCCGGCGGGCGGGCGGCGGGGATCAGCCCTCCAGCTTGGCACGCATTAATTATCCTCTCGAAAGATGGCCGCTCTATAGGCTCGCTCCTGACCCGGCTACTCCTACTGTCCACACAGTCAAAGGAAAGGATGGATGGAGAGGAGCGAGAGAGAAAGAGGAAGAGAAACGGGAGACGAGGGAGAGAAGGGAAGCACAGAGGGAGAGAGAGAGAGAGAGAGAGAGAGAGAGAGTGAGAGGGAGAGTCAGATCCACTGCTGCCCTGACACCATGACTGGTCCACGTGAGATTGATCACACACACTCGCACACACTGAGGCCTCTGCTGCCGTGACAGGGGGGAACTGCCAAGGAGTAGCATGCTTTGTCTAGCCTGGGGGACACACGCGCACAGACGCACGAGCGGCCGCGACGCACACGTGCACGCGCTCGCATGCAAGAGGCATGAGAGGATGTGTGCACGTGCAGACACACAAACACACATGTGGGCCTGTGACTCCCCACACTCATGGGTTTTTAGCTGTGATAAAAAAGCTTCTTCTGTTTTGTTTTTATTTTGTTTTATTTTAATAAATCCGTCATACTCATCACCAGCCCTGTTTAACTTTTTCATCATTCTGTCACCCAGACTATGAAAGGATTTGGTGTTTCAGAAGCCCTCATTAGCATTCACTGGCTGCCCCCTGCACATCTGTTCAGTAGTCTAATGCCTGTTAGGTTGCGGGGCAGCTGAAAATGGACAGCAAAATAAAAAGGGTCAAAAGTCTGGCACTGAGAAGCGAGAGGACTGTGATTACGCACAATAGAAAATAAAAGAGATGCATATGAGCAGCGGCAGTGTGCCTGGCCTCTGCACCTTCAGGGAGGACAAGGTTCACACTAATCTCATGAATGCTTTATACACACACACACACACACACACACACACACACACACACACACACAGACACACACACACACACACACACACACACACACACACACACACACACACACACACACACACACGCTTGCATATGCATGACAACTACTTGCAAACAAAACAATTGCCGTCGTCCACTCCAGGAGCAAAATTGTCGAAAAAAAAAATAAAAAATATTACATTTATATCTAAATATGCTTTTTAAAAATGTGTTTAATTTTGAAAAGTGTGCATTTAAGTTGCAAAGTTAAACATTTTACTGTCACTTTATTTTAGTGTCAGTTATTTTTTTAAATAAAGTAATTACTGACAGCATCCTTCCATCACATACATAGTGTAAGTCAAATAAACATGAACCAGTGAGATATAAGCAATGATGGTGATGTTGAAAATCAATTTGCATTGCATTAACCAAATATAAAGGCTAGCAGTTCAGTTCTCCACTGCTTAGAAAAATCACATTTCCCAAATCAACCGTCCCCTTCAGCCATCTTCTCCTGTCACCAGCCAGGAGCGGCTGTCTCCGTCAGCTGGCCTCTGTATGCAGATTGATCCAGATGGACACGGCGTCCAGACCTCCAGTCCCCCCCCCCCATAGACCCTCTGGCTGAACTTGACTCCCAGGACTACAGATGGGAGGGAGGGCCCCTCACCTTTGGTGAACCCTGGACCCCGACACCCTCACCCCCCACTCCGGCAGACCGCAGGCTGAGCCACCTATCCGGCATTAACAATCATTCCAGATTGAATTCAGGTCGCTTTCCCAGCAGCTATCATCACAGATAGCTGATCAATACTGGGACATTATCACAGAACGCTTCCTCAAACAGAGTGTCAACATGCGAGTCCTGGCCGGGGAGTGTGTGTGTGTGTGATCACTGAGGTGAAAAAGGAGCTGTGGCCTGGCAGTTACGCAGAGGAGCCTCAGAAAGGAGAACCCTTTGAGCGGAGCTTGAACCCTGGGGGGCTGCAGGTTTGACTGGCTGTGTTGCTGAGCATGCTGGGCCACAACTTAAAAGGAGATCAGAGGGCTGTACCTCAGAACAGCAAAGCCCTCTTCCTTCCTCCTCATCTCTGTCTCTCTCTCTCTCTCTCGACACTCTCAGCCTGCCCATCCTCTCTACACTTTCACACTGTATATTTCACTGACAAGTCTGGACCAGAATTATACCATTGGGGCACGAATTACAGGAAATAGATGACGTCACATCATCAAAATAATTATTAAAAAACGCATAATGCATCATGCTAATGAAAGTCTACCAACATCACCAGTGACGTTTTAGTTTTGCAGTAGATTTCTATATGAGCAAACATAGCTTCTCCGAGCTTTAAGTACCCATGTCCCACCCTCTCACTGACCCCGTGACCCCAGGTGCTACAATCAGTGTGCAGTCTGAGTTGTTGTCTTGCCTCGCTTTCCTCAGGCCCTTTTCTGCCATTCTAACCTTGTTTCTGATCCCGTCCTGCTCCGCTCTCCTCTCCTATGTTCTGCCTGGGTAATGCCGTATTCCCCTCTCCCCCATGGTAAGTGTCTCATATATTGGCCTTATCGGAGGCCTATCTACCGCACAACATTTACCTTGCTGGAGCCCAGCAGAGAGAAAGCCTGTATCTTCATCAAACACCAGTCAGCAGAGAAAAAAAAAGAGGGGATTGAAGGACTACTTTATGAATTATTGAGATTAAAATCTTTCTCTTATTACCTATCCTTTCCTTCTTCCATTCCATTTTCTCCCCTTTCTTTTTCTTTTTTGGTTAAATTTTAAAACATTTATATCCCTCTGTTCCTGGGTAAACGAGCTCGGGGCCGATTTTCCATTAAAAATAAAAGTTGAAGAGTAGGAGGAAAGAGAAGAAGTATGTAGCTTGGTCGGTTTTAGTTTTTAGTCATCTTTAATCAGCCCGGTGTTTCTGTGCTGGGGAAGAAAAGAGTCAGATGAAACAACAGCGTAATGATTTTTTTTCTCACTCGTTTTCTCCAGTCTTGGATGTTGGAAACTTAAAAGGAATGTAAAAGAAAGACTTTCTTACCTTTTAATATTACTGTCAGCGAGTCCTTGCTCATTCTGACTTTGTTCAGTCGCCTTGGTAATTTTCCAACTTATTAAAATAATGATGCATTAACAATGTACTTGCCATTATCCTGGGTCAGGTGTTTTTGAATGGTGGATTCATGGCTGAGAGCCTGAGCGTTTCTTTAATGACTGTCTGCCTGTATCAAAGAGACTGGCCTTAACCTGTGACATGATCTCTCTCTATTTCTAGAAAGAAAGGTAACCACCTGATTTTATCTGCATTAAATTATTAGGAGAAATTCATGAGCGGCAGCACACTGAGTTATTTTTTGTTTGTTTGTTTTAAAGGTACAACAGTAGTGGGATCATTTAAACAACACCATCTACAATGTTTTTCTATCATAAAACTGTTTGATTTGACAAAGCTGTCATACAGAAAAAGGTTGCTCAGTGATATTCAAAGCAAAGCGTTTCTCTTGTGAAAGCTATTAAGACAACAGCATCTGACTTTATCAATTAACTCAACCTGACGTACAGAGAAGACAGAGTATGGTATTTAAGTTTTTCAGTGGGCCTGAAAAGAAAAAATGTTTGTGCTTTCAACGAAATCCTTAATTGTGCATGTCGATTTCCATAAACCCCCGCCTCACACATAAAACACACAATGGACATAAAAAAGCTGAGGACCATTATTCAGGGAGACGACCTGAGTCTGACTTGAAAGTATGTCCTTTTCTCTGAAGGACCATCATAACTAGAGCACAAGGGCAAAGGTCACAGGGCCCCACAGGAGCCATCAGGATCCAGGAAATAATCCAAGCGCTCCGTAGTGGGCACTCAGCGTCAGCCGGTGGACGAGTCAGACCGGAGGACAGTGTGAGCTGTAGCTTAAACAAAGTGCAGATCTCACGTACAGTCTGTGGTCTGGGGCCTGCTATTCATGATGCAGATGTGATACAGGGGGCTCACCAGTGTGGTCATACAGCATGAGCAGTGTGTGTTTAAATGTGCTCTTAATAAAATATTTCTGGGGCTGTGCAGAGTCGTGGTCCCTGCGCTCATTAGAGGTCTCTGACCAGCTTGATAAGTGCGGCTCTGCTCCATAATGATTTATTAAGGCTGGGGGTGGGGAAGGCTGGTAGGTCCAAACTGCCTCAGGACACTCCAACCACAGAGACATTTAAGGGTAAAGGCTTGGAATAGAGGGTGCCTCTGAACAGATTTACATCATCCAAGATGCATTTCAAAATGAATTATGTAAGACGAAATGAAACACATAGGAGTTTCACAATTTTCGCCGCCGTCTTTCCCCCAGCTCTTTTCTTTTTTTCTTTTCTCTTCCTTCCTTCCTCCCTTCCTTCCGATGCTCTCTTCTGCATCGCCCTGAGGTAAATTCATGGCCATTTGCTTTGTGCAGCAGAGTTCTAATGGACGGACTCTGGGACATAAGGGATAGCGTTTAAAAATGTATGGAAGAGAGAGATGGTCAGATGTGCACAAACAAGTCGTCTGACTAATTGACAGGTTTAGACTGAGCCGTGCATGGCGTGGCTAGGATGGACTAGAGATGCAGGCCTGATGAGTTGGAATAAAGTTGCAGGGGTTGGGGTGAGTGGAGTGGTGCTCGGTGGGGGTCAGGGGGTTTGTCACATTGCTGTTTCCTCCAACTGTCAGTCAAAAGTCTGCAGGCCGACTTGGCTGTGAAGCAACCAACCTATTTGATCTGGTCTGTCACATCAGAATAAATACATTTCTGGAAAACAGTCACTTAGAATTGTCAGCATGTTCTTCAAGTAAACAGAGCATGAATACATTTGTATATTGATTCTTTCTTCGGTGGGAAAAATAAGCTTTGGATGAGATAGATATTAAAAACAGAAAGCAAGTGATATTTACAAGGTGGAGCAATTGAATGAATCCATAGTGCCATCTCTGTTTTAGATGTGTTTTTAAATGAGCTTAGTTTGTAAAGCTGTTCGTATACACAAGCATGAATACAAAAGCACTGCTTAAAAAGATCAGAAAAATATGACAAATCAAATTAAAAAAACATGTATCACACATGTTGTGAGTTGTCAAGTCACAGGAGCTGCGATCAAAAAAAAAAAAAAAATGGGTGAACTATGTCACACCAAGAGGAGCATCGTGGTGCTCCAGAAATGCTTTTGACCTACAAATCATATTCTCCAGATATAAGGGAACGTGCTTGTTTGGTACAGACAACAGCACAACTCACATCATCATCATTTTATATTTTGCATGTGAAAAAAAAAATCACAATATCTGTCCAAATAATCCTAACATGGATATATCGCATATTGTTCGGCCCTGATCTATTTTATTCCCAGTATCATATACTGTCGTATTTGCTAAGAAGTCTTAAGCTTCTGCTGAAATTTAGTAGAAGAACATTTATTTCACACATGCCTGACACATGGTAAATTCTCCTCAAGGCCTGCGAACATAACATTTGTCCGTATTCTTACCAGCATCACGAGATGTCAGAATTGTGTGAAGGATCATATAAGGAGGAAAAAGCAACACCTTTGTGAGAGCACCCAGACCCATGGAGCAGAGTGTGAACAGGTATGGAGCCGGTCAGCAGACGAGATGAGAGCAGAGAGACAGCTCGGAGAGAGACTAGTGAGTCATGGAGGCATCTCTACAGTAAAAAAGCTTGGTATCCTCCAACAGAGGAAACAGGCTTAGTGGTTGGAGGATAGATCTTTTTTTCCCTTGCCACAGTTAATTTTCAAATCTCCAACATCCTATGGCTGTCTGTTTTTCTTCTTCTTCTTTTCTGTTTTTTTCTGCTTTTATTCTTTTCTTTTAAAATGAAACTGGAGCTGGGGCGGTGATAGTGATAGATGGCTCAGCGCTCTAACACTTTATCCAATCCGGCGCAGATTTCATCCAATAAAGAATCACTTGTGCACTCTCAAACTAAATGGAAGTCAGGCAGCGGAGAGAAAGGGGCTGCCGTGTGTTTCTGAGCTGCGAAAATCAAATTTTCTTAAAGCTGCCGCAGCAGTGGCTGGCGGAAAAGGCAGCAACAGCCATGACTGGCCAGGGCCACGTCTGCACACACAATTTAATCCATCACAGAGCGCCTGACACCATATCAATCAACCTTTCATCAGCATGCCCCCCCCTCCTAAAAAAAAGGGGAAAAAAAACAATATTTCTATTCAATCACCTCTGACTGAACCAGGCCTACAACCCACTGACCAATGGGGAGGACCAGAGAACTCCAGCTGGTTCAGAAATCTTTTCATATGAACACAAGCACAAAGTAGAACACGTGTGCCCTTGCTTATTCTCATGTGTGTCTGCGCCCCGTACACAAAATGGTGGAGGATATATTCAGAAGTCTAAACCCTCTCGATTGCCACCCCATGAGGTGTGGAATATTCTTACATTACACATGAAGAGAGTATAAACACGCTGCATGTGTGGATAGTTTAAAATGTAAATATCGTTACCAAAGAGATATTAACTTACAGTGTGTTTGACAATGACACACCATCGAATTCTCTGTCCTTTAACTTTTACCGTACAACACTAACCCATCACCTCTCCACCTTAGCCCCCGCCCCCCCATCATTGTCCTTTGTTCCGGGAATACAGTCCCTCTTACCCCTTTCTGTATCCCACAGGCTGTGGCTCCAGTGGCCTATGATTTATAATTCATAGGGGCCGCTTTTATATGGGACCTTCGTCTACCTGATACCCTGCCACTGGGCCCGTCCTGGGACGGTGGGAGGGGGGCTCTTCATTACGCCTGGCACCGGAGTTCCAACATGACACCCGCCTCTTTGAAGCTCCGGCTCTGTATGTAAATTGGACATAATAATCTATTTTTCCCAGTCAAGGTACTGAGTCATATTCCCGAAATGGAGCCCCCGCACCCCCCCTCCCACATCAGCCATTTTGTTGTGATCAACTTTTTTTACTCGTGTTCTCTTCCAGACTCGTTCTTCCTCAAGAACAAACACATTAGCACGGTACTTTCTTCACTGAAAATTGAACTTTTTCATTTTCTCCACTTGAGCCTGGTCTTTTCCATGGACATACGTGCGACGGTGCTCTTTCTTCCTTCAGGACCTACAAAGCTCAGGTGTCAGGGTATCCACATTACTTCCTCTCCGGTTCGTTCTCTGCTCTGACCTCCCCGCATACCAGAGAGGTCTCCAACCCAGGCTGTGCTCTGTACTCGGTGCTCTTGGCCTAGGGCTCTGCTTGGCCTCCATGCTCCACTGGCTCCCTAAACCCTGGTGGGGCTCGGAAAGGCCAAACACTGTACTTGTTGTGGATGCCCCACCACCCACCAGTGTCTCTGGCGCTAGAATGGAGGGGAAGAGGGGAGAGTGGTTGTGGTGGGGGGGGGGGGGGGGCCTTGTCTGATTGCCAGCAGCAGCTCAGATGACAAAGAGAGAGCAGCTCAGCCTGGATCAGACGCGTGTATTATTGTTGTTGTTGTTAAGTGCTCCTGACTAATTATTCCTCCCTCATTTGCAAACGGGGCTGCTGCTCATTTACATATCAATGGGGGCGAGCGGAGGGTATGATGTCAAGGAGTGCGGGTTAAGCGTGTGGCTAAGCTTGAGGAGCACAGAGGCCATCATCCCAACAACAAACAGAACCCCCCACCATCACCACCACCCTACCCCAACTGCGCCTCCAGAACCCACATCACTACCATGACACCCCCCGCTGTGTTAGCCTAATAAACAGACGAAACAGAATGGAAGATAGGCTGTTGTTTAGCCAGTGTGTGTGTGTGTATGAGTGTGTGTGTGTGTGTGTGTGTGGGGGGGGGGGGGGGGGGGCTGACATAGCGAAGAGCTCTCTGTCAAATCAGCGGGTTGCCCCTGGATTAGTTCAGTTGTAACACAACCCTGCGCTCCATGGAGATCATTTAGGCAATTATCAAGAACAAGGCCGGCTGCAGTGTTGAACAGCTCACTTCAAAGGCCTACACCAGATGAACAGTTACAGCACACTGGTCAATTTCCATACAAGCCACCCCCCTCCTCACCCCCTCCATGCTCTCCTTCACTCACTCCTCCTCTGCTTATGCCTGCAGGCATTTTGACTGTGCTAATGAACATAACAACCGCCATCTCCTACCCCCCTCTCCACTCCAAATACACACACACACACACACACACACACACACACACACACACACACACACACACACACACACACACACTTGGCTACTGTATGATGAGAAGTTCATGATGCGCTCCCTCCACTGTCCCTTTTGAAAACACAAAGAGACGCAGGCCCCAGTGAAGGACAACAGGGCCTGCAAGACGCTCGGTCTGATATCTGCCTCTGTCAACTGTGAGAGACTGAAGAGATTTGAGATGTGGATCATGCAGAAAATATTCCTCCATAATTTTTAATAGTGATGGGGTGCTGGGACGGGAAGAATGCATCACTTTCAAAGTTTACATCCTTTCAGATGTCAATGGTAAGGACTGAGGCTCCAGACTGTGTTGGTACAGACTCACATTTTAAATAAAGATAATGGCTTTTTATTTTCCCTGACAGTGCAATGTTTTTATTTTTCACTGGGGGTCCCCTGCTGAGTGTGCTACTGCAAGATTAACTTTAGTAAGTTGTTTAAATAAACTGCTTGACATAAACTCAACAAAAAAAGTGACTGAACTAAAAAAGACTTAAATACATATTCAGCAGTGCCCTGATAGATAGATTGTACTTTTAGGGATCACTGTCATAATATTACAAGCCCATGTTATTAGTCATACAATGATAAATTGTTTTACGAGGCGATAATGTTCATATTTTTGAAATAACACTCAGTTTGACTCTCTGTGATTCATTAAATCACACAGGCCTGCTCCTCTGCAGTTGTCTGACAATTTCCTGCGACTATAATTAAGGCTAAGATGTCTCAGTGAGCAATGTGACAACAAAAATGTTGTATTAAATGCACCGACATTACCAGTTTTTTTCTCTTTGTGTGTGTGTGTGTGTGTGTGTGTGTGCGTGTGTGTGTGCGTGCGTGTCAAGACCACACAGAGATGGTCTAATGAAAATCCTAAGCCTTAATAGAGTTTTTCTTTACTGTGTCTTCTCATCCAGCGCCACTTCTGAGCAAAACCCTTCCTCCAATTGTCTTTTCTCTCACTCTTTCTCAGTGTTTTGCACACACACACACACACACACACACACACACACACACACACACACACACACACACACACACACACACACACACACACACACACACACACACACAATTGCACACTCTAACACAACCAACAAGCTCTCTGGCACCGGACTTTCTAATCAGACTGGGTCATGTTTTATTGTAAAGATCCAAGACAAACATACAAGCAACAAGATCCTTCACTCCGGATAGAGTTTCTAATCATGCACTATAAATTATTCAGCCTCGAAAAAATCTGCCCTCCCCAAATGTTTATTGATGCAGGACCGACAGTGTCAGACCGGTGACATGGATATGGATGCTGCCATCAAAGTTCGGAAGGAGCCACGGGGTGAGGCGAGGGGGTTGGCCCGGGTCAGAAAGCCAAGGATAGATACCCAGCGCGTCAGACGAGCGCAAGAGGCTCAGTCGTGGAGATAATCGATTGACTTTGAGGATGCAGAGACATAAGAGCCGACGACAGAACGAGACAGAGAAATTAAATGTAGTCAATGCGGAAGATAAAACATCGGCAGGAAAAGTCGATAGACAAAGACACAGGACAAAAAATAAGATGAAAGAAGTTGTTATGCTACTAGAAGTTTCCTATTTATTCAATGCCATTAACAGCCAAACTGTATCTTTACATTGAAAGCAGCATATGTCTATTGATACTAGCCTGGGTTTACTATTTTGAGACAAACAATGCTGACATCCTGAAAGTTGTTTGTGGATCTTAAGAGAGGGCATGCTTTTATTTTGACATGTCATATCCACCAGAATGTACCGCCGCCGCTCTCAGCACTGATAACTTAAATCATGTGTTCTTTAAATGTATTAAATTCGCATATGGAAAACATAATCCACTATCACAACCACAGTTTCGCCTTCCGTCCTTTCCTCCTCTCTTCTTTATATCCCCCCCATTAGATCAGAGTGGGTGTCAGGGAAATTGGCTGATTTGTATTTGTTGGGCGATGTAAACCCATTTAAATCTTTAATAAAAAAAAAAAAAAAAACAAGGATGAAATATCAGACATCAGCTGCGGAGCATGAAGGACAGCATTTTTATATCATGTCATTTCAAAGCCTGGGAGATTGTACGTGTTTGTGTGTGCGTGTGTGTGCCCTTTAAGTTTGCAAATGGTTTCATGGTGATATTTTTCTTATTTGAAATATTTACCTCCTCTTTCTGAATCTTCAGCGCTGGCACCAGAGACTGCATCCATCCACAACCCCCTGGCAGCCATTTCTCAAACATTTCACAAATGAGCTTCATATATCTTAACGGGTTATTGGCTTCGTTTCTCAATAATGTTATATTTTGAACGAGGCTCTTGTTGCACAATGGCAGATCACTTAGCGGGAAAGAGAGAGAGGAGAGGGAAAAAAAAAGGGTCAGCCAGCTCGTGAATGAGATTCTTGTTTTTACGCAAGTGTCATCGCCGTGTATCTGTGAGTGGATGACTGGTATAATAAGATGGAGAGTCTCTTCCCCCGGTGGGAGCTTATTGGAATAGTTTCAAAAGAATTACAGCAGCCATTTTGTGTGCTTATCACCTTGCTAAACTACAGCTTCCATCCCTTCTGGAAAAGTTGCTTATATTGTCTCTGTGTCAGGAAAAAGGCCTGCTTATTTGTCACGTAGCTCAGATGATGGGACTCTTCTCAGTCGATAAAACACCTTGTATCTGATGGTTACTCAAAGACTTTCTATTAAGCTCTACCAAATTGTCCGCATGTACAAACAAATGAAGCATAGGCAGGTGACTTAGATGTGTGCGTCTCAGCTGAATCCACGTCTGTACTTAAGTGTGTTTTAATGCACTTTTGGTGTCTGTACATTTGAATGTGTGTGGGTGGGGGATTGGGAGGACTTCAGGTCTGTTCAGCTTTCCTCTCTCCGGCTCTCTCTGCTTCTGTTGGGCTTTGATTTGCGCAATGTAACAGCAACACTACAGCGTGACACCCCGAAGAAAAGACACGTCCGCTGCCAAGAAATACTGACTGAACACTGACTGAGTGTTTAATATGGCAGAGGAGGTGACGGTTGAGCAACCATAGGAAGAAAGAAAAAGGAGCTGCATTGTACTCCCCAACAACAGCTGCACATGCTACTTGAAAAACAAGGAAGAGCAAAATAATACCAAAAATCTCTGGGAAAGATTTTTGAAATGTGCTATTTTTGAACGTGTTGCACACACGCCTCTGCACTGTTTCAGTCCTAGATATTCATTCAGTTCTCATCATATAAGACGGGCAGGAGGAAATCTGTTTAAACAGAACCCAAATCTTTACATCAAACACATCTGGTCCCCCCCCAGACTTGAATCAAGTATGAGACTGCTTCTTTGTTTCCTCAGCACAGAAATAATGACCACCTCTCTAACCCAAATTGTAGAATACTGCTCAGGATTAAAAGTTTGTGAAATCCACCCAAGGTTCCTCTGGTATGTTGAATAGAATATTCAGGAGAAAGAGACTGGCCTATCTTTTTGTCCATTGTTATTATTCATTTATGTTTTTACATTCACATGCCGCTTTTCCTCTTCTCCAAGGCCCTCGCTCGGTTTCGGCAGACTACAACAGTGGAGGAAATCGTATTCAGGTTTTTTTTTTTCCAGAAGTTAAATACTAAAATATGAAAAGACTCAAATAAAAGTTAAAACTCTGCATTTAAATTCCCTTTAAAGCACAGAAGTATTGACAGGAAAGTATACTTAAAGATCCCCTCTAATGTGTGTCAGACATGTTTTTTGCGGGAAAAAAGTTCTTGCCCTTATTAAAAGCATAAAAAAATCACCCGCCTCATTAAAAATTCCAGAACATGTGAATATGCAAATATTTTCAAGTTTACAAGTTTAACTGCTGGAAACAAGACGTCTCCTACATCGCTGTTAAGTTTCCACGTCTATGTTTAGGCAGATTATTGGATCAGGATTATTTGTGATGTCACAAATCGTCCTTAAATCACATTTTTAAATGAGCACAGAGACAATGTACAATACAACCAATGGATGTGCAAAACACTATCTTGCGGAAACATCATTCTACACAGTGAAGCTCAAACATTCAACAAGAAAGACATATTTTTGACTGGAGGGGAAATTTAAACAATCAAATTCAATGTATTCTTTATGCAGGACGGCCCCAGTATATAGGAATAAAATCTGTATTCCTGAAGCATTAGCATGAGAACAACATATGTATATGGTAGAAGGTCTACGTGGAACTAACAGATTTTATAAATTGTTGGGCAGACTAATCTTTTATAAGTTGTTCAAATATTTTTTTGTAGTTAAACTTACATTATTTCCCATGAAAAAATAAAGTACAAGCATAAAATAGCATACATTTGTACTTAGTTACCTTATATTTTCATGGACCATGACACCAGAAATGCATGTCAATATCTAAACTATCTCAACATCGCTATCATTTAGACTTTATGCGGCCATGTTACTGCTTTATCAGTCAGACGCTCAACATCAGCAGATGGGGGAGTTAAAGGATGACATTCCCGCGTGCTGCCTCGTCCTTTCAAGCGATCAGAGCTGGCACCTCTCTCCACAGACCAGGCCCAGGTCAATCATGCCGTCTGTGCAACAGAGACCGCCTCCATCCCCACAGGAGCACTCTGACCCTCTCATCTAAATATTGCATGAATTACATGTGCTGCGTTTCCTGTACCGAGTTAACCACCGCTGATAAAGACAGATGTTCCTCTACTGCACAGGGACCTGCTAAATTTAGCTCCTCCAGATGGCCGTAATCTCTATCGCTGTGTATGTCAGCGAGTACGTAGACGGGAAGCTCCCTCAACAGGAAGCCTCACAGTGATTCAGGTTAATACAGTCAGGAGATTAATGTAACACAGGCCAGTATGATAGAACATATTATATCGTGTTTTTGACTGTGGGAGCGTTCAACTGCTCAGCGGACTTTGGTGCGCCGTGACATTGGGAGTTGATGTCAAACAATACCCACACTCTTTTCCCCATCTTTCCTGTCACTTCCCCTTAAAGTTATGGCTCAATAAAGATGAAATGCGGTATCAAACACGCCAAATATTGTACTGTAATAAAGACTCTGGCATCACCTCAACTCGGAGTCAGCTCGCAGGCCACGATAGACGACTCATTCACTCTCTTGTGCCGTATCTGCCAGGCTTAAGGCGGGTTGAGAGCCAACAATTATCAGCCACTATAAGTCTTGTGGAAATAGTGGCAGAGTATTTCATAAATACTGACATGTAGGTATCAACAAAAGTCCATATACGATCAGAACGCATTAGATTTATTGCCTGGATGCAAGCTCCACATAATGAAGTTTAATCCCCCTGATCTATATCAGTAATTGTGGTGCGTTGCTTCTAATTATGGCAGCAGCATTGATAATCCTGTTAATACCAATCAGATAGGCGGTGGAATCAGAGTTAAGGAGGGCAAGCAAGAGGAGGAAGAAGAGGAGGAAAGGAGAGAGAACGCAATCATTTTAAACAGCAGTGGGAGTTTGATCAGGGAAAGAACAGCTTTAGGGGGAAAGTAACACATTTAGTAAAGTACCACATCATTCAAATGTAGGTAACAGTAATGAACATAATTACTAATCTGTTGGCTTTTTTTACGCAATTTAAGGACAGTATAAATTACTATTTGGTGGCCATAATCTATTATGTGTAATTTTGGCTCAAATGATGGCAATGTTGTCCTGTTGGTCAAGTAAGGTTGGACGGATGCCTTGAAATTTTGTATAGACAAACATAATCCCCAGATGACGAGTCCTACTGATCACTTGTGGTGATCCCCTGAATCTTTTCATTTGTGGCTGTTAGTAAGGTGTCGTTACAACTGTCTGATGGGCTGCCATGAAATGTCTTACCCTCAGAATGAATTTAAATAAATTAACATCTACAGCCATGATCAGATCAGAGTTTGTCAGTTATGACCAAATACTAGCAGAATTAGTGACATTTTGTGTTTAGTGCATTTGCTGAAAAAATATGAGATTTCTGGAAGTGCTGGTTGCACTTCCAGAAATCACACTTATGAGAAAATGACTCTTCTTCTCACTTGATTTATCACCTTAGAAAACATTTTCCAAATGAGTTGATGATCTTAATTTGTAGTTCAAGTCTTTAGTTTAACACAGCCTGCTGTTCATTTAGTAGATTTTGGTGCATCTAGAGTAAATACAAAATAAAGCAGGGTATCCTTTGGCACTGGCTACCTTATGAATCACAAGTCACTACCAAATCATGCCCTCGAGTTGAAATAAGGGTTTCCTCACCAGCTTCAACCTTTCAGCTAAGTACAGGAATCCACAAATCAATAGACAGTGTAACAATGGGTTAACACTAAGCTTAGTGCTTATAAGCGCATTTTAGCATGCTTACATGTAATACTAGGATGCATGGTAAACACGATACCTGCTAAACATGAGCGTGATTCTAATATTGTTGACCTCTGGCTTGCTTGCTTTTTTCTGCAGGTTTGAGTGGATAAGACATGAGGTCTATTGGACTGTCTGTTTTTTATGAGTGATTTTTAATGTTTAACTTGCATTTTTATGTTTTCTTTCAACCATTTGGGTTGATTTGAAACAAAGTCTTAGCTACAAGGACAGTTGAACTTATGAAAAAGCAATGTCCAATTGTTGGTCCAACACCAGCACTGCCCCTTCACCTCGTGACTGCCATTTACACACTTCCAATCTATTCAACCGGCAAGGAGAAGCCGCAAAAAAAAACAAAAAAAACTGATTATTTTAAACATGAGGCTGGATGGGATTTGATGGAAAGGTGGTGATAAAAAAGGCAACACAGAAAAAAGGATGAAAGGCAGGGAAAATAGATGCAGATCAGCAGTGGAGGCAAATCCCTCCTGTGTCCATCTAAATGAGTCCAAAGGGGACCAAACAAAATGGCCTCACTGCCCATTTGCAATTCAAGTAGCCCTGTCAAACAGCATGTTATTAAAATCTTGAATTTGAGAAATGTCCGGCATTATGTCGATAATGCTTCATTAACAGCCTCAAAAGAAGCAATGCAAGACAGGACTGGCATGAGAGAAATAACTCAATGAAGAGAGGAAGTGTCTAAAGGAAAAAGTTAACTTTCTCTTATTTTCCCTTTGTTTGCCTGAGGAAGGATGTTAGTGGAAGAGAGAGGAAAACTCAGGCAATGCTTGAGCTCCTTCATCCTGCTTATTACAGTGCCGCCCCGGCTCTCTGTCCTCAAGCCTTTCTGCGCCTCACTATTTTAACTACACCTGTCATTTGCGGTCCAGTCATTTTACCTCTCTGCTCGGCTTTCTTTCGCCGCTTACAGGGACTGTTAACTGGGCCTGTCTGTCATGCTGGCTGGGGTTGGATCCGGGGCTGAGGCTGTGGTGGGGGCAGATTTAGGCTTGGGTGAATGGTGAGAGTGGGGCAGGCGAGGGCGGGAGCGATTTTTGGAAGGGAGGGTTGTAATGAGCTTGCGGCAATGCAGGGCTATAGGAAACACTGCGTGGTTCTTCCCTCCACTGTGAGGCATCCATCTTAACAGCTGCAGAGACGAAGGATGAGGAGAGAAGGGGAGGAAACAAGATACGGTGACACAAAACAGATGTGGTGGATTCCATATTTCTGTCGACCTGCTCGCACTTTAAATCTTTGTGTCTTTATCACTCTCCCTCATCCTCTCACGGTTTCAATCATTTTTTGGCTTATTCTCGTGTTTCATGTAGAATACTACGATACTACGGATTTAAGTAGTACTTTATATTAATGCATCATGCTGACTGACGGTGAGTGTATGACTGTATTATTTCTATACGCAGGAAATCAGGATGCTGGGAGAATAAACTTCACTGACATATATTAAAAGCAGCCGTGAATCCAAATTTTCCCACTTAGTACTGGGCACTAAGTAAAAATGAAGAAAACATTTCATATTAGGAGGATCCAAAAAATGTATTCAAAATGTAATGACCTGTGCACGACACCAGCCAGCTGACATCAATTTACTCAGGACCAAATCTGCTCAACATGAGCTCCTGCTTTCTGCAATATTTATGTTTGAGAGTCAGCTATTTTGTTGGTACTCTGGACTTAGAGAGTTGTTAATTACATGCACTTTAAGGCAGCTATTTTGTTGGTACTCTGGACTTAGAGAGTTGTTAATTACATGCACTTTAAGGCTCCCCACAGAGAAACACTAATTAATCAACAGTGAATTAGCATGCACAACCAGAAACATAACCCCTCTCCGCAAAGCACAGTGGAGTAAATATAGAATAATACAGCCATGAGCGAGAAACAAATATATTATCTTTGACTGTTTTTTGTGTCTATATAAATACTGAACTTGAGAGGGTGGCAGTGGTGGCAGTCCGAGCTAAACACAAACCACACAAACAAACATATATACGGTAAATGCGGAGAGAATAAAGACAAAACTATAAACAAAAAAAAAAGGCTCTATTGACTGAAACACAGTGCCACCCACTATACTAACTTGCACTCGACTACAGAACACAGCGAGAGAGACGGGGAAGGAGAGGGAGAGACTCGTTAGCTTTGAATCTTCCCCCAACGCTGAAGAGTGGATAACACAGAACCAAGTGGTGGAGCGTCTGTTTCTTCACTGCCAGCTACCTTCCCTGGTGTTGCTTTATTATTTCATTAAGTGTAAATCCTGTCAGTGCCACAGCACCCCCAGCCTGGTCCAGTCCTGCCACTCCACCCTTAGCAGGTTAAATTATAATTTAATTACCGAGCCTTAGCTGTATAAGCTGCTTGGGAGCGCTGGCCCCCCAGAATAATTTGAAAAGATGGTGTCTCCCCTCATCCTCGTGTGCCTGATCCACCAGACCTGAGCCCCCCTGGAGGCCCACTTCAATATCCCACCTAATTATCTCTCTCAAATCAGGTACCTATAACAGAGAAATATCAGTAATTAAGTTAGAAGGGAGGGAAAAAAAAAACCTTATTGTTTGAGGATTTTTAATAGGATTTTTTTTTCTCTTGAAGTGCAGGGGAAGAGCTGTAGGTGTGCCCTAAGGAGATGTTTCTTCAAGCTATTTCTATCACAGAGTTTTCTGTATCTGCAGTGCAGCAGTGTTACTTTATCAGGGCCCTCAAACAACACTATAACATCCTCTGACATCGGAGTTTATTCTTGGAGAGCTGTGTCACAACATGATGGCACAGCAAATTGCAATCAGTAGGATTTATTGTATTTGTTGCGCAGATTTTGGCCAAACTGCCTCTGGGGTTCACACAGTCTCAAACAGATTATAGATTTATAAATTGTATTAATTTATAAGATATGTTAACGTCACCACGACACTGCTACACTTGTAGTCGCACTGCATGAAAGCAACAAGAATCATGCCACAGCTACAGCATAGTAACTTCTCTGCTCATCTTTACTCTTGTTTGTGAAAGTACTGAACAAGCTAGTGTGTCGAGTGCTTTACATGTTTCTATGTTTTTTATACTTGTGCAAGCTTGGACTGCAGCTTTTTAAATCATACAAGTTCGTTGTTAGTTTTTTTTATTGATTTGCTTTTAACACATCACTTGATGATGTGCTCACAGCTGGTGAGCTGTGTAACCATCACTGAACCACTGCAGTTTACACTTAAGCAGCAGCACAAAATAATCAGTTTCCTCACCCCAGTATCAGAGAAAGACATGATAAGTAGTAAAGTGAAACAGAAAAAAAAAATTCTCTGTGAATCTGCGGTGGTGATGTTGTGTCAAACTCTCAGATGCAGGAAAAACAAACCTGTAAATCAGCCTTGACAGTCATTGAGAGGGACAGTGACAACTATGTTTTATTGTGTCGCAAACAGAAGAAATATCTTTTCATATGAACTTCCTTTGTCTGCATTTATTTGAATGTAAATACGACTCGCTACTACTGGTTTATTATTCCTTGTCAGATGATCTCTCGCCAAGAATGAATCATTTATGAGGAGATTTATTTTCAAAGAGAAATAAAATCATAAACTACTATGGCACAAGTTGTAAAAAACACTATATAATTATTTCTGTCCCAGAATAATGGTGTCATTTTCTTTGCACTAATTTAACACCACAAAATTGGGAATTTCATCCAAAAGAAGACATTATGAGTCTTCGGGGAAATGTAATTTGAAGAAATCAGGGATCTAATACAGTTTGTAATACCACTGAAAAGCAGAAAGTACTAATTTGCTATTCATACTGCTTTCATAACATAACTACAGTTTAGTTTAACTCAACCATGTCAGAGCGCAAGGCTCTGTTAAAAACCCTCTCCACATGAAATGGCCCCTTTTAACACTGATTTTTTTTTCCTTGTGAGACAAAGATAAGTAAATACAGAGGAGATAATGAATAGACTGGAAAATGAGCGTTGCCGCTCTGCACTGTTCAATCTCGGGGACAATTGCAGCGTTTTGGGAAAAATTGCTTGCAACCCCCCCCCCCCCCCCCCCCCCACCTCCGAAACCCCCACCTCCACCCCCCCCCCCCATGCCCATCACACGCAGATGTACACACCTCCAACACACACACACTCACACTCACTCATCTCACCCCCTCTCATCCTATAATCCTCTGGCAAAGCCCTCTCTGTCCATGCGGACCCCCCACCCAGCGGGACCCTGCCAAGGCAAATTAGAGAAGGGGGGGGGGGCTTTTGTTTCGAAGCACTCTGTGAAAAGAAAAAAAATCCAAATCATTTCTTGAGCTGGAGCAATTTGACATGCTGTGATAACTGCTCTGTCAGAAACTTCTTTGACATCTCTGAAAGAGAAGATTTTCTACCACAAAACCAGAGCTCCATTTAAACACAGTCTTCAAAAAGAGCCACAAACTCATTAGGCTGTTTAATTACGCCCTGTTCGCATCCCCCTCTGTCTATCTCTCATCTCTGTCAAAACAGAGGTAAAAACAAACTGGCCCCATCAGATGTAGTCCTAGCCTTCAATTTCACTCTTCTTTTTTTTTTCCAACTCACATCCCCCTCTTGGCACAATATCTCATCTGCCTTTTACCTCGTCGCTTCCCTTTTGTACCTGGCGTTATTTTGTGCCTGCAAGAACAATCTCTCCTCTTTCCCCCTTCCACTCAATCACTCTCGCCTTTGTATTATCCTCCAAACCAATAAGTTTGGTTGTTGTCTTGCTGTTATCATCAGGCCTTTTCTATAGATGGCCCACTTCTGTTCTTTGGGAAGTGATGTTGTTTGACCACAGTTCACTTGCTACCTTTCCCCTGCTTGCCAACAGTTACTTCTAGAGCCAGAGCCGGTCGCTGTTGGATGTACAATCACAGAGCAACAGCACATAAGCAATCAGAATCACTGACAGAGAGAAAATGTCCTGTTTATCTCTCGGAGTGTGCTGGCAGATGAAGAAAAAAGGATTCTCCCTGCAAGTACGAACTATAGTATGTGTGTGGTAATGTTTTCTGAGGTGAATAGATGCAGAGGAGGCTTGTGACTATGTGACAGGGACATTGCTTTAAAGGTGTAATTTGTAGAACATGGCCAGAATTCAGAGGTAGTGCCAAAAAAACAGGGGGCAGCACAAAAAGGATTCTTATGCTGCCCCCAAGAACGGTCGCTACTTGATAGCTATCCTTAGCTATCCTTAGCTGTAGCTAGCTAATTAGCTTATGGCTCAGTTAGTCAAGGAGCCGTGGCTGGAACTGGGCATTCACCACGGGGAACAGTACCCAGAGAGAACACAACTGTACACAGCCTGCAAGACTGACTGAGGTCAGTTTGACAACAGGGAATACAGTATGGAGGTGATTTACAGTGGCTCTGACCAAGACTATGACTTCAAGGATGATGGAAGCCACAAGGTGCAGATGGGAGAGGCAGGCAGGTACTAAGTGGTATTAAGAGACAGTACAGGACAGAGCTGGCTAGTTAGCATTCTAACTTAGCCAAACATAGCCAAAATGCACATAACAATATATTTGTTTATCAGTAACTAAACAGTTCCCAATCCCTATACATTTATAGTAACAGTAAAGCTAACCAAAGGAGCCTTTAGTTTGGAGGTATTTTCTGTGTATTAAAAAAGGAAACAGGAAAGCAAATTATGATCTGTGTGAGGCACAAACTTGTATCGTATTGGCAAATCTGAATGTACACTTCACTTTCATGTATAAACACATGTATACAGTATCTCAACAATCATAACCCTTTTCTAAGTGAATACGTAACACAAATTTGTTACAATAACTGAAGTTTGATCGATTAATCAAATGGCCTAAGCAGATTTGTAGTCAGAAGTGTTGTCTGCTGTTCATTCTTTGTAGTGGTACAAAACTCAATAAAGTGACAACAACCTGGAGATTTTGTGTCCCTTTTGCTCACTGTTGAGAAAAATGTGTGTTTTCAATGGGCCTGCCTTTCTGCTTTCATGATATAACAATGTCCTTGTGGCCAGACATCTCCATCCTTTAAAAAAACAACACTCTGTCATCTTCTCGAGACTTGAGCGCTAAACAGGAAATTTGACTTTTACAGATCCAATTACGGTGGCTTTGCCTCACCTCTTGTTGTTCTACCGTGCAGAAACCATGCAAACAGAGCTTTACATCTCACTCTTCCCCTTTCAAACAGGGGTGTCAATGATTACTCTTATCTGAGAGAGAATCACTCCCTGAAAAACAGGAAAATCTCAGAGATATTCAGTGAACAGTTTTCTCAATAACCTCTCCAGCACCGGTTGTGTCTTTGAAAACACTCAATATCTAAATCAAATTGTGTCACTCAATACATTTTCCCCACCCTTTGAGATCAATGTATTTTACATCCTTCATCCCTGTCTGCCAATATCAATGATGGAGGAATATCAATAATGACAGCTACATTTGTATCTGTATCATTTCAGCAGTGGAATCTATTCCTCTCCTGCCCTCGACTCCCTCTTCACCCGCCAGCAGCTACACAGCTCATGTTCAGCCAGGCGCGTACAGGATATTAGCTTCTCTACCAGCAAATTTGCTTTTCACATCTATTTCTTTCTTCTTCTAACCAGTTCTTGGATGGCTTGTTATTGAGCTTAGTGTCCACAAATGCCATTGATCCAAGCCACAACTGGGATCCATACTCAGGCACTTTAACACTCTCTCAGCGTGTTAGAAATACTAATCCTGCTCCACCAGCAGGCACATTGATTTTATAGATTTCCCCCAAAGTTGTGATAATGATATATCATTGTTAAATTTGGTAGAACAAACTGCTTTGCCAATCTATCAATGCGCACAGAGGCTCTGATTCAGAGATGGCCTACAAGTCCAGCGCCGTGTATTTTGCACTTTAGATGACACCTTTATATCTTACATGCACACAAAAACGTTGGCACTCACTAACACTTGCTCATACATAAGCATACGCACACTTAATGTATACCCAAAAACTATATATAAACACAAATCTGGTGCCACCTTAATATAAGATGCAGTCATGCACCCTACACACTAGCTTTATCAGTGAGGCCCCCTGCAGGGTGCCGACTGTGATGGGTGGCACATGGGCTAAAGTACCTCCAAAACACACAAATTACCTAGACAGAACCAGACCTGCGGAGGGGAACTGCAGAGAAAAATGAGAAGAGGAATGTTTACAGTGAAAGCATGCTCATATTGTAGCTGATGAAACATTGGGGAGTGGGGAGCAGTGCAGGCAGAGGTGAAAGATAGGGCTGGGAAAGCTGTGGGGCTGGGGGGTGGGGTGGCAGAAGGATGAGCAGGGGGAATAGTGAGGCCTGGAGTGGGAACTAATGGGCAACACTGCAACAGTTCAAACCGGAGGCGCAGCGAGGCAGCAGTGGCCTGACACAGCTGAAGGCCTCAGAGGAGTGCCAGGCCTATTAGAGCAAGATAAGGGCCTGTTTGGAGAAAGCATCCTCTCAATGGTGCACTGGGCAACAACACAGGCATGGGCATCAATTAAAGACAGAAAATATGACGTGGAAGTAGGAGCGCATTAAATAAAAACAACAAACTGCCAGGGCTCCTGCCCTCCCCTCTGAAGGACTGGGAATGGGCAGGGAGCATCAGTGCTGAAATATGGTCGATTTATTCTCCACAGCATTGTCGGGGCGGGGGGAGTTTATGATGAGGTGCAATGTAAAGGGTAGAAAAGAAATGAGTCTAGATGCCTTCTGGACACAGAGCTGCACACGCAGATGAAAGATGAGAGACACGGAGACTCACCTAAAAAAAAAAAAAACTCAAGCACAATCTTTACAAGAGAAAAAAAGCTTGCCGGTAGATGACTGCCGCGATAACTAATTTAGCTTTAATTCACCTTCCATTCCTTCCCTTTAAGCCTACAGGCAGGATGTGATGTGCCAGACTCCAGTGGCCTAGATTTTTTTGTGGACATAGAAACAGCCATCACATCATTTGACCCTTTTGAGAAACCAAACTGAATTAGAAAAATGGTACACCAATTGGCAACGAATCCTGTAAATTATCCCCTCGCTATCACAAAATTGTTATTCGCTGACTAAAGAGGTCAGGCCCTGCCATCACCCACAGGCTGTTTTACATCGTCAGCCCAGTAGTGTCCTCGCAAGGTGCCTGTTGACTGCCCTCTAGAAGGAGGTGTGGGTGGCAGACAGCCTTCATGAAACACCGGTAAACAACAATGAGCCGAACTGACACATGCTACTGATGAAGGGGGAAAACAGTGAGGATCCTCCTGTTTTTGTTTAGAATAGTATGTGTGAGAGTACGTAGGCTTTTCTTTCGGTTCGGGCTGGGTTAATGTGATTTCTGTTCCGCCTGTCGGTTCCAGAGACCCAGCTTTGTGAGCAGTGGTCAGGTGAAGCCTGGACTCACCCCCCGATGGCCATTAGTGTGGAAAGAAGACAACCAAATAAGCAGAGAAAAGCTTGATGTGCACAGGTCACTGCACAACCAGCAGTCAAAAAGCATCTCACCCTGTGTGATTGTTACAGCAATAACATGCAGCGGGAATCTAAGGACTCTAATTACTGGTCACTCTCACTGAGGAGATATTACTCAGATTCTGGATGAATTCGTGGTGGCCACTGAAGGCAGTGGCAACACAGATTTGAGGTGAAGAGGTTGAGGATTTAAACATCTTCTATCTACTGTCCCCCAAAAAACGACTGTAGACAACACTTCTAGTTAAATAATATCCATTAACAATTATTTAGTGCTTTATTTATCTGTTTTCCAACCCAAGGTTTCTTCACCATTTCCCTCGCATGCCATCTTTGCACCGTAAAAAGTGCTGAGAGTTGGAGCCGGCAGTAAATCTTTAAGGATTTGACTTGCAAAAAGCAACTCATATATTGCTTATGAAAAAAAAGCAGAGGTTTCCCCTCCCCTTCACCTGCCTTGGAGCATGTTGGTTTTATTTACTTATTTTTAGACTTGCACTAGTTAGAGAGAGGCACACTTGTCTGACTACATCTATACAAATAAAGACAGACCGTGTCCTCATCTGTCATTTCTCATAAGGAGAGTCAAAACTATTCTATTCACGTTAAAGATTCTTGGGTGACATCTTCAATTGAGTCAAAGAAGCCGTATTTTGTACTCTGCCCCTAAAGAAAGAACATAACATGGGGGTAGGATTGAGAAAAAATGCAGAAAGTGCCATCATAACATTGAAATATTATTGGGAAAAAAGGTTTAAAAAAGAATCTGTCATCGTGTGTCAACTTGATCTACTCTGCAGAAACCTCCTTTTGTTAAGAACATATGGAAGAAAAAGGGGAGAGTGGGAAAATTACCCTCCATAATTGGCATCCTGATCAAGGACAGCCATGGCAGCCGAACAATACAACCTTTAATTTATCAGAACTCATTATGAGCTACCGCTATAATGCCAGAAGATATTAGAATAAATAGTGACAGAGAGCAGGGGAATCAAACACTCTGCTGCTGAATGGTTTTGTTAACGGCATGAACAACTCAGGAGAGTGACAGAGGGAGATTGTGTGTGAGCATGAGTGCGTGTGTGTGCGTTTGTGTGTCTGTGTGTGCGTTGGTGAGGGTACCAAACTGATGGAGGACGGGAGGGAATTGTTACGTGCCTCCGTGTGTGTCGCAGAGGGGTTCAGCAGCATACCTGTTCACAGTTCATCCTAATCATGACCTTGGCAGATAAACATGACATTGAGCAGGGGAGGATATTAATATATATGGGTGTCTGCTGTCTTCACCTTACTTTTTACTGTGACTGTAAAGGGCACACAGGAAGAAGTGAGCTGTCAGAGGGGGCCAGGGGACGCCATTGCACGCTTTAACATGGTGTGGCGCCCGCTGGACGGGCCTGCTCAACTCTTGTGTCGATGGCAGATAATGGACACCTTACAGCTGAGTCGTCAACTTTAGCGTTTGGAGTTGATGGCGTGGAGCGACAGGAGAAAGCATCTTCGGCTCCATTATTTATCCCGGGCAGGGGCGCTTTTTTTTTTGAGAGTCAGCAACACGCAATGCTTTGACCAGAGGAGAAACCGTCACTACACAATGTCTGTGTGTGTGTGTGTGATTGTGTGCAAAGGAGATGGGTGTCAGTTGTGTGGAGTGGGGGAGAGGAGGTTAGACAAGGTAAGTAACTATCTCACTGTCATGATCTCAAAGCACAGCTTCAGAACACAACCAGTGCAAACACAATGAAAACGCTGGTGCACGTCTTTACTGCGAGACGACTCCTGGCTCAAATAACAGCAGGGGATAGTTATATACACTACAATATCCATATTAGTGTCAATTAGGGGTGTCACATCATGTTAACTGTGATATAAATATTAAACATTGATATCATGTTGATAATACACATAAGATTATATGGTCTTAACAGTCCAGCAAAGATGTTCGACCTTGAGCATATTCAGTTAATAGGTTGCCATTTCACTACTTATTAAGTTGTTGATGGTTCTTTTTGCACAGCCGTTCTCACAGTTATGGTTACAGATTCCCTCCACCTCCCTACATTTTGAGTGAGACACAAAACACAGAGAAAACAAAGAGATAAAGATTAAAGATAGATTTCATTGCTTGCGTTTTGTTCTCACATCACTAATAGAAATTTCAACGATATTGCTGTGGTGAATTAGTTCTGCCAGGACAATCGTGTATTGAAAATCTGTCTACTGACAGCCCAAGCGTCAATGCAAATTTCCAAAACCAAAATGCCTTTTGATTCATCTTTTTTTTAACCTTTTTGTTTCATTTCACACATATGTCAAACTGCTCAATATATTATCGTTATATAAAGGATTTTACCTTAATAAAATATAGTGCACAATTAGAAATTCAGGTCAGGAAACATCTGATAAAATGTACAAGCAAGAATATGATCATACATTCAAGTAGACCAGTACAGCAGACCAGGGCTGGCCAAAGTCGGGCCCATAAGGACTGATTTGTTTGTAGCCAAATATAAATCAAACTAGTAGAAAATTGCATTGTGAATGCTTTTATATGGTATTCTATTATTATGTTGTTTTTTTGTGAAGTGAAATGCTTTCATGCATGTTTCATAATCTGAGTGGTGGGTGACACTTTGTGCAGGAAGTGAGTCAATTCAGGGAACTTGGGATCCTAGCACTACAGATGTACTGAGAAATAAAAAAACATTACATCCTTGAATTTTTCACCTGTTCTTAAGTCATAAACTAAGGAGGGGAAAAAAATGTGATCAGATTTTTTTGCTCACTTGCTCCTCTGGGCTTTCGTGTAGCACAATTTTACATCTTAACTTTTACATCTTGATGTAAAGACCATTTTTTTTTGTTTCAGTTTTGGCCCTCCAAAGGAAATAAAAAGCCTGGGCACAATAATGATGAAGATTTTGAAAACCAAATGGCTGCTAAGCGGTACCATGAGGGATAGTAGTAAAACCACTGTGTGTGTGTGACAGTGCCTGACCTCCTCAGGACACGCTCCGGCTCTGATGAGCTCCCTCACCAATACAGCACCTTTGTTTAATCTGCCTGTCCCTGACTTGCCTCGGCCCTGTCTCATTTTCTCCGTGCAGACAGTGAAGAAAAGCTCCTTCACAGATGGGCAAAAGACTCCTTTCTCCTAATCTCCTGAAACACCACCGCAACACAAAAATGTTCTCCTGAGCCTCTGTGAAATATCTGTGAAATTAGCGAGAAGTGCTCAAGTCTCTGTGCAGAACCTCTTCTCACCTGGAAAATGGGCCCGTGCGTTTACCATCTGCCTTGATACAGGTAAAATGGACGCCGCACGGACACAGCAGCTGAAGTGGTAATATACTTCTTGTAAGGGATCAAATTGGCCTCAACACCCCCCACACCTCACCCCTCCCTCTTTATTACCCAGGCTACTCCACTGAAGGTGCTGAGTGGCTTCATTGTGCAGCTGATAGTGCATCTCTCATTAGCTCCCAGTGTGTGGATCAGAGTGGGGCCAAAGCAGGTTTTTATGGCTAATCTGATATATGGTGCTGAAGACACTGCAGTCTGGCCCCAGACAGGCGTACAGACAGAGGTCACCGGGGTCCAGGTCAGAGAAATGACGCATATGTGCCCATACACGTACACACAAACACAAACACGGACACACAGCACACACAGTGATTGAAAAAATGCTCTGAGCAGATCATAAGCTTTGTAATATTCATAAAAATGTCAAACATTTTTAAATATCTATTAGAGCAAGTTATTGATTGTCTAACACCATCCATTTGATCTAATTTAGCAATTTAGCTACAAAAATTACATCAACCAGCACATAACACATGAGCAGAGGCTATTTAGAGGTGCAGAGGTCACTAATCACCCACTGTAACCTCCCCAATTATGCCACCAAACCCACCCTGTACACACCCACACACATTACAAGGACAGGCCACAGTGTTAACTGACACTGAGCGCAGGAGCTCATTATCACCTTCCACTGGCTGTGAATGGCTTCCTGTCCTGGGCACTGTGCAGCACCCTGGCAGTGGGCTACTGCAGCCAGTCACAGAGAAGGAGAGGAGAGGCTGTTCCTCTAGTTTATCTGGGGTGTCGGGCCCGAGACCGCCTCCTCAGCATTACTGGAACTGCTCGCCAGCATGAAGACATGAGCCGAGAAGAGGGCAACTCTACCAGTCAAAGCTGGCAGGTATAATTGCACTGAAAATCATTCTAAATCTGCTCCTAAAGGATCCCAGGGCATGGGAGATGTCAGCCCCAGTCCCATGCAGTGAAATATGTTAAGAGTGGAGTCTAGCTTTACACACACACACACACACACACACACACACACACACACACACACACACACACACACACACATACACACTTTCTCTCTCTTTTGGTCTCAAATGCGCAAACACACATTGCTCATATTCCCCCAAACATTTGATTACACACTTGCGCACAAGTGTACATTGTGTATGTGCGTAGATACAGTAGATCTACACACACACACACACATCTACCAAAGAGAGAAAGGACGGATGAAGCTGTAGGGCTGATTCTGCAGGTTTTCCTCTTGGCATCAAGTCCACTCAACTGAGAAGACATTTCCTAATTAGCCAACCTCAGCTTTAGACAGCTGTGGGGCTCAGAGAGTGTTCATGACTGTATATATATGAAGGTGTGCACAGCAAGTGAGTGTGTGCGAGCGGGAGAAACAGAGAGCAGTGATCATAGTGTCTATGTTAGTGTGCATACAAAGAACGGAGTCTAGGAGAGAAGAAAGAGGCCCGGCGTCTCCTCAAAAGAAGAAGATAACAAAAACAATCAAATCAGAGTAGAACAGAGTTTCAGAGTGTGCACTCCAGCAGCGGTGAGAGGTCTGCCAGCTTGACCTGTATCCCTGACCCCTCATCTGTATGTTGCTAACCTTGACTGCCAGGGGTGCTGGGCTGTGCGTCCTATGTTTTCCAGCACAGACTAGGCTAGGTTCCTGGGCCAGTCAGAGAGTCAAGGCCAGGGCCAGAGATCCAAGAGAGGTGCTACGTGTCTGAGCCTGCCCTGCCCCACCACGGAGCAAGAGAGATGAGGGGATATATGAGAGATAAATCACTAAGTGCCTCACCTTGGGTCACCGATCACACCAAAGGCCATCGGCAATCTCTATTTGAAGCACTGCATTTGCTGCTTCAGGGCTTTGCTCTCTGGCCTTGCTATAAATCAGCATACACCATCTAACCCCATCGCTGCTTTTTTCTCCACATCCCCCCTCTTTGCTAAAGGTGCAATATTGCATGTTAAAATACAGAAAATACAAAACGTTAGTTTGTCAAACACTGTCAAATGAGACGAAAGGAGGAAAGGTCATACAACTGACAGGTTTTTAATACGTAGCACAGTTGAAAGGCAGTTTTTTTATTTCACTCATTAAAATCAATTAGTTAAATATTGTCATTCATTTATTTTAAAACAATTCTGAATACACTCTTTGTTTTGTTTACTTTACTTTTGTTTTTTGAATTAAGTCGACTACAGGAAGCATATGGGTTATAATGAGGTCCTTGTAATTAGTGTGTTTTAGTCCTTATAAGATGCTGAAGTGTTAATAATAGCATCGTTAAGATGTTTGTTGTTAGATGATATTCATAAGCACCCACAAGAACTTGCTAACAGTTTATAGATTGATGAAAACTTAAATAAAAGCTGTGAGTTTCTTATAATTGCTTGTAAAAGCATTACAAACACTGTCATTGTTACACCTGTAGTAAGCTTTTTTTGGTGTTTTACTAAGAAAACATACTTTATTATACATTTCTTTTTAAAGCATTTCTTATCTTATGAAATCTTATGTCTTATCTTATTCAATTGTTAACTGTGCAGTTATTAACAATTGAATATGCTTTTTTGTGGCTACCAGATCTAAAGCAAGAACAATGCCTTACTATGGTCAAAATGTCTTATTCTAATAATAAACTTATTTATGATACCACTATTAACACTTACATAGCGTTATTAATAATAGGCATAACCATTAATTAATAAGCACCAAGGACTTATAAGCAGTATACTAACATATATAAGCACTAACTGTCTTCTGGTAAAGTTAGAGGAAAAAAGATGTAATTAGATTACAGATACAGTCAGTAAAAAAGGCAGATTACTTGCCAGATCAAAAATTTGAAATAAAAAATGTTATATATTAGTCTGTAACCACATATGACAACACTTCACGAGTCTCACATAACGTCAATCGCGAAACTTAATACGCAAGTTATTAATCATCAGTCATCTTTGTTGATATGTCTTTTGCTCTTTATTTGCATATGTTTGGTACCGACGTAATCCAAAAGTAACAGAAACTAATTAAGTGACAGTACTTTAACACTGTGATACTTGGATTACATCGAGTACATTTTTGATTTTCTGTATTAGAATAGATTTTTAAAGTGATCCACCCACTCATGCTTGTAAGAGATTAATGACCTATCAACTAATGCTTATAGCAAGGGCTTATAAATCTGTACCAGCATAGGTATTCAGTCAGTGTCTGAAAACACAGACTACCATTAAGATGCATTACAGTTTCCCTTGACTGCAGCAATAATTTAAAATAGCTAAACCAGAAACTTTAACAGAAGGACTGCATGTCTAAGGTGCTGTGCTAGGTGCCGACAAAGATTAAGAAAAAGAGTTTAAGTTTAAAATATAACAGTGACACCACTGTTCCGTGTGATGAAAGTGCTAATCCCGGCGATGGTTGACACCAAAATTGCACTGTGTCACTTGATTGCTCCTGAAGCACACCGAAGTTCATGGCGAATCACCACAATACCAAATGGGCAAGAAAGAAGTCTGCACAAGCCTGACACAAGTTCCACTCAGACAAAAATAGAGCCCACAATGTCAACATTTGCTTGCGCTGCACTGTCGATGAAAAGAATCATGTGCCGGCAAACACGGATTGCAAACCCACCTTTCTTGGTGAGAGAAATAGTGTAAATAATGGTTTCCTTTTGCCTGTTTCCTCTTTGTTTCATTTTTGACACCCAGACGTAGGTTTTAAGAGGAGGCATGATGCCAGCACTCCTGTCAGTTTTCTCTTGCCCTTCTTCCTGCTGTGTAATTTTCTATTCTTAATATGACAGAGTCACTTCTCCTGTAAAAAGTCATTTAAAGAGAGACACTGCAGGCTGCGTTTAATGATTTTTTGTATTTCTAAGTGTGTGTTCCTGGTGTTAGACATTTTGGTCATGGTGATATGAGGACAGCTTCTCTGCAAATTTTAAAAATATTTATCACAAATAATATATAAATATATACAAACGTGTCATCTTTAAGAGCCCGTGTGTAAAATCCGCAAAACCTTTCAGCCTTACTTTACTTATTTTATTACATATCCAAAACTGTGATGTGAATTATTTGCAAAACACATCTGACCCAATTATATGACCTAACGTCCTCATTTCAGGTAGTCTGGTTGATTTAACGTGACACAAGCTGGAGGGGAAAATAAATAAATGAAAGTAAACTGGCTAAAACCAGTTTTCCTGTAACTAAAGGGAAACTCTCGTTCATAGCAGTCTTACAAAAATACGAGAAAAACCCCATTTACTGAAACATTCCTGGTAAGAATCTGAATGCTGCAGACAGCTCATTTCGACAGTTTTGAGACCTCACACAAAATCAAAATTAAGCACACGCAAAGCCCGAGTCTGAATGTGATGAGCTCTCGCTGTGCATCTCCTTGACTTATCTGAAGAACTATGTGTGACTTAAGTCAGCGAACCCTGAATTGCAGCCTCAGAGACTGTCTTTATTGTGAAAAGGTGTGCTATAAAAGAGGAGAAATCCTACTTAGGGAGCTGGCTGCCTGGAAACTGTCTTTGTCCCCAGCCTGTCCAAAAGACAGTCTGTCAGCCTTGCACTGCCTTGAGTGTGACTGTTCTCCTTCTTTTCCCTTCGCTCCTTCTCTCCTCAGGTGTCATAATGGCGGCAGGCCAGGCCTTGATGGAGGTGAGATGGGAGTAATAAAGAGTGATCCACAGGGAGCGATGCGTGGGTGGCACATGTATGGCATTGCTGTATCACTATGGAACAGCGGGCCTCGGTGCTGCAGGAGAATGCTTTTACGCTGAAGGAATGCTGCAGGTGATACACACAATTACATGACATCTTGCACCCTGACAGGCTGACACCCACCGACTGCGGCCATGTTTTTATGTGTGTGTGGGTATACGTGCATGCGTGTGTGTGCGTACAAGTGCCGGCGAGCGAGTGAAAAACAACACAATAATAAATGAAAAGCTAAAATGGTAGTATAAAAAATAAATAAATAAGTGAAGAAAGAACGAGAGTCCAGATTTATTTCCCACAAAAAATGAACATCCTATTAGGACTGGAAAATCAGTCGTCTCACTCTCAGAAGGATCTGCATCAGCCATTCAGGACGAATCCTAATAATAATCAGAACACTTGAAGAGGAAGAATGAAGAATTTTAAGGAGGAAAAAAAATACTGTGGCACAGTTTGGCTTCAAATATGCTCATGATTGAGGGAAAAAAGGGTACGGTTGAGAAAGTGTCAAAGAGAGGGAGAGAGGAGTAAGTAAGAGTAATTTTACTTCTTCTATTAACCTGACGTGATTACAATAGCCTGATGGGCTGCCTTATTTCATGGAATATTAAATTCAAATGCGGCTCAAAGGAAGGACAGCGCTGAAGAGGGGGAAGGGACACTATATCCTCTCGCTGAAGCCTCAGCCAGCCTCAACTGGCCGGCAGGCGTTCTCTCCCGGAGCAAACAAACAGTCTCTGGTTGCATCCAGGATGTGTTTGCGACTGCTTCTGCACAGCATGTGTGTAGCCCTGCTTTATATATTATATAACTGCTATTTCAAATAGCTACTGCGGGGAAACTTAAAGAGCTCAAGAAAGCTGTTACCTATAAAAACTTGAAATCACGTCTCTCCTTGTCTGGAGTGTCCGTGAAAACAGAAAGCACATAAAAGAAATTGCATTAAAAATTAATGAAGCAAATCCTTTGATTTTTCTTTTTAAACTCCGAACTGATCATCTTTAAAATAACCTTTTGTAGCAACGCCTTTGATTTGAATGCTTCGACTGTGAGAACACACCACAAAAAACTCAAACAGCAGATGTAGAGGTACTAATTGCGCTAACGGAAGACTGTTTTAATCTTTTATCATTAACATGTGTAAGCTCAAAGTAGAAATATAATAAATAAGTAAATATCAGGATTTTTTGTTTTTTATTCATCTGCAACAGGCCAGTAATGTCCAGTGCAGGATTTCAGACATGCAATTGATTTTCAGGTTTAAGGTCAATGTTTATGGAAGGTTGGTTGCAAACTGCAGTGAAAACAGTTGTTCTGCTTTAAGAACTACAGGAGAAAATGCTCACAGATTTCATGGTTAGTGGCTTTTTTACCTTGTTACTACAGTATTTTGTGTAGCACACCTCACCTTTTTTTTTCCACATGTAACAGTTCAGTTAGCACTACTGCTCCATTGCTTTCCCTTTCACACTTAAACACTGCAACGTCTACAGAAACACAGTGAGGGATGTAATGTACTGACTGTAAGTAGTAGTTAGAAGATAAAACAGTCATCTTATCAAAACCTAATGATGAATACCTCCAAACTCATGTAAGGAGAGAAGCGATATCGTATGAACTGACCGCGCTATTTTTAAATTTTCTGCTCTATACTTTAATTAAATCCAAACATGTATAATAATAAAATCCAACGAAACAGCAGCTTCCATCTGCTGTAATGGCAGAGAGGATCACGGCAGTTCTATGCAAGCATCAACAAATTAATCTGAGCAATTTAACAGTTGGTAGTAAAGACAACACGGCACAGCGTCTAAAACTCACTGAAGCATTTAAAGATGCAAGTACTGTGGGTTTGTATTGTTCAGGGGGTGCTACCGTTTCCCAGTTTTACAGACTTTACAAATGAAAATAATAAACAAAATGTGATTATTTATCGATAGCAAGTGTGTCATGTACAGCTTTTTGAGCATGAGGGGAAGCGTGTGTGACATTTATGTAAGGTTTCCATTTAAGTGAGGATGTCTCACCGCACACTTGAATGCCTGAGAGGAGAATGCTGCCTCCACTTGGCCGTATCTAATGCATAGCAGGCCTTTCCTGTAGCATCCACACCTGCACAAACACACATTATACTGCACTGTATATACTGTTTCAACAGCTGCATGCTTAGAATACAGGAGGCTAAAGAAGGCATTCAAATCTTTCAACTTGTTTTATGCTACAGATTTAAAGATCTTATTTGTTTCTTTTTCCTTTAATTTCCCTGTTTTCAGACAAGGGGCATTGGATATTATATAGTTTAAAATCAAATTCAAAAATGTTCGTTAAACTTAGATGCTACACATTTGTAGCTATCTGTGCACCACAAGATTTTTTTTAATGCTATTTAGTTCATTTCTGGCATATGACTGTTCCCTCAGACATTTTCTATCATGGAAGCACATGTCTGTTCATGCCACTCCTTGTTTTTTTAATTTTTTTTTTTTTACATGAAATCTGACAGAAGGCTGCGACAAAAGAACCAAATGGAGAAAAAAAAGTCAGACCCCATAATGACTACTGAAATAAAATGAGGCTTCAGAGCAGAACTTCGAAACACACATTTCTAATTTAAAAAGCAGAATAACAGCCTCTTTTTATACATATCCAGCATGTTTTACAGGTTAGATTTACGATTTTAGTGGACAATGGAGCCTGAATGGCAGCATAACATTATGGCCCAGGTGGTAACTGAGGACTCACGCTGTCACTGGCAGCACCATGTCTGCGTGGGCTTACTAAATACAGGAAGTGGAAGAACAAGAACAGAGAGAGAGAGAGAAAGAGACAAAGCCGGTCTGCATTACACTCAACAGCTTACTTTAAAGAATTCATTCCATCTCCTGGAAAAGCTGGACTTGTGATGCCTCATTTCACAAATGTACCTCAGACACTTCGTCCACAGTTTTATAACACTTCATCAATGAGAAAAACACAGCTGCACTGCTATGTTGAGGGGAAATGAAGTTAGAAGGCAAACTCATCATTAGTCTTCAAATGAAATCAGATGAGAGCGAGTGTTCAAGCGTCGTTATCCAGACTGGGCTTTTATGAGCAAACAGTGTGCCTTCATATGGGATGCATAATAAGCACCTCTACCCTCTGGGAGAGAACAGCCATCAATGCAACTGTGCCGTGTTGTGATAAACCTCTTCTATCAGCGTGTATCTACATTGGCTATCAGCTCTCTGGGTGTAATAACAGAATAGGACACCACCTCACCTGCATCACAACAAAACCCCTCAGGAGCGATAATGACAAAAAAAAAAAATAATAAAAATGTATCGTTGTTTCAGCTTCATAATTACATACAATCCATATTATGGCAATCTTTTCCTGAAAATGTCACAGCAATCATATTTAATACGGCGTCGAAGACATAAGGGGGATCTCTACAAACAGAAGGCACTTGGAGATATACTGTTCACATCAGAGGACACACAGATTTCACATTCCCATGCGTGCTGCTACGTAGGTGGGACTTTAGGGAGGAGCAGCAAGTTCGGATAACACCCATAAAGGGGAAGATCTCAATTCAGTAGCCGGTGTCAGGAAGTGTGTGAGCGACTGGTGTGTGTTTGATCAGCATACTGGATCTCTACCAGCTCCGATGGTGCTGTTCTGTTGCTGAGGGATCATGTGACTTGTCTGTACAAGCGGCAAGTAACAGAAGATTTCTCTATAAATAATTATTGTTACAATACATTGTAACTGTAGTGACACTAAATGGTAACTCTCAAAAAACTACACAAAAAACTCAACAGACTACACAAAGGATCTTCATCATTTGACCCTCGACAAAGACCTGACCCGCTTATTGCTGCGACAGTTCAGTTATTGCACAGCAAATACGCAGTTTACAGTAAATGTGTTTCAACAACATACTGTATTTCTTTGCACATTTCAAAGTGTCCCGTTAACAAAGGCAGATGTAAACTGAAAAACTGAGTGACATGTTATGCTTCCTTTGTGTTTTTATATGTTGTTTTGCATAATTTGAGGTTCAGCTAGCGCTCTTTTGATACTTCATCTTGTTAAACTCTCTTATTCTGCAAGTATTTAATTCATTTCCGACTGAAGAATTGCTGCCACCTACCGCTTATCTCAGTAGTGGATGGAAACACACCTTCACGTACATGCTCTAGCGCCAATTTTCTTTGAATATGGTAAATTTTTATGCCGTTATATTTACCAATCAAAGTTTGGCATCATTTTAGAAACAACAGTTTCTTTGATTTCAGACAGAAGTAGGTGAAAGCTGCTTCTCATCTCAAGTCAGCAACTATCAATTGAAATTACATCTGTAGCGAGAGTTGATCAGCTGTGGTTAGCTGTTAGATCAAACGAAGATTATCTCCATGTGGTGGTTGAAAACTCCACCTCTGGTTTAGATTGTAATCTCTTCAACATTGTAAAAGTGGTCTTAAAAATGCTGGTTTCATGCATGGTGGAGCTAAAAGAGTAACATGCCTTCTTCATTCATTCTTTTTTCATTCTTATATTGCAGTGTAAAGCTTGTTAGCTCATTCAAGTGATGCTTTATTATTTTTATTTTTTCAAAGCTATCTTGGATAACGTGTGACTGTGGTAGCAGGACTGTGAAATTCCCCAAACCAAATCAAATGCAGGAAAGATTCACTAAACCTACCCTGATAAAGCACACTAGCATCCAGGACCAGCTCCAACACAGTGGGGGAACACTACAAAAGAGTAGAAATCCAGGTCTAAATGAGACTTTTTGTGACATAACTTGTAAATCTACATAATAATGTAGTTAGCTAATGACGTATTTTTTGTTCCTTGGATGTAAACTTTAGGTTAGGCTGTTGCTGCAGGCAATAGCCTTAAGCCACTTAGCCAGGTATGCTAACCATAGCACCCCCCATGTTGGAGCTGATAAACACACTATAAAATACATTCTGTAGACATTGGCTGATGTTTATTTAGTCCTCAATCTGATAATAAGTCTCTGCTAACTTGAAAGCTTCAATCTATAATGAAGGACAATATGAAAGCAGAGTATATCCTCAAAGCTTCCATGAGAAGTATAATTGTCACAAGTTCACCCTGTCCTCAGCAAGCATCACTTTGAACTCCAACCTCGGCTCAATGGCTAGTGGCATCAGTGCTCCAGAGAGGCAGAAAGATGGAGTTAGTGAGGGGGGATGGGGGTGAGAAGAAGAAAAGTGATTGACCTGAACTCAGACAGCTTTCACCTTCTGTGGCAGATAATTTTTTCACACCTTTTCCATTTTGCCCTTCAAATGGCCTAGTCCTTCATGCGGCGGCACACTAAAATTAACTTTCCATTTTCACAACAATACAGTTTGGAGTGGATGTTAGCAGTGAGACCATGACGAGTCCGACTCGGCCTGTGTGAGTCTTGAATTGGCTATGGAAAAAAGAGATGACCACTGTCACATGTGTATGTATAAACACTAACAATGCGACTGTGTGAGCAAATTCAGGCAGTTAAAATGTACACAACTCTTTCTCGTTTCGCAAATCTACTCTCTGGCTTTTGAAATCAACACGTGGTTTTGTTTTGATGTGATGTAAGGGAAAGCAGAGGGCGGAGAGAAACACCACATACAGGGTGTTTACAGATCTCTCCGGGCTCGCCACATGTGATTACAGTCTCGTGTTTAACAGACCAATTAAGGTTTTTATGGAACGCGGGGCCTTTGCTGCAGGAGGGCTGGCACAGTGCTCCTCTCGTCTCTTTGTATTAGTGTGTTTGGCATTTAAACACTTTCATTCCAAAGCCAATTGTGCCATCATAACCACATCCCTGATAGGGTTACAAGAAATCAAGGTGGATCATTTAAAACGAACAGAGCTATCTAAAGGCAGAGGACACTGCCAACAGATTTGAGTGTACTTCAGAGAACCTTTTATAGTTGCATGATCGAGAGACTTCAGAGACACTTTTGTGGTGCTGTAAAAGTGAGAATAAAGGCTAGTAAGTACTTACAAACTCCAAGAGATTTCCTTGTAAGGCATAGGTGGTGTAGGCTACGATGTGCAGTGCTGTGGGTGGAAGAGCCCACCCTCAACAGCCACCAGAGGAGAGGATACCTCCTCCTACGTTAAGAACACAGACCTCCAGTCTGCTTCTCCCCACTAGTAGGCCCTAATCCCCTTGTAGACACCTGAATCATGGGAGCTGTTATCACACAGGACCACAGGAACAGCAGAGTGCCCCTTCTATGACACAGCCACACAGTCGAGTTGGCTCAGTCTGGGGTTTCAGCAGAGTACTCTCCCTGTACTGTCTCTGATGTTTGCACATCATTATGTCATTGCTAAAGAATCATGAGCACGTTTTAATATTCAAAGTACTTCGCACTTCACTTCTTATATTTTAAGCAAGTTCAACACTAGGTGTATGAATATGATTTTGTCTATGCACCTGTGTGCCTTTACATCCCTGCTTCCCATAAAAAAAAAGGAAATAATTTGCAAACAAACTGTGTTTTACCAACTACGGTTTTATGAGGTGTTCCTGAGCCCAGGTCGTAATATCCCTTATTAATTATGTGTTTTACGAAGTGGTGAGCCTGGCCCCATCCCTGCTTGTGAACGGCTGAGCCTTTCAAGGATACCCCCTTTCATACAATGAGACCATCTCCTGTTACCAATGAACCTGTTGACCTGCGGGATGTTCCAAACAGGTGTTTCAGAGCATTATACAACTTTCAAATTACTTTGTTATCCATGTCCAACATCATCATGAAATATATTATCTTTATACCATTTTTTAATTGAGCAAAAAAAATGAAATAAGTAATTATCAGATTTACATTTTACACCGCACCTCAACTTTTCACTTATACAGTAATCATACAGTAAAGACATGTTCAGAGACACGTAATGCCAACTCAATTACATTTTACATCATCATAACGATAAAATATCTTTAATGAACATCTCTGAAGTAATGTTCATATTAAACATATCTGCAAAGTATTGGCTGATGGTGTTTTCCAGTTGGTTTTTCTGCAGTGTTTGCTTCAACAATACAATATCAACTCAAGGCAGCTTAAGCATGACGAACCTTTTTGGTTATGTTTAGGCACAGTTAAAGAACTGGTTCAAAACTTTTGTCTGTCTTAAATTTCAGACAAACATTTCAATACGTTTTTGCACAAATTGAAGAGAACACTAAATGGACACTATATGCAGACATTTACAGCAAGCTACTCAAAGTGGGAGAGATGTTTACTGACGTTTAACCAAATCCACAATCTTATTTAAGGCGGAAATGTGAATGTCTTTTTTATGTGGTGTGTCAGAAATCTAAATTCCTGATGTAAATGTATTACTTGCCACAAAGGAATTGTTTTATTTACTACTGGTTATTAATTGCCACGTTCCATCTTAACTTAAAGCTGAAGTAGACAACTTAGAAATTTTTCCCCTCCTGTCGTTTGCATCAATCTTGTTACTTACTGATCAAGTACAAAGAATGCTGGTTTTTACTAGTCCTGTTGGTAAGGGGGAACACATATCAGCCGGGGGAAAACACTCTCACTCTCCATCAAGTGAGTGCCTGTCCGTTCACTCATGTTATACTTCGGTTTCTGTCACTCTACCTTTCGCCTTCATTGCGTCCTCCATCAGCAGGGTTCTTTCTCTTTTGCAGTGAAGAATTTCCACAGTTATTCCAGTCTTTCCACAGTTACCTGCAGATAGTAATCTGTTTTGGTTGTGCAATGATAGGCGCGCTTCCTTCGCAGCGTAATGCGTCCTTTTTTATTTTGTTGGAATCCTCTAACCCTCTAAAGTTGGCCATCTGAATTGTACACAGTTACACTGTGCAATCAGTATTTACTTAAGACTGACAAGTAGAAGCATAAAAGTTTTCTCTTGCCAGCCAATTTATAGGCTTGTTTTTTTTACTGACAATTCCACAGTTTGCAGAACTATTTTAACGATGATCTGTTACTGGATGATTTGTGTGTTTCTCTTTATTTACAAGGCTGCTGTTTGATGTGATATATCAATTGAGGTTATATTTAAAACAATATGTCATTTAAAAACATGTAGCACATAATTCAATGCACTGGCTGTAATGCCATACCCTTTAAAACACACTAGGAAAAGGCCAAACAAAAATAATTCCACTGTGAAGCTGGTAGCCAGTCTAGTCATTCTGTATAAATACCACTATAGGTGTGATCGGGAAAGATTTATATGTTTGAAGATTCTGTGCTGCGGAATATTCCTCTTGACATTTATAAACGACAGCATTTATATGAGCTCAGCCCAAACTTGTGGCTTAGTGAACTGTAAATAAATAAATAAAAGTGTGTGTGTTTGTGTGTGTGTGTGTGTGTGTGCGTTTTTCCCCACGATGATAAAGCAGGAGGGCAGAGCGTTTGCACTGGGGGCAAGAGGCAGGTGAAGTCAGCGTATGCTGTTTAGCAGAGCTGGTTTCTTTCTCTGTGTCTGTGCTTGCAAGGTGAGAAGTATGGCTGTGTCCCATCTCCCCTCTCTGCGGCTCACCACTACGGCCTGTTATCAGCCCAGATGATGTAGGAAGATACACCTGTGTGTGTGTGTGTGTGTGTGTGCGTGCGTGCGTGTGTGTGTAAGACAGAGACAGTGTGTGTAGTGTTGGGTTTAACTCCAGTATGGATCTGTGTTTTCAGGAGACCCGAGGTATTTTATGTAACAGATCACAGTACCTTAACACTGCTGTTTAACCTATCACACCGCTTCTGTCCAAAGCTGGCTGTCCAGAAAAATTCACTTTCTGAAATATCTCCACAACACAAAGGAATGATTCAGATCTAATGTAGCTACAGCAGTATCTGCATCTTCATGACATCCACCACTGGTTTCTTAGGAGCCATTGTGAAGTTCTGTGTGGTGGCCGCCATCTTGCCAGTGTCTGACCCTGCTTAACTTAAAGCTAATCCAAAAGTGGGCAAAGATGTGGAGCGAAGATGGAGCTGAGGTGGGTCGAATGAAGCCCGGTTGTTGACAGCTAGCTAGACAGGCATCAGCTAGCTGTCGAATAAAGCACAAAGTCTTAATCATGCATATATTTAGGCCTTAATATAATATGAATGAGTGATTATATAACAACTCACAGTTGCCATGATTGAGGAAATTAGCTATAGAGACCAAAACCATATTTCATACCAGGCTGTGCAACATGTTTATTTCTGTTGTAAAGTTTGGCATTTTAACATGGGGGTCTATGACTCGCTTTTGGAGCTAGCCTCAAGTGGCCGTTGAGGAACAGCAGGTTTTGGAAACTGTGCACTGGCTTCATTTTTCAGCTCTGAGGGGAGCTGCTTGGTCTCCTCCACTTCAACTTTTACACTAAATTATCAGAATTTTACCTAGCTTTCATCGTGCTTGGGCTAATACTGGCAGGCTGGAGAGCTGTTTTTTTCTCTTTGCAGCTGGCTCTTGGTTCTGAATATCTGACTAAAGTGTAGCACATTGTTGCCAGGCCCTTGTAGCAAAGGGCTGCCGCTGGTATGGTAAGCCTCACTCAGTGTCTCTCCAAATACTGAGGGGGTTTCATTTTAAGACTCTAACACTAATGGCATGTTCCTCTTAGGAACTCAGATTCTATAACATTATTACAGTATGTTATCCACAGTAATTGTTTCACTAAACCAACTGCCAAAACACATTTTATGCTCTTTTAGTTTCCCTGCCGCTGGGACAGTATTGACAACAGTGCTGTCTGAGTCTGAAAAGCGAATTCTATCCTGATACTTTTCTTTGATGCCATACACATTTTTTTTTAAAAGTTGTACCAAGAAGTCAGTCCGCCAAGATCATTTCACTGTTTGCCTTATGATTTTTGCTTTCAACAAGTCTTTCAACAAGATTTCAAAAAGTATCTCTTCCCCACATGTAGGGTAGGGGTGGGTGACCTTACAAGTGATCAATCAAGAAGGCGTCCACAATACTTTTTGGGGTAATTAAAGAGATTGCAGTAATGTCTTCTTACTTCTCATTCACAATCATATTGTGCTACATGAACAAACCAACAGAGTGAGTCTTGTGACTTTTGCTTGAGTGACATATTGTGAATAATGCAAACCTGAGCTATAGCTAGCAACCTGGTGGACGAGGATCTTGTGCCAAAAAAAATACTATTTTTAAAGCCTTATTGTATTAATTGCAGTATTTCTTTAGGGTGCAAATGGAGACATTTCGTAGGCTACAAGGCATTTCCAAACTGAGAAAACAAAGGCCATCATCTAGATTGTGGATTGTGATTGTGATTAAAATGATCATGCCGTTGTTTTGTGGTCAGACTGACCGCAGCCACTCAAATATAATTAATCTTAAAGAGGAAAGGAGGACAGCAGTCACCTATGAGCCTCATGCATCATCTCATTGCCCTTAATCTACACCTAAAATGACAGCAGCACATGAGGAGCAGCTGTATGACCTTCAGGCAAGCACATCAGTTTACCCAAATGTTCTTTTTCTTGACATGGAAATCCATTTAACGAAACCTTCACCTGTTCCCGGAACTCAATAAAGACAAGGCATGGAAGTGTAGCAGGGCCCCCCTGCTCTACTGGATATGACAATAGGTCTTGTCTGCCAGGGTGCAAACTGCAACAACCTCTGCTCCCAAATCAGACCTACCACTGAGCCCACTGACAATGGGATGCTGAGATGTAATTACCATAAAAGCTACCACCACCCCTCTATGTACACCAGACAACACCCCTGACCTCCATCTACCTCTCAAAAGAATCCGCACCTCGATTTCCTTTGACCATTTCCCCTGAATAGTTCCATTGTGTCCTGCACTTCTGGAGCTCTGTAGGGAGCAGGGATCCCCAAATTTAAATATATTTGATGAAATTGAATGTGAATGTGTGCGGGTGCACATGTCTCCATGTTGTTTCTTGTGTGTAATGAGCAGCGTGCGTTTCTCTTCATCCTGCAGTTGCCCGTGTGAGACACGGTCGACGCCAGCAGAGTTCGAGACACCTGGGTCCGTTTAAGACAAAAATCCTGCTGGGCTGAGACCTCTCTGATTTAGCACTTTTTTCTCCCCTTGCAGCCCCTCCATCTGTCTTTCTCTCTCATTATCTTTTTTCATTCTAGTCTGATTCTGTCATCCCTTGATCTGCTGGACGCTGCAGTCGCACTCAAGGTTGTGCTGGAAAAGGGGAAGATAATAGGAAACAAAGTGAACACGTTGGTGGGAGCATAAAGGTGTTGACGTGAGGGAGAAAGAAAACACCACTCAGAAGTAACCTTTAAGCAACATGGTCATTAACACCTCCATTACAAACCATTCTGTATGTGCAGTTCTATTAGTCATTCAGAGCCCACGCTTCTCCTCAAGACAGCCATACGTCTTTTTTTTTTAAACAAGACAGCAGGACAGTAAGAAAAGACCTTTTTGTTTTCTCTAAACAACGATCCGTCATCATCATCGCTACCACCAGCTGGTAAGGCTCCTGCATTAAACTGATCGGCCAGAATACATTTACAGAGCAGACCGGGAGCTGCTACGATATATACGGCAGGTCAAGACTGAACAGGTATCCTTAAAAGATGAAATTTCTTGTGCACGACAACAACAGTGTCCGTAAGTGGACATGCAATACATTAGAAATTACTGAGACCATACCTTTTCTCAGTGGTCATCAAAATGTTGCAAAAAATATCTCGTTATGAAAGCATTTGTCTCTGTTTTTAAGAGACAACCATCTGCAAAAAAAAAGTTTAAGAATAAATATCCATATTCTGTTTCATTACAAATTCTTCTGATTACAACTAATTCATATTTCCATCACGTGGAAACATGATGATTGTTACTCTATTCTATATTCAAAGCACTTATCCAAAGTAAGTGCATGCTTTAATTTGAGCCCAAATAGCCTATGTTTCTTCATGTCATTAAAATTATGATCAGCTGACCTCCTTAACCCCATTTCTATTTAAGTTACGGCGTAATTCAAAATTTCCAGTGTTTCCCCTCAGTTTTAACGATGAATGCACTTCTTTTCACACCAACTGAAGCTAAGATGGTCTTTCTTGGTGAAAACTATTTAAATTGGATATTTTTTTTTCTGTGCGCGGCCACTTGAAATTCACCTATTAACTGTACTTCAAATGATACAGCTGTTTCATAATTCAAATGGAAAAATCAAAAAGACAAGGAGTCATTAACACTTTTACCATGTGTAATGGAAAAAGTGATTTGTTAGAGGTCTGAAAATAGGTCCTCTTTCCCTACCTATAATTATAGCTTTGAAACATATTATCTTACAGGTATGGCTTCAAAAGTGTCTTCCACACAGTACTAACAAGGCCCACTGAAACTCCAAATGAGCAGGCAGAAGCCTTAATTACAAAGGTGCATATATTACTACATATCAACCCCTGCTGCTCCAATATTAATTATACTGTACAACAGACATTTTCTTCCACCCCATTTTCTTGAGCCTTCGCCCATTACAAAGTTAACTTTCTCTTGCTTTCGTTTTGAAACATGTAGTGCATATTTTGTAATTCCTCCAATTATGGCATAAATACCAGACAATGCGGAGTTAAAACAAGAATGGCTCTTAGTAGAGTGCATTCATCTGCCGAGGCCCAACATTAAATTCATTCAAGCCCAAGTCAATATCAAACTCAATAGCCCTGTATGACTACATTTTAAACCACCCGTAACTGCTTGACCATAATTTGAGATCACCAGATCTGTGGCAGTCAACCACAAGGACAACAAAACAATGCAAATGGAATCATGACTTCCATTGTGTTGTGGAAAAACATGTCAGTATTAGGATCTGCATCAAATTGTACCCACCCACTAGATACCTGCCAACCAAATACACCTGATGTTTTTCATCAAGATCCATGCATCATTCATTGAACATTTTACGAAAAAATTCTTTTATTTAGATCCACACCAAAATGTTAATGGGATGTATTCTGGCCCAAGACCCATGTTCCAAGTTACATACAAATATGTTCTATAGTTTTTGTGTATCCTGCTGACACACTATACTGGACGAAAAATGACAAAAATCTGTCTGAAGGGGACATTTGTAGGGGAAGATGAGTAGCAATTGAAACAATATAACATATTTACATCATGGTTATGTGTTTAACATGGCAGACTATGAAAATTCCATGCCGCGATTAAGCTGTCTAACATAATTGCAAATTCACGACATTATCCCAATTATATCAAAAATATATACTAGATAATATATATAAAATATACTAGAATCCCTTTAACCTTACATATATTTGTTAGAAAACAAATATTTCTATAACATCACAGATAGGACACATTTTTAAGTGAAATAAAGACACTTATCAAATCTTAAAGTTATCATTAATCATAAGGTCTTCCTGCACAAATAAAGGATGAATAAGTGGTCACCACCATCGTCTCCCTGTCGTTCTTTAGTTTTTAATCTGTAGTACTGACACACATACCATTTGTTTTTGTGGGAGCAACAATGTGCAAGTCATGCCTTCAGCCATGGAGACAGGCTCAGGCAATTCAAAAAACATTAGGAAACCAACACAAGGTGTACGTAAGTGAGTTAGACAGCTTTTTTAAGTCATTCATGTGAGGATATTCACAATTTATCTTTGGATTCCCACAACGACATTTCACCACAATCGACTTATTGAGAGTTTTTATCTCATGATTCATGAATGGATGATTTTCCCATCCCTGATTTAACATCAGAATTTGTCCACTGAGAGGTCTCTAATGAGAGAATTTTTAAAGGTACTCCCAAATGTAAAACTTCTTGATGACCACATGTTGGTGTCAACGGTGCGCAATGAGGGTAAAATGTGACACTGAATCCATTGTCACTAGATGAAATACAGTATCCAGGATGTGAGGAAGGCTAATGTATCTGCTTGTGATCAAACCAAAACTACCTTCTGAGCAATAGAGACACAGGGAGTCTGTTTAATATTTGTAGTAGCAATAAAAGATTTAGTGTAACATTATCTCTCTGCATCTTGATCGGTTTAAATATACAGGGGTGACAACACTGTTTACTCCCTTAAAATTCCAAACTAACCATTAAACATACTTTGACAAAGCAATGATATATGTTGCACATTCTGAGCAAACACTGATGTCACATTCACTCTTTTTCTCCATTTATATACTTCATCTGGGTGTAATCAATCCTAAACAAATAACACATTTTATTTATGAGTAAGCCATGAATTCAGAAGAGTATGTAAAGTGTAAGAAAAATTGGGCTGTGCAATCTCAAACAAAAACAAGGACCACACAAATCCGACGCGCACCACACCTAAATATCTCCAGCAAATATGAGCAAAGTCAATTTCAGCCGGGTCGTGCATGGTGATGCTCTCTCTGATATTGTAGTGGTCATGGTCTGTGTGTATGTGCTGTGGACGTTGAGTGGATCCAGCCAGGGGTGGAGTTGGGATGGGGGGCTGCTGGATGGGCCGAGGGTTTCTTTGAAGTCTGGATTCCAATTAAACCCCTGACTGAGTTCTAAGCGCAGAAGAAAAATGACTGAGGTACATGACATGGCCAGGTCCCCTCATCCAGCCAAGCCTTTCCATTTTGGCCCCTTTGTCTCCCTGCAGCTCCTAATATTTATGATCGCCCCTCCTGACATAACCCTCGCATCAGGCCTACTGCCAGCCCTCTCCACCACCTACACCACCCCAATTGAAAAAGAAAAAACAAACAAAAAAAAAAAACACTGGAAGGGACTTGAAAAACAAGTGGAGCGCCAGAGTCAGACCCTGAGGTTTCACTGCTTAATGCAACATAAGGAATATATGCAATATAGAAAGGTGAGGTGAAGGAAGAAGCGGATAAGGTGGAAGACAAAGAAGAAGATGGAGAAGATGGAAGGAGAAAACAGAATGACCGTTTAGGATGAAATACTTGTGAAGGAAATATAAAACAAAACATTTAAAAAATATGTAAAAGGTTCATTGACAAAGAAAATCGCCATTGCTCTCAGGCCAGTCCTGTCCTGCCTTCATGGACACTGACTTATTTCCCTTTTTCTGCTGTAAACACATTCCTGTAAGCACTTGCATCCTGTTACCCAACGTGAGAAAGTGCAAGAATAAATATTAAAAAAAGAGCAGATCAACCACAGTTAAAGGTCCCATATTATGGTCATTTCTGCTTCTTGATATGGTTCCTTGAAGTCTAAATGGAATGTTAGTAACATGCTTTGGTCGAAATAAACTGAAGGATTAAGCACAGCAGGGTTCTTGAAACACCAGTTTCACAGCCCTGCTCCAGGCTACCGGTTTCAGTGCCTTTCCCTTTAAATGCTAATGAGCTACTGCGCGCCGCCCACGGTACCGCCCACCTCCACCTGCCTGCGGAAGACGTGAGGACGGCATCATGTGACCATGGCAACGGCGGAGTTTCTGGGAGTAATGGCTGCCGGACAACAGACTGCGGTCCGACCCAGAACAGGAGGCTCCAGAAGAAAGTAAGCAGCCAAGAATGAACATTGGTGTTTCTCAGTGGTCAGTAGTTAAGTTTGTTACCTCGACATTACTTTTATGTTACTGCAGACAAACGAAAGTTTTACGAGCTTACTGGCCGTCTGCCTCGCGTTGTTTCAAATAACAGCCCCCTTCTCCTGCCTCGAGTGTTTACATCATGAAGCTTAGCTAAACTTCGGCTAGTGTTTACTGCTGTTCAGTTACAGTAACGCGGATGCAATTTAGCAACAGCCATTACTAGACACAAGCGTAACCCAGTATTATTATTTACATTTATGTAGCCAGGGAAGTTGATTGCGAACCTCTTATTTGTAGTGACGACCTGTAATTAGCTACTGCCAGCATTGTCAAGTTTTCAATAGTCACAGTTGCCTCCCATCACCTCTCTACCTTCAGAATTGTTTTTTTTTTTACTAGTTACAACGGTTTATAAACTTTAGATATATTACCAAAGAAACAATGTGACGTGATTAGCGATTATAGTTTCCAATGGATAATACAAATTTAGCATAAAAGTAGGTGTTCCTGTGGCAATTGTCTACAAATTCCTACATAACCTGAGAATATCTGCTGTATGGAAATACCACAATGAAGTGTGAACACTGGGCAAACAAGGTTGTCATTTTGCTGGCTCTCTTTTCTCTAATCTATTGTCACTCACTTACCTTTCATAATTTCTAGGTTACACGAAGACTACAGCAGCATCCTGATACACCATCATGCATGGTGGACCCTCCTGGCCTGTAACCTGTCTGCCTGAATGTATCTGCACTGCAGCATGCACTGAACATTTATCGGACAGTCTATGGACCCTTACGTCTGAGGGGAATAGTGCAGTCAGCTTTTAGTCACATAAATACCATTAATTTATCGCAAAAGTGTTATGATGAAAAGTACATAACTGATTCCTCTATCTTACATTGCTTATAGTTTATCTTTTACTTATTACCATGAAAATTACATATCAAACAATGAAAACACAGAACAGTTAGGAAAGATGTTTTATTCTAAGAAACATTTGTAAACATGTGTTGACATGAATGAAATAATAATAATAATAAGAAAATATAAGGTGAAACAGTTTGACTTTATATATCAACTTCAATATCAATATGAAAATGATAACAAAGAAAGTATCTAGTTGCCATGGGTGTAAACATTCAGTGCTGACTTTATATTGAATTGTGTTCAGCCAATATAGCCTACATAAGCTTTGTAAGGTGGTGCTGGTGCTCTCTGGGGAGGAGAGTGAGAGTTGTGCTGCCCGTCTGTGTGGTGTGAGAGGTTCTTCAGGGATTATGAGTTTCAGCACCTCCTTCACATATGGGGCAGGGTCCTGGAAAACCTTCTTGAAGATCAGGTCCAACAGAGCATCACCGCAGTCTGCAGTGCAATAAACAAAAATGTATGTTTACAGGAAAATTGCAGTAGAACCAAAAAGCCTTGTGCTGTACTGTTGTGAAGTTTCTCTTATGTCTCCGAATTACTTCTTATTTATACATTCTCCTTATTATTAATTTTGAAAACCATCTTAAAAGAATTCAGTTTTTAAGTGTTTGTGTTCAACCTTTTGTGTGATGCCTGTGTGCATGTTTATTTTAATTTGCAAGGTTCAAATAAAAGATTGTAAAACTTACGGAATGTCGCCTCTGTCTTCACGGGTTTGGCTTTGCACTCTCCCTTCCAGGACTTTGGAAAGCTCAGTTTGTAAAGAGGATCTCCTGATGATGTGGTGGCTTGTCCTCTATCAGCCTTCTCACTGTAATGCAGTGCAGCCAGGTAGAGTCTTGAACAGTAAAAATAAAAATAAAAAACGAGAAAACAATTGCAAGAAATGGGCAAACAATTTGAAATGTTCTCAACAAGTAATCACAGTTTAATTATCCTGCACCGAATTCCCAGATATGGATAGGATAACACATAACAGCACTGTTACAGTATAATTCAAGCACTAAATGCTGCAACGCGTTACGTTACTCTAACCTGACCTTTTTATTTCAGTAACAAGTAATCTAACGCCTTAACATTTCCAAACCAGTGATCAGATTAAAGTTATGTATTCAAGTCACTGTGCATTACAATTATTTTGGTCATTTTCTTTAGTACAAATATATATTCTTGCTTTCTTCTTGCATCTCGGGGAGTGATGTCACATACGTCTGAAGTCATGTTTTGGCCATGAGGATAACTCACGTGTAACACCACGCAGCAACACAAAAATGGAGGGAGGAGAGAGATGCTCGTTTTCTAGCTGTAAATATGGTCATTATTTTGAGTTATTAAAAACAAAAATCACGAATACTTGGTCAGGGGCCCGGCCCGGCCGAGCTCGGGCAGAGAATCTAAACTGTGTAAGTTAGCAAGCAACATCACACTCGTGTTGCCCTGGCTTATGCCAACATATTCCAGCTTAAAAAACGTTTTCAAATGCATTATATTTCACAAAATCCTGAAAACTTAGACCCGGCGGAGGGTGTGTGTATGTTCCGCTTGACCGACCGGGTCTCTGGGTTTGCATGTGGAGACCGTGTTGATGCGAACTAGAAGCTCGCGGTTAGCGTTAGCTTGGAAGATAGCGGTTAGCATTAGCTGGTACTATGTGACACTGCTTAGTTAGTTCGTGTAAAATTGCTAAATAAACACAGCTAAGTACTTGCACATGCAGACATTTCCCTAGGACACGCATTACAAAATGTGCAAGATCAGAAATGTAATACACACAATGATTCTGCTGTAGCACTAACTTGTGTGGTCACAGAAGCTAACGCTAGCGGTTAGCCGCTAACCTTACCTTGTTCTCAATGGCAAAACACACAGTACATCACGCACGAGTTCAGCCTTATCTACAGAAACACACAGCACATTTGTATACTTACATGTCCTTGGTCTGCAAGTATTCCTTTGAGTAAAAGTCTGCCGACTACTCCTGCCTTGTACTGGCCCAAGTTGGTGAAACAGTCAGCTCAAAGTGGTTCGCACACACCAACAGTTGCCAACTTCATTTTCTAACCGAGCGGAAAAAAATGGTGGCGTTTAGATAATTCCTTGGGGTGTGGCAAACCTTCACCTGGGGCGGTGCCACCAACCTAGGGGGACGTGTCTAGTCTGTCGGTGACGTCACCGACAGACTTTCTTAAACTTGCCTGTTTAAGCACACATTTTCTAAAGGCGGAGAAAGCAAAAAAGGGAGAGGATGAACTTTTTTCATGCCAGGGGGGATTGTAGACAGGCCGGGGATGCATATTATTGATAGAAAACCACTCTAAGGTGTATTTTGCATAATATGGGACCTTTAACACTTACAGAAGACACTTTTTTATGTCAATAACAAAACAAAATCTTTGTCAAAAATACAGCAAATGCAGCCGTGGCACTTTTGTAAGCTTATTCTGCTTTTGATAAGAATTTTCCTTGAAAACATGTACAACTAGCATGTGTGATGAAACATTATCATTTCACTCGACAAAGCCATACAAACAGCAGTAATTTGGATCTCAGCAGCTGGTCCTTGGCGGTGAAAAGAGATGTATGGAATGGGGATCTAGCACAATGCCAATTTACCTTAGACAACACTGTGATACACCTTACAAAATCCAGTATCTGTCTGCTACTCGGCACAGTTTTGTTTTCTATTGAAAAAGTGATGGTAAAAACAGTGAAGGTGCACCTTAGCTGGGGGACATGTTTTTGTTGAAAGCGAATGGAGAGAAATGGTTGATTTCAGAGGTATCAGTCCTGCAAGGCAACCGCAGGCAATTCATACAGTACCTGACACTGTGCCTAAAACACACTGCAGTTTCTCTGTTTTTTATTTCTGCACCTTTCTCACATGAATTCCATTCACTCGAGCACTCTGAACAACACACAGCCGATAAGGATACATACTCCATAATTCATTCAGCATTGAATTTCATTTCCTTTTCTCTTTGTTTTTTTAAAACATACACACTGCACACACCCTCGCTCCGTACCACACAGACGTACAAAGTGCAACAGCGCATCCATGTATTGTCTCCCCTTTCGAACTGAGAAGTCAAACATATAACAACTCAAATACACACACTAAACACACAAACATGCTCCGGAATAAAATATTGAAAAGTGCCACAGACACCTGGTCAAATACTCATACGATTCCCAAAGGAACTACCCGAATAACTACTTCCCGCGGGAGAGAAAAAAAAATGGAGGCAGCAGGATTCGAGCAGAAAAGAAGAGGTTTATATGATGTCTGTTCCAAGCAGAGATGGAGCGGGAGATGGGACGAAGCAGGAAGGGGTTAAGACCAGGAGTCAGCAACCTTGTATCACACTGGAGGGAGACAGGGAGCTGAGAGGCACAGAATGGTAAATATTTCAAGATGATAGGTGACATAAACAAAAGGTTTACTCTCATTCCCACTTTTTAAGTTGCAAAATTTGGGGCTGGTAATTCATAACGGCAGCCCGCGCTGACACACTAATACGGCACTGAAGAATAGAACCATGCAACGCAACACAGGAAAAATATTCCCCCCATAAGTCTGCTTCCTCTAAAAGTCAGCAATCCTGATCATAAAAGCATTAAGGTTTATTTGTTGAGCATCAATAAAAAATTGCGTAAACTGACAAAACAGCAAATATATTGTTCAGAGCTGCAACTAATGATCATTTTCATTGTCGACTAATTACTCGATTTGTTGTTCAGATTATATGATTTCAGAAAATGATGAAAAATGTCAATCAGTGTTTCCCAAAGGCCAAAATGACGTCCACAAATTTGTTGTTTTTTGCACAACCCAAAGATTATCAGTTATAATATCATAGAGGAGTAAAGAAAGCAAATGTTTACATTTAGGAAGCTGAAATCAGAGAATTTAGATTTTTCTACTCCAAGAATTACTCAAATCTATCCAATTTAATATTTGATAACTAAGGATTAACTGACTAATTGTTGCAACACATATTTTTTCTAAGGTAAGGTACATACTTACACACTAGGTCAAATAAAGCAATCATCAGCAGTGAATCAGTCATTCAAACTTTCTTTGATGTTTTTCTCACCTAATCACATCTCTCCCACATCTGATTCTTAAGTTCTGTCCTCTCCACATTTGAACTTTTTAAAGAATTTTTTTTTTTTTTTTTAAGTTCCTACAAATGAATCCTTTTCCTGTCTCCAAAGCCGGGCCTCCTCCCTGTCAGAGACACAGCACTCGGCCTCTGCTCCATGTCAGTGAGCAGTCTGTCAGTGCGCCTGTGAAAGCCAGATAACCCTTTGATGGAGAGTACCAGTGGTTATTGTTGTCTGTACCCTCCACCTTCCCTCCAACACATATGAAGATTTATTGAAGGAGAGGGCTGAGCAGCGGGAGCCTGCACTAACATGGCAGGCCACGATGGCAACAGGAAAGGAGGCAGGAAGAACAGAGGCAGGAGGGAGACACACCAGGGGGTGATGGGAACTCCTCTGACCTGCCTGTGGAGGACACAATGCTCAGGTAGGGCCGGCCATGATTATCTGGCTGTTTGAGCAGGACAAATAATGATGGGAGCGCTCTTGCTGCGTGTCTTCCTCTCTAACAAAGGACGAACAAGTTCAACAAAAGAAAGCCAAAGAAGAGGCATCTTGAAAATCTTAAAGGAAATATAAAAGCGGAAAGTTACTAGAAAAACTGAGTGAATATATGTACGAGTCAGTACATATATTAAAATGCAAAAAGTAGCCACAGTACAAAATGCTTATTTTTCTGACACAATTATAAAACCTTGAATCTAGATTTTCTTTTTCCAAAACGGCAGTAATAATCAGTCAAACCCATAATTACACTGATTATAAGTGTTAGAGGACAACAGTGTAGCATTTGGGTGAACAGGCCAGATGAAGGAGGGGTGTGTCGAGAAAATCATGATGTATTTGTGGCATTTTCTGAGCTGCTTTCTATCACAATATCACAATTAAATACAAGTATGTTCAATATAAACAAAATAATTGGTACTTCCGGGTGAACATAATAACATGCAAGTGAGATAAAGTTGGTGTCCTTTCAATGTGTGCACGTTTGACTTCTCAGTGAAGCTATAAACCGATGCCATGATATCAGGTAACATAATTAGATCTGCTATTAATCATTTTCAATTTCCACCTGTGTTTGCATCTCATAGAGGTTTTCATACATTTCTAACCTAAATTCATGTTTATTGTGGCTTTGAAACACAAATAGGTGGGCGAACTGTTTCAAAAGCATAGTAAAGCAATGCAAGTGAGTACTGAGAGAGATGAGACAGAGAGACTGACCGACAGAGAGACTGACCGACAGACGCAGACAGACAGAGAGGAACGGAGGAGGAAAAATTCGCATCAGCAACTCATAGTGCCCTCTTCTGCTCGAGAGCTGTATGATACAGGTAGTTTTTCTGCCTTTTGATAATCCCCCCCAAAAAACAAAAAAGCACCTCATGCAGTGAAAAAAGTCCTGCTTCTTTCTTACTAGTCCTGCATATTACATGACAATTGATACCTTTATTTATACACGTGAGTAAAAGAATAGAAGTTTTTCATGTATCTGCCTGTATCCAATCCAAAAACCTCAAACATCATATCCATCCTGGACCAGAAATAATGATTTCAAGACACAGTAAACAGGGACTCCATAAACTGTGCGACTGTTACCGTTAAAAAATAAATGGCTGCCATAAGCCTGCACCGACGCTGATGTGTGACATGCAGGTCGTTGCACAAAACTGGGCCCCAATAAAAATCCATTGCACAAAAAAACGCGCCGGCATTTGGTGTATATTTCGGTCGGCGGATCGCACTATCTGCCTCCAAAATCAGCTCAAAATACAGAGAGAGGTGGCTACACAATCATCTCTATACCCTGGACACCCTTGAGCTTCGGCTCAGTCCAGAGGCAACACTAACCCCAGCTGAGCGACAGCAGTCAAAACATGCTGGACCCCATGAAATACATGTAGGACTGAACATCTGTGTCCTTCTGTTTGACTACCTGTTTGTGTCTTTGTATACAAATCAGAAGATTGTCACTCAAAGTAGTTTTCTAGTAGGTTACATGCAATCCACATTTTTCAGCGTACCAATGAATATGGATTTAAAGCTACTGACGTGGAGAAAGACAATATTGCTTACATGTACATATCTACAGGCCCAATAGCTTACACTAAACTGATTAAAAAATATATAAAGACTGAAAAGCGTCAACAGATTGTTAATTATCAGAAGGGATACAGTTTTATTTTATATAACATTTATCACTTATCTGGTTAATTTTATACAGTCAATATAACAGACTCTCACGGATATATATTCTGCTCATGTAAAAAATAAACACATTGTTATTGTAAATGGAGGAAAAAGATGGAAAATGTGTGGCTATTGAAGTTCTTACACTGAATAGGATGTATTGTGTCAGTGAACCTTCATTGTGTCTGCATACAAAGACGACAATATATTGGCACACTTGCAGAGAATACAGTATCCTACATGTATGAGTGGGGTCCTCTTCCACTGAAATGTTAAATGTGTACACAAGAAAACTGATGGCGACCAGACATCTGCGAGGCTGTGAAATGATGACCCATTTTTAAACCCATATTTGATTACCTGGTTTTATTAAAATTGGATCCAAAGAGACCCGTTCCCCATTTGAATTTAATGAAGGCTGTGTGGCTGACAGGAGGCTTTTGATTTATACACTGTTATTAAATCCGACAAGACAGCCAGCCAGGTAAGCAGGCAGGCAGGCAGGAGGTGGAGAGGAGACAGAGAGAGAGGGAGAGAGAGCAGGACCCAGAATCCTGGCCCTGCACCAGGCACAGCTAGACTCTCGAGTCCGACAGCCCTCCTCTTCCTTCAGCCAGTCCCCCCACCCCCCCACCTCCCAACCCACCCCCTCACCTGCTCCACTCTGAGGAGTGCAGGAGCAGAGAACAGCCAAGGACACATGCTGTGTGGCACCCCTCTCTCACATCCCTCTTCCTCCTCTGATACCTCTTCCATTATTCATATTAAAATACAGACTGATATAAGGATGAATAATAAATGCAGTCAACACAAAACAAAAGCTGGCAGACCAGTGCTGTCAAGGTGGTCACTTGATAGAAAATGAAATTGTATTGTGTCTATTCGTCTTAATAAAGGGTTATATTTACGACATAAACAAATTAAAAATGTCAGCACTTATTCTGAATATTCCTCATATTTCTTTCTGTACTTCAGATGAATATATTTACCTTTTTGTTTATATATGATGAATTATAGTTAACTATATGATATATCCTCACAGGAATATTAGGAGTCTGTTGATTGTAACATATTTTTAATATATTGAATTTACTAAGAATGGCTGGTGCTGCAAATTATGAAAACATAAAAAAATAAAATAAATAAATAACAAAAATTAATTTTAAAAAAATCAATTCTAAATGGAGCTTGATAACTCATGTTTTTTTTTTTTTTTTTGGGAAAGAAGCGTAATACCTCCAGGAGCCCTGAGTGTATTTCCTCTTTGAAACTTCAAAGCCAAAGTAGCTGTCGAAAACACATCAGCACACTTACTGCAGGAGATCCTCACACTTACAGTCCTGGGCTACACTGCTACTAAAAATCAGAACCTTCACCTCAGCTAAGACACCGGCCAGAGCCTTTCATGACAGAGACGGTATCAAAAAGATAAATAAATAAATAAGGCTCTCTGTGATTTGCCTTCCAGGGTTCAGAGATGAACATGTGGAAGCACAAAGAATGGCTGTTCTACCTCTAGCTCAGAAGCAGTGGGTGTTTGAAGCTGCCTGTGCTGACTGACTGTCAGCGTTTTCCTGGAGGTGAGCGTCCAGTGGAAGGGATAACTACCGGCCAGACACACTGACTAGACATTTACCCAATACGGAGAGTTGAATAAATTATTATACAGTAGCATCCCCTTAAAAAAATTGGCAGAAATCATGAGAGTGGGAAGACAAAAACGTTCAGGGGAAAAGTCTATCAGATTTCAGCCCAGTGTGCCTCTTTTAAGCTGATTAGATAAGTGCCTTTATCTTTAAATGTGCTTTCTATAAATGCTGTCATTTATTCCAAGCATTTCAGACAGCATGAATCAAAATGTCCGTGATGTTTGCTTAGTGATTAATATTGTGAGGATTTGTCATGCACTGTCTCACAATTAATATGGGTTCAACACACTGAATGTCTGCCTGAATATCTATTATAAAAAGAAAAACGGGTGAGGATTGCATTTTGTTTTTAATGTTTTGCTCAAGCAGAGCACTGCTGTCATGCCTGCTTTTTTTCAGGATGTCAGACAAAAAGAGAGGAGAGATGGAGAGGGAGGGATCCTGGAGGATGGGAGGTGGTGGTGGTGGTGAGGGGGGGGTGGAGAGAGAGGAGAAATGGAGGGGCTGCTGACATGCACTTGTCTCCAATCTCTTCGAATCCATTGCACAATTCATCTGCTTTGTCTCTACTGCCACGGCTGAGGACAATCAGACCAGACGCCCATTAGATTCCTCATACTGCCCCCCTATGCACACCCACCCCCCCAACACCCCCCCTTACCCCTCTCTCTCTCCCCCAACACCTTTTTTTCATGTGACATGCTGACTGAAGGAGAGGCAAGGCAATTCACAAGCCTCCCCCAAATGGGGAAATGTCAGGAAGGGAACCCACATCAAAACCATGTTGTCATGGAGATACAGTATGGTCCAGAAATTACAGACTAACACATGAGCACTCAGGATATACAATCTACACACACACACACACACGCACACACACGCTTTTATGCACACACTGGTAAATACATTTGCTTTGTGGATTTTTTTTTTTTTGGCAAACAATACATATACAGTATACAGCAGAAGAAAGAGAAGAAGGCTTTTGTCTCCCAACACAGATTTTTTTTTTCCTCCACTAAATTTCCCTCCTCAGCTGAATGTTTTTAGGTGAGTGTGTCTGAATGGAAGAATAAAACCAGCAGTAATATTTACAAAAATATTCATTTTGAAAACGCTGTTTTCTTATTTTGAACACATATTTTGTGAGCACACGTACGCCTTAATTCTGGTCAAAACAAACATTGTGTTGAGAATTTATATTACATTTTAAAATAATTTCCAGGAAGAATTCTGGTAAGAATTCAAAGAGAATTGAAATTTCAAATATAATTTAATTAATATATTTTATTTCCCACAAACAATTGAACCTCTCTTTCTTAAATTATGGAATTCATGGGGGGGGGATACAAATGTCTTTATCCACCCAATGTTTTTTTTTTTTATAAAAGTAGAAACCTGCATCCAGTAAGCACCATTATATCAGGACCTTCAATAATAGTGATATCGACTCCGATGCTTAACGCGGATGTGTGAATGCTTCCGCTTCGGGGAAATTCTACAACAGGGTCACGTGACCACCGTGCCCATCCGTGGTAGCCATTCCACAGCCGGCAGTGTTATCAGACAAACAGCATCCCTGGAACGCTTGGCATTTCGATGATCTCTTCTCACACAAAAAAAAAGGCAAAAAGAAAGAGTGAAGTGAGGAAGAAGATAAAAAATGTGCTCTTTCACCCCACTTGTTTAGGAGGCTGCCAGCACTTTGCTTCAGCTTTTGAGCAGAACTAGACCGGCTCTGCCCTAGTGCAAGAGGATCCTCCATCCCAACAGCCATATTACATACACTACCAGGCCTCGCTGGGGTCACTTTATTGAGGTTACTCTGCTCTGCACTACATAAAAAAGAGGAGATTGAGGGATATTAATGGTAAATGTGGCATAGTTACTGCTGTAAAACCCCTTCTTTGCCCTCCCTTTTTTCTTTGTTTGGCCAGAGGAGCTGAAGGCTTAGGGATAAAGGTACTGCTCAAATCATGAGACAGGGATAAAGCCAGGGAGAGATAGCGAGCTCTGACCCAACGACAGAGCAGTGGATAATTAAAACACCCAGGGCCCCCGAACTGCCCTCATCCATCTCTCCCTTCTTTTTCTCTCCTTTTCCTTCCTTTCGCTCACAGACTTAGCCTCTCTCTCTCCTCCCCCAGAAAAAACACAAACACATTCTTACATTCTCAGATAACAAACCATACAAGACGACACAAATGCATATCGAGATGATGTCGGATTTCTAGCAGCGAGATCCGCCAATGACTGGTCCTCTGGGTAAAATCTACAGAAGCAGAAGCACACATCGGTCCCACTGGCTCTGCGCGATCTGTTTATTTTTCATTTTTACATTTTTAAGGATCATGAATGATTCCTGTCTTTATCTGATTACTCCCAGACAGTCTGCCTCCACTGCCTCATAAAAAAGCACAAAAGGATAGAAGACAAAATGGCACACAACCATGTAGTCCGTTTAATTTAACAAATGTCCTTCTGCTGCTGCTTATATTTCATTCATTTCATATTACATTCATCCCTGCATTAATATCAGTGCAGTTTATATGGAAAAGTAAATCTGGACTGAGGATATTATTATTTACAGGAGGCAGTAAATGAGTTGGCTTTTCAACTGGAATATATTCATTCTGTTTGGACAAACATCAATTAAAGAGGAACTGAGAGGAAATTAACCAGAAAGTATAAGAAAGGGATGCATGCCAGAGAGAAGATCAGAGAGTTTCTCCACACCACCATGAAGAAAGAAAAAAAGGCAGCCATGTCTGTATATCATCTACGTATATAACAACCAAGCAAGGGACAGGGCATGTGTGCTTCTGATGTGTGTGTGCCTGTCTGCTTATGTCAGGTGATCACAATGTTCCAACTATGAATTGCAGCTGCTAGCCATGCTCTCAGACAGGCCACACTGCCCTCTCTTGGTGGTTCAACAGAAATGCTGCTGGAGTCTAACAACAGTTTGAACATCAATTTGAGTCTGTTCTTCTACCTTTCATGCAATGTAACACTAAACAAAAATGAAAGCAAAAAAAAAAAAACAGATCTGTGTCACAAAACCAGTGCATGTGACTTCCTCGTGATTTACTCTTACAAATATTTCCTTTGCTTTTATATTTGATGAAGTGTGACCGACTGGATGGGCCGGTTAAAACAGAACTGGCTCCATATGTCATTTGTGTGGTCGTTGACCTAGCACGGCAGAGCTGCACAGCATCCTATGAACAGCCCGTGAATGAGGATGTGTGAAAGCTGTGCTGTGACTGGGGAATTGCAGCTCAAGAGAGGGGACCCCCACACATTGCCCAGACTGAAGTCATTACCGGCGGGGCCTTTGATTTCCACGTGCAAAAACCTCAGGTTGAAGACCAATATGTTCCTCCTCTGTTGTAACGGTTTCTACTGCTGTGTTCATGTGGTATGGCTGCGTGACCACAGCGGACCGACTCAGAGAGAAAAAGGGCAAAGTGCGAGCACTGATGAATTTTGAATGTGCTGAAGATGATTTATTAGAGCACTTAAAAGAGCTGTAGGATGTCCTTCACACCCGGCTCGCACTCTAATAGACCCCGCGTGAAATGATACCATCTTCACTTACCATGGCACTGTTTACAAAGTCAGGGGGGAATTTTTTCACAAACTAACAGTATACTTAAATATATGATGGTTATGGTCTATCTGTATTGTTTGTGGTTAATGCTAAGGACGAATCAGTGCTCAGAGGGTGTCTGCTTGCTGCTTGGATAAGATTTTGCTCGGATGCAGCTAAAGAGGCCAGGAGAGGGGTCAAGGGGCGTGAGAAAAAAATCACCTGCTGATCACTGACCCACTTGGTCAACTGCAAGGTTTGTGGGGCTCATTCTTTGTGTGTGGCTGATAAATCAGAGACTTTTTCTTGAATCAGACAACGACCAAATACAAATCAAACAAATGAACATAAACCTAAATAAGACTTCCTTAATTACACAGCGTATTGTCTTATTTAGCATGCCTTCTCATATAATGTTTTTTCTTATATATTCTCAAAATATAATAGGTGAGGCCTGAACCTTCCCTTTAAATAGGGTAACCAGAAATGAAAGACAGTAGTTCATCACTAAACAACATATATGCCAGTAGTTATACGCAGAATTAAAATACATTTTTCATAATTATTTAATACAGTCATAGTTTGAAAAAATGAGCCACACAGTAAATGTCTTATACAGTATTTCACATTGCTTTCTTCATTATTTAGGTAAAACATTTGTTTACTTGCAAACAAATTAAAAATATATAAAACAAAAGGCTGGTGTGTTAGTTTACATTTAACGGGGCAAGCAAAAATCTACAGCTTGAAAAGTATAAAAAAAAAAAAAAAAGAAGAAGAAGAAAAAATACATAGGAGAGCACGAATATGCACATATATCAGCTTTTTTATACAGACACCAGTGAACTCACGGTGTCTCCAAATTGAGTGAGGGGTACCTACTGGCATCTAGCACCCATCATGGCATGCAGTGGCATTCAGTAGTGCAGCTCCCTGCACACCTGACTCTAGCAGAGGGTTAAAGTCAGCGACAACGGATCTAGCAGCTTTAGTCCCCAGAACAGCCAGCTTACACAGATAAGTGGGCCAGGCTGGATAAGCCTCACTAAAGTATTCTATTACAGTGCCAATTACCCCTTGGTAAATAATATGGGGATGTAGAGGAAGCTACTGACAGGAAGTGGAATGTGTACAGAGAGTCTAAAATAATCTTCTTTTTTTTGTTTCTCTAAATAACATTTTAATGCAAAACATAGGACACGTTTTTTTGTTGCTTTTTTTTTCTTAGAGAAAAAGTAGTTTTATTGCATATTCAACCGTGCATGGCTCATGAAATCAGGCAGGTGATCACAGCCAGCAAGTGTTTCATCACGCTAGCCCAGTGCAGCCAAGCCCGCTGTGGTCAGGCCTGAGTCAGGCCCTGGCTGGCTGCTCTCCAGTGGGGCCTGAGCAGCCTCTCACAGCAGACACCCAGAAACTAGGTTCTCTAATAGGGACAAATTGGCAATGTCTGTGCGGGCCGGTGCTGTGTGCTAGGAGCTGTGAATTGATAGTGATGCCTAATGATCCCCCTGGGTAGATCAATACCAATAATCCTCTTTCCCGCCTATCCTCCTCATTGACTATAGAGAACCTGGAGGAGCTGGGGAAAACTGCAGCCCAGAGTGACAAGGCCAGGAGTTCAAGGCACACAAACTTTCACTTTCCACACACACACATGTAAGTGTAGACAAAAGCGAAAACAGGGGCCAACATAGACATTTCATCACCTTCCTCAGACGCTAACATAATATTTAAAGACCACAGACAACTCAAACTTTGGATCACAGCTGCAGAATTGGAGACAAGAAAACACAAACACCCAGAGAGTCAAATAAATACACATGCATTCCCCTCTACCAGCAAAAATAATCACACACAACAACAAATCCCACAAACTGTAAGAATCAAATCAAAGTTGTACTATTCTAATGTACTTGGTGATCGATATTTATTTTCTCTTTATGCATTTATTAGTGTGTTCAATTTCACTGGCCAGCGGGGCCTACTTTATATCAATTATTTTTAAAGCACTGTAGCCACAGGCTCCAAAAAACTTCAATTGAGATGTGGTTTGTAACAAAGCAAATCTGTTCAGTAATGCAATTACACAACATATTCAATATTTTGCTCGGTGTGCTGTTTAACAACCAAATACTCAATCCTGATTCACAAAATATGACTCAATCCATCGGCATCACAGCCAGGGATCAATTGAAATATTTTTTTTAATTCTGATGTGTAAAAGAGTTTGGTTACAATGAAATGTTTACATTTTTCTGATAATGAAATGATGTGTACTTAAGCAATGAAAAAAATATTTTTTTTAACTAAAGGAGCTGTGAAGCTCAGGATATGTTCAGCAGTGCAAGGGTGAGGTGAAGCATGCAGTCCCAACGGACCTCTGTGTGTGCGTGTGTCCGTGCACGTGCTCGTGTGCATGTGTGTGTGTTTAAGCTCGGCAGTCATAAAGCCTCACATCACCTTCTTGCACCCCGTGGTCGGCAGCTGATTACTCCCACCAAACACATCCATACACTTTATCCCAGCTGTCACAGTGCATACTCATTACCCCCTGCACCAGCCAGCTGACTCCACACGGCCACACCCGCCTGGACACGGCTCCGGGGCCACACGGGGGACGGCTGGAAATCATAAACTAGAAAAATACATTTACCAATTCGCTCCTCTCTTTCCAAATTCACTGTGTTAAGATTTAGCTGCTTTCACCATTAAAAATGTGAATCCAAGAAGACCTCCAGATGTACTTTTTGTCAAGGAAACATCTCAATATCATTTAATTTCTAAATCAACCCTTATATCTTTTAAGTAGTTATGTTATTTAAACTATCTGTAGATAAATCTATAAACTCCATAAATATTCCACTGACCCATCACGACGTCTTCATTAACTATTGATTTTGGTGTCAATCAAGTCAATTCCTCCACTCCAGGAAGAACTATCATGACCAAGTAGAAGAGACAACGATCAGGCCAGCAAAACTGAATCTGTGTAGTACATCTCAAATCAATACAAGTGGGGAGAAGTAGGGTGGTGTGAATAAAGCAAAGTTTAGTGAGATGAGGGACATATCTATCTCCTCAACAAGCCCGTGTGCTGCCCTTGTCCTCAATGAGGCAGCAAGCCCAATTGTTACATGTGACTGAGGTGTGTGTGCGTGTGTGTGTGTGTGTGTGTGTGTGTGTGTGTGTGTGTGTGTGTGTGTGTGTGTGTGTGTGTGTGTAGGTTTGTGTAGGGGGGTCTCTATCATTGCCCGGGTGGTAGATGACAAGAGTGACACACAGCAGCTTCTGTCACACAGTAGGTGTTTCTCCATAGAGACCCAGGTGTCGTGTCTCAGATCTTTTCGGCTTCATAAAAACACTGCTTTAGCCAGTGCATCAATTGATGATATAGTGCTCCATCCGCTTTAACTGCTGCCGCACGGTCATTTTGGTGCTCTGTGTTAGAGGCCACAACAATTTAGATCAAAAGGAAGTAAAACCATACCATATTTACATAGTTCGTATTTTAAGAAAAAAAAATATCGGGCAAAAAAAGACAAAAAAGATGAGGGAGTGTAAATGGACAAAATATTGCCAGACCATGATTAAAAGGGAATTGAGATGGAGGTACAGCAACCAGCCCTGTGGTCCTCTAACCTTTTTCATGAGCAGGCCAAAATGGGAACAGATCCACTTTTTTTGACAGTCTTCACACAACTCTTCAAACGCAAACCTCAAAAGATACAGAGCTGCAGCTCGGAAGGGGCAGCTCCGATCTTTCTTTCCGTTTTTTTTTTATTTTTTATTAAAAATCATCTTTTATTCTGCCTGTTAAAAACGTACGTTCCATGTTTTCTTCTTTTTAAAAAGTTAAAAATATCAGAATAGAGAAACATCAATAAACATTTTCACAAAAAAATGAAATATAAATACAATGCATGTTTTGCCATTTTGCCAATGAATAAGAGTCCGTGTGTAACAAACTTGTGTGCTGACACCAACACTCAAGATGGCAACAGTCAAGAATATATATGCAACTCAAAAATGTAAATATAATAAAGCTCAATGCAAACACAGATGTAGTGTCATAATCAAATCAAGCTGAAAAGTTTATTTTAATCAATGTCCCTGAGACGACTGTAAAGGAAAACTCATGCCGGTGTCACATCCCTACTTGTTCCTCTCTTATTTGCCCCTCATCCCCCCTGTCCTTGCCTCCCACTAAAGCAAAGTGCAGCGCTTAAACAGGAGCATTTAATTCATTACATCATTATGTCATCTCATACTAATCTGCGCAGTGGCCTCCACTGCTTTGACATGCAAATGGATTAGAAAAACGTCTGGGGAGGTAAAGGGGAGGAGGGAGGGGGCAAAACAGCAATCATCACGTCTTGTCAATGGGGTGAAAATATGCCCTGAAGCTGCTCTACTCTGTTTTTTTTTCTCCCGTCTCTTTAACTGTATTTTTCTATCTGTTTTTTTCCCCCATCACCCCCCCCCCCCCCCCCCCTCCCCGGCTCTCGTCTTTTTCCTTCTCTATCTTTGTCAGCGAATGCCCCAAACAAAGCAGCGGCAAGATCACACCAAACGCCGGCAATCTGTTGAGGATCAGGCTCCCTATGGAGAACATATAAACAATAAAGCGTGTGGCACACACTCACGTCGAGCCCCCTCCCATTTACACATGCCCCTCATCTGCATATTCACAAAAAGGCCCCTCTGGCTTTCCCCTCATCAGCAAAACCCCTCCCCGCAGCCTCATCAGCACACGCCGGTTTGACTACGGAAAAGGCGGGCGGGCTTGGCAACGTGTGCCGGCTGGGACCACACACACGCACACATCAAGACGATACACAAGCACACACAAATGCACAAAATCAATTTTTGCACACGCCGTATACAAATGTGCAATGGCAGAGTAAACAGAGAAATCAGAAAGAGAGTTAGTGAGATCTGGTGATGTGAGCACTGGCCATGCTCATCTAATTTCCACCCCTCCTTCCCTCCGTCGCCCCCCTCCTCCACCCCCCCTCCTCCTCTCCTCTCGTCTCTCTCTCCTCTCATCATCAGGTACCTGGTGACGAGCGGCCCGTGATAATCCACAGCCTCTAACCAATCAATCAGCAGCATCGTAATCAGCAGCGTAGAGAGGGAGAGAAAGAGAAAAAAAGCCCATAACTTACCCTGGGTCGCCTCCAGTCTGCTGAGCACAAGTAGAGGTCTGGTCAGGGCTTTGGCTGCAGCTATGTGGACTAGTTCACCAGAAATATGAGAAATACTCAGATTCTATCCTCAAGCCTTGTTTTTTTTTTTTTTTTTTTTTAAATCTAAATTGATATTTTTCACTGCATCATAAACATGTAACCAACATATAAAGCTCTCCCCCCTCCCTTTTCCTATTTCAGTCTGACTCTCACTCTACCTCTCTCTATTCCTCCCTCACTCCCTTCCTGTCACTCTCTCTCCCTATTTCCCTCTCTCCTCCCTCAGTGTCTGCCTGTTGCAACAGTGTGGACATATACACACACGCTATACAGTGAAGATATATATTAAGAAGCATGCATCTCTGTGCAGAAGATAGGAAAAGGCTCGCTGGTGTGATATCCTGCAGATCTGCTGGACCCTGCGTGTCTGTGTGTATGAGTTGGGGGGGTTGTGGTGGTGGGAGGGAGTAGAGAAAGCAAGGGAGGGTCAAAGCTAAATGTTCTACAAAGAACAGGGGGACCGAATTGACTTTTTTTTTCTTCTTTGAATCAAACACATATTCCCTCCCTCCTCCCTCCTTTCTATTCAACGCTCCCCCCAACTCCATCGTACCCCCACCCCATCCCAAACCTCCCTCCTTCTTCCCCATTTCTGCTCATAGGCATTCCCTCTCCAGACATCAGCATCCTTTGAGGGGGTTAGCTGTCTCTAGGAAGAGGAAGAGGTAACGCCGCCTAGCAGCCTTGTACATTTTGCCTTGAGGGTGAGATAGCTGAAAAGCCATGCGCTATCATCATTTTTTGAGGTGTGCAGGAAAAGTAAAGACAAGAAAAACATACTGGTTTTACACAGCTCCCCAAAAGATCTGATGCTGAATTTAGCATAGGATTACACAAAACCTCTCTTGTGAACCTCTGAACAGAACCCCCATTTCTACAGACTCTGTGATTCCTCTCCTCCCCCCTCACCAAAGAACGAGATGTAGAAACTCCATACAACCTGCAGCTAGGGCATGGTGCCTAAGTTTAGTTCTACAACAGAGCTCAACCAAACAGGCACACAGAGAATGAAATGTAGCAACATTGCAACTTTTCAAGGGAGTCTCTCCGCCGAGATATTCCTGAAAGAGGATATACACTCTGTATTTTTGTACCACCGTACATGCAAAGATCCTGCGTCTCACTGTCCTGTTGTATCAGGATGTCAAGAGAAGATACGTCAGGGTCCAGCCACGGAACATAGTAAAGAGGCACCCCTGTGCATTTACGTGGCCCTACTGGCCTCATGCAGACAGGAGCAAGTTGCTGGCTAAGTACTGTAGCATTGCGCCGAGAGGGAAAACACAGCCCAAATGAAACATAACGATGCCCCCCCAAGGACACGTGGGGATCCATCTCTTACTTATATTAAGGTAGCGGTGGAGAGCGAAGGGAGGGTTGGAGTGAAAAGGGAGTGGAGAGGGGGTCTGCTGGTACCCTCCGAGTCCTATCCTGTGTGTGGTGTTGTTTTATTAATCTTGTGTATTTCCGCGGCTGCAGCCCACAAACCCCTCAACTGTGAGTCTCCTCTGCCTCCTTGACCCGCAGACCACACCCCTCCACCCTCATGCTCTCTGTCAGTGCAAATAAATACACACACAACCGCACATGCGCACACAAACCTTACAGAGCCCAACAATTTACTCTGGCACCTTGCTTTCAGTCCAACCTGAGCAGATTACTCTGCATGGTTCCCCCCCGTGAGGGGAGGAAGGTGGGCTACACCAGCAGAGCACATGTACTCTTCAGTGGCTGCACAGGGATCCATGGCGAACACCTCTGAGTACAATACAATGCGGGACTGCCAGTCAAAAAAAAAGGGAATACACACACACACCAAAGACAACAGGCAACGCCGCACTACCATCAAAATGGATAACCACACTACACAGAGTGAATGTCGTTACGAAACTCCAGAGATGAAACAATAGAGGAGTGGAGGAGCTAAAGTGCACCGGTGTACCACGCTAGATGAGAAGCCTCCATGTTCTCAATGAGGAGAGACAGAGAATTTACGCAACATGGCAGCCCTGTGTTGTAATGCATCAACCCTACTGAGAGCAGCACTGTCACTACCACTCTTCATCATCAGCAGGAGCAAAACACCAGCCATGCATTGTCTTTGGGGCAAAAAAAATGTGTGTGCGTGCATGTGTGTGTGTGCGTGTGTGCGTGTGTGCGTGTGTGTGTGTGTGTGTGTGTGTGTGTGTGTGTGTGTGTGTGTGTGTATGCAAGTGTACAAGCATGCAAGAGTACATTAATGTCTATTTGTGTGTGTGCACATGCGCTGTGTTTTCGCGTGTTATGAATGTGTGTATATGTGTCTGCCTCCACGGCATCCATATTAAACAGTTTTGGAGGTGACTGTGCTTCCCTGGATGTCATGAATATAAGAGAAAGCATCCATCTTCGTGGAATACAATTTCACAGGTAGTGACAGTAAAACTGACTCGACCCTCTGACTGCAGACACACAGAGAGAAAGAGACAGAGGGTGGAGAAGGAAAAAGATAGAGAAACGCAGACATAGACAGACGAGGCTGCCAGCCATCTTCTGATTTTCAGCACACTGCCAGGTTTTCCAGCTGCATCCCATATTAAACTTAGCCTATCATGTTCTCATTGGATAAATTCCACTAAAGGCTAACCACGCTGATTGATCCAGCTCGATTCAGCGCATGCTGACCTTATTCAAGCTACAGTTTCTGTGAAATGGGCCTAATGTCTGTTTCAAACTCATCAGAGAGTCAGATATTAGGGCACTTTTCAAAGTCTGTCCCACGCTTAACTAGTAATTATAATTTAACAGGGGCAAATTTCTGATCGAGGAAAGATGTCTGAAAAACTTCTGAACCTGAAAAATATATTTAGAAAAAAAAACCTTTATTCATATAAAATCTTAGGGAGGAGAAATGTTAACGTTGATTGACCTCATTCTGAAAGAACAACCCCACACAGCACAGGAAAACCTTTTTCTCAGCTGAGCAGCACTGAAGAACTAAGAACGTGCAGAAATCATCCACATTTCACATTTAAACTGTGTGAGCCTTCGTCTCTAATTAATTACCTGAGAAAGACACATGCATGTCTTCATTTATAGTGATTTTTCATTAATGGTGTGAAAGTGGAATTGCAGGTGGGAACTTTGACAATTATGCCAGGTACACCGAGTATAATTAATCTCATTAAGTAATCAAGGGGAATTCTTCCTGTCTTACAAGAAAAAAAGTCACAGTATTTAACACCAAGCTAATTATCTTAATCATGTATGAGATAATGAAGTAATTAGGGCAATTAAATCACAATTAACGCCTAAAGAACAAGTGATTATTTCATCCACAGAGACAGCCGTGGGTTTAGGTGAAGGAACATAAAATGAGCTTTACATCGACTGTAAAAAAGAGGAAACAACATCATGCATGTAACAAAAAGCAATAAAAAATAAGATTAGCTGAGGAGCATGAAGCGCGACTAATGGTAAATGACAGCTGTCTTAGAGGCCATCACTCTTTTTTTTAAGGATGGAGGGAGATACCTCTTTTGTCACAGCCAATCATTACAGCCTTGAACATAAGCGGGGAGAACAATGTCAAGTTCAGGTTGAAAGAACCAAGTATCCAGGAGGCAGAAAAAAAAGCTGCACTAAAAGAAACATGGCTCACATATGAAAACAACTACAGCTGAACTGACAAGCAGCAGAACCCAGATACAGAGAGAAACAGCAGTGATAGTAACTGGCTCCTGCCATCTGAGAATCGAACCAGGAGGAAACATTACAGTACACACTCCGCTCGCTTGTTTTCTGCTCCCTTTTCCAGCGTTCACAAGAAAACATGCTTTTCCTCCTACCAAATTCCTGCATGTCTCGTGGAACATTTTTCCATTAGAAAAAAAAAAACGAAGGTCCATGCAAAGGAGTGTTTTTTTCAAGTGTACACACTGTTCCAGTTTTTCTCTGTTCAGTCAGTTCACCTCTAAAAGATGAGCATGTAATTCTCAGAAGAAGACGACATTTTACTACCATGTTTTATATCAGGGCTCTGTTTCCGTCATTGTTTTTGCGTGTTGGTACACGTCTCCTGCCGGATCTTACGGATATCTCCCGTGTGTTTTCTGTGTGTTTGTGCTATTCTCTGGCTTGATTGTGTGACTCCATTTCTGACCATTGCATTCGCTTCAGCGGGAATCTCCAGGACTCGCCGCACGCTCCATGGACATGAGTTGATGAAAAACATGAGTGACAAGATTCATGGCTATCAGAGCAGCTGATGAAAATGGTAAGGCGAGAGGAGGATCCGAAAAAAAATGAGTGCTTCTTCCCTATTTTTTTTTATTTCTTTTCAAAGGGGAGACAGAAGATGAGGAATACAGATATGTCAGGAGGCAGAGAGGGAGAATAAGAAATAAATAAACAAACATCCCCCTCCTCCTGTCCCTAAACCCTCCGTACCCTATGCCCCATGTCAGGGTAAAACACAAAGAAAAATAAATGATTTTTTATTATGGACATGAAGACCATCGCAGATATTCAAAACAATTCGAATAAATTATGCAACAGTTAAAATTGCAGGTTATTATAGAGAAAATCATCATATGTAATTAATACAGAATAATTAATTTTTTATTATAAAAATATTGAATGATATTTATAGAGAAAAATTACAGTTTCAATATTTTTAAGTAAACAAGATGCAAATAATACATAATGACAAAATTGATATCTGAATGAAAACAAAATTAAGAAAGATATAAAAAAAAATATTTAAAATATGAAACAATGTTAATTCATATTTAGAATGATTTGAATAATTTCTGTGATTACATAAACAGTGCAAGAAGAGACAAAACTGCAACATTTCCTCCCTTTGCTGGATGACATCAGTGGTGTTTTCCACTGCTTGGTACAGCACAGCAAAGTCAAGCATGATTCCTTCACGCTTGACTTCGCTGTGCCGTGGACATGTCAGGGATTTTGTCCGATCGGGCTGTGACTTTGGTAGTTCGGCCAGTGCTAAAGCATAACAGCCTCTTTCACTTTCGGCTCCCTCAGTGGGATCGACTGATTCCTACCAGATGCATCTGTACATAAAATACACCATTAGACTCAGCCAGGGGAAATCCCTCTGCTCGGTTTAAATAAACAGTAAAGCATGTCAAAATAAAAATACAGAAAACTAAGATGTCGTAATTTAACATCAATTCGGCATCGTGATATTCAAGGCAGATGAATTGTTTTGTCAAAGGAAATATTTGGTAATAAACTGTTTACAGCGGAAAACTCATTCCAATGATTCTTTTCATAAAATACTTTATAGCAAAATTAATAAATTATTATCAAATTTAAAATGCACATATGTAATTATATGTTATTATTTTTGACTAGTTTAAAATAATTTGTGACATGTTTTTGAAATTTACATTTGAAATACACAGGAAATATACAACATATAGACACCACCCAAATATCTGAGATCTTTATAAACATCAATCTAAAAAAGAAAAACGTGCTTAATACGCGCACACACACACACTGCTGTATGGACACTATATAAAACTTGAGATAACGCGCTGTTTCACCACGATATGAAGAAGTATAGAAATGGCACACGTCACAACACCTGTGCTGCAGCCGACTGAATTGGTGCTTCAGCAAGGGGGCGAGGGGCGCGGGGCTCCAGGGACAGAGGGAGGAAATGGCTGCTGTGTTTGTTTGAGAGGAGGTTAGCAGAGGGGCAGACTGGATTCTGCTGTGGCCCAGATTTTCTCCAATCCCTTTTGTCTGTTCACTCCATGTTTGAGTGGCTTTGTAGAGAAATTGCTTTTATTGTATCCACTCAGGAAAACCAAACGCAAAAAACATCTCCAGCATTCAGTCAGAAGACAATGCTCACAAAAGCGTCGAGGAAATGAGTTACCAACCAGGATCAACGTACCAACAATGCGCCATAGTTTCTCTCAGGTGTTCTAAATGACATCTTACTGCTAATGAATGCCTCACCACATGTTGCTCCTTGAAAGAAAACTTTCTCCATGCGTGACGCACCTCCTCTCACAGTTTCTGGATGGTACAGGAGTGGAGTATGACCACAGAGGTAAATCTGACAGTGTAGCGATGAAGACAAAACAAACATCTGTTTGTCTTTGAATGAGGGCACAGAGGAAACACTCTTCTGATCTGGGGGTTGAGAGATGCACAGCCCAGACCAGAGGTAATATAGTAACGGTGCTCCACAGTAAACTACACAGTGGCAGCAGCCCTCAGTGCCTTCCTGACCCACTGTTTAGAGAGGGGTCACAGGTGACGTTAGTAGCACCTCACTAAAGTACACAGGCCCAGCAGTACCTTCCCAAGGTCAATAAGGCAAGGTGCGAGTACCTGAGAGACACTTATGTCCAATAAAGGAGGCTTCTCTGTGAACAAGAAAATGAGGAAGGCCTTTAAATGATGACTGTTTTAGATCCTGTGATATTATTTATGTCAGCCTCACTAATGAGGGGTCAGTCTTGCCTCATTTGTAAAATTACTTGTGTATCAATTCAATTTCAGTCAATATCAATTTGAGACCAATAATTATTCATCTTAAAAAATATCAATTTCAGACAAATAACTATAAAACAAATCATGATATACAGACAGTTGGTCTGACAAACTGTTTTCAGCATTTAACCACTATGTACATCAAACTTCTCTCAAGATGTGAAGGAAATTAACACAACAAAATAACAGTGAAAGCACCAAGAGACATTTGCACAAAAGCAGTATCGGGGGTCATACTGACTTTCACTGAGTACGCAAGCAGGTTCCATTACTTTCAGATTACTATGCAGGGTTCTCTCAGATGGGAATCTACCAAAAGAACATCTAGCAGAAAATGAAAGGCTGAGTACCACAGGTGAAGCCATATTCACTGTGTAATTCTTTAAACTGGGAGAAAGCTTAAAAACACCAAGAGGCAGAGAAAACATTTCAGATATTGTCATTTCTGTATGCATTACATTTTGCAAATTGTGAAATCATTGTGAAATCCAGGTTCAGAGCTCTGAGGCTGCACACATACAGACGAAATAGGGGCATAAAACTGAGGCATTACCATTCACGTTATTATACACAACGTTTCATATTCCCCTCTCTTGGCTGAGCAATTTCAATGGCTCTTCTTCCATGCCAGGAGCATTTGTGAACATAAATGATAACACAGGCTTTTACAATCAATGTGCACTTCCTTGTTTTCTGGCTTTAGGAAAACTATAAAGCCCTGCATCTGTATGTGTTAAATGAAGTGTGCAGCAGCCACATGAGTGTGTGGACGTGCACATGTGTGTGTCCGCACGCGTGCATGTGCATGCTCACTCACATATGTTTGAATGTGCGCTGAGGAAGTGGCAGACTAAAGCTGCATGATGGGGGAGGACACAATATGGTGGGTTTTTCTATGATCATTTTCATATTTTTTTTTCTTTTTTTGGTGGCGTGACCCGACACCATTTCATCATGGACCCCCAGAAAGACAGCCCAAGAGAGATGCAAGATGCAGAGGGATAGCAACTGCACAACAAGATGAAATGAGAGAATCAGAGAGGTGCAGAGAGAATGAAGAATGAAGTAAGAGGGGGGAAGAGAGGATGGGAACTTGACAAGAGAAAAAGAAAATGATACAGGATTGCTCTCTTATTAATGCCAGTCCACCAGTCAATGAATCCAAAAAAGCTCTGTGGTGTTGTAGTGCCTTCTCAGAAAGAAGGACACGGACGCACATTTTAAGGTTAGATGAGCACTTCACCTTGTCCCTCACAAAACAGACGTCTCAATCCTGTTCATTTGCAATTCACTGACTCTCTCATGTTCCTCTTCAGAGACCAGCCAACAAACAATTCACGGCTAGACGGTCAGTCGTTGCTGTAGTAATTTTTTGTTGATGTTTGCTTGCACATCTTTTAATGTCAAAAGTGTGTCAGGGTGAAGATGTCGGCTGAATGCGGGGTTATCCTTGGGCTTATCATGTCAAGCAATACAAATTCATTTCATATTCATCAGAATGGTTGTTCTCTGCAGGGGGTTCATGGCGCTACCTATCCAACTCCCCCTTTTCTCTTTGATTTGGCTCATTTGAGCAGTGCGGTCCCCGGCAGCTTGTTAGAACTGCCACCTCGGTGACTCTACCCCCTGGATTGGGGGGGGGGGGGGGGGCGATGGGGGAGATGGCAGAGATGGAAGGGGTGCTCAGAGGGGTGTTGGGGGGGGTGCGGGATGATAGGTTAGGGAGGCCTACCCCGGAGCGCTTTCACAAGTCACGGGTGAGCAAGCAAGGTTCAGTGAGTGGAAACCGAGGAAACCTGAAGGAGGCACACCATCTACTGGCTAGGTATGGGTACTGCGGTGTGCTGTAAGGAAAGGTTGAGTAGAGAGTATCCCCCTCACTGAGAAGTCAATATTATAGCCTCTGTCTACTGTTAAAACTGTGCAACTGTCCACATCTTTTGAAATGCTACAATTATGAACCTTTGACAGATTCAGATGACTTCACTGCCATGTCTTTTGCAAATAAATCTATGCTTTTATACTTCCAATGCCTGCTGGAGAAGCTACAAAGAGACTTGCAGATACAAAATGACTGAAATCAAACCATTCAGTAAAGCGACATTCAGACAGGAGCTGTTCCTTTTTTATTATTACTGACAAGGTGCAAAAATGATCCCTTTAGGTCAAGGGAACAAGAGACATAACTGCCTAAAATTGCTCATAATGGCTCACATATGTAGCCTGGCCTCATTTTTGTGTCGCTAAATTTCAAATGCTCAAATGCATACCTTTTTTTGACATGGCGGAGAGTGAGTACAGCGCTACCTACTGAACACAGGCTACATCGGAGGAAATTAATTCATAAAAAGTGGAATCATTGTTCTTCAACCTTTTTTTCCAAGGTCGTGTTCATTTATCACAGCGGGGTGTGCAGTAGAGAGTGGACAAAGGCTTGAATATATAATGGCAGGCATAGGATAAACAATATGGGCTGTGGGGATGAGGGGCACAACATATTCAGCATCAAGACTTGGCCTGATTAGATGTCCAGACATGCCATAACCTTGGGGATCTGCCAGCAAAAAAGGGGAGCAAGAGGAGGGGTGAATCTCGGGTGGGATAAATGCAGACAGACAGAACTGTGCAGACAGAAACACAAGCACATGAGAACAGAAAGAGAATGCATGGAGAAAACCTATTCAGAAAACATTTTCATTTTCTTCCATCTGTAAATATATAAAATACAGTGAGGTGCCATTACTGAACCCCACAACCCCCCTCCATCCTCCCTCTTCGCCCCATGAAAAAAATAAATCTAATTTTCCCATCCCTGCCACAGAAACCCTCTCGCAACACACACACATGCAAGCACACCCCCAGTAGCCCCACCCACCACCGCTCCCAGCCCACATTCAACACCACAACCCCCCCACCCCCACCCCCAAGTCCCTTCCATCCTCGCTCTCATAGTGATGCACCATTTCTTTCTCTAAGCAAGGCTCCATTTTGTAATAAGTTCTGATCAGTGTTTTAACCAATTTGCATTCAATTCTAAGAAAATGGTGGAAGAGCCTTGGCGGAGGAGAAAAATGCTGGGGATAGAGTAGCAGAGAGAAGCATAGGGGAATAAGAGTGAATTATCAAATATCCAGCAGGGCTTAGTGTGAATTTATAGTGCTGTGATGCTGTAAGTTTCGTACGGCCGTGTATGTTACATGTTTATGGCTGGCTGTCACTGTTTTCATGGCTAAGTGGTCAAAATAAAAAAGCTTGACTAGACTTTTATGCTTATTTATATTCCACTACAAAACCTTGCTAAGTGCTAAAGTAGACAGGTAACAATGTGTATATACTACCACGCTGCACTGGCTGATAGGTGAGTCGGACAGACGGGTTGGTTTTCTGCTGTCACTGCCTTCAGAGCATAAGTTGAGAAAATATACTTCATACAACCATTTACCCCAAGAGCAGGCCAACAAAAACACACAATCACAACGGTTATGCTATTGAATAAATAGAAGATATATACAATATAAAGTCATACTGTGTGCAAAATCATTAACGCAAATCTTTCAAAATACCAGCACCGCAACTTAGGGTTCATTTTGTTAACAATGAATCTGCTAATTTTTTTCATGATTAATCAATTAACCGTTTAGTCTACAAAATATCAAAAAATTGTGAATAATGTTAACCATAGCTTCAAAAACTGTAAAGTGACATCTTCAGATTGTTTCTTTGGTCCAACCGACATTCCAAAACCCAAAGATTGAAGAAACTGGAACCAACAAATGTTTGACATTTCTCATCAAAAAATGACTGAAGCCATTAACTGATTATCAAAATACTTCACACTTCAATTGACTAATCAATTGGCTGGCTAATCATTGCAGCTTTACTTTTAGGAAAACCTGAAATATGGCCAAGCGAAAATATACTCATGCACAAAAACCACGCACCCTTTAAAGAAGTACACACTAGCAGAATAATCGCAAACTCATAAACTTTAAACTTAAATGTAAAATGGCTCATTTTGCACAGCCTTTGGCAGTGACACTTGCTCATGGTCAAAAAAAAAAGGTGACAGCGTGAATTTGTGAGACAGTTATTCTCCACAGTCAGTCGTCTCACACTGAGATTGCATTAGCTATTAGCTACTGATACACACTGTGGCAGATAATGAATGTGATCATCCATGGACACCGTAATGATTAAGTGTGACCACCATAGCACATAATGTGAAACTATTACTAAACTACAATGCAGGGGTATAATCAAACTGTATTAATTACAGTAACCTCATCTTAACTGTGTCACATGCTGCTGCATGTTGTTAAAATCAAAAACAATGTGCAAAGAAAGGCCTATCTGAGTATTTCAGTATAAAGTGGATGTGATAGCATGACTGATACCTTAAACTACTTCAGAGAGCTAATCCAGCTGTGCAAGTCAAGGACCTGATCTCCAAAGACATGTGACAGGAAGTCGAACGGAGGGCAGAACTTCCTAAGGTCCGTATCCAGCTTTGACCTGAGTGGTAATGGCTAGCTTTTTCAGTGGGAATGTTAATGGGTGGTTCAAGTCACGTTAAGGGCTGTAGAGATAGCCAAGTTAATTACAACATCGCTGAAGACAGTTTTTTTGTGAATCTGAATAAGTTTTTCATTAATGGTGTCACAGAGATCAGCAGTTATCAGTACCTCCGGAGGGATAGCAGGGAGGGAAAACAATCACCGATTCTTTCACACAATTTCACCATCTAATTTCCGACCGTGCATTTTGGAGCAAAATTAATTTCCTTGGCTATCTAATAAATCAGAAACAAGTGATTGCTGTTGGTGCCAATCCAGGCAGGCACAATGAGATCTCTCCGCTCCGTTCTGACAGAATGAATTGCGTCTCCCTGCTGAAGCTGAGACACGTCATGCAGACCGGGATGTAAGTCTGCGTGGGATCTCCCTCTTCAGCCATTTCCTCACCGTCACACACACTCCGGCTCTCATTCATACAAAGGCTTCACTCTTCCTTTTATTAGAAACAAAGTCAAGGCAATAGCTCTGTAGTCTGATTGATTCTGGGAGTTATCCTCCATCATTCCACTACTTCCTCATTAGCCCACGTATTCTATGATCATCCTTATCAATCTCATTGGTTTAAAACCCGAAATCACCCACTCTGGATGCGTAGAGGTGCATTAGGGTTATAATATTCAGTGGTCTATATGATATGCTGTATGCTACATTATACATGCAGCATCTTGTAAGATTCAATGCATGTTTTCCGCATGGCTTCCCTCTGAAGCAACTGGGGGGTTTTGAAGATCGGCTATATGCTAAAACGCCTCAGGCTATCTTTACAAGGTTATAGAGCATTAAGAGTGGGAATGCACACCCAGGGAGATGCAGGGATGAGCCCCCCCCCACACACACAGAGATACATACACTCACAGATTAATACCACCACCACAGTCTGGACCTCAGCTCTAGGGGCAGTCCCTGAGTACAGCCTTCAGAGACATTGGGGGTAGGGTGGAGTGTGAAGGAAGGGTTAAACGACGGTGTTGTAAAACATTTATCTGCTTCAGATAGTGCGTTAGATAGGTTGAACCTCATCCCCTGCCATTACAGAATTACCCTAACTGCTACCATAGTGTGGCTGAGCATAGACACTGTGCCCAATCCCTCTCCACCATCCTATTGATTTTCACACCCTGAGACAGTGTGCTCCCAAAGGGCAGTAAATTATAGGGCATTTTACAGGGAATTACACCTGCACCGGAAACTTTACAGGGATACGGATGTCACGGACCTCTCTCGCTCTCTTCCAGAGACTATTGTGAGAAACTGGACATTTGGAGCTCTATTCAGTCATTTCAGGCATGCACTCACACAACCACACAAACAGAGGTTTCCTTCGAGCAGAAAACAAATGTGCGACCTACCTCTGTGACATTCAAAGATAATTTATATGGCATTTTACCTTTATGGGACTGTTGGTGGTGCAGGGACAGGAAACACTTTAACAGGAAAAGAAACAAGGGCCATGACACGTGACCTCCCCAGCTGGATCGGACTTAGACTGCAGCTCTTCCAGAGCTGCTTCAGTATACAGTTCTTTCATAAATCTGAAAGGGACAGTATGCAGTTCTTTTAAAAAATCTGAAAGGGACAGTTTACCCCAAAATAAATAAAAAAATGCCCATTTACATTTTATTGCAACAAAAACAACACATGCAGCACAGGGTCAAAAAGGCTGACGTCAGAAAATGTCAAAAGTAATATCAGGAGAAAGGGCATAGGGTATGTAGTAATGATCATGGAGTTCAAAGAAATCAACACAGCATACAGAAGTAATACTCAAATGTTTGTTGGATCAGCTGAAGTTTAAGCTGTCGTTGATGCTTTCTATAAATGCCTCTTTGTTGTTTATATTTTCGCTTTTGTTCTGCAAATGTTTATGTATGTGTAAGAGAGTTCACGGCTCAGAAACATCATCGTGTCACACCAAAGTTATTGACGGGCGAAGGCCTTGAGGATAGAGGTTAATACAGTGGAAGTTAACACTCAGCAGGGAATCCAACAAAAAGCACACATTCTTCCTTAAATGCCTGAAACAAGATTAAAATGGCAGCTTGACAAAAACAGAGACTTTTATCTATGTGCCGCACTGTTGATAATTCAAAAGGCACCGAGGAGACTGTTATCCATCTTTTTGCTCAAAAGACAACTGTGCAATAGATGGGCAAGGTATAATGCCAAGGGCGTATCTCTATAGTGGTGGAGGAAGGAATCAAGGAAGGAATTGTACACTAATAAAACTTCCTTAACTCTGCAACACCTGGATATATATGGTTTCTTTTCATTTCTTCTCTCGCTCCACTCACTCCTAGTAAAACTAGCTCTCAACACCAGCGCTCACTGACCTCAGGATAGCCTCGCAAACATGAAAGACCCTTTATCTGTTCCAGGTGTGGGCTGACTCACGCTGTGAGTGTGTGTGTGTGTGTGTGCGTGTGCGTGTGTGTGTGTGTGTGTGTGTGTGTGTGTGTGTGTGAGAGAGAGAGAAAGTGAGTGAGAGAGATACAGATGTTTATGCATATGAAGAGACTCTGAGATCCACATGCAGTTTACCAAACTAAAACAGGAGAGCAATGTGGTATTGTAGATCGCAGGTAGGATTAGGATGGGTTTCTATTTACCCCTTCACCTGATCAGATGTAGTTTCCCGCTTTTAAGTGTAAAAAAAAATGTAAAAAGATACATTGCCACGCCGCTAGACAAGAGGGCTGCAGTTTTTCCTCAGTGGACTTGGTCTTGCCCACATGAGAACAGATCACCGGACCCACACGACCACAAACACAACAGACAACGCTGCAGACTGATAAATACAAACATGCACACTGATGAAGTGCAATATGGCGCACAGAAGTGACCCCAGCCCCTCCCCCCTGTCTCTCTCACTGTCTGGTTTCAGGTTAAACTTGACCCCTCACACTTGACCTTTGGGGCTTGGCTCAGTGCTGGATGAGCGGCGAGAGATGCAAGGGCACAGCTGTGAGGGAGGGTCCACAGCAGGACAGACTCCCCTCTGACAAAGGGAGAAATTCAATTGGAGCGTATTAGTGTCCAAGCAGTTGAATATCACTCATTGTGGCTAACTGGAAACATCTTTTCTTCTGCGCTCTAGGCAGCTTCCATTAACCTCTAAAACAGTGGGAGGGCCATGGTTGGACGGGTCACACAGAAGAACTCGCTGCTTCAACTTTGCCAGCACTTCTCTGCGGTGCTCTATTTTTAACCTGTGATACATATTGCTGTGGTCATTATTTTCAATGTTTCTGTCCCGCACTGTCAAACGGCTTGCAGGTTTGATGTATGAACGGTGGTCCATCACTTACATTGTTCCCCAGGACAACCAATGAGTGTGTGGTTCCCTGCAGTGGGCCAGACAAAGACAGATAGATGGGCCTGGCTCAGGCCATACGTACCAAGGGACACTTCTCAGGACAGCTTACAAATAGGACTGAGAGGGAAGGGATGAGGCTGAATAAAAGCTGATACTCCACAGAGCTGCTCAACCCATAACTGTCACCTCTGCAGATTGAACAGCCGTCCTAAATGAAGATAAACTATCGATCCACAGAGTAATATCTGGTGTTTGGTAAGTCTACAATGAGAGGAGAGATGCCGGAGAAAATATTCTCTTACAATTTGAATATTGATCTCTGCAGTGAAACGAAGACTTTCCAAACATGAGACGGGAAAAGAATTTAGGAGCTGTATCCAACTTCACTCAGGGAGCTGCTTTCGAACAAATTAAAAACAAGAGGAAAATCATACTGAAATTGGGTCCCATCTCACTACAACAACCCCCACCCCCCCACCCCACCTCCACGCCTTTTCCCCCCTGCCATCCCCAATGTCTCTTTTCTCCACAATCAGTGTCAGAAGAAGCGGCGAGGAACGGTTTGTGAGAAACACTTATCTAGCACAGCGGCAGAGCCCTGTTCCTACACCCTTTATCTCACCAGGAGATGGAATTCAATATACAAAAACCCCATCATGCAGCAGCATCACGCCTGTGCTGGGGATAAGGGCAGGGTTGCCAGGTAATTGGTTGGTGGTGGACGAACACAAGGTTTGAGACTACCCGTGGAGGAGTGGAGATTACAGGAAGGGGTGGAGGGACTGGGTAACTGGGAGTCAGTAAGGGGGGAGGCAGGGAGGGAGGGAGTGGTTCTTGACAATCTTTCTCCAAATCCCCCCCTCTCCTCCATCCACCCATCCCTTCCCCGCCTGCTCATGTAATCTACAGTCCCACAAATGTACATGCATGCTTGTGTGTTGGTGTGTGTTTTTTGTTTTTTTTTTTTGGTTTCAGCACAAATAACAAAGCATGTCAAGTTTATCTGTACAGCCCGTGAGTCACAATGCAGCCCCCCCAAAGCCTTTTTCAAAAATGGGGAAAAAATGACATGACTTTGTTTCTATTATACAAGTTTGCATTTTGCATCCCGTGTGCACATTAATTAAGAAAACCCCTCACATCCATGGCATTTAAATTAAATTTAAAGCAGATAATGTCATAACAAGGACTGAATATCATTATGGGGCAAAAATAATTTCTTTCCTTTCAGATAATATAAAAGGGGATTGGAGGGTGATGATCACGCACATGGAGTAAGAACAGTGAAAGAGGGGGAGCACACACAGGAAATCCACCGGCACACCATTTCCCGTTTCCCAGCGACTCCTCAAGATAACAGGCGCAGAAGAGGGAGAGATAAAGGAACATGTGAGAGAAAGAGAAAGAAAAAGTCATTTCTCTGATTTATTTATGATGCAATGAAGGTATGCTGAACGCATCAGAACATGCAGCAGTGGTCATACTGTCAGGGAAGATGAAGTGTCTTCATAGTCGACTGAGCGAGCGAGCGAGGGAAAGAAAGAGGGAGAGAGAGAAAATTAGAGGGAGAGGGAGGCAAGTGGCTATGCTGCAGAAGGGTGTTAACCATCTCATCTCTACCGCACCACCGCACTCGCCACAAAATGGCTACTTCGTTCCTTCTGACGTCCGGCACCGGGAGGGGGGCCATCTGAACAGCCGCTATCTCATCTCCCACCTCCGTAGCCTATTCTTCAACCTCAACTATTTCTCATATTTATGGACTGGGTTCATAGAACACTCTGCTGAGTGGCTTTTTGCCTGCATGTTTTTAGGAGAAAATAAATCTGTTTTTTTGTTTTGTTTTTGTTTTTTTAAGCTCAGTTTAATGTTCTGGTAAATTATAAAATGACATTAAACTTGAGACTTTAATTTCTTTCTTGTACATACTTTACCAAGAACAATATAAGTAAGTGAACAAAGACCAAGATTTACACAGCATGCCAATGTGCAGCTGATTGTGTCAACTTAGAGGAAGACAAGTTTACAGGGAAAAGGGCATCAAAATACCAAGATATGCAGGCTTTCATAATATAATGAAATGCTTTAGACCTGCATAAGAAAACATTAAGCAGATGTGAGGGGAAAAGTCAATGCAGGTGGTGAGCTTACTACCGCCTTAAACACAGGACATGAGTCCATGTCCAGGGCAACATCCCCCTCTGCAGGCAAAGAGAACACAATCACTCTCTACAAAAACCTGTTTTATAAACTAAGATGGAGCCTTGGAGGCCATTTCCTCCATTAGTTTCCATCTATTTCATGTTATTCTGCTTTCATCTGAAGCCCACTTAAGATGGCTCACGTAACAAAAAGAAAGATGCTGCTTTGACGAGAAAAGAAAAGCCAATAATTCACATTTTTAAGGGGTGTAGATCACTGCACAGCACAAGAAGTGTACACATGCAGCCCACCTCAACCCACAGTAGTTACATAAGAAGCAGGCCTACTTCTAAAATGTTGCTGAATAGCAAGATGAAAATTAAATTGACTTATTTCCCCCATTCGCTGGTTTAGCCTTAGTTCTATTCATTCTGCTCTTAAAATCATGTGAGCTGAGCAATTTCCAGCTGAAACCACCTTGACATAACACATAAGTGACCAGCGCTCCTCCTCCTTGTACTGCACCAGCAAAGATTTATTAGCAGTTTTAAGCATGGCATGCATATGAAAAAAAGTAGAGATTTATGTAATTTAATGTGTCACAGATGGACCAAGTTCAAAATGCTCAGTCAGAAGACCAAATTTGCTTCGCTTTTTCATATCATGCCACTCCAGAGAATTAAGAAAATCCTGGAACTGAGCGTAAATGTGCTTCCAAACTTCGAGGCCTGCTTTGAATCTTCACCTTGTAGGTGATAAAAAATTGGAAGTCTGCAGCTTCAATTCATACGAGCTTGAGAAATACCGCACATGTTCATCTTTATGCTGCAAGAACGGAGAAGGTTGAAAAAGTGGAGCAAAGTGGATCTTGGTGGCAGGATGCCACTATAAGACTCTGCTGATTTGAGTTTTACAGGATAAATATGTCACACAAGAACCACTGCTGCTTTTCACCTTTACACTGAAAGCATGTTGAGAAAACTTTAAGTCCAGATGCAAGTTAAATAATTTCCTGGCTGCAAATCATTTACAAAGAATCCTCAGGAGGTATAACAAATAAAATTAACAAAGTTAAACTCTATGATGAATATTAAATACTGTATATACATTACTTCTTGTTTGCTGTATTACAGAAAGCACCATACAAGTGTTTTATTTAACCTATCGAGAGTTGTTTGAGAGTAAAACTTCAAGTGTATAGATGAGCCGATCAATATGTCTACATTGTTATTCTGCTCAGAAAATTAAAAAGATATAAGCCTGATAAAAAAAAATCTCCTGTGCTTATGTGGAACCATTTTTTTGCCACAATTTATCCAGCGATTGACCTGGCACTTCTCCCTCTGTGTTATGGAAGATTTTGCAGCTGAGCCCTTGAATCAACTGATGCTTTAGCACAAGCCCCCAACTCCAAGGTTATTTCTTCAGGATTTCCTTTAAGTTCTTTAAAGAAGAGCTAGAATTTGGAATACATATTATACATAAAAACTCAGTCAAATAAACTAACAAAAGTTAGGGGATCAGCAGCATCAAAGCATTCCAGGGCTGGCTCGAACCACATGATGAGCCGCGTGTCTTTGTGAGCAGAAGCTCGTAGATGTTCAGCACATTTCGGAGCCGGGCTTTAGATTTTTTCGGCAGATTATCTTTTGGTCTTTGAAGCCAAGAACCCACCTGCTTCAATCCCAACAGCGTTACTCCTCCGGTTTCCAGGCCGTGGTTCCATTGGTCAACATAAACAGCACCTATGAGCCGTACCCTCAGGGGAATTCCTACTTATTACTGACCAAAGTCTGTGCAGAAGCTCTGCACTGATCTTCAAAGAGGCATGGGCAAATATGCCCCCTATGAAATATGAATCATTTGGGAGAGACGCTGGAAATCTAAAATAATTCTGTGTGTATGGATAAGTCAACATGTATCCTTGATCTTCTGGTATGGATTAAGATTCAAGAAGAAACCTTAAAAGTCTGACAAATGACACTGCCAAATAAAATGTTAACTGAATTTGAGTTCGAACACAGACAAATCTCTGCAAACACAGATCAAGTTTATAATTTTTTTAAAATGAATAAAACCCTAATCAGTACCATCATTACACTGCCAACAACCTAAAAGAGTTTTCCTTTAGTTTGTTTTTATTGTATGTAGCTACAACTCACTTTATGTTCTACAACCCTGGTGCTGTAAAATGAATATTAAATGAACCTTTGTACTTTCAAAACCTTTGATATGTTGTAAATTGTATAAACAAAAATACTAGTTACAAGGCTCAATGCTGACAAGGGAAACAACAATCTTACAGTTTAGGCCTTTCATGTTTTAAAACATTTTAAGCGTTATAAAGAAATCATCATTTTGGAGTTATAACATTATAAGCTAGAGCATCCACACACCTGTAATATACAAAAACCTCCGTTCTGTCTTCCTTTCACTGGTTTCAGCTATATAATAAATTCATGATACTAGGAAGTGGACTAACTGGGCCCGGAATATTGATAACTCCTCCAATAAATATATTAAATTCATTTATTATGGCTATTCGTTCTTATACACATACCAATGCATAGAAATATACTTCATACTGGACCCTCTGATAGTCAGTCACACAGAAAAACTGGATATATACATATATATATATGCATATACCCGAATGGTAAAGAAGACACATAGACCCACACAAAGAGACGTAAGACAACAGACGTAACTGCAAGACAAATACACACAAATCGTTTGTTCACAACAGCTGAACTGGAACAAAATGTCAGTGGAGCCACATGGAATCACAACTGATGAGAGCAGGAGTTAGTAGGCAGGGGCCTGAATGCAAAGGGGTCATCTTGCATGCTACCTTCAAGGTAGAATGAATAATAAATGGGCTAGCAATGGACACAGAGAGCTGCTATCAATATTTTAATACTTTCACCTCTAATTTCAGACTCACTCTCCCAGATTGCCACCAATGTCCCAATACATATTCTTAACCTTTTCTTCTGAGCAGACTGCACGCACAGAAACTGTAATATACATCTTTAGAAAGGACACAGAATTCCTTTGCCATGGCACTTACGTTTAACTTATTTTTCCTTGCATGGTTGGTGATTACAGTGACATAGCACACATATTTCAAGTGAGAGTAAAATTATTGTTATGAATTAGCATGAAATAGTACAAAAGGCCAATCTAAGAGGAGTATTCTTCACTACTATTATGCAGGCATTATTTGTAGAGATTACATCAAAAGCCTTGACATTTCTCGGCAAAGCTAACTACAGTAAAAAAAAAAATAAAATAAAAGAATAAAGAAATTAAACTCAATGTACTCAAACTTAATTCCTTTTAACTTTTGTGCTCATGCACTCAGGTTCAAACTCTGGGGGCAAATGAGATACATTCCTCAGCCAGGCATTGTGTGTAAATCCTTTTGTCGTCCCCTCTCTCATAAAGTGTCACTGTCCTGATTACCCTGCAGTGCGGCAGACAAGTAAATGGGCGAGCAGCGACGGGAGGGAGCAGGGTGGGGGGGGTATTCGAATGAGATGCTCACTGACCCTGCCACCATCACAAACCACCAGTCTGATCTAATATCCTGACTGGCTGAATGAGTGGGTGGCTTGGTACATAGCAGGCCAACTCTCCCCAGCTGCAGAGCTTGTTTCAGCATCAACCGCTCTCTACATAAACAACCCAATCATTGGTCGTCAACGGTGGAAGAACTAGTTTGAGGGGGTGATGTCTCTGCCCTGACAAGATTTGAAACAAAAGTAAAAGCAGTTCAGAGACGTTACTTGCAACTTTGGATCAATCCTCACATGTAGACACACACACCCCCGCCCGCAGAGCTTAATCCCCTACATTTGTTAAATTCATATAATTCTGCTCTCTGCATTGGATGGCGCCACTTTAAAGGTTAGCAAATCAATATTCCAGACGCTTGTCATTTATTAACACAAGAGATCTGGTTGGATAATGATGACTGTGCCGGCATCCAGAGACAGTTCTCTGCAAACAGGCCATTAAGCGCTGCAGAGACCGTAAAGTAGGGAAAGGGACTCTAATTGAGAGTATTATTATTTGTCTATAGAGCCGTCACCTTAAATACCACAAAGCTCTTCTCCATAGCGAGGCCTGTCAGTCAGATTTGTGTCCTTGTACCACTGTCTAAACCATTCCCTAGTTAAGTGCTCAGTTCCAATCAACCAACAACTGAGGTGAACTTAATTTTTTAATTCAGCACAGTTCTGGAAAGTTTGTCCCGTGCCGAGCCCCTCCTCTCAACTCACACATGCCAAGGGTAAGTTGTGTACGTACTGAGTAATGGATTTATTCAACCAAGTCGCATAAACTCCAGCGCCTTGGCCAACATACAGGCCTACGCACCACCGCTCAGAAGTCAGCAGAACGGACAGTAGCGCCAGGGAGCGGATGCATCCCATGTCTGTTTAGATTAAATGAGAGGCTGACGATGTTAATTAGGCAGAGTAAATTTACATCAGCAAATTATGTAAGCAGCTAGAAGAGTAACAAAGCGTGATACCAGTTAAGTCACAGCTTGGCAAACGCTGCCCTGCCACTTCATGCTGATGTGGCCATGGTCGATCAAGCAGAGAAGCCTCAAATGCCAATTAGACATGAGTGGGTAATTGTGTCGGGGGGGCTGGTGGCACAAGGGACTTTGTTACAATGTCCTGAGGCACTTTGTGTTTCCATCCTTCTCCGACATAGCAAGTGACACATCTGAGTTCACTGATAGGGAGAGAGAGAAGCACTTCCCTCTCTGCCTTTCTCTCTTTCACACACCTCCTTTAAATGCTCTCTTCTCCAAACTGCCACAGACGCAGCAAATAAGCCTGCATTTTTAAGTGTTTTTGCAAAAGGAATTTCTGATTTCTATTTATGAATATGAAGACACTGCAGAGTGACAATACAAACTAAATAAATATAACTGCATAATGTGCTACACACATTGTTTGTCAGGTAGCTGATTTACTACACAATGACAAAACAGAGAACCCTTAAATAATAGTGGCACTCCAAACAAAAAAAATCATCTTTTGAGTATCAAATCCTCACCCGTCCTATGCCTGAAAGGTAGCAACAAAGGTTTGAAGAATATCTACAACACAATAGCTTCCCAAAAAGATAAGTCAGTTTTCATGTTTGTAAATATGTTTTAAACCAGTACAAACTTCTCCAAACTCTCCTGGAGCATAATCAACTGTTAAGAACTGTCACTGTATACCTGTTGAGAATATAATGAGCATACAGATGAACAGCAGAGAGCTGTAGAAGTGGTTTCAGATGCTTTTTGGGGGTTTGATTGTTTTCTCCCCGCTGTGAGATCTTGCTGTGAATCCATGCTGACCCACTGCTGCTGTGCCCTGATGGACAAAACTTTCACAGCCGCATTTCAAGTCCACAGTGTTTGATGTATATCATATAGACCCAATTCTATCCCACTTACATTTCAAACTGTAAATATGTACTTGCATGTAAACAAACAAACTGATCAGTAATTGTGAGCAAATTATACACTGATCACTGATTATTTTTTCAGAATAGGTCACTCTTGTGAAATTCTCTTCTCACACCAAGGCTCCTTTTGATAAAATCCTTTTATTAGTTGTGAGCAAAGGCTCTATAGGTCACTGTTGGTTGGGTCGGTCTATAAAAGTTTCCCCACCCTTTGGTACCCACAAATTTGGCATTGTAGGTTTAGGTTTGTGTTCATGTGTGGAAATGGGAGTGGCCAAACACAAAAAGGCACATAAATTCCAAATGGATTTAAAGACTTTTGTGAAAGGGTCAGTCATGAGTCAAAGAACAGCTGACTAATTATCTGTTCAACTGGCTATAAGCGGTTATGATAGTGGGAGTGGCAAAAAAGGCACATAAACTCTGAACAGATTCACTTATCATGACCAGACTTTCAAAAAAGATACAAGCAGATGCACAGACACATACATGCATACAGTACAACATGCAGCATTTTGCCATGAAAAAAATTAATAAAAATCCATGAATGTGGTGCAGATGTGTGTGTCACAGTAATTGCAAATAAGCACTTGTTACTGAATACTACAACACAACAGAATCAGTAATTTAGACGATTCAAACCTTTTAGCTTAGTCAAAAATTTCCACAGTAATCATAATTTTATAGTACTAATGTATAAGAGAAACCCTTGCTATCTGGATTGGAATGGCACGGGAGCCTACTCATGGGTTGTTCTTTTGCCATGCTAAGACTAAAAGCCAGTGTCTCTCTGAAGCATTCCTGTGTTTCCATCAAGCACAGGCTGTGATGTCCTCTCTCTCACAGCAGGCATTGGTAGCCCAGTATGCCTACCCACACCTCCGCTTTCTCAGCCGCTCTTGATTCTAATTGGCTCGGACCAGTCTTATGCCTCTGTAATCCCTGCATGCTAATACTCCAATGGTAACATTCTCTCACCTAATGGCCGCACAGTAAGAGGCCTTTTCAACCACATTACTTCTTATTGAGTTATGGAGCCCCATCGTTCCAAATAAGACAAATTTAATTGATGGAGTCTATAAAAATCTCTGTGCTGCTGTGAAAGACCTGTTTCTTGGGTTTCTTTATTTATTTATTCACTCTGTTTTCCCGCCTTGGAGAGCGAAGCCCTGCATGAGGCACGAGGAAATTAGGTTTATTCCACTCCATACAAAAAAAGGAGGGATGCAGTGGAGAAATTCAAAGGTTTCAAAATTAGATCAATGGTCTCAACAATCAATCAAAGGCAGGGTTCCTCAGGTGTCAGCCTTGGGTGTAAGTTCAAAATGAACCTTTAAAACAGCAGGTACAGCGCCACTCTTTAGTGAACCATGCGGGGGGGGGGGTACCCAGGCTGTGGAAAAAGTGGACAAAAAATGCAACCATGGAAAAGCAGGCAAGGCAACGATGTTATGTTAAATTAATCCTATATTTTCTGTCTTTTTGACGCACTCAGAAAGGTAATTGTAATGCTTAAATGGGAGGGAAAGGCAAGCAAATTTCCATTTCATTTATGGGTCCAAGTTCAAAAGACATATTTAAAATTTACAGAGACAGAGCGGGTAAAATGGAGAGACTACAGCTGTCAGCAAAAGGCGTTTTAAAGTAAAAAAAAAAATGCTTTGGCAACTTTTTAATGCAGTTTCCATAAAAAGTATGTTTGTGCCCCTTTCACCCATAATACACGTGATCCTGTTACGACTACTGAAGATATTGAGCTCAGTGTGATACTCAAGTGATTAACCAAATAAATATTTCATCCGGTGTAAAAGCTAGGGATTGAATGTGCTGAACATTAAAACACTGGTCTTAAACTCGCCTGTTGAGAAAAAAATGTGATAATAAGCAGAGAAATGGCTGCCATATACTGAGGTAATCCTACCAACAGAGTGCTTCCCCTGTGAAGGATTTAACTATTCCCAGCAACTAGATAAACCAGATATTATATTGCACAGCAGCATATATGCTGGTGTATGTGTGTAGGCACTTTGCTGAACAGGTAAGGTGAATGTGTGTGCATGAGGGGGCATAACCTCTGTCTCCCGTTTGAAATGCTGTGATGGTGGTGGTGGTGAAGGAGTCTATAATTTGCCCAGGAGGATTTTGCCGCCTTACCATATTTTAAAAGCAGCTGAATTAACTTCCTGTCTATTAAATCCTGTATCAGGACATATAATTCCTTTTTTTATTCCCTTTTCTCAACCTTTTATAAGAATTTCTATCAATCTCATTTTACGCATGATTACAGTTTTAATGAATGATGGTCAGTGTTATTGCTGGGGTTAATCTCAGCTTTCTCTTCTTAAATGCTGGTAACTGGGCTCAACACTGCTGATAAAGGTGACGGAGAAAAGACTTTAAAAAAAAGCAATTTGCTTTCCATTAAAAGCATTCTTTAATTCTTATATCACTAACATATTTAGCAATGCCATCATGAGAATCGTGAAAATGTGACAGTTAATTGCCTATTACTTACTCTGATTTATCAAAACATTAGATCAAAGCCCCCTGATGGATTTTATTAAATGCTAAATCAATCCATGATTGATCTCAGAATTCTTCTTATTAAGTCACCGTCTTATAATGGTCAGCTCAAAAACAACCAGTACAGAACTAGTGCCCCAGATTGTGCCTAATGCTCTCTTTTATTTTTCCACGATATCAAATGGAACAAGAATGCCTTAGAAGAAGTCACATCGTAGGGCATGCAATGTTAAGTAAGGCAAATTTGCTAAAAAAAAACATTATGCTACAGCTTTTTGGTTAGTTTGACACAAAGAGGAACATTTTCATGGCTCTCATTTCTTACTTATTTATAAGAGACGTCTGCTGATATTATACGATTGTTTCTGATCTGTTTTTTGGATACATGTTGCTGGTAAGTGACATGAAGGGTCTGTGTGCACACCAAACATGAAATGGTTGGTTGGTTGGTTGGTTGGTTGGTTGGTTGGTTGCTTGACGATATCGCCTCAAAATAATATTGCACAAATATTTGGGCTATATCACAATAAACTATATACTGTATAAATATATGGATATTTTTAAATGTCCTCAAAAGCACTTCATAAATGCAACCTCAATAGTAAAACAGTCTGTTAAATTGAGAAAATAAAACCACTTCACTGAATTGCATCCTTTAAACAGGAAACACTTATCCAATATCATGATATAATGGTATTCAAAATCTAAGACACTACATATGTTCATATCACTTTAATCAATATATTGTCCAGACTTATTTCATAGTGTAAGTATTATCATGCTTAACCAGTCATGTTCAATCCATTTCTTTAGTCCTTGTATTGTGATAACTATCCATATCTTATTATGCCCTGTTACTTTCTCAAACATCGGCTGGGAGCTTTTTAATAGCAAGTAAGTTCATCAGCACAGTCAATTACTGAGCTCATCACGTGTATCCAGCATGAATTCAAGCAGTAATAAGATGAGGCTAAGAGTTAGGAAGTACAGTGAAGTAAAATATCCTTGAAATCAACATTCAAATGCTCGTGCAAGATGAATACTAATGAACTTTAGAGAAGGGACAGCTTGAAGAAATTGGGAATGGGAATTTCTTACAGAACAGTGTACAAAAGTGTTATCCTTGGGTGCTCACAGCTCACCTAGAGGGCAAGCCCATGTACCAAGGCTGAGTCTTTACTGCAGAAGCCAAGGTTTGGTTCCAGCCTGGGCCCCTCTGCTGCATGTCATCCCCTCTCCCTCCCGACTTTCCTGTCTTTCTTTTGCTGTACTATCCAATAAAGACTAAAGTCCCAAAAAATAATCTTTAAAACAATTACGTATCAGCCAGACTGAGTGATTCACATTGAATACAGTTTTTTCAAAAATTGTGTAAGCTCCACACAGATTGAAACTAAACAGCACTGGTACCAAATCACTAGTATCAGGAGAGTAAAAACATTTTGGTACTAGATTAGAATTTCCACGCACTGTTCACTAGTGATTAGTTCAGACCTTAGGTGATCTATTTACCATAGAGAAAACTATTTTTAGACAATTAACACTTAAGGCTTACCTAATTTTTTTAATGAACATTCTTAGGGTTAATTGCATTGGTGCTACTGTGTGATAGAATAAGGGCAACCATGTCAAGGAGGAGAGAAAAGACTCAAGAATCCTAAAGTGAATCTGAAGTTGTGCAATGTTCGCGTACCTAACAAATCCTCCAAATCTGACAGAATATGTGGTCTGTCCTCTACAAGGACACACACGAAATATTTTTCGATCTGATGCCATCAGCTTGCTTGACTTATTCAAAAAAATGCTGAATATCGGCCCTGATAATCAGCTGGGATAGATCGATTACTGTCCCGGCTGATAATCAGCCGGGACAGTAATCGATCTATCCTTTCCTCACGAAGCAACCAACATCACTTACAACTGATACCAAACCCAGTAGAAATATTAATTTGTGTTAATGATGTGAAAGTTGTTTTCTTTGCCAAATTACATCATTTTGTAAACTTCAGTGTAATGCTGCTGTATACATTTAGGTCCAAGTCGGGCCATACTACTACAACATACCAGTTTAGGAAAATAAATTGATGATATTGGTAGTCAAGATATTGGCCAGATCACCGACAAGAGTTCATTTCAGATTGATCTTATTGATCACAAGAGCTGAAATGCTTGTCCTGCATTACAAAATATCTAGGCTTTGTAGTTGGTAAAACTGGATATTAAAAACAACAGATGAGGTGCAGTTAATCTACATCACATGGTAAAAGGGCAAAAAAATCTTGTGGACAGAAAAAAGGGAAAGAGAGTTGCTTAAGCACACTCAGGCTCTGAAATGTCTCTGCCCACTTATACTGTCCTGCTGTGTACTTCCTCTAACCTTCTCCACTTCCTTCATCTGTTCCCATTCCAAGTCAATGTGGAACTAATGCATTGTTTATTTCCCCCCAAAGACAGTGGCTGAGGTGTTCTGCTCACGCAACCGCTCTTTATTTGTAGACACTCTGCCCAAAGAGTGATGGGAAAAATGTTGGGCAGGGGCTATGAAAGAGTGCTTCACAAAGTTTTCCACCAATTTGAAAAAACTTCTTTCCAAAGTTTTGTATCTCTGAATTGTTTGTATTAATGATTGTGCTTTTTACAATACTGTGTTCATGTATGTAGCATAAAAAGCATCTTTACTTGGAGAAAAATTGTAAATAATATGAGAAAGAAATTACAATTGCAATCATATATGCACAATTTACAGATGCTTTTGAATAGTAACTCTACACGCACCTTGCCAAAAAAATAATTAGTATGATCATTTTCAGACCCCCGTCTCATATCCTGTTCAGAGAGCGGTGGTGCCTTTGTTTAAGTCAATTGAGTGGAGAAAAGCTGAACATTTTTGAGAGAGGCCCAGCCAGTTGCTTTGGGCACCGACATCTTCTTTCATTGGGTATAATGCATGCTCTTTCATGATTCTTTTGGTGATAAGACATAATCTAAGATTGCATACGCTGATAAAGGTCCTCCTGCACACTCTAGTGGAAACACAAGGGGAATGTTTGAAGTGAAGACATCGGGGATACAGCAGTCCCCTGTTACTCAGAGCATCACAGACAGAGAGAAATACAATCTAGTCCCACCTCTCCTGAACATCCATAAATAAAATAACTAAGACAATCTCCACAATGCCACAGTGGCAGGAGAAGGAGGCATTGCTGCTCATAAGGAGGGCAGCCAGGGGAGAGTTTGAATCCAAGTGGTGTTAGATAGTTATATTTAATGAATTGGAAGCAGGAGCAGTTTCGCTGGGTCGCTGTGCCCCAGGTTGGCCCCCAACTCGACCAGCCCCAACCTTCAGAGAAAGGTGCTCTGTCTAATCTGGCCTCATTTTATGCCTCTTTAACCATGACCAATGTATTTAAATGGCTGTTTCTTTGACAGATGCTCAGTTCAAATTATTCCTAACTGGAAATTTGTAGGAGTGATATTAAATATCCTTCAGGCCAGGCTGCCTGAAGAGAACATAGGAACATCAAAAGGCCAAACACTTCAAAAAACTAAAACTAATGATCCTAGCCCACCTCCAGGGAGAAGGAGGGCTTCAACTTTGTCCAACATCCCCCTGGCCGAAAAAAAATCTCACTCCTTTAAATGGAGATTTGACCATTTCCCTAACCCTGCCGCATTCACAAGTGATTTAACATGAGATACATAATGTATATCTCCCTATCACTGAATCCACAGAGGAGCAGTTAGGTTGAATATGCACCATCTTATCTGACACATCTATCCCTGTCTTTGCAAAATAAAATTTACAAAATGAGACGGTACAGAATTTTCTTCCTTTATTCATCTGTACTGTAGTGTGCTGATGGCATCTTCAGAGAATTTAAGACCTTGTTTGCTGGCTCAACAGTAAAGTACTCAACAGTGAAGGAGCTTCACCATCACCGTGAGGCCACTGCATGTGGAGCAAATCTGACAAGGTGAGAGCGCAAAACACAGTCAGAAAAGAGAAAAATAATGAGAGCAGGGAAACAGCAGGCACCATTCATCTTAAACCCTGATGAGAGCCGACGGCAGCGATTAAGTAATAATAAACTACCCAACCTGCAGTCGTGAGTTGGGTGACTGAACAGACACAACTGGTCAGACGAGAGGCAGTGGTGTGAAGGGTGAGAGTGAAAGCCACACACTGCTATGAGTCCTACATGCATTAGTAGATATTTAAACTATGAAAGGGCAGAAGCCCATTATGTAGATGTAGGTAATCACTTTTACAGTTACAAAACATACATTGTTACATTTTCATATATCCGCACTGTTATCCAATGTTAAACGTTTATAAATACTGGACTATACAAGGCACAACAGGGGTAATCATCAAAACTTTTTTTTTTTTTAGTATGAATCCATTTCGTGTTTCAGCATTAAACATGACACTGATACTGGCGAGTCATTTGGGTTTTAACCTAGTATGTGATATGCATTAATCTTCAATATATGCAATAAATGCTACAATAACAACAACGACATTAGCCGAGTGGTATTTGTAAGGCCGGGCAACAATGATTACTTTTTAACTTTTGGAATTAAAACATGGATTTATCTTCAGTCCTTTTATCAACCTGACTGCAGCAGCAACCGGTGGAGGCAACCTCCATTGTCGGATGTTTATGCCCTGTAACGTCAAACTGCCGAATGGAATTACTCTATTTTTCTGAATGTAAAGTTACAGAGAGGGGTAAAAGAACAGAGAGTTTCTAGTGAGTACTGAATCAGTATGTGCCGTTGTTCACTAACATTAGCTTACGTACAGATGTTATGGCTAATGTGGAGTAATACAGCTGTTCGGGGTGGATAAATACTGTGTTGAACCCAAATTAACAAATGATCGCTTCGCTTGTTGAGAATACACCATGAAACGACCACCACTGTTGATGAAAATCTGACGAGACTTAAGAAGGCACAAACGTTCACAGACAAGATTTGTTTTAAAGTTTTACTCATGTTAAGTTTGGTTTTGCTCGCCAACTTCCTGTTACCTTGACTAAACGTGAGTAAACTCCTATACATTATATCTTTAATTTAAAAAATGAATGCACCACAGAACAATCAAATAATCTTCCTATTACTAAATGGTTTCAAGCAGTGAATGGTTTCTCACATTTCTTACCCTGCAAATATAAAGCACTAGACCCTGCTGACACTTACAGACTATTTTTTTTGATGGATTCCCAGAACATGTCCTACAGTACTAAGGCAGAACAATTAAAGCATTGCTGTAAATAATAAACTATACACTTTAAAGACATTTTGAAATATTAACAGTGAAATGAATGGGCACCATATGATTTGCTGGGCAATTTTTTTTTTCAAATTGCAGTGAAAAGCCATTTTTCTTTCTATAGGCGGTGGGGCTAAACAAAAAGCAAATGTTAAACTTCATTCCTGTGAAGTTGTGCCTGGCTTCGAAAAACAAAACCTATACTCTCCAGCCTGGAATCACCCACTGCTTCATGAGTCAGAGCAAATACCCACAGATTAGTGCAAATAATTTATGACACCACTTCTTTAAACATTACTGACATGTTTTTGTTGCAACAGCCAAAGAGCCAAGAGAGGCAGTGGGCCGGACAGTAAACTTTGAGGGAGCTATTTCGAATAAACAGAGTAGGGCTGTTTCAATGGAAGCTGGTGAAGGAAAAACCACACAGGCCGCCCAGCCAGTGCGCTAATATTTAGTCAAGGGATGCCACACAGAGACAGACTCAACACAATGCATTCCATTCCCAGTCATCTGATTTCATACCGATGCCACTGCTGTACTACAAAGGCCATTAACACAAAAATGATAGAATATGTATAATTTTCAGACATTTGAGGCAGTACTTTCTTTCACAATGGCAAATTATGGCTAGATTTAACCACAAAACTTAACAGCCAAAAACAAAATTCAATACAGAGTTCTTTCATATATCAAATTGAAGACCATCTAATGTTGCAAGCCATAAAAAAGGCCATGGTTGTATCACAAAATACTATTACCGTGTTGCATATTACAGAACAACATTTCATAATCTCAACACTGACCACTCAAAGACAATTACATAATTTGTTTTTTGTTTATTTGCCCTGCAGGACATAAAAAAATCTCCCTAATGCTGCTATTGTGAGTGTCTGCCAACTGCGTAGCCAGCTGAGGGCACACAAGAAGCCACAAGTGTCAAGTCATCTATAATTCAACTCTTTTCAGCAAGAAAGTAGAACCAGTTGGCACTCGTAGACTGACATGTTTCAGGTCTGTGCCAAACAGAATCTGAGCTCTTTTGGGCCGTGAGTCTGTAAGAGTTTGGTTACATCCGACCTTTAAAGAGTCAGTCAATTCAACAGCCAGTTGTGCTGTGTGACCAATTTTGAGGAATCAGACTTGATATGTATGCTGATACTGTTGCAAACAACAGTAGCAGGCCATAGATATGCAACAAAACTCAAGTCAGTTTCCCCTGAAGGAATCGTTTTTAAATCTTAGCTATGGCTGGCTGGATCTAAACCTGTAAGTATTAACCCGGAACAGCTGTCCTCTAGCCCTCAAGAACTCCAGGGTCCACCATCAGAAGAATAAGCCCACAGTCCTGTTAGCCACATGCCGCATGTATTTAATTTTCAACATCTGCTGGTTTCATGCTTCTATGCTTTCCATTCCCACTGCACATTCTTCACAAATTCAGTAGCTTCCTTCTTCTGCGTTTGTAAATGTTGTTGATTGTGGAAACCATCCATGTTTACTTTGAATCCCTGGCCATTCCTGGGCCAGCTCTAATTACCTGCAGCTGTTCACTTTGCTGCTTTCATTGGCTATATCAGTCAAACATGGGGTTAGTCTTTTCAATGTAAATTATACATTTCAAACACGCTGAATAAAAAGAGCTGGATTGTTACAAGCACTCACGAGATGCAACATAGTATTTTCATTTTTTTTTTGACAATTATCACAACTGGCATACATCCACAAATGGCAAAATAAATGTTCCAATCAATTGTTTTTTACACCAAGCTGCAGATACTTGGCTGACCTCTCGTAAATCGCTATAATGATTGAATGAACTAACATCGTGTCAGAAACAATACACGAGACATGTCTTCATTGCCAAGACAATGTCAACATTGCTCTTCTCTACAGTACAGAAAGTCCTCCCCTGAAGACATCATCTGTATGAAAACTGTTATTTTACTTTGATTGTCTGACTATTAAATGGCCTGTTTATCCTCTCATGTATTTAATATCTGACTGCAAAGAGGGAAGAGAGAGGTGAAAAAGAGGGGGGGGGAAGAGAGTGAGAGAGAGAGAGAGAAACTCTTAAGGAGCAGTCAGCTGCTCTTTGCCTGAGGACCTTGTCTGCTCTCACCTGCTCTGTTTGGCAGCAGTGTAACAGCAAATTTTACACCGTCTGGGACACAAATTGGCATTCTGAACTCTGGTTATTTCTCCAGTATAATCTAATTAAAAGACACTGCCAGTGGGGTAGAAATCAGAGCATTATAAAGTTTGATAGACAGACAGACATAAAAGTGTTTGCAATTTTACAACATACTGGGCACCGGTATAAAACTTCAGAGCCTTGGCTGGAAGAGGTTTGGGCTAACTGAATTAGCCCAACTACACGCTCTGCGGTGAGTATGAGCACAATATTAGGTGCTGAAAGATTATTTTACTCTATTTTCAGCTTTGAAGTCAAGCCAAAGATTTTGTGACTGACATTGGATATCATGCTATGGAAGGATGAGAGAAGTGGGTACACTGTGCGCATCCACAGTTTTTTTTTATTTTCTTTAAAAGCCTGGCTAAGTATAGGATTTCTTGGTCACATTCTAGTTTTGACATTTTGTGAACAACATGACAACTTTATACTGAAGGAAAAGCTCTAAAAACCATACTACAATCAGTTTTTCAATTTAAATCAGTTTTAGGTGCGTTCTTGCAGAAGAACATTCTTTTAGTGTTCTTACCCGTGTATTCCTATTCACAGGGTCGAAAGGTCTCAAGTGTAGCCAGGCATGCATTGTGCAGAAGACAGGAACACAAACTGGATCTGACAAAAATAGACAGTCACTCCAAGCATTTGGACAATTACTTCATGTGAGTTTCAGCCCACCTCACAAAGATGAAGTTAGACTGTGGAGGTATAATAGATCACCGGTTCAAACACAGAACTATAGTCAAACCCCACGCAGATAAAGTTAGAGCTCTTGTGTTAGGTTATTAGCCACAACAGCCATTTACAGACGGTTATATTCTAGGGCTTATAAAACATTGTGGGATTCACATATTCTATTCTGTTGAAACAAACCTCCCACTGGCAAACTACTGTATTGTGCTGCCTGTCATCATCTGTTCTGGTGTCCTATGCATTTTTTTAATGACGAATATAATAACAAAGTGGTCAACATAGCTAGCAGGTTACATACTGATCATAGAAACAATTGAAAAAAACAAAAATATTTATTAAAGAACATTAATAGGGCAGGTAACAGCAGGTGTTTGCCATATGCAAAAAGCTTCCCCCAGCATTATGTTTAGCGAGACTACCAGCCAACTAAGGCCCACTCTTTGATGATCTTGGAATGTTTTTAAAAACCAAACAACACTTATTTAACCATCACAAACTAGGTCTCACTAAAAGTCTGGTATTTCACCAGAATGAGTGTTGTTTTGCAGGATGAAGCAGTGCACAGTCTCAGCACTAGAGCTGTGCGATATTACGATATAATGTAGTGCGATATAAAAATGTCTACAGTAGGATATAACCCTCTGTTGTTTATATCGTAATTTTAACGTGTAGGCTACTTGTTTAGCACTGCTGCTACACTAACGTTAATGTACACTACGGTTGTGATTTAATTCGTCATGTAAAGCACAACTCAATGTTGGAATGACCGTTGGCTATCCAAATTTTGAGTTCAAAACAAGTTCATTGTATGAAGGCGAATGTAACTGCACCAACGCTACTGCTTTGTGGTAGCATTTTTACATCACCCACAAGGACTCGTTTATGGCACTGGTCGCTTGGGCAAAGCAGCATGGCATATATATATATATATATATATATATATATATATATATATATATATATATATATATATATATATATATATATATATAAAACCGCTTATCCCTTTCCATGGGGTCGCGGGGTGTTGCTGCTGGAGCCATTCCCAGCCTCGTCTCAGGGCAAGGGCAGGGTACTCCCTGGACAAGTCGCCAGTTCATCGCAGGGCCCTCACTGATGAGCAACGTGGGGTTCAGTATCTATATCAGTATATATATATATATATATATATATATATATATATATATATATATAATATATATATATATATATATATATATATATATATATATATATATATATATATATATATATATATCAGGATATAAAATTAGCTATATCAAGATATAAGATATCAAGATTTTGTCCATATCGCACAGCACTACCCAGCACAAGCTTTTAATGCATATTGTTTATAAATAATTTGTGTTTTTCGACCTCACATCTGTGCATGGAAAGTGATTAACATATCACAGTTATTATCATATTTTTTGCCAGAAAGCCTTTAGAAAGTTCAGTGACATACTATAAAGATAGACTACCCACATAGAAAATTGGTTGGATGTCATTTATGTTTGTGGTTGCGTTCACTTTTGGATTCACATGAGACATAACAGCAATGATCACAAAATTGTTGTTATTACTAGTGACTAGTTTGTTGTTGTTTGTTTGTTGTTGTTACTAGTGACTAGTCATCCAATTCAAGATGATGAGAACGTGCATCAGGTACAAAACACTATGTGTGATGCAGGATATAAGGATTAAGGGTGCCACCCTCTGGCAAAATAACAAGTGTCTAGGGAGTCTCCAGCCAGACCTGAACTGGCGCAGAACTAATAGTGTGTAGAAGTAATGTGACAGTAGGGTCAGTAATCCTATTTTTCTTGTTAATTCACTATTGAGATGACATAAGTGAGTCTCGGAACAAGCTCTATTGTCTCTGGCCATAAAAGATATCAATGAATCCATTAGATGAAATAAGACGTCCACGCACCAAAACAGAATTTCTAATAATATTCAAAAACAATTGAGCTATATTATAATAAGGAGCAGGTTTGAGGTGTCTTATCAAAATTACTCAACAGTAATAACTCAAATGGCAAAGAATATGGCATGCATTGGCCATAATCAAAAACTTAATCAAGCGGGGTCTAAGGACAAAGGATGTCGTTCTCTGTACAGTTTGTAAAGCCAACTTAACTTTGTAACTGCCAACTTTATAAATAAAACTGATTTGATTTGAAAATATGTCTATAAGTATTCAGCAAGAACATGTTTGTTTAACCATCTGATGTGTTCTTGATCATGCAAGAGACTGATCTCTGTTGGGGAAGGCTAATCTCAAGCACAAACTTTTCAACTAATCTGCCAATGCAGTTACACAGCAGATGTAGCTCAGTACTTTAAGGGGTTACCACAATAAAAAACACTTTCAGGACAGAGAACTCTCTGAAACAAGAGTAGATGCACTTTCACCTCAAACTCATCAGTTGAATCTCTGAGAATTAAAAATAATGAGCATGAACCCAGACTTTTAAATGATAGCATATTATAGTAATGGCCCACAGCACAATAGGGGACCTATCCAATCCACAAAATGTCAAGGATACCTTTCACGAAATGTTAAAGGACATAGTATAACAAGGCAAGTAAGCCAAAGACATTTTATATAGAGGATAAAACACTAAATAGTTCAGTAAGGGAGATGCTTCACAGGGTAGGATATAGTAAATCCACAAGACAAAAGCTGTCAACATAAAGAGGAATAACTCATATTGTGCCACTAAAGACTAAATGTGCCCCTAGGATTTTCCAAACAATCAGAGGGCATCATTACTGGGTGAGAGAGGAGCTCTAGAATCACATTTTCTGGTATCATATGCGAGTACTTGAATATGGAAATTACTTAAACTAAGAAGTCTGTGAAGGCAAAAATGCAACAATTTTACCACCAGTCGATTTTTGACACCATATAAATTAAACTGAATCCTAGCTTGGACAAGTGACAACGAGGATTTCTGTTGGACTGAAAACTTTCACAGTCAGAGTCTGGGTGAAGCCAAAAACAACCTACTGGCATCTCTTCTCGAGAGATCCCTTCAAAAATCCACAAGGTATTTATTTTCACAGAAACCTCCATCAAGACAAGTACCAGTACACCAATATAATTTGATGGCAATGTCTTGAGCCAGTGCAGAGTGTGCTACACCAAGTGGAGCCAAAGTGAGGAAAAAAATGTTAAACTGAGTTCTTTGTGGTACAATGCCAATATAAAACTGATGGATACCAAGGTCAGAAAAGAAGAATCAACTGATCAATAAAGTGTGCTTTTTGTGCAGAATATGCACATTAACCAAGAGCAGACTGTCATTTTAAAATGGTTACTGTTCTAATTTATGCATTGTATTGTATTGTACAGTATATGTATACGCAGCATTGGCGGCATTGGGTTACTTTAGTTTAATCCAAGTTATTTTTGCTCAACCAGGGTCTATTACACATTGACGTCTAACTTTCTGCCTGAAAAAATATTGTGGAGTCTTTTTCTTTAAGTCCACGTTTCCTGAAGCCTTTTACCCTGGTCACCTGTCATTCAAGTCAAATGCTCTCGACAGACAGCCCATCATTTTAAGGACTTAGAGAGATTCAGACTGAAAACAGGCCTGTGTTTAAACAGCATATAGAGGGCTGAGTTGAGAGAGAGCGTGTTGTATAAGACACTGGTGAGACAATGAAATATGATCCAGGACGACAAGCTGGAGTTCGAAGGTTTCTCAGGCAACAAAATTTTGCAAACTTCGACTTTGGATAATTATGAATAATATCTAGTAGGATGTACACTTGCATGTTTTTGATTGGCCAACACAACACAAAGTTTAACCATCTCCAAGTTTCTCGTCACACCCCCTGCATCGGCACCTGTGCAGCATAAACTATCTGGCTCCATTCAGGCAGGGCTCAAGTTGGTACGAATGAAGCCTAACAGTTCACCTTAATCCTAAAAGAATGCTGTAGCTGTTGAATGTTTCCACAGCAATTCGTCCACGCACCTGTCTCTTTGTTAAAATAACCAAATGATGAGTATTACTGGACAATAAAGTTATTTCAAATAGAACATATTTAGGAAACCCTAATATCATGTATCGCTGTTTAGAACTAATATGACAATTCACACTGAACAGAAAAAGCCAGTAGAACAGAATGTATCAAAGACAAATACCGCTTCAAAAAGCTTGAAGAGTAAAAGCACAAATGTGTTTTAGTTTTTAATACCATACAATCATCCTGCAAAATACTTCAAGTTAAAAATTCTACAAAATCACCTAGAGAGATCACCTTTGTCAAGCTATGAAGGTTAACAATTTTTGCTTTAGGGTTGGGTTATTGAAGGAATACATTGGCTTATCAGCAACTGACTAAGTCCACCAGCTGTCGGGATGATAGTGGTTTAAAAAACTTTAACAAATTGCCAAACTCTATTTTCTTTCTAAGAAGTATCGGCTTCACAAAGTCTGCCAATGCTAAACCAAATGTGATTAAACCTCCTTTCTCTGGCAGAGCAGCAACAATAAGCATATTTAATTTCTCTGTACACTGTGCGTGAAAATGAGTGTGAAAAAACCCTGAATGTAATTGTGTCTCCATTTACTATCCATCAATATCCTGTAGACATTGTATCCCTTTCTTCTTTTCATAATTTCACATGGTAAATTTCCTGAGACCCTAATGAGAAAGAATGAAAGAAAACCAGAGCATGAAAATGGCTACTGGCTTTCTTCTCCATACCATTCTCCCCTAGTCTATGCTAGCGGAGGTTTTTCTTTATTAATTTTATTTAATTATCCCACAAAGCTCTTTTTTTACACTGGGCCATCTTCGCCTGTGTCCTACTCCCACTGTGTGAGCTTTGTAATTTAATAAAGCTTCATTTAAGAGAGAAGTTGATTAAAAAATTAAGCTCCAGTGATCACCACAGCCTCAGCCCTCCCCATCTTATCAAAAGATCCAATATTTCATATTATGAACATGTCGGGCAGAAATTATCACCGCAGGACAAGTTCATGCTTTCCCTACAATCATATGACAATGACAGCAAACCCCAGTATGGAGAATGTCCCATTAAAATGCAGAGAATTACAGGAGTTGAAACAATTTCACTCCTTCACTGTAGGTCAGGTTTTTTTTCCTCTTTTCCTCTTGTCCCTGCTGTCTGCTATCACCCACGTGTTAATTTTTTCATTCATAATTCATATTTTCCCACTTCTTCTGACAGCAGGTGGCTGCCAAAACTTGCCTTACACAGCTGTGGAGGAGATTTCTTATATTTCAACCTATTTAGAGTGAATGATGACACTGTATGGCAACACTGGATTGAGGAGAAGGAGAAATTCCAGCCTACTGCCCACTACTTGGTTTCACGGCAGAAAACTGCTCCAACAGCATAATTACTTATATTCACACAGACTCTTTGAAATACAATCTCCCTAAGTTATCCCATCTGTGTAGCAAAAAAGTACACAGGCACACAAAGTTGCTCATACAGAAAATGTGCAAGCTGCCAATTGCTATTGTAAAAAAAAGAACTAAATTAAATGATAAATGCAATATCTACACTGCAGCTTAAAGTTAAATACCTTTTCACTGCAGGAGAAACATAATCCACACAATTAATGCTTGAAAATTATAGCCTGGATCTAGTGGCAGTTTTGAACCATAAGTTATTGATTTGGAAATGAAAACCTGTACTCTTCAAGGTTAAATCCAGTCCACCCTCATTACTACTCTGTCCTTGAGAGGCCCGCACCAGGGCTGCTGCGAGGAGCAGAGAGGACTGCTTTAATGAAGGTGAATTTAATGGGATTTAATGTAGCTGGGGGCAATGGAGCAGCAGAGATATGGTTTTAACAAAGAGCAAGGGACCAAGGGTACAGCCAAGAGAGCAGCCATTTTCCTTTCTTTTTATTTATTTCACATTTGGCCGAGCAGAGTAAAAGCACACCATATTTTTGCCTGACTCAGCCCCGAGAGTCACTGGTAACACTTCTGTCGTCAGGACAATGCGGGCCTCTAGCTTTCTGCCTTTGCATTCAGACCGATATTGTATAACACGGCATCATTTAAACTGACGCATTGTCGGAATTACAGTATTTAACAGTTATCTGTGATATTTATGATGCTTTATTTCTGCATGGTGCAACTTCTTGTTTTTTGAGTGTGAGACATTTGAATAAAAAAAGCACTTTTATCCCCAGACAACAAATATTTGATTATCTATATTGCTTTCAGCATTAAAACACTATTGTTGCAGTGTTTTAATCCTGCAGGAAGAAAACACACACACGAGTGAGTACTGAAGATAATGTGATTCAAGACAATGTGATGACGCAGGCAGTATTCCACATTCACAATCGTGTGTAAACCAGTTTCAAGGAGCCCAGCAGGGATCTGAGTTACATTTTTGCTACACACAACCTACTAAGGTCTATTCTCTCTCTCACCTCTTACTAAGCAAGTGTTTTGATAGGCTAAGTAGTTGGATCATATTGTGCCTCCCCAGTTCAGCATTGTGCTTGTGCCTTAGGCTGCTGAACATAAAGCTTTAGGACAGGTCCTTTTTCATTTTCATAACCTGGTTCCATTATTAATTGTGTGGAGCTCTCACAAATGCTGAATCCCATTTGCCTCATGCAACTTGGCCCTTCGGCTGCGAGGTCATGATCACATGGCTGTGCCTTCAGCTTTTGTCAGCTTGATGTGAACAATGTGTGCTTTCTGCAAATAACATTAAATGGCCCGCTCCTACAGTAATGCCCCATAAATATGCCAAACTCTTGAAAAGCAAAAAAAAAAACAAAATTACTTTCATACCTGGTTTGGAAACCCTTGAACGGTTATTTCTCTTCTTTTTTCTCTCCCTTTTCTTCCCCCCTCTGAATCTGCTGGAGAGCTGACAGGGTGCTAATTCACCAACGGAAAGAGAGAGGGGAAAGCAACGATGTGATTACAAATGCCAATGCCATGATATAATTCATACACTGTGTGTTGTTATCAGTAGCAATTCTTAATAATCATCCTGGGCCAACGGCCAAACTCATTACTGATCATTGCCTCCCCTTCCTCTAAAGCTGGATGCGGTATAAAAATGAACTGCTCTTCCATCCCTCATCTTCTTCCGCAGTCTCTCATCAAGACACAAGCAAGACATTTTTTTTATGTTCTTGCTTTAGTTGAATAATATGCTTCACTGCAATTTAAATGCTGAATCACACTGCTGATACACCACTGTAGGTGGTAGCTTGAAAAAAAAAAGAAACATCTCGAAAAGATCAAATAAGGAGCACATATTAAAATACATATACCTGAGTTACATACACCACCTCATTAAGGTTTGCTTTTCAAAGAGACTAGGCCTCTGCCAGACCCAGCACCTGTGAATAAGATACAAGGAAATGGGTAACGGGCAGAGGCTATCCAGACTGCCCTTTTTCTGTCCTGAAACATTTGAGGAAGGGTTAATCCTGAATCAGGGGTCAGTAACATCACACGTCACAATGCAGATAATATACAGCATATCATATCTGATTAATTTTTAGTGTGTTTGCATCATCATTAAAGTTATTCACTAACTAGATGATGAGATCAGGATGCTGCTTTGCACACTTCTGCCAGTGTGACCATGGTACATTATATAAAGTTTAATTTCATTTCAATTTTGAATGCTTCATAATAAATGGTCACAAAAGAAAAGCATGAAAGCATCCATTATAACAGTTAGTTCAACATCATATGAAACGTAAATGGATTCCAACTTCCTTGAAGTGCTCCCCTGCTGACCCACAACCGAGAAACCCCTTCCAGATTTATTTTCCAAAGAATGTCATCTTTATCTTTAGGTGGACTTAGAGAACCTTGTCAATGCTAGTTAATTTTTCAAAATACCTAAAAAGTTGTGATAGCTATAAAACAAGCTGCATTGTTCACACATCTGCATTTTCCATTTAATCTTTGACTTTCATTGGTGCTGTCTGTAATCCCTCAAACATGACTAATGGAAAACATTAAGTACAGGTCTGGGAACAAGTGGTTTTAATTAAAATGCTGGTTCGCAGAGAACCTTGGAAAAAAAGAGTTTCTTTTTAAATCATTCTTCACAGTCCACTATGTTTTTCTTTTATTTGCAGCTGTGGACACACTCAGACCGCAAAAAGAAAAAAAGGAAAAAAATTACTTGCATGAAGAAAATGATACAGATTCATCCACAGTTCAGCAAGCAAACCTCATTTTCTCCACTGACACCTTAGAAACAGAAAAAATTACTAAGATACAGCTTCAAACTCTGACACACAAAGCCCCAACACATTTGTCGATGTTAGGTTTCCTGCTTACATAAGTAAAAAAAAAAGTCCCTAAAACAGATGGGTGGCATGTGAAAGCATCTTGGAAAGGCTACGCAAAGATTTGCTTTATTAGTTCTGACAAGGAAACAGGCAGTTTGAGTTCTCCACTTCACCTATATTTAACTTCTGTTAGCAGCAGTCTGTTCAACCCACGTCTCAACTTACTTCATCAACACACACTCAGTCTCGAGGTCATGGTGACACTATGATCTTGGTATCTTAAATAACGGGTTTCATGTAAGGCAATAATCACCATAACAGCCCTGACTCTAGGAGCCACTAGACAAAATCACTGCTTTGATGTCAACAGCTTGTTTCATCATGATCAAAGAGTGGCAGAAATAAAATAAACAGGCCTACAACCAGACTATGAACCAATTTAGACAGGGATGGACAAACAACCATGCATAGTTATTCCAGTGGGGAATTTAGGGTTTGGATGTTCGGGGAAAATGATTATTTGCTTTCTTATTTTCACACTCTCATAACTATACTATACTATACTACTATTAAAGTCTGGGTGTTGTCAGTATATTGCATATATACCTATTGCACCTCCAAAGCTCACCATTTTTGAAAAGCTCTTTTTTATGTTATCTGCCAGACTGTTTTTTGATTGGCTGCAGTGACTTCCTAGACATTCTGCTGGTTGCCTGGCAACTGCACCTGATGACAGGACTTTAGTGAGTCACTGTGCCCAACCAAGAAATATAGTTTATGACAGTAGATATTATTTTTATTACGGTTTATGTTGTCATGATACCCAACGCTACTACCAGTAACAAAGACAGGCCTCATGTTAATCAGTGTGCTTATTTGACCAGAAAGAGCGTACTTAATTTAAACTGGGGTTTGTTTCATTATCCAGCCCACTTGTCCAGGGACTACAAGCAGAAAATAGCACTTTACGCCTCTTTTTGTTTAGTATGAGGTTCATGCTCTTTTGTGCACTGTCCCTGTCCAAACAAAGGTACATGCAACATCAGTGCATTTTGTTGAAAGTTAAAATGTTAATGATATTCCAATGACTACATATACAGTAAATATTAATATTTTGTGAGGATAAGCAAGAATAATTCAGTAGTTAAACTGTTTTCACCCCCCTGAAGTACAGACAACATTTATGCTTTCTGCAGAGCTCTTCGACTGAGAAGAACTGACTGAAGGTACAATACTAACATTTTTTAGGGTACTGCTATTCAAGTTTTACTGAGAGGACTCATTTTTGTTTTAAAAGGCTGTTGTTTGAGTCATGAGAGCTTCAAAAATCAATGTCTGTCCAGGAGAGGACAATATGAGCCAAAATAAGCCAATGTCATGTAGAACAAGTAACGTTAGCAAAAGTGAAATTAGGCTAGCTATACAACAAACACAAAATGGTGGCTAACATTAACAGTTAGCGTTGCAGTTTAATCCAAGTACTGTCGTATTTTCATCACGAGTAATGAGTGGGAGTATTGCTCACTTACCAGCTGGCTGTAGACGTGTTTTTTCAAACTCTTCAAACATACCTGTTGGACCTTAACTTAGCTAGGTAACTGTTAGCTTGCTAAATATCTGCTCGGGCTTCCTTCATAGCTTTCCCTGGTAATGTTGTGGCTGTCAGTGATGGGCTGGTGTCCAGCTCTGCTTGTAGTGTCCCACACTAGTTAGTTAGATTTAGTTACCAGCAGCTGTAGCACCGTTTTGTGGCCTTCAGTCTCATTTTATAACATAATGATAAGGTTATACACATTTTCTTCTTGGTTTTTTTTTTTCTTGTTTTTTTTTACATCTGATAATTTGCATTGATGCAAGGAGGCATTGTAAACCTTAAACATCTATTTTTACTTAAAGTGACTGTTATTGTCGACTTTGAATCTCCCCACAGCCCATTTAACACACTTTTTTAAGGATTTCTCAAAGTCCTTGCTCTCCAGCTGATGATTTTAAACTCATTAGAACATTAAGTCTGTTTCCAATATAGCTCAACATGACAGCCAGTCAAATTTGAACATTGTCATTGTACATCTACAAGGGGAAATAGGAGAAAATCATGTACATAGCTTAAAGAATCAGGTGAAATGTTCAATTGTTTGACTGAACAACAGATTCTGGGAAACTAGAAAATCATTGCTGTACAACCCCAGAGTGACCTTGACTTTGTAACTATCAATGCATGTTAAATGTATGATTATGTCCACCTAGGACCAGGCCCCTTGTCTGATCTGTCAAACACGCTTCCTATGCGCCTGAAAAGATAGAAATATGTATGACATTCAGAGATAAGCAAATCTGTATATATGGTGACAGTTTTGCTGTTGATGTTCTTATTAGCAGGCTTACGTAGGATGTAATACCCAATAATAGGCTACTCTTAAGTGCAAGCCAAATTGTTGTCCTTTCAAGACATTTGCAATTAAATGATGAGCTTCAGCATTTCCAGTATTGTAACAGTATAATCTGAAGTTAACACAATAAAGCTTTTTTTTTTGTCTCTGTTCCCCATCATCTGGTTCTGCATCTCTAAGCCCTCCTTAAGTCTGCTCCTCTACTTTGCAGTTAACAACATCCATCCCTCAACACTGCTGCGACAATGGAGTTGCAGAGCGGCAAAGACAAAGCACTCGTCACTCATCTGTGGTCTGTATGTGTCCATCTGGAAAAGACATTGGAACAAACAGGTTGTAGGGGCAACTGGAGGCTCTCTGTCTCCTCTCTCTCTTTCGCTCTTGAAATGCCTCCCAGACCTGGTGGTGTCTCTGACAGGCCCTCTCCTGGTGAGCTAGCCTCCATGATGAATGGCCACCTTTCCACTCTTTATCGCCCCACTAAATCATGCGCTTACCATGCTTTTATGACCAATTTTTGCTGCTTTGTTTTACTCCCCCCATTTTTTGAATGAAACTCCATTTGCAGTGGGTTTTTTTTTTTTGCGTACTGTTCTTTACATCATATTGATCTCTGAGGGTTTATCATTGTATTGGTATTCGGTTGGAGATCTGAGATCTAGTTTTATTAATCAAATTCGCTGAGACAAACGTGTCAAACCTAGTTTGGTTTGGAGAAATGTTCCCTAGGAAATGCTGTTATCTAAAGACCAAATATCTCCAGAATACTTATTTTCATTTATTTGATGTATCTGGTACACAGCACTGCTGTCTTTTATTTCTATTTTGGATTCTATGATAACATAAATTGTTTATGTGAACGAGGGTCACATTTGGAGATGGTCGGAGCCTAGAGATTGACGTAAGACTATCTTTCCATTTTGCATGCATTGGAGTTGGGATTGCATAGAAGGAGACATGCTTTTCATCTAACATATGTATATAAAAAAAAGAAAGAAAGAAGAACACAAAAAAGATAAGTAAGAGGTCCACATCACTGAGTCAACAAATGAAAGAGGGGTTTCTGGAGAAATTTTACCCAAACATATGATTACTATGTTGAATTAATTAAATAATGTATCAATCAATAATACCTAAAGGATACTAGCATTTATTTAAAGACGAAAAAGGAACACACGCATAAAAATCAAGTACATTTTATCTCTAAAACTGTTTTTAAACTAGCTTGATGATGCAGTGCTGTAGTCATCTTTGGTTCCAGCACAGATTAGAACAGAGGCAGGTTCGGTCAGATATGGTGTACTTTCTCTCCCCCTAGTGGACGAAGATAAATTCTGTCATGCCAGTTGTCCTGAATGATGTTCCTCTCTGTGTGATTGATTTCCTCATCGACAGGGCTTAATCGAGTAATAAAAAAAAAACTAAAAAGGATTAAAACTAACATTTCTCTCATTTGTGACTGATTTATATTATATTCAGTTAACACAGTGTTAAGACTATTAAAATGAGAATTGTTTAGTTATTGCATCACCGTGTACGTTTTATTTTAAGGCAAGGTTTTTAGATTCACAAGCTAGACAGTAAACATTCATTAGTCATTTTAACCCTCTACGTGATGGGATCTCACAGCCCACTCTGCATTCCTCTTCCGACTTTGAGGTTTTGACGATCCATCAATCACCTAAACAAAGCTTGAGCGTGCGAGCCACTGCCAGGGGAGGTCTGACCTGCGGCCTGGCGTGACATTCAGGGAAGGAGTGCTACTCACCCAGGAAATCCCATTACACCAAAGTATGATGGATATCACGACTGGGAAAAGCTCATATGTGGTCTGACATATAATTTGTTATAATCTGTAATGAAAAAAAAATAAAAATGATATGACCACGTTCACCTTTATTCCTGTCTTTCACTTTTTCAAAACTGTCCCCCTGCACACACACTAACTCATGTGTGAGATCGGAAACACAATGCAATGCAACACATACAGTGTGTCTTGGATTTAGGATCAATTAGATGCTAAAATGATACCAAGTTCAATGCCAGTTTTTGGCCGATTGTTACACAAAACGTCAACATCACTTGTAAAAGTAACCGTAACATATTTTTATATACTCCCCAAACCTGACCATAATTCTTTATAGTTTACTTTCTTTACCACAATGGAAATTAAGAAATTAATCTAGTTTTAGGTAAATGAGTAATGGATGCACTGTGATTTATTAATGACATTTTACAAATTGAACATGTGCAGTTTGTAGTTTTTGACCCTAAATGACAACACAATTTCATACTTTTTTACTTTGTTTATATTTTCTGGACCCTGTCACCCTCCTACAGTATTCTGACCTTATTTTACTCTGTTGAAGGCTTGATTATTCACTGATGGAAATAATAAATATATCTGAGTTTGTATTATTTTCTCATTAATCTTGTAAATATTACCTTTTCCGAGTTTTCAAAACTACGTTGTGCATCTTGTGTGACGTTGCAGAGCCAATAGTTTTGTGAAGCCGTAATGATGTCTCTGAAGTCTCACTGGTGATTGAGCTGACAGCCAGACAGTGTTGCATACTTGAGTTATCTGAATCAAAGAAGTACAGATTTGCTTCTTTCTTAAACATGTAGTAGGACTCCAGTGCTGATCAATAACACCATAGATATGATGGCATGCTACTTTTGGGCAAAGGTGAACAGCAGAGTGTCGTCTCTCCTATCATGAAAGTAAAATACTCTCTATCAAAACTATGGAGACAGCACCACACTGGAGCAAATGTCACCCCCTACTATGAGGCATGGTGTTGTACAATATCACTTACTCAAAACTAAAAGCAAAGGTTACTGAGGCACCGTCCGTCCTCTTATCAAAAGTCTGTTTATTTGGGCTGCATCACTCCTCTGTGCCATATTGATTGTAAATTTTTTTTTGCTAAAATGTGATAAAAGACGTCCCAGCATGCAGCCTTTGGACTTGTCTTTGACTTTTATTGACTTTTTTTGATGACATTTATCTTCCTCATAAAATGAACCAGCCATGAATACATTTGGTCATGTAAGTCACATGCCTTTCCCACAGGTCTTATCTGTCATGGTCCTCACAGTGAGTTTGTTTTGTTTTTTTTATCTGTCTCTGACCTCTCCCCTCTATATACTTTACTGATAAGAACCAAGCAAACAGACAGTGGGCCAAATTTCAGCAGTTGTCACCCGAGTGGACCATCAAGGGGAAGCTTTTTTAACTCACCACAAAAGTGACATGTTGAAGAAACTCAACACTTAGTAAGTGGATCAAGAAAGACAAAAACAGAAAAACAGCGAAGAAGTAAAGGTTCTGCGTACTCACCTGTGACGAAGAGAGGCTGAGCTGAGTGCTTCATCTGGAGGTGGAGTTTTTCATATCAACCAAACTCAAAACTCATCAGAACCATGAAACTTCCCGGGACTATTATTAAATTGGAGTACACTCATGGCAGCACAGACACAGAACAATTAGACATCATGATGGTGATGCCACTGCAAACCAATACAACAGGTATGATGATTAACAAATATACCTAAATCCACTTCAAATAAGTTTTATGGGCAGTAATGTTTAGGTTATGGTCATGGCCACCATTCCAAACCTGGGCCTCCTGCACAGTTTAGTGTTTTTGTCCATACATCAGAGTTTTCATTGGTTCCATCGGTTTGTGATCAGAAAGCCTGACTGGATACAAAATAATTCATTCAAACTGTACTTACTCATTTATGATTTTAAATGTAACTGAATAGAGAACATGGTGCAATGCATACTTAAGTACGAGTAAATTACAGACTTAAAAAAAAATTCAAAAAGTATACGGACACCCCAAAAAAAGATATAATGACAGTAATTTGAGTACATACGATTAGTTACTTCCACCCTTTATATATGATAATAACATAATAGAATAGATAAAGCAGTTTCTGAGTATCAGGGAGATGAATAAACCCAGGATCTGTACTTTTCTCTTTCACATATTACTGTACTTCTTTTAAGAAGTAACATAAATAAAATTAGATAAATTACTCTTGTCCACAGGCAGAGGCCTCCTGAGTCACATCAGCTGTCACTGCACAAAACACTCCAATTATAGCAATGATTCCGAATAAACCATGTTCGAAATACACCAGATCTGGGCTGCAACCAATGATCATTTCCACTATTGACCGAGTTTTTGTCTTCATGTTAAACAACAACCATTACTGATAGAAATCGATCCATGTGACTCAGAAACAAATGTATATGGATGAGGTAACATTCTTAAGTAGCAGCAGGGGAGCAAAAGAACCATATTGTTAAACTGAATAAAAAACTGTTTTTCTCATTGTTGGAAACATTTAGAATAATGCCAGTACATACGTTACAGCAAGGGTCTAGAATTTTTTTTAATTGAAGAAATGTTACATATCATAAATGACATAAAATAAAGAAATCATTTCGATGGCGATCAAGAAACAGATAATGTTTGGCATTTGTGCTTGAAAAATGATTCACGCGATAAATCATTGATTTATTCTCTGCCCTTCGACTAATCGTTTCAGCATTCCACATAAGTTTACATTCTGATCTAATTTCCTTTATAATCTTATCCTCTGTCATCATTATGATTGGAGCTCTGCTCAATTGAATCCGGCCTTTTCCCTGCCACTTTAAATGGAGAAGCTTTACCAACAGGCCGCTCCTCAAATCCAGATAACTGCGAGGCAAATGTATTCTAATCTCTTAATTCAATCTAACTGATCTTTGACCACAGAAAGCATTTTCCTTGTTAAATTGTAATCCCTAGCTGCTTCATCTCCCTAAACTAAATATGCAATTTACATACATTATAGCCTGCGGTCTGCACAGTGCGAGGAGCATCAGTGCAGGAGCACACTGCGCCACGAACGTGCAGTTGTCAGTGCTTTTAAGAGAGGCAGTCCTGCAGCAATCAAACACTGGCAGGATGCAATTTGGAGCAACATGGATGGAGACTGAATTTAAACAGAGCGCCCATGTAAAATTAGCCAGAGGAGAGTAGTGGACTTTGGCTCGCCACTGACCTCTAACTGCTTTAATTAAATGGGGAGTTTCCTCTTCCTCTTGAGTAATAACTAGCAGTGCTCCTCCGAGGCCTGTGGCACTGGCAGTCAAATAGAGCTGTGATATCTCTACCTATAACCCTGCTTTTATTATCAGCACTGCTCTTGTCAAATCTATGAAACAGTGCCTAGGTGATTCCTAAGGGGCCGTAAGTTCACAATGAACACCTTGCTGCAGAGTTCTGTCCACGTACAAGGCTATGTCTGTTCACAGAGGTAGAATAAGATTCATTATGGGCCTTCGTTGATGAAAAGGATCGTGAATGATCGTCTCTCTCAAGGTGCCTGTCTGCTCGTAACAAAGCTATGCGATCTGTCTCAGATACGTGTGGGGCTTATTAGTTTAGACTCAGAGATGTTTACTTATTCATTAGCAAGCAAATGAAAGGACATAGAGAATACTACTCCTCTAAGATGCAAATGTCTATCACTTCTCTCCTATTCATAATTTCCCTCATGTATTTTCACTGTGTATTGTAATTCTGTATATCCTGATCTGATTCTCTGGACATTGTCCGGACATCATATGTGAAAGTAAATTCAAAGCTGAACCATTTGGAGTGCATACATGGTTTGGGGCTCATTGGAAGGGTTATACGCTGATTTTTTCCCCCAAGCTGCGAGAAGCTCTGTAAGTGCTGCTGGCATTAATCTATAGGAATGTGAACATACTGAATTATTTATTTGTTTTCTTTCACCTAGATTTTGTAATAGCTTGAAAAATACCCCAGTCAAAGAGCAAAATGCATAAAACTACATAAACTTAGATAATTTCCAAGTTTTACAGGATGCATCCATCATTCATTGGAAGGCAGGTGGTTAAATGCTTGAGAACGAGGAGAAAGAAGATAGAGTGGGTCAGTTATCTACATGATCACTCATTGGCTGTTGTATGCTCTAGGGCAGGCATATAAGCTCATATCTGCCACCCCACGATCTGGTGTAGAGGGATAAAGGAGTATTTCTACAGATAAAACCAGGAGAAGGTTTTTTCTGCAAATTGTCACTATTGAATCATGGAATACTGTGTTTTAGAATAAATATGTTATTGAAATAGATCTACAGGACATTTGGAAATTAAGGAAGACAGCATTTGTTGATATTTGATGCACTAAAACACCCAGACACTTTATTGGTAAGTTGGCAAAACTTTGTACATGTTAGTGTGTTAGCTTGTTTGTTTATTGTACTCTGCTGGTTTGTAGCAAACTAGTCGGACGCAGAACTTAAAAGGATATTACCACTTTGTGTGTGTGTGTGTGTGTGTGTGTGTGTGTGTGTGTGTGTGTGTGTGTGTGTGTGTGTGTGTGTGTGTGTGTGTGTCGACAGGCTCGCCAGTGTCAGCACCCACATCATTGAGGTCACAGCCTGATGGAGGTAGGCCTCAGTGCTCCATATGTGCAGACAGAGCCACAGGTAAACATTATGGTGCGTCCAGCTGTGACGGCTGCAAGGGCTTCTTCAGGAGGAGCATTCGCAACAGCCACACTTATAACTGTAGGTGAGTAGATCCTCCTCACTACAACAGATCAATATTAAACAGCATTGTATTTGATATACATCTTAATATCCAACAAACTCTTTGTAGGAGGCAATGCACAACAGGAGCAATAACAATGGGGTTAAGTTAAAAAAAAAAAGGTCTTTATACAAGTTGAAGTGAGAAATTATTCTGTGGTGTTTGAGTTATCATACATTGTACAGAAGGGTAAAAGCTATTATCGAAGAAACTTCACCCAGCAACAGACCAGTCAAGGCATGGAGGCAATAACATGTTTATAATGACAGAGGCTAAGGTGAAATATAGGTTTTAGGGTCTTACTTTCCATTGTGAGCAGTTCATTGAGCAACACTTCACAGTCATGTTTAAGCTTGCCTCATACAGTGTATCTACCTCAGAGCTCCACTGATTTAACATAGTGAAAGTCTGTTCACAGGTCTTTGGTGTTGCATATGAGAAAAACAGTTGCTCAAATGATGTCACTTGAGTCACAACATCTGGGTGTGAAGACCTCAAGTGTGAAAATTAAAACAAAATCCATCTCGGGGTGTGAAGTTAGAAAGAAGTCATCACACCTGACCTCTACAGCCCGCTCCTCATCTATGCTTGAAGCTACCATGTCAAGGCTACGTGAACCATTACTAGCATAACACCTGAACCTTTAACTGAACTGTTGGCATTTGCATTATGGGTAATGTGCACCAGGTTTTGGGATGGAAGGAAGAAGAATGCATTGGATATTTTAAAAAGATTATGCTTGGTTCTGCTGCTTTATGGGCTGAAACTGCTAATTTATTAAAAATAAATAAAGAAATACATAAATAGCTGAATCGATAGGTAAGTATGTCATTAATTAATTTATTAATGTATTTATGTAGGTGTTATCTTTCAAAATGCAAAAATAAATATCCAAATAAATAATAAACTTATGGATTCATAAATAAATACAACGGGAAATTGATCAATACACATGTAAATAAATACAGAAGCAAATAAAAAAAATATCAACTTATGTCACATTTCATACATTAATTTCTGCCTTAATTTACTTTAAGTTATTTATTTGGTATATTTGATATTCTACAATTCATTAAATTGTTTTTAATTTGGTCAGTTTCAGTCCTCCATACTGCATCCATTTTGTATCTGCTATGGTGCAATACATATCTCAGTTCAAGACTCTTTCATCATAGTCTCACAGCTGTATTAAAAGTGTGTATGTATTTATGTAGCCTATGCATGGATGAGAATCTGTGTTTAAGTTCTGCACACCTTTTCCAGGTTCAGCAGACAATGTGTTGTGGACAGAGACAAAAGGAACCAGTGTCGTTACTGCAGACTACAAAAGTGCTTTAAGGCTGGAATGAGAAAAGAAGGTCAGATATAATGTTCCTGTTGTCTCAAGTTATCAGTTTAACACAGCGCACCGTCAGTGTTTCAATTTTCAAAATGTAAAGAACACATAAGAACCTCCATGCAGAGTTGAGAAAGTGCATTTTCGAAACTTTAAATTTTGCAGTTAGCTGTTTGCATTAAAACATCATGTCGTATTTCTGGGGAAAAACAAGGGAGCAGTGAGTGAGCAGTGCAATCATGTTTATGTTTATGTGCAATCTGTACACATTTAGCCTTATCTTTCACTGATAAGCAGGGAGAAGAGATGTGGTGAGGGATGAGATCGCGGGAGCCATGAATAGTCTCCACACATAAATAATTAACATGGCTGAGCATAGGCAAATATTTGCTGTGCAGTTTTCTGCAACGATGTTGCTCACAACCCCCTGAAGTGAAGGCCAGGGCCACTAATTTAAATGTTTATGTCACTAATTTGCCCAGTTTGCGTAAAATGCTGTAAAGAAAAAAAAAACATGGAGAGACACCTAAGTAAAAACAAGATTCATTTGAGACATTTTCTCAGTGCACTTACTGTCGTTCCACAGAAGGTCCATTTTGGACATTGTCATGCAGGTCCATGTCAGCGAAGCACAGAGGGAGCTCCCCGCTCCTTCTCCTCCTCTAGTTTGATTAATACGCTCCTGATTGGTTGCTTAGAGGACAGCTCTGATGACTGATTACTCTGACACTCGCTCCTGTTGTCTGACTTTGTGGAGCCATATTGGAATCAGTCTGAGGCATCCAGATTGCTCTGTTTCTAATGACTCTCACAGAGGGGTCATCAACATGCGATGACATCTCCTCTGCTAAACATAATCCACCATCAAGCGTCCAGGCATCCACGCCCCCTTTTTCTTGTTGTCAGCAGCAAATACAAAAAGCCAGTGTCAACATTAGAATTTCAAATTAAGATGGGTCCACACAATACGAGTGAAACTTTACCTTCTATAACTTTGTTTTAGTGTACTTCATACATTAAAGGGTCTTTCAGAAAGGGTTTTATCCACATTTGTATCTTCACTTATGCTTTTTTTCTTAGCGGGGAGAAACTTTAAGTAGATAAGTCATAGGAGGGAGGAAAGGGAGAAATAAGGTTACAGATTCTTTCCATGAGAGTGATCAATATGATTTCTGCTCTCTACTTTTTACTCATTAGTCAAAGTAATTGTATGACCCAAATGTAAATTAAAATGATATTTTCTTTATTGTTTTAACATTTCAAGACAGCATCCAAGATGTACCTTTCTACCTCAATTATATCAAACCACATCAACTCTAAAATCATTACTTTTTATCCTGAAACAAATACACTTGAATCTTCAATAGAAGCAGACTTCAAGAGACTCTTGAAAGAAATTAGATTTTTTTTTGTCACATTTCTGCAACATGTGCAAGAAAAGGCAACGTTTGGCACTGCTTACATTTGCGTGAACTACAACTTTAGTGTCGCAGAGGATAGAGGGACCTTGTCGAGGCAAAGAGTATAGTAGGTCCGTCTGTTTGCAGCCGGGGTGAGCGGAGAGCAGAGGTTTGGTGTGGAGAAGCCAAGAAACTTCTCTGATGGCTCTTTCTTCTCTTTAATCTCCAGCTGTGCAGAATGAGAGAGATTGCATCAGCAGCCACAGAGCCAAGGGACAGACAGTGGGCAGTCTGTCCATCAGTGTGCTGCTGCGAGCAGAGGCCAGTGTGCAACAGGTAACACGCCGCTGCTTAACATCTCATACAAAGTTCTGTGACAGAAAAGGATCCCTTTCCTGCTTCTGGAAATCATGTAGATGGAGGCCAGAGACAGAGAGGATATAGGTTTACATTTTAGACAGGCAGGCATTTAATTCTTGGGCTGGATTCAGTTACTCCTCCTCCTTGCAGAGGTACCCCGTCTAATCATAGCCCGTTTAATTGCACCGCTTGGTCTGGGATTGTGAGCCGATGTTCAATTACCTTCAAATGCATAATAACAACCAGATATATGCGTTTTGTACATGAAAAAGAACGAGATTTCTTTTTTCTTTTTTTTTCAAAATGCATGTGGTCTCCATCCAGCATCATTTATCCACGAGCATGCATCGTCTTGATCAAACCGTCACAGCTCTCTGAGTGCTGAAGCACCTCATACACCTAACAACATCGTCACCTCCCTCGTACACAATCACACACCTTATCTAGAGGTTCATTCCCACTTTGCGGTATCACCTGAGACTACTGTGAACTCACATTATGCTTTGCCGCTCTCAGTCGCCAGCTCTGGTCTCACCTCGGAGTCATGACATCAACACCAAGAAGACAGCCAGCGTGGGAGTCGTGTTCGAGTCCATGAAGCAGCAACTCCTCCTGCTGGTGGAGTGGGCGAAGCACATCCCGGAGTTTTGTAGCCTCCCAGTAGAGGACAGGGTATGGAGGGGCTCACGTTGTACTTTGCTTCATACTGCATTCGTCTCTCCAGACTGATGTTTTGGTTGATCCATTTGCGTGTTTCAGCTGCATGTGATATGAAGCCTGTGTATGTCTGTGTGCAGATAACCCTGTTACAAACCCACTCTGCAGAACATCTTATCCTGGGGGCAGCCAGACGCTCTCTACCCTATCAGAATGTAATCCTTCTAGGTAGGACAGACAAAGCCTTCTGCTGATTGTGCTTTCATGTTTCATCACTCAGCTATGTGCAGGTGGCCTGTCATGGCAACTACCGTTTTTGATTGAAGTACTGTCCCAGAAATAATTGCCGTTAACAACATTATTGAAATCTTTTGAACATTTTATCCAACCGTTGTACTCGTGTAATCTTCAAGCTAAAGCGTCTTACACAAGAACGGATTTGTTTATGTTTTCTTGAGCAGGTAACGACTCTGTGATCCCCCTGAGAGGTGCAGACATAGAGGTTTCAAGACTGGCTTTCAGAATCCAAGAGGAGCTCGTCAAACCTCTCAGAGAGCTGGACATCACAGACATGGAGTTCGCCTGCCTCAGAACCGTCGTCTTCTTCACCCCAGGTCGGTCCACGAGAGCGGCACTGTGGGTTGTAATTTCTCTCCCTCTGCCACTTGACCTCATCCGTTGCACCAGACAAAAAAATAACTCTCTTTGATGTTCTCGGTTGGATCAGTTTATTTTCAGGGCCCTCTGCATCTGTAGTTTAGTCTGAGTGGTCTGGCTTTTAGTGTGGAGTTTCTCTCATAATATCAGGATGTGGTGAAAGTCTTTGGCAGTCAGCAGCTGGGGCTGCCCGCTGAGCTTTATGGCCCATTTACCTGAAGCAGGAGCAACAGAGGCAGGAATGACTTCTGATTCAACTCTCCCCAAAAGCCCAGAAAACATCGTCACCATAACCTGGATTCAGGATTATCAATAATAATCTTTTCAATCATCCCCTGAAAAAGTTTTTGGTTTTCACTACAATCTTACTGTAAACAACACAACTGTATTATTTTATATTTTGCCTATCATTACGGATCGAAATACTTTAGATTTAGATTATCCAGTGTTGATAGACTGTAAATTCTGACATGTTATCAGTCAGACGTTGTGGTGAAAGCAAATCCTGTTTTAATTATCATGTTTATTATTTATATTATCAGCAATCGTAAAAGTACTGATAATTGGTATATCCCTACCAATTATATCATGCTGCTCTGTGACTCCTTGATATACAAAGACAGTCTTTAAATAAATAATCAAATCTGTCAGATGTTTGGTGCAACATACAAGACAACTTAATGTATATAGTAATTTACGACCTGTAGAGAGATGGTGACCTAAACAGGGAGACGGGAAAGCTCCGTTCAGATTTTCAAAATTAGCAAAGTAAAAACACAACATGAAACTTGCTCGATCCCCGAGTGCGACCTAACAGGAAGGCTTGAGGAGCGGTCCACCATTACTCTCCTTCCTGTTAGGTCGCACTCGGGGATCGACACTTTTTGTCTGCCATGACAGCGGCGCGCCAAAGATACAGCTGCTAACGTGAGTTGTTCAAAAACCTTCTTTTTAGTAAACAAACAATGTTCTCAATGCTCGTGTTCATGCGTAGAGACCCTGGTGATGCTACAAGCAAAGTTTCATGTTGTGTTGAGCCTTATTAGTGTTTTAAAAATAATGAATTTGATGCTAGCGTAAGAGTGCCCCTGCACTCCATTGAAAATTAGCTTGCACAAAAATGAGACTGCGGTAAATCTTAAAAGTGCCTCTTTCGTCATAATTATGCTTTTGCACAAAGGTTTGACTCAAAAACATTCATAAATAAAGCTTAGGTTGCTTTTTGGTGAGAGTTTCACTTTAAAGAGCTACAGTAGATCTCCAATTTTGGAAGTAAAACTATGATTACCTTAATGTTAATGTTAACCTCTCCCTGATGAAACAGAGTACCCTCTCCTCTTCAGTATTTGTCCTCTTACCTTTGCTTCACAGAGTGTCCAGGTTTGAAGAGTCCTCAGGTGGTTCGACATCTGCGTTTCCAGGCCCAGCTGCTGCTCGAAGAAGCAACCTGTGAGCGGCGGGGAAGGTTTGGGGAGCTCCTGCTGATCCTCCCTGCCTTGCAGAGTGTGGCCTGTCAGATGGTGGAGACTCTTCACTTTGCACAGCTGCTGGGTGAGGCCCAAATGGACAACCTGCTGCAGGAGATGCTGCTCGGGGAGGGAGCCAATACAACACAGGGTAGGAGACACTGCTACAGTATCACATAGTAATATAGTATGTATATTAAACTATAAACTGTATCAAGTTTACACAAGGGTCATAACCAGGGGCGTCGAACTGGGGGGAAAATGGGACTGATTACCCAGGGCCCCAATGGGGGAGAGGGCCCTCGAAAGGCCTGAAGTAAAAATGTTGTTTTTATTTTATTTTATTTTTATTTCTAAGTAATTAGTGTCATAACTAACTTAAACGTGGCATTATATGTCAGATGAGAGACTTTACTCTGTATAAAAAAATAGTGGAGGCTGTCTGAGGCCCCTCTTACCCCTCACAATACATAATGGTTCAGTCCACCCCTGCAGCTGCAGGTGCGTGACCAAACATCTTAACGAGCGGAGTGGCTGTGGCTTGTCAAGACGTGTCTTTCCCCCAAGAAAGCCAAATCAGGGAGCCTTAACCGAAAGGAAAAGGCAGAAAGGGCAATAAAGCAAGGAGAGTGTAGACAACTCCTCACAAGTTTCTTTCAAAAGAAAGGTGAGCACAGTTCAGATAACATAGTTTAAGAACAGTTAAAGCTAATGTCAGCAGTTGTAAAGCATGAAGACAGTCAGACAGCCATGAATCTAGCTCAGTCTGAGCAGCAGCAGGTTCCTCATCCTCAACTCATCCCTCATTAAGTGGTGACTGAAAGTTATTATTACAAGTAATCATTTCACATTGAGGTATCGGACCTCGCGGTAAAATCAATTCAAATTTGTTCCTGCCTTGGCTGAGCTGCATGTTGAAGTGTCCTTGAGCAAGATACTGAACCCCACGTTGCTCATCAGTAAGGGCCCTGCGATGAGCTGGTGACTTGTCCAGGGAGTACCCTGCCCTGAAGAGGCTGGGATTAGCTCCAGCAGCAACACCCCGTGACCGGTTATGGTTACGGATGATGATGACATAACTTCATCCGAGCAGCTGTCTGTCAGCCGCCTATAAAATAAAAATAGCCTATATATATTTCAGACTGATTTTCATGTATTAAAAACAGTTCTGAAATACAAAGAGCATAGGTATGTGTATATATAATATAGTTCACATTCCGCTATCACTAAAATAGAATGTTTGGTCAGTAGTTTGGGACTCTTGGGGGGCTTTGCAGTAGGAACAGGGGAGAACATTTCTGGTGCATGCAGACTGTGTGACTCAATACAACTCTCAGTACAATCAGAGAAATGTTTGTAATTTCTGGAAATCAGAAGATTAAATCGCAACGACCATATAGCCTCATGTATGTATTTTTTCACCCCAAATCCAATGCCACCACCTGTGAGTCTACAGTTGTGGAGATAAATTAGACCTGCATGCGGGAGACAGCGAGCAGTAACCACGTAACTGTCATGTTGTTCTTTTCACAAATATGGGAATGATAGTCAAAAATATCAATAAAATGCATAGTTTTATATAAAACAGCATACATTTTTTTCGCTGGCCTATACAAGGGCCCAATTAGATTTCTTTTCATGGGGCCTAAAATCCCTGGCGGCGCCCCTGGTCATAACTGAGACGTAATGATGATTTCTGTTCCAGGTTCTCCTCTTCCTTCAGGCGATGACCCGACTCAAGACCAGCAAACTTCCGTCATCTCTCACAGTTCATGTGAGCACACACAAATCACCCGATCGTAACAGTTTAAAACTTGCATGAGATAGAAATTTGTTGATTGACAGTGAGCCCTCACGTGCTAAATGCCTTTGCTGATGTCTGTCTGTCTCGCAGCTCCTTCAAGCAGCTCGCCTGCTGCCCCTACAGACTGGCACTGAGGTGTACAGACAGGGCGATGATGCCAGTGTGCCCACAGCAGACATGAGGCACCTGTCCATACCAAGAAACACCTCAGGATGCAATAACAAGGGCGGGGCGAGGGGGGTGTTATGAGCATCAGACAGAACACAAACACACACACACACACATAAACATCTGCATACATACTGTACACACATATTGAAGTGAAGTTGGAAAAAAACTTGGACCCACGAAAGTTATGTTTTGATTATTATGTATTTATTAATGCATCTTTGTAATCAGTATTGTGTGTTTGTCTGAGATGGAACAAAAATAACAAGAATACAGTAACAGATACAAAGTTAAAGGCACATCTGGAAAGTGCAAAAAAAAAACTGCTGACATGCAGTTAATTTAACATTGTATTGAACTATAGTAGAGCTGCAACAATTAGTCGATCAATCACTACCTTTGTTCGACAAAAAAATTAATGGCCAACTGTTTTGCTAATCGATTCATTGTCTTACAATTAATTTAACCAGATATGTCAAACATTTAATGGTTCCAGATTCCAAAATGTAAGGACCTGCTGCTGGTCTCTTTGTCACTTCGGATAGTAAATAAAGTCTTGAAGAGCCAAACAAACAAACAAACATTTTTAAATCACTTTGGTCTCTTGAGAAATTTGTCACCTTTTTTTTTTTGCCTTTTTATAGACTACAGAATTAATGTATTAATTGTGGCAATAACTGCCATATTACAGCCCTAAACCATACGTACAGTAAGTAAGTAAGTATATTTATATAGCTCGTTTCAAGAGCGGAGACACTATATTGCACATCTGAGAGACAATAATGCAAAACAAACTGTATATGTAGACACAAAACATGGAAATGCACAGAAATAGAAAAATACAAATAGGTAAGCGTGAACACATGAGCTGATTTTCAAAGGTGACGGGTGTGTTTGACTCAGACGTTGAGCTGAAAGGTGCTGTGACTGTCAGCAGAGGGCGCACAACGCCTGCTCAGAAATCCATCTGTTGGCTCCTGAGAGGCGAGTTCTTTGCTGTAAATATAAAACCATCACTTGTGTTTTTGTGGTTAAATATTTGTCACGTTAACCTGAATAGAGAAAAGGCTCTGCTCAATATAGTGAGGATTTGAATTGAATAAAAATATCACAGCCATTTTGATATAACGAAAACTAAGTGGCATCAGTCAGAAGTAAACATCTTATTAGAGAAACCTTGATATAAAGAGCATCGGTTGTTTATAGAGAGTTCACCCTGATGACCGGGATGCTGTCGAGCATCTAGACACAGATGTGATGAGGAACAAAGAGGCAGCAGCTCAGGAACTTAGAGTGGCTGCAATGACTCAATATACCTGCTGACGTTCCTCGTAAGGAAATCCTTTCCCTTTCTAGCTAATTAGTTTGTTTTCATATGTTTGTGACTGAATTGCTATGCAAACAGAGAAAGGAATCCATCTTTTAATATCCCCTGAAGCTGATGGCAACCACCACCACAACAGTGGGAATAATCTAAACAACATATTAGTTGATATTTCCACCATTCTGAAGATTGATCCTTCGTGCTTTCTCAAAAAATACTCACGCATCACAGAAATGACATAAATAGTGACGTGTTCTCTTTCCACTTGAGACAGTATCAGGCCTGTGAAATGAAGCCTGAACCCAAACAGAGGACGGATCTGTGATGTGTAAAGAAGTTATGTAACATTATATAATCCCATAAAGCTCAGTGGCTCCATGTAATGAGAGTTTAAGAGTTTACATTTCACTGACCGACATATACAGCGTGTTCTTTTCTTGGGCTCTTGTCAGCCGCATACAGCGCGTTACTTCAGACAGACAGCGAGCCAGATTCCTCTCAAGTGCTGTAGCATTGGGTCATTTTTAAAGGAACATATATAAAGGAAGCGGCATTCATCACAAGGAAAATGTGAAGAACTTAGATGTATTTTCGGCTTTTACATAAATAGTTTGAATATTTTACCTCTGTATTTGTTTGGCTTTCTCTGGGATGCTCTCTGGTTTATTTCTACAACCCAAGGGCATGCACTTTATGTGAACTTGAAGCGTGTGTGATGACATTATTATCATTTCTCCTTGGAGAGTCAAAGAACTCAGTCAAAGGTAGGGATGTCACATTTATTTGCTCCTGATCCTTCAATATTGAGTGTCTGCTGCTGATTAGCCTATATTTTCCATAGAGAATATACTTAAAGTTCACAAACTGAACGTGTCTCAGAGGACTTATTTGCCCAGTCGCCAGAATAAAATGTTTGAAATGTGTACATTTAACATGAATAATATTAAAATATCTCTGGGCGAATAGGCATCATGTAATGTTCAGATTACATGTAAATGAAATATATGTGGTGTTGTGACAGCTGTGGCATTTGTTATCGCAAAAAAAAACATAGGATAGTTTTACTGCAGCCAAGAAGCAAGTTTTTTTGTTCACACAATGTCCAGTCATGTTTGTGGCAACAGAACCGGGTAAACCAAACTATGACCTTTTTCTGACTCTATAAGTCTCTCTCTACAAGTTGAAACTGAAAAATTGACGTTGCACCTAAAGAAACTCAAACGTTCAGCATATTCATGCATAAAATTACACTGGTAATATTACTTCTGACAAATGGGTTGGGTATTGAGAAAACTATCCTGGATGAAAAGTGTCGGTATAGATCTAATGTGGCAGGAAAGGAGTTCGACAGCCTCCTTTTCGTCTACAGCATGAACCAAGTTCTGAGCTTTAAAGCAGCAACACTTAAGGCTAACCTTCAAAATTTTGCTCAGGCAGGGCACGTTTCAGTCCCTGTGCCCAGCTGCCCATTTAGTCTCATAATCCATCCATGTGTAAGAATGTCCATCTGTCTGTGTTGTCCTCAGCAACCACATCAGAGGGAAAGCCACAAGGCTGCATCCTCCTCTACTTGTTGCTCTCATCTGACTTCACCTTCCTGCTCCATGTGCTACAACCGGTCGCTGCTGTCACTATCTTGGATGAAAATTAAAGAATGAAAACTGATCTGAGTTTAACTTGTCCATCACGGGGAGGAAGGATTAGAAGGAAGGAGGTAAGATCTCTCTGCTTTTTCATCCTGTGGAAGGAGACTTGGAAACAAAAACATGACTGGAAGCATGTGCATGATGGATATTTATTCTGTAAACAAAATTGTGCTCCGTGAGATCCCGCTCACTCTGTCACTGCAAAAAAAAAGCACAGCATGATGTAGCAAGCAAGGCCAGATTTCCTTTGAAAAAAGATTACAAACAGGACTAACAGTGTAGATGTTAGGCCGGTGAAACCTTCAGTGTCTCAGGCTGTCAGTGTTATTAGTTTGAAAGTGTCTTGTTAGGGGAGTGTCCCTGCACCATATCTGAACTGTCAAATAATTAACCTTGGATGGGCTAGCAGTTTGGTTTTGAACAGAAGTGACTATAAGCATCAAATCATTAAAGTCATTGATTTCTCACACCTCAGATCACAGAGCAACATACCACTCACTGTCACAGCCACTCAAACAGTTAATTAGAGTATTAAACAGGAACTTGAGAGAGCTGAAAATGGGCTCCTTGTCATACTCAGGTTTCACTGTTAAGAGGTTCAACAGTGACACTGCTGTGATGTTGGTTTCCTTCCCAAAGGCCTGCTGAGCCGGCAGTCTATTGATCTGTCAGCTCAGCAGAGAGCACAGCGATTGGTGTTAAATGCTGAACACTTGCTCCCAGCTGTCAATGTCACCCCCACATCCTGGGTGGAATGAGTCCAGATGCTACTGACATTGTTCTTTTCCTCAACAATATGCACACTCTCTATATTGGAACCAGACGGCTGCCGAACGGCTCAGAGCTCCTCGGATATCTGCTTGAGTAAAAACATTGCGCAATCTCCAAATGCTGGCCGCAGACCCGCTTGATTCTTCCTCCCTGCTGAAGGGCATGAAGGGTTTAGCTCTGCATGCAGTATTATTGGATTATGCTCATCTGGAAAGGCACCGAGGTAAGAGCGGGGAGAAACGTCATCATCAAATCAGAGGTTGTAAAAATCAAATTTGCATCAGTCCAAGTTTTGAAATTTTACATTAAAGCAAAGAGAACTTCTGAACCTCGACGCTGTGCGCCACATGAAACAAGAGAATGGTAAACAGTGCAGATTCTTTGAAAACTCTGTAAACTTTCTGAGAATGAAATAAAAGAATAATGTGGTCGCTCACATTTTCAAGCAGTACTGTGCAGACACACAATAACAACGGAAAATATTTCACAGATGGCAGACTAGGACACTTTCTTGCTATTGTCTAAGATTCAACTTTACAAGCTGAGGCTCTAAAGCTTTCCACCTCGGGATTTATTTGCTCTCTTTGAGAGTGATATTACTGAAAATCTCAGGACCTGGAGAAATGGGTCAGTATTTATTACATTGAAACATTACTTGCATTTGTTTTTGTTTAATTTCACAGAGGACTGAACTTACTCCAGGGACTTCACAGCAAGGGCAAATTTCTACTTTTTAAATGTTGTGGTCTCATGTATCATGATTACTAAAGAGAAAGAGTGTAGTAAGACCTGTCAAAAGTCACCGGATAGTTCACCAACTTTACAAACACAGCTGATGCCATCACTGCTGCAGATCATAAGACGGCAGCAGTTTGATTGAAAGCTCATTTGAGCACATAAGATCTTCTCTGCCTTCCCTAGAGCCTACAACAGCCATAGAGATTCACTGTCTCTTCTACATGCCAGCCTCCAGATGATTGATTAATCACGTATAACAGTTGTTTAAAGCCCTAAACTTGGAAATGATCTAAGTTTATTTAGTTTTATGCATTTTACTATTTGAATATACTATATATATATTATATATATATATATATATATATATATATATATATATATATATATATATATATATATATATATACACACATTATAATTGTTTTAGACACAAAAATGGACAAAGTTAGAAGTTAAGTTGATAGAAAATGCTATCTGATTTAAGACTGTATGACGTGGACCATCGTGTTTTCCAACATGGGGCGGTTACAGGTTATTTACAGGCTAATTTTTGCGTTAAATTATTCTGCAGAGATTATTTAATAAATAATTCGATGTGTTCAGACTCTTATAGATTAATGCCAGAGGCAGCTACAGAGCATCTGAGAGCTTGGGGGAAAGAATTCAGCGTATAACCTTTCAAAAGATCCCCAAATCATGTCTATGTACTCCAAATGAGTAGAGCTAGAGTACAGCTTTGGATTAACTCTGGGCTAGACTGATATAGGCGGTTTATAAGGATAATTTTAAATACATTTCCAGGACTAAGAACACGTTAAAGTGACACACATTTGAGAAAAGGCTCAGGGGACAAGTAGAAGTGAGGAAAAAAGCTACCTGATTGAGAGAACAGAAACATTGGATCGAAATTTTCTGCCAGAAGATTAAAACTCTTGTACTGTAGCTGAGAGTGAATGAGATGAATCCACTGCTGTCAGTGCTTCTGGTGCTCAGAAATGAGGCAGGAAACATGGCTTGCAACCCTTCCAACAGTGGGATGACACCTGACAAAGGTTCTCTTCGCTTCAATTTTTCTGTATTAACTTTCTGACTGTATTCAGACGGCAAGAAATTACATCAACTCTTAAGCCGTTATAATCAACTCTAACCTGTTATGAAAGGTGAGGACGTGAGCATTGCTGATTGTCATAAATATCCATCCTATGATAAACATTGCTGTTTACTTGAGAGGACAGACAGTATGCGTCTTTTTCTGCCAGTGAAGTCCACCATCCAGATGTTTTCGCTGCCCTCTCAGGCCGCGCAGACAGACAGCAGTCTTCTTTGTGTTGTGCATTTACGACTGGAAACCGCTCCACCTAAATATAGCCGCGCAGAGAGCTGCTTTCACCTCGGTCTGAATTTCAAGCAGGTATCCTGAAAGGAGAGGTAGCACATCGAGTTCGAACTTGAAATGTGCAACCGAAGGCAACGTACTTGCAAAACTCCTGAAAACAGAAGTTGCTTTTTTTGAAGTACAAGTAGGCCTATTTGCTGTGGCAGGAAAATTGGGCAAGATAAGATCTGCCCCCGCAAATCATCCTTTTGAAGAGAAAACATTCGTATTCAGTCTTCAAGGTGAAGCCAAACAAAACGAAAGGTGCATTGAACCCTGGAATCAATCCTTATTGTTAGCAGACCTGTAGACTTAACCAAGACAAGAAAGAAAGGAATGTCTGCCTCTCATGCTCTTAGAAACTTAAGTGCACTGTACTGTCCAATAAATTTTGCACCACTTCAGTGATGAGACAGACCAAAACATGGAAGAGAGTTTACATTCAGGCTTCAAACAGTACTCCACTCAGTGAGCTATAAAGTGAAACTATAAAGTGATCGTTACTAAAGCTGCGCAACCTCTGTGGTCCAAATTCAATTTATAAAATGGCCCCTTATCTTAAAGATACAAGATTCTACTCTTCTATGGAACATCCAGGTCTCTGCTTTGGGTGTATAAAGTCTCACAAGAATCACCAACTCAACAAAGCCAATTAAGAAAAGAGATTATATGTTCCAGTGAAACCACAACATTTTTGGTTTGATGATCCAAGTTTGTGCTATTGTTCCTTTTTCGTAATTGTGTGGAGCAACATCGTGCTTGACAAGAGTTATGATTGATGTTGCTATGATGAGCCAACAGATTAACTGAGGTCATTCTAGACAGCCACTGACAGCAAAGGTCCTGACGTGATCTTTATGCCCCTGACCTCTGACCCTCTAGACTGTCTCCCGAGGACACAACTCATAGTCTTTAGCTTCTCACTCGTCTCTACAGTTCGTATGAACGCTGATGTTGAACCAAAGGTCTCTGCAGTTAAATCACGAAAAGAAGTGTTCAGTGGAGCATTTGGTGAAACGAAAATGCTGTTGATCCTCTTCGTCTTCGAGTGGCAAGAATCAGACGGAGCAGGAAAGAAAGGTGATGACATGTTTTTGATCATTTCACTGTCCAATTAGAGTCCAGTACAATTTTCTAGATGTGCCTTTGAGCAGCTGTAGCTCATCACAAACGTTCTACAGATGAACGCATTGGGAGGAGAATCCACCTGTTTGCTGCTTTGTCCGGTGATTTCTGCTGCGTGGTCATTCGGGAGGGAGGGAATTGCTAATACAAAGATGGAAAGTTAGCTAAAAAGAAAGCATTGCCTACAGCAGTGTGCGTATCTTTCTTTATGTTACAACTTTACATTTCTCTAGGTTCAGTTCTAATTTCTATGTTGTGACAATACCACAGTCATGATTTGGTTAGCATTAGGTACAAAAAATAGCTGGATAGGGTTAGAAATAGATCATGTTGTATGATACCTGCTCTTGGCTACAAACACAGCTGGAGATGTCCCGACCTCTGGTCAAAAATATAATTTTTTTGTACGCACAAACTCGGCTGGAAATTGTCTCAAGTCTCCTTAAAAGCATCCACTGATGTCACACTTGTTGAAACGCAGTCTTGAACTGCAGTCACTATCTTGGCAGTCTTCTCTCCTGCAATGCCACCACGAATATAAACGTCAGGTCTTTTTTTATGTGAATTTGATATGACATGTATTGTAGAAATGTTAATACGGTACGAACATGTACAAATGTGAATGAATAAGTGTTTTGCAGGAGTGTTAACTGCCATTATATTATCCCAGCACTAGGGCCATGGTCTCCTTCAAGTCCGTGGACTTTTTCCTCCTCGTCCGTAATATTACAATAAAAGTCGACAGCCTTTTGAAGCTCTGCTTGTGAGAGCAACTTAAAAAATAAGCATGAATAAACACAGTCATAAACAACCACACATGTGAACCATTACACTCAAAGGAGGAAATCATTCACTTTGACCTCATTTCATTTTAAAGTGCATATACAAAAGCTGAAAAGTGATACGTCTGATTTAATCATGTTGTGATTAGATGCAAATTGTGTTTATGTGCGGTGGATTTTATGATCGGATACTGATATCCCTGACAAAAGCATACCAGGTACAGAGCTCACAGAGGGCAGCGCTCACCAGAGCAGCCTTCGGAGCTCGAAACTAATAATTGTTTAGCACAGTTCAGCATAAACTGGCCACTGCTGTGTTGACCAGGATGGTTTGTTTGGCCAAAGGGAATTCTGGGCGAAACAGTTCAGACAGAGAGGGGTGACGCAGGGACGCAGGAACAGCTGTGTTTGCAAGACGCAGGCAGAGACGACGCTTGTTGAGTTTTTCTTCCCTGTATTCTCTCCAACAACTCCACAATGCAGGGCAAGTCAGTCCACACAGAAACACACACAGGGAGAAAGCACTGGGCTGCATGATGCAGTTTATTCAGTGAAGGTTGGATGAGAGGCAGCAGACTTTTGGGGCTGTTGGCCACCGTGCCGCAGCAGAGCACCTGCTTACATAGAGACACCCCAGCGGGACCAAACCTCGAAACAACCCCTCGCAGTCTGGGTTTTTCCACTGCACATTAACGGAGCAATAAAAGACGGCACAGATCATCTTTTCTTCATTGCAATGTCTTCCAGTATATGCATTAGTTTCCCCAAATCAACACGCCATGAACATTTATATCGAGGTTTAAGAGGGCTTCCAATCTGGTTTCTGGCAGACGCAGATATGACAGAGTGGGTATTAAAGTGTTGTGGTCCGGGCTCATCGGGGGATACAGCTGGAGAACAGACATGGAGTTGAACAAACAGTGGACTTTTTGGCCCCATCATCGCACTGAAACTGAAGATTATAAAGTCTATGGAAAGACAAACAAAAATATGAAATGGCTTCCTGATAGCCGTCCTGTTAAGCAACATTATGCAACTTTTTTACCTTAAAAATCATTGTAATGGCTCAGTGTCTTGTAATTACAGTGTCTCTGTCTAGGATCACAGAGTTACTTGCATGTTTACTTCAATACACACGTTTTCAATGTTGTTATGATGTAATGAGGTTTGTGCAATTGTTACAGACCGGGGATTTGTGTTTCTGACCGTGGTGTTGCGCTCAGAAACTGTGGGGCGGGTGCCAAATTGCACAACATGTCCACATAATGATGCTTTTAGGGCATTTTTACGGTGAAATATACATCACTGCCGTGAGATATCACAATAGAGCACCATCTCAGACCAAATCAAACGCGTCGTTCACTCATAAAGCTGAAGGAAATAAAGAAAGCTATTTAATCGTGCCCAGTTGTACTGTTTAGCTGCAAAATAAGGAGGTCCATGACGAGTCGGCCGCCATTATGTGTCCTGCTTTGGAGATGCATCACGTGTCTCAGGTCAGACTGTAAAATTTGGCAGTGCTGATCAAACACCAATCAATATGTTGTCACCTATCACCTATGTCTTGCTTAAAATTTCTGAAATATATTCTAGTGTACAGTTTTAGCTGTCATTTTGTTACATACTGACTGTTAGCTACATCTGAGAAAGTATCACCATGATGAAAAGTTAAGCGAGGACAGAGAGAGATTCACATATCATCTACGTATAAATGTCTGATGTCTAACTGTTGCTGCCTCCACATTCTCCAAATCCCGCTGAGAACAAGTCATAGCACACACAAAATTTGTAATCATTTGTTAACAAACAGTAGCTGAGCCAAAACAAAATTTAAATGATTTCCGATTACACATTTGGCCATGTCGGAGTTTCAATAAACTGTTCTCTGCCTCAGCAAATATCATGACCCGCAGCACCTTTGGATCTGGCCCTGATAACTCTGTCCTTAAACAAACACACACCATGTACAGCCTGATGTGACGACCGGCCTCTTTTCAACACTTACCCATGCCAGCGTCAGATGGTTCCCCATGATTCTTGGACATCTAACAAGGAAAATAGAAGAAAAACCATGAATTCACTAGCTACAGCACACGTTCTGTTGGTACTATCTGCGACTTCTGGCCCAAATCTGGAAACATGTGAATCTAATCAAATGAATAATACAACAAAGCATCATATTCCATGTTCGAGGGATGTCTTTTCATGCTCAGATCAGGCTGGTGATGCTACTTTAGTGAAAAGGGGTGATTTTGTAGGATATAACAATTTGGTAAAGACTCGCATTGCAGATGAGGAAAAAACACTGTTCCGTGCATGATCTGTCTGTTCTCGAGCCGTCTCACACAGAACTTGAAGTGACACTTTGTCTTCAGTGTGGAACAAAAAGTTTCCACAGAGCCCCGATCTCAATCGTCAATCAGATATTTTTTCCACGTGGGCCTCGGGGCTCGGGACCATCCAGGAGCTTAGGCTGTCGGAATGAGTCATCTTCACAGCCTCATCTTCAAACAGATTTTATAGTTGTGTTTTTAATACGGGCGAGCCATTTTTGTTTTATGACTTCTGTGTTGGAGTTGGATTCTTTTTCACTTTTTAATTTTTGTTTTGAATTCATGTCAGCCTTTTTACTTTGTCAAACTTTGTTTATTGTTTTAACTGGTCATTAACATCTGCGAGGAGGCGGTCGGAACCAGCAGTCGCAGAAGCATCTGGAACAGCGGTAGCACACAAACCTGAAGCATCACATTTGCTCTTGAAAGTCAGCTAAAACGCACATTTTGGGGAGAAACGAAGCAACGTGTTATCTGGACGGACCAAAGTCATGCTGAATTGTTTACTGCGTTACATAATCACTTCAGAGACTCATCAATTCTGAACGGGAGGATAATGATGGATGGTACTGTGATGGAGCGCGTCCAGGACAGCAAAATCCACAAAAGTGCTGGAGCTGTCAGCGTTAAACAAAAGTTATGTTCTTTTTCTTGGGAAGGACTTACAGCTGCAGAGCAGTGGAAAGACAAATGCAGGAAGGCCATGACGGACGTTGAAAAACAGAGACATGATGGAACGGCATGAGCAGAAAAATGTGTTCATTACGTGTGCATCAAACTGTCTGCCATTTTAGATATCTGTGTTTCAAAGAATTTTAAGATTTCTTCTCTCTACAGTTAGGGTTTGTACGAATGACGAAAAGGTGGAAAAAAAATTGGCTCTCTCTGGAAACAGTGCAGGCTCAAGATTCACTAACATGTTTTGTTTCTTTCCCTGAGCTTCCTTTGGCCTCAGGTCATTGTGTCACCAATATTAACTCCCGTTATATTTGATTCCTGCCTCTGGACTTTCCTGGTGTCATCCTCCTGAGTCGCCTGTGTTCTCGATCCTGTAGTTTGACTCCAACTTCATCTTTAAACTGCCGGCCCACCGCTCGACCCCTGCGCTGGTCCTTTTCCAGTACCAAAGACCCGCTTAATTTCCTCTCTGTGGGAGATTCTGTACTCTCCTTGGCAGCCAAACCAGCAGTGCCACAGAGAAAATATATTGAAGGGGCTTTTGCAACAGGTTCCTTTCATTCCCCTGCTTGTTCAGCTGGAACCGGAGCTTGTTGAGGGGAGAGACAGGAGCTTCTGGACATGTATAGACTCAACAGTTAAGAACCAGCCTTGTGTCTCTCCATCGATTTCAAAGGGACACCATTTCATTCAAGCATGGGTCATTGAACGAGGACTCCAACTGTGCACTACTGTCGACTGCTTGGATGTGCCATTATGTTTTGCTCTTGCTGTTTTGCAAGTAATTTGCAGGAGAGGCTGACCGTTCAGAGCGTGTGGTTCTCCTCAGCTACCACTAAAGCTGCTGAGTCAGCGTAGAAGATACTCTCCGTGTTCTGTGTTTGGTTACAGTATTAGCTTTTCCTCAGCAAAATCCACATATCCACAAACCCATACTACTGGTATCATTCATCTCTTACTGTAGTTTACTTTATGTTTTGTTCATGACATAGTTAAGCATCTCTTTCTTGTTTCTCCCCATCATTTGCCGTGGTTTAAGAGCCAATCATTGTTAGAACAGTCACCTAAAAGCTCTGGTCGACATCTCGAGGTACATGCTTACCAAGCTCAAGTTTTTCTCACCAAAATCTCTGGTTGGACCCCTTCTGCTGTGACAGCAGATTTTGAAGCCTGTTTGTCAGTCAGACACAACTAATGAGTTCCAGGAAAGCCTCTGAAGCAGCGTCCTGTGGTCCCCCAGAAGATGATGTGCGTCAGCAGGCGTGTCGGAGTGGCTTCACGTTCGTGTCAGCAGTCAGATCTCCGGTAACTACTTACCACTCACTGCAGAGAGACAACGCCACAACGTGTGTTTGAGTCGGTTACCTCAGACGTCAAAGTCCAACCACCAGTCCCAAAACATAATTTATGGGTTCTGGAGAAAAAGAAACAAGTGTTTTTTTTCTTTAATCTCCCTCGTCTGACTGGGCGACTGAGCCCAGATTTCAAATATAACTGCACTTGTAAATACAGGCATCCACTATCCCACTATCATGATTAGTGGCTATCAATTACAGAATGGAAAAAATAAACAGTTCTGGTTTGTGTTTTATACCATGATAACATACTAGATGGTGCTCTTAATAAGAAACAGTGCATGTCAAATGAAGTCCAGATACAGCTAAAGAAACATTCCTTCAGAGTGAAAGCTGTTCATACAAAATCATTCATAATTACACAAAAAAAACAAACATGACATCCATTCATCACAGTTGTCTGAGTCTCATGTGTAAACCTAAATGCAGGTCACTATCAGCCTCAAACAGGAAAACTGAAAGCTGAATTATTGGACGATGGCCCACATACAAGTTCTGGACTCTTTCATAGTTTATGTAAAAGGAGATATAATGTGGGAATTGTTAAATAAATTGTTAATAGAAATTAGAGTAGTTTTTCTTCAGCATCGACAAGTCAGTCGTCCCAGTGTCTCCAGGGTAAAAGCCACCAACAAGTCTAGAAAACCTGTCTCACACTCGACGATGGCTTTTCTGTCTGGGAACCAAACCTTTCCCAGAGCCCTCACAGCGCTGGTGCGCACAAGGCAACTTGCGAGGGGACTTTCAAAGTCTGGTATAATAAACCCATGACCACAAGCTGGGACTTGGGAAGGGAGGCTGACATTTGTGTTGGCATGAGCAGCCAGTGCCAACGTTTGTGCAGATAGCCCACTGACATCAGCAACATGGGAAAAATGGCCCCAGGGCATTCATTCAGATGCTGATTCATTTTGGCTCTATGAGAACCTGAGTTAATGACACAGGACGGGCCGTGAACTGTGTTTACAATGTCGAAGCTGCGGAGTCGTTGCGTAATGAGAAATCCTTTTACCTCCCCGTGGTGATTGTTGCTGTTACACGGGTTTTATGCGCCGTTGTCTTTGTTGTTCTGTTGTTAAAACTCACGCTGTTGTTAAAACTCACACTGATACAGACTGTTGAGACGGCAGAATGATAACACTGGTTTAATGCTTAAAAGATCTTTCAGGTAGGTGTACTCCAGGCACATACGTAGGTCTCTTTTACACTCTGGATGCTGCAGACATGTCAGAACAGCCCATTCTCCAGGATATTATGTTAGCAGCTAACATTTCAGCAAACCACAGGTACGTCCAAGGTCAACATTTGTGCTACACGTGGCGTGTCACGCCCACATTATATGCTCATCAGTCACCCCAGTCACATCAGGAGGTCGCATTATAGCAGCCAACAAGGCTGCCAAACAGTTGCAGCTAACCTGTGGCCTTGTGTTTAGAACGAGTCATAAATTCTTGTGAACTCTTTGTTTCTCCAAAAATAAAATCGCATTCGTGCTGACTGTGACTTTTGTGCTCGATATTGGGTACCTATGCAAAGTGGCTCCCCCACAATGACCTAGTGATGCGCTGTTCTGCAAGTTTTTTTCTGTCAGAATGATCTAATCTGACCTCTTATTGATCCCCCCACTGCATTGCTTAAAATTGCATATGCCGAAGACCGTTTAAAAGCCCTTATGTCCCCACCACTCTACAACACAAAGTGTTGGCAGACCAGCGGGAAGACAGGTATCAGGAAAGTATTAACATTCAGGAAGCCAAACTGCAAACACAAAAGCACAGAGCAAAACATAAAAATAACAACTCGGACAAACTGACAGAGTGTGAGTCGTGGTCGCTAAGTGTCTGCAAGGAAAATGAGATGCAGGCGAGGAGGCAAGTGGGGAGGGGAAAACAAGGTAACTGCAGGGAAAATGACGAAGAAGGGAGCAGGTGTGTAGATGGGAGAGTAAGCCAGGTAATGTGGAAAGGAGGGATATCTAGTGGACTGATGGAAATGCCAATGAAAGTGCCCCGGGAACAGGGAACATGGCTGGAGAAGACAGACTGTGGCCCCTCATCCATCAACATATACCTGCTCACCCAATTTTTGACCGTTCTGAGCATTCGTCCAGAACCAGAAAAGTTGGTTTCCAGCAGGAACTTAAAGTCGCAGGTTTACCTTGACCTTGAATTGGAAACGGAAGTATGAGTGTTACTTCCTACAGGTTGTTGTGCATTGTGCAACAACCCTATGAAGATGACCCATCTTTGATTACAACGATCCCACTCAAAACTGGTGAGAACACAGACTGGTTCGCACAATGGCACCAAGGTTTTTAAAGACTTGAATTGAACTGTTTCATAATCAGAGCCAATTCTGTGGAAACAGGGTAAAAGAGAGTCTGTGACAAAAACCTGCAATCAAAAGTAAGACAAGCATGTTCCTGACGACATTTGCCAAAAAATACTCGATATCTTTGTAACGTCTTTATCTTTTCCTAATCCTGAGAAGAGCATCTCAAATAAGTTTGGCAAAACACTATATACCTGTGCGTCAGGTCACAGGAGTCTGAGTGTCCACAACATAATACAATGTGATAAGGTGCAAATTAAAATTCTAATGAAAATCTGCAGACGACAGACACACTGAGTCCAGTATTCTGTGTACTTCAGCAAAAATACAGCAGAGCGGCGGATTTCACTTCACCCTAGTTCAAGCCATATCTGGAGTGGAAACTTGGTCTGAATTTATGACCAGATTTCAAGCAATAACATGGGCCTAACATTTACCCATTAGAAGAGATGGGACCATTGTACTGTATGCAGAGCACACCCTCACACTGTCTGTTACACAGCCCGTCCAGACTCCATCATTTGGAGTCTCGCTTCTGCAAGTGTGATGGATGCATCACATCTGTGCAGAGCGCACGATTGAATGCCCTGTAATTAATGGCCAGTACATTAAATTGGGGTTAGCAGTTACAGGTAGGGAATGATTTTTTCTTGGAATTGGGAAAGGTCAAAAGACTCTGGGGTTAGTTTTCCATCTGTGATGGCGACGGCACTACTGTAGCTCTTCATTTTCAAAGTGTTTTTGTCTTCCATTGTTGAAAAAATCCTGACAGAGACGAGAGGTGCAAGAGGGCCGATTTATGACCTCCTCCGAGATCCAACACATATTGTACACGATGTGTGTGACACGTGGAGAGAGGGAGGCAGTGCGGTTATGTAACGTAAAGAAAAGAAGATCGCGCTACTCTCTGACATCATACTGCTTCCCTGGGAAAAAAGTTATAAAAAGCGTTGAAAATGTCAAAATCCAAATATTCAGTTACTTTCCAAAGTATGCCTGCAATCACTTCCCTAAGCAGACAGGAGAATTATTCACCTCATTTTCAGGTTTATAAATTTATTTTGTTTGACAACTAGAACAGGTTTACGTGCTTTCATACTCAAAAAACTAATCGGAGACGCTCATTTTGGCTCCTGTCTCTTTAAAGCCCCCTCAACAGTGTATTTTGCTATTTTCATATCTTTTTTTTTATTATTATTATTTTTTCCTCCTTTCCTGGTGATGTTGATGAGCCACACTGCTGGCCAATATTTTTTGACGAACTACTTCATTTTGTTCTAATTTTGAGCCACATCTCATCCTTCGATAAGGGTTATTAGAGCAGCGTGGCTCCTTTAAGAAACCAGGGCAGTTTAGTCAAGCAAGATAAAGAGCGATAGCTTCAGGGAGGTCTGTGAGAAGTTGTGTAGTTGGAATAAATGTGCATATTACAGTTGGACCATGAATAAAAGCTACAGCTGTTCAATACAGAAGAAGAACTTCTATTTCTTGTCTAATACTAATATCGATTCTGTCACTAATCCATGCTAGTGATGTTGATCTTGCAAGAACGGCGGTCTGGTAGCAATGGTAGTAAATACGTATGACTGTTAACCACGCCCCCATTCTCTGTTTGAGATAGAATGTTGGTGTGGGTATCGTGAAGCTTCCAAGAACCCGGTCTGCTGTGATGGCTCACACACGCCGCATCTCCATTTAGGCTTGTATCATGCAGATGTGTGACATGTTGATGGAGTGATGTCATAAAGTCGTGGAATTTCTAGGAAAAAAATGAAAAGAATAACAGGTCTCCTTTACATTACATTTCTTTTCTCTACTTTTTTCCCAAAATAACAATTTTTATATTCACAGAAGAAATATTGAGGTGCTAAACTTTTCTCAAAATAAATATTTGCTTTAAATCTCTTTTAGATTATGCACCAGTTTTGCTGCGCCCTGCCTCAACCTCTACATTCCCTGAGGGTGAATGTTTATGCGTTGTTTTGATCATTGCTGTCGGGACATCCGACTGATGAGACATACTCAGAGCCCATAGAAGGCCGGGGTCAGCATCATCCAAACTCTCAGAGCTGCTCAGCGAAAGAAAACGAGAGGTTTGCCAAATCGTCTTATTCCTTCTTCTCCACGGGTCACTGGTTGTGCACTTGCACAAACCCTCTGAGGATCGAGCTATTTCAACAGACAATAACACTGGCCCTCAAGCGGTGTTTACTTCAGCCCAACTTTTCCGTTTGTCTCACTGCTCCGCTCAGAACAAAGTGGTGACAAACTCTTTGGATGCTCATAGTATTCATACGTTCAGTAAGCACGGCAATAACCAGCAGAGGAGGTACAAAAGAAGCAGCAGAGCATAATGAGTATGTGATTATGTGTTGGCTCCTGTGTGTGATGCTGGAAAACAAAACTGGGTTTTGAGTGTGCTGTTTGTTATAACGTCTATAACGAGGTTCTCTATATTTAGACTGCTTTACTGTCAGCAGGTTTATGAAACAGGCCTTCATGCACCCATCATTAGCCAAGTATTGGACTAATGGGAAGCCTTTGAGGAAAATCATGTGGAGGAGAGAATGAGGTCTTTTACCAGACCTCGTCGTTAAAGGCGGTTAGCAACAGTGGAAAAAAATGTCAGCTTCCAGTGTCTTTTTCTGTCCCCAAGAAATACTGAGAAGTTTCTAAAGGCTTCGGTTTTATGTGTTTTTACGTCATATAACCAAATATGGTTATAGTCTGTGCATTTCATGTGAATATATATGCTGTATAGATTTGATCTCATCACTTATGGGTCAAACAACGTGGAGTCAGAGACTGTTGTGCCCACATCTTCACAGAGACCTGTCTCCACTACAACGTCTCAGATGAAGCTGCTGACCCTCAACAGGAGAACTGTTTCGCAGGCTAACAGGGCACAGGACTGCAGCAAGATGAGGAGAGGTGGAATCCATGTTTATATAACATTGGTGCTTGTGTTTATGTGTATTTATATAGAAATAACAATATATATGTTCTGCAATTTGTGTAGCTTGTATAATGACGAATGAATCACCTTGTATCTTGCATCTTCAGTGAAATGTCACGACAACTATTGGATACAACAGATTTATACAGTTCTTTGGTATGTGACAGAATACCTGCAAGACAACTCATATTCGATTCAACCTGAGCAGGTAGTTTTGTTAAAATCAGTCATGCCCAATGTCAAGTGCAAAATAAAAAACCTGAATAACTCCTTGAATTTGGGGTCCAGCATTGGTGAAATGAGTATGAAAACTTGTAGTTAACAATACGTGTGCCCAAAGATTCTTCGACGAGGACCTTCTGTTGGACAGGAGTTTGATTTTTAAAGAGCTGAAGGGAGACAACAATCATCTCATCACTGTACTGACGGAAACAAGATGACTCTGTGAATCATCATCCAGATGAAATATTCCTTCTTGAATGGGGACAAAAGTCTGTCTTCAATACAGCGAGGATTTTGGGTAAAACCACAAAGTGCTGACTGTTGAGAGGCATGTGCACACACACTCTTGTGTTTGATCAATGGGCTGGGAATCTTCAGCGCACTATTCCCAGAATGGAAGTGCTTCACCATGGAGAGCGTGTGTGTGTGTGTGTGTGTGTGTGTGTGTGTGTGTGTGTTTGCGTGTGTGTGTGTGTGTGTGTGTGTGCGTGTGTGTGTGTGTGTGTGTTTGTGTGTATGTGTGTGTGTGTGTTCGTGATTAGAGATCTACCGGGCAGCATGGCTTTGTGTAACTGTTCCAGTCCACATTGGCTGAATACACACCATCACCACAGATTCCTCATCATCTCTTTGACAAACAGCCTTTGTTTTCGTAGTCGGGTTTGCCTCCTTCGCGGACAAAATTCACACCAAGTCCCAGGGGAACGCGGCCAGGGATTCACTGCGGTGGCTCTCATGCCGAGAAAAAAAAACAAAAGCGGACCAATGGGGACATATTACATATTACTGAGTGGTTTGGCAGCATCCGCGCAGGATGTTGTCACTTAAAATTCTGTTTTATGGCTCAGCAAAGTAATAAAAAGGAAGAACATTCAGCATTGCCCAACAGTCCTGTTACCATCTACAGGATATAATGCTCTGTATTAACTTATTCTGCTTACCTTGCATTTCAAATAATTAATGTTTGGGTTATGACAGACAAAAGAAGAGATGATGAGCAAGAGAAAGAGTCGATGGCGATGCTGGTGCATCTGTGAGGCTGAACTTCCAATTTCAGCAAGCTAATATTTAGTCATTCTGACCATGTGTATAACACTAAATTAAGTTTGTTGACACACTAACACAAGTACAGCTCAGGCTGAGAGCACCGTCATCTGTTCTGAAGATATTTGCTCACAAGCCAAAGCATTTTTGGCCCTGATGATGGCTCTAGAGTAGAAGTCACCAAAGGGATTTTATTTCATCCTGAGGAATGAATATAATATATCGGTCGAGCTCTGAATGAGAGACTGAAAAATATGCTCACATGTAAGATCACTATAGGGAATTCAATGCTGCATCGTTTTTTTTGTCTTTTGACTTATTTAAAGGTTAAGTTAAGGTCTAAATGTCAATGATGTGGAATAAACCACAGTACAATCAAATACCTAGAAATGACTTAGGCCATACACAACTATTTGGGCACTGATGAGCAATATGGATCAAATGTCACTACTTGTCACTACTTGTTCCTCTCATGATTTACCTCCACATGGACAATGTGTCACATATCACTTACATTCGGTAAATCCACCAACAGCTGCTATTCAGTCTGATCCTCACAAAATAATTGAAGCAAAGGTCGTGCAAAACATTTTCTGAGATCCCTCCATGGCTGGATGTACCTATTTAGCGGTGAAAAATGAGCAGTCGGGAACCGAACTCTCTATTTCCAAGTACATTCCAACTGCTCTCTTTAGATAGATGGCTCCATCTTCATGTTGTATCTACAAATCATATCGCTTTTTTATTATGAACAAGCAGGCCAGACACAATCCTGTCATAACAGCATCGTTTCTGCTTTGTCTTTTTTAGAAGACGGTGCCTTTAACTTCGGTCGTTTCTAAACCTAAAATTCCTCCGCACAAGCTGACCCGTTCCTCCTGCTGGCTGCATTAAAAACCACATGCTGCACTGTGTGGCCCCTCTGACCATCACAATCATAAAAATGTGAATCTACTTCTTATATCCGTCCAGCGGTCGACATCCTGCCTGGAGGTCCTGTCTGGAGTATATAAACTATACTGCAATAAGTTCTCGTCTTGTACCCTTTAAAACCCCAGTGAAACAATTCCTGATATTAAATTCTGCACCATGTATTGTTGCAGACGAGAGCACGGAGTCTGTGCGGGTCGAACTTACAGGTTTCTCCGATACCAATTAACACATGCAAATCCATTTTTATACTCAACAACTCAAGTGTTATTCCTAATTTTGAGTTAATATGAAAGTGTCTCATTTCTGTGCTACCCTGCTGATCAGCAACTCAAGCAAGGGTGAGGCAACGCTTTCAAACAAACCACAAATGTCAAACAGCTGCATGTGGAAACATACATTAGAGGGATTACTACTGTCAGAATGCATCAAATGTCATGACAATCTATTGCATAGCTGTTTAGATATTTTTAATGGTCTGTGAATCTTCAGCGCACTTTTCCCAGAATGCAAGTGCTTCACCATAAAAAATTGTAAGGTCATGGTGACATTACAGTAAAAAGTCAGGGGATCAACAAAGTCTGTAAGTTCATCGTCTGGATGGTGTGCAAAATATAATGGCAGTACATTTCCTTCTTCATCATTTCCATTCGTGCCATATGTTAATCAGGTTTATTCTTGCAAATCCATCCATAAAGATGTTGTGAGACTGTGTCCCATTTCTGTGGTGAGAGAAAGGTTATTCAAAATGGAAAAAAGGAGAAAATGTTTGGGAACCATTGCTCACCAAACTTCTGCAGAAAAACCTCCTTTTGACCTCGAGACTTCGGTCAGTAGAGCTGAAGTGTTGCACTCTTTATGGCTCAACAGAGATGCTGAGGGAATATTTTCTTCTCCAAAAGCCATGTGTTGGAGCTTCAGCCGTGGGATCACCGGAGACAATTTCTGTCTTTTGTGCTTTAGTAGACATTGAGAATGTTACGAAAAATCTACCACATGATATTTGGCCCTTGCATAATTATGTAAAAATCCCAAATTGTCTATTATCTAGACAAAAGTTAAAACATGTGAAAAACAAAATACTGTCACATGTGAACTAAATATGTTCTCAGTGTGTTTTGTTGCTTTGTTCACGTGTGAATGAGTATTTTCTTTCTCATGCTTGAGTTACATATGTTCATAGTGACCGGCTTTCTCCCACATGTAGATCAGCATTTCTTTATGTGGAAACAAAACACGTCATATGAGGTGAAAATTGCTTTGTCACATGTGAATTCCACATTTTCACATGCTATTTGACTAATTTCACATGTGACAGTAAAATAATGCTACATGCAAACTGGACATTTTCACTCACATAAAAATGCCCACATAAGAAACCACATGGAAACAATTACACATTTACTTAATGTCGCCGTGGGGGACATGTTTGTACGAGTTGCTTACATGAAATTTGGGCAAAAAAAGAACATGTTGTGATATGCTGTGATCCAGAGTACATCTGAATGAGAACAATACAGTCCATTGATTGACTTCACAGGCTTTAATGACAATCACAACAAACAAATAAAGATTTGCTGCTTTTAGCCACTGACTTATTATATGTGATTCAACTCTTGTACAACCAATACAGAAAGTTGTGCAAAGCACATTTAAGGACAAGGAACCCTAAAGTTGGACTGAGCCCCAGAGCGTTTCCAAGCAGCCTGGAGATTTACAGGGTGAGTACAAATCTTTATCTCCAGTGACAATGGGAGTAAAACAGTCGTCCCACAAGGCAGTTGCAGCTGTTTATCAGTGAGGTGGCCAGAGCCATGTTTAACCAGGGCTTAACTGATACTGAACATCTGCCTCTAAACAAAGCCTGAGAGGTATGGAGAGTTATTAGTGCTTACAAGCGTGCTCTTGACTTCCCTCTCTGTTATTTCCCTTTCTTCTCTCCCTTTCTCAGCATTTAGGTAAATGAGGCATCACTGTTGATGATGTGATCTTGTCACCTCAGTGACCTTGTCGTAAACATCTGTTGAGTGGAAACCAAGAACTTCAGCCTGGAGTGTGAACTGGGGAATTACAAGGTCATGAAATCTCAGCTTGAGTTTCGTTCTTTCTTTTGAAATCATTCCACCATAAACTGGAGCCCAATTGGCAGATTACGTGCTTTGTCCTTGAGTAAAAGTGATTTTATTGTTCCACTTCACTCTGCATGCGTGTGTCCACAAGAAGCGGAGCCAGGTTGTGAGCATGGTCAGTGAAACGCTTCCAAAGATAACGGACAAATCCTGGGTGGCCTGGGTCTCAGTTTCATTCATAATGCGTGATACACAGATTTCAGCTCGTACTCTGGTCAAAGAGGATCCAATAAAGTTGTGGGTCCACATTACAGTGGTATTAGCCATAATCCACATATGCACTTGGGGGATGTTTAAGCTGTATTTTTTTAACTTTGGATGACAATTTAAAAAGGACTCCTGACTTTTTATGGTCCATGAAGTCATAACCTTGTGTAGGTGAGAGTAAAACGCTGCACAGCCTGGTTAGTTGACTTGTGTGGTTATACTAAACATGACAGGTTAGATACCAGGGCAGCATGTGCAAGATAAGACAAAATATTCCAGCACATCGCTCGATTGAATGTTTACAGAGAGAGAAACCTGTGTTGTTGAATTTGTAAGTCATACTTTATTTTCAAAATTGTGCAAAAAATATAGACCCCATCCCACACCTGTATAAAAACAAGAACATTAAGACACATTTCACGCATTTTAATCATATTTTACTGCATAAAGGATTATTCAAAAACAAAACAAAAATCAAAGTATTTACAGTTCCCTTAACTTTACAAAACCCTTAGCATTTCCCATACAAATTTGCATATTGAAAGGATGCCTAGCGTAGCGATAGGACTGAGGTAGAATAAGGAGATAAAGTTGAAATGAAAGAAAGAGTTTTTAGGGAGTTGTTTTCTTGGCCAAGAAAAGGCTTAACAGTACCGTAATGTATCTGGTGTCATAGGACCCCAACTGGACACACCAGTCCTGCAGCACAAACTGGACCTTACATTTGTTTCATTAATTCCATCTGGTGTAGTCAACATAACAAACTAAATTGTAATCAAATGAGGCGTTTCTCTAAGAAAAATATTCAAATCAGGGCCTTAATCCAGTATAGTGATGTATTAAAGGTATCGGTATTCTGCACACACTGCATTGTGTAAAATTGTTCCGAAGTGCATAAACTGCAGTTTGATTCACACACCCCCAAAATATGGTCTAGTAAAACTGTCTTTTACCTGAAACATGTGACACATTCATCTGTCTTAGGTGGGGAGGACAAATTTAGCGTTTTCATTTATCTTACAGAAAAAAACAGAGAAATGAAGAAAGGAGAAAAGCCCTAAGCAATAATAAATATTAAATGACAAATGACTGCTTGTTACTTTAGACACATCAACTGCCTGTGATTATTGTTCAATACATCCATAACGTGGTTGCTGATCGGAGGACCCATCTGCACAAGCTATCTTATACCACACAGCAAACTTAGCAGTGTAACACCTTCACTAAATCACCTCCACATGTCTGGCCTCCTCGAGGGAAACATTATCCATCACCAGCAGGGCCTGTTGCCTGCACACACTTCCGTTTACCTCACAGTCTCCTGTATCCGCTCTTTTTGTATCCGCCTGACGAGTTCTGCCGACAATACATCCTCACTCACAACGAGCGCACCATTTAATTTATAAGTACAATTTAGACTTAGATTTGATTTCACAGTCTAAATCTTTAAGAGCAGAAGGCGTAAAGGAGCAGAAAAAATATATCAGAATGAACATAAACAAATGTTAATATATGGTACTCCATTTTTAGAACAAACAAAATATCATATATTCTGTACACAATGATTAAATACAGTGTGATCAGTATACATTCCCGTGTATGAAAACCAATTTAAAATTTGTAATAAGAACATCAATGTAAACATAATACATTCTGTAAAACTAACTCAAAACTTCCAGCACCAGCTGTTCAATGCATCATAATATATAAAAACATTCCATATTCACAGATTAGGTATGTCTAAGAATTATCCGTATCTGGAATTAAAAGCTGAGAAAAAAATAAAAGTCCATCAAGATATTGGACAGTAACTCTTACTGGGTGGGTACTGTTTATGAACTAATTAGGAAAAGTCTGTTTGGGACGTTCTGTTTCCACTGAAGGCACAGAGACAGGTGAGGCCAGGAGATCCAACCTGTGGGCACTTCCTGCTCTTCCAGAGCAGCTCATGTGACTCTGTTGGTCTTCGCACTTCTGCACCGAAGTCTCACTCCCTCACGGTAAAGACTCGGAAGGAGGCTCCCTCTGTGTTGCTCTTGCTGCAAACAGACAAGACAGAACACATGTCATGTTTACTGCTACAGATGCAACTACGATCTACTAAATATGCGTGCTCCAGCAGGCGTGCTCCAGCAGCTCAGTGTGTTATTTGCATGAAGTGGAATTGTGAAAAATAGATTGGAGAAGTATGGTCAAAAGGCAGCCCAGGCCAATTGTAAGCGCCAGAAACTCCTAAGCGCAGAGCGGGTCATCTGCTAATATTAAGAGTGGTGGTTTGATCCCCGCCTCCAGTTGTAAGTCAAGATGTCCTTGGGCAAGATACTAAACCCCTAACTGCTCCCAATGGCTGATCATCCATTGATGTGTAATTGGCTAGGCATAGAACCATCATGGGATGTTTTGGAAAGGAGGCTCCTGAAGAGCAGCCTCCATGATCCTCGTGCCTCCTCAACTCCCACTACTTTAAACTGCACACGCAAGTGTTCTGTAAAAAGTTAAGCGCATGCTGATCAACATCATCAGGGTTATCCAAAGTCTCACGGTGCGTGTCCACAGGATCCGTCATTTCAACACTTCCCATTCATTGTCATTGAGAATAGCCGTGAAATGCATTGCGGTATTGTTGAATTGTGCTTCAAAGTCGAATTACCCACTCCTCATTTGTATAAAGTTAACTTCTGGTGACTCCTACAAACTCCTACATATCTACCGTTGAGCTAGAATGAAAGCAGATTTTGCAACTGTATGGCTTATTTCTCACCTGAATTGTCTTCAGAAGCCAATTTCGTGGCACTATTTTTTAATATAAGAGAAAGCTTCCCTGAGCTGCCACATTGGTTCAGTTTGAAACAGGGAGCACACGGCTGAGCTGGGAAGCATTGCATGCACTCACGTCAAAGGACGCCCCGGTGGACACGTACCATCAGACTTTAGAAAGCTCCCACTAGATTCTACAAAGACATGATACAACTGAGTTCACAGGCAGAGTACTGTAGTGCTTCCAGTGAAAACCTGTGCCCCTTTCCACCACATAAATAATGCTTGTGCATCATCACACTTGGAAGTGTTCTTGTTAGGTCTGCCCAAGTCCTTCCAGTAGCCAAGTCCATTAAGAAGTACACAATCATGGTGTTCACAACATCTTAGGAAAAAAACTTCCAGCAAATGTCACGTTGGCAGGATGACTCATTGTTGCCAGGTTTATAGGTCTGACCTTCTTCCAGCGACCGCATGTGCTAAACTTGATGACTTTGTAATTAGTTCATTAGCGGAGAGACCTTGAGGCCAGGCCATGATCAATAACCATGATGGGCCTGTGTGATTGGTATCAGATTGCAGATAATTGTTGCAGAGAAAAGCACTGACTAAGTGGCTGACAGCATTTCCATCCTCGAGTAATCAGATAGGCTGTGATTATTTCCCCAGCAGCAGAGTCCAGTCCAAGCTGCCCACGCTGCCATGATGTTGGCACATGGCACGGACTCCCCCAGCCGTTTATTGACCTCCTATCCCCATGCCCTGAGCGGGGCTTTCACTGTTCTGCATTAGATTTCATAGTAGTCAGACTTGGATTATTTTTGGCCATTCAGCACTTTGCACACTCAATTGAAATGCCTGAGTAAAGTAAGCAAAGATCCCATGTGTGGCCCATCCACACACCAAACCACACCATTACTCTTACAGCCCCACATGCCAGCAGAACTAGCCACAAGGGCTTCCTTGCCTCAGCTTGGTCCACTGGAGCTGGCCACAGAAATGAGAGTGATGTGAGAAACATGGCGTGCACGCAGGGAACCCACTACATGCAGTATTAAAGGAGACATAAATCAAGGTAGGGTACAAGGAATAAAAGCACCTTTTCTCAAACATATTTTAGATTCTCTTGTCAAATGTACTTGTCTGATTTTACTACAAGCTGCGTGTTTTGATTTCAGTTGTATCTCAAGGTAGTTCTTTACCACACTCCCATCGGTCAAATATTAAAGCTTGAGCTGAGCAAAGTATGGAAGTTAAAATATCATTGTGGATCTACACATTATATAACCTCCAACATATACTATTTTTAATAGCAGGGGAGAATCTCTGAGCAGACGTTCTGATTTGCTTACCCAAGTTAGAGAAACAACTGACCAATCAGATGTTAGGACCCATGATTAGGAATGGGGACGTCATCCTCCTACATGGCTAGGATGGCTAGCTAGCTATCATCATCGCTCATTGGAGCGATGCGTTAACATGTCGGCCATATTGGTACAGGGAAGCGGCACCTCCTAATACATGTCTGTCAAGGCAGGTGGTCCATCCACAATGAACTCACTGAACCAGTTTTCAAGCAGTTGGTTTGCTACAAATGCCAGACATGTATTTCCATACTTTATTAAATTCAATATGGGAGTTCATACTGAAACACTAGATGATTTAATATGATGGCTGTCATGATGTAATTTTTTTCTAATTTTGGAAATCATTTTGGAAATAAATTCTTATTTACATTTCAGGCCACGACATGATGTAAAAGAAATAGATAGGCTTTGAGGGGTGGTTGTTTGTGTTGTATGTATGTCAGGTCAGTGCAATGAAAGAACAGTCCCTTCACTTTACAGCACGTTAGCTTAAAATAAGATCCAATTCAAATTGCCTGTAGACAAAGTTGTTATATTATTCATTGTTGCTTGCAGTTTCTCAAATGCAGCACAGTTTTTGCATTTTCTACTATTTCAATGGGTCATAACACCTGAGCAAGACGGAAGCAGCAGAGATGCATTTCGACAGCCAGTTAACGGCAGCGACTGTGTATTTCCAGCCTATTTATCATTATTGAAAAACAGCAACAAGCATTGACGAGATTGACACAACAGAAGTCTTAAATTAACAAGTTTCTTTGATCGGTGTTAAAAGTGTTTACTGCTTCCATAAACCTCAACCACAGCTTCCTTGTCATCAAATGACTTTGTCTTTCGCCACAACACAAAATAGGAACTCAGCTAACAGGAGCAAAGTGTCACGCTGAATGAAACAAAATGTCAGTTCAGCCAATTATGAGGCTCCTGCCCACCGACACAGGTGTTCTCAGTCTTGCGTGGTTAGACCTCTGCTTATGACTGTGGTTGTGTGCAGACTTAATTGGCTTTCAGCTGTGTTGCACCTGTCAGGGTGGGACCCCGTCTGTCTTTATCGTGCTTGTTGTTGCCGTCGGTTTGCTGACCTTTGCGTAAATCCCAGATTTATTCTAATGAGCCACGATAAACGAAGACACATGAGGAACTGCAGGGTCTTTAAATCCATCTCTGGTTGACAAAACCTGCAACATTTACTCCAAACACCATGCGGCCGGTGGTTTGGGGAAAATATTACCACATTATTCAGGAATCTTTATGGGGTTTTCACAGATTGTGTTTGAGTTGTAAAGTGCTTGTACATGTGTTATTCGTGAAAACAAATTCCCATACTTCCTCAGGCTCTAATACTTCACTGATAGCTTTCACTGCAGCTGAGGAGCCTCTGCGGTTTCACAGCTGCCACGCGGTTTCTTGTCGGTACAAGCTGCCACAAACCGTGTCCGAACATGAACGGTTGTTCTCATTTTAAGACAAAGTGTCTTCTAAATACTCGAGACTGCTGGGAGAAAAATCTAAAAATATAGATTTCTGGAACTCAGACTATCTCTAATGTTCCTGCGATAAGGTACAACTATTCAACATGGTGCCAGATCCATCCTTCATTGTGCCTTTTGTCATTATCCAATAATAAAGTAATACCTCTCGGACTGGATGCCATTTTTCAGGACTCCAACGTAGTTCTTTCTCTTGTCCAGTGGCAGAACGTCCACTAAACCACCGTCCGCACTGATTACCCCTGCATGGATGGCTGCTTTACAAATGCTGGAGCTCTGTGACGAGAAAGTGAGGCATAGAGGAGAAAGGCTTTTAACAAGAGGGGAAACAGCTTTTTCACAACGCTCACATCTTTGTAATTCCTTCACCATCAAATACAGTAAAATAAATATTGCAGTTATTCCCAGACGCACACACACACACACACACACACTGACACACAAGCAAGCATTTGTCTTACAGTCTGAGCCAACACAACTGACCTAAAGCTCTTATCAACAGTCTGGAGCGGAATCGTTCATTTCTAAACCAAATACAGATAACACTGTCCACACACCCCTCCAGCATTTCTGACCAGATGGCTAATGTCTCACGTTTTAACCAACATCCAGCCTCTTCTTCACCACTGTAGAAACACTTTGGAATGCCAGAGATTGCAAAACATTCTAGGGCACGTTTGCTACGACTCCGCTGCTTCCACTTCTGTGACTGAGGTCACACATGAAAGTTTAACATCACCATGGACGTCATCCGAGGGCGGTTTTATCTCCATTACACAACAATAAATATCACACTGACCTCATGTGACTGCCAGTTTTACAGCTCCAAGAAGAGCTACAATATTTCATATCTGATAAGTTCAGTATGGAACAGGACTGCATCTAACTATTACTGTCATTGTTGATTATTTTTTGGATCAATCCATTAATTGTTGTCTATAAAATGTCAATCAGTGTCCACTAAAGCTTGAGATGTCATCCTCAAATGTTTTTGTTGGTCCACAACCCAAAAATATTCTGTTCAATATCACTGATGAGAAAGAAAATCAGAAAATGTTCAAATTTAAGAAGCTGGAAATCACAGAAATGTCACTTTTTCTTTCTTAAACTTTTAAACAAATTAATTAATTGATCACCAAACTAGTTGATGGTGATACATTTAACAGTTGACAACTAATTGAACAATTGTTGCCAGAGGGTACTTTACAATGACTAATCTACTCTGAACTCGATTTAGGTGAATATCGAGCGATGATGTAAACCAGTCTTCATGAAACCATTTTTCTCTTTGCCTCCTACCTATGAGACACGGGCACTTAGTCTGAGATAATGGCTGTATAAGTGGTCCGGCCACACTCTGGGTAATACATCCCTGGCAGGCTCAGGCTTACCTCACCATTACTCCCGTTCTCCATGAGCCATATTCATAATGTGATTCAGTCGCTTTCCATAACTACCACGCATCACAATGCCTGTGAACCCACTGTGACTTCACCGTGATACAGATCCATATACAGAGTCATTTTCTGTCTTTTTAAACTAAGAGCTCATAAATAATGGACCTGGAGTGCTTGGATCTCTGGCGGGCTTCGTGATCAATTTGTAAAAATGTTCAATGTGTTACTTACATCTGTGTAAATGTTGTTTCCAACCACAGGTGACCAATAAGACGGCTGAGTCTTGCAGTTGGATGGACAGCGGATTCTGAGAAACAAAATTGACAATAGCAGCGACAGATAAGGGTCATATACATGGATACACTTTACTTCAACACCCCCTATTAGGCATGAATAAGCACCATAAAACTAAATTAAAATGGTTCATTGTAATCGGGTTCCAAGTGTTTATTATTACATTAAGGGAACATATTTGTCCACAATTATAACTTCTTCAACGAAAACATACTCATTCACAAACACTTATGTCTGCTTATAACTCTATCATGGTGTGTTGTTAACCATTTATTAAAGGTGCAATATGGAAGGACTGGCCATCTGTTAAATTTATGCTGAAAACAATAAGGGAGCAGCACTTGATCAGAATAACTACTAACTTTTGCTAAATGTAACTGCCGTTAGCTAGTTAGTTAGCTTGATTAGCGGTGCATCTAGTGGTCCCGACTGGAATTCTGGACTGGAGGAGGACTTTGCTGGCTGGTTAGCATGCTAACTTTTGAATATCTCAGTTGTTTCTTCAAACATTTTTTGATCATTTTGTTCTTTTTTTAATGTTTTTGATTACATTTATTACAACTTGCACCTTTAAATATTGATACGCTGCCTAAAAAATGTTAAACAGGGCTGCATGTTTAGATATCTGGGGTATTTGTGGAATAAATATATATGTAAAAAAAAAAAAAAGAGAAAGGAGAATCAAAACATGGCGGATGTGAGGACCTACCTTGGACAGTTTGTGGAGGGCTTTTTGAAGGGGCAGATTTCAGCCACTGTGGTGTAACAGTCAGCAGTCAGCTCTGTCACAGAGAGAGGACAGAAAAACACTTACAACATATATCTAAATGCAATCATGACTCATAGCTCTTCTTAAGAACATGTTTAACTCACCTTCCACTTTGGCCACCACAAAGGCATTACTGGCTTTATATTTACTGTAAAGGACATGACAGTGTTTAGAAATCAGGAAAGCAAACGGTTCTCAGAAAAACCTGTCATTGCACAAAATGTGAATCACTGAAGTCGGGAAATGTGTTTCTTAAGTGTTGAGTGTTGCATCAGCAAATGTGATTCAACCTAATGGGAAAAAAACTAGGCAGAGGACATAAAAATCTACCTGAGGGACTCGATGCCATTCTTCGTGGCTCGGACAAAGAATGGAAACTTGTCCATCCTCGTGATGTCGAGCACTCCTCCGTTGTTGTCGATGGCACCAAAATGGATTGCAGCTCTGCAAATACTTGATTGCTGAAATAATAATAATTAAAAAAACTGCACTTGTAAAAAATGCAGTTTCAGCATAAGTAATGCAAGATGTTTATTTCCTGTTGGACCAACTCACCACATCGTAAAAGAGAGTTCCCCAAACTTTCCCTTTCTTATTCAGACAATTAGCAGGACATTTATATCTGCAGAGGAGGGAAATAAGTAGGAGACGAGAGTGAGTTGATATGGGAGAGGATTCTTATGGTAGATGAAATGAATGAGACATGAACATTCTAAAAGATAACCGGACCTGTTGCAGGTTGCGCCTCTACACTTATCTCGCAGCCTAGTCTCACATTTAATGTTCTGAGCTGCAGGAAGGAAACAAAACATTAGTCATGAACTAAATAAAGCACGAATGTTTAAGGGTATTTTTGATCATTTCTGTAGCTACCGAGAAAAGTGCTGATGGGAGTCTTTGAAGAAGGACTCTTGGGCGTGGAGGGCTTAGGAGTGGTGGGCTTGGATACTGGTTTCTTCGGAGCGGACGGTTTAGGTTTGGGGGCAGGTTTGGCGGTGGTGCGAGGTGGCAGTGGAACCTGAGGCTTCTCCACCTCGTTCATGTCCTCCGTCTCCGAGCGCTGAGAGTCTACAGACAGACAGACATACAGGATTCAGGTTGGCAGTTCATGTTGGCGTATTTGAATGAAAAGCACGAGGGTTTGCTCACCTTTGTAGCACTGGTTATTTCTACACCCTCCTCCGTAGCTTGGCGGGCACTGGGAACACGGGCGGCCATGCTGGTACGGAGCCTCGCCGATCCAGTTGCCCCTGCATAAGCAAACAGTGGACAGCTTGAGTAAGGTGGAAATTCATCATCAGTCGAGCGTCACTGGGCTCACGGCCTTGTAATTACTGCCGCGCTCTTTATCATTCGTCATTATTCCCACAAACTTATAAAAAAAAAAAACCTCCTCGTTGTCTCTCAGGTAATTACATCCTCTCTGGAAAACAAGCGCCTGCCCCGCTCTTATTTTTCTTTCCCCCGTGCTTCATTTGATTCCTGACTTCTGGAGGAATTTTAATGGCCCCAATATGTCACACAAACGTCTCGGACAACTATCGGCTACAGTGGGAACACACAGTGTGGCGTTGGTCAGCATCGCAAGGAGGGAGAATGTGAACAAGAGTCAAGAGAGCAGAGGTGTGCGTGGACAGGGAAACATGGAGGAATGTTGATCTTACTTTGGGGAATAGTTGCAGACGAGGTAAATGGCATTCTCCCACACTTCCCCCCACACGTTCATCCTCGGACACACGTGCACGGCACAGCCCACTCGGTTCGTGGTCGCCCAGACCAGCTGTAAAGAGAGAACGGCCAAAGTTAGCACGAGCAATTGCTGAATCTACGGACACATAGCAGAGTAAGCTATTGAGCTCGTAGCCCAGATTTCCTGCATCACTTCACTCACTGCCAACAGTTCAATCAGTCATTCAAGAGGACCGGATTGGCAGTCATGATTAATGGGGCCACTGGGAGTTGTGCCCTGGTCAGATGCACATCACATGTGAATGCAGTTTGCCAGTCAGGGATGGAGTAAAGGACAGTTTTTAATATTTTAACTGAAGTCAACAAAGGCCCAAAACTGTCCAAGGTAAAATAAAACGGCTTATTAAACGGAAAGCCGCTGCAGCGGTGTTACAGATGAATGATGTGCCATTTGACGGCAAATACAACACAGCATGTTCCATAACTCCTCCTCACTTTCCTCCCAGAACTCATGCAACATGTGCGCTCTCCCTCCTCAGGAATGTTCATCTTTTTTCCTGCTTTTTCAGTTGGAGGCCACTGGAAGCAGTGAGTCAGCACACAGACCGACGTGTGCTGAGTGCTGGTGGTTCGGCTCAATGTCGTGCTCTCTGACTCCAGAAGGGTCGAGCGCTTGTCTGCGCAGGTAGCTACGGCGTATGAGCGGCTGCACTGCAGCAAATGAAAGGCCGAGACAAGGTGATGATGCTCAGATTTGGCACCGTTTCCTCTCTGCAGCATCTTCAAAAGAATCCAGGTCAAGCCGCGAGGGGTGTCTGCTGTGTCTGGAAAAATGACTTCCAGATGGCAGTGATCAGGTTTCAGGGTGAAGGCAGAAGGAGGAGTCGGGACGTTTCCGTAAACTCATCTCAGCAGCTACAGAGTAAAGTCTGGGGCAAGAGGAGGCCTGCTCACTGATTTGTGTTCCCTTTTGATGGATTCTTTATTTTCTCATCCTTTGTGTCCTCACACTCTGCTCTGTTCCAGCGCTTGGATCTGATTTTCTATTTATCCTTCAAACATCCTTGTTTTCACTGTCTACAAGTTACTCGATCCGCGCCTGTCATTTAACCCCTCAGTCCCTCCGCAGCTATGCCCATACCGTGCTGTGTTAAAGGAGTACGCCACCAATTTAGCATTGCACTCCTGTAAAATCACTGGATTGTAGACAATGAAGCAGAACTAGACATATGTTTTTACTCCAGGCGTTCTTCTTATTTACTGAAAAGATGATAGATAGCAAAAAACTGGAGGCATACCGGACCATATTTCAATGTAAAATGACACATTCGATAGACCATTAGCTAACATTGTACAGCAGCTAACATTGGCATTCTCATTTGAGTACCAGGCTTAAATAAATATGTCCAAGATGTGCGTGGATACAGAAATGCTAGCTAGGAACTGGCTGAATGCTAACGTTAGCTGTTGTCTAATGGAGGCTAACAAATGACCTTGACATATGTCCCAATGTCCCTTGCTGATGAATAGGGAAGTGCTGAATTCATAACGAGTCATTTCATGACATAGTTTGGCCTTTATGGCAAGTTGGCTTTGAGGCTCAGAGCCTTTCCTGGGGGCTTGGGAGATTTGGGCGTGCTATGCTAGTTGCAGCTAATGTAGCCCAGAGCTTCTAAACACAAGCAGATACGAGCTCGCCGCAGAGGTCTGGTAAGCTCATGTTTCACCACATTGCTTTCATTTTCTAACTTCAAGTCCAGTGACATCACTCAGGGCAATTTATCAGACTTCACGCAGCTCCGTCTGCAGCCGCTGAAGGTTTTATTTTATATACGTCTTTTTTCACATATGCAGCAGTGCTTCTCAAGACTTGCAAGCAGATGTGTAAAATTAATGTTTTATGAGAGTTCCCCAGTAACCCAGATTTTGTCTGTCTAAAAAAATGTTCTCCTGAACTCTTTCACCGGCCCCGTTTTTTTTTTTTTTTATCCATCTCACCTGGGTGTAATGGGTGCACATGGGCCCAGAGCAGCGGTCTGGACACCAGGGATTGCACTCGTGGGGGTAGGGGTAGGTGTAGTCTTTCACCTCATCGTACCAGGCCTGGACGTGGAAGGCGGGAGTGCGGTATCTGCAGGGCACACACACACAAACACACACGGACAAACAGTAGGCTCAGTCACAGGCCATCCAGGTACCAGGGGCAAAAGGGAAATAACGGAGGGAGCTGCCAGGTGCTTTGGCTAGACTTGAGAAACACTGCATGAACCTCCCTGCTCCTCCTCCTCCTCCTCCACCCTCAAGGCCTCAAATGATGAGTCTGAATTTGACCTGGCACATAGAACGGCGGTCTGTTCCCCTCCATAACAGGGGAAATCAAATCAGGTTTAAAAAAAAAAAGGGAAAAAAAAAGAATCAAAGCAAACCTAAACATTGCTCCGCAGCCTAACAAATCAGTCCGAGCTCTTATTATAAACATCTCTTTTTACGGTATTGAAAAGTGCTGAGATTATAAATGGAGAGCGGGGGGGGGGGAGTGGAAAACATCAGGGTTCGCTGGCACAGGAAGAAAAGAAAGGAACAGGGAGAGAGGAAAAGGCCTGTGAGAATGAGAGCAGATTCCTGGAAGGGCACCTGCTGTGATAGCCATACACTGTCATGCACAGAGGCCTACTGTGTCTGCTGTCTGCTTAGACACACATACACACACACACACACACACACACACACACACACACACACACACACACTCATGCACACAAACATCAACCTCAATATGCTCGAACCCTCTGCTTTACCCATGCTTGTGCTCGGTTTACAGAAAAAGAGGAAGTGAGTCCCTTATGCAGCCCTGACGGCTCAGAAAATACAGTACATAAAATGTTCAAAGCTCAGCTAATGTCTGCATCCAAAGCCACGTCTGACTTGTAGTTTGTATTGTGTTGTCAGGTTGTGAACAAGAGTCTACAGCCATGCTAGCAGCAATGTCAGAAGTGGTGGATCGACTGACATTGCCATCGGAGCCATGCTGCTGCTGCTAGCGTGATCAAAAATCATCTTCACTGGTTGAACAAAATCCCTTTCTGCAAGAGGACTGCAGAGGATCCTGACCAGAATGTATTAACTAACATCTTGTGAAGCATTTATTATTAGATTTCCAACATTTATAAGTGCATTCATATCAAACAGTAAGGACAAAGACCAGTACAAGGGACTGCGCTCTGTGTAAGAAAGTAGATTGTCAGGTACTGACGCTTGGGGATTGTAGGTCGGTTTGGCCCATCTAAAAGCATGGGTTTTTGACCAGTTGAAAAAACAAAATGTATTGATTTGTTTGACGAGTCTGAAATGAGACTCAAAAATAAAATTCTCTTACGAATAGGACCTGTAAGTATTAGTAAATTATTTATAAACCAATAGTAAAGTTATTAGCTACACTTCAGAAAGCCCATTAAGGTTTTCAAATTCCTTAAAAAATATACATTCCTCAAAAATACACCCCTAACCCTAACCCTAACCCTAAGTCCCTCCTGTTGTTACACAGAAAATGTTGTTTTTTTGTTTAAGCCTTATGCACAACAAAGCTTATCGGCTGTGTGTTATTGTGTCTCACCTTCCCCAGTGGACAGCCAGGTTCTGTCCAATAGACATGAGCAGGTCCTGAGGTCCATGGTCCCACTGACACTCCTCTGCCCAGTGAGTGGCGGACCGCTCCAGCTCGTCATCCCAAACCTGCACACATCAAGCAAAGTGCTCATTTACTCTAGACACCGACGGGGCGACATCACATCCTCCACCTGCTGCACCTGCGATTACAGAAAACACCACATCTTGTTCTGACTCGACCGCAACCTGCTCAAGACCTCCGCTCCTGCACTTCCTTCCTTCCCAGCGAGCTGAAACCGAGCTGGATACGAGTACAACATTAACCTTAGACGGTGACATTTGAGCGGAGCGGCTGGCGCCTGGCCCCGGGCCACTACAAATCTCCAGCAATCACAGCTGAATTATCCACATTTCCTGAGTGGGTTTCTTTACGGCAACGGAGAGGAGGCTGGAAAGAGGAGAAGACACCTGACTCCGGCCGTGGAAAGAGGAGGGGGGAGGCCCGCTGTGAAGGCAGGGAAGGACAGCGTACAAGCATGGCCCCTCAAAGTCCATCTCCTCAGTAAATTTCCAGCCTTTTGGTGGTCGCTGAAACATGCACACACAGACACCACTGTAACCCCAAACACCCACACACTAACACAGACACACACACACGGCCTGTTCGCTTGGAATTTGAGAGAGAGAGCGCGCTGGGCAGAGAAAACATCTTCAGACGCTTTCCTCGCCGGCTACAACTGACTCCAAGAGACACACAGGCCACTGCTGCTTCTCTCAGCTTTATGGAACTTGTGGTTTTGTCAGTAACCTTCTGTGCGTCTCGACAATAATCCCTCTTCCCGCTTCGCCCATTGATGTGCCACGTTGTCCCCTAATCCCCCTTCCCACACCCTTTTTTTTCCCAACCCTTGTTCTCTCTGTCCTCCTTTGACCCGGCCCTTCCTTCGCTCGTCTGCAGGTAGGACAGAGTCAGCATTATTATCCTCCTTGTAAAAAAAAAAAAAGCGGCACAGCAGGCTGGCAGTGGCTCAGCATCATTACTGCATGTTTCCAGCAGAGAGAAAAGCTTGTTTTTTTTTTTATTACCACTTTTTCTGGGTGGAAGAAAACCTTAAACCCTAATCACCAGCCTCATTTCAGACCTCGGTGCTTGCTGACACATTCACATTAAGTTCTCTGTGAGGCGATGCCAAAGATAAAAGTTGATAATGATCTTTGTTGATTGTTGATCATAATGGTGAAATAGGTCATTGGGGCAATGGGACATGTCTCACCATGTGCTCCATGTTCGAGGCAGTGGGGTAGACGCCGCCCCTCAGCTTGTTGTGCAGCTGGAGGATCTCCTCGCGGTCCGACCAGCGGATGGATCGGCGGGTCCTATTGCCAGATGTGTTGCTGGTCTCATCTGTTCCTTCCTCGTAGCGGCTCAGCAGCTGCCTCAGCTCTTTGGAGTCGGGGAGGAAGAGGGAATACGAGTCCCTGACGCACAACAGCAGGAGGGGGAGGAAGAGGAGCCAGGTCACGGCGGCACAGGTCATCCTGACACTCGGGCTTCCTGGGTCGGACGTTCGGACTACAGTAGACGGCCGATTGTGTTTGGACGTCGCTCCTCAGGGTCGCAGACACAACCTGCAGAGAGGAAGTGTTTAATGGGTCTTGTCACACTGTGTGAGTCAATAAAGCAGAGTACAGATTACAAAATATGGGCGTATTGATCACTAGACTAACATAGGGGTTAGTGCTACAAGTCTGGAAAATTTACAGAGAACGGCCCTGCAACACTTTCTATCACCTGCCTCTCTCTGTTGTTAATCCAGACTGAGCTGGGGTCAAATATTAATACGGAAATGTTACATTTCTTATTCCCTTTTATTCTTTGATTGCCTCAATTTTGGACTTTTGGCTCTCGGCTGTTCTGCTTCCTGTCAAGAAACTGCTGCATAAAAAAAAAGCAACACGAACAGAATCTGATGCAATCCATTACAACTGCCCTGCAAGAGGTGCCACCACCAAAAAGCTTTGGATGCCTCGTTATTGTTGACACTGAGGCCTTAACTCTTCATGTTCTGCGTGGGTGGTTTTTGTTTTGGAGTCAGAACGATTACTGAAAGGTGTTTCTAATACTCTGTCCACCTCATGTATGTTAATGGTATGGACAAAACACTTGTATGGCTGTTGTCAATGTTTTGTGACTTCTTTACCTTAAAATAACAGCTTCAGAATAATGTTAATGGTACAGGGTGAATGGTGTCTCTATCACTTGTTTCTGCACTATGTAACTTCAGTGAGAGGGTCGGATCACAGCGTTACATACGTGTTTACTTCAACATACACGTTTTCAACACATAACATTGATATGATGTAATGATTTTTGTTTGTAGTTAGCACCTAAGTTACATGACGTCGGACAAACTGTCACAGAGCTGGGATTTGTGTTTACAGTGGTGTTGCACTCAGAAACTGTAGGGGGCGCCAAATCACACAAAACTCCAGTTTCCACCTAATGTTGCTTTAATACAATACAATCAGCATTTCCTTCAAAGTAACTGTAACACTGCCTCAGCTTTAATAATGACTATATAGTTTAATTAACTCCTCTTTATTATAATGGGTTTAAAAAAGAAAGATCTTGTGTCTGTGTGTGTTACAGTTGATGATTGAATCAAGCTTTTAATGAGGTTTTATCATCTGAAAATACACGGACGGTCTCATGTATCATAGGGGATAGTCTTGCAATTTATTGTGCGTCAAAAAAACTGGCATTATTTTGTTGAACATTTTTGTGACATCATATTGTTACCAAGGTTGTCAGATTTAATCACAGCATGATCATTGCACCCAAACTCGTTCACAATAAAGATATTATGGCGATAGCTACAGAATTTAACATTTGAATGCTAGCAATCAAGTCTATCTTTAACTTCGTCTGTATCCATAACTGTAAAAACCAGCACAATGAAAAAGATGCACAGGGCTGAACATCTTCTTTGAGCTGGTGGGGTGACCAACTCCAATTTGTGCCATTGTCTGATTTGGATAACTTCAACTATTTCACATTGACACAAAAATAGTTGCACCAAAATTAACCAACCAGTTCACTTCTGTGTTAATACCAGAACACCAGAACAACTGCTCTTCCTAAATCAGGCAAAGATCATTTAACCCTTTCCTGCCTGATTAGCATGATTTTAGTCAAACCCATACAGAGAGCCTTTCTCACACGTAATAAAACACGTTAAAAAGAGCAATTTTAGCTTCGTCAGTAATTAAACAGGCTTTGCTTTGGACTGAGAGACTCTGTCTACCTCTCCTTTTCTCCTGAATCTCTCTGATTAGTTTTTGACCATACTGGGCAACATGGAGGGACACCGAGGAGGCAGATCTGAGTTCAGGTTGACAAGCTTTCCCCCGGCTGAACCGTCTTCGAGCAAAACACTGCATTCCTGGCACGTCCAGGGACAATACTCGGTAAATGACCCCGCAAATGACCTCCCTCTGGCAGGCAACAGGCAAGAGGGACGTCGTCCAAGATTAGAGCTAGAGCAAACATCATAAACTTTTACAAAGAGAGAAGTGCTCTCAGCCAGTGTGATCAGACAAGGAGGACGAAAAAAAATAAATAAATAAACCCAAGCCTCCAGCCTGTACCGGCTGCTCTTATCCTTGAATCCCTTCACCTCTCTCCCTCCGGCTGAAAAGGCGGCTTGAGGTCTGGCACCGGCTCTGTGTCAACATGCTGTGCCAGCTCTGGGCACTATGAGCCAGCGGGCGGCTCAGGCGCCACACCCTTATCCTCTCGCTCTCTCTCTCTCCCTGTGCCCCTCTTTTCACACTGAACCTCTACCAGCTTCTCTGCCCGGGCCCTTCTCACGGCTCTCACGAATTTTATACCAGAGTGACAGACACGTACATATGGACCAACTCTGGCCCACAGGTGGGCTCGTGTCTGATCTGGAGAGGGGCTGACCTCCTCTCCACCTCACCACGAGGCTGAATGTAAACACAGCTCACGTCACTATATAAACTGACTGATTTATAGTCTTTTTTTTTTTTAGAGATGCCAGCTCAGTTTTTCAAGCCAGGGAGCCCTTTAAAGATTTTTTTTTTTTTTTTTTACACTAATCTGCCCCTAACACTCTAAATCTAACTTTTTGGGTTGAAATACGGCTTTTCATTTAATCATATATACATATATTTAGAGTATTTTCCATCACTGGTAGCTGTTCTCTCCCATTGGCATTCCCTCGGTGAGGCTGCAGACTCACAATAAATGGCAGTGTCCTGCCAGCAGCCTCTTTTCACACTGGCATGGCTGAGTTACCAGAGCTGTCGGTGCCATAAGTTTATATTGACATACGTACATTTAATTGCACAAAATAGATGTTTCAAAATAAAAGATTAAGCTCCTTTTACGCTCACATTCAATCTCCCCCCCCGAGGTGTATCCTTCGCCACCTGGTGCACAGTTTAAGGTCTTATTTTTTGGCAGGATTACACAAACACAGCATTCAACACACTATAAAAATAAATGTGTGTAATGTCTCATCTGGCTCACTCACCTCTTATCTTTTCTCAGTTAGTATCCAGCTGCTTGGATAGCTTCCTCTGCGCGCTGGACAGAGAGAGAGAGAGAGAGAGAGAGAGAGAGAGAGAGAGAGAGAGAGAGAGAGAGAGAGAGAGAGATCTGTATTATTCCCTTGTGAGAGGACCAGCCTGCTGCTGCTGCTGCTGCTGCTGCTGCTTGTTGGCCGTGTTCCTGAAGCAAATAGGAGCTGTGTAACTCCTGAGCAGCCCAGAGCGCCTTATATAGAGAAGGAGACCCCTCAGGACCAGAGGAAAAAATTACTGTCTCTCCTCACTCCCCAACACCTCCACCCCTCTCCACCTCTCCAGCCTCCCTGACTGAAGAAGGTTGTGTTCCTGGCAGAGAGCGCGCCTGAGTGCGCACGCCTGATGTCAGGAGAGAAGGAAGAAGAAGAAGAAGAAGAAGAAGAAGAAGAAGAAGAAGAAGAAAAGAAAAAAAAACTACAAACACTGTAAATCAGCGAGCTGTCAGACGAGTCAGTGGCAGACTGTTAGATCAGCCTCTGTGAATCACGTCGGGATGACACTTATTACCCAGATATGCCATCAGATCGCGATCAGATACAGACACGCGTCAAACACGCAGACTAAACAAACAGACGGCCGTGAACACAACAGGCAGAATCACTTTAAGTTATCTGTTATAAGTTGTTTTCTAATGCTTCACACGAGCGCGAGCCATGACGATGTTTGGGGTTGCCAGGTTGTGAAAAATCCATTGGCTGGAATTCATCATTTGAGAGAATTGCTGAGTTTCACCATTTAATAAGCCTTTCAGTTGAAAGGTCAATAAGTCATTAATTAAAGGGTTGTTATTAATAATTAAGTAGTTAAAGGGGCACTGTGTAGTTTCAAAGAAAAGAAATACAAATTCACAATTTTAATTTGTACAATGTTAATGATGGTAATAATACAAACTTAGAAATATCCTCTTTATATCTGAATAAACAAGCTGTTCTCAGAGGAAAATAAGGACTCCAGAACACTGTTTGAAGCTGGAGAGGTGGCAGGGTCTGCCACAACTATATATATGTACAGTGTATGTGAAGTTCATCCATAAAATTGATGTGGATGCCATTATAAAGTCAAAACTGATGTTTTCAAATAGTAAATGGATTTTTAAAATGTTTCATTGTTTGTTAACAATAATATAACTATTGACAAAAGTTTGAATTACTTCAAATTTAAAGTGTTACTAATTATGTGGTCAAAGAGTCTGAAAGTCAAAGTGGGTTTTACACAGTCTGGCAACCAAGAAGTGACTCAAATGCTTATAACTAGAATATAACACATATAACAACCCAGCCTACTGAATATTCAGGGGGGTCAGAGGTCGAACAGGGGACCGAATCCCGGTTTTCATTCAAACCAAGAGCAAGGAAAAGCAGGGCACCTTTGTTTCTATAGCACATTTCAACCCAAAGGCTGCTCAAAGTGCTTCACAGATTACACAGGCGAAAGCACAAGAAGGAAAATATGAAAACAATCAAAAGCAGGCAGCAAACGCACACAGAATAAAAACAATAAGACAAACTCACACCAGGGTCTTCAGCCTGGATTTAACAGTATTTAGCGCCGTCTCAAGTCTCAGCTTTTCTGGTAATTTGTTCCACAACAATGCGAACAGATCCTGATGATTTTTGAGTTGGTTGCGGCTTTCCGTCACAGATCCATTATCCACACATGAGCCCGTCCAAAAAAAAAAAAAACTAGAGTACATATTATTTTTACTCCTTCCATGAAGTTCTTTGGATTTAACATCATCTGAGAGTTTAGGTTATCAGCAAATACAGTATTAAAGGATAAGTTCACCCCAAAAAAAATGAAGAGTCAGTGCATCTGCTCATCCCTCATGCTGAAGCAAAGTCAGGAGAGGATAACCATCAGAGTGAGTATAACTAGATGATTACTGAATTTTCATTTTTGGGTGAACTTATCCTTTAAAACACTTCCCGCAGTAACAGGACATGTTTTTAAGAGACGGATCAACAAGGATCTCCTGCTTTTTTTTAAAAAAAAAAAAAAGGTTGCGTCACCTCGCTGACCCTGCAGAGGGTTCGCTGCGTTGTGACCCAGATATTTCACATTTTCTTCCATCGTGAGCCGAAACATCTCAGATATTTACAAGAGCGCGGCCACTCAGAAGGAATGTCAGCAGATTGAACCCTCAGACAGACTTTCTTCCCACAGGGGCCGTGCCAGTTTGGACTCTGCACTCAGTCAAAATACATGTTTAACAGGAAGTCTGGCCCATCGTGCATCTTCTCCCGCAGGATGACGCAATGGGGTCCCTTCTATCAAGCACAGTGCCTGGAAATACTTAATATCCTAGCCTCTGTCCTCAGCTGAAAGAGGCCACACTTTGCCCTTGTGTTGTATATCGGACGATTACATTACAGAGAAGCAGCAATTGTGATGTGCCACTCCAGAGATTCTGTAAATGTTGATATGTCGATCTAGTGGATCATATTATGAATCCACTCACTACTGCAGTATGAGAACCATATTGGCAAGTAAGTTATTTCTATCAGGTGCGTCATTTAGAATTAACTTGCAGACATCCTCAGTGATTACATCACCATGCGATGACATCCTGATTGTTTTTTTTTTGTTTTTATGGCTGCAGTGCAGCTACTTTTACAGATCGATTATCCAAATCTAAGTCCATCCAGATGTGGGAAGTCATGATTATTTAATCATTCGCCTCCTCTTTTTTCAGTGGTTGTGACTCTGAATTTACCTGGAAGCGGGATTTGACTTTTACATCTGATTCCCGCTGATGGAAAACAATGTATTGACAGCATAGTCAATCTTTACCACTGTTAATTGATCATCTTTAACTATTTTAATCATTCGCCATGAGAATTTTTTGTTGAGCTGGCGCAGACAGTGATCAGACAAATTATCCTGGTTTCTATCAGAGCACTCGTAAGATGTTCACATGTGAAACAAATAACCAGGATATAAATTAATTTGTAGGTGTCACAAAAAGAGCTGCAACAATTAATAGATTAGTTGCCAATCATCAAATCTATCGCCAGCTGTTTTGATTATTAATCAATCTGTTTGAGTCATTTTCTGAGATAAAAGAGTCAAAATTCTTAAATGTTATAATTTTCTGGGTTTTTTCTTTTTAAGTCCTCTTTGACAGTAAACTTAACATCTTTGGGTTGTGGACAAAACAAGACCTCTGAGGATGCCATCTTGCGCTTTGGGACGTACTGATGAACATTTTTCTACATCTTCTGACTGAAGTGACATTCGTTAACAAGTGAGATTGTTAACGAGTGCCACACACCAGTGACCTGTGCTGTGTTTAACATTCAACCTTTCAACGAATAACCTGTTTACAATCCCGTCTTTTACTGAGTTTACTGAGGTTTACCACTAGTTTCAATTTTCTGGAATACCACTGAGAGCAGCCCGTAATGGAAATGAGTGGGATCGTGGTTGTATTTGTCAAAAACTTCAGTCTGGATGTCCTGGTCCCTAAGGAGTCCCCTGTGGCAAACTACAGTCAGCATGTTACTCAGACTCGATGACTGTATTTTGTTTTTCTCTTCTCAGAATTGTCATCTCGTGTCTTCGTATCAACCCAGACACATAATTCAAACCAGGCCAAACGGAAACTCTCAACTCTGCATTAGCCTCAGTGGAAGACAACAGGATTGCACACCTCCAGCGTTTCTTTGCATTTTGACTTTATATAATCTTTAACAGGTGGTACCCTTGTTTTGTCTTTTTTGTGCTGCAGCTCAAGAGGAACCATACATACGCACTGAAGGGTCGTTCTTCTTACACCAGACTGAGCGCTGGAGAGGGGCTTGTGGAGGTCCTTCAAACTGTTTACTTCCCTTAGAAACTGTGGAGTGCTGGTGGGCGTCTAAACAAGACGCATGGAAATGAGATGCACGAGTTGGGGGGGGGGGGGACTGTGGGAGACTGAATGAAGAGAACATATGGTACGCGGGGTCTGATTGTAAAAACAAACCAGTGGGTGGATCACAGTGGAACAGGAAATGCACAAGAATCCCTCCTACGAGGACGAGGAGGCGATTGAGGTCCAGACCGGTTCGAAATGTAAGCACACAGGTCGAGGGCCGCTGTATAGAGAGGCCTGTATATACTGGAGCTGTAACGGTTTGTGACATCTTGAGTGGAGGACTGGCACCAGTGAAGAACATGCCGTGTATTCCAGCTTCAAGGCCGGGACGTTCACAGAGAAACTTCAGAGGCTAACAGTCGCTGCCACTCACAGTATATATTGATGGAAAGTGTCAGTTTGAAAAGATACATTTAAGAAGGTGCAGTGTGAGACAATTCAAATTGAAAACAACATGACAGTTTTTACACGATGATGTCCGTGTATTGTGTCGCCTCCACTCCCCCTGCTGCTCTGAACTCCCGGTCAGGACCACTAGATTCATGGTTAACCTATAAAATGTCTTTGTAAAGGTTCTTCTACAGGAATAAACTTCGCCCAAGCGATATACAATAACACCATTTTTTCAATGTTTTGATGGTAGTGGAGACACTGAGCCAACATTTTCCCGCAAGTGCTCAGTTAGACTGAAATGATCCAATTTTCATACTCAAACTAGTGTTGCTGCAATATCCCAATATTTATGATAACAAAGATATCAAACATTGAAATATTGATGTTTTGTTGACAATACACATATTTGTGTGAATAATCCAGTGGAGATCTCATCTCTTGTGCATCTTTTGCTTACAGGGTTCATCTCATTATCTTTCCTCAAGTAACTGAGTGTAATTGTTCTTTTTGTATGTTTATTTATTTTATTTTTGGTTGGTTATGGTTACTAAGTCTTTCTCCACCTGCTACATTCATATTTTGAGATTTTGAGGGCAATTTGTTTGCCAAAAAAACTAGGGAAGAAAAACACATTGTGACAGCCTCTACTGAGACCACTCTGTGACCTGCACAGGCATCTGAATCCGTAGCTGCAGAAACAAGCCTCGTCTCCTTAATTCAGCCATCCTCCACCGTTTTAGGCGTGCTACACATTAAAACGAAACAGACCTCCTAGTCTGGAAACCAGTTATAATCAAGTGGTTTTCTCTCTCCTACATTGTTGTATTGTATTTGAATTTTACAGGCCTAAACGGATAAACACACAAAGTATTTCATCAGAAGCACCCAAAATAGAAAAAGTTAATTATATCAACTCATCATCTCGTGACAGTTTGGGTCAGCCACTTCTGTAAAGGCTTACTATAAGGGATTTGTAGGCCGCCGTTTGTAAATACTCCATTCAAAGCGGTTTGGTTGAGTCTCATTCGCTTTGAGTTGGCGAGCCACCAACCTCAAGTGCTGTCATTTGACAAGTCAACAATTGATTATCCCTCGCCGTAACGCCTAGAAACTTTCCAAACACTGCAAAATAAGAAAAATGCTGGCAAAAAGCAGGGTCACTGCAGATACAGATACCACTAAAGATTTCTAGTGGGTTACCGTACACATTTTTGTATAATGACTTGTGTGTCTAAACATTGATAAAATCATAAAAAGAAAAAAACTGCAGTTAACCTTTAAAGCAACAAGAATAAAGTTATAACTTAAAGTAAATGAGTGAGAAAAAGCCACCAAAACGCTAAAATTGACCTTCAATGCGAACGTTTTGAACCCTGCATCATTCTCCATCAGATGTGCTGGCTCTCAAGGCTCCACCACTCCTCTTTCTCAGACATTAGCTGTGGTGGTTGCTGCTTGGTAAAGAGCAGGGTTTAATGTCTGTCGTCCGTCCGTTGAAGCATGACTCAACACAGCCATAAGATGTTGTTGGAGAAGATGGAGCACACACACGTGACAAGATCCCTTTGTTCTCTTCTGCTGCTGCTGCAAGTGGTTTTGCTCGGTTGCGGTAGCGTACTCAAGTTTTGGTTACTCATCGCCACTCTGAACAAATATTTTTGATGCGTGGCACTTTAATCATCTAATGGCAAAATAACATGCTTATATTACAGGAAAGTAACATCATAAACTCGCCCCATCGTTCCGCTCCTTGCATTGTGACCCAGAGGACGCTGGATTACTACGACCACTCAAATTACTGGCTTGTGTTAGAAAAATATGTTCAACAAACCACTCAACCCCTTTAAAAAGGCCCATGTGGAGCAACATACGCGCACACACCATAATCCATGCAGGCTGAAGGAGACACTTGTGAGTAGAGGTGGTCTATTGGTGGGTGTCCAAACATATAATTTGCCCTTCAGGCTGCGGGGCGATAAAAAAAAAAAAAATACAAGTTCTTGTAGTTGCCATTGCCACTGACATTAACAAGGAAAATACTGAGCCTGATTGTAAGTTTGAGAGCAAAGCCACATTTCAGTGGACGGCAGAGCTATAGTAAGGAGGGAATAAATAGTAAGGAACACTAAAGGGCAGAAAAACCTTACATGGCAGATTTTTCAATGATGGGTCTGCTTCCCATTAAAGCAAACAGAGGCGAGCTCGGCCTCGGCCCTGAAGAGAGCACTGCGGGCACCGGGGCCGCCAGCTCGACCACAGGAGAGGGGAGATACAACATACTACAAATACTACACATAGTATATGTTGACATACAGGAACAAGAGAGCAATTAGTCGTGTGTGGTAGACCAAGACGCTGTGGATCGTTTTGTTGTTTTGGTTTATTGTGCACATTGTTCTGTAGGCCAGTCCAGAGTGTAGAGACTGCAGATGTTTCCAGTATTTACTGTATTATAAGAAAGCCAAGTAGTCTTCTGACTACACTTCATTAGCAAACTGCTTTTTGCACAATCCTTTATTTGAACAATTAACAAAATAGAATGCTGGAGGCTTAAAATTAAAAGACAGTATAGATTTTTTTTTTTTTTTTTTAGGTCAATATCCCAACAATTCCCAGCAGACAATAGTGTTAGGAGCACATACTGAAAAGAGAAAACATTATTGAAGCATTTTCACCAGCACATTTCCTGACCAGCCATGAGAGACTGAGATAAAACTATACAACAGAAAGCTCAAGGTGTCCCATTCAAAGTCCCAACTCTCAAAACATTCTTGAACAGGAAGGGGGGGAAAGAAAATATGCAAGTCAACAAATGTCAAACAATTTGTGCAGAAATGATCTACAAAGCCAGCAGCACAACTTAACTAGCAAGTTATGCATGATGTTTGGAACTCTAAACAGCATGCCTCAGTTTCCTGCGTGGAATGAGTGGTGGTCTGTGACGAGACATGGCTACAAGACCTCAGATGGAGAAGGCAAAGTAAAGTTTGAATATATGCTTAAGGAAAGGCAGCAGGGCCTGTATAATGTTGTCCTTTGGTTTAACTGTCGAAGATTTCTGGCTTTGAAACCCACAATAAAAAAGGTAAATTGAGACTGTGCACCATGTGATGATGTTACTCACATAGAAGCTAAAAATAATTTAAATATTATGTGTAATTTTGGTGAAAATCTGACTTAAATTGTATTTCTAATTGTAAGACTTAACATAATCAGTCTTTATACTTATAATCAAGTGTCAAGGGACATGCTTCTTTAAATTATACGCTTGCGCTGCTATTAAAATGCAGGAAAGATGTGGAACAACCACATTCTCGACTGTGTATCTTGTTTGAATTGATGAACAACTATGTGTGAGGAGGTGAGGTCTGGAAAAAAATGGGGGGGATTTTTGTGGATCAAAGTACACAAGCCTCAATCATGTAGGAATACTTGAGTTGATTACATTTTGAGTGTTAATACTGAGATTCTGACACTGACGGTTGTAAATAAAATGGGTCTTGAGAGGAAAAACAAAAATTCTGAAAAAAGAAAAATGACAAAATGGAAATAATGTCAAGCAAAGAACTAGTTCAATTTTATTCATCGTTGTGCTTTAGCCTGTGTAATTTCTTTTTCGTAACACCAATTCAAATGCAAGCATATTTTTTCTGAAGGGAGCGAGAGCATGGGGACATCAAATAAATGATCAATGACAAAAAGAAAAGAAAAAAAAGCTAATATCGTTTAGTAACTCAAACAAAAAAAAAAAAATCATCACAATCAATGAATGATCCAAAAAATCTTCAACAAAAGCAAAACACTATCTCCTTTTGTGCACATGTCCAGGGTGTATTCTGCAAAGCTTAGCACAGATGAAGTCCCACTTTCCCCTTCAACGCTCAGTTTCCCTCGACTGGGAGGAAATGCTGAGCCACAAAAGAGTAAATACATAGGTGTCAGGTACATTCCCCCTAACTCTTCACAGACATTAAACTTGCTGTTGGTGCCTGATTAGGGTTAGACTTGTACACTGAGTGGAAAAACATCACACATTGAACCTAAGGCAGCCCCCGGCTTTCTGCTCAGCTGGGGGGTAAGAGGGGTGGTGTGGCTCAAAACTACACTGATAAGCCACCTATACACAGGTGGAACCTTTAGACAAGTAAAAGACAAAAAAAGAATGGATAGAGAAGGAAATGTACAAAGTAAACAAGGGCAGGTTTTGCAGTGGAATCTGTCTTGATTGGTTGCCATCTCTCCAGTGCAAGAATTGAGTCTTAAAACTAGCGTAGTCCTTTAGGACCCAAACAAGTTTTCGGTCAGCTAGATTTTTCTTTTTTTTCTTTTTTTACATTTTCATCGAAGTATTTGCAAAATATGCAGTTGCCTGTCATATTGTAATCAATCAGTTTACACTTTGTGCACAGAAGCTTATTTGTTATTTAAGTCTAAAGCGCATTAATATCTTTTTTTTTTTTTTTTAGATAGTCTCTCTAAATCTAAACCCAGATACCATAACAAGGACCTCTCAAACAAGGAAGCTGTTCAGTTTCCATTCAATGTACCACCTATCTGTCTTCCCCTGTTTTTGATGGCTCAAGTTGTACCTAGATTTAAAAGCATCATAAAAGTGAGGAAATGGAGGAGGAGGAGTTGGTGGCAGAGAAGACGGTCTGGCCTTGGGAGGAGAGACTCATGATAATGCTGGTGCTGGGCCTTTTCAATGCACTAGGGCAGGTTCAAATAGGCTTTTTCTCTGCTGCAAATTCATTAGGCCAACAGTTCTCCTTACTAAAAGGCAAACACTGATATTTCTGGGTAATTTCCTTTAAAAAGGTAATTCAAACACAAGAAAGTTACCCCAGCAGTCCACTTGCAGCCTATGGCAGATAGTTCTTCCTGTGTGTGAGTCCACTGTTTTGCTATCTGAGCCGAGCTGCGGGGCTCAAGCCAGAGGTGAGTCTCGGGTCCTAACCTAAAACCCTAACTCCACCTCTGTCTTTTCAACAGTCCTTTCCTTGTTGCTTTAAAAGTAAAACAAAAAAAGACAAAAAAAAAAATTCAAATAAAAAACAGCAGTGGTGCACAGAAGAGAGAGCAGTCACAGGGAAATCTTTGTGAATGCAGCTTGTTTCTCTTCTTCCAAAAAAGAGACAAGGAAAAAGGTGTTGGAAAAGCTGGTTCTCAGGAAAGCGGGGACAGGAGGGAAGAAGAGGAAAATCTTGCAAGAGAACAAGTTGGGCAGTGTTCCTGTTCATTAGTTTGGTGTGTGTGTGTGTGTGTGTGTGTTCGTGTCATGTGTAGATGTACTGTAATGTCAAAAGTGCATTTTGAGCATGTATGTTTTTGTGTGCGTTTGTAAATATATTTCGGTGTTTCTTGCGTGTTTGTTGGGATGTGTATTTGTGTGTCTACAGCAGGTCGACGCGGCGGTAGTACAGCAGGTAGGCGGTGCGCTCTGCAGTCTGCTTCACCACCTGGTATTGGTTGATGACCTTCACTGTCTGGTCGTCAATGCGCAGCCAGCCGTTAAGACCAATGTGGAAGACATCAGTGGTGTAATGACCGCCTGTCGCGCTGTTCCCATGGTGATAGACAACTGGTAAAGTTGAGAAAGGGGGAAAAAGACATCAGAGAAATACAGGATATATCATTTAAGTCATTACTCCTCCATGACTTCAAAACTGGGCATTGTAGTGGCAGTTTTATTTTTACTATGAGCAGTTTAGCCTGAGGGTTGACCTACAATCCTAACATAATGTATACCATCAATTACAAAACATTTTCCTTCAATTTTTTTTTTTTGAGAACATTTTTCTAAATGTTTGGTTTTTACTCCAGGAAAACTAAATTAAGTGTTGGTTTTGTGGAAAAAAGACTTTTTTCCAAAATTGTGGTCTTCATCCATTATGATAGAGTAAAGTAAAGTACTTCCTGATGTCAAATGAAAGGACTACTGTCAACCAGAAGTATACAGAAGGGGCCACTCTAAAACTGTTGTTTTGGTGGATGAAGGAGGTATTTAGGTCGATTAAGAATCTTCACATTGAAAGACATGCTAAAAATACAACAACAAAAATAACTTTACAAGCCGTTGCAACAGATGTAAAAATGTGACTGAATTATTGAGAAGAAAAAATGAACAGATAAACAAGGAAACACAAACGCACCTGCAAAGAGCCTATAAGTTCTTTGGCCTTTCACAACTTTGCCCCGAACTCCAGAGGACAAGAGATCTGAAATTAAAACATGGTGGGGAAAAACAGATTAGTCAGAGAAGCTCTGAAGTACTGCTTTAATTTCAGTATTGTGACATAGCCTGTTACTGTCTACACTGCATAAAGATTAACAGATTTGAGTGAATTTAGCCTCTGTGCTGAAAAAGTGTGGCTACAACCTAAATTTTAGTCACATTATGTACAAAACATTATTTGAAGGTTATAAATTAATTTAAAACTATTTGTAATGTACAATATTGCACAGTTTAGAAAAAAGAACAGACTTATGCTTGTTCAAACTTTACTGCAACATTTTAATCCTGATTCACTCTAAATCAGATTCCTCTGAGGGTGTCTAAAGCTGTCCCTTTTGAGCTACTAATAATGATTTTGCAACCTGAATCAATCAATGAGTAAATACTGTGTCATTTTCCTTAGTCTCTCATGCTGAGCAGATCATTACTCTTGAGAATAACAGACCACTGTCTCTTTTAATATCAAAGACAGAACCATTTCTTTTAGAGTGTAAATCGTACCAACACTCGTGGTTAATTCTGCCAACTTATGGTTTTAATTATTTACAGCGAAAATTGAGAAGCCCGTTGATGTGTGTTCAGTCACTCATGGACCTCATCGAGGTCATCTTATGTTGGGAAATGGAATCTTGTTTACAACACATGTCGTAAATGCAATAGGGCTGTAAAGATTAAGTGACTGCAACTTAAAAAAATCTAAGTTATATGAACATTAAAACTGTTGACAACAGTGTAATGTGTGCACTTCAGGAGTCCATTTGTCAAGTTGAAGGCTAAGTGTGCTCAGTAGAGCATGTGGGTCATACCTTTGCTGATTTCAAGGTCAACGGGGTATTCAATGTTCTTGATCAGTTTCTGGCAGCCTCCAGTCTTTTCAAAAATAAATCTCTTGAGATGGAGCACCAGCACAGGGGGCAGTTCTTCCAGAGTCACCCTCCGACTGATCTCAATCTGAAAACCAGGAAAAAGAACACAAAAAACACATGCACTGAGAAAACGTGCTGTGATGACGATACAATTCTATCCAAGAAGAATAAAAGAGAACAAGATGTTATTGTTTGTTGGAAATGCAAGAGTTGCTGAGCCCTTCAAAGCAAGGACTCATGAATCATTACATTTTGGGGCTTTTAAAGCACAAAAGATAAGAGTCGGGATGTAGACCAAAGTTAAGTGTCTCTTAATGGCAAAAACCAGAGCGATAAAGTTTATCTGTTACAAAGATGCCCATTATACAGCTGCCGAGCAGATGTTTCAGCTTCATGTTCACTCACTGAACCATTTGCAAGTATTTTCTTTAGTAGGTGGGAGATCTTGTGTACTGAAACCCGAGGAAACAATAGAAGAAAATTCAGGCTCAATTGAGATTTATACCCTTCACCATGTGTGGCGAACATTACTCAATGCACATGGCTGAGAACCAAAACATTTTGATAAGTTAATCAAAACTGAAATTTAGCTAGGCACTATAAATACTACTAATATAACTCTCTGAAAGTGAAGACAAAACAATAACTATCAGGAGCTTATCATTACGTAAATTGCTTTGTAATTTGATGACCTTTGACATTGATCTTAACTCAAACACAGCCTGACAGTGTCCTTTTATTCATTACCTCTTGCTTGGTTTTTGAAGTGTAGCCCTGGACCGACTCTCGTGCCACCAAGGTTTCTAGAGCCTCCTGGACAGTGCGGATCTTCTCTGACTGGATGTCCAGCTGCAGAGTGAAGAATGGCTGCAGAGTGGCTGACTCTTTAGAGTTTTGCTGATACACCACCGATCTGACAACAAAACAAACCATCACGTTAGATATTAGAAGATACAATAAATCTAAGTAAGATATTAAAGTTCCTGAAAGCCATCAATACCATATTATTCATTTCCATAACTTGCTTTGCCTGCATCTATAGCTCATTACAACTAAACAACCAACACTGGAACCATCACATGGCCGGCCCAATGAATTATTCTATGTAAAAAGAATAATTTACCAGGGATTCAAAAAACAATTACAAAGAACAGTGCCCAAAGACATCCATGTGCTCCAGCCAAGCTCGTGGGCGTACATACCAGACTCCAAACATACATTCCTGTATTCCATTTCTCTCTGGTCACAACCATTTCTGAGAAAATAATCATTTAAGTCACTGTGCAAGAAGGGCAGTAAAGGACTGTGCCAGACCAGAACCTCACAGAACATATTATTTAGGCAGGCTACACCCGCACAGGTTCTTAACTTTCCAATTTGTCTGTAAGTTAAGACCTTTGTTTTTCAATGTGTGCCCCACGTCTTGTTGTCGAGACATCTGACCTCAATCAGCTAAAAGTGGCTGTTATTCTGACGGACTGCGATGCTAGTAAAAAAGCTGGCGGTGACTAACGGAGGTCTTACACTCTTTGTCAGGAGCACAACTCACACAGGGTGCACAGATGAAGAGGATACAATTATCTCCTACAGCTGGGGAATTTTTAACCTTCTAAGAAACGATGCGTTAAGAAAATTAAATACTCAAAATGACAGCACACAGTTCAACAGCCATCAGATTTTCCTCCTAAAACACAGGCCACATTATTTTCCCTTCACTTGAAAAATGCGTTTCTGAAATGGCTTCACAATGATCTGTCAACATACCTGATGTGCCCACCAAATATATCAGTAATGGGTGTGCGGACAAAGTCAGCTTGGCGAGTGATGGAAGTCTTGTTTCTGGGTCCAACTTGTTCCCACTCGTCCTCACTACCTTCTTCCTCCTTATCGGCAACATCTTCCTCCACACCTGGCTGGGACTCTGGTCCATTCGGTGTTGGAGCTTCTATACAAGAAACAAGAAAGAAAAACACTTTAGAGGACTTCAAATGACCTCTGAGTCCAATGTCAGATTACAGGTTGCCGGAAATCCAATAGAACTTCAACTGACTACAATGGCCAGTGGTAGAAGTTTGTGAACTACTTATCAAAGCTGAAATCTGGATGTGGTGGAGTGCATATTCATTGTAGTTTGACACTGTCGACTGTTGAGAAATGTAGGCTGTCAGGTCACGAATATTAGCAACAGCATCATTATTGCTTCCGTAAATAACAACGGTGTGCATGTTTACTGAGCTTATCAGTAGTTTGGGGCAGTTTATGTAGAAAAAATTAAAGGGATTTATGTTAAACATAAACAGAATAGCAATGAACTGCAAAAAATGAATGCCATTAAATGTGATCTGTAATGACCTTTATCTTCCTTGTGACATGGTTTTAAGAAAGGAATTGGTAAAAGATGCTTACTCTCTTCCTGAGGCGAGATTAGTTTTTTCAATGCCAGCATTTCCTCATGCAATCCGTTCAGAGTGAAGCCGAGATACTCCTCCGCATCCTCTTGTCGACCCTGCGAGTGGAGGATCAGGAAATCAGCACCAATTAAAAACACCACGAGAATGCTTACAGTCAAATAAAACACTACTGTGTGCACATTAAAGCCCATTTAGTCATTTGCTGAGATAAACAGACTTGAAAGTTTATTTTACAAGTGAGACAGGATGTAACCATCTCTATCAGTGTTTGTATAATTTAATTCATTAAAACTGAATCGGAACTGACTCAGCATGAGTGACTGACTTTAATCAGACAAGTTGTCTAATTTCTGACCTGAAAAATGGGCATTAAAGACATTAACAACATTCCCTTCGAGCACTGCATGTTCCAGACGAGTGACCATTAAAAAAAAACAAAAAAAAAACGCACATTGACACATTGTTTTGCAGTGAAGCAGCACGGCTTACCTTCTCTGAGAGACTTGACTTGATGAGAGTGAGGAGTCTATATATGTAGGTTGGTTCAAAAGGGACACCAGGCCGAATGTCTTTCATGACCTTTTCACCAACAGCTGTGGACACAAAGCATACCACATCAGTGAAGTTGATAGAAAATTATACTAAATGTCTTTGGATTTGCTGTCACACATCTTACCTTGCTGTTTGGCTTTAGATGGCACAGGCATGTTGTTGAACTCATTCACCAGCCTTACACTGGCAGACACAAGGAAACAATGGTGACGTCTCATTTTAACAAGTCACATTTTAACAATTCGATGTCAGCTTTCAGTAATGCTACTTACAAGTTGTCTATCATGGGTGTGGAGGTACATGGTCTCTGCGTTTCATTGTGCAGAGGAATGGACTTCATCAGGTGATACATGGGAGGGCATGCAATCAGGGCCTGTAGGGTCTGAGTGTTTAGAGTCAGGGAGGAAAAACGTGTGTGGAAAGGTATACAACAAGCTGCTATCGCTTTTCTAACTTGACAGCAATGGATGATGCTCTAATTTGATAAAATCCCTGGAGTGATTCTGTAGCTGGTTAAAAGAATGTCTTCTTTTTAAACTTTGGTTAGTTTTTCCAATCAAACTGAAAGAAGGAACTCTATTTTTCTACCTGTCTCAATTAAAACACCCACAAAGAAGGACATTTGAGGACATTTCAAGACAAGCTGAAACTCACTCTTCAGCAAGTCACAGCTTAAGACAAACAAAGACACTACACAACACAGTAACAGCATTCTTAAAATTGCATACTAGCTTGCCACAGGGCTTATCCATTATTATGGTATTTGGCTTCACACCTATACAAGCTAAATATGTTGGCTAAAGTCAAACCTGTACATGTGGAAAAACACTGCTGAAGCGTAAAGAGAAGAAAAAAAAAGGTGCATGTGAAGCAAACAGCAAAGTGAAAGGATACAGCGTTGATATAGCACCAGTTTCCCTTGTTGATCAGTCCTCTCGGCTGCAAAGACACTGGTTTATGTATCAACTTCACATTCTCTATAAGTTCTGGGGATTCAAACAAACACAATCCTCTTAAACAGGAAGCTTCACGCAACTACAACAAACAATGAAAACACATGTCAGCATGGTTTTGTGAGTGAGTACTTTCACGTCATCAACACTGGAGAATATTCTAGCAAATCATTCCTGAATTTTCATTTTCACAAAACAACTGTTCCTTCTTGTATTCCTGCCTCTTGTGACAAAAGCACAAAAGACTGGCTGAATAAAAGCAAGGACTTGATGTGCCACGCCTAGGAAGGGAGACCGCCACTCAGAAGACAGCTCCCATGGTAACGTGGGCATAGTTTTATAAAAACCATGATTAGCTGTAACAAAAAGACACAGTGACACATGCACATACGATGATACAAACAGAACATTAGTAGGCTTGTCCTTGTTCATCTTTCCTCCTGCAACTACATAGCATGTACTTGTGTTTAAATGATTCAAAGACACATTGCATTATCAGATTGAGACAAACATTGACAATCACGTCAGACCTCAGTTCAGAATGGACCCATTTCTATTTTATGTAGCGATTAACTATAATCCATTAATCATGCTGGTGCTTGATTTTTTTGTGAAACGGTGTTATGAAACATAACCTCTGGCGATGCGGTTCTAGAGCAAAGTATTAAGTATTTCAACTGAGAAGTGCCAGTGGGTCATAATGACCCACAAAGATTTTAATCACTTCTCTTGTAGGAGGAAAGGTGTGGCTACACACTTTAGAGGGAAATTCAACTTGCATGCAGCATGATAAAATTCTTTGTGACTTTAAAATGGCTGTTCTTTTTACTTGTATATTTAGTACATGACTTTTGATCTGCCTATGGTCTCCATTTTTTCACACCTATGACCATCTTCCATATGTGCCAAATTTTAAAGTTGTGAACATGTAGAAGAAACATTGTGTAAATGTTGCAGTACTGGAGCTTTTTTCATGCTCCTGCTATGTTTTTTCCCCCATTTAATTTAATCCAATCAGTTAAATAGACTATACAAACAGATGGTCTCTGACTCAGCGCTGGTGTAGTTCAAAGCAAGCTGGTCTCTTTAAAGTTTACATGGAGCTCTATAATGCAGCTGACTAAACACTATCAAATGAACACATTAAAAAACTACTTAGGATCTAAAATGCACAGTACTCTAAACAGTGAGAATAAACCTCAATCCCACATTATGTGGTACAGTTTATGGTCTCAGTATATAAAAGCATTCTCCCACAGGGAAAAACAATTACTCTCTAGGATCAATATGACCCAGTAGTGCTTTGCAGTATATTGTTCTGTTCAGTATGTTCTGCAGATACAAATATAGCCACAAGGTTTTATGGTTCATGTATAAGTAGAATGATCATCTCAAAACACACTGTTACTGTAAAATAAAAACTTGGCATCTCAAATTACACTCAATATCTGCTGAGCACTTTGAAAGAGACAGTGTGCTGAAAATGAGCACTTATGACTAAACAGGATTCTGTTTAAAGTGGAACTCAAAACCTGTGTTTAAACAAATGGAGGCCACAGGTATGTTTCCATAAACTATACAACCACCCAAACAAGTGTATGTACAGGCAGCATAATCAGATAACCTATATAGTCAAATCTTAAATACTGCTATGAGGAGGTAAAAAGCTCCATTATTAGACAAAAAACCCAACATGAATGGAAAAACAGTTCAGAAAACTTCTGTATCTGTTTGCAAGTTCTTAAATTAATGGACTCCAAAATGATCTCCATTCACAATAAACTGTGCTCGTTTGTGTGTTCACTCTGACTAGTCCGTCTCTACATTACACCAAACTACAACTGTTTGACTATAGTTTTCTCTAATTTTCTAATCTGGATTTGTTGTTTTTTGTTTGTTTTTTTTAACATCTAAATGGCATAATTTCTAAACTGTAGCTAGAATGGAAATGTTTGGCGATTCATTAATGCAAAGAAAATACTCAGGACCTTGAAATAATTGTCCAACAAACACTTAAAACCCACCTAAAAAGTAATCAAAGCACATAAACTAATTCACACTTAAAAGAAGTAGAATGTGTGTACATCCTCACAACAGCTGAGAGCCTCGTCCTGTGCTTTAAATTTCTTTTTGCTCACAACGTGTGAGCTTCGTTAAGCATTCTCATAATCTTGTTGGTCAATGAGATAAGTGGGTTACACAAATGTGACTAATGACTTAACATCTCACAGCTAATCTGGGTGTAGTACCTCCATCTAGTGTTCGTTTCATGAATTTCCTGAACATGAATGCAACATGCCTATAACCTCCAACTGTGGCAGGGTGTTACTGAGCAATTTGAACCACTCAAACTTAATCTATATATGTAGGATAGGATATAGAATTGTCAGCAGCAGAACATGAAGCCTGGTCACTTATCAAATCAACCCTTCAAGAGTATCATGTTTTAAAGCTCACACACACATAGGAATACATGTAGTAGGACCAGTACATTTGTCTCAACATTGCCACCAAGTGGAGGGGGGGTGGATTTATCAGCAAAGCACATGTCACACTTTAAGATGCAGTAACAGGCTATTTTCATAGATAAAAATAGCTTCTTCATATAATACCTGCAAGTCTAGGGGCCATAGGATCCTCTGATACGTGGACAGGGCCATCCTTGACCTCCCCAACTTTCTCAGGCTGCTCTGGCGTAGCAAGGGAAGGGGACACCACTTCCACAACATTCTTTACCTCCACAAAGGCCTGAGGCCCCCCAGGCAGAGGCTTGGAGTTGTGAAAGAGGCTAGCCCAAGATTTGGGGAGGTTGGCAGTAGGTACAGCTGCAATCGCAGGCGAATGGGCCTGCTCTGTCACTACCGACTGGGCAGCAGAGTCTGGGGAGACCTGCTGAGCCTGCTCCCCACTCTCACAGTCTTCTTTGTGTCTGTCTGCACTGACAGGAGCATCAGGCACTGCTAGCCCATTGGCCACCCCACTGTCTGCCAATTCCCTTTCCTCCAGTTCAGTAGTCGTAATGGAAGTGGCGACAGAGGGGGTGGCCACAGCAGCTGAAGGAGGAAGAGGTGATTTGGAGCGGGGACTGTGTGGGGTATCTGAAAGTTCAGGGCTCTGTGGAGCCAAAGGATCTGGCTGCTGATCTGCAGTCCTCGGTCCCTCAGTCATCCCTCTGCTTTGAGAGGAGGATGAAGAGGAGGAAGTTGCATTGTTGCCATCTGATAAAGAGGCAGCTCCACTTGTTAAGTCCAAAGAAGAGTCATCAGGGCTATCACAAGTCCTCTGATTGGCAGTAGATGTGGGGGCAAACTTGGCCGCTGCCACAGCAGCTACTGAAGTTCCTGTTGAGACAGGTCCAGGGGAGGACAGTTCAGCCCCTGACAATGCCTTACCGTTCACATCTTCAGCACTATGGTGTGGGCCTCCGAGTGCATGTCCATTCACCAGTGCTGTCACAGGCGTCCCATCTGCTGCACTGCTGCTGTTGTTACTGTTGCCAGTCGATGGGTCCAGGTAGTTGTAATACCCCGGCGGTCGCTTTTTCTTTTTCTTCCTCTCTCGCTGTCCCAGGCTGCCAGGGAGTCCATCCATGTCCTGGCAGGCCTGATGATTGTCCAGGGCTGAGGGCTCCGAGTCAGGGCCATCCAGAGAGTTGAAGTCGGTTCCATCAGGTACGTCAGCTGCCGGAGGAGCTGTCTGTTGGGCTTTCTGGGCAGACGGGCAGCCCAGGATGAACTCTGGAGCCTGGGGGTTCAGGGTGCTCGACACCTTGTATAAAGGATCGTTCACCCCGATAGGCTTGGAATCCATCACCTCGTCAACACCAAACTCGATGCGCTGATAGTCTTCTGCTGTAGATCACAATTCATTTAGTTAGCAACTCAACATTTTGTCTTCAAACACAGCCTTGATATATAAAAACACACTGTTGTATTACACTCCATGCTGCAGAGTTTGCTTTAAAATCCTTATTTCTGAACAAGTACGCCATCACCCAAAAAGGGGTCATGGGAGCTCTGACAGGATCAGACATACCAATAAAGAGGAAAAAAAAACTAGTGCTGGATCTGTTTTGGGCCCAAACAGCTAATGTTGTGTCTATGCTCAACCAGACCTCATTCCTTCTGAGCTTATGTGAATTCCAGGGATGTTGCTAACGAATCCAGAAGTGAGGTAATTCAAGATTCAATATTTCCAATGAGGTAGAGGGAGACAAAATGGTCTGAGGGCTTGTTTGATTTCCTAACCCACAGCCAGCAATCAAATGGTAATTGCCCTGATTTTATTACAAATTTAATTTAAATCAATTAAATCAAAACTCTTATACAAAACCAGATGAATATAAGTAAAGGACATTATCAATAAAAAATATGATATGGATAATGCCCAGTTGTTTTTTAAAAAGACTTGGCACTTGACTCTTTGTCTAAACTGTATTTTATACAGTTGAAATATATAAAAATAAATTTCAAAGGAATAACATTTAAACAAAACCTGTTTTGGACAAGAGGTCATCTACATTGTACTGTTTGGGCTGACCTTGAAACAAAATCTAAATAAGATTTACAGAGTTTGTATTCATTAGTTGCTGTTCCAATATAAAAGGTATACTTAGTTTATCTTTCTTTAGTAATGTTGAGGACACGTCCTTTCATCGGATCTTGATGAATGGACAGTAATGTAGTAAAACATTTTACCTGGACTCAAAATGTCATTCATAAATAAACCATGAATGTAGATGAACCACATCCTCTATGCAGTTTGTATTCTGATGGCCACATCTGATCAGCATATGATTATTTAAAACTGTTGCGGTATGCTAGTGTGCCAATTAGGGGTGGCGCAATATTGATATTAAAATATGAAATGTTGATATCGTGTTTATAATACACATGGTAATATCATGTGAATAATCCAGTGACGATGTTTGGGCCTTGTGCATCTTTTGTTTATGAGCTCACCTGGTTGCCTTTTCAATAAATTGATCTCATTGCAATTGTTCTGTTCATACAATTTTTTCAAGATATTTATGTATTTGTCCACGATAATCGTGTAGTGAAAATCTAGTATGTTGACAGCCATGGTGTCAATTTATCCAAAATTGCAGATTTGTTACTTGTGCAGTTATATTAATTTTCTTGACTTGTGAAATGAATTTGGAATGGAAACACTGTAATCATCTTTATAATTTTCATAAGATATTCTATAGTGAAATGATGAACACTTTTATAATGGAGTCCTCATCAATGATGTACTTCAATGTGTGCCATTTCTTAAAATCTGAGTAGTTTTTATGTCCTCATTTTTACCTGTCATCAACTCCTCCCAAAGTAGAATAACATTAAACACAAACAAATGTCACCATTACAAAATAAATGTACTTCATTTAGATGAAATTTGTTGCATGGCAGCTGAAACAGTAAATGATTATGCAGTGAGAGGCGCAAAGTGAGAAGGTGAACAAACAGGAAACATTAGTAAGTGCAAATCAGAAAAATCATTCAAGAGAGATTCATCTCGACACAGCTGACTGGTCACCCAAACAGTTTGAAACTGTAAACCCTGATGTTCTTGCAGGGGTTAAGTATGAAAACAGCAGTTTACTTAGTCTACTGAGATTAGAGGATCTTCTGTTAGTGTTACTGAAATCACACTTCATTCAGTAGTAAAATCTTACAATGTAAGAATAAATATGCACACACATGTTAGCAACCACATAAACCATCACTATGCCCTTAGTTTAAAAAAAAAAAAACAGATGTGACTGTTAAATCATACGGAAATTCAATCGGATTTTAATCAACTCTGAGCCCTGCAGTTGTGAAAATGCATAATATGCAAGAAAAGATAAGATACTTGACAGTATCTTGAGCATGCAAAGCTCTACAGATTTTACCAACAGGCAAGAGAAAGAATACAGGCGCAAGGTTTAGAAAGCCACCAGTTATTGAAACCTGGATTTTGAGTTTTTAGAGCAAACGTACAACAGCTAGTCAAGCCACAGGGTGTCGGACTCCTCAACTCACCGCAAACCTGCAGTCCCATAGACTCCATAATATAAGGTACAGCAGGAGTGCAGTAACTTCCTAAATAGTCAATACAAATCATGGTAAGGCAAATGTCATGTGCAAACGGGTACCATTTCAAAGAAAGGTGGCTATTACTACATTTGTATTTCGTGGCTCGAAATTTAAAGAGTGAAAATTGCATCCTATAAAATGGTCGATATCTACACGGATTTGTAATCCATGCTAAACAATATACTGTAGGTATAAATACATGCAAAATATAATCAATCATCAATAGCATCTCCCTGCCAGGCAAATCTACCTTACATTAACAAGACCTGCTTTGAAAAACTACAGTGATGTCAACCGACAGCATGAGAGAGGTCAGGGTATTTAATGTCAAAGAAATTATCAAAAGCAAAAAAAGTATCATCTAGCAATGTAGCATATGTAAAACATACGTACCGGAAGACTGAGTCACGCACGGGACTTTGTCATTGAACGGAGGAAGCTGTGAGGAAACAAAACAAAAAAGAGTTCAAAAAAACATTTACTAAATTTTGTAAACAAATTTGATTGAACAACACTTTTTTAAATAGCTAAACATTAAAAAGTATCAACATCAAAATGGGTGGTTGAAATTCTGGACATTATTTTTTAAATGATACATTTTTTCTTGTGAAAATGTGTTGTAACCCAGCTCCTTACCTCGACATAACATCGTGGAGTCACAAAGAACTGATTGATCTCATCAGGGCTGAATTCCCCGAAGATGTACTGTGGGAAGAAATCAATACAACCCATAAGCATTTAGGAAAGGGAATATTGTAGCAAAATATATCATTCTATAAATTTGTATATTTTTCCTGAATTGAGGCAATTGATTTTTTTTACTGTGGATTAACCAGCCAATTATTTTCTTGATCAACTGATTAGATGCTTGGTCTATAAAATGTCAGAAAATGGTGAACAGTGGTTTTTGCCAAAGTCCAAGATGACGTCCTCAAAAGTCTCGTTTTGTCTACAACTCAAGAAACCAGATGATATTTGTGAAGATGGAAACAGATCTCTTTTTTTCTCCTCAAACTGATTAATCAATTCTAAAAAGAAGTTGGCAATCAACTTAACTGAATAATTAAAATGAGTTACAACACCTTAGATCAAAGCAGGAGAAAAGTTAAGTAATTATTGTCCTCCTTGCTACAACTGGAACTGATTCAAAAAGGAACAGTCATTGGATATCAAGGTACAAGGGCTCCTGTTGGAGTCAGTCATCAACCAGACTGAAATGCTTAGTTGTACAAAGGTAAAGCACCACATGAAGTGATGAGTCATGCAGTGTTATACAGAAAACATGAATACAAACAGATCATATTTCATTCCAGGACTGTTTATGTGAAATAGGTTTTTTCGAGTTTCTAACAGATTATTACAAAGCATCCTCGTGCTCAAAATAAACCAAAGCAGATATTATTTACGCTCGTAACTCCTTAACAGAACGAAACTAAAATATTCAGTCTGACCTTTTGAAACAACAGAGATATCTGACTTCTGTGCTTGTGATTTTAAAACTGTGCCCAACTGTTATTCACAACAGGGACTCTATGTTGTGTTTGTGATTTTGTAAAATTATAGAATTTATCTGGGGTTAACCTGCCTTCTTGTTATAATTCACTTAAATCCACTTACTACGATTTACAAGAACTGAAGTAATTTTCGTTTCCTTTAATAATTCTGCCAAGAACACAAGTATACTTCCTCTGGTATACCTCTGAAAACACTAGCCACTGAAAGACTGCCGTGTTTGCCTACGTTGTGAATATGCCACAGATTTGCCACTAGCAACGAGCACACAAATATGAAAACTCCAGTAAAAAAATGCAATTGATTTCTAAGTCAAGAAACACCACCATGTTATCCATGACAACCATTAAAAAGGGTTTCGCAGAGCCTTTTGAGCATGCATGAATGAAAATGTGTGTCATGATGAAATTAAATTAAATTAAAATCGTTAAATGATTATTATTCAGACAAGGAAAGAGAGGTGACCTACATGAATGCTAAATCACTTACCCGCAGCTAAACAAACCACTTAATTAGCTTGCAGGCTCTAGCTCTCCTAATGTTTTTTTCCCCACCACCAAACAGAAAAGGCTTCGAAATCATGACCTTATCAGAGTTAAATGCTCGTATCCATCAGGTTAACCAAAAAGTTCTGCAACTGCACCCAACAGAACTCAATTTCTACTTAGGTGTGACTGTGCATACAACCTTAATTACAAACAAGCAGAATTCAAATGAAGAAATAAATGGTGAGATGCAATATTACTCTCACCCCCCCTTACATTTTTTCTTTATTCATATTCAATTGGTACATTGTTTGTTTTAACTTATCACTCAATGATGTCATAGTAGAAAAAAAAAATTATAAGAAAAACTACTTAATAACTGATAGCTGACTGGTCATCCTTCAGGGGTGACCCTGCACTCTGCCCCACAAGTGTCCACATGTATATGGAAAACAACGCAAAGGAGAAAAGGTGAAACGAACCCACTAGCCATGCCGTTAATCCTCTCAGTGCAACGTGAAAAGGGAGGCACAGAGAAAAGAAAGTGCAGCTCAAGCATATGTAACTCTTTGCAAACGAGGCCCCACGCGAGGGCCCACATTGCTGAAATGGCACTACAAGCGACAAACAGCCAAGCGTAATCCAACGGCCTTGGGATGGCTAATACAATCACAACAGAAAGAATGTCCCTTTGCTTCTTTCTGCAGGCGTGCCACACGTACCACACTAAGCTTCCCTTGCTGTTCGTTTGGACTGAGGATTACAACAAATTAGCCATCTGTATGATTTCAACACAGTTTAGTGACGACACCACACGCCCACACACACACACACTCACACTTCAGGGCTATAGGAAGGTCTTGGCATATCGCACAGCAGGGCTGGAATTGTATTGAATATGATATGTACAGTATAATTCTACTAATTTTACTAACATTTACAGACTTTTAGCGATACTATGTCTCACACATTTGCAGTACAATGATACAGAACATGATCTTCCAGAGACTGAAATCAGGATAAAAAATTAGCGTCATTATGATACTTTCTCTGGAAACACTTTTCAGCTGTAACTGAATGATAATTCATTGTCATACATCTGTAGATAATTTCAAATTAAAACTCCCCATCATACGATTTCACCAAAATACACACTGTCACGCTGGGGTCACATAAAGGTCACATCTGTTATCACGTAGCAAAATTGATAAACTGAATATTGACAATTAGCCAAATGCATGACTTTCTGAATATATATAAATCCAAACGTTGATTTTATGGGTGACAATTATGTGGCCAGTTTTCACGTGTGTCAGATAGCGTCAGAAACCCCTGTTACCACATCTTTTATGACACCAGATTGGGGGTGTTATGTCTGACATGTTAGAAAAAAGACATTCCGACATTCACGGCCACTTCAGGTCATGATTGGCCAGCTGTGTGTAGGTGTGAAACTATGCAAGGTCTGAACTTCCTTTTCTTGCTCTCTTCTTTTTCTTTTCATATACAACAACTTTTTTTGGCACTTGTTATTACAGTACAACTAATACTGAAAGTTTGGCGCCGATACCTGTACTGTATAATTTCCAATATCAATATATCGGCCAATATAAACGTTTTGGGAAATGACTCTTCAAATGCGGATATCCAACATTTGTGCCAACACAGACAGCTGATCGAGAAAGGATACCCTTTTGACAAACTTTGTTTCAGTGCACTGGTGTCATTTTAGACAATAACGTTTATTGGGAATTTTTATTCATACAATTTCCCTGGAATCTTTTTTCAAAAAAGATCAGCCAACAACATCCACGCTGATACCAATGTATCTATGATATGCTAATGTTGGTCGACAGGTTTGTCCACTTTTCATGTGCACAGCACAAAAAATAATTCTATCCTGCTTCCATTACTTACAAGTCTTTGTCACAAGTGCTTAATGACCACTTAATGTTTCTTTCCAACGAGTTCAGAAAACACATCTTAGTAACATCTTATTTTCTAGAATAACCCGAAAGTAATACCCAAAGGTCTGACTGCTGCTCAAACAATCATTGTACACTGTAACTAGAGTGTGATGCCATAACTGGGGGATCACAGTCGGCATCACAGTGTTTGTTCTCTTAAACTGGTATGCAGAGTTATTAATGGACAACTTGGCTGAGCATAAAATGCTGCAGCGCCACTACAAATAAGGCCAGGCAAGTTTTCAATGAAACTTTGGAGCATGTCTGTGCCTGAATACTGGAGTGATGTAGTAAGAGAATGACAGATGGTTACAAAGCACAAAGTACAGAGTAGTATGACAGAGGAAGAAAGGAATCACTGTCATTTATACTGCTTAATGACAGGCGCTGTAAGCCAAAATCAACTGGTCAGCAGTTCAACAAAGTGGTAACACATCAATTTATTGTTATGGTCATAAGTATGCCTGAAAATAACCATTAATTTATTTTTAATTAACCGGAATGGTCTGCTTGTAAGATTAAATAATCAATTTTGTAATTTTTTTTTATTCAATAGTACATTTTGGATGACTTTATCTAATATCAGTCAGTCCTTTGTAGGCAAGTTTATTTTGGTGATTTGTCATTTTATTTAGCTAATGTAATGGTAATCTGAAGAGGGGAGCTACTGCTCAACTACAGACACTTAAGACAAACCCAGCAGGACAAAGAGAAGTTAGAGTTAGACGAAAAAACTTATTGAATTATGGGTTCCAAAACACTTAACTGAAACTCACACCAGCTAACACAAGAGCCCTGTAATACATTCGACTTGCTTAGAGCCGAAAATATTGGTCAATCGACAGAAAATAAATCTGCAACTATTTTGATGATCCACTGCTTCCAGTTTGTTTTTTACCCCTGTCTACTGATAGTAGTATCTTTGGGTTTTGGGCTATCCATCAGTCAAAACAAGACATTTGAAGACCTTGGACTGAATGATTTAAGTAGACTAATCAACAATGAAAATAATCAGTAGTTGCCACCCCAATGTTGTATACTGGAGGATTTATATAAAAGCTATCATTTTAGTCTGATTAAGATGGAATGATCACACTAACAGTTTGCATGCACGTGTGACATGCTAAGGGTTTCATTCTTATTTTAAAGTATTGCTGAGGCTGCTGTGATTTCCCATGTTTTTTTTTTTCCCCTTTTAAATCCTGGTGACAAAAATGGGAAATCTGACCCATGGATTAAACCAGATTAAAAAATAAAATAAACTGGGGAATCACTTGATTGTTTGGTTTCACACTACAGGGATCATACGGTCTGAACCACATTTAAATAGTGGCTGAGACATTTCAATCTGGACTTTAGTAGCATACCTATGATAAAGTATTGATTTTGCTGCTACACCTCTGGTGCATTCTCATTTTGTATGCATCTGGCATGACTAAGCGGAAAACTTTGGTCAACTTGGATGACGGTGTGTTTTGTTTGTGCATTTAGAGTGTGTGTTGTTTTCCCAAGGGGGTTGCTGAAGATTACTATCCCACTCACAGATTTATGCTTTGGCTGAACGCTGGGCTGTGCTACGCAGACATTATGAAAAAGGGAGGATGTCGCAATAATAGTTTTAAGTTTCAAAAGGCGCCATTTCATTGTGTGACATATTCTTCACTACAATGAACACAGTCGATCTGGTTTATTCTGAAACTTGTCCGTGGCTGCATGTTTAATCTCTGGAGAGTAGATCCATTTTTATCCAACTGCATTTCGTGAGAGGAAGCTCCCTCTTTACACTGCTTCACTAAATTATGAGTCGAGAGGAATTAACTACAGTTGTCATGTCAGTGTAATAAAGAAATGTCACATCAATGTCAAACATATTTCCTTTGTATTTTTACTAGTTTTGAGAAGACACATTTCTAAGGCACATAGGTATAAGTGATAACATGTTTAAACTACACAGCCAACAAACACTATTGCATCTCTGGCCTGAACTTAAACAAGTGGTACTGACATTTTGGTCAATATCCATACCTACGTCTATGGTGATTCACCACAACTGACTTTTTTTATTCATGTTTTTACATAATTAACTGTCAAATCTTTACAGCCAAAATACAACAAATAACTGTTCTTATTTTTATGTTTAAATGTAACATTTATGAGCCAGTTCTAACTGCTAACTTCTAATTTGGTTTCCATTTTTCTTGCAATGACTGACACAAATCTTATTATAAACTATCTACTCCCACAACTGATTTTAAAGATTTAATTTTACATACATTTGGTAAAAAAAAAAAAAAAAAAGAGGAGAAAACATGCTTTAACCTCTCACAGTGGCTCAGCTTAACTACTTAGATTAAATACAATAACCAGTGATGTTAGTATTCTACTTTTATATGGCACATTTTCAAAAATAATTACAATTGGCTGTTGCATTTTGACAGTTGTCAGACTGAAGCAGTTCTTGTGTTTGTGTGTTTGCAGATGCAGATACAGAACAGTATTGATAAGCACTACCAGAATGACCCGTTTGCCACGTTCTTTCCCAGTAGAGTGATATACCCTTCGCAGCTTGTGTGCCTTGTTCTGCCTGTGATTATTTGGCTGCCCCACCTGTTTATCAACTTCTCTTTCACTGTCTTTTCTTTTTTTCTACTCACCGATGCATTTTATCTAAAACAGGGTAAAAAAATGTAACAGCACCCATTTTATTTACATGAACAAAGTATTTTAGACAGAGGACGCACTATAAAAGAGGACTTGTTGAAAAAGAGGAAAAATGACTGCCAACTAGGACAACTAGAACAAATGAAATAGTTGACAGGGGTCCAAATCTGGTTGCCTGGGAAAAGTCTGTTTGATGTGTCTGTCACTACTTAATTTAAAGTATTGAGACGACTTTTATGTATTGTGCTTTTCATTCTATGCATTTTAAACAGAATATTACAATTGATGCCCCTTCAATGCAGGCTAACTCAACTTCAATGGGTACATGTTTGATTACTCATTTGAGCTGCCAAATATTCTACATGTGATCATGAATCATAAAATGTGCTGTTTGAAAGAAGCCCAGAAGGGTTTTCCCCATACACACTCACTTAGCTGAGCAGTGAGCCAATAGAAACACTGAATTTTGAGGGCAGGAAGGAGCGTGAAAGCATGCAGAATTAAGTCCTCAGTGAGGTTTCCCTTCCTTTGGTCGTTAGCCGTGTGCTGTTTCTTCAGCTGTCAGGCACAGTTTCAACCTGGTGAAGCTTGTATCTCTGGCTTCAGTTTTTATTATACTGTGTTGATGTTTGTCTCAAGTTGAACTTTCATTCAGTAAACTACTAGAAACTTCTGATCTTGCATGTCTCTGTCTGCATGCAGAGCTAGACTTCAAAATGGGCCTTCCCACATGATAGCCAACTTCCCCAGAAATGACACCAAGCTTGCTAAGCTAGCTAACAATCCAGGTTAACACGGACACTCGCGGTGTAAGGACACACTCGTGCAGCAGTGTGCAAACTCTATTGTGTTTCTAATTGTTTCCTGATGAAATCAATTGTCGCTATCAACGAAGGCCCACACTGTCGCATTTGTATTTGGCTAACCAGCTAGCGGAGAGACTGCAAAGTACAACCATACCACCTGTGCCAAGCTGTTAGCTTGCTAAAGGCGATGTGAGAGGCAAGAAATTGTCCTCTCCTTCCTCGCAACCGCTTAGAAACAGCAAACGATCACATGCAAAATACTCCACACAATCGTCATTGTGCTTTCAAGCTACTCATTTGCAGTTAAAGCAGTTATGGAAATATGCGCTCGGGGAAGGCCTGTCGCAGCAGTGGGCAGGTGGGCCATGCATACACGCAGCAGTTTTCTATGTCACTTAGCTCTGGGAAATAACACATGACACTTGTGGGATCTCTCACCAAAGTGCTGCTAACATCAGATTAAGCACGATGTTGTGTCATTTAGCTAAACGTGGCTGTTGTATCCTCAAAAACTGCAGCAGATAGTACCGCTATCTCAATTGAATGGAGGGACCTAGGGCCTGTTAGCTACCATGCCGTGTTTCAATGAGGCTTAGGGGGGCATTAGCAAGCACTTTTTAGTACTTACATTTTCAATGACACGACTAGCCAGATGTTCAAAATAACAACACGCAGCCGACCACATTGCTACTACAGTGTGGCACTACTTTTGGTAGAAATGTTGTACAAATGAGGAGCGGTCGTTGGTCTATAAATAACGTTAGAGAAGGCGTGCAGCAAGAGTTGTTTTGCAGGCTAACGTTAGCCAGCTAGCTTAGCTACCTGGTTGCTGTAAGAAGCCATGCTCCCGGTGAGATTTTCCTCTCCTCCGCTGACAAGATGAAAACTCTCCCGGGAAGGTGGTGTAGGTTTGTAATGACAGTTACAAAGGGTGTCCTACTTCGACGTCATTGTCATTTTCCCAACGTTGTCCTGGCAGTCATAAGTTTGATCCATGTAATGCATCAGCACTTCATGCTGCTCGCCTTGCCATCACCGCCATTTCTGTCTCTTCCTCGCTTGCTAGCCAAGCCAGCGCGCGGTCGGTTGTAGTGGCAGCGTGAGCTCGAGGAATAACGGCGAACATTTCCGGTGGTGGTCTGCTGCAGGACTTCACAATAAAAGTCAATTCATCTTCAGTCATGGATAATCCCCTGACGTGTGACCTCCGGTGTGTAATCTGAGCAATCAAAAGATATATTCACATTATATTCGCTTCTTTCCAAGGGCACAGTGAGTACAACCACTCTGAAGCAGATTTATTATGTAGAAGTTTTCATATTCATCTCATTCTGGTCAATGTGCAATAGTGTAAATATTTTTGGAGTTTGTGTTTCTTATGTATATTGTTTATATTGTTTCTACTGTTTTTTATTGATGATATATTTTTGCTATCCCCTTTGCTGCTGTAATAATACATTTTCTTAATTAATCATCTTATCTTATATACCAAATAGAAACTCAAATTGAAATGATTGCTTTTTTAAGGTATATAAAAATAAAAATAATAATGAATAAATAAATAAATAAATAAATAAATAAATAAATATAAAGGCAGCACCTGATTCTTTCTAACCCATGAAAACGTTATTAATAGGTTATATTCTGATACAAAATTGGGATTAAAATAGCTCAAGATGATCGTCAATAAGCAAATAGCGTTTGGGGCATCTTAAGTTTTAAGGCTCTTTAATAGCGCTGATACTGACATTGGTGTCTCTGAAATTATAGCCAATAAATGCAGCCAAGAAATTTCTACACCTCTAATCCTCAGAACTGGATAGCAGAATACGCGTAGGTAAGTTAATGTATATAGTAGATATCATTCAAGTAAACTCAATTGCACAACACATTGAAGCGGATGAATTTCTACCTGATACAGATTTTGTGAATAAGCATGACCACACTTTGAATTGACATTTATTTTGAAATGTTTCTGCGCCTCGGAAATGCTGAAAATGAAGTTGTGAAATTTTTTCGCGAGCTTCACGATTGAAGCGTGACCGCATGAGCCCCGTGCGTTCACGTCCGGGTTGGGGCATGAATCGCAAAAATTTGATTTTGCAAGTTTAGCAATACTGAAGCGGACAATCCCCGGTACAGTTTCCGGTTTTATTGAACTGTGGCGCTGCTGTCTGTTTCCTGTCACATGTGGATCAAAGTGACCGTCGATTTCCACGCAGTTTACTGTTTTAGTTTGTCACAAACAATAAATAAAGTGTAGGGTCTGTTAATAGTTCAGTAAAATAATATATATGCACAAGTATACATCCGACACACAGTACGATGTTATAAACTGGAAGAAGAAGCCTGTAAAGTTTAGATCGGCAGGTGAAAATTGACTAATCTGCTCGAGGCTAGTGGGCGTGGCACAGCACAGGTGTGTGATGGGAATTGTCAAACAGGAAGTTGGGAAAGGTGAGCTGTTTTTGTCCGCATACACGAAAATAAGAAAAAGTTGTGTTCATAACCGACAGGTAGAAATGAAAATGTCGTATCTTTGCAACGTTATTATTTGCAAGCTTAGAGACATTTTTCTTTTCGTAACCACAAACTTTGTATCGTCCACTTCACGACGGAGGGCGTTGTTTTGGACTTGTTTTTGGTTCCCACGCAGTCCTGTAACCGCGTAAAAACCTGCCTTAACCTGCCCTGCGAGCTACTTTATGAATTAGGAAACCTGTGTGTTTAGCCCTTTACCTCACGCAGACATTAATGTTCATTAAACCCTACTTTCTGCCTTACTGTCCACATAGTTAAAAGCCAACTATCCACTTTATTTGCGAGGGTCTGTCATAGGATTCATTTCCATAATCTTCTTTTTGCTGGCAGAGAGAAATGCCAGAGAGGGGAAGACACCATGAGAGGAGCGATGCATACGCAGAGCACAAGAGCAGGAACAGGGACCATCCACACAATGGAGACCGCCCTTCATATGACACCAGAGACCACAACCAAGATCCAAGAGACCCGGGCGACAGAGGCCCTGCTGGTGACAGGAGGGCCAAACAAAACAGACAGAGGGACGTGACACCTGCTTACAGAGACAACGATCATGAAGGACCCTCAAGACTGTAAGTGACTTTTTGATACACAAGTCCCTGTTCTCTCTGTCCTGTCTTCCACACACGCTTTTGACCACCTGCGCCAGGGTTTTTTCTTTTTTTCTTTTTTTTTCTTGTTATGCAAAACATTTTTGTTTTGTCCTTGCAGGTCCATGGAGACTTCAGCGTATCACTCTGAAGGGGAGTATTATGAGCAACAACCGAAACAAGCGCTTTACAATCTTAGATACATTTTAACCAGTAGAGGCAAGTATATATTTTTTGGTTATTTGTCTAGTTGTCTTTTAAATTAACTTATTTTATACAGGAAAAATATATGAAAACGCACTATATCCACACAAAAAGACACAGGGATGGATTGACATTGACAAATATAAGAACAGTAAAATGTTGTCAGATCCCTTCAGTAATATATTTCATTAAATGGAATTGGTTTGGATGAAATATGTTTTTATTGTATCAATTGCTTCTTCTTTTTAATCACCCACAAAATAAAATCCTTCACTCCACTTTATCTCCAGTTGTTATCTTGACGGAGCACAATTTGCCCTGCATGTGACAATCTATAATATTATACCATACCACTATTAGATTACTTTTTTAAGGGCTGAGTTGGACCAGATAGGGATTCTTTAAATTCATATATGCATATTATCACAAGCAGTGCTGCAGACATTTTTCTTATCACTTCTTTAATCAGTTTGCTTGTAAAATGTGTGAAAAAAGTGAAAAATCCCCCTCAGACTTTCCCAGGGTCTTAGTTACTTATCAAAATATTTTGTCTAACTTGGACAACAGTCCAAAAGCCAAGTACGTTCTGTTATTATCATTACATTATTGATATTTATTATCATAATAAATCAGTACTATTTGTTCTTTTGGCCACTCTTGTTTCACTGCTTTACATTGCTCTACATTCATGTCACTGTCTATCTTGTGTCTTAGGTCTGTGCCAGCTTGGGGAGCTGTTTGTGAATCTCCTTCTTGTCATTTGTGCTGGAGTGCCATACAGCAACAATGGAGGTTACCGTGATCTGGCCAGCCTCGGTGGAATCTACTATTATCACTTTGGGGGAGCGAATGCCTTCGAGGGAGCCGACGCAGACAGGGTGAAGGAGCTGGACCGGCTCTTCCATCAGCTCAAGCGGCCTCCATATGTCTTCACCATGGCCTGCGGAGGGGTTTTAATGATCTACGCCTGTGCCATGCTCGCCCTGGGCATCTTCAGAGTGCCTTACCGCTGGCCCCCTGTACTGCTGGGGGAGGCTCTGCTGAACTTCCTGATCGGCCTGGGCTACATCCCCGCGCTGGCCTTCTACTTTATTAAGCTGCAGGAAACCTACAATAATCCCATCTGTACGGAGAGAGAGGCAATGTACAAGAGCAAAGGGCACAAGGGCTTTGAGTGTCAGATCCACGGTGCAGATATCGCTGGAGGTCTCTTCGGGGTGTTGGGGGTGTTTGTTTTCATCCTCGGTGCGGTGTTGGCTGTCAGAGCTTTCAGGACAGTGCGGGAGCTGAAGAAGCAAAGAGCAAACGAGGACAGTAATTTATAAGATGGCTTTTCTCCTTGACACATTGGATTCAAGTAGAAATCCCTGTGGCAAGAACACGAGGTGTTTTTTGATAAAAGGGATTCTTGTGTATTCACTTTTGCTGAACCTGTGAATTTTTTAATCCACTTTTTAAGCCTTGAACAAGTTTTATAATTTGATTTTGTACAATTTTATATTCCAGTTTACATACCTCTGCATTGTCTGTTACATTCTTTATAAAAAATGTAGTTCATAATAAATGACTCAACTGGTATTAAAGTAATTGTTTTATTACTTTTTTTCATCAATAATTTGGGCTAAAAATTACATAGAATCGTGGAAACAAGTTTGTCTGATTTGACATCTCAAGTTCAAATAATTTGTGTTCCAGACCGAAACTACTGTGCATTCCTCAGATCTCAGCCTCGTCAGACTGAAGCTCAGCTTGTTGATAATTAATCCTGGCAGCTGATCCTGACACAGAGGGTTGAACATTGTCCTATGACTTGAAGTTGTTCATTTTTGTGTACATTTAAACCAGATAAGTCTTAAATATAAACATTTCAGCATTTCTACAATATAAAATATTTGATGGCTCCTGCATCGAGCGACAGTTTCCTTTCATTTTTTTTTAATCCCGAAAGAAGTAAAGCATCTGACATGTTTCCTCCCTAAAACTCTTAAGTCAATTACAAGAAAAAAAACATATATTTTAATTTTAAATGAATCACTGAAGCTTATTTTTCCTGTTACAACAGAGTTCAGGATGTCATTCTGAGCTTCACCAATAGATGGCAGATCTATTACTCATGGAATTTACTCAAGACTTTACCTCATGAAGCCAGACTGTGTACGCAATAACAGTGGATATTGTTCTCTGTTCAAATTAATTTTCTTAGCTTTGGTGCATGTAAAACATCTATGGGTTCAAAGTGAGGACATAAATAAATTCTTGATAAATGATGGTTCAGGATTTCAAAAATGAATGAAATGATAAAACTGAAACACAAAAACTGTACACATTATATCTTATACTGACCCAAAGAAGTCATTTTGATGATATTTATTGGCATGAAATCATCATAAAAACTGTGAGCAAATTGGACACTGGACAAAAAAATTCACAGTAAAAAGTTTTATTGCTACTTGGCTTGAAGTTAATTTAAAAACAGCTCGTCTGCTCAAAACTAATGATAGCAGCATCTCAAATAAAATAACGACCATCTTTCACTGTCAGAGTTCAAGGGAGTACAGTTCTGTCTGATACGCAGCAAAAGTGCTCATTGTTAGTCATCTTTTAAACATAAAACTAATTTTTTAGCAGTAATCTACATGCTAGAATAGAAACCTAAAAATATTAGATAGACTCCGTTTTGTACAAAGAAATCACGTTTTGTATGTACTCTATGCTTTTATGTTGATTTATATTCAGGGCATGCTTTCCGACATTAAATACAGTTATAATAGTACCTTAGAATAAAGTACCATAATGTGTGACAGTTTTCTGTAGAGTCCCAATCACTTTAAATTCTGTTAGCGGAGAGAGAAATATAAATTTGCATGAAACAATGAAGTACAAAAATAAATATCGGCTTCTTGGCATCGAGAAAAAAATATTCAAGCATTTCTAGAAAACAATGTACAGAAAGGAACCGTGAGATCAAACAATGGCTACTTTGGTCACATGTTAAAACGACTGGAGCATCTTCCATCAGTTTCATTCACCATATTCACGCAGATATTACAGTCAATCAGTTATTCACACGGGCATGCATACACTTAGTGTACTTAAGCTTCATTGAACATACACACAAACACGGACATTTTGCAAACATAGATGTACAGGGAGCCTGTTAAGTTGTGCAGAGAGGACATGATCTCTTACTGTTAATAAGTGAGTCAGCAGTTTAATAAAACACTGACAGTGTAGCCTGCTCAAATGCACATACCTTCTATTTTGGATTATGAGCATTATACCACTGAAATCCCTCCACTAAAGAATTAAAGGGAATATTTGAGGCCAATGCACTGTACTATTACCCTGTGCCACCTCAACTTGTATCCGCGCATACAATCGGCATATGTACATGCACACTGATTAGTCTACTGGTACTTCGTGGAGTAAATGTATACTGGACAGGACACTGGGTGAGTATATGGCATCATCCAGGAGATGGACTGGATGAATGAGTGTACGACAGCATACAGTAACTGAACGAGGTGGTTTTGAAGAGCTCTGAATGCAGCAGTGCCATGTCGCCCCCCGTCTGAGTTGAGGCAAACTGGGACTAAACTAACAAAACTACACCACAAATGAGCCAAAGGAAGCGAAACACACACACACACACACACACACAGACACACACACACACACACACACACACACACACAAATAAAAGTAATACAAGAGCAATGCAACTTACACACACAATCCCAATTACATACATCATACACACATACATCAGTCAATATTCATTTTCAGACACATTGAGAAACATGATTCTTGCAGTTTCAGGTGATGAGAAGTGAAGCTCTGATAAACATGTGTATTATGTACAGTTGACACTTGCATATTTGTATGAGAAAATTTCCAACATCCTCTTCCACTTGTCCTCCGACTTGTCTCGGATGTGTGCCAATACTATTCACAATCATAATCTGTTTTATGGCCTCTCACGCTCCTCCTGTGGCAGGTACAAGCCCCAGTGCCCGTCCGTGTTTCACCGCCATCAGTCCAGATGCTTTGAAACCATGTGTGGGTTCTGACAGCGGAGGTCTGGCCACAGTCAGAACCACAGAGAGTCCTGGATTTTTTTTGCATCTCAGACACTGCACAGTCTGATCAATAAAGTGACTGGAGAAATAAATGCTTTGCCTCATCATAAAATATGGTTCCCTGTTCCCAACTTCTGAAATCAGTGTCTGTATTCTGACTAAGCATACTAAGGTCAACTTCAGCTCTACTTAGTAATTCATATCCTAGACTACTGTTTTGATTACCGTCATTATGGAGGGATTTCAAACAACGTTTTCAGGAATTACCATTTAGAAATCAATTGGCACAATATTTGAACCAAAATGTAGATGCTGGATATAAATAATGCACAACATGCATGTACTTCCTCATTTTCTACCAGGAGAGGGCTCACTGGTTCATTTTTCTATATAGAGTATTGTTTCATTTAGTGTTAGGCTACTTAACACATTAACTGATTGTGGAGCTCATGATGAAAATCTAATTATTAGCCAAGACAATTTGTGAGATTCTGGTGTAATTGAAAGCTTTGTATTAAGAAAAGAAATATTTATCATATTTAAAAAAAAAACACCAAAAGTGATTGTTGTAAATTCACTGTCATTATGTGACTCAACATTATCATCATCTCTGTTGGCTATATTGGTGATATATTGGGCCGAGGGGAGCCAAAATAATCCCAGCACACTATGCTGATTATATCTCATATATTAAACTCAAATATAAATGACTCTGAATATCACTATTTTCTATGTACAAAGTGCTTTTATCAGTGTTTACTTCTTTCAAGAGACAAAAACTTGCAAATAACGCGAAATAGATTCAGACTCACACATTAATTAAGGCTTCATCACACTCATTCCTGTGGAGCAAACAAAGAATGGAGGGGGCTGCTTTAACAACAACACACCCCGAGCTGAAGACCTCTGTCACAAGCAGAACATGAGTGGGATGAAACAAAGGGCTTCTCCTTTCAATAATACTGAGTAGTGTTACTTTAAGGCTGAAAGGGAACACTGAAAAGGTCCAGCTATGTGACAACTGTGGAATGCAAGAACTGCACCACTTCCAACTTGGAGTGGCAACCGAAAAATATACATCTGATGCAGTAATCACTGACACGAGCAATTACCCAACTTTGGCCTTTCGCATAACCACAGCGGGCTTCAGCAGAACTGCTTTTCTCTTTTGGCACAAGGTGGGGAGGTTCAGGAATGGACAAACTGAGGTTTCCAGGGCTGCATAATATTTACCTGACAATTACAACAATAATCTTTATCTATTTATTTTATTTTTTTGGCCACTTACTTTCATATAAATATGATTGGTCCTACAAATATAAGCAAAAAACAGACTGGGAACGGATAATACTGAAGCTGAAGTGCTGTATGTGACTCAAGTGTTACTCTGAACCACTGTGTTCCTATTGCAGTGCTTTACACTGCTGCTAATCACTGTGTGATCTGAAGTCTACAGCTTTGCCCTCATGTGTGAGTGAAAAACAGAACTATATTAAATTGTAGCAAGACATCATTTGTTGTTGACGTCCTAAATTTCTGCGCGTACCGCACGTCTGCCCCTTAACTCTGTGACATACACAGACTGGATTGTACAGAATGCAAGAAAATAGGGTTTTCAGTTCTGTTCGTAATGGCCAAAAAGGACACCCTGAGGCTGTTCAGGCCCGGTATCAACACGTGTCTTGAGTGATTTGAACACATGTGGACAACTCTAAGAACAGCACGTTTATGAACTCTGTTTCAACTAACCATGCAGCCCTTAAGCAATATCCTCAGACTCCCTTACTAATAGCATGATTTCAAGAATTGTTGCATGAGAAGTAAGTTAAAAAAAACTTATAAATCACTGGTGCCTGGTGGCATTAAATAAGATACATCAAGATGTTTCTTTCCTTGTTTCGACTGATTTTACCATTTACACCAAATGTATTAAAGAAAATGACATATTGATGGTAAACATATTGAAACTAAATTAATAAATTATACTTTTTTGTCATCTGTGGAGTCAGTCCACAGACTCCCTTAAAAAAATGCTACATTTTGAAACTTGTTAAAGGAGAAACTTTATAGATTTTGTGAAATGCTGTCTGTCTGGGCCTACTTGTTAATTTGGCAAACGTTATCCATGAAGATATTTCCTTCTTTGTGTGAAAAACGTTGTATCCATTTGTTTCAGTTCATTAGGTGTAAATTTGCATATAGAAAGTGGAAGTGATATCCAACTACAAGAGGTCACTTGAGACGCATGGCGAGACGCAATTAATGCCAGGTGTGAATTGAAGCGGTCCACTTGTGATCGGATCACTCAGGGCGGATAGTGAAACCAAGTATGAGCAGCCTCCCTGGAATTCATCTGGACAAGTGGGCAGTGCATCGCAGCTAAAAAAGGACTTACTAAGACGTAAAAATAACTGAATTTGCCTGTAAAACATGGATGGATGTTTACTAATGTAAACGGTTAGCAGCCTCCAAAATTTGAAAACACTAAAATGTACAATCTTAGTACCAGTGGAGAAATTTCTAAACATATGGTAAAATAATGCATCTATCCTTCATCTCTTATTATAATGAACTTTTGTGCCTCGACTGGTTTGTTCAAATGACTGATATGAAATGATATTCAAAGATCCTGGGGTCTCCAGTCCACTCTTCAGTGATCATAAAACTGGCTAAATTTAAATGAAATGTTTATTTTCATACGTCATTTTTAAAGGAGATCATTTGATCGAGCACTGTCACAGATTTAACTGATTCTCTACAACACATCCGCTCTGTACAGTTGAATGACTTTGATATTATTATTTGACAGCTATTAAAAATGCATTGCTCTAAATAGCAACACATTTCAATCTTAGTGTCAGCAGCTCAAGCACAGCGTGTCGTCGCCTGCTAACTGTGAGCATGTACTATACTGTATAGATTTAATTTATCCGGTATAGAAGGTTCTATACGTACTCTGTGGTAGTGATAAAAATAAAACCTGACCGTAATGTTTCTGTAATGCAAATGCAGTTATTTTGTCTTCACATCTTCTAGTCCTAAATGCCTTACAAGCATTCATACTGTCTGATTTCTTTTGTAAGCCACAGGAAGACTAGGAGAGCAAAAGCTGTGCCAGTGCTGGTCACAGTGCTGGGGACATTGTCCCTCCTCCAAATCTAACTAACAAGCTCACATCCCCCCAGCCCGGGTGTAGGGGAGCTCTAGACTGAGTCGTCTGCAGTAGGCACTTTTTCAAGTTTCAGTCACAGGGCTTCTCTCCAGGACCTGAGAGACCACAGAGCCCCTGGAGAGGAGATTTGACCTCGCTGAACACAATCCCGTACACGCCCTCTAGATTGCTTGCTTTCCAAGTAAAGGGAAATGTTGCTGACATGTTTAAACACATGAGGTATCCCATTTCAAGTCAAGCTCGTTCTGCTCTATGATAGCCTGCCATCCTTTTCCCCACATCGTGCTATGAAATGGGATCTTGGTCGCCCGTTTCTAGGACACTCAGACCACACACAGAAACCCTCTTACACCTCTCATTAATGGAGCAGCATCACGGAGTGACTATCAATGTCCCACAGGTTCATCTGAATGGCAACTTGAGTTGGAATATCTCACATGTATGAGAAAAATCTCCTCTTCTTCTCTGGAATGGCACGGTCACAGAATTGCAGCCACATGGCACTGTGCTCCGCCCCCCTCTAGAGGGCGGTATCGTAGACTTCCTGCTGTAGGATGGGAACTGGGCCAGGACATGGGACCAGGTTGGAGGCAAATGCAGGGGGGTGAGGATGATCCCACACGGGGTCTTTTAAGGAAGGGGGTATGGATGGCAAGGGGGGGACTGAGACCAGAGTGTTCTGGCCCCTTAGCTGCTCCCTGACTTCCTGCTCCAGACTAGGAGGCACAATGAGCTGGTCCTCGGGGTCCTGCTGTGCTGGAGCTGTGAAATAGCCAGACTTCTTCTTCGGAGCCTCCAGGGCCACCTCAATGAGATTATGGCTGTCCTCTGGGGCAACCACAGAGCCATTGGACAGCTTCTTCCCAAACAGGCTGGATGTGGACGGAGACTTCTTCAGGTCGGCAATCTCTCTCCCACATACAGCCAGCAGGCAGCCGTTTGTAGCAGAAACCACGACGCTGTTCTGTCTGCGCATTTTGCCATTGGGATAGTCAGAGCCTCGCTTTTCAAGGTCCAAGTCTTTGGGGCTCTCAGGAGCCCCTGACCGTAGCTGGAAAGCACAGCAGTGAATGTCTACCTCGACTTCTAACTTACTGCCATTGGAGATAACACCCTCAAGCGGGGCTTCATCGTCGCTGTCCAAGCCGTTGTCAGACTGGTTACTGGAGAACGTAGCACTGGAGGGCTGCCGCTGGAACAGGCCTGGGTGGGTTCCTGCCCCTGGCACCATGATCCCACACAGTGTAGTAGCAGGGTGTAGGCTGCAGCGTCTCTCCAGGCGGGACGCAGGACCAGAGGACGGGTGCTCGTCTGAAGCGGTGGACCCAGCCTCGCTGCCCACCTCTGAAGCCGATGTTTCACTGTTGAACTCAGAGACAACACCGCTGCTGGATGACAGGGTGGCTTGGTCAGTAGGCCCGGGAGTCACGGACACAGGCACCAGGGCTGTAGGGGGACCCCGTGGTTCAGCAGTGGGGACCGGTGGCTCACAGGTGCAGCTGTCCTCACTGATATCTAACGACACCACCACAGCCTCAATGTTGTCCTTGCAACCATAACTCTGGGCGAGTGAACACAGCTTCTTGGCAGCGGCACGAGGATCCCGCACGGTCTGCACAGTGCACACAGCCTCCTGGTAGGAGACTCGTTCAAACAGCGCTCGATTCCCTAGGATCAAGAACTCATCCTGGGAACAGAGAGGCTCGGTGTGCACCCACGGCTTGGGAAGCACCCAGGGAGACAGATAAGAGCAGCCCAGCAGGCGAGAGCAGCATGTCACTCCACTCACTTTGTTGTCCTGTAAAACAGAGATGCCATTATAGTTGTGGATGAGTGTATAGCCTCATAATACACGGACCTCTGAACATGAAGACTAGATCAAACGTTCTACACGATGGCTCAAGTCTAAAAACAAAAACCCAACATACAAAGAACCAGTGCATTACCTCGGTAATAATGGCTTTACAGAGTTTCACTCTCTCCATCTCCTCAGTGCAGTTCTCCAAGCTGTAAACCTTAGAGAGAGGTACAGGTCGGCCATCCCGGCACAACACCGCCTGGCAGGTGCCCACATTGGCCACAGTGAGGCTGAAGTTGCCTCCTGGATCTGAAGGCTCATGGTGAATATAACACAGCAAGGCAGAAGCACCCAGTTTCTGGCCAGCCATACCCAGTTTCCTGTCCCAGAAAACACATACAAAGCTGCAGACAAATGCTGGACAAACTCACTTGTTGCAGCCTACAAATCTACACTGAGAGTGTGTTACAAAAGGAGGACATAAGAAAGCCTAACGTTTCAAAAAAATCAGTTCTACCTGTGTGAGGTGATGAAGGTGTTGCACATATACACGTTGTCAACACTGGAGTGCTGCAGCTCCTCGCACAGCACATCTCCCATGGTGCACTGCAGCAGCCGCGGCACTTCCTCGTTGCGGTCTCCGTCAAAGATTCCATAACATGCCTCCACACTATCTCCAAAGCGGTCCACAGCCAGCACAGACACACACAACCTGTCCACAACAACAGACCAGCGTTAACAAACAGATGAGTGAGATGTTCCCCTGACCTGCAGCCCCAGGTCAGAGGAAGCAATAACGGGTGGCAACTGGTGAAAGACACTACTGTGTCACCCCGTTTTGTTCGGTTACGTTGCAATACACATTTTGAATACCTAAACTGGATTGGTTTACACAATGCGCATTTGTGTTGGAATTTCATCTATTTGTGCACGACAATAGGGGAGAGGATAGAAATACTGTCTGTATTTGTAAATTAAGCTCTTCACAAACAACCAGAGAAAACACACAGAGACACAAATCAGTACTGACTTGTTCCTTTGGCCGCTCATTTCAGAGTAACCATGGTTCCATGGAGTGGAGGCGCTCAGTGAGTCTCCTGCTGTCGTAGTGGACTTCTGGTCTAATTTCAAAGTGGTGATGTGACTAAAAAAAGGGGAAGAAATGGCAGAAGGCGTGACAAGTGAAGGTATACTACATGCATGCACCAACAAAAATGAAATATCCACATTTGAATGCCACCACCAGTAGCACGTCTATATTATGTTCTTATATACTTCATATATTCCTTCATATAGAATCTAAAGCCAAGATATCCATGTTTATTTTTAATGTCTTACAAATGTCAGTGAGTTGCCTACAACTATTCTAAACTCAGTCTGTGTTTTGTGACTCACCTGAAGAGGTTGAGGGTTTTGTGTTCCAGCATCAGGCTGCTGTTTCCTGTCAGGTCGAGCTCTTGCAGTGTGGCAGGCAGCGAGTCAGGCAGCTGGATCTCAGTCAGCTCATTACAGCTTAGATCTACAAGCTACGAATGCACAGAACACAAATGAGCTGACACGGGCTGAATAAAAATCATACGCAGACAGGTCGGGCAAATAAAACCAGAACAGGTCTGACCTTGATCTCAGGCAGGCTGAGGATCTCTGGGAAGACAGTGATGTGGTTGGAGTGTGCTATGAGGGTGTGCAGTCTCTTACAGCTGGACACAGTGGAGGGGATGGTCTTCAGCTTGTTGCCACTTAGATTTAGCTCCTCCAGCTGTTCCAGCTTACTCAGCTTACTAAAGACACACATGAAGAATGTTTACATTATAAATATTCTAGGACATATGGCGCAGTAAATAGCCTCTTCAATAATGGTTCTTAATTATAGGAATATATTGTCAAAAACGAGAAGGTAGAAACAAATTAACAGAAAAATATGCTGAAGTTCAACTGATACAATAAAACACATGATGAGAGAGGATAAAAGATGAGACAATAAAAACAGAAACAGTACAGTGAATGAGACAAAACAATAAAACATGTTCAATGTCAAGGGCACACCATAAAAGTGGAGTTAAAATGTCAGTGATGAGCTAAGATAACACACCTGGCAGGAAAGGAGAGCAACTGGTTGTAGGCGATATGAAGGACCCGCAGGTTCTGGTGTCCAACCAACAGAGCACCACAGTTCTCATTCAGGCTGTTCCCCGTCAGGTAGAGCTCCTGGAGTGTGCTGAGGCTCTCCTCTGATAGGCTGCTGGGGGGGATGCTTTCCAGGGCATTGGCTGACACATTTAAGTATTTTAGGCTGTGAGGGAAGACGAATAAAAACGAGAGATGCACTAAATTAAATGTTTGCTGTGTTTCTGCCCACAGTCACAGTCAGGATTGCCTCCGGCGAGCGTATGCTACCAGTGCTGTCTCATTTACAGGGGGTTTGGAGAGGTTGGAAGTAACACATTTAAAATTCTATGGAAGAGTTGCCTGAGCAGAGGCATCATTGTAATGTGTGATATTTATGTCCAAAATACTCTTCAGAGTTTATTAGACTCCTTTTTGCCATCGAGCACAAAATAATACAAATAATGCTCATCAATCAAATGCAACTTTCCAGTTTCATACATATGATGCTATTCTCCTCTCCATGACTTTGACCCAATGCAGCAAATATTTTGGACCAGAAATTTGATTTGAGCAGATGGAAGTTGGCATCAGCTCTGGTGGTTAATATGTGGTAGATTCAATCAGGGAAAACTGGCAGCTCTAAATTATTACAAAATGTGGGACTGCTGCATCAAAGGTTGAGAGTAATCCAATCTGCAGCTCTTCATTTTTGTTTTCGGGGTTTTTTTTCTGTCTATTTCACAATACTGTTTCACTTTGTTTATATTTGGCGGACCCTGCCACCTTTCTAGCTTCAAACTGTGTTCAGGGGACCTTATTTTCCTCTGAGAACAGCTGGTTTATTCAATCATGGAGGAAGCGTATTCTCCAAAACTACATAGTGGCCCTTTAAGGTATTATTTAAAGATACTGATGCTGACTTATTGATAACACTGTTATGTAGACAAATCATTTAAAAATAAAAAAAATCAACAAAGCTTGTAGAAAGATGCTGAGTATCAATTATTTCCCTTTTTGTTGGGTCCAAAATGATTTTTTTGTGGATCTCTGTGTAAGGATTCAGCTACAACTATAGCGTCGTTGGCATCCCGTGGTATCTTGTTTTTCATTAGTGATCAAGAGTCTTGTGTTGCCAGTTTATGGAGAAAACATAAAAATGGCGGAGTGTACAGTAAGTGGCCACCTTCACTCCAGTACCCAGCCCAAGTGCTCTGCAGCAAAAGGACCAGTGTGCACATTAGTTCATCTTCTGCTCTTTGGAGTCAGCTGACAGAGTTCCAAGAGATTTGTTGCTATGAAAACAAGTGACTACATATATTGCCACATATCACCTATCTTTATTACATCGCATTATTTTTTCTTTGTCCCATAAATCAGTTTAAGTGCTTCATGATTATGACTAAGAGCATGCAAATGGAAAATGACATGACAACTCTCAATTTAAATATCAGTAAGCAAAAGGTATTTCCAGTTAAGATGGTATGACGAAAGAAGTCCATAGCAGCGTGATCAATATTACATTATTCTAACAACAGTCATGGCTACATTATAGGCAGTATTATAGCAATGCAATGTGCAAGTATGTACGTAAAAGCCACCTATTAGGCACAGAATAACGGACATACAGTAATGTGAGTGCAGGGATAAATGGTGATAGTTGAGGTTCGGGTTTAACGTTCATAGTTTTTTGTTTTCATTGTATTGAAAAGAGTTCATTTCAACATAGACTGTTATTGGTGCATTGCTCAACATACTGTTGAACCTGCACAGAGAGGACTGACAGTAATTTAATCCCCAGTGGTTCTAACGTAATTGGTGCTGTTAAGTCATTTTCTGTCATATATTGAACAGTAATAAAGCCCGTCCTTGTGACCCTTGACGGAACCTTGTCACGCTATTGTTTTAAAAACGGAGCCAGCCATTATAAAAGTAAAAGGCTGTCGACATCTCACCAGCCTCAGGGCTTTTTGGAACTGACTGTCTGAACGGATATGAATATGTGCCTCTATATCCATAGACATATATGTAACTGCTCCCCCTTGCAAGCTGTGCAGCTCTCAGACAACATATCAGGAAGCCCATCATGCACAGAGCAGTCGCTGCCATTACATCTCAGCATTAGAGACGGTAAAGTACATTAGGGCATTTGAACTGCTAATGGGTGTTAAGTGATTTACCACACAGGAAATAGGAGGGTAAATGAAGCTCCAGTTACGGTCTGGAATGCACCATTGATCTTGACCACAATCATCCCCAAAAACTGTGATGAGCTGTGATAGAATGACTCTCAACTTCCACCAAACAGGGAACACGCTTCAGGTAAACGTTTCAAAGCAGCTCCGAAAATAATCAAGTATTGGCATCAATAGTCTCAAGTACAGAATGGAAAAGGAAGCAGACAGACGTGTAGTGAGACTCACTTTAAGGCCTTGTAGAACAGACTCTCAGGGAGCTCAGCTAGCTTGTTGTGCTGGAGGTCTAGGGCTTCCAGAGGGATGTGGTCAAGTAGGTCAGGCACTCTCTGCAAACGATTGTTCCCCGCCAGCAGCTTTCTCAAGCTCAAGCTGTTGAGCAGTCTGTCGGAGGCCAGAAGAGACATTAGAGAGCCAGATTAGGACAAGAAAAAAAAAGAACAGGCCAACAAAGAGGAAAAGAACCAAAGAGCATCGTCTCCCTGCGCAGACTTAACTACTCGTGAAAGGGGAAGGATTGTCAGAAATGGCAACCCATGCTAACTAATCCATCAATGACCTTTTCAGCTTGGCTGCCTAAACAGACCAACACAGCAGCTTTTCATTCTCTCCTGAAACCATCACACAAGTCATGAGAGGGTACAGTGGGGAGAGGAAAATTATCTCATTTGCAAAAGCTTTGCTGATGTCTCATTCAAATGCAAATGCCTGTGTTGAGTGTGGAAAGCTGGCAGCGAATGACAGTAAGCACTATAGGACGGCATATTTTACAGTTGCAATCAGAAGACACAGACACTGTGTTGAAAAAGTGACTGATTCCAGCTGTTATCTGTGCTTTGTCCTTACCTTGCTTCCACTACATTGTTAATTCTTAAAATGGATATTGCGGAAAATAATGTGACAAGTCATCTGCTAAGTCTGAATAGCATATCCATGTCTTTATTACAGGCTGAACACAATTCAAATTATGCAACACAAAAGATTACCGTTTCAGCAGCAAAGGTTCAGGATTAGTGTCAGAATAAGGTCAGTAACCTGGAAGGAAGCTCAGACAGTAGGTTGTGCGTGAGGTCCAGCATCTCAATTTTTCTGCAGTCACACACCCAGTCCGGAAGGTAATCCAAAAGGTTCCTGTCTCAACACACACACACACACACACACAGACACACACACATGCACGCACGCACACACACACAAACACTCAAACTGAGCAGAGTTGGCATTTTGCCTTGAATAATACCGATGAGTAAACAGTTTTGAAATCGTAGTGAACAGGAGGTCGAACTGATATCCTCCAGGGTTATTTAAGGATGCGAGTGGTCTCTATCTGCATAATAAATAATAACTTATTAAAATAATTACTTTCCACAGTCACTACTCCAGATTAAGTGATGTTTCTTACACTGGCATACCATACCACTGGCAGACCATAACGTTTACTGCATAATTAAGACTACAGCCTGAATAACAAACATAAAGTAAAATGACATCTAAGGTTTTTTTTTTCAGATCTTCTGCTGATAAGTATCCACAGAAGTTTTAGGGTCTCTCATTTGTTTAGAATATCTGCCTTGTTGATAGTTGCTTAGTTCATATTGCACGTTTGCTTTGAGCTGCTATTTGTCTTTGGCATTATGACAAATAAATCCAAATTGATGATTCTAATTTTGTGCAATCTGTGCTAACCCTTTGTTAGTGCTGAAGAACAAAACTGAAAAAAATAGAGTAGATCACATGAAGAAATTTTGTCTACACACCATTTTGATCTGGAGAGAACAACTTGATAGACTTTCTGAATGTAGTCTTTAATGTAGTTGTGTATTAACTATCCAATTCACTATTCAAAACCACACCTTTATTAGGCTCTATGCTTAACTAGATTAATAAACACAAAGATGAGGATACTATTTTTTTTAGACCTCAGAGCTTCTGTTCAAGAATCTGTGAACACGCAGACCATAGCCACTTCTTATTCCCAGCCATAACTCACTGTGATAGGTCCATGTGTGTCAGCTGGTTAGGGACTGGATAGATGTTGACGGTTGTGAGGCCTGTGGGCAGAGAAAAGCAGCAATCAGCAGCTAAACATCTGGACCATCATATGTGCGTTCATAAAATGAATGTATCACTGGGGAGGAGGGCCTGAACCTACAGACAAACAGCCAATAAGGCAGTAATAACAGCTAGCTGACGCTTTGTTTGACTCACGGTTGCTGCTGGCATGAAGCATGCGCAGTGTGAAACCGCTGAGTGTGAGTGTCCCCATCTGGTTGCGCTGGCAGTGCAGAGTCTCCAGGTTACTGATGGAGCTCAGGTCTAGTGAGTCCAGGCAATTGTCACGTAAGTCCAGCTGCGTCACCTGGCTCACCGCTTCTAGGTTATCACTTTTCACCCAGCGCAGCCCATTCAACCTGCAAGAGATGAAATATCACTGGTTATTATATCTGCTGGAGCAGAGGAGGAAAGTCTTATATGAAGGAAACCTTCCAATTAGGACAATTTGTTTGCTCAGAGAGCTTGAACACAGAAGGTTTTTTTGTGGTTGAACAAATGCTCAATTGTAATCACACAAAATAGACAGACATGAAACTTTATAGATACTTCTACCGTAATAATAGGAGTAAACATGTGTCCTCAGAAAGACCAGTAAGATGGTCATTTCCTTGAGCTATTTGGAGGAGCATGGAGAAGAATTAACAAATACAATAGCACTCTTATCGGGCAATCAGTGAGAATTTGTCAGTGATAGATTAAACACATGTCATACAATCTATACAATTCCTATGTTTCATTAAAAATCTGACAATAATCTAATTCACTGGAAAACAAAAAGCATTATCCCATTTAGTGAATGGTTAACAGAGATGACCAAGATAGCCAATTATGAACAGTTGATCTTTAAAGTTAACAACAAACAGGATGTGTTTTGGAAAATTTGGGGGCCCTACATGGACACAGTGCTGAGAGACTAACTAGGATGAAGGGGAAGGGGACAGTGTCATAATACTGTATGAGTGATTGAGATCGATGGATGTTGAGGATGCTTACCTGTGTCTACTTTTATATTCTTTACTTTGTATTGTCTTATTTTTATTTTTTGTAATTTTCTATTAATTTTTTAAATTCTTTTTTATATATATATCTTTGTGGATGACTGTGTTATTGTAAATGTTAAAGGCAAAAAGGCAAAAAAAAAAAAGTAAATTACAAAAAAAAAAAATCTGCATCGTCCGTGATATTGTGTTTGCAGGCTGACACAGTGGGACCACTCCACTGTGTCTGCTTTTGATTCACTGGGTACAGCTTCTATTACCTTTTTTCATCAGACTCATCTATATTTAGCATCCTACCTTTGAAAGAAACATCCCAGTGGACAAGAAACGTAGAGAGATTCTGAATTCATGAGATATCCAGACTCTCCCTGATCCCTTCCATCCTGTTAACAAACAGCAAGTCCTCTTTTATGAGAGAGTCGTCAACCTGCTCATCCACCGCACTTTGCCCTTATAAATAAAGATTGCCAAACCACAACTTTAGAACCCAAGGTTGAATTATTAGCCGGTGGTGGGTGAAGCAGGGTTTGCTGGTTTAATCATAGTAGAAAAATCAATAAGTCGAGCTTCCTCGTTCCTTATTTACCCACCACAGAGGTCCCCATGTGGGAGACACTTAGCCCCCAGCTGTTCCCGTGGAGCTGCTGAGAGGCCAACAAATGCGTATGACTGTAGCTCGAAGCAGCTCCCAGGTGTAAGTGTAGGTGTGAAACAGGACAGTGCACCAAAAAAAAATATTTGTGCTCAGCAAACCTGGGGTCTATAAATAAATGTTTGATAAGAAGGTGAAGTTCAGACTTGTGTTCGTGTCGGGATGTTTGTTTTTTCTGTCAAAGCCAGGGGAAGAATTAAAATACAGAAAAAACTTCATAGATGGATGGTAGCGCAGGTATTTTACTCACCTGCCTTCACATTAACTGAATAATCGGGAGTGTTTTGGGGACGGGGGCCTTTACATTACATATGACATATTGATCGAACAGAGACAGAAGAGAGGAAAGATACTAAAGAAGTGAAGAGAGCTGTTTGCCTCCTGACCGGCTTCTTACCGCAGGTCGATGTTCTTCAGGTGGCTCATTTTAGCCAGAGAACCCAACTCCAGACTTTCCACTCTGTTCCCAGCCATGGCGAGCTTGTCCACTGCGCTCAATCTCTCCAGCACATCAGGGATGTGAGAGAAGTTGTTGAAGGAGAGCCCCAGGCTGTTGAGCTGGGACAGGCCACCCAGCTCTTCAGGCAGGGAGCTGAGGTGGTTTCCGTCCAAAGACAGCGTCTGCAGGCTACAAGATGGAGAGGGGGAGACAGTCATGATTTGCTTTCTTTTACTTCAAAGAGCAGTCTAAATGTCTGCTTGTAGATATAAAGCCCTTGTTTACTGGGCAACATCCTACATGAAGCAGGTACACAGGGAGACAACTGCCTGATTTAGCCTCATTCCAGATTGTATGAGAACATTAAAAAACCTTCAAACTGAAAAAAAATGTATGAAACTCGGGATCAACAATATGGTTTTGTCAGGGATGAAACAATAACAATTATTAGTAATCAACAAGACAGGTGGCTGATATTTGGAACGGATATGCACTTGTAGTAATGAATGCTAATCTAAGTGTCAACATTCAGAATAAGCAGTGATCAAAAGTAACTGAGTACAATTCACTCAAGTACTTTACTTGTGTACAATATTGAGGTACATGTATTTGATATTTTTAGTTACTAGTAACTTTGCAGTTAGGAAGCTGCATCAGAGCCAAACTACAGCATTTTGAAAGGTATTCATTTTAGCACAGTCTGTACAAATTATAATGACAAATAACAGATGTAATATATTCATTGTAAAACTATGCAAGATAATTAAAAAATATGTTTATTTGCCATTTCCACTGTGGCTTGTTTGTGACTATATCAAGTGTTTTGTTTTTTATACTCTCATAGATATGTTGTGTTTTTACATGTGACCTAAATACAAATTTGCGCATGACTCTGTGTACTTTTAATGTGCTGCCTAATGATGCATATTGTAACTTCTGCATCCGTGTGTAATGTACTGTATGTACAAATGTACAGCACACTGTATTTGTGACACTTTCTCTCACCTTTGAAGGTTGCCTATCTGTTCAGGGACGGTCTGGAGACTGTTACAGGAGAGATTGAGCTCGGTCAGCCTGAGGATCTCACACACACATTCAGGGAACACACCCAGACGGTTGTGACACAAGTTCAGGCTCTTCATCTGAGAAAACCTGAGGAAAGACAGAACAAAATGTAAAACCTTTAAGAAAACAGCAAAAACACAACAATCTCATCTTGACATTCACCCCATTAGTTTGCAAAAACTAGTCTGAATGGTCTGAAAGTATCTGCTTGTGTCTCCATCCAGTGTCTGAGGTCACTTCATAAGGATCTAGCACTGTTCCTGTACCAGAAAGGGTAAATACAAAACTGAGATGTAAGGAAGAACAGCGAGAAAACAGGAAGATTCACTGAGACAGACGAGCTCCAGCATATTTAGCTGACCTGCTACCGTGGTCCACATTTTCAGCGCACTGTCATGTCTGCAGAGCTATTTGTTGTGCCTCGGGAGAATGCAGAGGACAAGCGATGTCAATAAAAAGAAAGATATATGGTACAACTATCGGCTGAGACTCAACACCATTTGTGGAAATCCAGGGTGAACGCTGTGGAAATTAGATACTGTTGATTCATTCCCCACAAGTTCACTGTGGGGGTTTTGTGCTGTTATTTGTGCTTCGGCCCTGCACCGTGTTATTAAGACGGCTTTGAAAGCAGCTGGAAAAAGTCAGTCAGTGGCTCGGCGGGCAGGAAAGGACAGTGTTCACATCGACAAAGTATTCAAATCACCCACACTGGTAGCGTAGTGTTACCAGTGCATGACGCTACTGAGTTTAGATCAGCCGGTCACACATGTGATGAAGACAGTCTGTACTCTACTCGTGTGTGTGTGTGTTCGTTTGTAAAACTGGATGTCTGTATTTGTCTCCGCTGGCTGATATACTGCATGTGTTTTTGTATACATTAGCTATGTATGTCCCACAAACTGGCTATGATGAATGAAATGGCACCATGCGGTTGCAAAGCCACGTCTTCCATTTTAACATCACCTCCCTCTCATTCCCTCGGGTCCTGTGAGCAGTGGAGGTGACTGCCATGAGTCACAAAACAGATCATTTCCATTTATTCATGCATGCTCCCTTTAAATACACAAACAAAAAGAAAGGCGAACAAGATGCTAAGATTTAAATCATCTTCTTAGCAAGTAGCCAGTAATAACACACATCCAGCCGACCACTAATGCTGGAGGTATAAAACAGGAACTAGAAGGGTTGAAGATGATTATCGCTTTAGTAGCAATGCATCTACCTATTAATTCAGCTTGTTTAAATATGCTAAGTTTCCATCGAGGAGGTGTACATGAAGCTAAAATACCTGCCCTATTTTATGATTGACACGCAGGTGGAACCCACACACCTCGTATAAGAAGTCAAACTTAGCACATTAAACACATTAACATTAAGAGAATTACAAAAATGTGAAATATTTCACAGGACACAGGAACAGCTGAGTAGCTGAAAGGTTGGTGATTATGTCTGTGAAACATGCTGCACTTTCATTGAAGCACTCGTCAGGAGCTCAAGAGTGCATTGTTACATTATCAGCGCAGGAAATGCAACGGTAAATATGCAGGGGCTGAAAAAATTATCATCATATGTCCTGAGAAATTATTGCCAAAAAGCATGAGATAATAGAGTGCAAATTAGGAACACTGGTGAGCTGTCACCGAGCAAATTTTAGCCCTTTTCAGAAGTGCATTTCTTCACATATCTATAACAGCAATTTAAATTTGTCTCCGTCTCATGTGTGAGGTCCTAAGGTCCCTCGTTACTTTTACGCAATCAACCAACAAAGCCTGCATAGTAGGCCTCCAAATGAAGGTTTCATTATAATAAAAAGTATAATGTTCCACCTCTAAGCTCATATCTTCCAAGCTGGGTCAATCTTCATACTTTCACTGTTAATGAACCAATGTGTGTGGGATGGGGAGAGTATAAACACTGTAACCTCCGTTATTGCCCGAGTGTGCGTGTCCATTCTCAAAGCATATTTCAGCCAAAGGGGCATGATCCCGGTCTCATGTGTCCATCTGTTAGCAAATGTTTGTGTGCGACTATTCCGTTTAAGGATGTGCGATTACCTGGGGAGGTTGAGGAGGCCGCCGGGTCCCTGCAGGCTCATGAAGTTGTGTCGCAGGTTGAGATGTGTGATGTCCTGACTGTAAAAGAGATATTCAGGCACCGCTTCTAGACTGTAGCAGGACAGGTCCACCAGGCTGACTGTCTGAGACACCACCTGCAAAGACAACACACACACACACACACACACACACACACACACACACACAAAAGTTAAGAAAAGAAACTCCAAGTGCTTACTGTGAGTAATAATATTATCTATTTGCTATGTCAGCATTACATCTTCCATATCACAACATGTGGCTCATAGCAAAACTGAAACTAGACTAACAGACTTTCCCTGAGCTGCCTGTTGCCTACAGTACACACTGCCTTGTGATCCGAGGAGTATTACCACAGTCAGGCATCAGACTCCGCAACACCTCAAGCCCTGTTGTCAACTCCAACCTTACAATACCCAACAGCACAACACCTTCAACACCCAACAGCACAGGCAGAAATGTTTAACTATGAGGTATTAAAGTTGTTTTTTTACGTTGGCGCATCATCCGACGTTTCCCAGAAAGTTACAGAAATATTGTGGGTTTAACCATTGTTGGAAACTTCTGGGATAACTCCAGTACACAACTCAATAAAAATATACAACAAATGTCTCTCTGAAATGTTACGTGCTATATATTTAGGTGAGCGGGGAAAGTGGACCAAGCCAGCGACTATATTGGCCTCAGATTACGCAAGCAGCCAGCTGCCTTGCCAAGACATTACTTGAGACAGACAATGCCCCAGTTTCCAGCTCAATGAAGTTCATCTTCTAGGGAAGCACAGTCGTCATTAATTAAGAGAGTAAGAGAGTAGCTCCTTAATATGAGGCAGCTACAGTCAGGCCTTAGCAAACATGTGTACACCTATTTAACTAATACTAATACATTCCAATACAACAGATATAAATCCTGCCCTCAGGAGGGTTATGATGTTTGGTCTTTGTTGAAATTGTCTCAGAGACGTGTTGCTGTCCTGCCTTTGTCTCAGATAAAGTATCCCCTCAGGCCCACGGGTTGAATGTGAGGTGCACATTCTCCTCACATGTAGCAGAATTAAATTGTGCGAGTGTTCAGGAGTGTGTAACTGCATCTACATGTGTGATTTTGTACTCATTTTGGCACAGTTCGAACCTCTCTGTTTACAGTAAAGTAACACAGCTTCGTCTCACATTTTTCTCATAAAAAATGCAGCTGCACAGACCCTCCACCATCTCCGAGATGATTGTTTACAGGCCAGTGCAGAGCTCGTCCCGTCCAGTCTGAGGACAGTCTCCTCCATTAACTACAGGGCTGCGCACTGTGCAGCAACCCAGAAAATGGGACGGCTGCTCAGCAGAGCGTGACATCACGTCACTGCTTTTAGAGATGACAAACACAAAACTGCTCATCTCCCGCAAAAGCTACTCATCCAGCAGCCACTTAAAAAAGCGCCTCCTCTTTAGAAAGAGTAATTAAGTGATGTGAGAGTGGGACGATGGACACAGATTGACGGAGAAGAATTAAAGAGAGCACGAAAGAAAAATAGAAAAGATTTGGGGGGTTTTTTTCCCAATGATTTTCATGGTAATTACATCACATTTTGACTGTGAAACAATGTGGTTGATGAAGACAACATGAAGAGGAGACAGCTTAATAAAACCTCATAGCATTAATGGAAGTGCAGTGATTTTCGCCAGTTAAAGTTACAGTTATCAATAAGTCGCAACACATTCATTCATACATGAAATCAGATCATTTCCTTCAGAGCTGAGTAACAAGGACGCTCTGCTTCTGTGTGGTTAACAAACTAGCACAGCTAAACTCATTCCATCGCTCACCCTTTTTGGTTGCTTGCTGATGTGCAACAATCCTCGAAAGAAGCATTTACACCACAGGTCAAAAACACACAGAATATCTGGTTGCTTATGGAATTTCCTCAGGAATATCTAGTTCCAGTGAGGCAGCACATGATTGATTAAAATCTAATGATGCCACCGACAGGAACATTAACAAGACGGTGACGTAGCTCAGCCCCCTCTGTGCAGTTCCTGACTGTTTCAAAACTAAGCAGGGTGTTCGTTTTTATTCTGGTGTGATGGCTACTGAATGATGAGTTACACAATTCACTGATTTAATTAACCACACACACAATTTCAGCTGACGTTTAATCAGAGCTACACTTTTAATGCAATCACATCAAATTGTTGCTAGAAAGGGGCTCGACAACGTCATCTCTGTTCTCGTAAACTGCATCTCCACCAAATTCATAGCCAGTGTTGGCAAAAAGGGACCACATGTCGCTGAAAATAATTCTTAATTAATTTCCTATAATAGCTTTTTGTCTTATTGCATGATTACATAAAACCATAAATAGCATATTTACACAGCAGTCATGAGCCACTTTTCCGTTGGTTTTGCAGTGACTGTCATCTGGCGAACACATATTCCTTGAGTATAATATATAAAAAAGTACATTTCCTCGCATTTGTGATACTATATGAACGGCTTCTTAGTGGCAAAAATATATATATATATGTAACATAATGAGTGTCAAAACTCATCTACAGCAACAAGTTTCACACATTCTTACTTACTATTACTACAAATTCTGCCGTGCCGCTCTATGATATATCTCTACACTCCAGCGTTCAGTCCGATCCTGCAAACTCATGTTGCAGTCACAAATGACTCTCTCTGTCTCTCTCTCTCTCTCTGTCTCTCTCCCTCTCTCTCTCTGTCTCTCTCTCTCTCTCTCTCTCCACACACTCTTAGGATTTATGCACTGTAGCATAAACACTGGCCCAAATCCACCAAAAACCTTCATCAGTCTTCATCCCCAGTCTCCATAGAAACCTCTCATCTAAGTCTCAGCCTAAATACAGTGCACTAACAGGCCTCTCTAACCCAGTAATCCATACCACCGTGGTAGAGAGAGATCCTGGACTTAGCATGAATCTGCAACTAATTGGATTTGCTTTTTTTTTTGCTTTTTTTTTTTTTTTTATCTGTTGGCTTTCTCCTTCTATGGCTAATTGTGTGCTGGCTCTGCCTCGGTGGAGGCTCTCACAGAGGCTTGTTCGGCTCCAGGAAGGAGCTGCTGCGACACAATAGCCATTAATTAGGATATTAGAGACAAAGCAGGCTGAGCAGAACAGAAACAATGAATATTTCTTTGAAGAACAGCAGTGAAGACCTGGCAAGAGTTTCTCTGAAATACACAAAGCATATAACACAAATGGTAAAAATGTGTTTGGTCATTGTCCATCGACTAATCCACAGCAACTCGTGCAACAATGACTTTTACTGCTGAGGGCCTGAGAACTTAATAGAAGTGCCCTCTAATAGAAGTTAAACAGATGAAGTGTGTGAATAGAGGTATGGTGCTCAATCAAAGCCAGACACCGCTGAGAGTCTGCCTCCGTGGAGCCAATCAGACGTACCCAGACAGGCCGCTTCTGATTGGACGGCTCAACAGGCAGACGGCAACTGTAGTCCTAACGTCCTATCTCTGATTTAAGCACAAGGCCAGGGGGACTTAACGGAAACAAACAAACTGCCGCTGAGAGAAAAGACACTAGCATGCACACAAGCACACACTCACACACGTCTCTTGCTTACTTTTGATGCCTGCCGATGCCATCGCTGGTAGTCCGCAAGTGTGTCAAAGTTAACAAAATATGTCTGGGCCTGCGATCCGGCTGAGCTGAACATCAGACAGTGTTGCCTCCGCTTTACCTCCTCCACCTGGACATAAAGACAGCGCACTGTTACTATGAGGAAGAGCAATCACATACGATGAATAGAAGAATGATTATCACTCATACTCATTACTGTAGTCGTATTGTAAAAGAATAACTCGATTTCTAAGTAGCTGCTGTATTGTCTAGTTCGAAAAGATTTCTACAGTTTGTATCAGTCTTCTATTAGCAAACAATTTTATATGCTTACTCGTGACTTTTAGCTAACTATTTCAACTGCAGACTGCTGACTTTTCATATTTTAATTGCATTCTCGTGACTTTTACACGTGGATGTAGCAAATGATTTCATCTGCTTACTCATGACATTTACTTGCGACTTTCTGCTAAATATTTCCACTTTAAAATGGTTAGCCATTAGCTAGCTATTTCAACCATTTATTAATGAATTCAGACTGTTTCTACTTTTCTGCATGCTATTTTGCTAGTTTTTACGTACTCTAAACCCGTAGTGTTTAGGTGTTACAGATCAAAGTGTAGAGCTTTTTTTTATTCCATAGTAAATTGAGTTTTGTTCGAACACATTTTCCCAGGTACCCTGAAACAACTGTAGAGTTACCACCTGTGTTAAAATGACCCCATGTTGGGAATCCCTTCTTTGGCTAACACAGGCTGTGTGTACACTCTTGCGTAATCTGTTCAACCTATCAGCTTTATTCAGCCGTCCAGCCCAGCTATGTTGTTGTAGTGGATCCACGCTCCGCCTTCAGTGCAGGATCTCCCCTGGGGAAAGCAAAAGGTTAAAACCCCCATCAGGTTGTCTGAACACTGAACTCTCACCTTTCCTCCCACCAGGGGCAGGATGTGCATTTTCCCAGTCAGGCTGTCTTTGACGGAGGCCACTATTAGACAGGTGCCGCAGAGGATGACCTGCCGCTCTGCCCACTTGTGCAGCTGTGACTTGCCCTTCCTGACGCTGAATACGCCTTTGAGCAAGGTCCGCTCCTGCTGGTCTGCATTCACTGGACGCTCTGGAGGGAAAAAGCCCACACAGAGAGGTTAGTGTACATCTAGAGACATCAATCTAATACGCAAGAACCCCCCCCCCCCCCCCCCCCCCGCCACCCCCCGCCACCCCTCCTGTGATAAACAAATCCAGCTAATTAACAGCAAATGTTCTCGGCTACACATTGAATAGAGGCCTCCAAAAAATGAAGTCACATAGATAGTCACAGGTCAGAATGATATCATCTATAGATTAGTCAGTCTGCTTCGCTCAGTACTTCCAGGAACTGATCTTCCATCAGCACTTAGGATGGACACTGCCCTATTATCTCATGTACTGTACATCTGGTCAGATATCACGGCACAGTAATAAGTTTGATCTCAGAGAAAGCGGAAGAAAGAGAATCCATTCGGCTCCATTATTAAATCAGATCAATAGCAGAGTTCTGCTTTTACCTGACCCTACACAACATACTTTGTTGGGGTTTGGGTTTGTTAACTCTTATTAAGGAATTAATTTATTTGTCTCTCTGGCTGCATCAGTCACCTGCAAACATTTCTACAGATCTAACAAGCCAAAACTATTTAACAGTAACTTTCTTGTTTTAATGAATGTGTACATTTTGAGGAGCACTATGTGTCTGCATCTGCCATTAGGCCATCACGAAAAGAGGAGGTATAAGGGCCCAGAGACCCCCAAAAACATCAGACAACTAGTGGCGAAAAAAGCTGACTGCTGCATCACTTCACTTTTCCTGTGTCTCGGCCAAAAAGCTGCACTTGAACACACCACAAAGACTGCAGCCAAAAGCAAACTGCGTGAGAGAAAATACCACCAAAAAGCTGTAGACAAGGATCGATTAGTGCCAACAGCGCGGGAAACATCGCAAATAATAAGCCACAGACATTCGCCAGCAGCCCCCACACTGGTCAAGGGTGGTGCGTCAATGCCCTTATTAAAGAGTGTGTTAATTCCATGACAGAGACTGGATGTTCTCTACAATCCAATTATGTCCATATACCTTGGATCAGACAAATCTAGAGACATAGCAGTCAGTCTTCAGTCATGTTCAGGTTTGAAATATGACAGTGTCAGTCTAAAAACGGCAGATGTGGGCTAAGATTGGCTCTCAGGTTATAAAGCTTCCTGATTAATCTGTGAAATTAAGGATACGGGCTCGTCTTCCTCTCGAAGTCATGAATAATTCCTCCTCCTACTCTTAACAGATCAGACTTGAAATCAACATGCCAGTCAACACATCAGAGGAATGTGAACAGCAGGTAAATTGTCAAGGTGTCTCGTGAATATTGTATGAATATGTGACTATTCCTTTCTCTCCCTCCTCACTCTCGCTCTCTCTCTCCCTCTCTTCTGCTGGCCTACCCCAGCAGAAGCATCAGTCACATTGATGAATGAGTCAGGGTTTTGTCACATTAAACTTCACTCTTTTCAATTAAATGATGCCAACTTGCACAGCAGGAAGCCTTAGCTGGCCAGTGCTGAAGGACACATCAGACAGTGCTGCTGTCTCTGCCAGGCTTCAAGTACACTCAGGTTAATGGCAGGTCAAATAAGCAGAGAGGAGACACTGCCTCAGCCTCTTGTCCTCTGTTGTTAAATTTTCCTCAAACCAACTTATGCTGCCTCCCACTCAGAGGCACTCGTTGGCAATCTGCTCCCTTCTCCCTCGTTCTTGTCAGACTCACTCCGTCTCTCCACCTTCCCGTTTTCACTTCGCAAGGGCATCCAAATGAAATGAAGGCAGCTCATGTTTTTTTCTTCGCCAAGGAAAATGATAATGAACAAGCCGCGTGCTCCCGACAACAAATTGGCTGGCTGGGAGATCAATAGTAGGGGCTGATCCTTGGGCGTCCCCTCACTCAAAGAGCAAATTAGAGACACAGCCATGCACAGGGTCAGTAGTGGGTGATATGGACCTGTGTGACGGGGGGAGAACACCAGGATATGAACCACAAAGCTCTTTTGGTACAAAACTTAATATAAAAGTTAAAAACTATAAAAGCTGGCATTAAGTGTTTGCCCAGACCCTCGTGGATTACTCTTTGATTGGATTTGAATAATAATTTTGCCAATTTGATATGGCATTTAATTGAGGCAAAGCTTTGGTACAGCTGCTTTTGTTTAGAGAACATTAAACATTTGAGAAGTTTATTTAGTTTATATAATTAAAAAACTGTTTGAAAATTAGTTTTTATTCTTCCAAGCAATGTATCAAAAAGATATTTTGATATTGGTACCGAAACTCAGGTATGATATTGGCATTATTTGGCATTATGGGCATTATATTTCTGTGTCATTACCCCTTTACTGTGAGGGGACCAGGATTTACAGTCATGGACTGGCTGATCAGCACATTGCGAGGCTGCATGTCAATTACTAAAAGCTCTTCTCATTACATACTTCATTTGAGTATTTGCAATAGTAGTCTTCTGTCAACAACATCATTGGTTTATAGAGTACAGCTGACAGCTGAAAGAGTAAGTTGGAATAAATCAGATATAATATATTCATTAAAACACGTAATTAAGCATAAACACTCGCCCACTGCAGCGCTCGCATCAATAAACTCATCATCACGCTCCCACTCTCTACAAACTGACACAGGTTGACAGGATTCTCTGACTGGCTTCACAGCATATCACCAGAAACCAGCACACCGTCTCCACACTCAGCTTGGTGATGTTGTCAGAGGGCTGTATTCTTAAGAGCACCTCCTGCAGGAGGCAGACACACAGTCTGGTCGTTGCTTATCAACGTTCTGAAACTCTGTGTTACAAGAAAGAATTATTCAATAACCAGAAAACCAGCGAGAAGGTCAGAACAACTACGGCACCACAGACTAACAACCAGAGGACACCTGAAGCAGTTTTTGCTTACTATGTAATAGGGCAGAAATTATTACTTGATTAATTAATGACTGTTTTGATTATCAATAGATTAAAAGGGTCATTTCTAAAGTAACTTTCCAAAAGTATGCTTTTTCCTGCTACGGCTGCAGCTAATGAAACCATTTGTATTTCACTATTTATTATTTGGTCTACAAAATGTCACAAAATTATGAAAAGTGTTTATCAGAAATGCCCAGAGCCCAAAGTGATGCCTTCAAATTGCTATTTATGTCAAACTTAACAGTCCAAACCCCTTCAGAGATTCTTCAGGTAAAAAGTTAACAAGGAAATCTTTACATTGAAGAAGCTGGAATCAGCAATTTAACATTTTTGCTTAATAAAAACATAAATTAGCTTGAAACATAAATCACAAAGGAGCACTAAACATTAGGAGACATCATAGAAACTAAATATGATGTGCAGCTTCAAATGGCAGAAGCAGAACAATCTTCAGCTTAATCTCGAAGAGGCCTTTGAAGAGGGCACGCTCACAGTGTGAGCGTACAGGCTTCTCTTGCACTTCCATACCAATACAACCACCCATCTGAAAATCATTGGCCTATTTACGCAAATTCACACAAGTCCCTGCCATAAAGAGCAAACGTCCAGAACAAACACACACGATATCCCTCAAGGTCTGTGGGGCTATTAGTTTCTAGGGAAACAGGTTGTTCAGAAAATCAAAGTCCAGGCGGAGCAGGTAAACCTCTGAACTGTCTCCAGAAGCCTCCGCTCCTCTGTGGAAAGCCAGCCAAATCAATCCCAATCCAACTGATGACGGGTAGTGTTGACCATTCCCCGCGGCTCCACAGAGGTTTAGTGACACAGTCGTGGATGTTGTGCAACACTGTTTTCCGTTGCAGGATGTTTTTCATCCGCCCTATGGGAGTCTGGACTAGCAGGGCCACACAGAGGCGGCGCTGCCTCCACTCGACTAATCGTCAACGTGTCAAGCGGCTTCCTTGGAGACGCAGCCAAACCACAGGGACAGTGTGACAAGTGACAGATCAGAGAGTTGACCGTATGACTTCATTTCTCTACTCTGTTCATCTTAAGTGTGGCTGTATCTTTCACTCACCAGCAAACACAGCGATATCTCTCTTCATATTGCACGGCAGATGTGCAATGATGCCACGACAGGTCGAATACTGCTACCCGTATAACCAAAGAATAAAGGTGGACAGAGTAACAGATGGCTGGGTATCGGTACGTAATACCATTCAGGTTTCAACCTGAAATGCCTCAGTACTAAGTCATTTTGCACATCTATTTCATGAGCCAGGTGCAAAGGAGAGAGACAAATAGACCACGAGTTGCAAGCAAACTCCAGCACACTCTCTAACTTGCAAAACTACATTTATTTGCAACATTTTGAAGAAGAAAACTGATTTAAAAGACCATAATACTGTAGCGGCTGAGCGAAAAGCACAAGTGCATCTGAAGCGCGTCCAACCTTGCAAATAAGGTCTGAATAACATCTTTTCTAATCAATTTGGGATCTCAGACACTTATGGTATTTCCAGTTGTTATTTTCCATTTTAAAACAAGTCTTCATCTACTTTAGTTGCTTAGTAGAATTGCTGCAACACCGGTTTGCTGTGAAGCTCCACAAATGTTTCGTGGTCTACGAAACTTCAACCCATTTTCCATCGACGCGAGGCTGAGAGGATAATGCCTCAATCTTCCTTGAAGGCTAATGGCCTCTTTGACATCAGCGTCTTCTTCTTCTCAAGAGGACATGCCGCAACTATCAATGAGATGGTTACAAGGATAAATTGCGCTTCTATTGTGTGTTAAACCCCTTGTAAAAAACGCTGTGGGCAGGTTGGTAAAAAGGTAATCAAATGAAGCAATATAATGGTATCAGTATTAAAGGTACAGGTATAAAGGACACCCAACTCTTGTGAGTGTTGAGAAAGCGTTTCCACCACTCAGACCCTAACTAAAGTATCTGTTCTCCTGCAAACCTCTCAAGAATAAATGAACAATGCAACATGCATTTACTTTACGAGCGATTCATTGCTGTAGGAGGGAGAAGGAAAATTACATTTACCTTTAAAAACATGTAAAGTGACAGTTCAATGTGGCGACTTTCATCTCCTTTGCGTAACAGTTTTTGTTCCGCAGCTCCTGATTTTGGTCTGCAGGGCGTTTATACTTTTTTCGAATCTGTTTTGAATCACGTACTGGATGATTTCAAGGCAACTGTCGAGCGCTCAGTCGAACACAATACCCCCTGTATCCCAGAGCTTTTTATGTCTCGCTCAAGATTGCATAGATTGCGTTAGCATGCAGTAGGGGGTCAGTGGAGGCGGAAGCACAGTCTGATTTGACTCAGAACAGCAAGCTCTTTTTGGCAGCAAATTCAAATTCAGCCCACCACCCAGATGCCTCCCCATGGTGGTCCGCGTTTACCTCTATTGAAAAAAAAACTCCTTCCTTCAACTTTGTGCAAGAAAAGAAATTCGGATCCAATCAAATATAGCAAGTCTGCGCTGTGCAGAATGCAGATGGGAGACGCACAGTGGAAATCTGCTTTAAATACAGATGGCAGTGAAACAGACCATTAAAATGGTGGATATTTCTGACTTGAAAACTGACCATGAGTCTACGATGATAGACAGTCCACAGGTTTAAAATGAGAAAGAGGAAATCCTCAGAGCTCCATCACAAAAACAGCATATTACAAGGAGGGGCTGGCAGGAAACCATGGAGAGCCGGCTCTCTGCAGAGCTCTGTTGCTCAGGGCGATTCTGTGGGAGCCTGGATCTGAATAGAATTAAATTTTTCTCTTAAATCTCTGACTGCTTCTCCACTTTTTGTCCCTGTGAACCAGTTCTTTCTCCCTTCATACAATAACACGAAGAAGCAGCCTTGTGCTTGGTTATATGCTGTGATTTTTCTGTCCCTCTATGATTATTATGACTCAATGACAAACCGCCCTCAGTGTTTTAGTTACTGGTTCGTTGTCCATGTCATCACATCTCAGGACACCCACAGTCTTCCCTCAGGTTTAATTTCCATTTTCCACTAAATCAATAACTTATTAGGTGAGTTCACACTACTTGCAGATGACTTAATTAATCTGCACTGACACTGACGGCGGCTCTGACGTGTGCCGTCCGCGGCAGCTTCAAGACTCTAAGCTCAGAGATGTAAGATAGAGATCACCCAGGCAGAGGTGGATCAGGGCCCAGTGGACGAGCAGCAGAGCTTACAGCTCGGTCCAATCTGTGCTGCAGCTGCATGGACCAACGCTGGCCCTCGGGTCACTGCCGTTGTTTTCTCTAGCAGCGCTTTTTTTTATTAAGTCAGCATTTAGAAATGTTTACGCCCCTGTCCATGTTTGTTTTCATCTCATCCGTGCACCGCAGCAGGAGGGTCTGCGTGTGTGTGTGGGAAGCAGGAGGGCAGAGAAGGTTTGAGATAAGTTTCCTTCACAAATAAGAGGATGGAGAAGTTTAATAAATTACCTGCCGCATCGTACTTTGAAACACTTCGACGGCCTGAGAGAAAATAAGGCCATAAAACCTATTCACCTCCGTTATATTGCAGTGGTGACAGAAAACCTCAGAGACAGCCATCTCAATAACTCGGTACATAAAACTAAAACTAACTGCACGGTTAGAGTCCCTTTAATAAACTTACACCGCCTCAGGTTAATCTTACGGCTACTTTCAGGCTGGTAACCAGAGATGTGGACACTTAAAGCCTATTAAATCCAGAGCAGACACACTGAGTGCACCACATCAGGTGGTTCTGTAGGGGAGGTAGTCTTTACTGATGGACCGCAGCTTCCCCTCAGCCGGTTAGTCAGATCATTACCCCTGACAACAGCTGTTAGACAAGCAAGCACCTGGGAGAAGGCTCTCGGAACAAGGCTGTTGTTGTGTGTTTTCAACGATACATCACAGCCCACCTACAGCACCACTGTGGGTGGGAATGAAAAAAAAAAAAGGGTTGCCTTCTGCCAGCCAAAAAAATTTAAGGGCTACTGGTGAAGCTGTATGACTGGAGAGCTCCTAGGAAGGGGTGGGTGAACACACTGAGATAATTCAACACTACCACAACAACCTGCAACTAATACTCCAAAACGGTCACTTCTCACCACCTCCCCGTTTCTGGGGGCAGCAAATGGACAAAATCAAGTTGTGCTCTCAGCTTTGGCGGCGCGTCAACAGTGCCTGAGTACCAGTCATGCCTGGTCTCTGGTCCTCTTTTCCCATGAGTGGACAAAAGGAGGCAGGAAGTCTCTAAGGGGCCTGGCTAGACTCTGACCAATGTGGCCTGACTACTGATAGTAGCCAAGATCCGACCAGTTCTCATGTTGGCAGAGGGGCAAACAACGGTTGAGCTTCCACTGGACAGAAAAAGCAACAAGGAATGAGACTGAGGCCACAGTGAGCGAAAGACCTGACAGCTAAACAAACAATCAGCTGTAGCACCGAGCGGGCATAAAGAGAAAGTTGTACGGAGTCTGAAGAGGCAAGGCAACGTCACAAAACCACAACACTGCTGCTTGTGATTTTGTTTCTGAAGAGTGGTGAATATCAAGAGTCATATAGCAGGGCACCATTTTATCTGACACTAGAACTGCAACAATTAGTTGATTAATTGATTGGTCTTTTGAATAAAAACAAAAGAACTGCCAACTATTTCAATTTCAGCCATTTATCAAGCAAAAATATCAAACAGCTGCTGGTTGTTAAATGTGAGGGGTTGCTGTTTTTTCTCTGTCACATGACAAAAAATGAAGAACCTTTTGGGTTTACGTTTGTTGGTTGGCAAAAGAAGCAGTTCGAAGACGTCACTTCGGGCTCTGGGAAACTGTTTTCACATCTTTTCTTTTTTACAGTTTATGCACTCAGTTATAATTATCGTGTTCGCGACCTCTTGGATTCACAAATAAACTGATAAGCTTCCAAACTGAGCATGAAAGAATGTCTCAAAAGCATCACAATCAAGAGTTTCTATCTTATTGAGTCGATGTGAGTAGTAGTAATGCATTACTTGTATGTATAATACTTGAAAAATTGCATTGACTCAATTAAGTTTTTTTCGTTTCGTTTTCTTCCGCTTTGTTCATGCGGGTTGCGGGTGAAGTGATGTTACCTTTTTCAAGGTGGAGCGGGGGTTACTGGGGCCAAATCCAGTGACTCTATGGGCGTAGGCCAGGGTACTCCCTGGATGAGTCGCCAGCTCATCGCAGGGCCCTTACTGATGTGGTGGCTGCCACGAAGGTGCCAACTACACATCAGGAGCAATTTTGGGGTTCAGTATCTTGCTCAAGGATACTTCGGCATGTAGCTCAGTCCCTCCCCGAGGAGCCAGGGATTCAAACCAGCGACCTTCCGGTCACTAGTCCTCAGCTCTACCCACTGAGCTACAGCCGCCCACCATTGAGCTATTTAATATATTCAAATTGTTTGTGTGATAGAAAAACATAAAGTCAATTATTTTATTCGAGTGTATGTTGCATTTTCTGGCTGTCACGGTGGTTTCGGGTTTGATTCTGCCAAAACCTTTTCACGTGGACTGTTGCACTCGGGTAAAAAAGTAATTCAATCACAGAAATTTTAAAATGTCCTCATGAGGGCCTCCTCAGGCAGCAGAGAGTTACAAGATAAATCTGTTGAGATTTGGTGTTTGGCTCGTATTTTTATTCAGTGTGACAGCGCTGCATTTTGAGTGTAGGGAGGGTTGTGTACTTTATGTGGGTGGAATTACATGGGAGCCCTTCAGACGCTGTGGTCTGCTCAGTCTTCCTCTTTCTCTGGCACAGCAGCCTGTGAGCTGTTCTAGCCCCCAACATAAGGAGTTCCACTGACTCAGCAGGAACATCAGTCGGTTTATTAAGTGGAAACACATTACAGAACATCGTTCCTCATTTACCCTTAATGGCAAATCCCTTAATTGTTGCCACTGTAAGAGCATCATTAGACCAAAGCGCAGACTCAAACGAGGCGAGTTAGAACGCGTCCCTGGGTTTATGTGAGCTGTATTAAGACGCATACAGGTATTAGAATTTGTCACCAGTCTCTCTAAAGAGTCACATCCGTTTTGCTGCTGCATCACTAATATCACGCTGACACAGGGCCACTCAGTCACTCCAGCTCCGGGGTCGCAGGAGCACGATGACAGCAGCATGTGAAAGGCCGCCCACATGGGGACCCGGCAGGATGAAGGATCGTCAATCACTTATCATGAGGCCATGATGGGTGTGTGTTTGTGGAATCCCTGGCTATATTGAACGCTAGAGACATCGCTCTCCTGGAGCCTCACCCAACACTTTGTCTGGAGGAAAATCCTTGCTTAATGCACGCACACGTTCACCCACACGCAGGATGAAAAGAGGATGTGATAAAACGTTTTTTGGAATATTTGACCTGCTGTAGCCTGTTTTTAGGGCTTCAGGTCCATTTTTAAGAGGAAGACAACCGAGCTCCTACCATATCTTACTAAGCAGAGAGTGAAGACTGGGAATGATGGTTCCCTGTGGGTTGGTACTCACCACTGTAGAAACGGATCAAACAGCTGAGGTCTGAGTTGGCTGCTTCTTGCTGCACTCGTACAGGGTCTGCGTAGCCCATAGCTGCCAGGTAGTCATACACCATCTGGAGCGGACGCTCAGTGGGATCCAGCCTCCTGCGGCACAAAAGAAAAGGAGAGGTGATGTAACAATGCCTGTCATTGCAGAGAAGGGAAAGACACACACTTATATTTACATCAAACTAAAGGTTGATAGTTTCTTTATTACAGCAGACAGTGTGCAGAGTGCAAAGGTGTACACATACAGCACAAATGATCCTCCCATGAAGACTACCAACTATGTTCAATAGGGCTTCTGGCCAAGCAGGAAGCACCACTGCCAGAGACCCAACCAGTTTGTCTAAGTGCTAAGTGCTGCTTACAGAGTAAGGAGTTTTGTTAAGAAGAGAAAAATGTCCTGAGATGTTTGACAGACCTCAGGATGGTCATTTGGAGTCACAAACTTACCAAACCAATAAGTAGAAAAAATAGCTAAATCCAAAAATGTCACAAGCACTGCATCTGCACCTTCTGCACAAAGGTGGATTAAATGATAAGATCACCCAAAAAATGCAAAACTTAGTCATTATCTACTGAATCAGTAGAATCAGGTGACGTTCCAAATTCACAGCAAAACAGAGTTGCAGCATTCTCAAAAACAACTGAAGTAGATCGGGATATAAAATGGCTTAACAGGGGGGGGTAAATAATGAGTTTTGTTATTTTGGTTTTTTTGGTTGAACATATCCTTTAATGAGTAATAATCACAATGTGTGTGCACCCTTCAGGATTTCTGACATCATCAGAGGAGGTCATTACATCTTCCTTCACGGAGGACAGATTTTCTCACCATGATTAGTGAAATGAACCAGAGACATCTTCATACCACTTCATACCATATTTATTTTCTCATTAAAACCCAATTGAATGTGCTGAAATTTATAATTAAGGCTTTTTTTAAATTTATTTTTTTATCCTTAATCTGAGTAAATCATGTTGGTCTACTAGTAACCACTTCAAGGACCCTTCCTGCTGGCACCTAACCGGATGCATGTAAATATTGAAATCTGGTGGCCCTTTAACATGATCGTTTACAGTGTGAATGAATGAGGGAGGTCTTGTAAACACGACAGCAAACACAACTTTCGCTTTCAACCTAATCAGCGGAGACTGGTCAAGAAAAAGGCCCGGGGTTTACCCACACTGACTCATCTCCTGAAAGCTAATCGCTGCTGATAACGTTTCAAATGAGTCGAGTTTTGAGTCAAAGCCATTAGATTCATTTTCAGTTTGGAGTTCCACTTGACAAGGTGTTATACCATGAAGATGAGTTGTCGTAGGACTCTCGAACAGGAGCTATGAATCTCCTTTATGCTGCGTCTTTATAAATAAACCAGTGCCTGTATACGTGGTGACTGACAGTGAAAGTGCTTGAAATTCCAAACACCGCTGACACCCCTAAGCACAAACAAATATCAGTACCCATGCCCCAACCAAAGGCCACCTTCCCTCTGTCAGCCTTTATGATTTGCAGGATCATGTTACTTGATTTCAGACAGCTGTGGCCTCAACACCTCAGCGCAGGATTTAGGCAGCTTCCAGCAGTCGGTATGAGAAAGATGACTGACAGTCCCTGTTGACCATCCCCGCTGACGCCTACACCGAGGCACAGATATGCCTCATTTATTCACAAATCCTCCAACCTTGGGCAATGCAGCGAGAAGCTGTTAAATCTCTGTCAAATGCCACCCAGTGGGTTCAGCTGTCCTCGGGGTGGAAGGTAAATTATGCAGCAAACTGTGGAGATGTGTCTCTTGATTTACAGTAGACATACCCAGTGGCTCATGTAACACAGATAGGTGGGGTTTAAAGAAACCTTTACAAAACAACAGCGCACCCACACAGGTGTTTTCACGTCATTTGGCTAATTATACATCTCTGAATTGTGTGGGTGACAGTGTTGAATGACATTTTTTTTTTTCGCAGTTATTATTCGTTTAAGATGTAAATTTGCAGCATGTTTTCCGTTTAACACAGATCTTAGCAGCAGTCTAATCAGCCAAAATAGCTGAAAAAATGGGCGTAGGTGTGCAAGGTGTGCAAAAACTGACTCTGTTAAAAGAAGATTGGAGGAGTGTGTTTTAATTTCATCAGGGTGTATTTTACATGTTAATAGTTGGCAGGAGGTGTGATGCCTCAGCAGCCATAGATCATTCAGCGAGGTTTCAGTTTCGTACCACAGGGACCGAGAGAAACCAAAAAAAGCAGAACAAAAGGAACGTTCCCGACTGCGTGATCGTGCTGATAGGCCGCTCATTTTGTTATGTATCAGCAGGTACCTCCGGTGAAAATCAATAACCATAATAGAGGAGAGCTAACAAATTACAATACAAATCACAATATTCGTTACCTGGCTGCTACAGTAACTCTGTGCTTGATGCATGACAACAAAGCTTAGCCGTACTACAGTCCTAGTTCAACTGAAGTCCACAACCCAACGTCCGAGGGGAAAAAACAAAAGGGGAACACAAAACTGAACAACCAGGAGTCATAGAAAACAAAGTGGGAACACAAGAGACACAGAAGACACAAATGACGGACTAACCGGAAAGAAGGGCTAATGATCAAGTGAAGCACAGCTGCACACGGAGAAAGAGCAGGAAAAAAGACATGGACAGGAACTGGAAAGCAAAACATGACACATGAGGATAAACTTTCAACATAAAACAGGATATCAACTGAACTTAAACTTAGAACCATGACAGGTGGGATCTGAACAAGGCAGGTGAGAATTAGAGGGTGTTCATGCTCCTGTCCCTCATTCATTACGAGCACTGATTCATTCATTCATTATGAACTTTACAGGTGTTCGATGATGGCCAACCCATGAGTTCTCATCTTAGTAGTAAGTGACTACCGTGTAGTCATAGTCGGACTGTGATCCCATTGCAAAATGGTCGCTAGTTTGTTGTGTGCCAGACAAACCTACAGGGTTTGACTGACCTTCAATCATTCACCTGTAAATCTTTCCCACATACTGACTCAGGTATTTGACACTGTGTCCCGATCCTGTGTGAGATTCTCTGTCTGTTCTTTCAGGACCAATCACAGGGGTATTCTTAAATTGCAATTGGCCCGGTCCCTCACCACGCAGATTGTAGACACAAGCAGATGAGATGAGATTCCTCGGCAGGGTGGCTGGCCTCACTTTACATTTCAGAGTGAGGAGCTCAGTGATTTGGGAGCCCTCTGTTATCAAGCCATTAGCTCCTCTGAGGAGCCAGCTGAGATGTCTGGGAGCCTCCCTTTGGAAGTGATCTGGGTATGACAAACTGGGAGGAAACCCCGGGCATACCCAGACCCATGTCGGAGGGATTACATATCCCATCTGCCCTGGGAGCACTTAGGGATCCCCCAAGGAAAAGGCTGTCGCTGGGAAAAAGAACAGCAGACTGCTGTGCTCGCCATGTTGGCACTGTGACTCCGACCAGGATGAGTGGCTCAAGAATGGATGAATGGAGGGATGGGTACCCTCTGTCAGCCATACTGCCTTAGCAAATTTATATTAGATGGGAGTTTGTGCGAACGAGAATGTTCCTTAAGCAGGAAAGAACCCAGACCGTGTCTTCCTGTAAGCAGCACATTACTACAAGCTATAAAAAGAAAAATCACTAAAAAAAGCTTCCATCCCTTCCATCATGCCCTCAGTTACAAATCCTTTCTTCAGTGCTCGTCACAGTGCTGTCAGCGGCTCAGTATGTGTGTCAGATGCTCATTTACACAGCACACTTTTTTTTATCAATCACACTTATAAGACCTTTTACAAATAGAACAGGATATTTACAAGAAGGAGGAAAAAAAATATAGGGCACGGAGGTCAAACATAAATGGAGTCCTGGCTCATGCATTTTCCATCAACTCATGCATTTTTTTTTAAATTCAATACATTTAACGCAACCTTGACTTTGCAGTCTTGACGGTATGTGCTGTCTGTCTGGAGGGATTTTTTTTTCTTTGCATAAAAAGAAATCATAGGGGCTTAAGTCACCAAAGCCCTGTGTTTGGCTGTTGAAGACTTAAATATTAAATTTAAATCCACCTGGTTGTGCCCGTTGGCAGACCGCAATTCAACCGCCGCACTGTTGGAATGTCAACTGAATGAACACAGCCGATCCACGCGCTTACCAGAGGCCTTTCATTTATTACCGGTCTGCATTGTGCTGCAAAGCCTACAGCTTTTAATCAGCGCAGATATAATGAAGTTGGCTAATATGCTATTAGTTGATAACACCATTAGCTTCCAGCCTATAAGGTCAATAACAGCCTCCAGTCAGAACATCTCCAGTGCGAATATGACACAACCTACCAGACTTTTTTTTTTTTTTGCCCACATACATTTACTGTTCTCTACAATGATTCCAGCTACCGATAATTTGCTTTGTCTCAATATCTCACATCATTAAAAAACAACAACCGAACACACAGAAAGGCTCACACAGAATAAGCCATAAACCGCTGTGATTCAACTATGCCTGATTTCTTATTTTAGACTCTCCTTTCTGATATCTTCACACAGGCTTTCCCAGAAAAAGCAAACCAGCAACGGCGCAGATTCCTTCTTGGTCACGGATCAGTGGACCAGCTTTTTATCCTTTCACGGATAATCAAGGGGTCATTTGCTATTTCTGTCAACGTATGTCTTGCGAAGCTGAAACAGGCGTACAGTCATGCTCCCTGAGGGTTTCCTGGGTGAGGTGCGCTGAACTGCAGCAGGTCCCCAATGCAGTGGTCATTGACATTTATTTAAAAATAAAATGCTTCTGTCGAAATGAAAAACATCATTTGATTCTATGACACTACTTGCGACCAGAAAAATCTTATTCATTGAAAAATCAACAAATCCACCTAAATCGTCTCAGAAGATACAATAGTCACTCACTCACTCACTCCAAGGACAAATTCTTGTCCATCATAGTTTTGACACATTAAAGGAGACCTATTATTTTTTAATGTTTTTTTTCACTTTCCTTCAGTGTGTTACATATGTTCTTGTGCATATATAAGGTCTTTAAAGTAAAAAAGCTAAAAGTTTGTATCAACAGGAGCTACTCTCTCCTGCAGAAATAACAAGTGCCTGAAACACCTCGTAAGCAGCCTCGCCTTTAATTTTGTGACTTCTTGACATCACACTACTTCCACGTGTCACACATTTGCAACTTACTGGTGGCTAAAAACACGACAGAGCCCACCAGAGGCACAGTGAGCACTGCTGGCTCAGGTGTGTGTGAACTGACCAATCAGAGCATTCTGGGTATTCAGGAGGAGAAAAAGACAGGAGTTAAAAAAAGAGCTTCTCAGACAGTGATGCTGCACTGGAACGTATGAGAAAACTGATGTGTTTTTTGAGCATTTAAATATTTAAACCTGTTCTAGAAAATAAGGAACCCAAAAATCTGCTTAATATATCTTAACTTAAGACTATACCTGATACACTGTAGCAGTCTTTTCCCCTTTAGTATATTTATTGATGTAGACTGGAGTATATAATGTACATTATGACTATTAAAACAGCTTGGAAGCATCTATTCTTTTAGATGCCACTCCAAATGTTCAATTGTTTTTGAGCAGATGCCTATTATGCATGTCGACTGTGTTTATTGTGTTTACCTTGTCAGCATGTCTGCATATATACTGATATATTTGGTATATTTATACAATATACATAATGGCACTGGGCCTAGCTTATTGCATTTCCATTATTATTTAATATTTTCTGTTTGCTCCTTAGGCTCCTAAGATGGGTGAGGCAGGTGGGTGGAATTTTCTTTTTTGCTTGTCAATATTTCCCAGTTGAATATCTATCTATCTATCTATCTATCTATCTATCTATATATATATATATATATATATATATATATATATATATATATATATATATATATATTAGTGCTGTCAAAGTTAACGCGTTAATAACGCGTTAACGCAACGTCCTCTTAACGCCGTTAATTTTTTTAACGCGCGATTAACGCTCAGTATATTTAAAAACAAAAAACAAAAAAAACGCGCATTGTATGATTTACGGCCGTCGGCGGCACCCGTAGTCTTGATACAGAGGGTGGCAGAAGAATAAGAAAGGGAATCAGAAGAAGAAGAAGCAGGGCTGGCGGTTCGTTAAAAACACGCTGCTGCTGTCCTCCTCGGACAGACGCTGAAGCTCCGTTTCTCTCACTCTCTTGGGGTCGACAGAGAAACGTCTCGCGGCTGCGTCTTCCGAGTTTTCCTCTGAATATATCACGACAGAAAGTTTGAATTTCAAGTCGTACTTTTTATTGTTTTGCTGCACCGGAGCCATGGCAATCATCAGTGTGATACTGACTGACAGAAAGTAGCACACTGTGTGAAAAAGGCGAAGAAGAAAAACGTGCAGTGTCAGTGGACACCACTTGCAAGCCAAACAGACGGCAGATGCAGAGAGCCCGTCGCCCCCCCCTCGCCAAAAGCAGACAACCCTGGATTTATTTTCCTGCATGATTTGAAGTGTTGAATAAACATTTTCATAATGCAAGTATATTTGACCTTTCTTATGTTGTTAAAAGTATTAAGTACATGAATTTGCGATTAATCGCGAGTTAACTATGGACAAAATGCGATTAATCGCGATTAAAAAAATTGATCTTTTGACAGCCCTAATATATATATATATATACATATATATATATATTACAATGCATCTTAGTTGCTTCTGTTAGATGGTTCTGTCTGCTATTATTCCCTTTGCAGCTGTGCTTCTTGTGTGTCTGATGGAAGAGATGTGCTTCCATTTGAACCTATGCAGCTGTCTAAACCAGCTGCGGAACATCTCACGTTTCACTTGCGCTGTACTTGCATAACAGCATCTCAAAGCTTTTATTTTAACACTTCAAGTCATTCTCTATTTCTTTCACTTTTTTCCATTTCCACTTTAGTACATGATGATACATTAAGCTGCAAGCTGGCAGATGCTTCACCGCAGCATTGTATTCGAATAGATCCGGTAAAGACACTGATGCAGGACTGCAGCATGTTGGACAGTCTGTAAGAGGCAACAGGGTACTTGGATTACTCCTGCTATCGCCCTTGACCGAGGAAGACAACCATCCTTCACTTTTTAAAACCATTTAACTGCTCAAATTCAAAGGACTACATAACTTTATTGACTTAACTTAGTGTGTATTTACCTGACTAAGTCTCCATGAAGCTGAACGTAGAGTCCCTGTCCATCTCTCTGTGCGCACAGCTCCTCAACTGTGGTAGTGGTGGAGCAGAGCACCAACTTCAGGTCTGTCTGAGGGGTGGAGGAGGCCTGCGGGCCGGAGGCAGGTGGCTGGGGGTCCACTGTGCCCCCATACAGACACACACAGCCCCGCTGGGTGTCCCCCTTCAGCCAGTCCCGCTCTCGTGATCCAAATCTGTTTTTCCTTGTCACACAGCCACGACTCCCGTTCCGCTTCATGTTGCGCTGCTGACACAGAAAGAGTCATTTTGACACAAGGATTGGCATCAGATCCATATCAGAACGTCTGACAGCCATGACGGGTGGTGTTGGCTGGTAATTCAAGTCATTATACTTGCTGTGACACCTGCGAATGCTTAACTTTGTAGACTCAACTCTTCCAAACTCTACATTTTCTGACAAACCTGTTAATAGCAGCACTGAAGGAAAATAAAGAAAAATTGTTCATGTTTTTCACACTGAGGATGGACTGTGTGACTGTATTAGTAACAGGAGCCAGAATATCATGTTGTTGTTGTTTGCTCTCGCCCTAATCACTTGTGGGGACGTTCGCCGGATGTGCAGTGGCCTAATGTTTTTCCTGAAAATTATGTAACGTTAGACTATTCTAAATTTGACATTAATAAGGACTGATGGGCTAAAATTATAAAATGTCTGTAACATCAGCTGCTCATAAAAGACAGCACACAAACACCTCTATTCACTATTCCTACTTGTACGTGACATAAGTTTGTTGACTTGAAGGTGCCGTCAGTAATGTTTGAAAATTAAGCCATCTTTCCCGTATTGAATTGTGATAATCAATAGGCCTTAAAGCAATTTGTTCCCGAGTGGGCCGACCGGGAGAAGGAGGGGTACCTCATAATAAATTCAAGGGCCTCTCTGAAAGTTCAGTCAGAAGAGGAACCGTCAGCTGGACCACCAGTTACAGCGAGGAGCTGAGTGACAGAGTGAGAGTTCACGATTTAAAGATCAACCATCTCGAAACATTGACTGGCTCCATGACGAGTTCTGCTTGGATGATGATGCAGTTACGGTTGCAGCTAATGATGGATTCTGTTACCGAAATTTCACGGAGCCAAAACTATTTTTAAAATCACGATGAAAAATGTATTTTGTTCAAACCAATTGTCAAGCACTCATTTTAGCTGTAACAGATACATGTATGGTATTATTACTTTATACATCATTTCATAATTAAAGTCCTTGAATTAATAAACTTTTTTTTTCATAAACTTGTGAATTAATTGGGAAAATCTTTCCTCATCAGAAGGAGCATTTAAAGATATGTTTTGTTTGAATGACTTGCCACTTTCACATTAATTGCCAGCTAATAAATATATATTAAAGTAATACAATCTGAACAAAGCTTTAGATTTTTTCAGCCTTTTTAAATGTTAAAAGAGTCTCAATAGATATAAGTTTTCCTCTGCAAACTCCTGGACTGGAATTTGATCACTTTTTAATTGAAATTAATTTCTATTATCAGAGAAGAGTCTCTGTCAGCAAACGGAATTTGCTCGGGCAAGTGAGTGAGTGGACCTTGAGTTGAGACTATCATGTACCCGAGGTAGAGAACAATCTTTCACTTTCACCATCATAGCTGGAGCAGCATTAGTCCAGCAAATGCTAGATGGTAACCTAAGATTTGCTGAACTCTCACTTGGGAAAGGATCAGGATTTGGGTTTAAACGATCATTCGCCAAAATGTCTTTCAGATCTGGGGTTCCAATTAAGACTAGACCTGTTTATCCAGTGGCATGTTTAAATTCGACACCTGTTGAAAAAAAAAACAAACCCTTTCCTCATCCTGTTGGTCAAGGTGTGGAATCACTCAGTGGTCAACCCAATTAACAGCTCCCAGGTCCAAATAGGTGTCATGGTGTGGATCTGAAGCAGGGCCACGCTGGTTTAGAGTATGCATGTTCAGTCAACCTGTTCCGAGTCAGTAAGGAGCATCTGAACACACAATATATGTCCTATACCTCCTGATGACTCTGAGTGGCTGACCTGGCTCAGTTTTACAGTTAGCTGTGGAGGACTTTTGTCGACGTCATGATGATACGGTAAGTAACTGCAACACAAACTGTGTCCGGTGCAAACGTGGACGTTTTTTTTTTTTTGTTTGTTTTTTGCAAAGATGGGCAGGCAGGTCCGGGTTTGGATGTGATGTGAGCACTTCCTCACTTAAACCTATTTCATGTTGGTGGTAGCAGGCGTGAGGAGGACTAGTGCACAGAGCCGTCATCTGTTAACCAATACCTAAGACAGAAACATGATTTTATTTGCTCTTACTAAAAGGGTGGCCTATTTTTAGTTTAAGATTCTGTCTCACGAAATAACTGAGTGAGGCATACACATAATTGAATAGCACAGCTGAGATTGTGTGTGTGTGTGTGTGTGTGTGTGTGTGTGTGTGTGTGTGTGTGTGTGTGCCAGCAGCTACTTCAGAGACTTATATGTCATTACACATCATGTGTTCTGCCCCAAAATGTCACAGAACAACTGTCAAGCAGTGGGCCTCTCATATAAAAGCTCCCAACCAGTGTGTGTGTGTGTGTGTGTGTGCGTGCGTGCGTGCGTGCGTGTGGCTGTTAATTGGCTCTGGTACATTCCTCATTTAATGGCAATCATCCACATATCAATCATCAACCTAGAGAATGCCAATCACTGGACTACCACAGCCTCGTTACATAATATTACAAGGATGCGTTCCTGCACTTTACCCTGTTTAAATCACCCACCGCAATGTAAGAGAAACAAAAAAAGAAACAAGCCTTGACATGTAAGACAATATAAGAGATGCATCTGTCCTGCTTGAATCAACCCCCAGTCCCCTCTTCGTCATGACTTGCCTTTAGCACTCGGATCCCCGTCGCAGCGTGAGCTCCGGGACCACTGCGGCTGCCGCGACCTGCAGTCTGATTCAGCCCCGCTGGGTGGACCACCGTGTCCGGCTGCCTGTCTATGCAAGCCCCGTTATCTCCGACATCACCTCCCTTCTTGATGCCCGCTTGGGTGTTAGTCGCCGCGACCGCTGGATTGTTCTCCACGTCCTCCATCGCCATGTATGATCCCACTTTTTTTTCAATTTTTATTTTTATTTTTTTTAATTTTATTTTAACAGCGACGACGACCAAGAAGTGCAGTCCCGCTATGCGCCTGGCAGATTCCCACGTAGAGGTGAAAATTCATCCTGTGTCGGTGCAGCGACGCCATATCCAGACTGGATCTGACTGTGGTCAGATAGGCCCTGCCGAGCGATGATCAATAAACATTAAATGGGCGGGCTCAGGGTATTTATTATTCATCAGCCACTGCCTCCTTCTGAGGGGAGAGGTATTACATTAATCATAAGAGGCGAGTCTTTCCCCAGAAATCTCGATGTGTCCTTTGCAGGGCGTGTCTGACCCACCGTGTTTAACCCGGAGACTTCTTTAAGACTCATAGTTTAAATCTTTCATGGTTCGGTTGGATAGATTTATCAGATGGATCCGCCTCTGTAAAGTATTCACATGTTGTAGGTTAGATTCATCAGAGTTTGATCTTTCACAGCTGATTTATGGATCTGTAGTAAAACATTCATGAGAGAAACGTCGAGGACAAGTGTTCACGATCCTTTATCGTATGATTTATTTTTAAATGTATTTTTATTTTATTATATAAAGCCTAAGAGCATCTACAGAGACTGAATATAGTACGATTTGGGAAAGAAAAAAAAAATAACAGAGATAAACAAAAACAAAACATACTGACAGACATACAAAAAATAAACAATCAAATTTATTCCTTATTTTATCGTCTTATAAATAATGAAGGCATCTACACATTTTGATTGAGCTTCATATATCATCAAACATTCATCTGCTATTGGTTTTGTCTTTTCTGTAAACTTAATTCATCAAGTTAACATGTTTGTTCTGTACAGGAGAACTGGAACATCTGGACCAATATCCATTTATTGACAATGTATTACACCTGCAAACTACATGAATTAAATACTCATTAACATTTATATAACACAGGAGCATGTATAACAGAATATCTGTTGGGTAAACAGGACTAACTTCCTCTTTATTTATGCTTCTTCTCAATCTGGCAACCACAACTGAGCTAACTGCAGAATGTTAATCGTTAATTGATCACCAATAAAGCCATAAATTAAGTATTACACATAATGTGTAAATGGAGCCTGATAAAAACAAAAGATTGAAGATTGTTTCAACTTTATGATTTAAATGAGTCATTTAAGGCTGGATGTTAGCGCTAATGCTAAGCTAACTAGCTGGCTAGATTATTCAACAAATATGTTTTGCAAATGTGTGATATGTTAGCTGTCAGCTAGGTCAACATTCAGACTCATTTATCTTTACAAACACAGTTATAGCACAAAGTTTAGCCTGAATACTTCTTTGAATACAATATGAACTAATTTCTAGAACGTTAGCTTTAGCTGAACGCTCGCTCCGCTAACGAGCAGAAGTCTTTTGAATTTCACTATTCATTTTACAAGATGCTACTTTTATGGATTTATTATTCTACTCTTTTTCCCCCCGACAAAATTGTGTTAGCTGGTGCCACTCAGTATTTATTTTCCCATTGGATCAATGAATAAAAAATGGGCGAACAGATCTGACCTATTGAGGACTTCCACGCAGAAAAAGAGGGGGCGATACGTTGAAAGTGTTCCACAACCCCAGGGTGCTCATAAGGTTTTTACTGGGTGGCAATTATTTTTCTGGTAATTTAATTAATTACACATTTCTTTTGGAAATATGCACCACTAACACTTAATTAAACTGGAGGCTTAAGGAGGCTCCTGCAATTTCCCCGCCTCATAGAGGGGCCCTGTTTCAAAATCTGTCTTTTACTTTTGTATTTAAATTGCTATAACTCTATGCTTAAAACAATGTACGATTTTAAATTATTTGAGTGTAAATGATTTTTAAAAATCTATACTTTTAACCTTTGGCTGTATAACTGTGTTTGAGACTAAGTTGTTTGTTGATACTGTGTCCCTGCTCATCATCGCCCTCTTGTAGTCCAGTGTTGCGTCATGAGTTAAAGCCAAAGACAATTTTCCACTTGGACAATAAAGTTCCTAACTAATTAACTTGGATAGAGCAGTGCAAGGATCAGTGCAATCTTTGCCCCTGAGGACCATGTTAGTAGCCGACAAGTCCCAGCGACAGTCCTTAAGAGCCGTGATAAAAACAATAAAAAAAACAGGACCCTGAAACTGAAGCACCATTTTCATTTTATTACTTACCTCTATTATAAGTGGGTTTTCTCACATTTTTCTGAAAATTTCTTCCATGAAAAAAACACTTTTAGACTCTTAACCTTATTATACCTCTACTTTTCAGAGAACCACCCACCCTCTTTAACTATAGACACAGTAAAGCATGCTTTGACTCCCTCAGGAGGTTTAACCTGCACTCTTGTCGTGTTATTAGATGCTTAATGAAAGCAAAAATCAGAAAAGTCCAATATGATCACCGAGTTGTGCTGTTAACTTGCAACACTGTTGACGCTGGTCTATCTCATAAACAGATTGTTGTCATAGCCGACAGTTTGCCGATGATACAGCCTCGGTCGGCCTACTGAAGCCCAGTTCTGAATGACTTTGTTACCTGGTGTGAGGCCTCGCAGATGGGAGGGGGCTGAGGTGGTGACAGGGTGTAGCGATCTTAGCCTTATCATAGATCACAAACTCCCCTGGGACCAATGTGCTCATGTTATATAGAAGAAGGGCCTTAAGCACATGTACTAAACTTTTTTAACGTTGATCACAAAATCCTTACACTGTTATTCATTTACTATCCTGTGATATTGTGTGCGTGCAGGTCCAACTGAGCAAAAAAACAAAAAATGTCGACATGCACTTTGAATGTCTGCCTGGTCTGTGTCGATGTTGATGAGGCCTGCTACAGATTATCTTAGGCTTCTCCTGTTTTGGTCAGTCTGATGTGTTTTTTTGCTGCTTTTTTTTTTTTTAACAGTGTCTATGTTCTGCGCTTGTGCTGTACCACAAATTGCTCCTCAGCAGACATTGAAGTTTTCTATAAACCGCAGAAATGATAGGACATAGTTACTTCTGTATAAATAGTCAAACAAAAATCTCTGACAGTTGAGAGAATTTATAGTCTCGCAGTATGAATCTTCATACTACTCAACCCTAAACAAGCATGAGCAAGGCCGGCTACACCACAAACCCCAAACCAAGAAAAGAAAACTGCCATCGTTGAGCTATATTTTTATTTGACTTTTTATTCGCTTGATCATTTTCTCCAACCCAAAGACAAGAATACACAGCATAAATTGAAAATATCCCATTTAATAGTTTACAACTTCTCATCTTTAATCATCATTTCATACTTTCAGTCTGACATTCACACTCACCTTGAAGCCATGGAACTAGGATTCAGTTCAACATGTCAAACTTGACTGGAAAAAAGTGAACCTCATGCCTCCACCCTTCCCCAACAAATCAGTTACCGTATTGTTTTACAGTCAGGACAGGCCTGGGGGGGTTCAGGGTTACAAACATATTGTTTTCAAAATACAATGGATGCATTGTTTCGATTGAACAGGGAACGTGAACATGGTGGCAATTCAGATGCTTTTCCAAGCCCTTTACACACTGAATTCACCCCGACAAATAAAAAAACAAAACAAAAAAAATCAAATATCCAATTTAATCCTAACGACGGATGTGCACTTTCATCAGCCTCTTAAAAACATTAACAGTATTGTGAGCACTATCTGAACAACTTCCTATTGTACATGTTAGTACTGACCCATGAAGGTGGTGGATTTGAATGAAGGATTCGTAATTTGAACTTTTCTTGCAATTCAAAAAAAAAAAAAAAAAGAGTCTCAGGTCGAGAGTAGAAATGACATTATTTACACTGGTTTTCACATGCAGCTCAGAAGCTGAAAATTGAAATTGCAGCCAAAAATCATGTCCTACCTAGATAAAAGACATGTCACACACTATCACGTTCTCTCAAGCATGGTCGTTTTCTCTCTCTCTCTCTGTCTCATTCACACACAAACACACTCACACACACACAAACCGATATCACTTCAAACGCTGATCACACCGCTGATGGGTATTTGTTTCCATTTCTTTTCTTCCTTTTTAAGTTACAGTGTCCAAAGCACTTATGTTGGTTCATTTGTACATTTAAAACTGCATGACTTACGGTTATCATTGAAAGAACTGATCAGATGTGATTAACAAGGGTACATACTGGTTGAATAGGACAATACAAACAACACCAACAAAAACATTCAGGAATAGATGTATGAAACTTCCTTTCCCATCCCGTCAGCCTTCCATTTTGCACAGCTCCCCCTTGTGGCCATTAGCTTGTAGCACAGGCTTGTCCCAGGTTAGTTTTGGGGCTGGAATAGCAGCACTTAAGAAACACAATATCTTCCTACCAGAGAAGAAAAAAATTAAACCATTGCCTTCCCTTCCTGATATCCTGCCATGTAACGTTTAATTTGAAATAGTGAGGGCTGAGATCAAGCTGTCATGATGTGTTACAGCACCACCTTTCATATCCTGAAAGGTGTGCCATGCAGAGGCAAATAAAAATCAGCGATAAGGGGCGAAAATAAAGACAACAAGCCAAAAGAAAGCCTTGCACTCTTTCAGACCAAAGGAAAAGACATGCTGCTCCAACATGCTTATCCAGAACCACATAATAAAACTTTAATAAGCTCTTGTTCAGGTAGAAATTATTTCTAATTTAAACCTACTGGCCATAATGTTGGGGGGAAAAAAAACTAGTAGTGGCTCGTTTGAGAGAAATTATGAATGAGTAGGATGCTGCATGGCAGACAAAAAGGTAACCATGAGAGTGAGCAGGCCAAGACCAAAGAGCATCATTTCAAGTACCAATTTGTAGGTTCAAGAGAGTCAAATAGATGTGAATTGCAAACACACATAAGGCCAGTAGGAAGAGTTCCATGTCGGCAAGAAACCTGCTCCTCTTCGAAGGAGGGTGTGGACACCCGAAGAGTTTAAGGGGCAGGGGAGCAGATTAAGCAAGGTGCCACTCCTGCTGCTGCGCAGCCCTGTGCTTAGGTTTCTCAGTAGTCAAGTACATCATTCAGGCAAGGATTCAAACCCTTATTTCAACATCCAGCAATTAGCCTACTGACTCACCAACTACCCTTGTAAAAGAAGTTAAGATGAAACATCAATCATGAACGAATTATGAAGAATAGTAAATCAAATGCAGTTCAATTGCATCCTTTTAAGATTCTTTTTTTGTACATATATGCATACAATTATACTTCCTAGCTAATCTTTTAGTCTTCATGTGGGTTTTATTTAATTTGATCAGCTTTTGTTTGTTTTACAACTATATACAATGTACAGGCAGCAGATCATATATCTTTTACAATGAATGAGTGATGATACAGGGAAGTCTTTATAGACTGATGCCGACTAGATCTATTTAGACAATATACATTGTGAATAATTGGAATTTTTAGAAAATGGTATCTAAAAAAAGGATGAAAGATAGTACAAGAGACAAAATTGTAAAAGCCCTCAATATGTACAGAAAAAAAGCCAATATAGCATTTTGTCAACAAACAGAAAAAAGTTAAACTGAAATAATTTTCTCCATATACACATATCATAGCTCAAAAATATTTCCAAAGCTAATAGTTTCTCTGATTTGGTCACAGAAGTTAGAAGATACTGAAGCATAGTGAAAAGAAGTACACAGCCTGATTGAACATCTGAGGATCTCAACACAGCATCGCAGGGCTGCTAGGCTTGTTAAGTAATGAGAAGCACAAACTATCATTAGTTTCCTTCATGCAGATGCTCCCTTGATTGCAATTCGTGACTAAACAAAGCTGTCAATCTACTGCAACTGAAAGTCAACAGAAAGAAAGAACATTGTGAGGTATTAAGGTTACTGTCCCCGACAGCGTGGTCAGAATTCTGATTCGGAGAAGACGAGAGCCAAGAAATCATACTTAACAGTCGCCACAGAACAACCCCTCCCAGTACCTCACAGAGTCATCCAAACTCACACTTCAACGTTTATTTAACGGGGATGGGAGAATTTAAGAGATTTCACTTTAGTGGAACATTTATACCTTTTTTAAAATAACTTGATGCCAGCTTGTGAAAAATTTACATCTATTTAGCTGCCATAATCTTTGAGATTTGCCTTTGTTTTTCAGACTTATAACATCCAACAGGCATTTTTAATGTTTCTGTGTTTCTGTCATATTAAGACAATTGCTGTGGACATCCAGGCAAGCCAATGTTAGTGGGTGGCTGATTATTAACTCATTATGACATACAAGAGTGAAAAAGTCAAACTTAATTAAATGAAGTGATACACCGATTTAAATCCATCCGGACTATGTCCCTCAGATTGAAAACACAATCAGCACACAAGCAGACTTACAAACGAAGCTCATACAGAACTCAAGAGTTCAGGGGCTTTTATCTAGCTAAGTCAGAAAGGCACATCACTTTGATATCAGGCATAAATAATTAAGTCAAATTACTGCAGAAATAAAACATACTTTCACAAAAATAGTGCCAATAAGATGAGGGATCTCATCAAAGAAGACAGCCGTGAAAAAGACTTGAGGGGAGAAAAAAGCATTCAGTGCATGTAACTACATTCATAACAAGCTTCATTTACATGTATGTGCATGGTGACTAAGATCAACCAGGTTAAACAAATCTGAAATGTATCTAAATTGCAAGCTAGACTGATGCAGACACAGATGCAGAGGAAGTTTAAACGCAGATCTCCAACACAAATGCAATCAGCTTACCATCAGATAAATTTCAGGCCTGGATTATATCCATCCTAATGAATGAACCTCTTCAAACTATGCAAAGCAATTAACCGTTGAATTTATTATACAGATCTAAAACTAAAACTAAAGCTACAGATGAGATGACTTTAGGAGAGCTGTGAGGGAAAGTCTAAACACATTCCCTATAACTAGCCACAGGTGATCAAAGTGGGCAGCTTGGATTTTTGTATGCTCTCATCATCGTGACAAAACAAATGTAGACTACTTCCTATAGAAACATAGGATTAAGAGGTCTACGACCAGAAAAATCCCCTCCGAGCTCGAGTCAAGGTGTGATTGTGATCCTAACAATGCTCAAACATGCTTTAAGCAAATTAATGTAATTCAAAATGAATACAACTCTGACAAGTTATATCACTCATGATGTGGAGAGTCAAAAAAGGGGTAATCCAGGACATTTATGACCTCACTATATAGATCTTTCAAAGCTTTTTCTGCTGCCATCATAGGACTAAAGGTTCATTTAAAAAATCTGATTGCAAAGCCAGTCATAAATATCAATGGAGCAAAGTGTTTCAACTGCAATTTTAGCGTAATCATAAATCAAAATAAAACTACGGTTACTGCAGTGCTCGTAGTGGCCAACACTTTAACTCTACAGTGACTTGAGAGGTTAAGCGTACCACAGTGAATGGTGTGCGTATGTGCTTTTGTGGGTGCTGGGCGGAGGGTGCATGTGGAAAATTGTACTACTACGCTAAGAGATCAGAAGAACAAACCAATTAAGAAAGAAAAGAGAAAGTTCATTGATTGATATGTTTTCCCAATTATTCTGGTGATGCCAATAGTCAGTAGGGTCTTCGTAACATCTGTATTTTTCTCCTGTGTTAGATGCTCTGCTGCTTCCCATGCAACTCGAGGGCAGCGGACTGCAGTGACGTCACAGGGGGATCCGTTGGAAGAAAGGAGGGAGGTGAAAGGAAAATCGTTCTCATAGTTCCCTTGGAGGGGGTGGGGGGCTTTTAAGAGCAACAGACGCAGCTCATCACTGCCAGGACTGAGGGGGGAAGTTATTGACCTCAGCCAGGTCTTGCACAGGCGAGCCTTTGAGGGTGTACGTCAGCTTGATCCTCATTCGTAGCTGTTGCTGAAATTTTGTGAGGATGATCATGTTTATAAAAGAAGAAATTGTTGCAAATCATGAAAGACTACACATACAATTGGTGAAGACAAACTCACCTTCTGTGGGTTGAGGACTCTGATGACCTGTGTGACAGTTCCCTGGTTGAGTGCTGGGACGACATTACTGCTAGGGGAGAGGAGCTGCAGCTGGAATGTCTGACAAACAGATAGGGGACACTCTGTTAGATGGAAATTGAATGATATCCATGGAGAAATGGGGTCATTACAGCAGTACAAAATAAGGGATGCTCACATTGATCGGGTGCTGACCACAAGTGATGGATTCTCAGTTCAATTACTCTATTGCACTGTTTAAATTCATCAATACATGATTGTAAAATAGGTGAGACGGGCAAATAAATGTCTCTCAGCAGTGTTTTCACTGCCTGATCGATCATGGCTGCCAGATCTCGACAATAGACACTTCTATGGCTTATATTTCTGTCTAGTCAAGAAGAGACTCAGGATGACGCAGCTGGCAATCGAGGGACTAATGCGATGAGGCTTTCTGGTGTATACTGAAGATCTGTAATAGCTTCTGGAACTTGAACGAAGACATTAAAAGCTATTTCCCTAAAAACATGCTGAACATATTTTATGCTTTCCTGAACCCGAACTAACATTTCAAATTACAGAAAGAGATTGCAGCAAGCCGACTTGTGGTCAGCAACGTTACTCAGTATAAAAAAAGACTATTGTGATGGATGCATGATATCAGGCTTTTGCCAATATCTAAAATGCCTTATTTTGACCGATTAATGATGCTGATAATACATGCAATGCATTTTCCAGGGTTTCTGCCGGTTTGAACAAGTCAAATTTAAGACCTTTTTAAGACCATTTTGAACTAAATTTAAGACCTACACGACGTACAAAAAAGTAAGGAAAAATGCGGTCCCAGAATTACTTTAGAAAAAACAAACAAAACACATTCATTGCCATTCACAGAGCAGCTCAAACAATGAAGAATGGAGTGGATGAGTGTGTATCAGGGCTATTATAGTTTTAAATTTTTTTTTTTATTTTAATTTAGTTTTTCAGTTTGTGTTTTCATTTTAGTTTAGTTTGAATTAGTTTAACACGTGATCTAAGTAGTTGAAGTATAGTTTTTATCTAGGAATTTAATTTTAGTTAATTATAATATCCCTGGTGCGCGCACCCACACACCCACACACACACGCGGTGTTCAAAATCGAAAGCACCTCCGCTTTCAACGTCGGAGTTGGGCCAAAGATGGTTTGAATGTCACTTGAGGCTGGCGGCAGAGGGGGCGCAGAGTTCAGGTCGAGCAGAACTGGATGAAATTGTACCGGGAACTGGTGACAAAGGCGTACAGAAGTGTGTGATAGCGCGACTTCGCTAGCTAACTGGTGTTATTTTTACGATTTTGTGTGTGACACCAGCGCTTTCACACCGAGTGTGCCCAATTTGAGGGTCCTCTGGCAGATTCCGCTGTCGAAGTTGTTCCGGAACTGGCGAAGTGTGCGCCGATAAATTCCGACCGCGTTGTTGGCAAAATAAAACGTACGTTCCTGGATACTTCAGACAGAAGAACAGACGGAGCTGACTGTGAATCTCACCAACACATTTCCTCCAAAAAAAAAAAAAAAAAAGGCGATGACGGAAGCGGTAAATGAACGTACATATTTAAGACCTGACTACATGTAATTTAAGACCTATATGCAAAATATGGACGTATTTAAGACTTTTTAAGGCCTAAAATTGAGATCGTCAAATTTAAGACTTTTTAAGACTTTTTAAGACTCCGCGGAAACCCTGATTTTCTCCCACGCTAATTGCAGAGAACATAAAGTATATCCTGTATGTAATTAAACATATTAGACTCTTATTGTGAAGGCTCACAGGCAGATGCAGACATTTAAAACATTTCCAAATGTACATATACACTATAATGCACCATCTTATCAAAATGTTTGGGCTAATGCCGATATTTCCTTTTAAAGCCTTTATCAACTGATACCAATGACGTGCCAATATGGTACAGAGAAATTCTCAAAGTGGGACTCAAAAGAAAAATAAGTCTAACATGGGTAACAAACATGAGTTTCCAGGTTTGAGGTCCAACATTTACATTCATGCAGGCTCCGTATAGATGATGAACACATTACTGATATTGTATGTTATTGCCTTGTATTTTATTTGCATAGCAAAACTGCAGGGAACTCACATTGTGTAACACAGAAAAGTAATCAGTAATAAACAACTATTCATTAGAACATATTACAATTTGACCACTTGATCAGATTGCTGCTTACCTTTGGTACTGCAGCCTGAAAAACAAAGTCTGTCATATCCGCCTCGGTTGAGTTGGAAGCATGGATGGTGATGACTGCAACGTTTGGATTGGGGTTTGCTCTCTCAAATGTGAAGTCTATTTTTAGACCATTCTTGTTGTATGCTGTCATAGGAGGAATAGCTGTGTAGGGATTTCAGAGGAGCAGACCATCAAAAGATTTAGAGATATGACAAGTTATGTTTCATTAGATATGTCATGGTAGTCCAAGAGAAGTGGTTTTATACACAAGGACAACACCACAAACTACTGTACTATTTGGGAGTGGAGGGTCAAGGGGAGCAACAGACTCTCACCTGCAGCTGCAATGTCATTAAACAGGGGCTGTGAGGAGAGGCCATCCAGGAGGAAAGGAGGTTGAGAAGTGGGCACAGAGGGAGCAGGAGCAGGGGCTGGGCCACCTGGATAAAGGGAATGGCAACACACTAGGGTTTGTGTTCACTATTTTCATACAAAACTAGAGTAATTCACTGCAACACAGAGGAGGGGACAGGCTGGACACATCACATTTACACAGGTGTTAACAACACAGCTTTAAACATACTCCCTTGCTTTGGTCTAAAAGGGGTTACGGAGAGCTTTTAACAGAGCATCCTACCACTTAGTGAGAGGTCACCCAGCAGATCAAGCAGCTCTCCTCCAGCTGAGGCAGGCTTGGTTGGCATTGTGGTCTGGATTACTGGCACCACATCATTACCACCCAGCAGGTCTAATAAATCATTAGCCTGGAGGAAAACGACAACATGTGACCATGATGAAATACTTGTGTGTACACTATGTTTAATAACAAAAATAAAGCAATCTTCAAAGATAATTTTTCATTATAAATAAAGTTGTATATTAGAAATATTAAATTGCATGATATGATGAACTATCAAAGCTTATTAGTAATTTGAACAGCTCTCACCTGGTTGGCTGGCTGAGTGACAGGTGGTGGATGTTTTGGCTCCACGGAGGGCTCAGTTTCTCCATTCGTCTGTACAATCTCTGTGGGGCCGTTAGAAGCACTTTTCTCCATAATGGGCATTCGCTCTAGGAGAGCTGGCCTACAGTCAGGAAACAAGCAGAAATGAGGAGAGAGGCGCGCAGGTGGTTGAGTGGTTAAAGCGCATGCCATTTACGCAGCCGACCCCGGTTCGATTCCGGCCGGAGGTCATTTGCTGCATGTCACTTCCCCCTCTCTTTCCCATATTTCCCCTCTATGTACTGCTTAATAAAGGTGTCTATGCCGAAAAAAATAAAAAATAAAAAAAGAAATGAGGAGAGAGTCAAAAGATGGGCCAAACTCATCCACTGGAGGATTTTTTACGTATATACTCTATATAGTATAGTTGGTTGTGATGGAGGGTAATGCAGTCTTACCTCATGTGGTCATATTTCTTGAAAAGCGCATTGTACTCCACAGCTCTCTGCTGAAGCTCCACATCAATGCTACTGCCATATATTGAAACCACCTTCTTGATCCGGCTAAAAATGGAAATACAAATAGTAAAAGTAAGCAAAGGGGAAAAGTAGCATCAGTTATGACTAATGAACTTTATCATAAAGTTTTAATGTATAGGGTAGGTGTAAAAGGCATTTACTTACTTAACACTGGTGAAGCGAGTAGACAGCTTCATGATGGCAGTAAGGGAATAACCCCGGGTTACAGGTGTGGACAGATTGGACACCAGGAGGCCTTCCAGCACGTCCAGAACTTCATCCTCAGTCACCTAAATCAACAAAAAGGATGAAAGCCAAACATCTGATGACCTACTGTTTGTCAGGTTTGAGGTTTGTGTGCTGTCTTTAATTTGTCTGTTTAGGTGTATGTCGGGCTGGGGTTCTTCTATGTGTACCTGGATGGGCTCCTCTTCTTCACACTGTCCAGATACCAGCAGGTCTCCGTACTCTCCTATGCACCAGGACGCCACCTGCACTAGAGGTTGCTACAGAACACAGAAGCTAATTTGAAATACAAGCCATGCATCACATAATCAAATCTACCACTGCATGCTTCAAAGATAGAGATGTCCAAAATCAAATCATGTCCCAAACCGGAACTGGTCTGACCTGTGAGATGTCATCCAGCAGTGCTTTGTAGAGTCTCTGTACTGTGTAGGCATGCATCTCCACACTGTTGGTGATGAGCTGGATGAGATTGGGAACAGAGTCGTCTCGCACATAACTCCCTGCCTGTAAGGATGAGAAGGGACAACAATGCAATCTTAAATACTTGTTTGCAGGTTTGCAGTGAAAATAAAGCAGCATTGGTTGAAGAGGTCTTTTGTCAGATTTGATGAGAAGAGTACTCAAGGTACAACTAGATACCCCTTATAATATGAGAGCAGTGAATCAAGTCCAATCAACAATGATAGGCATTACAAGCACTGTAGTGTTTTTCTTATATACATACTGTTGTCAGGACTCTCATAATGGTGTCTATGTGCCATCTTTTCGAAGGGGCATACCTGTAACACAAACAAAACAACCATTAGTCTCAGGAAACTAATCTAAATTCTAGAGAGCCAGGAGACGAATGCTGTCAGAAAATAAATGGTATCAACATAGTCAGTCAGACGATGGATCACTCTTTTTATCATCATACAGCATGTCATCATTAGCATCTCATGTCCACTTGATGAATATATCTTACTCAGTATTGTGTTAACACAACAGGTGGTTTTATTCCCTCTCCATAACTGACATTAAGTCTATGGAATCTAATTCATGCAGATGCAGTCAGAGCTGAAAATCTCTTTTCAAAAACAAACAGAAAGTGAGCCCAATATGTAGTGACGTCGGTGTGTGAGTGACATACTTCTCTGCAGCTAGAAAGACTCCTGATGCACAGTCTGCTTTGAATTCCGGGTCACAGGAGTCCAGGAAGTAGAGCAGCTCCTTCATCATGCCCCTTATGTTGTTGCCGTTCACCAGGGCGAAGCTCAGTTCCATTGCACGTCTACACAACAACAAAAAGTAGATGGAGATAAGAAACAATCTCCAACACATGTAAACGTGTCGTAAAAGTAATGCAATGTGAATCACCTCTTGATTGACACATCCAGGTCTTTTAAACAATCCACAATGGTGCTTCGATGCCTCTGCACTGCATTGTGGTCCGTCTGTACCGTCTTTAGTAGAGATGTCAATGCCACATATCTGGAATGATGAGTTGATGTCAAAGATGTCAGCAGGAATTAATGATAACATTTTGGATGACTCAAAGCACGAAAGGTCGAGTAATCCAAGATAATTAATTACCTTATATTTTTGTCATTGTTAAGAAGGAAGCGACCTAGTATGTTGATGGCCAAGACCTGAAAGATGAAAGGCATTTAGGCAAGAACAGAGAAATTCACAAAACACAAAGTTTTTTGTTTATAATACATTAACTCACCCTCAGTCCACTTTCAGACTTGATGTCCATTATTGTCAGCACTGTCTCGTACAGAATCGCATTGCCTACATTTTTACTCGTCTCTGTGTTTGTTGCAACCTGGAAGTATAAATATCACATATTTGTCTAAATAACACTCACTCTGAGAAGCTTTTGGCCAAAAGCAACACTTAAGTTTAATTCTAACCTGTGCAAGAATGTCGTTCATTGCTTCACTGGAGTCATCATCACTCCGGCCTAAAATTCGCAGTAGTCTCAATATTCGCACCTAAGGAAAGAGACAAACAGTGCAGTCCTGTCAGTTCACCTGACAAATGTGATGTACTCTATCGATCCCAGAGGGAAAATTCGGGTTCCTCTTGCCTCAGTTCTTGCTTGCTTTTGTAATTTTGGTTCTTTCTCTACTGGTGCAATTTACCCTGCTTTAGCTTGGTGTGAAAATGTATCCACATCAAGGATTAGGACATTTTAATGATACAAATATGTAAATATTTATATTCACCTGCAGGAAAGGGTCGCTTATGCCTGACACATCATGCTCAGGAGAGTATCCAGACATGATTAGGTTCTTCAGGATTCTCACCAACTGTGGAACCAGCTACAAAAAGACCGACAACAGAACAGAAAAGGAGAGGTATCACAATATTTTGTGTAGATCGCTCACATTTTTTAATTTATATATTTCACTGTTCCTCATTAACATTTTTGAAAGCCAATAATTTCTCATTGACGGTGGCAGCCAGCCATAACTCATATCAAGAGCAAAGGGGTTGGGATTTTTGTTATTTGAAGTAGCATAATATGGTTGTAACTTAGGTGATTGACCAGTCAAATTCCTTGAGGTTGTGAAATCAAACTCTTGATCAAACAAAAACATTAGGTTAGAACATTTAGCAATGAGAGAAAAACAAAGTATGCATACACACTTCAATCCGGAATGGCTAAGCAGATGTATATTCAAAACTAGAGTTTCTTTAAATGCCAACAAAATACTGAATTATATTAAAGTAGCAAACTTTTTGCAATTAAGATTCATTTTCTAATCTACATAATTTTGATCCCTAAAAACAGGTTTTCAAAGTATACTCTTAAAGGAACATTCCAACATTTTGGGAAACACTTTGTTTTCTTATCCAGTCTTGAAAAAAAAAAGAAGATTGGATGTTGATTTCATCCATTTGCAACCACTACAGAGGACAGTAGTTGCAGAGAAACTGCTGTACCAGCCCAGTTCTAATTCTTAGATGGAATGGTGACTAGCTCACTAACAAGATACAGCATGAGAATAAAAAACCAGATTGTTCTGAGTTTTCACAATGTCTACTTTCATCACCTTTAGTTTTGTTGCAGCCTGCTACCAGTCTTTTTGTTATGTCAGACTGAATGTTCAAGACAAGATTATTTGAAATTGATGAAATTAATATAAATCTTCTCGAGAGTGCTGTGGATATGATATGACAAACGAGAATCCCAAAATACCAGAGCAGGATTTTACGAGGAAAGAGGAAATCTAAACCCGTCTTATCATAAAATCCTAGATGTTTGCCAAACTACTTACTTTGGCTCAATACAGATAAATAATTTATCCACAATTAAACAGACCTAAGACAGTAACTGTGTACTAAGCTACCCTCTAAACACAGATAGAGTGGAAAGCCTCTGTTCCTGGTGACAACACCTGTGGCAATAATGTGAAAACACACCCATCCAACTGCTTCTAAATAGACTCTGATCAAATGAGTTGCATATAATGACAGTCAAAACAATAGTGAGAAATGTTTCTGACAAATGGACCAAAAATTCTCTAAGTAAATATTCAAAACACTGACATTGTAATGATCACTGTACAAGTTAAAGAAATCAAAATTATAAATTAAAGCACAACATGACATTACTCAACACAAATTTGGTTACATCTGAGGTGACTGTGAGGAGTGATTACTATTTACAGCATGCACCAGCTATGAGATCAGAATGCACTCTTACCTTCTCATTCTAACACAATGCAGGAATTGTAACAAAGACAAATGACAGAAAAAATATGAGGTAGATGTTAGGGAGGGGAAACTGGAAATCATTCACTTTCAGAGAGCTTAAAATAATGTTTAGATCATGAGCATGAGGGGTGGTGCTTCAGGCACACTTTTGTTACACCTAGAGGAGGAGAGGTACAGCAGCAGTTGAACAAGATACAAGAGGAAAAGACAGTGGTAGGAGATAAAAGATTGAGACATACTTTGAATGTAGAACAAAACCTGTAGGGCAATCCAAACCTCAAAAGTTTAACACGTTTGTCTAGCTTAGCTATACCAAAAGAAAACATGTACGCAAAAAGGAGAATGAAATGTGACATGAGCTTAAGACAAATGCATAAGCACTTACTTAAACATCCTCTGGGTAAGAGAATCTGTGTTTACCTTTCTGAAGTGGGCCAGCATGTCAGGACTTCTTTCACACATCTCAGTGAGGAGGACAACTGATGTATGAAGAACACCTGGGGCAAAAGACAAAGTAAAGGTTATTTGTTTTTGCATGAATGTCTTGAGAAGTCTGGCAAGTTTTGTTCTCTACATGAGCGATTTGTTACTTGGCATTCAGACCTAAAACGGCATGAGACCACGGTTGTTTTAGGTAGTAGAGGAGCAATAAAAATGTTTCTGGTTGTTTTAAAGCTTATCATGGCCGAAACACCGTGTGACAGCTTTCGTATTCTCTGTATCACCTTGGGGTACCAACCACCATTACAAAAAAGTTGGAAGGCGACGCTGTGTAAAATGTCATTTAAAACCGAATACAATCATTTGCAAACGAACTGCGTTAACCAACGGTTTTATGAAGTGTTCTGAGCCCATGTAATCAAGTGTTTCACAGTGGTGAACCTTGGCCCATCTTTTCTTGTGAACGACAGCCTTCCATTTCATTTGAGTACATTTCAAAAAGGATTAGTTAATTATCACATTCTAGCATTCCAGGCTGACCAATCACACAGAAGCCAAAGTGAGATGTAAAAAAATATGATGTATCAGCATACATATGAGTTACTGCAGAGGACATCAGATGACAGCATCATAAATCTGCAAGATCATTGTACAGGGTAATCATTTCCTCGCAACCTATCTGAATATTACAAGGCTGAAAACTCATCATCTGAGTGACGGCAGGGCAGGCAGCAGTCTGAAGCCACCCAAAACATCTCTATACATTATATTTTAACTTTTTGACTGAACATTTCTACATGTGAGACAACTTTTCCTCATCATTGAGAGGGTTGGGTGTTTGTTTTAAAGTGCAATCATATTTGCATTCACTTATAAACACACAAGCTTCCATTTATACATTATTCAGTGGTGTGCACTGCAGGTTGGAAACCATACAATTGTAAAATACATCCATTTTTAAATTGCCTTATCTGAAACAATCACTTTTGCATTACCACACAATGTCAAAGAAGATCAAGATATTTCAGCACTGTGACAAAAAAATCTTTCCTGTGACATGTCTCTAATGCATGTGGGGGGGGGGGCCCTCAAACCCCAGAGTTTATGACAGACTCATTAATTCCACTCTCCTCTGCAAAGGACACCACGAAAAAGGACATTAGCTGCCCAGCTGTTCTGACCAAATGACTATGAGTGAAACAAAAGGACAAAGTTTGCATACGTCCCGATGTTTACACATACCGTGGTTCTTCTCGCTCAGCAGGTTTTTTGTGGCTGGAAGGAACATTTCCATGAGTTCTGGAACCTTCCTGATGACATGAACTGCACACAATGCCGCCTGTCAACACAAAAGACACTGAATGAAGAAACAGTCCAACCTTTAACATGATATTTCACGTCAAAGCGTTTTGTGTAACTGTTGGCACATACAGTACGCCGACATTTTCAATCATTGATCTTCAGGTATTCATCTATAAATGACAACAATGAGGCTTACTTTTTTCCTTAAGTAGGAGTTGGATGTTTTGAGCAGCTTCTCTACCTCCCCCGCCAGGTCACGACACATTTCTGAGGAACCCATGCAGCCCAAAGTGCACAAGGCCAGGCCCTGGACGTATTGTGTGCTGTGATTCAAGTCACTGGAATAAGAGAATAAGTTGAATGAGCCGTGGAAACACAGAGCTAACCATGAATAACAGTTCCAGGACCAGGTAAGTTAGATTTTGGGGAACCAAATTGCCATCACCTCGTACTTTGAATCACAGGTCATATATGTAATCTTCTCTAAAAATAAATTACTTCAACTGTGCACTGAAAAAAACAACACCTAAAAAGTATATTAAATATATTCAATGTCGTTCCTCCACTTACTTCTTAATGCAATTTGTCATTAGTAGGTGGACGTCCTGCCTCTCATCCAACAGCAGCATAGCTCCCAAATAACCTATTCGTTTGTCAGTGAACTTCTGGGACGCAATCAGCTTCAGGCACTCCAGCTGTAAAGCAGGTCAACATGTCAAACATGTGTTTCAATAATATCATTGATTATCAGAAATCAAAAGGCCTCTTATATTCATTTTGTCAATCCCTAAACATACCTGCCCAAAGTGTGCTGGGTAGCCCAACATGTGCATATAAAGTAGCTTTGCCACATTTCTGCAACGGTATGTATTGTCTTCCTCTCTAAAGGACGAGCGGATAGCAGCACACTCTTTCTGGATCATCTCGCGCTCCTCTGCCTGGGTCCGTGCTGTCCGGATAGTCCGGATCAGCTCCCGCAGTCTGATCGGAGCTGGCATTCTCTGGAAAACATGAAGGAAAGATACACGTTGGCAAGCATTGCCTCAGGGTTGGCACCAGACTAGCCCACATCGAAACAGAAAAGCTACCCTTCATAGGAAGAAACATGAGGATAAATAAAACTAAGCAGTGAAGCTTTTAGTATCACTTACACACCTAAAATATGTTAGCCTTGGTTCAACACAGGGTTTGGCAGCGCAAGGATTCTGAGTGCTGACTAACTATACTATACTGTGCAGTAGATGTGAACACACTCTCTGTCATATTGTCTTTTTTAGGAGACAAAGCAAGAAGAATATGATGAAATTTATAGAATATTTAGATTAACAGGGCAAATAAATGACTGTTTCATTTAGAGCTGTGTTTCTAACTCATATTTAGACTGCAGAGGGAAAGGACAATAGCAGGTGAAATTCCATTCCCTCGTGGAGAAGCTTCTGAGAGTACACAAGCTTTAAGCCACAGGAAGAGGTTTAAATATTTATAAGTACAGGCTTAGTTGTGAGAATAAATTCTCTTGTGTTTATAATGTACCAACAACACCCCCAAAAATTACCATTAACAAAAGCAGAGATAAAAGCATTGAACAGTCAGTATGCTTACTTATTCAAAACAGGCAAGGTGGCGGCATGAACTGAAGCTGTATTGTCATGATTCTGTTATACTCTACAGTGATATCTAAGAAACAAATTTCTTACAGAATTTAGGATGAACACACACTGAAGTTAAGCAGGGCACGGTGGTCTTAATCTTTAATATTTAGAAAAGTAATGGGCAGGATGGCCTGATGCATAGGGAAACAATGAAACAGAGTCGTATTTCTAAATGGCCAATGATAAAATGGATGAATCCTCATAGGATTTGTTGTACAATTTCTGTAGTGCTGTGGTTTCTCACAATATCTTCATTTAACAGGTCTGTTCAGTCAAGATGCCATAAAAACAGCTCGCTGACTCCACTCCAAATGTAAGTAGCAAATTTCAAGTTTTCTTTCGTATGAGCAAATATTAAAAGAGGTTATCTTACTAAACTAAAGCATTCAGCCTAAAAATCTAAATCCAAGTTTGGAATTTCTAAAATGTATATGTATGCATATTCTGAATAAAAAAAAAAAAAAAAAAAGTTGAAATGTAGGATCTCAGGTTCAGATTCTAAAACATTTAACATCTCAATTTCAATTCTAATCTAAACTAGAAAAGTTATTAAAGGTGACCTCCTCAACTTAGAGAGAGGTACATTTTGTTTCCCATCTCATTAAGTCTTTTATCTGGCAGCATGCAGTACATAATTAAGCTGCTACTGCAACAGAAACGATGGTAATTACTTGCTAAGCAAATCCATTTTGGAAGACAGGAACATAAAAGGCATTTGGACAGCACAGAGACCTTAAAAAAAATCTTATGATGTGATGAACTAGTGAACAGTACTGCTCTGATAAACACTGTTCCTCATGCACAATGTAATTCTTCTAAATAATCGTCTGAAGTGATGAGTACTTTATAAAAACACATCTACAAAGCATTTGTCTTATCCAATAATGTAGTAGCCACCATTCCCCCTCAGGTCCAGCCATAATATTTATGGAAATCTTCATAGGTCCTGAGCTGGCTAATTGCCAGAGCGCCTTGCATGGAAAATCAACTACAGCTCCTGTTCTCACGTGACAGTGACTCCAACAATTGCCTGAGCATCTATAGATTAAGGTGACAGTGAAAATGAGCTTTAAATTAGGTTTAAAATTTGTTTAAGAGATACTGTGGTTGCCCCTTACTCATTATTATTATCATTACTATTATTTATAAACCTGTATAACGTGGAGATTACACTATTCTTATCTGAATGGCCAAAAAAATATTCCGATCTAACCGTTCTTTTAATATATGCCAGTCTACGGGGGGAAAAAGGATCCAGACACAGAGAGAATGAGGGCATCCTTTGTTGCATAAGGCGGTGGTTTGTAGAGAATCTAGGAATTCACTGTGATCAAAGAGGGGTGGGGAGGGTGGTCAGGCAAGGCCACACTTTAATAAAGCCAGGGATCTACTGTCTGCCTTAACACCATTTAAATTACCTGCGCTGAATGGACCTAGTGTTGGACTCCATAAATCATGAGTCGCTACCTCTTGCTGTGCTTATAATCAAATGTGTACACATTAAAGAAGATAAATCCAGCCTCTGTTGAGAGCAGATAAATAACAGTGCTCCATTCTTGCAATTACTTTACAGTACTTTTTATTGCCGTTACTGTTTCTGAGGAGTGAAACAGTGTCTTTAGTTAAAAAACAAAACTTCAGGGATGTGTTGAACACATTGTAGTTGGATTACAAAAGACCACAGGATGGTGGAGCCTTGAGCTTAGTCAGTAGTTGGGCAGTAACAGCCTCGGGTTCACTCACCAAGGTCAGCTTTACTCAACCTTACTACAAAGACAAACAGGGAAGCGTTCTGCTGTAGAGACCATACTACATGTTATAGTGGTGATCAAACAGACAAGTGACGACAGCCCATACAGACAGACAAAAACGGCTCAGTGTACTTTGATATACAGTATCTTGCAAAGTCGACAATGTCAAAAGGCACAGTTCTCCGCCCTGCACCAAAAGTTGAAGGGGTAAAAAAAACACAAAGTGTGTTACTACTGTAGAGGAAAGAGCAGAGCTCATCACAGGTGCACCATGCCATGACCAAACAACTGTTTTGCATGCATCTCATTTCAAGCAAAATCTCAAAAGGAGTATCCCTAAAAACTCTGAATGTCTTTACACCAGTAACAACCTGACTAACACTATGGGTCATTTATTCAGACTGTGCTATGTCATTAACACATCTTTCCTATATGGGTGTACTTTGCATGTACCTTGAAATGTTCATAACAAGCTTTTTCTCTCCTGAGATTTGGAGAGCCAGCCTAGATTAACATCAGGAGCGTGACAACCAGCAACAAGCAAGAAAGAGTGCCACACCTCCCCCTTTACCACAGGGAACATTCAACCTGTCAAGTCCGAGACATTGTACCAGAGGAATAAGAGCTAAAACCAATGGTTTTACGTTAGATTACTGAACACCACGAGGACTGCATACATAGAGAGCGAAAGCACAGATGTAAAATTCACCACTGCCTTCTGTTGGGAGAGAGCTGCACCATTAAAGTAGACAAAAAGATCATTAGACAGCTGCAAGATGAAGAAAATACAGAGACACCACTGGGGAGAAGCCTTTTCCCTACTCAATTTGCCAGGCACCTGCACTTTGTCTCTTATTTTCTCTCTGTGCTCAGATATGCACTCAGATGTTGTAAATGAAATACTACAAAGGCAGATCACTCTATTCCTTCTAATATCATCAACCTGAAGTAACCACTTGCCCATAACAATAAAATAATACTACTTCTACATAAGTACACAATAAGGGAAAGCAAAACTGAAAGTGTAAAAATCAAATCAAATCAGCATTGTACATGCTCACCCTGTTGAAGCCACTTTTAAATTAATGTATAGTTATTTAACTTGTATGTGGAGGGCCTGGTGTTCAGTCGAGAGAGCCAAGAGTCATCAGTGAACTCAATGCTACCTATTTGACAATAATGTATATTTATAGCTGAACCTAGATGGTCTGCAGTCGCTCAACAGATCTCAAACAAACAAAAATGGAAGAATCATGGAGTTGTAATGAGGAACCAGCAGTGTCCTGTGTGACTTCATGTCTTTACCCTGTAGACAACTTCAACCTTTCACCACTCCAAAGTTGTAGGTTCTGTTAACCTTTACTAATAGCTTCTTCTTCTTCTTTTTTTTTCATTGCTATGTTAGGTTGCAAACTAGCCAGCAGGCAAAGCCTGCACAGGAACCAACTCTAGCACTCAAAAGCAAGTAAATCTACCTCCCCCAATGCTCTCTCCATTACCAACTATGCGGAGCTACGGTTACTGCGAGGAAGTGAACTATACTTTTAAAAACATCTGTGAGATTAACAATTTTGCTACATTGCAAGTCTAATGTGTACCCAAGGCAGTGGCACTACTCACTATACGAGTCAGATTTGTAGACTCAGTGACAAAGCCTGGTAAGAATTTGCTTCTATATAGTGTGATTAACCTCTGCTAACCATGCTGTAAAACAAAGCTCTACTTAATGCATCTGCTCAAATGAGTATTATGCCACAAAGGTAGTTACCACATCACTGTCAGCAGCAGGAGAGGTTAAGTGTTTTTTAACTAAGGCCACAGCTGTCTTGTTTTAAGCATAACATTAGGCAGTGGTAATGTTATCACACTGTATTACTTATCAAAGGATAACTTTGAGTCATCTTCACCATAGGCACCATCACTATTAGACAACTGTTTCCTATAAAAGAGTGGTTATTACACAGTAGCTGGTTGATATTGTGGAATGGCACTTGCTGAAACTTCCACAGCTTAAAAAAAAAGAGAGAGATGTGGCAAAGATGTACAGGAATCACCCATACTGCACGTCATACTCATTTATCCACTTCCTACTTACAGCTGACTTCCTTAACGTTAAACCAAAAGGTGCTTTTTTGAAAACGTGCCATATGTTATTAACACATTATTATAAAAATGATACTTTCCTTATTAAGATGTTGTCAACACTAAGTTACTTACTTGAGAAACTAGAGTAAAAAGGAGTCCACGTCCTTAACACAGTAAGCTAGCTATCGTTAGCTTCCTAGACATCCCAATGCAATGATTAAGTATTGCTGAGATATTGACAATCTGTCAAAGTTTGTAAACGTCTTATATCAATACTTACGTTTGAGACAAATGTGAAATGCTTAATGTTACTTAGCTACAGCAAATTACACATCGCAAAAGTCAACTAACAACAAGCTAACACTTGTACAGTCTGATGTTTTCAGGGAGAGGGCAACATATTAGGCTGACATCACAGCAGTAGCTTCACCTTGGCTGACATTATTTCGTCAAATGATGGTTTACATCAACAGAATTTGACAATATTGCCAAACTGAGTCGAGAGGCCATTACATGCTCGGCATGACACCTGAATCTCGTCGCCGATTGATCAGGACATGATGCAGTTTAGGCCTTCTCGGAGCATTTGGATTATCAAGCTAGCGAGATATCTGTGGCGTTAGCTAGCTACCTGACCACTCGTTAGTTTCTCTTTTACCTACTCCAAATACTATCCGAGTTTTTAAAAAAATCAAGTTTGAATTACGTTTGCTAGCTATAAAGACATGCAACATAAATTTGGCATTAACTTACGTGTTGTCACGATGATTATGACTTATTGGACAACACACTATATAAATGGCTAGTGGGCTTTACATCCCTAGCCCAGCAGGTAGTTAGCAAGGCTACAGCTATGAGGCAATGCTAGCCATGCTAGCTAACTTAGCTGCTGACAGGCACAACCCCGGTGTAGTGAGGGCTGCGACTTCCTATGCAGCGCCACAGTGAGAGTTGTCAACGTAGATACAAACAAACCACTGATTATTACTCACACGTAAAGCCATTTTCATACATTTCTGCCGACATATTATCCTGAGAATATACTTACTAGCCGTAATGATGCCAGAAAATGACTGGAATCGTCTCTATTAGCAATGGAGGGAGGAACACACTAGACATGCAAAATGGTGGCTACTCCAGCCTCAGCACATCTACCGCAGGCGGAGGGTTACACTGACATATCCCAGGCTCATGAAAGAAGCGCGGACTGAAGTTTATCATCAGCGTACTGTAACGTTAGCTTCTGCTAGAGGACTTCTCCACAGTCTGCCCCTCTGACCGAGACCCCCATCTGATATGCCAGTGTTCTCTGGACACCATGGGTAATGGCTGAATTATGTCTTTATGACGATAAGAGGTGTAGCTAAGTGACCGTGCTGTTAATCCCTGTTATCGTTGGCTAGGTGATGTCTAGCTTGTTCTCCTCTGTCGTTCTCGCGTTGACTATAAAGGGCTAACGTTAGGCTGGTTATCCTTTAGCTGGCTAGCTAACGTTAACGTTATCCCGTTGATGGCGCTGGCGGATTGACTGTAAATAATTTTCTGTAACGTGGCTTTCAATGTGAACGTTAATGTATGCCGTCCGTCACTTTGTCTAAAAAACGCCGCAAATGTCACGAAGAGATTATTTTGTTGAGATGGCACAATTTCGCTTTACCGTGCGGAAGGATATATTTTTGCCCCGTGAATGTCGTGCTGCGGTCCGTTTACTCGTGGCAGTCAGTGATGACGACTACATGTAATGTTATGACAGCGTTTAAATGGTGTGGAGCGCCATCTAGTGCTGATACTGTGCTATCCAAGGAATGTAGGCTGGACTTGATTTTATGGTTTATTAGACACTAAAATCTAAGAGTGCTTCAGATTTGACTGTGGCCATCACCCATTAACCATTAACCATTAACCATTAACGATTGCTTTTGTGTTGTTGTGATTGTATCATTGATTACAGCTAACTGGGTGTTACTTTGCTTCTCATTTTGGGTTTGATCACAGGGAACTTGCACACAGCCCTACTTGACAAGCCTTTATTTCAGACTTATTACTCAGTCTGTCCATATACAATCTAAGCTTTTCTCACTGTACTTACTTTGACTCTGCGATTGCAATGTGATGTGGAAACCTGGGTTGAGGCTTGAGGCTGTTACTCATGTGTTTGTAGCCTCACTAACGCTGTGGAAATAAACAAGGAATCTGGGGGATGGGGAGCCAGTGGTGGAAATTACTTTATTACATAATTTCGCTTGTTTTCATGTCATGTGGACTACCTGAAATGATCTTGAACTCAACCACGTGATGATTTCTAGTCCTTTCATCTGCCTAAAGGAGCTATTTGTAAGGAACTTTTGAATAATGGGGCTTTGGGATTGGAGGACGGGTCGGTGTCATCCCAAAGTGGCGAGTTGGGAATGAGACTCAAGAATCGATTTAGAACGATTTGTATGTCTGTGATTCGCTGCAATAACAATGTCTCAATGTAAAACAGTATATAAAGTCATTCATACACAGCTGTTATTTATTTGTAATTAGGCTCAAGGGGGACAGGAAGCTATCCTGGCATTAGGTAGGAGATAGACATATTAATGAGGTTGCTAGTTCATCACAGGACATATCTAATAATCAGGAGTGCCCAATTAACTCTTTGGACCATGTCAGAAAAACAAAGAAGGTTAAGTTTAAATGGCAAAGCAAACATTTTTTTTATAATGTTGTATGCAGATATGCTAGTTTTCAGAAGAAATAGTTTTCCTATTAGAAAATGCTACATTTGGTCTAACCTCCAGACTTTTTTGAATTGCATGCAGCAATGTTCATTGTCAGTACTGTGAAGAAACCCGATAACTTTGCTGTCCGGAACCCAGACTTACTTTTAAATTATTGGTTCACCAACATTACAAAACTTACATTTCTCAGTTATCCCTAGTGATATATTGTCATGCTGATGTTTTTTGTTTAATTTGACTTTTGGCAACTTTTGAGATCTCTGCCAACCAACCGTCTTGTTAAAGTGAAACACATGGCAGATAATTCCCACTGAGAATCAGATGCATTTACTCTAGAGCCCCCATTATTGGCCTATATTATTGTATCACAGATACCTGTATCGGTGTGTTTTGGCCAGAGGGACCACTGACACGCTGAGTTATAGGTGTAAAAAAAACCTCCTCAGTACATACTTTAACTTCATCACAGGAAATGCATAATAATAATAAGAGATAAAAATGTTGTGTTCTGCGTTGTCACTTCAAATATTGGCCCATATATTGTTGCTCTAATCGATACTAGACAATTTGATAAAAGTATCCTACTGAGGAAGTTATTCTTCTTCTTATTACAGGATAAAAATGTGTACTTTGAAGCTACGTTGTATTTTGATAATAGGTGATGATTTGACAAAACAATTCTAATATAAAATCCACTCCGGGCTTGTATTTCTGGCACTTTCAGGAATCAGTCTTTTTACCCTCTTTGATTCTTTTTATCAGCAATGAAGTGTTTCTAGTTGTCTTGCACATGAATCTGTCGGCATGCAGCTCACTCACTGTCATCTCAGCTGTTAGCATTAAAACATCGTCTTAAAGTTAAGTATTAAGGGTTATTCTTGACCTTTAAAAAATTGTAGTTTGACAAAACAGTTTACAGTTTACTAACCAGTATTCAACCTACCTAATTCTGCCACCTTTCTAGCTCCAAGCAGTGTTCTGGGGACCTTACTTTCCTCTTGGAACAGCTTGTTTACTCAGTTATTGAAAAGATAAAAAAAACTCTGAGACTGTATTATTACCTCATTAATATTGTAAATATCAGATTTATGATTAGAATTTCTTATCCAAAACAACATAGTGCCCCATTAACGTATTTTTACCAAGATGTTCCAAATAAACTGCTTTAATTGGCATTCTGATTATTGTAAACCCACAATTATAATATGTTGTGCCTCTCATTGTAAAGTAACACTCCACATCTTGTAAATATAGTGGCTCGTCTTTGACAATATTAAACCATATGTGAAAATCTTGAGCGGTTTCTCTACACTGACTGTTCATTTTAATTTTTTTTCTTTCTCCCACACGACCTGAACGCAGCATAGTGTCTTTAGCATGAACTCCCCAGCGTCCCCGCATATCCCACAATCCTGTTCGGTGCAGCTTCATTGCTTTTACGTTAGACATCAGCTGAGCTCGTGCGGCGCTGCAGTGAGAGCGCGGGTGCCAGCGGCTCGAGATCGGAGCAGCTCGGGGCCGCTCGGTGTCTCTCTGGTCGGGCTTGGACATCATTTTAAACCCCCCTGATCGACCGGAGACGGGGATTTTTGTTTTGTTTTGTTTTTTTGTAACGACTGCAAGAATGTGACTCTTATATGTTTCCCCGTTTTTTATTTTTCATTTTTACCCCCGTGCTCCGTTGATCGAGGAGACGATTTGATTTTTTTTTTTTTCTGTTATTATCATTTCGCTCATCATCTGTCCTCTCAGTGCGGAATACACCTGGATCGGGGTTAGGAGGAGATTCACAGTTTTTTTTTTTTTCGGGGCAATAATATGTCCAGGCGAAAACAGACCAACCCCTTCAAAGTTGACTGTAGGTATTCCAGGTATTGTCTTAATACTATTTCACGAGTTACGCATCCGTGTCACGTTCAGTATCGGTGTGTAAACAACGGGGATGTGCTGAATTATTGTTATTATTGTTGCTGTTGCGAGCTGCATTAACAGTGTTTCCGCCGCTTTCCATGATGTCGGCTGTAATATATTCATGGGGATGTATTCAACCAAACACAGGGCTTCTCGTGACACACCATCACATTGTATATGATGTGAGCAGCTGACATTTCAGATCACTTTCAGTTTGGGTGTTGTTGTCAGGGTATTGATGGATATCTCACTGTGATTGTGGTTTGTAGTTTGTGTGAGGGAACAGCACGAGACTATTGGCTGATGTGTATATACACATTTTGTTTTTCTTTATTCTGCCTTTAGTGGTCAAATTGACATAGAAATAAAGCAAGTGTACAGCAACACTTATTGCCCAATAATTTAAATAAAAATCAAGGCAAAAAGACTATGCTGTCAAAAAATAAAAGAATAAGTCATCAGACATGCAGATGAGCACATCTCCAGTAAATGTTCAGTAGTTACTTAAAAGGAGCTGTTATTATTTTAGACAAGCTCAGCAAGATTGGTGTATCGATCAGGTGTAATGGTAGTCATCATCTCATTCTCCTGCGAGCTAGTCATGGTAATATTTATCCTTCTATACTGAGAATATACGCAGAACTTTAGGTGATTTTTATCACTATATGTGTGTTTTCCAGGTAGACTGATTTACGAGACGTCTTGTGATGATATCTTCCTCCGATCAGCCCGTTTCCTCAGGGCTTGTAGCTAAGCATGTTTTGTGGTTTCTGGGTTTTGTTATAACAAGGTGTCATTTTTGTAGATTTAATGAGCAAAAACATGCCTTGAGTGTTAGGAAGAAGCAAGGCCGAGAGAGTCATCGCAACTCATGTATCGTTAGACCCTGATCAGAGGGGACAAGCGTTTCAACTTTTACACACTGGGGCTCTGCATGGTGTCAGTTCAGTTTGCACTGACATCTCAGTTCCAGTGCAAGATGAGAGTGAAGCGACACAATGCAGAGGCAATTAATTACCAAATCAATCAGTGAATTTAAAGAAAATACTGTGTCCAGTCTTTCAAATGTGTGGTTATGATGTTTTCCATTTGTCATATTGTTGGTCAAAGAAAATAAGCTATTTACACAATGGGTTCTGCAAAATTAAAAATGGGCATCTTCCACTATTATCTTATAGCCAATCGACAACATGATTCATCAAGTAAACAGCTGACAGAATGGTCGATGATAAGAATATTTTTTTTGCAGCCCCACAGAAACGCAGTTGACTAAAACGAAGCAGAGCCTCGGCTATCTGATACATGTGCAATTCTCCTGTACTTTAGGGGGACAGTAGTTGAAATCAATGTCTCTGTTATGTCTCTGGCTGCAAAATCCTATTCATGCTCATTTTCTCATATTGATTAACTTCTGAGTGGCACATTGTCCTCAAGCATTCTTGTTTGTAAGCAGGGGTTTCCTGCTATTATCAACTGCAGCATCCCATTGTGATTCTATACAACTTACAAAATTAACTTAACAACACTGCAGCGACCCCTGGTGTGAATTAGAGTATGGGTCTCCCCCCCTTTTTCTTTTTTTTTTTTGGTCAACAGCATGCTGACCTCGTAAACACGCCACAGTTCACAGAAGGGGATTGCCTGCTGTAATCTGCTGAAGTTACAGTATGTATGCTACAGCCCTGCCGCTTTCTAAACATAGTTTGTCTAAACTGCCGGCGAAATACATCTTGCACTCGCGACTGCACTAATCCCTGCGAGCTAATGAGCTCATTTGCTGCTCTGTAACACTTCTAGCGAGCTGAAAACCCTCAGTAGGGCTTAAAACAATTTGATGTTGGCATAAGTTGGTGCACTCCACGTGAGGCATCCAAAACATTTCTCAGACAGACAAACCGCAGCGCCGTCACCGGAGTGCGAGTTCTGACTCTCCGTCTGCTCTGCCCTGATTGTTTTACCTGTCTTCTCTTGTGAAGTATGAATTGCATGCACAGAGCCGTTCCCCCACGAGAGGGTCAGACCAGATAGACAGACAGACTGACAGACCAGACAGGCAGGGAGACAGTCTGACAGGCAGGCGGGCCGACACACACACACACACACACACACACACACACACACACACACACACACACACACACACACACACACACACAAAGACACACGCACACACACACAAAGACACACGCACACAGAGAATTCCAGACAATAACACAACAGCGCTGTCTGTTGAGCTATTTGTGTTCCTCCTTGAGTTTGATGTCGAACAACAGCAAGAAAAACAGCATTATGTAAAAGTTAATTAGGACTGGAGGAGGTGGAGAGAAGTGGATGTGTCCTTCATGTTGACAGTAAATAGACTTCAGTTTTTTTTTTTCTGACAGTATAGGGTGCATACTTACTGTAAACACTGAAAACTCCTTCTTGAAGAGTTCAAGTTTACCCCTTTCAGAACTTTTTTGGGATGTTTTAATGGCTGAATAATGGTATGGCTGAATGGTACAGAGGAGCTTTCCACACACCTGTTTCTGTCAAGCGTCTGAACTTAGTTTCAAAAGTGCTAAAAAATAATGCATTTTTTTCCTCATATGTGCTGCAGTAGATTGCCGCCAAACTAACCAGATAAAGTCTTCCAACAGGGATAAATGGCTCATCACTTCACCCTCTTCTTTGTAGGAGTAGGTAACCAGGTAATCATAGTAAGAATTGATCCGATGTCTGGCCCACCATCCATGAGTCTGTGTGTGTGTGTGTGTGTGAGGATGCAAGACAGGGGCCCCCGCACTTCCTGCAGATTCAGACGTGTTGTGCGTCTGAGTGTGTTTTTTGGAAGGGACGGCGACTGAAAAGGAGAAGGGGTGGGGGGGCTTTGAATTCAACAGGACCCCCATTGCTCTGTGTTTGAGTAGAGTTTTGGCATTCTATCTTTTGTCTGTTTTGTTTTGCGCGCTCGCCCCACCACCACCAGCACCCCCACACACATACACTGCCTCTCCTCCTCCCCTTCTCCCTCTTTCTGTGTGTCTGTTGGCTGATGAGTTTGTCTCTTTGTCTGGATTCAGTCAGACACTGCGTCACCTCCTGCCTACAGACACACAGACTCAGAGATAACATCACAGTGGCAGAGACTGAAGGGAGGGAGAGGGGGGAGGGAGGGAGAGAGGGAGCGAGGAGAGACAGATGTACAGACAGAGCCTTAGCGGCGGGGGGATGGGTATCTCTCACACATCAATCATTGGCTATGTGCCGTGAAGCCAGCTTGTTGTAGTATAGTTCATAGTTCAATACTCACCCACTCTAGCAGTACTAATGAATCCTTTGACTTCTGTGGGAAAAGTGCCCAAACTGCGTTCACATACTAACTTCTCACCACTGGCGAAATAGTGCGATGACAAACCTCCTCGAAGATTATACCTCTGTTTTCCTCACAGACTGAGAGAGTGCGTGTGTGTGTGTTTGTGCGCGCGCTATACCTCAGGATTGTGACGAGGGCTGTAATTACTTCTGTCAGTCTCAGGTAACTGGAGTCAGGATCTCTCTCCCATCTCTGATCTGTGTTAATGGCGAGGGCGCACACAAGGGAAGAAAATTGGACTTTTTCTATCATTAATTTTAGCTATCTGAAGTGGGATGCTCCTGTGTGCAGATGCCAGAGAAGCTCCCGAGCAAAATGTCTCCAATATAGAAGCGGCGTTGGCGGTTAAATACAGGGTTTTGCACGGTCAAGTGTGATAATATGAAAAATGAAAGGCATTTTTTGCAGAATCCTGCGGGGTTACCGCCAAAACAAAGAGTGGCATCACAACGAGTTAAGTGAGGCACATATGGGCTGCCATGGTATGAAGCCTCATCCTCCCCCTCAAGAGCTGATGGTATAGATATGGAAGTTACACACAAACAGGGAGGACAGAGGGCGAGCCAGGCTGTTCAGTGTGTGGGTGGTACTGAGGGAGAGAGGGAGAAACACAGCGAGTAACAAGGCAGTAAGCTAGAGGAAAAGAGTGCAGGCTGCTTCCCCCGTGGGACTGCAGCATGGCAGCCGAACAGAGCTAGCATGTATCTGGGAGTGTATATGTGTGTGAAAAAGTGGGGGTTGGGATGCAAATGAAGTTAATGTGACTGCACGTATGTCAGCGGGCTCGCCTGGCTGCCTTCGCATTCATTATGTTTCAGCGTGGGATGGCTCGACACGAAAACCAGCTTAATCGGCGAAGAAGTTCTCGTGGTCCACACCCCGAGTGGATCCCAAAAGTTTTGAGGAAAAAAACGTCAAATCGTATAAATAATTTACCGTCAAGGTCTGGACTGTCCTCGTCAAAGGTTTCACTTTGGTTTGGACTGTAATCATCCGTACCATTCTGGTCTTAATCTGATGGTAAGATGTGTGAGAGATTAGACACACAAAACAAGAACCCCGTAGCTTCTGCATAGGTGAATGCACTAGTGTTGAAAAATTCATACCTTCTTGTGGTATGCTATGTCAGTCGATGGTGTTTCTATGTTGCTATGGAGATAAAGCGCTCATGTTGAACAGAATGTATGGGTTAATAAGAAAAAAAAAGGGGGGGCTCCTGTATTAAAATAGATTTAAATGATAGATGTTTGGTGCTATATGAAATACTATGAAGTGGCGCTTGTCTGTCTGTCTGTAGACACACTGGCTGCATGTTCTGCCTGTACGGTTCATGCTTTGCAGGAAATGGAACTACGTTGTCAGACATCAGTCCCCTAAATTGTGAAACTGGAAAGAAAGGCTTCCGCTCATGAAGTGCACGTCTCTCTTTGGTCGTGCAAATGTTGTTTAGCCCGTCTCACTGGTTTTATCTGCAAACCTGGACTTGCCATTCTTGGAATATTATTGATTCATTCACTCATTGCCATATCGGATAAATGCCACCTCACACACTTGTGCGTGTGCGTATTTCTACTCAAGTTTGGTCATGGCACATGAATTCAAAGGGATGCACCTTTTTGTTCTATGCCACTCCCACTGCCACACTGTCAGCATGGCCACGAACACACACCCTCACACACAGAGACACTTCCATTCAAAATTCAGCCAAAAACTGGCTGATAAAGGATGGGGGATTTTCTTGCCGACCGACCGACAGAGCAACCCATAAAGCTGCAGACATTTTTTATCAAATCCAGCTAATTACATATCTTGCAGGTACTTCATCTCATTGAATTGATGAAAATTGATGTCAAGTCGACTTAAGGCACCCAGAGATACTAAAAGGATCAAATAGCAAAATCTGTGGTAGTACACACATTTAACCCGTCTAATGTTAATTATCTTCATATTACCAACCCCGAAGTTTAAATGCATATTTTTATGGAGGGTTACGTTGCCCTTCATGAATGTGCTACCCACCTCCACTCCTCACGTTCTCTCTCCAGTTGGAACAGCTCATTGTACTCACCCGTCTTACTGACTGATCTGTCTTTCTGTCTCCAGGGCCATTCCACACTTCAGGCATCACAGGACTTCAGCACACTATTAACATGGACGGCAGGGACGAATTCACCGAGGACAGTGAATGCTGCAGCAACAACTCCCAGGAGGTCCAAGAGCAAGATAGCATCACAGGTACAGGATGGAGGGACGAAAGGGACAAGGAGGGACTGGATGGACGCTGTAGGACGTCCACGGCCTGAGGGGTGTTTAGTGAGAGTAAGCCCTGCTCTGTGTTCTGTTGTCTGTCTGTATTGATAGGGCTGTGTTTGCCTCCATAGAAGACAGTGATAGCGACCTTGACAACCACGGCGAAGACTCGTGCTCCTCCAACACCTCCGCCGACGACCACATGACCACCAAGAGATCACAGTGCCGCCTACAAGGAGCGGGAGTCAAAGAGGTGAGCGTGCTGGTATCCACATGAAATCTTGTAAATGTTCACGATTGTGCCATTTGCTTTGTTAATGTTAGTTCTTTGCCTCATCTTGTATTAGTTTGAGAACTGCCTTTACGTCACACTGTATGCCACTGTGCTGTGGAGTTGATCATGTGGCATGAACATAAAAGCAAGACTCCACAGAGATAAATTATTGACGAGGTGCCCAGTTTTATTTTGAGATATGTGGTTCTGAGTGAAGTGTTTGTTATCGCTGCAAGACTTGTGTTGGCTGTTATAATGATAAACTTAATAGCCGGAGGTTTCTTCATCTCTTACATACCAGTTGTGCGTTTTAAACAAGGTATTATTTATTTTTATTAAAGATTCAAAAGAAGGACCTACATAGTATTAAGAAATGATAGCAGATCCTATTAAAGCAAAAGCATCCATCCCTCTGCATGCAAAAGCAAAGAGCAAACCGCCAGCATAATCAAAAAAGGAATAAACAAGACAATAATAGACATGCATGATGTATAAGGAAATTAAAGGGAGCCCTCTGAAAGTACTTTGGGGATGGTGCTGGATTTCCGGCATATGTCTGTGTTAGGAAAAAAATGTGTATTTGATGTGGTTTACCAGTCATCTTCAGGAAAGCAAAGGGTAGTTCCACCTACCAGAGGTATGAGACTAACCAACAAGTGCTGGCCAATCAAAGGCAGAGTAGGACGGGCCATGCCAAGAAACGTGAGTGCGGTGTGGTAGCCCTGCAACTCGGCTCAAATGGAAACAAAGTTTCTTAAACCTGGCTAAGATACAGCCTTACTTGGGAGAGGAGTTAGGAACAAATGGCTGGGCATGGATAAAGGAAAATGGTGGAGATGGGAAGCCGTTCTGCACTTGATGCCATAAGTTGAAGGAGCCGAGTGCTTGCTTTTGCAGCGCGTGTTCAAAGAAGCTACTGTACGGCAGCAGAGGGAAGAAAGTGCTCGCTCATCACGAATTAGTCAGTCACAAAGCTTCGGTCCGTGAGCTCATACGAGTACTTTACTGGACACGAAGGTTACAGTCGCCACCGCGCCTTCAGTGACTGACCATGTTTTAGACCAAAAAATAAGGAAGCACTTCATAAGTTTCAAATTGTCAACTTGTCATTTTAAAGTTACTGCAGCATTGTTGACATCTGCCATTCACATGCACACTGCAATGCACGTCCCTAAAACATCTGAAAAGAATATTAATTTGGATTTGGAATCTGAATTCAGTGTTTGCTGTAGGAGCTGTACTGTTTTGTATATGCTGCAGAAGTTGTCTTGCACTGAAGGAAAATAGCAGATAACTTGACTGAAATGCTGTTGAGGTCAACAGGAACAGGACATGCTGATATCTGACATTTTCACAGTGTTTCCTTGCCGTCAGATCATCTGTTAAAGCTGTATAACACAAACTAAGTCTCAGCTTGTTGTGCTACAGGGAGCAAAAACATTGGTAAAGTTTTAAGATTAAAAAGACGCACTTCCATTCGGCTGCAAAAGTCCTTCAGAATGTCGTATAATCAAGGAGCACTTCAGCGTCACCTTTGTCACTTTTGTGAACGCTTCACGGTCGAGAAAAACGAGAAGCACTCCGGGTATCAGCCAATATGTTTTTGTGCCTGGACCTTCTGCTCGCAAGTATTCTGTGTTATAGCTTGTATGTGAGTCACATCTGTGACAGCACACAGCATCATGTCACTGTTAGTGAGTCACAGGGACTTGTGGGAATTTTGCTCATTCACACACTCGCCATATACCACTTGCAGATTTGCTTCATTTGAGTACTTGTGCAGCGACTAGCGACTCCACAAAGGGCTGGATAAAATTAGTTCCCGCTTGTGGTGTTCTTTAACTGTCAACAATGTGATGTTTCTAATCAGTTATGCAGCAGTTTGCTTCTTAAATTACACGAGTTGGGGTAAGCACTGTTAATCTTAACAAATAAATAAACAAACAAATAAGAACACATTTAATCATGTCAAACAAAAAAATATGTCATATGATTAAGATATACAACCACACTGAAGCGAGTTTGTTGGTGTACTTTGCATGAAGCGGTGGCTTCACTCCTGAACTGTGTTTTAATCATGCTTGATTTTCTCCCAGGAGAGCGAGGAAGGGGACCACGGCAACAACTTTGTTTGTCCCCTCTGCACGCTGGATTTCAGCAGCCCCGAGAAACTCATCTCCCATGTCTACCAGGTGAGAAAGATTTTGTCTCACCTGTCCTAATCGTGCACAGAAGTATGAAAACAAAGCTGGATCTTTCGTCGCAGCCCGTTTTCTAGTAAGCTAGTAGTAGGTTGTCACCTTTAAAGCTCCTAAGTGGCTTTTCGCATCAGTGTTCCAGTGAAACTCAGGTTAGAAGAGGGAAGGTGTTGGATTGCATGAGCCAGTCTTAAGTCGTGCTTATTGTGTCATGTAACTACACAGGAGTAAAACACAGAAAAACAAATTAAAATCAAGACTGAAAACTAATCTTCTCAAAAGAAGACATTGAGTTCCAAACGTTTAGAATATTATTATTTATTTGTTGATTTGTTTATGCGCTCTTAAAAATGCTGCAGTTGCAGGTTCACCTTCCTCTCTCATTATGTTTGTCGTCGCCAATCACATTCGGCGGCTGATTTGCTCCTTACTTCAGCAACTGCAGAACTCGCACAGTGAACACTGTACACATTTTGTGTTTTTGCAGATGTCAGGCAGTTTTTGGTTTATTTCTAAGTCGCTGATGGATGAGTTTGCATTCTGCCACCGTAATGTTGAGCAAGTTACAACAGTGTCTGACCCACGTGGACCATATGGACTGTGGATGCAAGCCATAAGAATGTCAATGTCAATTATTCATTCTTCATAACAATGTTCTAATGATACATTTTGAAACTAATGATAAAAACTTTCAATATTTGATTTTTCAGTTCATTATTATTTCACAGCCACATTTCCATCGTTATGTTCTCCTTCATGATTGGTTCTTTACTAAAGCGTTTCCCTGTTTCTGCCGCAATCAAATTCTTCAAATGTTGAATCCAATTTTTTCCTGTTCAGAATGTTAAGAACCGACTGCAGCAACAAGTAGACGGTTCTCATCTCTGAAATGTTGCCGGTGTACTTAAGACACGTCTCTTGTTCTTATCTTGTTTTGCTGTGTTGTAACAGCACACGACAATGATGAGCAACAGCAAGAGCTATGTGTGCCCAGTGTGTGGGCGAGCCCTGAGTTCGCCTGGCTCGCTTGGACGGCATCTTCTCATCCACTCCGAGGACCGCCTCTCCAACTGCGCTGTCTGTGGCGCACGCTTCACCGACACCAACAACTTTAACAGGTTCGCCTCATCTTCTGTAGCTCTGGTCTCAAGTCTTTCATGCATGTTGATTCAATTTGTTTAAAGGAAGATGTATATAGATGTGGTCATTGGGATCTTATAGCTAAAGATAAAGAAACATTGTTAAGGCCCAGAGGTTTTCAGGTTTTTTTTTCTCATATTTGATAACATTATCAACAATTAAGCAGCTGAGTCGAGTTAAAAATGTTAAGTCAGCTGCTTCCACAGTTATCAAGAAGATTACAGACAAACAGATCGTCATATTCCAGCCATTTTTATCAATCTTTGAATGTTTCAAACAAGACCTGATGGGTTCAGTAACCTACAACAGATCCCTGCACATGACAAAGGCAGCAGACATCACTGACTGCCAGAGAAACCATTCTAAATAGTGCAGTTTAATCCTTCGTCGAACATCAAAAAATGGTTTTGGCAGGAATGCAGTGAATTGATTTAAAAATGAGTCAGAAGTGGCAGGTCACAGTCCTCCAAAAGACCAACATTTAGGTTGACTGGAGATTTTCTTCTTGTACGAAGCATGTTACGATTAAAAAATGAAGTGAACAAATGTCTTAAATAAAGCGCGCCGGAACACAATGAAACAGTGGTTCTCGAAGTGTGAGATTAGGCAGGATGGAGAACATGGGGGATGAATAAAATTAGTACAAGAATGACAGATCTAATGAAAATAAACTTGCATGTTGCTTAGCAACTACCACTACATTGAAATTTAAACAGCACAGGCAAGGTCAAGACACGTAGCAGAGGGAGAAACATGGTGAGGAGCAGCAATGTATTTTTTGACGGCAGTGAAAAGAAAAGAAAATGTACGAGCCAGTGGAGCTGCCAGAATCACATGTTACTATATATGAGACTGTGAGTCTCTCTCAGCTGAGCACAGATGTACAAAATCTGTGTCTTATTTGTCTGTGGAAAAGCTACGTTGTTAAAGCCGGCAATAATGAACTGCGAATAAAGTAAATTTGAAAGCATCTGCCACACACATTCTGTTCTCACGGTGTTTATGGAAACAGTCACCTCATCTCGGGCTGCTAACAGTGTTAACCGCAGGTCACGTGACACTGCTTCTCGCTCATCTCTGAAACAAATACTGAAATGAGTCACATTTTCCCGACTGAACTCACTAGTCTGAGATAATGTCAGTCATAGCAGTGTAAAGGGTGAGGCCAAAATCAAGTACTTTTTTTTTTAATTATGTGACCATACGAAGCAGGTTTTGGCCACAATCTGGCTAGTGCCAAACAAGAACGCAGTGCAGGTGTTGTACCCTCCACTGTTGTTATTATGCAAGCGAGTGAGTTGTTGAGTTTTGGAAATGTCAGCTGAGGAAATGTATGCCTTGTATTGAAAAGAATGGAACTAGATGACACTCTGCAAATACATTTTGAAAAACTGTCTCTTTCTAGAAATCGTGGCCTGGTTACTCAATATAACCTACAGACCTTTTTGTGAGCATTTTCGTGTAGGAACTATTTTCTCTCTACCCAACTACCTCCACCGACTGCATCACCACACAAAAGGAAGCGTGCAGCTTTTCACGGACGAGAGGCTCGAGCTCCTGTCGGCGCCAGATGTAAACGGCCCACTCCTTTGCAGAGCTTTAATGATAGCAAACTGAGTTAGCTGGCTGCTCGTGCATGTGTAGATGCACACTAATCTCTGCATAGTGATATGTTTGGTGGTTGTAGTTTGGCAGGAATTACAGTATAATAACAGTAAGATCTGTGGATTATCTTGATTAACCAGGTCATGATTTCTGGAAAGAGACACTGCTGTTGAATTTTTCTTCTTTTTTTTTGCTTGTTGTTTTGCTGCGTTGAACACCACAAACCATGTGCCGTGCAGTTTCATGATATTTGAGAGAGGGCAGGCATCTCTTTGACCAATATCTCTAAAGCTCAACTCATATCTGAGCAATCTAGTTGGATAAATGTCACTACAGGTCGAAGAAAAATGTGTATTTTTGATTTTGGTGTGAACTGTCCCTTTTAAGAAAACAGAAATTGATGCTTCCTTGGAGGCATCAGACCCGAGGGGGCGCCTTACTTTGACCATGTGTTAAATACTGTGTCTTTTCTCAGGGAGAAACTTAAAGATGTCCTCGACACGACCAGAATGGATGTCACTGGTGGCAGGGACAGCTGCTCCATGTCCCACTCCCTCTCCAACAGCCCCATGACCAGCCCGGGCCCCGGCAACTGCTCCTGCCACGGACCGGGCCCCAGCCCCAGCTCATGCCAGGGCCCTCGCCACTGTGAGGCTCCTGACCTCAACCCCAACCTGTGTCAAGCCCATCGTACCTGCCAGGGACCGGGCCACATCTCCAGCCAGTGTCACGGCCCAGGACCAGGACAGTGCGCGGGTTCTGACCAAGGACCCTCGTTTCCCTCACTGCCTGACAGTCTCCTCTCTGAAGGGCCCTCACTTGCATCTATCCCTGATGCTCTTAACTCATCTTCCTCGAGCCTTCCTCCTATCCCCGATATCATGAGCCCCATGCCGGTGTATCCTGCCGGGGTGCTGCTGGTGTGCAACAGCTGCGTGGCCTATCAGCAGTTAGTGGAGGCCCAGTCGCCGATGAGAAAATGGGCTCTGCGGAGGAAGAACGAACCCGTGGAGGCGCGCATTCACCGTCTAGAGCGGGAGCGCACAGCAAAGAAGAATAAGCGGGCATGTGAGACGGACGAGGAGAGGGAAATGAGGAGGCTGCGGGACCGCGAGGCCAAGCGCATGCAGAGGATGCAGGAGTCTGACGAGCAGCGTGCCCGCAGGCTGCAGAGAGACAGGGAGGCCATGCGTTTGAAGAGGGCGAACGAGACACCGGAGAAGAGGCAGGCCAGGCTGATCCGCGAGAGGGAGGCGAAGAGGATCAAGCGGCGGCTGGAGAAGATCGACCCTGCTCTGAGGACACAGATAGAGCATGATCCTGCTGCGATGGCTGCGCTCACAGCAGACATGAGCCTCTTTCAGTTCCCCTGCCCTATGCCTGTCCCTTCCATTGATAATGGTCTGTTCATGAAGCTGCCCTAATTGGAGCAGGCCGTTGGGGAGGGGACGGGGGGACCAATTGGCTTCTAGCAGCATCATTAACCTGTGCACTCTGCCATCAGGCTGCCATGGTCACAGTGAACCATTCCTAGCTGGTTTCCTTCCAGCCCCCCTCTGTGTCGAAACAGCTTCACACACAAACTGCTTTGTTGAATACAGCAAAAAAACTACTTCAATTTCTAATTTATTACAGTCTAGAAAACCTTGGGAGCAGGGTTGAGAATGTTTTCTGTTGTATGGATGATGACATAAAAGCATGTTGTAAAGAGATTTATCTGTTTGTCAGTGGGCTAGCAGATTTAACACAGTTCATTCTAGCAGGAGCAGTTATTAAAGAAAAAAAAAAATGTTTTTGCACATGGACCCTCAGTGACGGGAGCGGGGACTCTGTAGCCACAGCCCCCTCCTCTCTCCGGTCCTCTCCGCCAGCCCAGTGACTCGGGTTTACCGGTAGCTACACCTCTCTCTTCAAGCTGCCACCGTGGGTCCCTGGGAAGTTCATATTCAGTCTACTACTACCTCAGCCGGCGCCGTGGTGGTGCCCTCTGTCTCGTGGCTTACTGCGTTCCAACTCCAGGCTTCCAAAGCGCTACATGTTCTGTACACTACTACAGAGGATGCGGGTTGTTTTCACCCCCACACACACACACGCACACAATTTGCGTTTATCATTTGGGCACTTTAATAGGACACAAACATTCACGTACCATTCCCACTCGTTTATCCCAGGTTTGATTATTATGTTTCCTCACTCTGAATGTTTCTGTCCTATTGAACGCGCCCAGTGTTGGACAACATTCCCCATCCCCCCTCGACTTAATGCATTCGCCTCTTTACATTCTCTTTGCCAATATTCTCCTACGTTGTTACACTCTGAATATTTTTGCCAATGTCATTTCTTTTCTTTCTTTTTTTTACCTTGTGTGTTCCGGAGCCTTTTCTTCGGCTCGTAAAAAAATAATTCAATCTGTGCTGCTGTTATTGTACTGTACAATACATTAGTTACCTCTTTATATATTTTGGGCTCATCACATTTGGGAATATTGTGCTAAAATGTCCCGATTGTAACAGTTCCTCATATGTTACTACATTACTTGAATTCTGCCCGCAAACGACACATTTGTTTTTCCTCGTTACGAGTAAATTACAACATATGAAAGTGGGTTATTGTGATTATATAGAGTATCATAGACAGAAAAAAAACGCTATTTCTTTAGCATTCACGTGCGTTGTTAAGCTGCAGTACCTTCAATATATGTTACCACTTAAATTCTGGTTAATTTATATTCTCTGTCAACAGAATGAGTGAAAGATGTTTACTGATTCTTATGACAGAGGAACCTATTTAAACACCTGTTTAAAAACCCTTTTCTTGTTTTTTTTAATCCCCATCCGTTACTGAGCACTGGGGTGACTTTCATAACACATACAGCCCATACTGGGAGAGAGATTTTATTAATCTATATTCATTAACCTCATTCCAGCACATATTTATGCAATATGATGTGAATATATTTTTCTTGTGAAAACGTTGGGGTTATTTTTTTGTTACCGTCAGTGGTATGAACATTGTTTAAATGTTTTAAATTAGAGGCCATGTTTGGATATCCTTGTTTTTTTTTTTCATTTCCTGCCTGTTAGGTTACCTCCAGTTCTTTCTGGACTGTCACTTCTCCACAGATGCAAACATTTACGGTGTCAAATGAGCGGTTTCTGAATTATTCGTCAGAGTATCAGAGACGAGGACAAGCTCAGTTTGAGTCACTCCTAGACGAGAGTCGTTCTACCTGGCTGTTTGTTACAGCAAATTTAACAAAGGAGAAAAAAAAAAAGAAATATAGGGATTTTTACTAGTTTCGTCCTCCAGAAGCTTTCCTAGGAGTGCATCAAACCTCTATGCAACAGATGTGTTATTTATTCCAAGGGAAATTAATTCAGTTTTCACTGAAAACTATGCAGAACGCAACTTTAATTTAAACAGACTTCAATGTAAAGAGTTTAGCTTCTCAGGCAATTTAACTCAGTGAGAGGGCTCAGAGCCTGGTGACAACACCCTGGTCCATAAGAATCATTTATAGATCCATCATTTGACAGATTAAGGCAGTTTTTCTACAGACACTTTGTCTTCAGTGATATGTTTTCTCTTCCTAGTTCAGCACATGAAAACAACAGGGTCTCACTGCCATCCTATTCATGACAGACACCGCGTACCAAGGGCAGATCGATGTTTCTTGACAAAGTCTTCAGGTGTCATTTATTTCTCTCTTCTCTCAGACTATGAATACTGGGTATTCTCAGAGGTTGCTCTTTGAAATTGCTGGGCTTCCCTTCAGCCTACAGCGGATTAATGCGACGGTAAACTTCAGCGTCTGTGGTCTGACATACTATTTGCAAAGGTGATCTTTACGAGCAGTTCGTTCAGTATGGATTAGGTAAGCACTGCATGTCGTGAAAACTGCACTTGTCCTAGAATGGTTCGATATGAGCTTGTGTTCTACTGTTAGTTTATGCCTGCCTGTTTTTTATACAGTTTAATCAAGAGAATAAAGTGGTTAAAGACTTTGGCCTTTCTATAGTAATTCTATCAGGAGTTTCTCTTAATGTCCATGTTTACAAAGCAAATCTCTCTGAACAAGGCCAAATGAATGAGCTAACCTGCTAATGAGAACATTCATGCTTGCTGCGATATCAATGCATTCTGACTGGATGGCACTTTTGAGGTGCCGTCCTCTGTTACTGGATTAACAGATGTACAGACCGTGATGAAACCTGGTAAAGAATGTGGAATAAACATTGACTTTACTATAATGGTAGTTGTCCAGTGTCACTTCGCCTTTTTCTTTGTTTTCTACATACAAATACACATTTGTTTTGAATGGATGTAGTTTTACACTTCTTTAAAAGTGATGGGTGTAAATGGAGACTTTACATGAAATATGTTAAGGCAGGTTTGTTACTGTGGAGAGTTTGAGTGTGCTTTGTTATCTTCTGTGGTGAAAAGTAGTTTTACGTATGTATAAGTACAACAATACAGTTCAAGTATACAATAATACAGAAATATTGTAGCTTTTATTAAAGTAGATAGAGACAAATTAAAAAATGGTAAGCAACTGAATAACTCATTGACAAACTTTATTGCCTCCAGTCTAAATACTTAGAGTACGGTTGAAATTTGAATACCACTATACTTATAGCATCTTAATATTTAACTTTGAAATCCATCTACTAAATTTGATTGAAATTGTTCCTCTCTAAAATGTTGCAATTTAAAAAAAACTAAAAACATCAACAAAGTTCCTCAAATTCAAACAGGCAAAACCTGTTTTAAAGATCTGAACATTTACATTTTATTTGACATTTTTAAGAATTTAATCACTTTTTCCTTAAAGATCAGAATTTAACCAATTTTGCGTTAGTTGACTATATAATATTGAGTATTGGGCAGTTTGGTTTTCTATCTAAGTGGGTAAGATACATACAAAACCACATGGGTTTTTCAAAATAAAATGTGATTGAGTATAATGTCAACACCTCAGTTTTTATCATTACATATTCAGCTGCTTATAAGGGGACCAAATGATTACAGCTATCATAGGCTCTCAGACTTGTAACACTGCATTTCCCAGCTATGCTCACTTGTTACTGTTACTGTACGGCAGCAGTGGAAAGAAAATCTGCACTCAAGTGAGTGCTAGTTACATTACATTAAGGTGCATACCGTCACCCACTGTATCCGAGTGTGTAGATGCCGCTTAAGTCACTGAAAGCAACTTGGCTTTATACTATAAGTTAGATTTCCACAGATATCAAAAATAAGCCAGTCATGTCACTTTCTCAATATCAGTCCTATATTTATCGTGCATCCTCTGAAGATTAATATGTGACTTGTTGAGAAGGGCACAGCATTGAAGGTTGTGATATGTAAAGCAGTTCAATTAGCTCTGTCTGATAATCAACCATATGACTCTCTGACAGGATCCATACTTTAAATACTCTTCAGCACATTTAACTGGTTACAACTTTGAAACTTTCAGCATAACTTTTAACACTTTAATAAAAGATTTCACCGCTTACTTTCTCCAAATGACACAAAAGATTTTTTTTTTTCAAAATAAGGGAATTCTATTAAAGAAACACAGCACACAAGTTGGATAATAGTTTATATTTATATTTGTATATATATATTATATTGTGTTTACTTAACAAACATGATAAATGCAATGTCTCCAAGTTAGCTGTAACAATAAAAATACAATATCTTTGTGTCCTTAAAGTACATTAAAACAGCAAAACAAAAAAAACGAAAAACCGCCCTAAGTAGTTCACAGAGAGGTACAAATATACAGTACAAATCTATTTTATTCAAAAAGGGTACAAAAAAAAATGCAACAAAATAGAGATATTAATGCTTTGTTAAAGTCAGGTAGGTGTAGGGTATTCTAAGGGAGCACTTTCGGTCGACAACTCTAAGGCTTCTGATAAAGATCAATACATATTGGTACGGCCATACGATATTAAAACTCACTATACAAAGTTCATACAACCTGGATTACACTTGAGGATTGAATGTTACATTTACATCATTGCATATATTTTGCAGATTTAGGCATTTAAAAAAAAAAGAAGATGCTGTTTTTTGTTTTGTTTATAGTTACACGTCACATAAAAAGCAGTGTCACCTTGTGCCAAAAAAAAAGAGTACAATTTCAAATCTGAAAATACAGACTTCTTTTAAAACTTTTTAACCGTTCTCGTTCTCCTGATTTAATTCGACATCGACAACACCGAAACCGTCCTCAATTCACCTTTTGAGTTCAATATTGGATCAAGCAGGAAGTAGTTCACACAAGATATAAAAAAAAAAATCCCCACTGCCAACGTCACAAAACATAAGAAACCAATACGTTACCACCAGTGGAAAGCTATCTGATTTATGCAGCCTGTCCGTCTTTATCTAAACCCACCTCCTGCTGTCCACAGACCGTGGGACAAAGCACAAGACGCCAAACACAATCCATTAAGTCAAGGGATTAAAAAAAACAAACAAAAAACCCTACTGATTTTGTGCAACAACAATAAAAACAACAGATGTGTGCGTCTGTCTAAGTTTGTGTTTGAAATCAATGGCCTCCGCTGCAGATACCCTCGGCATCGTCTTGTAAAAAGTGCAGATAAGAGCTTCCATGAACTTCACTTTCACACATTTGAAAAAAAAGAGGAATAAAACGTATGAGCATAAAGAGTGTGTTAAAAAAATGTAACGGAATAGATAATAAGAAAAAAGGGAGAGACGAAATCAAACATGGTTGAACCATCTGGGGAGAATTCACCATCACCCTTTGAGAAATGCAAATATAAAATTCTGCTCGTAAGCATGCCAAGAGTGTCTGATTTGCTCTTGTACAGCCTTAAAAGGGAACACTAAAGTCTATCAGAAGCATCATTCCATTATCTCAATTTCACACATTGTACAAAGCAGAATTTAAGGCATTATCAACAAGCATCATCAAAGCTATCTATACAACAAAAAAAAATACATCTATCTACAGAAACACACAACAACCTGCCATTTCTCCATGATTCTGTGTGCTTTACATTTTGAAACTCTTCAATTAACCAACAGTTTTTAATTTTTACAACACTGTAAAGGAGGGCATTTAGTGCAATTACTTACAGCAACAGACTATCAGTGATGTGAATAAGAGTCATTGGACATCTTGGTAGCGGTCGAGCTTTTCCTGCTTCAACATGGCACACGCTGCTCAGAGCAGAGGGCGAGGAAACAAACAAACAAAAAAGGCTCACGGTAGCAACAGGATGGTCTTGCTGTGAGAATTAACAGGAGGTAAAGTCACACGTGGCACTGCTTGCACCATTGAAAATCCCGTAAAATGCATCTTGACCTAAAATACAAATGTTAAAGCGGCCAAGCAATCGTGCCAAAATAAAGCAGGACCAGAAGTAAGTAAAAAAGAAATATTCAGAGTGACTTTCGTTTTGAGTGATTTGGCTCCGACTGTGTGGCATCGTAAGAAGACTAAGAGTTTACTGATCTGTGCCTCAGCAGTGTGCCATATGAAGGAAGATTGGGACCACTGAGCAAAAAGTAGCAAAATACTGTGTTTGTACTACTATAAAAAGAAAAACAATTCTCTAACCAGACATCAGCGTAAAATGACTGCATCAGCTGACCTTCCCTACTGCTCCAGAGAGCTGTACTTAAGACAACGAACGGTACAATACTGAGTTTACTGCATAGAAAACGCCAAGACTACATTAAATGTTTTCAGGTAATATGTCTATTGCTGACAGTGTGAAAAAATGGCTGGATGTGGTGAGCTTGTGATGGGAAGATGTGTCCTTAACTTACTGAATCTCCCACTGAAAACATTTTATAGGACAGATTCACATTCCTCAAACTTGTACTAAGAGTTTTTAGTTGTGGATAGAGCTGCGACTAATGATTACTTCCATTACTGACTATTCTGCCGCAGAAGTGGGAGGTAATGAAGTACAAATGTTTTGTTACTGTATTTAAGTAGATTTTGTCAGGTATGCGTAGTTAACAACAGTATTTATTCTTCTGACAACTTTTTACTTTTACTCGCTACATTTTAAACAGAACCATCTATACTTTCTACTCCTTACATTTTCAAAACAGGCTCACTACTTTAGTTTTAATGCATTTCAGAGGAATTACGGATTATTGCGTAATTGCACGCTGCCTTTCCCAACATCACAAGACGAATTTGTGCATATTACGCATTGCAGGCGTGGCAACAGGAGTGACAAAGACTCATCTTCAGTAAGCATTGCACAGAAAATAGAAATGTCCTTCAAAGGGATACTTTGTTTCTATATTCTGAGTACATTTCAGAGGCTGTACTTTATTACTTTGACTTGTGTAAATAAGTTGAATTGGTACTCCTACTTGAGTAAATAAACGTCCTCATCACAATTTCCCACGGCCGAAAGTTACACGTTCTAATTTCTGCTTTTGTCCAACCAACAGTCCGAAGAGTTTTCATTTACTAAGAAAAGAAACGAAAAGCAGAAAATCTTTACAATACAGAAGCTGGAACCAGCAAATGTTTGCTTGAAAAATCAATGAAACAATTATCAATTGTTGAAATAGTTTGTAATCAATTTAATTTTGATCATCTAATCGACAAATCTTTGCAGCTAGTTGTGGAGTTTTCGCGCAGCTATTAAGGACAGGAGCAATTATCACAGTGACTAATGAGTCTTGTGATGTGCGAGAGGGATGTGAGAATTCTTATTCACAAATTTGATCAAATAAAAAAAACAAACATTTTAAATGTGAAACTGCCCTTTAAAGTTACTCCTAATGACAGTACCAGAGGATGAGTGTGCACCAAGCCCAGTTCAGGTCAGTCTGTCCGATACACCTCTCCACCGGCAGACACAGAGTCAGGCGGTGGAGAGGGCTCCATTCAAGGTGAGAGAGTTGAAGAGGACAGACACAGACACAGACACAGACACACACACACACACACACACACACAACAGCATCTGGGCTACAGCAATAACACGCCAGTGGGACACAAACTTGACAACCATGTAACTCACTGATCCTCCTCTCTGAGCACGTCCGATGGAAGGAAATGTAACAGGTAATGCATTAAATATTATAATAAGTGATGAAATGTTTTCTAAACAAAAGTGGTACTGTCTGATTTCCACTTTCTGATGGGAATGTCTGTGTGAGGAATGCCGTCTGATTATAAACCTCTGAATGATTTCATGTGTGGTCTAATTGCACTTATTTTCAATTCCACCCTTTTTTTGGATTTTTTTTCCTTTTCTGGGGGGGAATTCAAGAAGAGGATAAAAAAAATCTGTCAGACGTAAGAAAACTGCAGCATTCGTCTTGGCTAATTTGTAAACAGTTAAAAATGCAAGTCAGTTTTTTTTTCCTATATCACTCTCTCACCACAAAACACCAACAATACTTCAAACATATTCCCTTCATTAAAGAAAAAGAAAAAAGAAACACCTACTGTACTGTGATTCCTATTACAATGGTCAGTGTGAAGTCAATGAGTGACATTTTCTATGTGCAACACAAGACAATCATAAGATCCACTGGATAAAGTATAATCTAGTACAAAAGCAAAGGACCATTCAAACAAAAGACAAGAGGGTAACTTGAAAAATGACCACAAACTTAATTAGAGCAAAGCCTTTCTTGGAGATGCGCTTGAGTAAATCCATATAAGATAAAATATCATCAGTGAGATGGAGAATCAAACAGATGCTGATTCATCTAGAATGATCTCTAGAGAAATTTGTCAAAGGCATGCTTTACTTGTGTAAAAATACTGAACAGCAAAAGAGTGCATCACTTTTAAAAGTCGGGGGGAGGGGGGTTAACAGAGAGTCAGCTCTCACACCTCACATGTACAGAAATATAAAACAGCCTCACGAGGAGGAAAACAACTATTGCTTTAATTTGGTAATCGAGCAAAAACTCGAGAGTGCCTCGTCACTGACTCACTCGCACGAAAGGGTTGATTTCTCTCCTTCTCTTGCTGCGGCCATGTTAATGGTTCATTCCCACAGGTGGCTTTGGTGATGACCGGCCAGTGCCTCCTCCATTAGTTACACTCTTCAAAATTGCATTAAAAGTCACCAGTCTGGTCGGGAAAGCTTTGAGGTATAGTGAGGAGGAGGGAGGGGGAATGATTCTCTCAGAAAAGGGGGACAAAGTTAAACACTCAGTGATGGATATTCTCAGTGATGAAACTGGAATGCGAGATATCTCTAGCGATCATACAAACACACACAGACGCACACAGACACACAAACGTTCGGGCCCTCATCCTCAACCATAGGGCATGATGGTGTGTAATGAAGGCAGATGTTTTTGGAGTGAAAACTGATTGCTGAACAGACACACTGATTGATTTATCACTATTCGATTGTAAGACAAGTGGGACGAACCGCACTTGGCCTGAGAGAGTATCTGCTGACAAAGGAAGTTTCAGACTCCTGCCGAAGAAGCATAATGTAACATAAACTGACAGTTAGCGTCAACAGTGCCAACATCACAACAGGGGCTGCTGGTGTCAGCAACTCCACTCCACTTTTGTTTTTTTGGGTAAATGCTTTCGAAGGAAACAGGATCTTAGGAATGGAGGAGATAAAAGATCACTGGCTGTGATCCTTTAAAGACATCAGAACCTGCAAAGTTGGTAGCTTCACTGCGCTACAAACACATTCTTCGTAGTCCGTGGTCTTCCAAAGAGACGGTTTGGTCAAAAAGGAAGTGAGAGTGCTCCGAATGCGATGGTAATCTCCAAGTGTGGTTATGAGGAAGTGGCGGCAAAGGAGGGAGGGAGTAAGAGAAATGCAGTGTGTAAGGACTGCGAGAGGCATTACATCAGCTACATACTTTCTACTCAGCTTGTCATGTCCCCATCAGACCTCAGCTGGCTGGGAATCCACAGGCTCGTATCCTTTGGCTGAGTGGTGACCAAACCAAACGGGAACTTCTCACCAGATAGACAAAGATCTTGTATTTTTGTATATTTTAGGTGTGCAAAATCTCAAACATTCTGAGGCTACATTCGCACTCTTTTTTTCCTCTTTCTCTCCTTGTCAGACTCATTCTTACTCGTGGCAGTCTTCTCTATAGTTGCTACCAAATGTGATGCTACTTCCCTGCATTAGAGCGCCCCTCAATGGACAGTTTGACCTCCTGGGGGATGAAAGAAAGCCTTGTGTGGCCGGAGGCGCTTATTTGAGGGCGTGGCCCTTCGTCTCCCTTCATATTGTATCTTTGGAGGCCAGGTGAGGACCAACGCCTCTGAGAAGCACCTAGCGCAGCCTGCATCCCTCCCATCCCTGCCCCTGCAAAAGCAGAGCCCTCTGTGTGCAAGTGGTAACTGCTCTGGCTCCTCGGATGCTCTGCTGAGGTCCTACTTGGTCTGACGGGCGACTCAGTGTGCGCAACAACCCCAAAATGTGTGGCCTCCTCCTTACTGGCTGCATCTTTTTCTCCATCCCTCTGTCTTTCTCTGTGGATGCGGTCTAGCCTGAAATGAGACTGTGGCCGTGACTGCTGCGGGGCAGGAGGTCCCATAAGCTGATGACCAGGTCCTGATGTAGCGTTGGTTTTGCTCAAAGTCCTGGACAGGTTCTGCTGCGGCTGTTGTTGCTGTTGTGAATTATGATGCTGTGGCTGCTTTTGTTGCTGTGGCTGCAGCTGCTGCTGCAGAGTGATGGACACACACACATCTCCAACTTGCAGATGATGGCAGGCCAAGCCGTAGAGCTGGGCTGTGCGTTCAGGGCTGCAGGACGACCAGCCCTGGCCGAACACAAAGAAGGGGTGCTCTGGGGGAACATCGATGGTCACTTTGCTCTGCTGCTCCCCCACAGTGAAGTGAAGCGACACGAGACCTGGTCTCTGCTGGCTGGCACGGATGTCCACCACCATGCTGGAGTCGATCTTAAGCCCCCCGCTCACCTCAGCGCTCCGCACAAAGTCCTGAGTCTGCAGGTCCTCCACACGCTTCAGCTCCCCAGTAGCCAGCTGGATGATGGCCCCCTTCATGAAGTGTGACGGGTTGGAGGGGGCCGGGGCAGGAGCGAGGCTTGAAGCTAAGGCCTGGGTCACATCTGCGCTGGGCTGGACAGGAGGCTGCTGCTGAGCTGTGATCAGCTCCGCCCTTTCAGGGAGGCACACTCTGGCTGAAGAATCAGAGGCTTTAAAGCTTGGATTAGAGGAGGCCATGATTGTAGAGGAATGGCTGGTGGAGGCATCATTAGCATGCCCTGGGTAGTGTTGCTGCGGTGGTGGGGGCTGATGCTGCAGGTGATACTCCATGGGAATAAGAACCGGTTGCCCATTGGCAAGCATGACAGCATGGCCTGGTTGCCCTGTGTGCTGCTGGAGACCAGTCACTCTGGGGTCGCCGTAACTCACAGGCTGGGCCGCGTACGCAGTCCGGCCGGTAACTCCTGCACTCTCTCCATGGATATCTCTGGCTCTCTGGGCACCCTGAGAGAGATTTAAGGGAGCAAAGGAGACCTCTTTCCGCAGTCCACCGGCACCTTGGCTCGAAGAAGCCAGACGACCAACCACCTGCTGCACCTGGAAGTAAAGAAATGTTAGTCAGGCCTGCTTGTGACTTAAAAGACATCCGACCGTCTTCCCTACATCATCCTGAATTACAACATTAAAGTATGAAATAAATGTGGGGCTCAGTAGATAAAAACAATTTCAACCATTTCATTACTCAAGCCCCTAATTTACTCTGACACACAATTTCATGTGTGCCTCAACACCTGAAGTTTTAGGAAAGACATTAGGAAACGGAGACAAGAATGGAGATTTAAGTAAACCAAGATAATCTGCAGCTACTCAACATGCCTTTTATTAGTTATAGTTGGCATTTTTCCCCATATGGTTGAGTCAAGTAAGTGATGAGCTGTCTCTATTCATTCTCCTGCACACCATAACTAAAGAAACACTGAACGTTTCACTACAGCATCTCTAATCACCCACAAACAGCATAGCTTTGACACAAAGTGGCAATTGTCTGGTTGTGAGTGATCACCTGATTACCTGCTTACCCATAGTGCACAATAAAGGAAGGAAGTAGCATCTACAACCAACATGTGCTATTAGGTCCTAAAAGTAAACACAGGGTCAGGCCAGATCACTATGTCTACACTTGTAAAGCCAAGAACTCAAATTATTTACAACCACAACCTCTAAAAAGATTTTGGATTATCTTTTAATCATTTTTGACTGCAATAAACAAATAAATAAATAAATAAATAAAAGACATGTTTAACGTTCAGGTGATGCTTTCTGTCTGTAACAAGTGTCCTTTCATTCACATGTGCACGCTTAAAAACCTTGTAAGAAAGTACGTTAAAGGTATAGATCAACAAGTAATCTGGTTTCTCTAGCCACTAATCAGTGTTAATACATAAACCATGTAGAGGTGTTTTGCAATTACATGGATGTTTCTATCCCCACTTTAATTCTCAGATTAACAAAGATTAGGAGTCCATGGGGCGCCCCCGAGCTCAGTTGGTAGAGCAGGCGTCCCATGTACAGAGGCTGCAGCAGCCCCGGATCCAAGCTCCGGCCTGGGGTCCTTTGCTGCATGTCAACCCCACCCCAATCCTGTTGTCTGTCATCTCTGAACCTGTCCTGTCAATAAAGCCATACTAAGGCCCAAAAAATGTAATGAAAAAAAAAAGGAGAAAGATTATGAGTCATCAGTGTGTCTCACCTCCAGGTCGCTGTCTGGAGTGCTCGGCCGGCCAGGTGAGCTCCTCCCTTCCAGCCTCCGGTTCTGCAGTCCTCTGTCTTGGCTGTGCTCCTGTGCAGCAGAGCTGGACGCTACCTGCAGCAGTCGTGCATTTTTAGCAATGTAGGCCAAGTCTAGTACAACCTCCCTGGGTCCCTGCTCCTTATCGCCTCCATTCATCTCTGGTTCATTCTCCTGATGAGCACTGGGGGGGTCTCTGGTGGCAGTGGCAGCCCTGGCGCCCTGAGCGTGGTAGAAGACCGGCATCCCTCTAGAGCTGACCTCTGCTGCTGGCAGTACTCCCACAGTGCTGAGGTGCTGCTGGGCAGCCTGCTCTGACGGCAGCATCAGCGGGACGCCGCTGGATGCTGCAACTTTGGCAAAGGTATGTGCAGCCACCTGAGCCTGAGGAGGTGGGGAAACAACACCTTCTTGTATGACAGATGGATACTGAACAAGGTGGGAGACAGCGTGGGGCTGAGGAATGGTGCCTGAGGGAGAGATTAATGGTCCCGGGACAAAGCCAGGGGGTAGGGCATAAGGTACCGTTGCATATGGGGAACTTACAAACTGGAGAGAGGAATGAGGGATCTGGGCGTAACCAAGAGGAGGGTAGGAAAGGCCTGGATGCTGCAGGAGAGGCGAGTGGACAGTGTATGCTGGAGAGATGTGGCTTAACACTGGGTGAAGACTGGTAGGTGAGTAAGTAACAGATGGAAGGGCCACTTTGTAGAGCATACTGTACTGGTCAACGGGCACCGCTGGTATGCCATCAGAATTATCCACTCCATAATGAAGCCCCGACTGAGCACGCAGCCACTCTCCAGATGGGGTCCCTCCCTGAGTGTCACTGTTGGCTGCAGAGTTCTGGATGGAAACCACTTCATCTTCTCCAATACCACCACCAGCACTACTGCCACCTCCACCACCACCTCCTCCTCCAGCAACACCAACCCCACCTGTGCCTCCAGCTCCACTGCTGTTACTAACTGGGAGGTCCCTCTTCTTAGGAGGCAGGGACTCCTGGTTGCGCTCCTGAGCGGGTTTCATTGCAATGCTCTGATGAAGCGAGTTGCTTTACTGTACTGCACAGGAAGTGAAACTTGCAAGCCGCTCAGCCTGCGCAGGAACCAGTTCTGAAATCACCTGGCTGACCTCATCTGCCAATTTACCTGGGGGAGGAAAACACACACTTAAATACAAAAAGGACATATCAGCACAATCTTTTTTTCCAAAGTTGAATACTACCATCACAAGTGCTAAAAAAAGTGCTTTGTGAGAGAATTCATTATGTGACCGACTGATCGTGGAAAGTGTTAAAAGGTGCTGAGAGGCAGAATCTGACAGACAAAGTTTTACCAAGTTTATTTGTGAAAAACACGTCGTTGATGCTTCCATGAACATTTATTACCTCCATGAGACGTTTAAGGCACTTGTCTGAAGAAGGGCCTGTGACTGAAACGTCACATGGAGGTAATAAATGTTCATGGAAGCATTCACTAGCGAGCAAACTGTGTTTTTCCGTTTTTCACCTGTGACTCTGTCCAGCACCTATCGTTCAACATGTTTGGATGTGTGTGCATCTGTAAACTTTTTGACCAAGTTGATATAAGTGTACTTCTTAAACCAATGATACTTTAAGTTAGTGTATATGCCCCTTTAATGTATGTGTTTGAACTCTTGACCTGTTCTGCTCTGTGGCAGCTGCAGACGTTGCAGAGTGTGTTAAAACGTCTGAGCACATCTTACACTGTCGGGCACATCTCTTCATCACAGCTGTCTTTGTGAAACTGGAAGAACTTCATAAAACACTTTGACCATTTTACTGTCCCATTGAGAGGCTTCTTGTCTTTACAGTATCATGTTTATTCTGTATGTTTGACCGACTCTTCTTTGAGGCTGTGTAGTGTTTATGTACAATATGTTAATAAATAAAACAATCCAAAGACTGCACCTATTTGCCTGTTGCATTCAATCAAAGGGGATTTTCTAGATGCTTAAGCATAATTTATTTAAATTCAAAATTCAGAGTGAAATATTTGGTTCAGGCCCATTTGAAAACTTTTGAATCTTAACTTCCTGTGTTAAATGTTTAGAGGTGGCATCATGTATGTGTTTGTTTTAAATATGTCTGTGGGTTTGTTTATAGGTATGTCTGCATGGATGGATGGATGGGTGCACACTGGGTTTTGACTAGTGGGCTTTATTGTTTGTGTGAAGCACTTTGTAATTGTGTGTTTAAAAATGTCCGAGACAACGTTGTTATTATCGTAACTTGGGATTTAATATTAAGTTCTACGAATCTGAGCAAAGCTTGGGTGGAGCACATGAGGTAAAATGACGCACTGACTGGCACGTTAGTACACTTTAAGAGGTTTAAACACCATCTAAATGACCATTGGCGAGCAAGAGCAATCAAAAGGCTCTTTTTCCTAATACAATGTAAGAAGCAAAGATGTGATTCTTTATGATCTGCAGTGTGACATGCCAGTAAAAATGTACAGCAGAACATGAGTTGGTACATGAAGCAACTGCATAATAAACCCCAATGAATTTATACACATAGATTCATAAATACTAAACCCTACAACAAGCATGCGAAAATCATTTCTGACCCCTGAAACTCTTTAGCTGTACTTCCACTAAGTCTATTTTGATATACCAATGAAAAAGGTGATCTCGGTCCTGTCGAGATTTATTTCACCACAAAGAGTTTAGGCTATGGTGTAAAGTCCCATCTGATTCAACAGAGGTGAACAAACATGAGCTAATCTTGAGCTAATACGAAACTCAATTCTTGGGTGTGTTCAAGGGAGCAGGTTTACTTATATATCACACATTAAGCCTGGAACTGTTCCCTTTTTTTTAACATGCAATCCATGATTCATACACGAGTGGGTTCCTGGTTTCAGAGAACTCAGTGAACCTGCTTGCTGAAACAAACCCATAAACAGCACCAGATGTAAAACCAAAGCTTTGAACATGTAGTTACAAGTCTGAGTTTTCTCCCAGTTACCGCTACACTTCACTTCAGACCTACTGTGTTTACCGTTAGCTAGTGGCTGACTTGGCTAAAGTTAGCTAGCAACTTGGGAGTCATATTTTTGCCGCACACGCAGCAAAGTGAAGGCATGACACTTCGTACACTAACATTAAACGTAAACGCCGAGCTTAAATGATAGCTAATGTCATATGAAGCCATTTGGTTACCACTAAAATGTATGACTGGGCACCAGCCCAGAGGTTCCGGCTAGCTAGCTAGCTAGCTAGCTAGCTAACTGGCTAACAGAGCGACAACTAGCTAACATGAACTGACTCCAGTCCTGCTCGACTCACATCTGCTCACAACTAACACAGCAATGCGCACAATTCATATCAAAGATGCCTCTGCTTCGTGTCGGTGTGTAGACGTACCTCCAAATGTCATCGCGAACAGGCTTTTCTTTATTTAAAAAAAGTTGATATGCAGAGGTACAATTGGAGAAATCAAGGCTAAGGAGTCGAGCCCATTTCGAAGGCCAGCAGAGGCGCTCACCAATGACGTCACCAAGTTTATTCAATTTCCTGTTTTTAATGCCCAAATGTCGAGCACGTACACTAAGTCACAAAACTACATTTGTGTTTTACTTCAATAAATTGTGAAGTTTTGCCTCATCTAAAGCCGACAACAATGCTCTCAATGTCGTTTTAACATACAGTCACAAGTGACGTCATTTTCTGGCAGGAAAATGGTAAAACAAAAAAAAAAGAATTAAAAAATGTATATATTTATCTTGGTCAGCTTACACAAGATGCAGTGGAAACTGAATGAAACAAAACCCTGCAGGGTGCCGTTTGGCTTCAATGATTGAAATGTACGTGGTGACGTTTCGTACAGCAGGGGGAGCTGCAGCCACGTGCACTGAAGGGATTGCATGAAGTGACCTCATAGATGCATCTTGAGGATGAAGGTAAAACTGAAAACAAGCCATTTCTGCAACTCTGCAACTGTTAGCGCTCATGATTTCATCTACTGTAGATGTTTGTTTTTTATAGAGACTTACTGAAAAACAATCAAATAAACAAACACATCAGACAAGTACCACATATAATGGAACAGAAAAAATAAGGGGTCCGGGCTATTTTTAGCAAATTTAGGCAATTCTGAGCAACAAACAGGAGAATAGAAAGACAAGACAGTTGACAATAATATTCATTTTGGACCGATTGAGGCTTGAACTCACAACTTCTGGAACCAAAAACTGTCATCTATCACTGAGCTAATTGGCAAGTGGCAATACAGCAGTGACTTCACAAATTGAGTAAGCCATTCACTGTTGTGCAGGCAGATTTGAAACCACTGTAAAAAAAAATTCAGTTATCAAGACAAAAATCTGAAAATACACATATTGCAGCATGGAGATGTTGGTAATTTGTTTTTAAAAATGATTGATTTGTTCCATAAGTGAATAACTGATGTTTAAAAATGCTGCTTGCATTGACTGCAATTATTCACATGAGAGCAGAATTCAAAATGTTCTCAAAAATTCAGTTTTTTAGGTAAAATTCTGATATTTGTCAAACATCATCTACCATGACTCTTAAAAATGTTCAATTTTTTCATGAACATTGAAGATTTATTTATCAATTTGCAGGTATATATTTACAGTAGTGTTCACAGTCAAACATTTTCATGCACTGTAGGCAAAAATTGTAGGAGATAGGTTTTTATAAGTTTTACAGTTTAAAAAAAAAACAGAGTGATGGACTTCATAATTTTTAATCGGTTTAAATGTACAAAAGTTTCTTTAGTATTGGGACTACAGTTTGATGAAAGTGTGAAGTTCTAGCAGGTTGATTTGTTATGAATTTTCAATGTTTTGAACTTTAGATGCTTGCTGTAGCGCCACCATCAGGACTATTGGCTTGGGTTTACAGCTGAGGTAATCTGGCATGAGACTGGACCTTTATGCAAAATTTGATTAGCTTTCACCCATGGTCCGGTCCAAGCTATTTGTTTTTATTTAATTTAGAGCAGTGTTTTTCAACCCTGTTCCTCGGGGAACACTGTCCTGCATGTTTTAGATGTTTCCTGCTCCAATACACCTGATTGAAATTATCGGCCAATCATCAAGCTCTGCAGAAGCCTGACGAGGAGGCAATCATTTGAATCAGGTGTGTTGGAGCAGGAAACATCTGAAACATACAGGGCAGTGTTCCCCGAGGAACAGGTTGAAAAACACCGATTAAGAGGCTTGCTGTGATGCCACCATCAGGACAAATGTCTTGTGTATTATGTTAAGGACAACAGACATTTTGATCTGTCATCATCATCCACCTTACTGGTTCTCAAACCCACAACCCCTGACACCAAGAACCAGCCCCTAATTCACTGAGCTAATTGGCTGGAAGTGAGATCTGCTGTGTAGCTTCATTTGTCGACTCAGGGAGTCACTGTCCGAACAGTTGTTGTCAAGGCAGATTTCAAAAATGGTCAAAATGTCAGAAATTCTGTTCCCTAACAAAAATTTGATAATACATAAATTGCATCTTGACAGCATGGAAATGTTGGTGATTTGTTTTTAACTCTAAGTGTTTTGCTTCATAAGAGAAAATCATATGTTTAAAAATGCCACTCTTACATTGACTCCAGTTGTTCCCATGAGAGCAGAATTCAAAATGTTCTCAAAAATTCAGTTTTTGAGATAAAATTCTGATATTTGCCAAACTTCATCAACCATGACTCCAAAATATTCTCAATTTTTTTCAGGAAGATTGAAAATGTATTTAGCAAGAATTTGATAGTATATGTTTACAGTACTGTTTACAGTCAAACATTTTGATGCACTGTAGGCTTAATTTTTGATCAATCAAAAATCCGAGAAACAAGTTTTGTAGAGGACGGTCTGAAGATGCTCTCTAGCAAATCTGGTGACAATTGAGCACAATTGTGGGAGGAGATAGGTTTTATAAGTTTTACAGGTTTTGAAAAAAACTGAGTGATGGACTTCATAATTTGAAATGAGTTTAAGTGGACTAAAGTTTCAGCAGTATTGGGGCTACAGTTTGGTGAACGTTTCAAAACTGTAGCATGTACTGTTGATTTTGTAGGTATTTTTAAAGTTTTTAAATTCAAACGCTTATTGTGCGCCCCCTCCAGGAGGAATATTGACCTTGGAATTAAGTAAAACTGGCATGGGGCCGGACATTTCTGTAAAGTTTAGTGAGTTTTCGCCCATGGGAAGTATGACTTCCTTGGAAGAAAGAAAGAAGAAAGAAAGAAGAAGAAGAAGAAAGAATTCCTAGGAATACAATAGTGTCCTGGCAACTTAGCTGCCCGGACCCTAATAATGGCTGCACAATGAATCTGCTTGGGGTTGTAAAGGTTAAATAGTTAAATAAGATTGAAAAAGAAAGAAGGAAGGAAGAAATAAAGGTGCAAAAAAACGCATCATTCCTCTTTGAAAAGATCTTCGGCTCTACAGCTTAATGGTTTTGTTACTTTTTTCTTAGTGTCAATAAGTACCAGAGTTTTAATATATTCTCAAAATTTGCAAAGGAAACTTATAAAGTTGGGGAAGATTTTGATAAATGTACAGGTATAATAGATGAAATTTCACAATAAATTCATGTTTTTTTGTTTTCAAAGTATACAAAGACATTTTGACACTCAATTCTGATATCATAATTCATTTTACATATTACATAACTTTCCGCCCAGAGCCCAGAAAGCAATCAAGTACATCAGCTGAATTTGTTGTTAGTGTGGTAACATTTACAGAACTACAGATTTATCTACTATAGATACCACTGGCACAGCAAACCCTGGCTGAGGTAAGCGGTTTCCTCTTTCTCTATGGTAACATGCACTTTAAGAGTCAACAACAAACTAAAATAATTATGTCTTCAAACTAGATTCTTCTTGTACTTGAGCCGTGCAAAATTTGCAAGTAATTAAGCCCTCCGGGGGCTCTAACGGTCTGGAGCACAGGGAAGTTTACTGGTTGGTGATCAAGCTTTGACACATTTGCCACAAAACATTTCAGATTAGGAGGTTAAAAAAAATTAATACAGGTGTTAATACAGGAGTTGATAACACCTGGGGGAAAAAAAAGGTCAGCTCAAGTCCTCTGTGGCCGCTTTGCAGAAGAGCAACATACCCTTTTCACAGCAGTAGTTTCACATGTCACGATGGGAAAAGAACAGGTGTAATAATGACATAAATAATGACTGCATCCCATTTACAGGGTCCTACTATTGTGCATTTACTGCTTTGCCCTGTCAGAACGTCGACATCTTGTGTGCAGCAACGGCTCCCTCACGTACAATGACAAACTGATGTGAAACCAAAACAGCGGATGTGGTGGTTTTTTCTTATCTTGCCAGTGACGTTGCTCTTCCATTACACTCGGTAATTTTATCATCCATTTATCTATTAGTGACTCTGCATCAAAAAGAAAGAAACATGTTCCCTTTGAAGTAAGACTGGATTGTATTGGATCATCCTACAATATTATCATATTGTAAGCCTTGTTGGTGAAGAAATATGATTCTCCAAGGACAGTATGTCTCCAAACAACAGGCCTTCATGTGTGTCTTGTACAGACGTTGGGAGTATCTAGGTCCTCCCTCCTATTGTTCGGAGACATACTGTTTTTGGAGAATCATATTTCTTCCCCACCAAGCATTTGTTTCTCCAAAAATATGGAACTAAATATTGCAATCACCCTCTGTAAGGTTCCCTTCTCAGAATATAGAGAAAATGAGAATAACGTTTATATTATATTGCTCTTGAGGTCTTTTTAACCAGCCGTTTACACATTTGTGTATTTTGTTCTGTGTATGAGCATTTTTACTTTCTTTTCAGGTTTTTTGAATATTTTTTTGATGTGTGTAAAATTAAACTTCTCATTAGCCTTAAAACAACCCAACACCTGCACCAATATGTTTATCCAAGTAAGCAAATTGTTATTCCTGCATGTAATTGCTTGGTTATGTAAAACATTTCATTACTGACAGAAAAATTTCAGACTGTTCACACAACTATGTACCGGCACAAGCTGGACACATTGTTTTTTGCTAGTCTGCTTTTATTCCTTTGTGACATGTAGTCAGATTTTTATAACTTTATTTCATAACCTGCAAAAAAACGGGTCCACATAACCTGGTGTCACAATGAGATTTTAGTGTAGTGTAGTGCATGTGCTGATTCAGATCAGTAAATTATGAAGTAGTTACTCTGCACTTTTACACAATTAATAACACATTGAATATGCAAACATCAGCATAACTTATAATAACTTTTAAAACCCAGCTGAGCTCTGACTACTCCCTGGATTGAACCTTTGGTTATTTTGCTCCTATAGTGGTGTCTCTGCTCCATTTAAATTTCCCAAATAAGTCTCAGTCGTGTGCATCTAATTGGATAATATGTAAATTCTGGCACGGTGTCTTTTGTCTTTTGATTTAAGGTACTAGTTATAGTTCTCAGAGCAACTTAAGCTCTATACATTGAGGGTGAGCTTTGTTTATAGTACATTTAACGTGAATGTCCACATTAGAGCATGTTTTATATAATCCAATATCTATAGCCTATCAACTTGAACAGAAGAACAAATATTCACATCAATCTCACTAAAATTAAAGGAATATAAATAAGCGCGGTGAGCCAGAATGCCGAGATGTGGAGGGAAGTATAATCCATGGTTCAATCAACTCTGGGGAGGAATTATTTAAGTATCTATAAGTGTAAAGCGCAGAAACAAAGATTTTTTTTTTTTTAAAAAAAGGAATCATGTCAGTCACAAAGCTGCAAAAATGTGTGTCATCCTCCCAGAAGTTTAATGACCACATATATTTCTTTAAAGAAACTGAAACACCATCAAAAGCAATTGTTCATTATGATCTTTATTATATTGCTTGTAAGTTTCTATTCCAACTGTTCGATTTGTTAAACTGTGCTTCTGGTTATAATCACAGAGGGGCACACAGGACATTATTTTCTTTAGCTGCTATATAAATAAGTGTAGTGTTAAGTGGCACTTCTGAAAATGATCCACCACAAACCCACCTCTTACTTTTTCTACCTTCACTTCATGACACTCCCAGCCAGGACAAACTCTTGGTTTACAGGATTCATATATCATTATTAGTGAGTATAATTGTCACTTGGTACAAGGAATCATTGTGGGAATCATCTAGTTTTATTTGTTTTAACTGTACAAGCTGTGACATTTTTAGCCCTTTTTTTTCATATTATTTGCAACAAACAGGAGATGGGTTTGACTGTCCGAGATTAATAGATAAAATTCTTGTATGGATTTGTTTTCATGAGTGAAATCCAGTGGAAATAAAAACCAGAGAGCAAATTCCTTTGAAAAATAATGTAATGATTGGTTACTGGTACACATTTGAGCCTTAGTTTCTGTTTCTTAGTTTCAACAGCTTCAGTGCAGTACCTCTGACTTTAACTAAATTTACAGAATTCATAAATCAACAGTTTTAGAAAACTAAAAATAAGTCAACAGATTTAGATTGTAGTTACAAAAATGGTAAATCTTCCCAAAAAAAAGGCACAGGGGATGAACAGTAGCAATCACATCCCGCTTAGAGAACATTTGCATAAGTGAATAAATACATCTGCTGCTAATCAATATCAAACTGTGCCACAGTGGCAGCACGATCATCATGCAATTACAGCAGAGTGCAACACTGTGAATTAGTGGAAAAACACAGCATATAAATATCTCTCTAGAAAATATAAAGACTACATCAAGGATAAAAGCTATTTAGTACCATTAATCAAAAATATTAATTGGAAGATTTCAAGCATATACAGTATTTATAATATTTGCCATAATCATATTCAACAACCACCTTAGAACAAACTATCCTATATATTGAGTAAAATGTGCAATTAATAGCATTTGGGAGAGCAGGTTCTGCACTCACACTATACACATCTATATCAAAAAACACCTGAACTAGTTATTGCCAAAGAATCACGAGTTTATCTGCTGGAAACTGGTCAATCTAGCATCTAAGGATCAATGCGCCTGTATAATAGGACATATTTTGTCTGTCCAGTGGTCTTATATTTAAAATGACTTCTATAAAAAGAAAAAAAAATGCTCTATTGTTATTTTAAGACATTATTACACAGTGCTAGTTTCTCATCAGTTCTAAAGAGGCACTGGACGACTGATCCATTTCTCCTGATGTGTATCAAACCAGTCCCTAGTTCAGCTGGTAAGTGAACCGCTTAGCAGTGGACACTTTTGAAAAAACATCCAAGTGTCAAAATCTTTGCAGTGATCTGAAAGCTGTTTGCTGGAAATGTCCCTGATTGCATCATAAAAAATCTATATGCTCCAATCACACTATCACTACCCCCACAGAAAGTAGTTCACTGCTTGTTTTCTAATATAGTATTCATCAGCAGAGTATGATTATGTGGACAAAACATGAACAAATGTTAATACAAATGTAAGTATTGTTATAGCTACATACAGTATGTTTTAACAGCTGTGTGTTGTTGTATGTGTTTGACCAGCCTTTGTGCACTACAGTCTTTTGTCATCTTTGGGATGTCAAAGCTACACATGTGGTGTACTCACGACACTTGCTATCCAGACGATGAGATGAGATTACTTCTGTCGTTTCCCTCCTATGCTGCCTTGAAACTGTGTCACTCGTCATCGACCTATCACTGTCAGGTTCTTTGGATCACTAACTTCACTGCTTGAAATCCAGTTAACTACCTTCTAGACTGGAGACTGGTTTGAGTCAAAGCCCTTGTCCTTCCCTTTGCTTTCCAATGTTTACCCAGTCAGATACAGTCTATCTGAATAGTTTCTCCTCAGAGCCTTACCAGAAGGCCTCTATAAAAGTTAATAAAACCCCCTTCTAAAGAGAAGAGGAAATATCTACCACAGATTGAAGTCCCCCACACTCCACTTCCCCCTCTAATTACCACCTGCTTTGTGAGACTAGAAATAAAGGCCGTTTTCTCTGCTTCAAAAACACTGTTAATTTACAAAGTAAGACCCTGAAATCACACCATTTGCTACTTACAGTGAAATCCCAACACAACCATCAAAATATGGGCACTTGGAGCAAATAGCATCAAGTCTGTGCAAAAAAAAAAAAGACAAGCAAAAGAAAAACGCCTAATTACATTCATACCAGGCCAGATCCTCTTTGTCTTTACCACATCGTAAAACGCGTGTTAGCAGTGGTATTTTCTGTTCCTCTTTCTAAAATACAAACTAGGTAAATTAATATTATATTTTCAATGACATTTCCTGGAAGTTACACACAAATTGAATTCTTGGAAATCAGTGTTCAGTGAAAAGCATCGTTGCTGTTGCAAAAGAAAAAGCCTTTTTTTCTTACATTTCAAGCAATTCTATTTGGTTGAACATTTCAACTCCATTGCAGTGAGGACCTCTTACTGACCAATGAGAATTAATTTAACAAAAAGGACAGACAAACTAAGAACATTGATTCACACATACCTGGTGAACTTTCAGTTTTTGCTTTAAAATGTGCGTGACTCACAGGTAAATCTTGGAGAGGGAGCTCTCAACCTCATCTCAACTCAATATCAAAAAAACGTTTGTGTGCGCCGTACAGTATGCTCAGCAGAAAGAGCAGTTAGCTTCACAAAATCTTGAGAAAGACCTAAGCTCTAGTAAATAAGAAAATACATCTATTATTAAATTAGTATGATGATCTTTCACAGTAAGAGGAGACCTCACAGTAACAACTCACTGGCCAGTAAGGTGGATGAGCTTCAGATAATCTGAATTCCTCAACTGTCATGGACAAAAATGACTGCGGCCTGTTGATGATATTTTACTTTTAAAATGACCTCAGATTTCAATGCAGCAACAACGGTGCAAATTCTAGTTTATAAATAATTATAATCAGAATTAATTCTTCTGCTTCTCATGTTCCTTCTTGGTATTTTAGAAAGAGGTAATAGAAAATAAGATGATTAATTGTTACACAAGCCTGTTCTGAGCTCAGAACTGTGGCCCCACAACCTCAGACAGTGTCATTAGCTAGAGTCTCTGTAGAGAGCCAGATCCTCGCCCCGTTCAGAAATTTACTAATTGGAGTCCCATGGATACCGCGGCGGCACAGGTTTCCCACTGGGGTGAAGGGAAAGGAGGAGGTAAGGTATTCTGGAGTTGTAGGGGGGTCATTGGGGGAACTGGCCTTAAAATACATCCTTCTCTGGTCTGAAGGGGGCCCACTTGGGCTGGGGAGTGGAGTGCTGCCTGGACTGGGTCCCTTGTACCGCCTGAGATGGATCTGTAATATCTCGATCTCATCGACCAACTGGGAGAGCTTGTGGTAGGCGGTGATGGGGCCTCCTCTGTGAATGCAGGCCTCGGGAACCCAGCGTAGAAAGAAGAGCTTCCAGAGGGCCACATGTGAAGGGATGAGCAGGGGAATCAGAACGCCCTGCTGGTCAGCAGGCCGAGAGAACCAGTCCCTGAAGAAGCGCTCTGACGGGCTTTCATCTTTCACTACTGAGAAATCAGGCTTCAGCTCTGACACCAGAGAGCCACGCCTGGGCAACATTTCCTCTCCACCCCTCAGTCCATTACGCATAGACGAAGGCGTTCCTCGCAAGGTGGAACTGTAGTTTTTCTGCTGGAGGAAGGACACAGGGTTAGATTTTTTCACTAAACATGATAAACAACACTCTGACAGAGCCTGCAGCTGGGCTGAACAACCAAAGGGAGTTTCTAACTGTGTTATCAAATTCTCACAATCCTAAATTCTACAACTTCAGGGGAAGCAAAAAGCAATGATTTATTTTCTGTGTAATTATTCACTTTCTTTGCCCTTTCTAAAGTTGCTGATGACACAAAAACAAGCGGCCCATAAATTCTCTACACCAATAAACCACCTGCTGACTTGATGGATTGAACATGCTAAAATTTACTCCATCAGACAAGAAAGTGACTTTCAGAAAAATGCATTTGAAATGATATGATTTTAACAGAGCAGAAGACTGAAGTGACCTATTTTGAAAATAATTATACATTATTATAGGCAAGGAAGGAGAGCACAATCTCTGTAAAACTCCTTTCATCTTTTGAAGGTTGAAAGTGTTTGTGTTTTCTCTCTTTTTACTTGGACATACAACAGACAAACTGCTGCTAGCACTACTGTAAATTCGTAAAGCTCTGTCAGTCTCTTGTGTACCTTCGTGCGTCTGAAGCTTTTCACTTCCCCATTCTGAACACAGGCAGCTCCTTTGCCTACATACATGGGGTTGTTAAAGAGGGTTTGGTCTTTGGTGGAGAACTGCTGTGACCAGTTCCAGACAGGAGGGAAAAACACAACCTGGTCTTCTCCTTGAGGGATGGCTTTATTCTTGGCAAAGTCCTGTAAAGTAAACAAAACGTATTCATGCTCTGTACATAGTACGTCACAGAAAACATCATTGTAGATCATGAAAAACATCTAGACTTGATCCAATGAACTATGAAGGTAAACAAAACACCACACTGCCATAATTTGCTTTTGTCAAATGTATTGGTTACATCCCTGACCGCGAGCTCAGTGTTTCCTTATCTGTGTGCATTACATTGCACTCTTTCCTGTCGATTATCTCACACACAGACAGACACACACACACAGACACACACACGTTACTTTTATGTTGTGTGCAGATGTTTATATTTCATAAACTGCCTTTTTTCAAATTCAATTGATTTTAACATTTATTCAGGATTATTTGAAATATTTTGCATTTGGTACACAGGGTTGTAAGATACAATGTTTTCCTCACCATCAAGTGCTGAGCTCGCTGTTTGGGAGAATTGAAGAGGAAAGTACTGAATAGTGGGATCCACATGCTATCACTCAGTACTGTCAGATAGGCCTCTGTGAACTCGAACGCTGCTGGGTATTGGTTCATCATCTGCCACACGCAGTCCAGGAAGAGTATGAACAGAGGGGACTAGAACAAAAGAAGAAAAGAAGAATAAGGGCTTTGACAGATCAATTCTAACTAATACTGGGTTATTTGCTGTAAGACAAATACCTCCACTTTGTCATTCTTCTTCAAGTGGTTGCATCTGTCCAAGAAGCGATGGCCAGCCATCACCCACTCTTTCTGCACCAAACCCTGAAAGCCGATGACGCTGCGATAATGAGGGTCCAACATGAGCTGCACCAAGGAGGACACGACACAGCAGAGGTCTCTGTCTTCTTCCTCTGTAGAGGCAGGAAAAAAACCCACATTCTTCAATAACAACCTTGTAAGCAAAGCATCAAGGTCACTCGGATGGTAAGAATATGGTAATGGTTTAATTTGACCACCATATTTAAAATGCATTATGGTTAGTGTGCAAATATGTGTTTGAAGCCAAACCAAAGCCACCATATAAAACAGTTTGGCTGTTTGTAGACTTCAATTTTGTTCTACAAAATGACTAATAAATTAAACCTTTAACTTTTAACATCACAAATGATGGACTAATTAAAATGGGGACTGAAGACTGATAAAGACAAACAGTGAGTCTTACCTTGAAGAATGACTGACGCATTCTTTCCATCCAGAAGGTACACTATCTCAGCTGATTGTTTCAGGAAAGCCCTTAAATCACAAACAGAAACTGTTAACTGACTTTGAAAAACATGTAGTAATGTATGTAATAATAATATATGTAGTAATACATTTTTAAGTACCCAGTAAGTAACAAAGAAAAAACATCTTGGCAAGATACCAATGCAATAATTTCCCTTTTTGTCCTTCTGTGCTTGTGGACCAGTTACTGACCAGGCAAGCAGATGACAGTCACCAGTTGCTACCCATTACCACATAATTTCTAGGCTGAATAAAATGGCTTCCCGAACAAGAAACCCTTCTCATGAGAAGTATATCCACACAAGATAGGGCTGCGTGATATAATTAAAATGTTTTTAAATCGTGATTATTTTGAGAGACATTGCAATATGATAATTGGAAACGATAATTTTTGCATCACAATTTTCATTTTCACTGCAAACAACTACTGTTAAAAAAAGATGATGCAAGATTTGTTGGGGTCATGTTCATGCAGGGATATTATACTTTCCAAGTGGAACTATGAGGATAACACAAACATCGTGAAACCTTTTGATTTTGACCGTAAAATTTCACAGCATTAGTAGTTTAGAGGTACCATGCAGTGTCAGGTTGTTCATATACCTGACATACTCCAGCCAACGTGAGTTTTCAATCGAAGTGAGCCACCTCTCCTCAGACTCCTCAAAAGGATCTGGACACAATCAAGACACAGTCAAACCCTTGCCCTCCAATAAACAAGCACATGCACTGAGATATACTTCACACAGAGGTTGAATACTACTGTGGGTATCTAACGTTAGTGCTCAAAGTTGCAATGAGGCTCACCTATGACACAGATCTGCCTGATTTTAACAAAGGCACACTGGATGTCTAAGATCGTCGGCAGACATTTGTCTAGATCTGACTTGATGACTTCACTGCGCTGTGGGTGGCTTTTGGTGATGGCAGTGAAGATCCTGCACAACAAAAGACAGACATAGGTGAATGGGTTTGAGACACCTTTAAACAGCTGTAGCACAACATTTGTATATTCAGATCATTACAGCTGATAAGAGAAGTTCAACACTTTCTTTTTCCACTGTTACAGTTGAATGTCTGTTTGCTGCTATTGAATTTCAGTGTGAAAGATAGAGTAGATCAACACATTTAATACATGTTTTGAATCTGAATGAAGCTGAGGACTTCGCAGTACCTCTGATCAATCTTCCTCTGCTGTAATGGATCATTGATGCTGGTCATGCGCACAAGAGCGCTTCCATTTGGGTGATTCCAGCACCAGAGCTATGAAGAAAAACATAGATCAATCACCTTGGAATCTGCTGATAATGCTTATTACAATAATAAACTAATAATATAGTTTTAATAATACATAACAGAAAGGGATTAATGAAAATGTATTCCTTCTACATTTAATGGAAATTCCAGAGCACGAAAGACTCACAGGGATGCGCTGATCAGTAAAGAAAATAGAGTATTTCTTGAGATCCTGATCTGCCAAAGAAACAGGGACCACAACGTACTCTGGGAGACTAAAAAGAAGAGTGAGAGAAGAGTGGCGTTACAAAGGAATCACAAAAGACACCACTGAAAAAGACTGTGACATCCTGAAGCCAAAAAAAGATACATTTAGGCTATATTCTTTAAACCCATGCCCATCTTTTTTATATACATAAGCCAATTGTCTTGCTTCATGTTGACTAACCATAATATTGTACTAATGGTAGTAATTTAACTGTCCATCTGGTTTGTATCTGGAAAACTGATTTATGGTGTACTTTAACTATTGTTTTAGCTTCATGGGATTTATACAGCCACTATTATGCAATTTCCAGTCTTTTCGTAGATTCCACATAAAACCCAGCACAATCCTCACTTTGAAACCCGCCATGATGTCACTGTGTAACCCAGATGAATAGCATATATTGTACAAAATAGCCTTGCATGTTAGAGACATTCACAAGGTTTTTTCCTAAAGTCAGTCATGAAGTAAAAAAGCTTACAGTGTAAACACACCATCTTGCCAAAACATACTTAGTATGAGTCAAGGGTGAAATTTAGAGTATCCGTAACAACTGAAGGAGCTACAGATGCGCTCTGCCTACGCTGGCCATCATAAGCTGCCAACTATTAACAACATGAGCTGAAAACCTTTGTGACATGGCATAGCCCTCGTTGATGGAGCACACCCTCCACTCCGATGCCCCGGTTCTCTTGATCTCGCGATCCCAGTCTGAAGGACGGTCAAAGATGGGGGTTTGTAATCCTCCTCGGGGGCTGGAACCGTTGACTTGCTCACCTGGGAACACAGATGCACATTGAGATTATTGAGTATAATGCAGAGAAATTAAAACAAAGTGAGTCAAATTTGGAATAATTAAATGTGGATTAAGTAGGAGAGGGCAACATTTTCCAAAACATGTCACATCCATTTAGCAGCAATAAAAGCTGTATCCATACCTTTAAATTCATGGTAACGCCTCCCTTGATACTCAAAGCCAAACAACAGTTGAAGATCAGCTGGATGGGAATAGTGGGCGATAGCAAGGCAAACCTAAAATAGAAAGACAAAGTACTTTAATGGGACATACAGTGCAATAAAAACACAGTTAAAAAGTCGGATCAATTAAACATTATCATGGCAGATTCAGCTTCCAAACTGAGGTTCACCAAGAGTGCTAATGTGAACTCTGAGGTATGTTCTGTAACCATACAAACACAAGAACAAGTGAAACCTGGGAAGGCAAATGTTTAACTGACAGCCCACTGCTCTGCGTTTACACGACAGAATCTCTCTGTTGCTCCACTGGAGTCACACAAAGCAGTCCATTCAGTAGTAAAGCTGCGAATAACACGAGAGGACACAGAAAAAGAGTGTGTGTGTGTGTGTGTGTGTGTATGTGTGTGTGTGTGTGTGTGTGTGTGTGTGTGTGTGTGTGTGTGTGTGTGTGTGTGTGTGTGTGTGTGTGTGTGTGTGTGTGTGTGTGTGTGTGTGTGTGTGGACATGGCTGCTCCCAACTCTGTAATTTCCTATGGCAAAATAAGATATTATAGGCTGCCTTAATCCCATATGTCGCAAAGAAAAAAAAGGACTGAGTCCTGTTTTGGGTTCAAACTGTAATTACATACATGGTGTCCATAAATACACTCAAAAAGGAGCGAGGGAGGGCAGACTCATTTCTATTTAAGAGCTCTATACATAAATAACCTTCCATATTCTGTTGTGCGCAACAGAGTACGCAAAATAAGGTGAATACTGCTTTTTTGAAATACATTAAATAGGAGACTTGCAACACTGGCCATAAGTGTGTTAAATGCAGTGCTATATTGTAAAACTGCTGTCAGACAAATGTGCTGCAGGCATGTGCTGTGCAGCTCCCAAGTCCTCCAAAACCTACGCAAAAACTGCTCCCGGATGACATGGGAGGAGATCAGACATGCAACTGCGTATATTCACATTCATGTACGTTTCACTGGCATGCTGTAAAGAGATATACATCTGCCTAACTCTTGTGGGTCGTGTAGTAAGGCTGCAGGAAGCCAAGAGCTCCTGAAGACCTTTGTACACATAATTCACAAATACGTATGTCTAGGACTTCTGCAGCTCCAGATACCACAATGTTTTTAACACAACACCCATGGTTAGAGAACGTGAGAGTGCAACACGTTTTGTAACACTTGGCTGTGTTAACCTCTGAAGCAGTAACAGAGTTCCCAGACCCTGGCAGATTATTTCCCAGGTGACAACTTCCTGGTGTGAGTTTTTGTCCTTCTACTTACAATTTCCAAAAGTCAAGTTGTGGTAAAATCAGTCAAAGCAAACTGCTAGGTAGCACATGCCTGGCCACTATATCTGTCTGATAAGCACTTCTTTTAATTTCCCTTGTGTGCAACTTCCTTCCACTGGAAATCGACCAAACCAGCAGTCCACTGCGCTGCGTATCTGCTCCGGCAGACCGGAGCCCTTCGGAACAGATATGCAGGACTACTATATCTGGCGGAAGCCGGAGCACGACGCAGCAATTCAGCTTAATTTTGCACAGAGCAGACAGGAAGTCGAGTGCCGAAATAACAATAACAATACGGTTAGTTACATCCGGTTACTTTTCAAAATAAAACACTCCGTGTTGACACCAGCACACAAATCTCAAAAAAGAGACAAACACAAGCTCTTCTGCTAATCCTTTGGTTGGGAACTATGGAGCAGGAAATATGACGATGCCTACATAGCCCTTGGGTTTACCACGAACACGGTCGGAAATGAGGAAAGACCCATTTGTGTTTTATGCCTAAAAACTCTGGCAGGACAGCATGAAACCATTTTGATAATCAGATGATTGTATGCAGAATGCTGCAACTCATACAGTGGTTTATACAGATAAATAAATAAATATTATCAGGTTCTCAATAGTATTTCAATTCGGCGGGGCATGACAAAAAATAATTGAGAACCACTGCCCTTGAGTTACAGGTCCCTCAGCTGAGCTCTAATCTGAATAATAAAACATCTGTCCATCCAATCTCTCTGTGCAGGAGATGAGTCACAGTCACGCTGCCAGTTGCTCCTACAATCAGGATCATTCTCAGTTTCCTTCGTCTTGAATAACCATTGTTCTCAATGTCGGCTAATGGCTACACTGAAAATGCTGTTTAAAAAGTTAGTCATTTCTATTCAGAGGGAGAGAGGAAGAGCAGGACATCAAATTTTGGATGACATAAATATCCTTGTCGGTGAGGAAGGGGTCATAACAGAGTGTGTGTGCATGTGTATGTGTGTGTGTGTGCGCGTGCGTTCGAGCTCACGCAGTCAGGAAAGGAAAATTTTAGTCAGCAACAAATAACAGTGAAATGGACAAGGGAAACTGAGAAAAGGGGAATACTGAGCAATTAGTCATCAGGAGGTATGGCAAAAAGAAAGCTAAGGCCAATATGTTTTTTTAAAAATTATGAAATGGGCCAGTTGTGTTGAAAATACTGTCTCCAGGTCAGATTGATCCGAGCACTCGTGCGGCAATATGCAGTTTTTATGCTGTCACAGAGGGCGCCAAAGTCAGAAAAGGGACATTTTCAATCTAAACACGGTGGCTTTATCATCCTTAAAACTGTAAGAATCTGAGAAGCATTGACAGATATCTTTAAAAAGATCAACTATTCCAACTATTGTTTGATATGAAACAAGATAAAAATGGAGTACCACTCACCTTTTTGGCACTCTCAGGCCCAGCTTCGTCAAAGCAGAACCTTATGATGCGCAGGTCTTTGCAGTAGAGGATGAGCTCAGTTGGGTTGAACTTCAGCTTTTGGTTTGACCCCAAAACTTTCTTCTTCCCCTTTGTATCATTTACTGAGAGGAACAAACATATGACAAGAATAATTCAGCTAATTCGGATGCCAGTGTTTAGTGGTAGTGATGTAAGAATACAATCTAAAGCATTATATAGACACCAGAGACAACTGTCAGTTGCAAAACACTCAACAAATATTTCTGCCAAGGCTGAATACATGTCTTTTGTTATTTTAAGAATACAAAATCTGGTTGCAATTTCACACTGCCTGAGAGTTTTCGACAACTTATTCGAAATGTTTGGATGAAGGTTGCAGGAACATGGGCTATACGCACAGCACCAACCTATGATATTCACCTGAACATATTCCATTAGAGATCACGTTTTATTTCCTGGTTTAAAGGGGGCCTTGCATGCCATGTAATAGACAATGTTAAGGCACAAGTGGTCATATCCAAAATATCGCTTATCAGTACAATCAAGACATACTGATATATGTTATTGATATTATGCCGCTATAGGACCTGCTCTTAATGCTCCTATATTTTTACAAAACCAATCATTTTAATGTTGTCATTAGTAGCCCAGTTCAAACTGGTCAAAAACAAGCTTGGTAAAACAAAGCCTCCTGCGCCATCACTGTAACACAGCAAACACTGCTCTGGGCAGTTGCCCTCGCAGTGTCAGCAATCGACAGCCATGAGATATATAAACAAGGCTAATCCCAGCCGGGCTGCACTGCCACTAATCACAGCTTTAGCTGTGACATCACTTGTTATCAGATTGCTGACTGGGAGAGAACAACAAACGAGACAAGTCTGCCAAGCTGTCAAAGATTAATGAGAGGCGCATTGAATTTCAATTCTGATTGTAGTTCACTCTTTCAAAATGACTGGGTACAGATCATTGGTATCTGCTGAAAGAGTTTTATTGAATTTTAAAATCAGGGGAAATTTGATTGAAAAAGAGGTTAACATCTGCTGAATACACTAAAGAAAATGCTTACAATAGCCATTTTATTTGTTTAATATCAACATAAAATTAATAGTTTTGTTAACAGTTAATTTGGAGGTCATTTGAGCTCTGGTAATAAGATACAACCATGTGAAAGTTAGGAGATAAATGCCAGTACCAAAATAACACATCAGCAGAATACTTTCCAAGAAAAGGGTTAAAAAAGCCACCAATGTTATGTTACAAATGTTGCCACTAGACTTACCCGTTACTACTTGCTCCAGACAGGTGAGAGGGATGTCATGCTCTCCCAGCAGGAGGTGGGACAGCTTGGACTTCTGTGATAAAAGGCAAAACAACGAAAAAAAGGCTGACAATCTGTATCCTGTAGACATCATATTATACCCATAACTCACCAAAATACTGTCTCAAACATTGGTGGGTAGGTGAAGTCTATCCTCTCGGACTGAGCAGTGATCAAGTTCCATTTTGTTATTATGGCAACAGTCTGCCCCACAACTGGAAATGACGCCTGTTCTCTCACTTCTTGTGCGATATCACTGACAATGTAGAGCAGGAAAGTACACAAGTTTTCCTTCCTCCTTGCCAGATGCACTGCAAATATAAACAATGCTGTGCAAATGGAAGCGATCAAGCTATTCAGGAGTATGCTTGTGTGCTCGCTAATGTAGCTCACAAGCTTAAACTGGAGCCATGGGAGACAACTATATTATATTAAGAATCAGACATCAGAACATTAAAACATCAGTACTATTTTCTGACCCCTACTTGGAAAGTCTAAATATACCAAACATCACAGTTTCAAGACTTTGACTGAGTCAGTCAACACAAATACCTGTTTTGTTGGGGCATCTTGGGGGATGAAGGAGACCTTAAAGTTGGTGCATATCAACTTGCCCCAAAGATCATCTTGGCTGCTTTCAGCGCTGATGCATTTCCTCACAAAGTTCACCTCATTAACAACTATCTCCCCTGGTGACAAACGTGAGAAAACAAAAAAACATGCAAGTATGAAAGCTATGGTTCAAAGAAGAATACAGAGAGAAAAGATTACAAAGACAATGTTAAGTAAATTAAGATTAATTGGTTTAACTTTGATATCAGCACTTGAATTTCTGCATTTAATGTAAAGGCCTCATGAAACCAGGTTATACATTGGTATGTGCAATCCCTTATTCAATTTCTCAGACTCAAACTAAACAGTAATATTTTGTTATTACTTTGGCTATCTATTATAAAGCTTTTTATGTAAATCATGACATTTTACTGGTATCCAATCATTACCGTGTAACTAATTTACAAACATACTGCTTTGCAATCAAAATCTGTTGAACTTTTGGATTTTTTAGCCCAACTTCCCAGTGCAAAACAAATTATTTCAAGCCCGTAACCTCCTTTAGATCTGCCACATGCAAGTCACATTATAGATTTTAATTTGGCTTTAGGCTGACGAGGCAGCTTTTTATATACTATCTTTAAAAGTAACAAGACCCTTGCCTCTTAACATGATCACAAAACGATTAATGGTTAGACAAGAATGTGGCTATATAAAGTTCCCCGAGGGATTTTTAAAAGATGATAACTGGGGCAGCAGTGTGGAGTCCGGAGTCCAACAGACAGTCACATCAAAGGACTGCCTCAGAGCAGCATGCAGCAAATGTACAGTCAGCTGTTCATGTAACTGGTTTGTCTGATCGGCTCCAAAAACAAAGATGGAAAAGGAGCAAGTGGCAGTGCTGCCTGGAAATGTATGGAATTTTTTTTCCCCAGCTGTTAAGCAAGAAGTCAATTTCAATACTCATGTCAGCCTTGGCTTAAATAAAACAAAGTTAAGTGCAGTAAATAAAGTTTGGCTAAAGTGTCTCTAAAGAAACCGTAAACAGATGTTAAACTGTCAACTACATTCAAATTAAGGCTTAAGAACTCTCTCTTGCTTTTATAGAGGACATCACTGTATGTTTACAACAAAACACATGTTATGTAACACTATGCAGAGAGTGTGTTGAGCCACTCCCATGAGCTCCCAAGTCAGCTGCTCAGACCTGACCCAGAATAAATCACTGAAATAAAAGATGGTTTCTGACTATGGCATCATGATGGGAACATAAGTCTTGACTGGAACAGCTTGAGAGAAACAGGAATTTATTAAGAATGCCATATTTACAATCCAACCTAACTTCCTGTGGATGAGAGGTACAGAGAAATCCAAGTGACTGAAAGCTGCAGAGGCACTGAACAGCTTCTCGTGCAATATTGTTGGCAGGGATCAAATAAATCCTCATTAAAGGTTGCACTTGCATCATCAGTATAGAACCTGCACTCTAATAGTTTAAATTAGGGTGGGTCTGATCGACAAATACATTGATGTTTGAGAGGCTATTACAGATTTCCAATTTTTCTAAGTCTTTGCTGTGAGTTAAACATATTTAAAGAAAGTAACTGCGTAGTAGCCCTAAAAGGGATGTTGTCAAACACAGAACAAGAATCAGATTATTACATTTTATAGAGAATGGTCCTGCTTTTATTAATTTTTAAACTGCTGTAAAAGCCCAGAAAGAGAAGCAAGATTCTATAAAAAAGGAAGTTACAATTTTTTTAACATCTCAGAATTTACAGTATATTGCTTATCTAAAAATATGGTATGGTGGCACTGCATAATGTCAAACTGTGGTGTTTTCACTACTTTCATCTTGACAACAAATATAATCCTGATGCATATAAATGGACAACAGGCTACTACCATGTAAGGGGATATCTTGACAGCTTGGGAAAGCTGAACATAGGAAATAAGTAAAGATAAAGGGCAACAAAAGATTTGTATTAGATCAGGACGAGGGCATGTTTGCTTTGGCTGAAATGCTTGTTCAACCAGTCTGATTAAACTCTGCCAGTTGTAAGATAGGATGGCGTATTATCTAGCCCATAAGATCAGCTTCATCTAAGATTTTGTGTCGAGCTTTAGAGGCTTTAAAACCACAGAGCATTTTAAAGAAATGCAACACTGACTGACAGTGATGCAAATCGAACAAAAGGAAGTAACAAACCCTATTCTCTATTTTAGAAGCTTTATGCAAACCTCTCACAGCCCAGCACTGAGGTTGACAATCAAATGCCTCAGAGCCATCTGTGTTAGCTAAATAATACATATAGAGACACGAGTAACAAGACTTTTTTAGTTAATGACAAATTACAAGTTTTTTTTCTTCTGCTTACTTGCACACAGGGGGTGGCTACAGTACTGATACAAGGCAAATACAGTCTTTTGTCTCATTATTTACATAATCAGCAAAAAAATGTGATCTGCTTTTGATCAAATACACAGTTCTTGTTCAGTTAAAAATGTGTTTCTGTGTTTTAATGCATAACACAAAAATAAATGTACCTTGAAGTAGCTTAGGCTCCAACTTTTTAATGGGTGGTTCAATAGTCTTCTTCACATCAGTCTAGAAAAAAAAAGCATAAGCCACATTTGAGTTAGTTAAACACTTGCTTGTCATATGGTTCATGAATAACTGCAATAATGTCGGTAAAAGGTGGAGGGGTTAGAAAGGGACCACTCAAAAAGGCATTTTATAGGGAAGAAGGCACAAAATAGAAATTGCTTCCAAGAGTAGAGCTGATAATAAAATAGGGAGGACTCACAATAGGGCTTGGAAATGAACAACATGCATTAGATTCTATCTTTGACCATGTTCCTGACAGCTGTCATAATTTGTTTTGTTGAATTAGTGCTGCATAAACAGTCACAAAATGTGGTAGGCAGTGATAAGCCTGGTGCACGCTATACACAAAACTAGAAGGTCCCAAAGATACACAGCAGTCAACTAATGCTATTAATACTGGATCCCCAAATACTGCTCACAGTTGCAGAAGATACAGTGACAACCCATAAGCAGTTGGACAGTCATGTGTTTTTCATAGTTGGCTCAGCTTCAGCACAGTAATTTCAAGTGAATGGATGACTATGAGGTTAAAGTGCTGATGTGGGGTGGAAGTGAAGGAATCTGGGTTATGTGGAATCATAAATGTGCCATCACAGCAAAGTTTGATCAATCCTCACTTCACAGAATGTCTGGACTCACATATAAGTGAGGAGGTTAACTTTTATTCACAGTTTACAATCTATAGGTGACTTCCAAGACCAGAGCATGTCCATAAAAATATGATGATAATTTTGAACTAGATTCACATTTCAAAAACATCAAAGAGAAAATGTTATGCAAACACAAAACACTTCCCAACATCAGTCTCGACCTTGACTGTTTAAACAGTGGCTTTGTATGCAAACGACTTACTGTCTGGAGAAGTGCATGCACCTGTAGGCAAGGCAAGCCAAATACGAGTCCAAACACTCACAGAGGATACTGTTCAAAATGTTATCAGCCGCACCATAGGGGTTTCAATTCTCCAAATTAAACAGATGGCATCTCCTTTTCGGGCCACCTCTTCTTAAAATCTTGACAACACACGTCAAAACTTTCCTTCCGCAACACCCCAGTCACGACAACTTCAGCTTTAAGTCACTTCAATAAATTATATGACGTGTAAAGTGAACTCTGCAGTTGCACATACCTGTACAGGTGGAAGGTAACACTTGAAGGTTGGTTTCATAGGTTTGACAGAAAACATTGTTTATGTCCGCACCTCTCCGCGATTTTCATAAACGGGCGCCTGACAAACCCTCGGTTGCTGCCAGTGGAAAAAAACAACCCAAAAAGGAGCCTGGAGGAAAGTTTTGGAGAGCCCTTAGCTGAGTAAACCCGACACGTCCGTGTAAAACATTCATCGAGACAGCCTGGGCCAGCGACGGCACTCCTCCATGTCGATAAGCAGTCAAATAGCAGATTACGCTAGTTTGTTGAAAAAAGTTGACAGAAGTTATCGTTGAAACGTCGGCGTTAGCTTGGCTAGCTAGCTAGCGTAAAGTACTACATGAAGTTTGTGAACGCCGTCCCCGCGCAGACATGAGACGATTAAACTAATTTAGAGGCGTCCGTTGTGCGTCTACATTTTCTTCCCACCTGTTACGGCATTAGTTACCCTCGGTGACTTCCTGAAAGTCTAACAAATTCAGCCAAACGCAGGACCCGATGCTGTAAAGGACTTAACGGCCATGTTTATAAAGCGCCGAGGTCCCGCCCTACTTCCGGGCTCTGCTGTTGACCTGTTTTTTTTTCTACCGAGACTTTCTTTCGTCAAACTTTCTGAAAAGCTGAAACAAAACACTTATATGCCACTTGTCTAACACGAAGAGATATCTAACACCGTGTGCCATAATGAATGTTGTTAACCTTATCGTTTCAAATATAAAACAACGAATATTTTGTTGGCATACATTAAGTACATCACCCCCCGTGGACTACAACTCCCATGAGGCATTAGAAGTTGAGGATTTCGGGGGTGTTAGAGAGCCTTAAGGCCTTCTGGGGCGTGTGTGTTGTTTTGTTTTGTTTTTTTAACACGAACTTTATTTCACAGATCAAACAAACGCTCACAGACACAACAGAATTATGTGGCTAATGTCGCTATGTATTTAATCCGACAGATTGTCCAGATAAAGCTACAATTCATGCTAAATACGACCCACAGCAGTATAGGCACATCTCGACTAGTCACAAACAGAAGGACTGGACCAGCCCAAACCATATTTACACCTGAGCAAAAACAAATCAAGGACACATCAAGAGAAGTCAAAAAGCTTATATTATAACATTACATATCTTTAGATTTGTGTTTAATGAATTCAGTGCTTATATTTAGCTATTTGTTACAAATATTTTTCACATACCCAAATTAAAACAAAATAAAACAAGGTGATAAACAAAGTAAACCAGAATTTCTACAACAAAGCTGTGTTCACTTTAAGCTGATGAAAAAGCCAAAAATGTAAAACTCATGCAAGACATTATGTTTTAGGTTGAACCTCCATCAGAAATGTAACTGATTAGATTCTATGCACTAGATGGCACTGTTTGTCAATTACTGGAGCCTCAAGGCTAAAAGAGATTTGGGCTTGCTGGCTATTGGAAAAGTGTATTATTCAGGAATAAAAATCATATCTATCTATCTAACCAAAAAATAAGACTCCCATGAGACACCAGTCTAAATGGTGGAGTATCCACAGATCAGATGCCTTAACTGCTTCATCCTTGAATAAAATTATTCTGAAAACACAGTGAAATGCTTACAAGCATCAGTACTTCATTAGCCTATAAAACCTTATAAATGTATCATTTATTTTGCACAGAAATTTATTCAGTTCAGTTATCTTCAAGTACAAGTACACCCCAGTACATTAATTACATTCTGTTATCTGGGACATAGTCACCATCATGTTTGTTGAAGAATTTTCCAAACATTTGCCATACATTTTCAACCCCAAGTCCTGAACACATCCCATCTGACAAAAATGACAAAAAATAATTAGACAAAACTCACTGTAGATTTAAATGTCTATATATATTCAGTCAGTAAAGATTTCCTTCTCATATTTTGCAACTTTTCTTTTAGAATTTAACAGCGTACTGTACATAAACCATACACAACAACCTTCCAGTATATTATTTTTTTCCCCCTGTTTTTAGTTGCACAGTAAGAATACACACCCAGGAAGATGACCAAAAGCAGTTGCAGGGGACAAAAGTAATGACAAAAAGTCTAAAATAGTAAGATAAAAATAGTCTCTCTGAGAGTTAAAGGCAGGTTTACAGACTGCAACTTAAAGGCAGTGAGATGATCCGGTAGAGGAGAAAGTGGTTGGCATACTGGGGCTTGATGAGGTAATTAGGTGTGCAGACAAGGACAGGTAATGGGCAGAAGTGGAATGCTTGGTGGACCAATGGGGAATGGAAGGACAGTTCTGAAGGGACATGAGGTTAGCGTTGCACAGAGGTAGCAGACTGACGTGACGCATGATTAGGATTTTCAGTGCTGCCTCACTGCATTGTAGCACGCAAGCTTATGTCCATGCAAACATACTCGAGCTCAACTTTTGCATTTGAAAAGATGTATATGTCTACATAGAATGAATTCAGTTCAACTCAAAAATCTGTATAATTTATATTTAGTCAAAATTCTACCTTCTACCAAAATTCTATTCTTCTATCTGATCTGAACACTTGAATTCTAAAGATTATATTCTAATTCTAAAAAATACATAATCAATAACCTTTCCCTTTCAAAAGCCTAGCTGGTTTTAATATCTTTAAAGGTGCACAATGTAGTTTTCATCAGAAAAGCCAAAACAAACTAAATGAACAAAGTCTCATCATTTTCACGCTGCTATTTTGACTCTGTCTTAGCTAGCCAAAGATTTTTAATCTCAATGTGACTTCAATGTGAAAATTACATTAAAATAAACAGTTTCATAATTTTCCCACAACATCCACTGGGTGGTGACAAAACACTGAAGCAACAGCATCGCCGAACCTACTCATAATTTCTACTTTATTCAGCTATTATTCATACATCATAACAGCTGTATTTGTGTGCTGGTGTTCCATCTGGTGGCACATCTGTTACCTTTTGTTAATACAAAGTCATATACCTTTATACTGCCCATGATGATAAGGTCGTAATGTTGAATGCAAATGACACCTCAACATTGACATTTTCAATATTCATATCAGGTGTTAAATTGCATCTAAAATATAACAACAGAACACACACACACACACACACACACACACGCACCATGCACACACACACACACACACACACACACACACACACACACACACACACACACACACACACACACACATACATGCGCACATCTACTGCATACAGAGGCAGCTTGTTAGGCAGGTTACACCCAGAGAAACTTCACCGCCCAACATCATTTGAAAGCGAGCCTCAGTCTGGCTGAAGACTGGTTGTGAGAAGAAGTGGATACCAGTGCCACCCATACACTTCAAGAGAGGTTTCCTGAAGGCCTTGAGTTGCATTTTTAGGAGGAGGAGTCAGACTGAATCACTGTAGGCTGAAGACTTTGGGGACTATACCCCTTTATTCTTAAAATAGATGAATTTATAGTAGATCATCTAAAGTCAGACATAATATTAAGCACTGGTATACATCAAAAGGAATGCACTGGATATATATACCAATGATTCTGAGACAGTGAGCAGCGTGTGTGAAGGGAAAGGAGCTGAAAGGCTTATTTTGACATTGTTAAAGGTAAATTTGTGTGCAGTAAGTTTATGTAAATGTTGATATAAGAGTCCAACAGACGGTTGCTATGCACAAATACGAGAGAAAAAGCAAGCAAAACAGAAAAAAAACAAACAGTTGAAGAAGTTGTTTTTAATGATAGATTTATTGATGTGACCCAAACGTACTTAGAGATGTACAGGACAGCACAGACAGCGTGTGAGAACAGACTCCAGGTCTGTAAGTGGACTGATGCTGACTTCTTCTGTGTTCCCCTCTGTTGTTAGGAAGTCCCAGAGCTGCGCATGCTCAGTTGCCTCGCTCCCAGCACCTAATGAATATTTAAGCATATTCCGCGTTCGGCGCCCTTTGATTGGACCCTCTGGCTCAGTTTCCTGTGTTATGTTTTCGAGCCGATTTTTGAGGGCACTGCTCTCTCTCCCCTCTCTCGGTAAATTAACCATCCAGCTCCAGTGTGTCCGATCACCGCTCCGCTGCCGTCAGTGTCGGCTCTGTGCGCAACAATGGACGGAGGAGGACACCGCTGAGGAGACGCATCCATGCCTTCGGGAGTTTACCGGGAATATCTTGTGTAAAACTTTTTGGGGGATTTTTGTTTCCTATTGGCTGTAGCTTTAACAACTACAGTTTTTTTTGTTTTTGTTTGAGAGAGTGTGAACTTCACTGAGGTTCGGACAAATAGACTGGATCGCGGGGAATACGACGGAGGAGACTGCGACTGTCGTGTTGAAGACGGAGGATGGTGAGCGATATTTACACTGAGGTTTTATGACTGTTTACTTAATGAAGCCAACGGAATACACACGTTAAACATTGACAGATAACATGGAACTATATTACCGCATTTATTGCCTTACATGTAATTAATAATACATTATTTCATTAATGAGCCTCCAAAGTTAAAAGAGCACTGTGTTAGTTTTGGAGAATTCATTTTAAATCAGAGGAGAAAGATCTTCATTGACTGATTTGTTTATGCCTTAACAAACTCTTTTCTTTTTCATGAATGAATAAACTGAACAAACAAACTGACCTTAAAGGGCCAACACAAGTTTCATACTGTTTTACTTTGTTTATATGTGGCGGACCCTGCCACCTTTCTCGCTTCCAACAGTGCTCTGCAGACATTATTCCCCTTTGAGAATAGCTTGTTAATTCAGTTATGGAAAAGGTAAATATTTCTAAATTTGTATTTTTACCTCATTAACATTGTAAATATTAAAGATTTGACTTTGAATTTCTTCTCCTAAACTACACAGTGCCCCTTTAAACAACATGTGTTTGAAATAGTTTAAGATATTTTTTTTTAGCAGTTTCTGTGACCTCACATGGCAGAAAACATATTTTCATTGATCATGTATGTGATAATTGTTGATATTTAATGTCATTTGATGTCCGCTTTAAGCCAATATTTACCATCACTCTCAAAATAAAGTAATCCTCAGCATGTTTTTGACTCCCTGACTCTCACCCTGACATTCTCTTTGACCGTCACAGAGTTTTTATGGGCTGGAGTGAAAGTAATCTGAAAAGCCCTGACCCTGAGCTTTTGAATGTGACGGTCCGAGTGACGCCTGGAGAGATGTTATGTCACCAAAAAACATTAGTTGTGTGAACTTGGTCCGGCCTCTTGGTTAAAACCAGTTAGTCTTGGAAGTAGAGGCAGCCAGGGAGCAAGTGTCAGGTGTATGCGTGCAGCTCTGTGTGTGTGTGTGTGTGTGTGTGTGTGTGTGTGTGTGTGTGTGTGTGTGTGTGTGTGTGTGTGTGTGCATGCATTACAGGTTTTTCCTGGTTACTGAATGCCATCCCTGCAGCAGACACGCCTAGAGCTAAGTTATGGAGGAGGTTGTGTGGCCTTGTCATTGTGTTTAGGCAACATTTTCTCAGACCACAGTCTTCTGTGGCAGTATTCCCACTCTGGCTGTTGAACATAATAACACAGCTGTAATACAGCATCTCAGACACATTTTATTTGTCTCTATGGCTGCTGAGACAACGCTTTTAACAAAAGGTTTTATTTGTCTCAAGAATTCAAGATTTTGGCTTTAAATGATCAGAATTAGCAAACATTCATCCTAGTTATGAGCCTGTTGAATAGCCCAGTGTCTGTGTTCAGGATATTTCACTGTGCCATCATGAAACCTGTTGCTTTGTTGGCAAACACATAAACAATGTCTGGGTAGGAGTGAAACCTGTCTGCATTCTGCCAGTAATAGTGTTGTATTGAACCTGTAGGTCGGGTTTCCCATGCAAAGACAAACCCAAAAGGACAAATGTTGCGTAACATGCAGTCAGCATAATGGAGCAGTTGCACTTGAGCCGTGACCTTAAAAATATGTAATACATTCTTGCAGCATTCCTTCTTAAATTCATCTTTTGTGGCGTTGCTATCACTTACACACTCAGTTAAAGTTGGAAGTTTTACTGCAGTTTTGCAACATGCGCTTGCTTCAGTTTCACTGTGACTGAACAGGAGCTGTTTTCTTCTTGGGAGGTAACTTGAATGACAGCAGAAAATGACAGAGTTATGAATGTGGATAAAACTTCTAAACTTAAAAGACAATAGAGGAAGTTTGGTCAAAATTGTTGGAAACCCACTGTAGGTTTTGTCTTTTGTGTGTCGGCTCATGCAGAGAGTAGTAGAGAGAGAGAAAAAACAGTCTGATTGTCATCCTTACTGTCTGGACTAGCAGACACCAGCATCACTCGCTGGTTCGTTCTGTGCCAGATGCTGAATAGCGAGTCAGTATGACAGCAGATGGTTTGCATTAGTTTCTCCTACAGGGAGGTGCGTACTGAGTAACCCCCCTTTCCCTTCATTTCAAAGCTGGCGCTCCATTTTCAAACCGATCACTGCTGTAGAGATTTGCTCAGGAATTCAAGCCCGTCTCTGAAAACAGGACGAACACCCATTCTGTGGACCTGGGGAACTCGTTAGGCTTGTCGCTGTGGTTCAGTACACTCACACACTCCTTGTGATCAGTTCCATACATCTTTGTAAAAAAAAAAATAACCCTGTTTTCGCTGCTTTGCTGCTTGTGATTGGCCTCATGAGTGTTGACTTATCCTACTGCTGCACTTGTTGTAAATCAGTCTGGATGAGAGAAGCTTATAAATCTCACATTATAAATTCAAGTTGTCAAATACCGTCAAGTTTGTGAGCTTTTCACTCCGTATGAATCAAATCCTGGTTTTGCTCTATCTTTTCTTTTTATTGTTAGTGGAAATGCAACATTTCCATGACTTTTATTATTTAATCTTTCAATTTATTGCAAGCAGATGTGGTAGCATTTTTTTATCTATTATTTTTTCTATTTCATTGCCCATCCAGTGATGACATATGTTCATCCAGCAGTACAACAACAAAAAATTATAGACTCAAGAGAGGGACTCACTCTACACTCACAGTAATTTACTCCATCACTTACCTCATCTTCTTAATTGGCTGCAAAATCTTGTATTTTCCTAAAACTCAGGCATGGAGGATGCATCTGACATCTACTCTGGAACATTTTTTAGCTGATATATTATTTGTTTTTCTATTAAAGCACTATATTTTATTACTGTCGCTCTGTACGCATGATGTAAGAGGCTGGCTTACTGACATATCTGTTACTGTTGGAGTAATATCTTCTTTATTTGGTTTATTGTTGTGCCGCAGCTGTTAGCTCCTCAAAATCAAACATCAGGGACTTAAGATAAGGCGGGATGACACCTTCTGGCTTTGATTTTGTTTGATCCAAAATGAATTTGACACGGCTAAGCCTTATCATTGTGGTGTCACTTACATAAAAGCATATTTTTTTCATATTCACATTTAATCGGTGAGCTGTCCGGCGGTGACATCGTGGTGTCGTCAGAGTGTTCTTGTAACTGTGAGACGATGATATTCAGAATGCTGGAAGTGGTGAGGTGAGGAGCGCCCGGCGGTTTTCTCTCCTTGTGACTCAGTTTGCTGACTGCGTCCCCTGAGCAGTGTGTGCGCCCCTCCTGTGGCCATGAGGGCCGTGTGGCTGTGATGTTTAACTCTGTATACGGCCTCAGCCTTGTTTTAAAATGACCACCAACCAGGCAGAGCTTTACTCTGCTCGTCTCCCCATTCATCCACCTCCTCATTTCACTTTGAATTATTGGGAGAGGATGCAGCTACTTTAGATGGTCAAAGGTCATCCAGAAAGCAGCTCAGCTGAGTACTGTGTGATTTATTTTCTCAGATATTAACTGGATCTGTTACTCTCTTGGTGAATGATTACACAGCTGTATTTATTATGAGATATAATAGGTTTAAAATGTCATTATACGGCACTGAGGTGCAATGGCGGTAATAATGTTTTTAGCCATGCTAGTGGTGTAGCTCTTAATGTCTGTCTGTTGGTCCAATACTTTGACAGATCACTGAAATATCCCGATGACTATTGAATGCCTTTGGTGCAGATGTTCATGATGACCGAAGGGTGAATCATCATTATCATGGTGACATTTGACACTGTCGGATGGATAGTCATGAATTTTGCTACAGTTTCATATCCGCCTCAGGATGAACTGTGTTCCCTTCATGGCTCATCTGGCACCAGTTCTGTTTTTACTTTTGACAGGCAATAATAACTGTAAATGATACATGAACTTTATTATAAATGCTCTTATCTGTGTCAACAAAATCCACTAACATCCTTTCATGCTTGTTTAGTTTATTTTCCTTGTTCTTAGATCATGAACTGGTGAAACAGTGTGCTGTTATAGCATCTATTTGCATGTATGACTTCCCTAAACGTGGACAGGGAACAAGGTCATACTCCTGCATTTGTGCTCGGGTTATCTGCTCTGATAGCTTCCCATTGGCACACACTAGCCCTCTTACTCTATCAAGTGGAAACCTCAGTAGCCTTGTTGTCTATGCTGGTAGTTGTGGCAGTTTGGCCTGTAGGTTGCCATGTGTCAACCTTACTTCCTCACAGAGACAATGCATCGGGACAGGGAAGTTAAATGTCTGTCATAAGGAAAAGAGATATCCACAAAAAACGAAGCTCTAAATGTATATTTATGGATGAGACCTTGTGAGGAAAAACTCCCAAAAGTGCAGACAGTGATGTTGGAGAAAAGTGAGTCAAAGCTTTTAAAAGGCTTGTCAGCTGTTGTGTATCTCTAGAAAGACTGGAACTAACTGAGCTGACTGGAAACAAAGTCAAACTTAGATGGTTTGAATTAGTTTGTCTTTTTTGGCACATGTCCCGTGGCAGGGCTGAGTCAGTGCATTACTAACCGTGGAATCATGCAGTGACTGGAGCGTCAGAATAGTATCCTCTTGAACCTAAGGTTATTTTCGTCCATAAACACTAGATTTAAAGTGTGCTACATGCTCACTATCTCAGCTAAGCATAGAACTATGGCATTAATAGAGTGGACGTGGGGACAGAGCCCACATCTTTTTCCTTAGATTGTCGTATTTATCAATTGGCTCGCCACTATCTCTTTTATTCTTCCTGTGGATTTCTGTTTTTACGATTTATAATGTCACTAATAAGCCAACATAAATGTTTAGTTGGACGTGATCGGTGTTGTGTTTGGCTGCTTCGGTCTGATTCCTCACTTTATTGACAGTCTTGCAGCAGCTTGAAACACGATAACACGAAAACTAAACAAATTGTTGAAATAAAAGTAAAATCCATTTTGGTTCCTGGACCCCTTTGCTTGTAAACATCATCCTCATGTGAATTCCAGCCAATGTTGAAGTGTAGCTAAGTTTGACACTTTAGTACCATTTTGAGGTACTTAAGTGTCAATTTTCTGCTACTTTAGACTTCTTGAGTCATTTTGGAGGTAAATATCCTATTCATTAATCTCCAGAAGATTCCTTGATACTGAAGTACATGTAATATCAAATACTTTGACAGGCTGGCAGCACTGGCTGCGTAAGCGGCGCATGAACGTGGTGTAACGTTCTTGCTTCTTATTTAGCATCCATGTTAACAGGTAAGAGCGCTTGTCACGTGCGGCTGCAGCGGTGCTTCGCTTTAGAGATTCGGAGTCTCGCCTATTTTAACTGCAAAATGCGCATGGTTCTCTGCAAAAATAGACGCGAAAACAACCTGCAGGCGGTCATAGTGACATCACACCAGTTTTAATGTTTAATGTCACAGACATGAAGAGTTTTTTCTGGTGCGCTCTCCTTTTTCTTTCTCCCTCTCACTTGTTTTCTCCCTCCCGCTTACTTGCTCTTTCAATGGGGGTAAAGTGAAATCACATCATCATATTGACAGTCATCAAAGGCAAACTCCATGTAAACAGATTTACAGACAGGAGCCGTACTGCGAGTGAGCAGCATCATCATCTCAGCAACGCCATCATCATGCTCTACACAAGTATCCAATGTGACCAGCCTTTAAGACTTTTACTCAGGTATTATTCATATGGGTGACTTAGAATTTTACTAAAATTATACTTTTACAAGATATCAAGTATGACTTTTGGGTAATTTTCACGACACTGATTGCAGCAGGGTGATATGGGCTATAAAACAGGACAGTCACAAGCCTTGTCTTCTGATTGTCCATCCCAGAGAGATCGTGGTACAATTACAGGAAGTTCTTTTCAGTTTGTTTTTCTTATGAACTGATGAACAGCAGAGTTGATTTACTCCACTGCAAAATGTTTGACGTAGCAGTAAACAAATGTTGATTTATGTGTGGTTAAACTGTACTTCAATTTTGTGTTTGCTATGGAAAACGTCACAATGAGAATTTACGTTTCTAAGAACAGTTTCTGTATGTCACCAGCTCTCGTGCCTGTTTGAAATACAGTGTTTCGTATCATATAGTAGAGTTTCGCAATAAACCCTGCTGATTAAAATCCATCTTTTCTTTTCTTGCACTCAGAAAGCTTGTTTTAGTTCATAAGAGACAAATGAATTACTGATATGAATCCAAGGGATCAAATCAAGCTGAAGGCCAACTTTGATGCACTTCCTGTTTCCAGTCTCCACCTGTGATTTCATAACAAAGGAACAGACATTTCTAGCCCATTCCTCTAGATACTCCTGATCAACACAAGTCCGAGCTCACTGCTCTGTTCTTGAATTTATTTTTGTTAGGCAGTTTTAGCACTCCTCTTTAATTAGGGGCGTTAAAGCATGCATCATCAGCTAGGGCTGGCTGGTGCTCCGTTCACCACGTACTGGGAGGCAGTTCAGGGATTTTCTGTGCTGTCAGTGCATGAATATAACAGCAGCTGAGTCATTATCTTAGCTACACTTTTTAATGTGTTCACTTTGGTGCGGTTGATAAGTCGTTAAGCCCCATTCATCTAATGCATGCACCACACCCCTTCAGCCAATGAACCTGCATGAGAAAAGTGCTAATGCACAATTATGAATATGCAGGTCTTGGCCTATCATCGATGTGCTTGACATCTTTAGCCTAAAGACAACCTCTTGTGCTTTTTGACATTTATTTTCCTTTCCCTCAGCATGTTATATAGGTTCTTGTGCATGTTAATGATCTGGAAAGTTAAAAGCCCAAAGTCTGCATCAATGGGACCTTCTCTCTCCCGCACTACCCCTGAATTGTCTAAAGATAGATAGAGAAATAACTTAAACTTAATACGCCTCATCAGTTGTCCCGCCTTAAATTCTGTGATTCTTGACATCACACTCCATCACAGTGTTGCACATTTGCATAATTTACGCCAATAATCACCTTAGAAGTGAAGCTGAACACACAACAGAGCTGACTGGAGACATAATTAGCGGCGCTGGCTCAGGCCTGTGTGAGCTGACCTATCAGAGCAGACTGGATATCAAGGAGGAGGGGCCTTAAAGGGACAGGAGCTAAAACAGTGTTTCACACAGAGAGGGGATACAGTGCTGCAGCAGTGGGCAGTGTGAGAAAACCGATATGTGTTTTGAGCATTAAAGCATGTAAAACTTATTCTAGTAGTAACCTGAAAATTAGTATAATATGTCTAAAATCTCTCTGGAGGACAAGTGCTGTTTACTGAAACCAAGAAAATAAATTCTTCCTCTGATGTTAAAGCACAGAGCTGACCCTGTCTGACCTTCAGGGACCTTTCTCACAGTAACGTGAGGCACCTTTGACCAGCATTAGCCCTTCAGCACTGTACTCGAGACCCAAACAGTTCTGGCACGCGGCAAAAGAATTCCTATAATTTGGTGTGTTTTTGAGAGATACAGGTCTGTTTTCTGACTCAGGTTGGTTTCCAGTTTATCTGTTTTAAATTGAGATATTGGACTGACAGAAACACAGAAGCAAGACTTCTCTGATTCAATTGGAAGCTCTCTTGGTGACATTTTGGAGACTTTGACTTCAGTAATTTGCTCTTCCTCCAGAGAGCTGTTTGATAAAGTGAGCCATATTGCTTGTTTGTGCAGATACTAGAGAAAATGTTCTGTCTATTGTGCATTATGAAATGCTGGAGGCATTACTATGTTGTCACAAGCTGGGCTGTCGACAGTCTCAAAGCCGCCTTGGGTAAATCGTTTACACACTTCAGAAGACTGCCTCTTAAAATGCCGCATTCTTTCTTCTTCGATTCGATTAACTTGCCGAAAGTCAAATCTGATGAGCCTACGATCCTCCTTTGACCTTCTATGAAGCAGTGGATACATTCAAATAATTCATGAGTTGAAGGAAACACAGAAAGCCCCGCCAAGCTTAGTGGCATTTTACCAAACCAAGTACTGCTTCAAACACGATTAACTCTGAGAAGCTTCTTCGCCCACCTCAGTGTCAGATTAAAAGAGTTTTCAGTGTGTGCCTATTTTATTTGCATGTATTCGGTTGCTTCTTGGGGAGATGCTGGTTTGGATTTCATTGATTGAAACTCGATGCCCTGTTGTGGCACAAGGCATGGCTATGAATGAGTTTCCACTTCAGTTGGCTTGTTTACGTCCGACCACTACTGAGGCAGCTTTAAATTGAAAATGCACTGCATTGTGACTCGTCTCTTGTCTAGAATTTCAGCTGAATGCCACCCAAAACCGCACTGTCTTTGATACTGTGTTTTATTAGCCGCCTTGTTGCTGTTGTCATCCGTTTAAGAGACCGGTTCAATTTGAGATGTTTAAAAATCAGCAGCTCTCAAGTTTCCATGGTTTGCACTTTGCTGGGATAAAGAAAAAAGTGGTGCCACTGTAAAGCTGGAGCTTTTCTCACAGCTTGAGAACATCATTACAACCAGTCAGTGCTTAAGTTACCAAATCCAAGTAGAATAATATATTTATTTTCATTCTTCTCTCGTGTGTGACAGCTCAGATCTTTAACAGTGTCAGAGATCTAGACATGGAAACAGAGAGAAAGGCTGGTTCATCTGCAATATTTATAGTGATGTTTCCAAAATGACCTGCTCAAGATTAAAAGTGTAAATATGTGCAGGAGTTTTAACATTTACAGCGAAAAAGGCACCATTTCCAGTGAAGTTGGCTCCAAGCCTTTGTATTAATGGGAATGAAGCTTATTACCAGGTCAGAGCTTCTTTGATTGACAATTCTTCACCAAAGTCTGTTCAGTTAGTGGCTTTGTGGCCGTACTTAAGAGTTGAAGGGGAGATCAACTTCGTGACACAATCAGTGTTTGTGAAGTTTTGCTACTCGTTCTTGAAGTTCGATGTCTGAGAATGTAGACTTGAATTTCTGCTGTCACTGTTAATCAGTCAAATCAGACATTCAGTGTGTTTTTCCTCCCTGTGGAACCATGAGGTGATTAGTTTACTTGAAATTGAATTAAAGTTTATTTCCTCGCTATGCAGTTACAGTTTTTGGTGAAAGAATTCACTCAACAGCGTTCTGACTCCTCAGTGTCAGAGCCCTGTTGACCCAGTGGCCTCACAGAGTTAAGTTCCTAAAGAAGCTGGAAGGAAAGAGTAGAGCTACTAGATTCTTGCTAACAAGCATCGGCCAAACAGATTTTCCACGGAAACTTTCCAATTTCAAATTCTGCGGACATTTTCCATCCTGGACTACACAACTGACTGACGCCGTCAAGGAAAATACGTAATACAGTACTACGTCTAAAAAAGTGACAGTCTATAATGGGTTGCTTTCTTCCTCCTCTGTATGGTGTCAAGGCAAATGTGACAAAATGTGGATGTGCTTTGTCAAACTTTAGCCATCAAGCTTTTTATTTGTCTTCGATTTTGTGAAAGTCAAAGCAGCAGCATAACTTAGATTCAACCTTGAAACAAAGCAGAATCTTGCTGGGGTGTCACGCGCTCTCAGTGTTTCTTTTGTCCATTTTTAGCACAATTGAAACAGCTGCATGCCTTTACACATATTAAATTACAATCTATAAGTGTATATATGTGTGTGTATATATATATATATATATATATATATATATATTCCCAGCTTTAGTGTGAACAGAGTCTCGCCACTCATCAACAGTCTCAGTTAAGAGAGCGCTGTGCAGCACCGTTTTTCTGTTCTGTGTAATTCAGAGTGGATATACTCTTTAATCAAGTTCCAGCCTCATCTGGAGTTTCAAGCATCACTTAAGAGATCCTTAATGCTGCTGTGTGTGTGTGTGTGTGTGTGTGTGTGTGTGTGTATATGTGTGTGTGTATGTGTGTATGTGTATATGTGTGTATGTGTGTGTGTGTGTGACCTTAATGAGCATCCCATCCCTCAGAAGTTCAGACCGGATCAGATTGTCTCACACTGTGGGTCACTGCTCCTCTGACACCACACATACACCCTCCTCCACTTCTACTGTGTCTCTCATCATTGTTTATCTTCTCCCTCTCCCTTGGAACGGCCAACTATCTCAGTCAGCAGTTTCTAGCTGCATCTGGACCGATTACACACAGTGAGTGATCTTGGACAAAGTGCAAATGCGAGCTACAGAGACCAGGTGGAAATGCTGTTTGGAGAGTAGTACCTCCTTAAGCTCTGTTTAGTTAAGATTGAGCCAGATATGTTTTGAATTCCAAGCGAGGAGCAAGTCAAAATCAACTGATGTGAACGTGTGTTAGAACTATTTGCTGATGTCTTTTGGCACAGTGGATAAGCAATTAGAGCGCTGGTGGTTTGAAATTGTTTTCTGTAGCAGTGCAAGACAGAAAGAGTGACTCATGACATAGACATTCACTGTTTGCTGTTTGATCAGTGTATTTTTCCATCAATTTACTGCAAATTATATACATACAATTATTTGTAAGATAATATTTTGTGAAGCATACCATATGATTTAAGTTTTTGCCCTTTTTTTTTTTTCTTGGCATGGCAATGAACTTGCAGAAGCTTCAGACTTTGTTGGGATAAGTAATCTGCCAAAGCAGACACTTGGGTGCCTTTTCTTGTTTCGGATCGATACCATGTGGCTGTGTGATTACACAGCTGTGAGCAGGGATTCTTTGATGCATTCGAGGAAACTCATAAATCACATGATGAGAGAAAGATAATTTAGATGTGAATACAAAAAATACAAATTTGCACTGGTTTCCAGAGAGACAAATAATAAGCAGAGAAGAACGTTCTGAGAAGGACATTGGGTTCTGCCTTGTTTTTATGAGAGTTGTCCGGAACTTGACTGTGTGACAATTATGCAACGTAGTCAAACAAAATACAGCCGACTCAGTGTTGATTCCATCACAAGCGAGCTTAAAGTCTCTGTACATTGATTTTCATACTGTACCGAAATGAGCTGCTGACAGTAGCTGTCTTGAATGTAGTAAATCTATATTAAAAAAAATGTTATGATCTACTTGATTTGGAGCTAGTGGGCCAAAACATGCGAAACCACAGGTATTCTGCTTGATGTCAGTGTGTTCCGCCTGCTTTCTGCGTAAAAATGAATATCTTTCTGACAGATTGTCATGGATCAAACAACACTGTGGTCTTCAACATCTGTCAGGGACTAACTGTAGTGTGATATTCTGTAGTAAAATCTTTGAACCACCGCAGATCTCGTTAGTTCTCTGCAAAAATTGTGTCACGATGAATTGACTTGCAGACTTGTAGATACTGAACCCAAGATAATCCTTCCTACCGTTTAACATCAACAGACACATTAGTAACGCAAATATCATTGTAGCTAGTGTTGGTCTCACTAGATATCACATTTTCAGTGCAGGATTATCATGGCCAAACAATTTCACAATGATGATATAAAATTTGACAAATAAATGACCCTCAAAATATCAGTGAAGGAAAGTGGAGGGAGAGTCCATAACCAACACTGTAAAACATGTTGCGAAAAGAAAAACTATACTCAGTTAATTGGGAAAAGGCAATCAGATAAACTGTGATTATTGAACTATTGATTATTGAATACTGAATATTTCGAGATCCCTTTGCTTGGCGAAACAAAACAGAAACCTAAATGAGTTTCGTAACACGAAGAGTCTCTTTGGACTCCATGACTGGAATTATGTTGAATTTGTGCTTTAATTTGTGGCACATGTTTACCAAATTAGATCACTTGGGTCTTTGTCCTTTGCTCCGTCACCAGCAGCCCTTTTTACCACACAGTTGTCAGCATATACTCAAAATGATTTGGAAACGGCCGTCATCTGAATCACTGCAGTTGGCCAGTTAGTGCCCAACATCCAACCACCATCTAAGACCTTCATCTTTCTCATCACTTGCTCTTTGACCTGAGATTTAGAGATCTCAAACTTGAGATGCGGCTGCAAAAACAAGCTGTTTGGCAAGAGGAGAGATATTATAAAAACATGCACTGGATGTGTACATTGTTAATGCTTGTCCTTACGATTAAAACGTATTGGAAACATAACATTTTGATGCAGCACTGACTTTAGAAATCAGGTCAAGGAAACTGGTACATGTTGGAACCTCTTATCTGCTGCGTGAGGGCTTATCAAACATGAGTTTCTCCTAAAGCGGTCAGTTCCAGGCCAAAGTCTAAGTCACATCCTATCAAATGCTTTGGGCTTTTTTACAGTAGTCCCATTCAGTACATGACTTACAGTAGTAGTCCGTCTTGTTGCATTAAGAAGGCTGTGTTCTTAAAGCTAGATGTAGCTTCGGAGGCTTCAGCTGTGCAGCAACTCAACCAGTATCATTTGACCAGCATTCGATTCACCTTTCCGCCGTGTGGTCAGCTTTACATATCTGTCCTCAGTCGTTCTCTTGTATCACAGTTGTGCGATTTCTCCATCCTTTTGCTGCAGAGTGATTAACGACCTAAGTTGCTTCTTATTTTAGAAGAGAGGAATTCGTTCTCATGGCTTCCGTCCAGATTTTGACTCAGAGGGCAGAGCAGAAAACGTAGTCTCAACACATGGTGGACTGTGTGTCAGATCCTACTGTGGAAAAGCAGGCCGGCGCAGGAGGGGAGAAATGAGGGGAAAAGTGCCGCTTATGAATCTGAATCAAACCCAGCCATTTCCTGTACCCTGAGCCAGGGCCGCGCAGCACTCTCCATATATGGTAATGGTATTTGCATGAAGGGAAACCCTGGGCTTATGGATCAGGACTGGTATTGAAATTCCTTTGTATTAACTTTTGGGAAAAGGTCCAGTCTGGTTTTGGTTTTGGATGATCAGATTATAAAAAACGAAACAAGACAAAACTGTCTACACTGATTTTTTTTTTTTAGACTGCATGTTGTTAGGGTATCTGTCAAAGTGTCGTATATTTAGATCAAAGTGCTTCTAAATACAAAATACGAGTGATGTCAGCTGCTCACTTGTTTAATGTGGCTGTGTGTTGCTGTGCTCCGGAGGAAGTCTGTGGTTCCATGGTGATGGTGTTGTTATGACCACCATAGACTCTAGTTGTGCCAGATGTCCCCTGTGTGTGTGTGTGTGTGTGTGTGTGTGTGTGTGTGTGTGTGTGTGTGTGTGTGTGTGTGTGTGTGTGTGTGTGTGTGTGTGTGTGTGTGTGTGTGTGTGTGTGCTATGATGCCACCACCACTGCCTTAAGTAATTAAAATTTCAATTTGAGACAGCAGGTTTCTGATTATAAAAAAATTATGAATATCAATCACAAACATCGGTTACATAATCTCCAGTATCAGAAAATGTTCGATGACAATTCAATAAAATTTTGTGTGGATGAATGTAAATTAACATAAGTTGGATTACTGGTTTTGAAATGGATGGTTACTGGATACCATCCTGGCAATTTCTTTCTGAATCATGCTTTTAATAGTGTCCTTAACAAAAAATGGCACTGACAAATATTTCAAGGTAAAACAGTGTCACATCAAAAATAAACTAGCCACTGTGTGAATATGGTCAATGTATTGTCTCAACAAGTGTGTCCAATTCCCCTTATAGACATTAATAAAGTTGTTTTGCTTACAGCCATCAGACTTAAGTAAACATCAGTGTGACTTGGTTAATGTTAGTGAGCTCCCACCAACTCACCGGGTTATGTATAGCTGCAAGGATTTATTGATTAGCGGCCAAATATATATATTAAAAAAGCCAACTATTTTGATTGCTTTTAGAAACATTTTAAAAAACAAAGTCAAATTCTGTGATTCCAGCTTCCTAAATGTGAATTTTGTGATTTTTCAGTATTCTTTCAGTACACCTCTTTGACAGCAAACTGAATATCTTTAGGTTGTGGACAAAACATGACTTTGATGAAGAAAAAATAAGTGACAGATTATCAACAAAGAAAACAACTGTTAAAGTTGCAGCCCTGGGGTTTAAATACAGTGTAGGACACATTATAGAAGGGTGATGTCTTAATTCATAAAAGGAACATTTGTTAACATGTTGAAAACACCTACTGTTCACATTCACTATTACTATATTACTGTATACAGTATGGTCACTGGTTTGAAAACCTGGCACAGAGCACAAATCTTTGCAGGGAAAGTGACTCTCCTGCCCTGCTGCAATCACTTGAGTATAATGACCCTCCAGCAGCCGTTTGGTAGTTTCAGGCAACTCCCAGACGTCTTTGTGTGCCTGTGTGCAGCCTTCCTCCTCTGTGCAGCTACTCCCTTTGTCCGCTCCCCCTAGATAATATCAGAATATTTTCTTAGTCCTCTTGCCTCATTAAACAAGGCCTAAATGAAAACAGATGACACGATCCACAGAATATTTGACGTTTACCTCCTACGCGTCCATCTTATTACCTCTCCCTTCGTGCATCTGCACACTTTCATTCCAGACATAGCAGAGAGAGGTTAAATATAGCATGTTCAATTGTTTTTGCTTTGTGGTCGGGCCAGTGCTTTCTCTCTCTTAACGTCTGCTTTCAGAGAAAAGCTTCTCATCTGTCAGAGTACTGTGTTTAATAAGTAGGTGGCAGCAAAAGGAAAACTAGCATTTGTCTGAATAAAAAAGAACATTTGGGTTTATAAGTGCTATAAAGATCAGTGAACGCAGGGCTCTCGACCGTATTGAGGCACACTCAGCCCCTCTGATGACAAAGTTGATTCAAATAAACACAAATCTTTTCTGAAGAATCTGCTTCATTTTCTTGGTAATAATCTTACCAATGAGATTACCATTCTTCTGTAACCTGAGTGGGTTATTGGCTTTTCTTGCATGGTAGTGCCCTAAAAACAGAGAAGCCTGGATGCTCCTCAACGTCTACATCCACAATCTTCCGTCCTAACACTTTTATATTTAGCCTTAAACTCTCTTAATCTTGTTGTGTCTCCAGACTCTTGTGTGTCCACAAACCAACTGCCAGATTGAATATTGGCAAAGTATATTTCTGCAAAACCACAGATAAGTTAGAAATGTACGTTTCTTCATGTTGCAACTTTAGATTTTTCTCTTGTCACAATGCCGTGCTCATGCTCTAAGTAGGCCTAGGCACAGGGTTGGGAAAACATCATGTTTCGGCTTAAAATACCTGATTTGGTCACCACAATTGGTTAGAGGTGGCCCAACTTCCCGTCTAAAATATTTTGTTGCTGCAAATACAGCTATGAATTTAAGCTTGCCTTAAAAACATCCAGTACTTTCACACTTGAAAAATATTGAAGACTTGATCTGTGGTCTGGTCACTCTCTGGCCCGTCACTCCACCATCTTCCACTCCACCCTTAATAAGCATGTGAATGTGATATGACATGTTTTGGACACATGTTAATAGCTTATGTAGCCTATGACACTGCAAATTTGGAAGAATCAGCGGTTTGCAGAAGCGTTAACTGCTAACATGCTTTTAACTACAAATGACACCAGCTGAATGTCTGTTCATCTTGAAAAAGGGAATTTCTTCCCTGTGCTCATTCTTGGCCTGTGGCCTTTTTTAGGGAGTTTTTCTTATCAGAGGGTCATAACTTGTACAGATTGTATGAAGACCCTCTGAGACAAATTTTTCGCGATTTTGCGCAAAAGCTAAACTGACTTGACCTGAAGGCAGACTTTCGTAGTGACGCTTTATCTTTTCGCCCACGAGCCACAGAACACATTAATAATGCAGGTCTGTCTGTGTGTTGTTTGCCTGTTCCTCTTTGTGCACCTATTGCTCCCTGCCAAAATTTAGATTCCCTTGACTCCCCTTGACTCATTGTCAGGAAGCATTGTTGTCCCTGTGAGTGACATTACTGTGTCATCGTTGCTAAGGAAGGAAGGAAATCAGCATCTCCCTCTGCCCCACCTACACAGCAGTAAAACATGTTAATGGTTGTGAACTGGAGAATTAATCAAGCTATAATTTGCTGCTTCCCTCCTGAGGGGTGAATTCGCGCTGAATTAGGCTGAGAAGCTGTTAACATTCCTCACCATCTCCCATGCTATGACAGAGTCTGTAAAGTGGTTTTAATTTTGCTGTTGTAAAGAATAAAGTCGCCCTGGAGGATATTAAACGCTCGCTGGCCCTCCTCCCTGGCTGAGTAATTAAGAGTTAATTACTAAATGCAAAATGACTTTCCACAAGTTTTTTTTTTGAGCTGTGGTGTTACTTTGTGGTCCTTGATATTGGCAGGGTCGTGCCCTTTTTCTGTTGTCATTTCATGTGCCCCCTAAGATCTGTGAGCGCAGCTTGTTCGGTTCGGTTTGTGGAGTGATTATTCCGACTGACCTTGTTCGTCACTTTGACTTAATAGCTTGAGTTCAGTCTTGACCTTGGAACAGCTATTCAGTGAACGATTGCTCCACAAGGTCCATTTAGTAGTTGAATAGCGGTTCTTGTACTAATACCAACATAGAGTAGAAGCTGCAGATTTAGAGGCAGAAATAGAATATATGATATTCATAATCACGTTTACATTAGTGTTTAATCAACTGCAGAATTTTGTGTTTTTGTTACCTTACAATGAACCTTTCGTATCCACAGACTGATAGAAAGTAGAGTCTGCCGTGTTGCACCGTTTCTACAGTGGCCCAGAATGGACAAAACATACACTGGCTCACTGATGAGAATGTGATTAATTCTCTAGATTTTCTGTCATAAATTAAACCATATCAAACAGTTTAATATGTTCACAAGAAATTGACTTGATGAATCAAGGGTTCACCAAAATCAAGGGGTTCATCCTCTGGGCACCATAGATATCTGACCCAAGTGCCATGGTAGACTATCCAGTAGTTGTTGAGACATTTCAGTCTTGACCAAAGAAAGAAGAGATTTTATTAAAGAACATTTTATCTATCTTTATCTATTTAAAGTTCAGTGTCTAGTTGTTGAACTATGGCTGAATGAATTACTTTTTTTATTTCGACTGGTATTGTTTAGATTGCCGCTCTGCTCCTTCCTCTCCCCACACTTCCTCACTAAAGAGGGAGGAAGTCAAGAGTTAACTTGTGTGTTGACTAATGTTCTGGATGCTCTCTGCGGCTTTGAGCGATTCTCCATCCAGGAGAAAGAGACTCACAGCACATTGTGACCCTCGTCCACAGTAGCCAGACAACACTGACTCATAGCGCATGATGAATGACCTCAGTTCTCCGGAGACTCACTCAGCTCAAGCAAAAAAAAAAAAAAAACAACAGGAAAGGAGGGAGAAACCCGATTGTCAGGATGTGGATCAGAGCATCTTTTACACTTAAACAAATAACACAAAGTACTTCTCGGAATCTGAACATGCAGTATTTTGTCCAAGTTTGCAGTAAATGTGCACACTAAGACGTTTCCTTGCTGTAATAATAACCACGTTCCCCTTAGCTTTCATTTTTGATAATCTCAACTGTGTGATAAAACCACACTACCTCAGCCTCTGAGTGTGCTGTAAAGCAGCAGCTCAGTCATGTAGCAGCTTCACCTTGATGTCAGACTCTCGATGAGTCCTCGCCGCCTCATTGTGTGCTTTTATAGTGACCTAACAATTGTACTTTGTGTGTGTTTTGTTGCAGGGGAGCCGGGGGCACTACCGGTACCACTGGCAGAGCCACAATGTCAAACACAGCGGAGTGGATGACATGGTGCTGCTCAGCAAGATCAATGAGGACGCCATCGTGGACAACCTCAAGAAGCGATACATGGATGACTACATCTTTGTATCCTTATGCTCGCAATCGCAGTTCACACCCCAGCGAGAGATAGCAGAGCCCCGTCTCAGCCCCGCTATTCCCAGAATAGCTGAATGGTCATTCACAGCGTCACTGTAGCAGTGAGTAATAGCGCGGCATTAGGAAGGTAACGCCTTCAGACTGAGGCACCACCGTGTGCAGGGGGCAAAGGGGCCTCTCCGTGCAGGCCTCCACCCAGACCTCTGACTCCAGCTCTTCCACCATAGTCTGGATTTACTCTAGTTTTGTCTCACTGTGGTGCAAAATGTGAACAAATTGGTGTGAGAAATAGCAAAAAGGGAGAAGTCTACAGTCTGGTGTGCTGAGAGCTATCATTTTCATACAGTACATCACACAGATGTGGCTGTGGCCACACACACAGACACACACACACACACACACACACACACACACACACACACACACACACACACACACACACACGTATACAGTACACATAAGATGTTCATGACATGAAATGAGTTGATGAATGAATGAATAACCCCCTTTGAGAAAGCAACTCTGAGCGTTCACAAAGCAGCTCATTACATAAACCTCATCCGCGCCCTGGCAGCGCTCAGGATTATGAAGTTTAGTAAATGCTGGCTGTTTTCTTTTCGACATCTCTGAGTCAGGCCTTTGATTTGGGTCAATAAATAGCCGTAACTGTGAGGTCTCCTTGCCAAGGCTGCGGGTCACTGTAGGCCACCCACAATAGCAGCTTTATTTGCCTTGAGCCGCGTTTTGGCTCCGGGGCATGAAACCTCACAGTGTTACATGGTCGGTCTATTCTCTGTCATTTGTAAGCACTGGTTACTTATTTAGACCCGATCAGCAGATACTCTACTGCCGCACTCCTGCACTCCCCTGATGTCATGGCAGCCGTAGATGAGGTCACTTGTTTCCTTTATAGTTGTATGAAAATGTAATTTAGTTTTAAAACTCTGCTGCCGTGAAAGGAGGAACATTTTACACTGTAACACAACTTCTGCACTTCCAATAAGAGGTGATTTAAACTAGTGTTATTTATTTTCTGCTGATTTGTTTGTCCTTGCCGTGTGATCTTTAATATAAAACCTCTTCAGACATACATCGGTCCTGTGCTCATCTCCGTCAACCCTTTCAAGCAGATGCCTTACTTTGGGGAAAAAGAAGTTGAGATGTATCAGGGTGCAGTAAGTAGAATGATGAGAGATTCACATACAAAAATCCACTCACATATTGTAAAAGTACTGATGTGTCTAGGGATTTAAGACAGCAACAGTGTGAAGGACAAAAGGCTTCGAAACAAACTGGGTTAGCTGCAGTGCGAACTTTCCAGCGGGCTGGCACAGATGATGCTGTCAGAAACTTGACTCAACCATTGAGAAGTCTTTGGCAGCACCTTCACAGAACAGCCTGTTCGAGTCTGCCTCCTCTCTTGGCCGGCCTGCTGAGACTGGGTTTGTCTCCTTAAGCCAGGAGCACTGAAAGACTTGAAAATCCTAACTGACTGTGAAAACACTCTGCATTGCACATGCCAGATTTAACAGTTTGGCAGATTACAGTTGTTAGTAAGTGCACCGGGTTCAGATTCACAAGTTCAGATTTGCTCAGAATAGTTTAAAAACAATCATGAAGCTGCCAACTCGTTTGCTCGGTTGGAGGAAAACACATTTGGCTGTCGCAGTGATAGCCTGTCTTATTTTGTCCAGACCAGAGCTGCAACCAACAATTAAGTTCAATGCCAATTAATCTGCCTGTTATTTTCAAAACTAATCATTTGGTCAACATCTTTAAATTTCATCTTGACAAAGAAAACCAGGCTTGACAAAGAAAATGGCTGAATATTTTATTGCATAAACGTCTAATGGTTGCAGCTCTGTTGCAGATCAGTGCAGTCTTCTCACAGCCCATGAAATAAGTCATCGTGGCCAAAGTGGCGTTAAAGGTCCAGTTTGTAAGCTAGTCAAATGGACACTTTGGGTCAGTGTCCAGTAGGGCTTTGACATCGAACTTCGGTATTCGAATATAATTCGAATATTAAAAAAAAAAACATATTCGAACGAATATCGGGCAGCTTCTAAATATTCGAACCTATAATAAGCATTATTTTTGGTGAATTTGTTTGTCTGAAAACGTAGTTTTCAATCCAGATTCGAGGCTTTTTTCAGCCTGTTTCGTGAAACGCGAGCTCATGAGTATTGATCACCTGGGGCTTCTGTACTGATGACGTCATCACGTCGTTAGCGCCTCTTTACACTTTTTCCACAGAAAAACAATGGCGGAGCAAAACGCTGCGAGTGCGGAGGGAGAACTTTACACGCCGGAAAATTTAAGGAGTAATGTGTGGCGCTTCTTTGGTTTCCTGAAACAAGGAAAAATAACGAGAAAGGACAAAGTTATTTGTAAAATATGTAAGACTGAACTTATCTACCACTCCACGACCAGCAACTTGAGAGCCCACCTGTCAACACTGCATCCCAGCACGCTGCTGGAAGAGGACGAGGGCGAGGGGTCAGGGACGAAGCAGCCTCGAATTGCCAATATAGGTCTTACTGGAGGCATTTAATGATCAAAATATTATCAATACATATTCGAATATATTCGAATATTAATATTAATAAACAAACAAAGTTCGAATATGATTTTTTAGGCAAATGTCAAAGCCCTAGTGTCCAGCCTGAGCTACCAACCCATAGTATCTGTTTTTGACTAGTTGGGAATGAGACTCACCCATCAACTGTCTCACAAATTTGGTATCAAAATTATTCTGCACTTCATTTCAACTTAACCAATGAAAAGACCAAAAACAGCTGTGTTTTAATCCATCTCCCAATACTTCATGGCTTCCCTACAGGTCTCAGGAATTTCCTTAAACAGCTGGGCATTGTAGTTTTTTGCAAACTGTGCTCAAACAGGACTAAATACCGCTTGCCTTCATCACTATTTGCAGCGGCGGATTAATAATCATTTGGTGATATAGTGAGTATTAACAGCAGCGCGACGCTGTGTGTCAAAATAAACTACAACATACAACATCATAATGTAGGGTTATGTCACTCAGTGTAGCAGTGAGGCCATCAAATGTGTTTATTCGTCCTTTTTGGACATCAGATAAATCTGCTACCTGTTCATAAAGTTGGATCAGTTTATCCATGATTTTGGTCTTTTCATGAGATTTGTTGACAAGATTAACATGGTATATCCTTTAATGTGTTATTTAGCTTTTCAGATGAATAGTCTCCACAAAGTTTACTATAAAAGTTGTTCGACCTTTGAATTTAATTAATCTTCTGTCACCTCTCAGGCTCAGTATGAGAACCCTCCTCACATCTACGCTCTGGCAGACAACATGTACAGAAACATGATGATTGATCGTGAGAACCAGTGTGTCATCATCAGGTAAGAACCACATTTCATTCTCCACCTTCATTTACGCATCATGAACTCACCGTATGTGACAACCAAACTATGTGACGCACGCAAAGGAGACGGCATGTTTGCATTACTTTATGTAATATGAGCTTCTCACTTGATTGCGTTTTCATTTTGTGACTTCACCCTTTGTGTCATCGAGTCAAATGTCCAGGATGGGAGAGAGTGAGTCACAAAGGCAGGAGATAGTCATCTGTACAATATGATCTGTGAGGTGTTCTGTCAAAGCTGAACTGCAGCTGAGTCTCTGCGGGTCATGATAATGGCTGGGAGGGAAGCAGGAAAACAGGTTCCACCACATCCTTTCAAACAGCTGACCGGCAGAGAGTGGCGCTTTCCTTTAGTGATTTTCTATCCAGTCATTTTTAATGTCAGTGAAATGCAAGTCCCAGATTTTGTTTCTCAAAAAGAAAGAGGAAGAACACCTGCGTGATCCCGGATTCACCTCAGAATATCTGTCTCCTTAGATTTAGGGGTGTTTTCTAGCTGCTTTTTCAGCCTGTTTGAGTTTGTCCGTGAGTGTTTTTGAGCTCCAGAGCTGCAGAGAGAAAAGTGTGGTGTCATGACTGAGGCTTTATCCTGGTCACCTGAGCGCCGCGGTTACTATAGTGCTTACCTCATGATGAATGACCCCTGCTTCAGCACTTTCGCCCGTTGTTTGGACAGCTAGCAGTTGCTAGTTCAGTTTCCCACATAAAGGCACTGAGGTGGATTTTGTGATCGACTAAATCAGCAAACAAAAGCATGGAATTGGTTTTTATGATGAACCAGGTCTCGGCAAACAAAGGCTGCTGTGTGAACTGCTGGCCAGGCAGTGTGGTCAGCATCAGCATGCGTGAGCGCTTTTTTTTCACATTTACTAAGAAAATGTGTGAATTAACCACCAAGGGGAATTCAGAATGAGGTGTTGGAGTCGTTTTTCACCAATCCTGCTGGGAAATTCTTTTTATTATTTCTTTAGGATCAGCTTATTACACAGTGTGACTGGCGTAGCTATCCCTAGACATCTGGATCACATATTAAGGGGGTGAACTGGAGCAAGTTGGTGTTATCAGTTTAGCACTCCCCATTAAATTATTAGATGAAATCAGAGCCATTTTAAAAGACTCAGCCGAACACTTTGACTCTTGAGAACCAAGAGCTTCGGATCAGGAATCACTGAGTACGACAGAGAAAGACATGGTCTCCTTCTTTCTGGTCCCCGAAGTGGCATAAATTTCAGTCTTTAAATCAACATGTCACCTGCACAACAGGATCAAACCTAAACCTGGTTTTGATTTGGCGGTCACGGACAGCTGGCGTTTTGCTGCGTTGACTCTGTCTTCTTGTTCTGAGTCCTTTGCTGATTCACCGATGTAGTGTTCCCCACAGCTGTTGCACATGATTTCATCCACCACTCCCGTCTTTTCCTCCTTCCTCTCAAAGGAACCGATGGCAGCGAATGAATTATTTTAGGCTAAAAGGTCGACTGATTGTGCTGCTTTGACACGTCCGGCTCAACAGTTGAGACATTGTGTTTGACCAACGGTCAGAGGTCTTAGAGTGTGTGTCAGAATGTAATGAAAGTATGTGAGGGAAGCATGTGTATTAACACTTCTGCTACCAAATCTGTGTTACCATAGATTATAAGGATTGAGACTAACAATTATTTTCATGGTTGATTAATCTTTTGATTATATTCTATCTCACTATCTCACCATTTTAAGAAAATGAGAAATTAATCCCAGATCCACACCAAAAGTTAATGGGGTCTATTCTGAGCTGAGACCCATCCTCCATCTAAGTTTCATTGAAATCGGTTTGTTAATTTTTGTTTCATCCTGCTGACAAACCAAACAAAAAACAAAAGGACACATAGCGTCCTTTTGGTTGATTGCCATCTCAAGTCATCTCAAGTTTTGTCCATCACAAACGTCTAATTCCTCAACTTCATCCTGACTGTTCAATTGAGCCTGTCAACAGCCGCACAGTCTCCTGCAGCTTAAAAACAAAAAGAAATCAATGTTTTTAAAGCAGCTAGAATGCAGTGCTCTTGCATTATCTGTGAAGCAATCTTGAACATACAGAACTGTACAGTACATGCAGCTTCAACCATGTGGGAATGCAGTACGCCTTGTTAGATTCAAACAAAACCAAAAACCAGAAGTCAGTGTTGACTTTGCTTCTTTCTCATAGCTGAAGTCAGTAATAATTTATGAAAGTTAAAGCTTAAACCTCTCTACATCTGCGTCGCATTGTTTAACTCATGTCCTTGTTTGGTTGATAAATCTTGGAGGAAGCTGACAATGCCTTCAGCAACAATGAGACTCTCCCACATGGGGGGCTCAAAGTGGGATCAAACTCCGGCTGCAGCTTGAGTTGAAAATAGCTCTTCAGAGTTTAACTTCCCTGGGTAAAAACATGCTCTCAGACGGAGCTCTGAAGGCTTTTCTGACATTAAAAAGGTAAAACTACTGCTCAGCATATCAGTTTCTAGTTGTTACTTGAGTGTGCGGTAAGGTAGCCCAGACAATGCAAAAAGGATTTGGAAGAAACCAGGAGGTATATAGGGGGGAGGGTCACAACCATATAGCGACTGCTGTGTAATAGAGTGGTTCCCATGACTTCCTCTGGCAGCCCCTAACAGTCTGCAGCTGTGTTTCTCACAGAGGCATTACAGACCTGACTCTACTTTAAGGCGCAGAAAGAAAAAACAGACTCCGCTGTCATCCGCTGCCAAACCACATATGTCAAAATAAGTACGACACTGGCAGAGTGAAAGGCAAGGAGGAACATTGACAAGTGTAGGATGAGGGCACGGGGATAGATGAGGGTCTGTGAATGTGACAAAACAAGATTAATGTCCTAATTGCTGCAGCATTCATCTGTCCAGATGTGCTGTAGCCTAACATACAGTTGAAATTAGCTCCTAGGTGCACAAAAAAAACATTTGTTTGAACAGTAAATGGAGTGTGTACACATGAAGCAGGAACTGGGATGTCACATGTTGGTTCAGCATGTTCAGTGTAATGGAAGCCTTCCTGGGGCCTCATTTATGAAAATGTTCTTAGATATGACAAACTTTGTCTTAAGATACAATCTGACTTTGTTCTTACGTGGGATTCATGAAATATGCTGAGCATTTAAAAAGCTTGCTTAAGCAGGTTCTGAGAATCCTATTTATGACGTCTCTTATCTATACATCTCAAAACAACTCGAACTGACAGCACCTGTCTTGTGATCTCCTCTGTCATAATGTAGCACCGATGAGGGTTCAGTCAGGAAGAGAGATGGACCAAAAGAGAAGATCTTAACTTTTTGGCTGATGAGATCATTGCGACAGTAGAGGAGATCGAAGCCAGGAAACATGTTTTAGTCTTTATTGTGGACTAAAGAGTGAGTCGACGAACAAACCCAAATACGCAGCGTTGGATTCCAACACACGACTGGATGCATTTGAGTCCCAAATCTGAAAAGTCTTCACACCTTGACTTATGCAGAAAATATTATCTTAAGCAGCATTCTAAGCATGCCCTCACTCATATGGCTGTAACACATAATCATTAAACTGGTAAGTCAACAAGATACATTTTGCATTATCATGGAGGGTACCAGGGACAGCGCAAGGAAATAATCAATACAAAGTGTCCTCTTCCCTCTTGTGCCTTATAATAGTTAGCAGGATCAAACAAGCAAAGAGAGTGGCGCAAGTTTGGGTAAATAAAAAGCTGTTGACTTGAGAGACTAGAAATGATGGCACCATGAACATGTACACACAGCTGCACAAAGCAATTACACTGGTCCTCCACACTGAATGCTTAAAATACCAAACAAGCACCCAGGTCTGCATGAATCACTTCATCTTGACATCTGAGCAGGTGTCACATGCTGTTAGATCATTGGGTGTAACACATGTTGAAATCTTTTGTGTATTTTTCAGTGGCGAGAGTGGAGCGGGGAAGACGGTGGCAGCCAAATATATCATGGGCTACATCTCCAGAGTGTCAGGGGGCGGACCCAGAGTCCAGGTGAGAGGAGCCGCTTCGTCTCAGTCTCAGAGGACTGATTGTAATAGATGCACGAGACATTTGAGATTCTTGAGATGCTCCGCTGCATAGATGGAATTTTGACTCGACCGTAATTCATTTACAATTCAAAGAAATATTTTGATAATCTTCTTTGATGCACACTTTCATGGTGTGGTTTGATAACAGAATGCAAAATATCTTCTTAAAATGCGAAGAACTAACAGGAATACTTGTTGACAATGAAAGCATATAAAGATCTCCGCTCGTTATTGAAGCCAGTTTTCTTATTTGTGAAACTAAACTGAAGAACAACTTTATATGGTGCTGTACGTTCTTCATTATAACATGGGTAAAGACTGTTCTTCTGATGTTTCCCCTCTAAAATAACACAATTACAACATTATTCTCATAACAGTATTATTATTGTTATAAAATTTCAACTTTTGATCACATAATTTACTTTTTATATCAGCTTTTGTTTTGGGGATTTCTTTTTTTATTGCTAGTGAAAATGGGCTTCCATAGCTTGTTGGATGCTCTGATGCTAAAAATGTAATGTAAATTAATGTGTGTCCTCCTGTAACTATTTCTTTGTTTTAATTTTGCCCACCGGACTTCAAATGACAAACAATAATGTGACTGCAGACTTCAAATCAAACAACCTGTAGCTCCTCCATTCCTGCATTCCCCTCCTCAGACCTGATCCCTCCTCTTATCATCCTCATCCTTGTAGCCCACTATCAGCCCATCAGCAGCCTCTTACTCGGCCAGCCCCCCTTCAGCCATCTGGCTGCCCCCCAAACCAGCAGATGTCCAGTTCCTAAGCTCGATAAAGATCTAAAGTTTGATGAGGAAATGCCTGCGCCATGATGGCAGTGGGATTTTTTTATTTAATCCACTCAGAGCTGCTTCCTCTGAGGCGATGTTAGAAATCATCTGCAGGCTTTAAATTCAACAGTAAAACAACATAATCATTGTTTTGAGTTGCATGTTACAGTATATATTTATGCGACAACTATATAGCTGTTATGAAAATAGTTATCTTGGTATCGTTTGTTTAAACAAATACAGCCGTTACATTGGAAACACGCACACACAATCCGACTTCACGTTTTGTCTCCACCTCTTCCAGCTCCTGTCAGGCAGAACTTCTCGCTCTGTTCCCTTCAGCTCCGCACACACTGTGCGTTATGCTCAGTACAGCACATGCATACTTGTGTGATATGTTGACTGTGTGTGTTCACACATGTGTGTGGGAATAGTTTTGATAGATTTCAACTCCCTGCCAATAACATTTCTGCCATCTACACAGAGACTATTCATATCTTTTCAGTTCATGCATGATTAATGAACATAAATAAAAGTCATGGATATAGAATGTTTTATATTATTAGACAGTATTGGAAAAGTGATCTTAGTTTGAGTCTTTATCTCTTTAGATTCAGCGTGCTTTGAAGCTGCTCCAGGGGTTGGAGGAGTAAAATATGATGAAGTAGTAGGAAATGCTGTTAGTTTTTTTCCCCTTTCATCGAGACTAACTTTAGGATCACAAAGAAGAAAAATATTCCAAGAAATGACTTCCACTCAACTTCTGTGTACAATAATGGAAGTAGGAGTAGATTTGTCTGCTGTACCAATTTAAAACTCATGTGTTTCTGACGTGCAGATGGCTCACTGGAAAGATAATGTCCTCCAGACTTTTTGTGTGTCCATCTGTAGATGTGCGTTTGTGTGTGTGTGTTAATATCTGAGTGGAAAGTTCCAGAGACGTACACACCAGCCTGTCAGCGCTGGTGTGAAAGTGTACAGTATCTGTACCTGCTGTACAGTCGGTCCGTGACGTAGCTAACAGCTCATTGCCTCTGTTTCCTCGCAGCACGTCAAAGACATCATCCTGCAGTCCAACCCGCTGCTAGAGGCCTTCGGTAACGCCAAGACTGTGAGGAACAACAACTCCAGCAGATTCGTAAGGCTTTCATTTCATGAGTTGGCCTTTGTTTTTGTGAATTGGGGAGGCTTAACACTGCAGCAAATTCATATTGTGTTCCAAAGTTAAAACAACCTTCAGGCAAAAGTTTAAATCAGGACAGAAGACACAGTTTTTTCACGTGTGCCATTGCTGATTTGCAGTGTAAATGTGGACGACTAAGTCAGAATAACCCATTCACCCTGAAAAACTGTGTTGGTCAGACATAAATACACGCAGTAGGTACTACTTACCCTGGAATAATTTGAGGACTCAACTCTTCTGTGGCACACCTTCGGATCCACACTCAGACTTCTGAAAACAAAGACTTGCAGCAACAGCTTTTTTCCTGTTTTCTGTTTAATTGCACAAGGAAGCAAACCTCATGTGTGTCCTGGTTAACCAGAGACGTACATACATGCAGAACCACCGATGCACATCCCCTACTGCTTACAAAGGACTTAGACTTAAGGCAAAGCACATTTTAGAAATTGTATTTCCTCAGGAGTTTCCCAGCTGAGTTCAGGTTAGCATACAAAGCAGTATTGTCTTGGTAGTTGGGATATTTTTAGATCCACTTTGGGGGAAATGAACTTGGCCAAAGATCACTGCTTCTGGGGTACTGTCTATGAATAAATAGTGTCTCTGTTCGCTTTTAGGACTGGAACAAATATCATGTTATGGAGAAGAGAGCAAAAAAACAAAAGCGGAATCAGATTTTTATATAAATGGACATTTATACACACACACGCACACACACACACTTGAAAAGCCAGGTTATAGCTTTGGTTTTAAGGTATATTGCATCCCGACTCCGACACTGAAAAACAAAACATGCTTTCATCCATCAGGGGAAATACTTTGAGATCCAGTTCAGCTCCGGCGGAGAACCAGACGGAGGGAAAATCTCCAACTTCCTTCTGGAGAAATCGCGTGTCGTCATGAGGAATCCTGGAGAGAGGAGTTTCCATATATTCTATCAGGTGAGACTTATTGTTTCTCTCCAGCTGAAGCGAGAACGGGACACAATTGACTCGTGAAGAGTGTCTGTGAGGTGATTTCAGGACACTTTGGACAGTACTTGCCATTTGGCTGCAGGAAGAAGGTCAATCTGTTTTCATTGTGGATGGCTCATGGTCCCTGGAAAAGACGGATGAGTTCAGTCTCATCATAGGGCAGAGAAAATGTATGAAAAAAATAACACTGCGCAGGCTGTTTGTAAAAAGCGTGTTGTTTACTGCTGCATCCACAATACACTTACCTTTATTTCTGGTCTGTAGTTAATAGAAGGAGCCAGTGGAGAGCAGAAGAGCAGCCTGGGAATCACAACCCTGGATTACTACACTTACCTCAATCAGTCTGGTTCCTACAAAGTGGACGACATCAACGACAAGAGTGACTTCCAGGAGACAGTGGTACGGTCAGATTCCTCGTGTTTGACCTAACACCCTCGGTGGTGTTGTGTGTGTGTTTCTATGAATCTCATCCCAGTGTTCATGTGGCTCACAGTCGTCTCTCCACATTCCTCTCCCTCCCTCCCAATCCTCCTTTGTTTTCTTTTCCAACGATCTCCTCCTGTTTTTGTTTACCAGACCGACCGCAACAGGAGTAATTAGAGGACATGAGCTAGGTACCACAGGAGTGAGTAAACCCACACTGTGGCCCTGATTTAGCATGATCTTTTCCTTTGCTTTCCCAGCATGCCATGGATGTGATTGGCATCTCGGCGGAGGACCGCGCCATGGTGCTTCAGATTGTCGCTGGAGTCCTGCATCTGGGAAATATCAGTTTCAGGGAGGCGGGCAACTACGCTGCCGTGGAGAGTGAAGAGTGTAAGTAGGCTCACACACCAGGACAGTTCACAAAAGAGCTGAACGCTGTCTAGATCTGTGCTTAATGTGATTCACATGAAGATCACAAACAAGAATAAGCACAGGTTATTTTTAGTTTACTGAGAGGGAAAGACACAAATATTCTTTGTTGTCTTTGTTTAGTCAACTGTGTGTGGACAGGAAGAGGAGTTCACTTCTAGCCTATTTAATATTTAACGCTCCGGTAATGTTTCACTACCCATCAAAACAGATGAAGTGGCCAGCATGTTGTTGTTAAACCTCAACAGACTCTGAGAGAAAACAGCTTTTAATTTAAAGGCGAGTAGCTTTGAGAGAAAGTACAAGGCATTAGATTGAACTACAAACAAGCAAGACTAAAAGTCCACAGTCATGCTAGCGGTGCTAATTAGCCTAAATATTGGCTCTGAGACTGTCTTTAGGCACAGTTGTGCTTTGAGACAAAAGCTAACACTAGCATGCTAACATTCCCACAATGGCACTGCTAACAGACTTGTATTTTTCTAGATGAGTTTGTCAGAAAAAATACTCTCTTGTCTTTGACCATGTTAGCTTTTCCGTGAGACCGTACGAAGGCACAACAGCACTTTGAGCTGCATGCTAGCATGCTAATATAGTGTTCACCACGTTCAAAATGTTGCATTCCAGACAACTTGTAACTCAAAAATGTCAGAACTCCTGCTGGAAAAAACTACAATGGAATGCCACTTAAAATCGAAATCCCTACCTTTGAACTTGGGTCAAATCTATCCAGGCTCACCAAACTTCATGAGGGAGAAGCTGTCTGACGTTATGCAACAATGGCATCAGCCATGAGGAGTAGGTAGGATGTATTCCTAGGCGAGAGAACAGAAGGTTTAATGGTGTCTGTTGCCTCGTGTTGTATTTTGATCATATAATGTAGGGAGGCTCAGGGTTAAGTCATGTGCACACTTGCCAAAGAGACATTTTGTTATCGCCAGACAAGTTTCACCTGTAACACTTTGAGGTCGGACAGCCAGGAAATGACAGAAACGCCACATTAGTTTAGCACAACTGTAGCTAATGCTGATGGGAATGTCATTAGTTTTGCTAGTATTTGGTCCTAAACCAAGCTATTAGACAGATTTAAACATTGACCTTATGAAAGTCAGGAAATCACATTATAATCTATCCTCTGGGGAACATGAATCACTCTATAAGATTTTGTGCCAAATCTTGTAGCTATTTAAAAACAGAGCAAAATCCAAGGCCCCCTCTGGCAAAAAGGGTTTTAAAAAGCCAGCTATTATATTATATTAACAATGCATGTTCAAAAATGAGTTGAGTAGTAACCCATGTGTAGCAGCACAAAACGCGCCTACCTCGAACCATCTAGATAAAGTCTTTTTATCCTTTTTGCCAGAAGACTGCTTTTGGATATTTATTTTTTTTTTTTGGAGCTTCCTGCCAAAGAGTTTCTTCAACAGTTTTTGTTTGAACTTCCTGATCACTTTTTCTTTCTGACCATCTTATAGCTAGCTACGTAGGCTATTTCTATATCCAAATATTGGGTGAAAACGTTGTTAGTTTATGTCAGGGGATCACCAAAGTCGTATAGAATATCTACAATGTACTTTGAATGCAATCTTTCCAAAAGTTGCTGAGATATTTCCGTCTGGATTGAAGTGGTGGATGACCAACATTTCTCATCCATCAAGTCACATCACTGGTGTGGCTAAAAAGAGACGGATACAGTTCTATGGTTAAGAGGTTAAAAACAATGGTGCCGATGGTAAGACTGAGTCGTGGCTCGGCTGTGCTAGATTTCTTCTTTTCACTGTGTCTTCTTGCCTCTCTGAATGTCTCTCCTCAGTGTCCTGAGCTGCCCCTTCTCTGGTTGGTTTTGGAGGATATTTCTCTCTCACCAATTTCACTCCCTAAAGTTTTATTGTGTTAATGCAGGGCTGCAGCCAACTGTCTGCACTAATCCAGGCCACGCTAGATTACCAGAAAATAAAACTCTATTATTGAAGGTCTGGACATATTTCGTCAGAGGCTAAAATTACTTGGAAAATACTTCTCCTTCTGTCCCCTTCCCTATTGCCTCTTTTTTTATTCGTTTTTCTTCTCCTCTCTCCTTCCTCTTCATGCTGTGTCTGTATGATGCAGATGAGTGCAGTATACAAAGCCTCGGTCTGTTCTGTGCAGACGTAACAGCGGCACTCCGTAATCTGCGCCTTTCCTGTTCCCCTCCAGTCTCACTTACTGTGTGCTGCACAGACCTCTGCTCCCCATATGGAACATCACCAGCCAAGATCACATAGACATCAACACTCCGCAGCCAGAGTCGGTGCGTCATCTCTCGCGGAGAGAAATGTTGAGACTACTTGTACAAATAATCTGGACATTATTCGGCTGGTTGGACCAATTAAAAGTAACTCGATCCCAACAGTGACGTGCTGTATTGTTGAAATGACTATTTTGGGATCTTGTGGTTTTAAATAGAAGAGCTATTTTGGGTTTTGGCTTGTGCACAGTTTGGCATTAATGGCTTCGTCATTCAGTGTGAAACTTTTTGGAAACTTTGAGATCTTGACCTAAGATCTAAAATTCTGTGGGTTGAAAGTTTTTTCTTTTCCTACAGTGCTTTATAGGTTCTTGTGCTTGTAAAAGGTCAAAGCCCCCACTGATGCTCCTCTACCCCACAGAAAACACTGCACCTCAAACACATCGTCTGTAGTCCTGCCATTAACTTTGTGACTTTGTGACAACACACTATGTCACAGAGTCGCATATTTGCATAATTTATGCCTATTGACTAGTTTGGCACGTAAAGAATAGATTTATCACAGCTGCTCTATTGCTGTTAGCAATGCTGGGTCAGGCGTGTGTGAGCTGACCAATCAGAGGAGACTGGGTATTCAGGAGGGCGGACCTTAAAGAGATAGGAGCTACAAAAATGAAATGTGTTTTAGACAGTGAGGGAATACAGTGCTGCTGCACTGGACAGTATGAGACAAGTGATGTGTTTTTTGAGCATTAAAGCATGTAAACATATTCTAGTAGTAACCCAAAATAAAATTATGAACCTGAAAATGAACATAATATGTCTCCTCTTAGCACACAGACTGCTGCACATCTGAGCTTGGTTGCAAAATAGCCCACAAGCTCCGATAAAACCCAATCATTAAGTTTTTAACTTTCCATTAGGGTTTGAATTGAACCAAAGAGATGTAACAGCTTAATTACTGAGTTTAGAGTTTGGGTTGTTATCTTTGGACAGAGGCAGGCTCATTGTTTCCTCTTGCATCCAGTATTTTGTGCTACGCTTATCATCATTTAGTTTACAAAAATGTGAGCTGTATCAATCTTCTTACCTAACTTTCGGCAAAAAAGCAGAACATTTCCCAAAATGTTGAACGGTTTCTTTAAAAACTGGTGGGCCATCAAGGATCAGCTAATCAAATCAGCTAAAGAATGATCTCATATCACACTAAAGATGGAATCTCTAGTAAGCTCATCTTTTTCAAAGGGATAGCAACATTTTGATGTTTTGAGAATGTGTTTTGTGCCTCACGTTGGCTTCAGTTCTTTAAAAAATGTCCAAAATGTAATGATTTTCATTTGTCAGTGTTGTTGAGACGACAGGGTCATTGTTTGTGTCGCATTTCATGCATGATGAGTGAAGCCACATGCTCAGCCCTCTGTCCTGACAACACCCCCTCCTATTCCTCTCATTGTCCACTGCTACTTTGACTAACAAATATCCTGCAGGGGAACTTATTTTTATGAGCATTGTTCTCCAATTTCACACACACTGCCTTTGTAAAAGCCTCCAGCCCACGGTATACAATCCATACGTTTCCTGCCTGACACAAAGAGTAGCTTTTCCTCATTATTTAAGCTGGCGTATGGTCAGTCACACCCTTATGGCCCGTAAGCGGAGCTACGGCAGTGGTCTAATGCATTCCCAGACACAGTGAGTCTGCAGGACTGAGAGCCATTTCCTTCTAGGGGAAGTGAGTCACTGTAATAAGGCAGGGAGGGGCTCTCAGGGGAGAATATCAACGCCAGGTCGGGACAAATGATCTGCGTTTATTTTTTTCAAGGGTTAGCCCAATGCTATTCTTCTATTTTGCTTCAGCTCATCAGCTCTGAATTCTGTCCAGAGGATGTTTTGTTTCAGTGGTTTAGCCACAGAATCACTGCCAGTTTTATGGCTTTACACCACAATGGCATACATTGTGATTGTCAGCAGAAGCTTTTTTGATTTGTGAGACTTTTGCATTGTTTGATAAGAGTAAATGCTGTGCCGAAAGCGTTTTGCAGCCCTGGATTTGCAGTGGCTCTCTCTGCTATGCAAAGGATATATGAGGGTGCCTTGAGTGCAATCCTGCATGTTTGATTTGCATACTGGTCTTCAGAGAAATGTCTCGGCTGGTTCAGGCCTGGACCCACTACTGACATGCTGCTTTACATCTCAGTGTATCATCATAGTACAGCAACAGCCTCATACACCATAGAAGTAGTGATGGAATGTAACTAAGTACACTAACTCAAGTACTGTACTTGTTATTTGTACTTTACTTTAGTGTTACCATTTTCTGCTAGTTTATACTTCAACTCCACGATATTTTGGAGGCAAATTTAACTTTTTACTCCATTACATTAATTAGATAACAGTAGTTACTAGTACCTTTACAGAATGCATGTTGCATCAGAGTCAAGCAGCACATTTTTTAATGTATTTATTTTATCAGCAGTCGAATAAAATAAACAAACTGATTCTGATAATCAGAGAAATATTGGATATCAAATCCAACAATTTGCCAGGCCTTGTGGTATAAAACAATTATTTTGATACTCAAGTACATTTAATGTGATCCTCTTTAAGAGTTTTCAAGTACTTGTCATGATGGTGACTTTCATTTTTACTAAATTAATATTTCAACATAGTATCTTTGCTTTTACTCAAATATGACTCTTGAGTGCTTTATACAATACTGCATAACATGTAACCTAACTTAAACTTAACTTAACTAAACCCTAACCTTTTGATTCTAAAAAGAATAAAATGTATTATTTTCTCCAAACTGTCAGAGGATACCATAAAATACCAATAGACCTTTTTTTCACAGCAGACATGTATCAGACTTTCTGTTGATGTAACTTGTAAACTGTGATTTGTTGCTCTTTTCGGTACACGCAACATCTATTGCATGTCTGTCCGTCCTGGAAGAGGGATCTCTCCTCTGTGGCTCTTCCTGAGGTTTCTTCCATTGTTTTTTTTACCCTGTTAAAAGGTTTATTTTTCCATCAACATGTGAAGTTTTTCCTCACTCGAATCGAGGGTCTAAGGACAGAAGATGTTGTTCACTGTACAGATTGTAAAGCCCACTGAGGCAATGTGATTGTGATTTTGGGCTATATAAATAAAATTGATTTGATTTGATTTGACATTTTGACTTATCAAAGCAGGAAAAGCAAAGGTGTGACCAGTAGCGTTAACGATGATTCCGTTCTATCCAGTGTCCCAGCAAGACATGTTTGTGAGTGCCTTCTATCTTATGTCTTCTAACAGTTCTAGCCTTTCCTGCGTTTCTGCTTGGAATCGACCAGAAGCGCCTGAAGGAGAAACTGACGAGCCGGAAGATGGACAGCAAGTGGGGTAACGCAGTAGAGTCCATCGACGTGACTCTGAACGTGGAGCAGGCGTGTTACACTCGTGACGCCCTCTCCAAAGCCCTGCATTCACGAGTGTTTGACTACCTGGTCGAGGTACGATTGCATGTTTGTACAGTTCAGTGCATCTTCATAAGAAAAAACATTTGATAACCTATAATAAATGTTTATTTCATCAACTCAATCCTTTGATTTCAGTCCATCAACAAAGCCATGGTGAAAGATCACCAGGAGATTAATGTCGGCGTGTTGGACATTTATGGATTTGAAATTTTCCAAGTAAGTGTTTTTTTTGTCGTTTCACAGGCTGAAACTTGGCTGCTGGATTGTTTTTTTTTCCTCCGCAGCAACACATGAATTAGATTAACAGGTTTTAAGTTTGAGCATTTAAACAGATTAGACACAAAGGATAAGACTAATTTATAAAGTATGTGGATTAAGTTCTGTCTCCTGATTGAGACGGCAGACTTCGACAGGCTTTTCTAATCTGATTAGTTGCTTGTGTAGTTTGACAGGATTGGACAAATTAAATGGAAGTGTTTTTCTGTTATTTCAGTTTGCAACCTAATATTGACATGGGATTATTAGTGTGGAGCATGTCACTAATAACAACTCCAACTTAACTCCGGTCTGTCTTGTAGTTTGAAGGCTTTCTCTTTTGTATTCACAAAGTAAGTAAAGGTCAGCTGCCTTATTAGACAGGAAGCTGCAGACCACCATCACATAAGGTTCAGACCGAAGGTCCAGTGTATGTGCTGTGAATTACACAATGGGTCCCTTCCTTTAATAGCTCCCACTCCAAACAAAGCCCCACTGAACTTACAGGATATCCACACTCCACTGAAGATAACACTCACTTAGCCTGTGTGGGTTTTATTAACTATGTACTCTCTCTGTCAGAAAAATGGATTCGAACAGTTCTGCATCAACTTTGTGAACGAGAAGCTGCAGCAGATTTTCATCGAGCTGACACTGAAGGCAGAACAGGTAAACTCCCTTCCCTCTATTTTTTATATCCGGCCTCATTCTATGTTTAGTATTCTGACTCTGAGCTCTGCTCATGTCTCTCTTTTGCAGGAGGAGTATGTGCAGGAGGGCATCAAGTGGACTCAAATTGAGTACTTCAACAACAAGATCGTCTGTGATCTCATCGAGAGCAAAGTAAGTGAATCATAAATAAATAAGCAAACTAGAAAGCAGGAGTGTGCATCTACTGCCAAGGGTGCACTTTCCTCAAAATGTGTCATTTTAGTGTCACAAAACCTGCACGTGAATCTGGAAATGTATCAGAAAGACATCGTAATAGACGCTTATGGATTAAACTGAAAGAATAAGTAGAAGAATCAATTAGTTGATCATCGGAAAATGTTATTTTTCAAGCAAAAATGTAAAGTATTCTTTAGTTCCAACTTCTTAAATGTAAAGGTTTGCAGGTTTCCTTTCTTTTATATATAGTATATAGTCAGCCATTTCTGTACAAAGTTAACAGAACCTCACGTCATATTAATATAATTCAAAGACTATTACATTTTTCTTTTTTATTTATTCCGTCATAAACAACATACACAAACACACTAGTGCAGTTATTTACAAAACAAAACAATATGTACAAAATACACAGATTAAATCCAATTTACAAAAACAAACAAGACAAAATTTCTCTCTTTCAGAAGACTATCTCAAAGGAAATAAAATAAACTGTAACCATTTGCTCCCGATCAGCACTGAGTCACATTTCTTTGAAATCTATTTGCTTTGTCAGATATTTCTCCAACCAGCAGCTGTTTGGTAAAATTACAAGCCTCATGCTGGAGGTAAACAAAGATTTATTGGGAGCAGAGTTGTTAATCTAAAAACAAATCATTTTTATTCCCTTTACAATCAAGACAAACTTGGATATGATCAGTTTTCTTTAATGATAAACATTTGTTGGTTTTATTGTCCTCGTATTGTAAACCGAGTTGCTCGCTCCCGCCAAGGTTCTGCTCCGTTGCCATGACTTGCAGCTTGATATCCCCAAACGTGCCGACATGCCTCTTAATTTGATTTATCTGTCCAACTGAGAGGCCTAATCCATGAAATCTACAACAAGGGCTTTAAAACGAGCCTCCATCTGAGAGGAGAAGGGGATCTGTATCGGTGCCTGACAGTTCAGACCCACTTTATTTAATCCAGTGACAACTTTACATGTGTCTTTCTAACAGAGGCTTGTGTTCTCTGAGTCACAGACACTGTTATCACTGTGTGAACTGAAGGCTTCCGATCCTCTGGGGACATTATGGAGCCAAATGGGGCAGTGTGTGAGAGACGCTGCTCCTCTGTTGATTCATAGATTACACGAGTCATAGCTTTGGAAGTTTCACATCGCCGTTATTTGGTGTCAAAAAGTGAAGTTTTTGTACGGCAGATTTTATGTTAAGATTGATATGACGGCTCATTTTGTCAAAACATAACAATTTTCATGATATTTACTGTTAATTGTCAACTTCCAATGGTGCCTTTTACGGCCGCAGCTAATGATTTATTTTCATTATCCAATAATCAATTACGTGGTCTATAAAATATCAGCAAATAGTGAAAAATCCATCACACGGTCCAACATTGACATCTTCAATTCCATCCAAGAGACAAATGAAAATATGAAAATATCTTGTTTTGTTGGATCCACAGTCCAAAACCCACAAAAGATTAGATTTACTGTCATAAAGGAACCAAAGTGTGTTCGAGCTACCGGTGACAAAGCAACAGCCACAAGTCAGTGAGTCATTTTCAAGCTGGTGACATGAAACTAGAAAATGTACGCCTGAAACTTGGCGACACCTGCTACAAATCAAAGTAGAACCCTGCCTTCACTATGACGGTGATCATTTAATCAATGAATTGCTCCAGCTCCAGTACATATAACCCCTGTAGGATATATTTCAATTGGACCTACAAATCAAACAGAAAAAGTAAAAAAAAAAACTAATACTTAGTCATCTTCAGATTATATAAAATCCAAGATGGTAATCTATCTGTGAATTCTGGACACATAGGATTATATGAATGTTGAATATTTTCTTTGTGATCCCAGAATCCTCCCGGCATCATGAGCATCCTGGACGATGTGTGCGCCACCATGCACGCAGTGGGCGAAGGGGCCGACCAGACCATGCTGCAGAAGCTCCGGATGCAGATCAACACCCACGAACACTTCAACAGCTGGAACCAGGGCTTCATCATCCACCACTACGCCGGCAAGGTCAGTCTGAGAGAGCTCGCTTTTTAATGTCTATTGTTTGTTTTGTTCTAATTGATTGTTTCCTCTAACCCACTTTGGATATCTAGAAAAGTCTAGTGTATTATTATTATTATTATTATTATTGTTATTATTATTATTATTATTAATAATAATAATAATAATAGTAGTAGTAGTAGTAGTAGTAGTAGTAGTAGTATTAGTATTATTGTTACATTAACATTTTACACTTGCTTGTATGTAGTAATTGAACATAACTAAGTGTATTTACTCAAGTACTGTGTTGAGTTACTTGTACTTAGTGTGACTACTTGATACTTCTGCTATACTACATTTTTTAAGGCAAAACTTTTTTCTCCGCTACATTTATTTGATAGCTTTGGTTACTAGTTGCTTCTTCTGGCTACTTCTACAACACTGCTTCTATGTGTTGTTTAACGAAAACAGAAAGATGACAACATTCATTATAACTTCTATTGTAAGTAAGTATAAACTAAAAAAGATCATGTTATGTATAAAGTCCTTAGAACAGGAGCTGACAGCAACTTCTGGAAATAGAAAGTTATTAAAATGTCATTTTTTTATGGTCTTGGTCGTGAAGTTGTTGCTCCACACTTGTCTGATCTGTCATAAATACCAGCTCTGCAGCTGTTACTTTAATTCTGGAGGCGGTGGAGTCATCATCGCGCTTTTAAAGTTTTTCCCATCTAAGCTAACACCCCCTTCTCTCTCTTTCCTCGTCTATTTACGGTTTCAGTCCCTCCCCTTATGTAACATAGTCTCACAATTTCATGCAAGGTAACCAGTTTATACATTACAGTTCATCAGACGTCTTATTTTTGCATCCTGGTGGTCACTCTGGCTCAAGGTTGTCCCGTGTCATTCTCCAGATGTGTGGTGGCCTCAGCCTGGCACACATGCCGGGGGCTTAATGAGCCGTGCCATAAAGACTTGAGGGGGCTCCCATGACCGAGCTCAAAACATTCCTCCAGTCTCAGCCGAGGGTATCGCAGAAATAACACAGTTTAATTTATATACTTTTAAAACGCTGCTGGTTTTATAAGGGCAGCTAATCCTTGGAGGTGTAAAACTTAAATCTGCAACCCTTCATTTTCTTTCCCCATAAAGATTAAAGCCAGAATATCAGTCATAACCTTTTTATTTTCACACAGGTGTCATCTTTCTTTTTTGTCTGAGGTTTTCTAACATTTCAATCACGTCCCCTTTGATAATCGTGACTCCTTAGAAACCCTTCTGTCCATCTCTTCCAGGTGTCCTACGATGCTGAAGGTTTCTGTGAGAGGAACCGAGACGTCCTTTTTAACGACCTCATTGAGTTGATGCAGAGCAGTGAAATGTAAGTAACTCCTATTTGCACATTGCACCGACATGTGGTGAAGATTTCTGTGGTGCTCACTTAAAGGGAGATCTCTATTGTGATGCATATGGTTATAATTGAATACATCTGAATGAGAGCTTCAGATGTTCCAGTGCATCTGGAAGCTGGCGGGATGCAGTAGAAGTGTGCAGGGCGGGGAGATGTCGTGCCCTTTGCCCTGAATCACGTCTGGCGGGGCCTACCCAGTCTGGCCTTACAAGTGCACGCTGCCTGCGGGACTGCATTGGGGCGTCTGCTCCCCTTGTGTTTTGGTTTCTTGGGCTTTCTTTGTGTTAAAGTGGCCATCTGTGCAAATAGCCTGCATTGTCTGTGTCACCCCTGCAGGCCTCAGCCACTGCTCGCCCCCTTTGTGTGCACTTTTTGTGCAGCATGAAACGAGGTTATGTCAAAATCCAATTCAGACACGTGCTGGATTAATATATGTGTGGACTTTACATCGCATACAAATACACGTATCATACGCACACACATAGATAAAAGAGTTTGGCACTGTCGCACATAAAGGAAGCCTGAGAAGGAAGGAAGCAGCCTCATTCCTGAGAGCACTACATCTAAAAAGAGAAGAAAGGCATGAGCAGTATTGTCAGCTGGACAGTATTAGGAGACGTCTTGTACACACAACCTGCTGATCCTTTCTTCTGTGTTCATAGCCTTGGGTCCGATGTTTGAAATCAGACAAATACCAGCGTGGGAGAAAGCCAGAAAGGGGCTAGAATTAGAAAAATACTAACACGAAAAGTACAAAGGAAATAATAATACAATAAACACCAAAGGCGCAGACACACCGTATGCAAAACAGAATGAGTCTAGAATAAGTTGACCCGGCCTGGTCTAAAGCTGACACATACTGCCGCCTGGCCACCAGGCCTGACAGTCACCATGTTTTATTTGAGTGTTCAAAGCAAGAACAACACAGTTCAAAAGGTGCTGAATACTTGTTGCCTGAATCACAGATGCGCTGATCACAAAAGCGGAAAAAGAAACACAGACTTTACATTAGTTTTTGCTTTTTATGCATCAGATAATCCAGACAACCCTCCTGAATGTCCAGCCTTTAAATAAGATGTTTAAAAGTGTTACATTCACTGCCAAACTGTGAAGAAAAACTACAAGACGTCATCGTTAATTTCACTTTACGGCTCTGAGTTAAACGTTGGCGTCATTCGATCTCAAGGGAGCGCTTCTACTGCGTCTTAAAAAGGGGGGGGTAGCGCTTTTCACAGGTAGGAACCAAACATCCAGATTAATGAGATGCTAAATTATTGTCATGAATGGCAACATTGTGGCTCGGTCCACAGCTGTAGATGGCTTTAAATGTACCTTTGTAACAATTAAACCCCCACTTTCTCCCATCTTGCACTTGCATATCAAGTTTTGACACCCTTAAGAGCACAAACTGAGCTGCTCTCCTTTAGGATGAAATGAGTTGAGTGTCTTCAGTCTTCAGCTGAGAGAGAGCTGAGGACATGGAAACTTCGCAGATATCTGCTACATTCACACCTGCACACATCAGTGATGATGATGATGATGATGAAGATGATGTTGTTGTTATAAAACACCTCAGCTATAAATGTGGGAGTAGACACAAATGTTATTCCTTGAAACCCGGTGTAGATTTGCAAGCCCACCCATATTGTTATGTATATATTCAGTCCTTTGGGAGAAAGTGGGAGGTTTTATGTCACACTTACTGGATGTTAGTACTGATGAGATGTGAAGAAATGCAAGCTTTAGAAAAACCCTCCGCTATGGACCTTATCATAAATAATGTCAACTCTCTACCCTTCATAGAAAAGATGATTTACATCCTTCAACTACGGAAAGAAAAGGTTGTAAAATACCTGATGAAATGGGATTAAACACACACATTTATTTTCCCTCTTATATTGCCAGATCTCAATCAAAAGTAATTCACTATTTTTATCTAAATTAATTTGTTCCCACATAGTAGAATACATTCCTTTATCAAACAGTAGCCATGGGGGGAATTGCTGCACAGAAAGGTGTTTGCACAAATGCACACATCTCTTGTTTTCCCACCGGCCCCCCGACTCCAAACGTTCCCAAGTGCTTCAGGAATTTAAGCCAGTGACCTCAGGCAAAGGTCCTTGGTTCTTTAATCATTAACTGCATTTTTGTTTTTTGGCTGCCAGGAAGACTGAACATTATTTTCAGGTCTACAGCACGTTGTTTTTGCTGGTGCCAGCCTCTCTGTGTCAATCCTAACTCCCTGTCTTCTCACCTTTCTTCTTTAACAGCTCCTTCATCAGAGCACTGTTTCCAGAAAACCTCAACGCTGAGAAGAAGGGTCGACCCACGACTGCAGGCAGCAAAATAAAGGTGTGTGTTCAGCAAAGTGTGCGGTGTGTGTCTGTTGCTCTTCTTTATCAGGCTGTTGGAAAAAAGGCTGTTGAGAAGATAATGTGTGTTTGCTGGCCTTCAGCAGTCAGTGGTTCAGTCACAGCACTTTGTGGTTTCATGAGTTTGACATCATCACGATCGTCATTCTCACCTTTATCTTTTTCCCCTTTCCTTCCTCCACCCCTTAGAAACAAGCCAATGATTTGGTGAGCACGCTGATGAAATGTACTCCACACTACATCCGCTGCATCAAACCCAACGAGACCAAGAAGCCCAGAGACTGGGAGGAGAGCCGGTAAGTGACCGACTCCTGTCGTCCTCAAAGTCTCACATGACTCCAAACACCCAAACATGTAAGATGACACATTATTGAAGTGACAAATCATCTGTCACATGTATATTCTGAGCAGAAACAGACAGTTACAAACAATTAATCCAACATCCTCCATATTGCTTAATCCCAACTTCAATCAATAATCAGCTAACAAATCATTCGTCTCATCAAGACTAATCATATGTTACACAATCTCTCTTTGATTTAATGTAAAAAAATTCACTTTTGGCTCTTTGATGAGGTAAACACTGGATCGTTGTTCTGATTGGTTTTGCCTCCACTTTTTGTGTTTTTTGCCCTTTTTTGGATGTGAAGACCCAAGTCATTTGAGGTGTGTTTCAGACGCCCCCCACCCTCCCGTCCCCTTTATCCCTTTGTTTCAGTTTCCCGCACTCTTCGCTACACACAGGCTTTGGGTATTACATGGTCATCTGCAGAGTACTGCAGTATTGTTCAGAACCAATGACCTTCCTGTTGTGAGTCTGGCACAGGGTGGCTCATTAATTAACACCGGAACTGCTGTTTTCACAGGAAGTCTGAGTGTACTAAGTAGTGCTGAAGGTCTTTGTTTGAGGAAACAGTTAGCAAAAACGCAGCTGTTTTGCATACAATGACCAGAGATTATACCTTCCGGTAGTACAGCCGGAAGTTAATGACCTGGTAGAAGATGTTAAAGTTAAAGATGAAAGTTGATAACTTAAAAAAAAAAAAAGATACCAGGATATTTTTCTGGATGTACTGTAGATCTGTTTTGCAGGTGTCTTTACACACTTGATGCTTATTAGTTGTGACATTCTCATCTTGTTATAATGATACAAAAATGTGACATTGTCAAAAGCAGAACACAAAACATCACAGAAGGAGGTAGGATAAGAAAAACATGGGGAGAAAAAAACTTTCCATCCATCCTCTATCAATATAATACCCCATTCAGATGGTTGAGTTTCATTTATTAATATGTTGAACTCGAGTTTAAAGCTGAAATGATCAGTCAATCAACGTTAAATTTACCAACAGCAATTCAGCTAATTGATTCATCGTTCGAGTCATTTTTTTAAGGCAGAAGTGACGAACAACTGAAAGAAGTGTGTTGATTCTATCTTAATATGCATGCTGGGTTTTCTGTCTTCAGAGTCAAGCACCAGGTGGAGTACCTCGGTCTGAAGGAAAACATCAGGGTGAGGCGTGCTGGCTACGCCTACCGCAGAGTCTTCAGGAAGTTCCTCAACAGGTAACGTGCTTCACACTCGCAGTGAGGTCATATATTCACTATGATTTGGTGTCGACTTTTTATTATCTAATTTTCTTTATCTATATACGTTTTTTTCTTTTTAATATAATTTTTTATTGATATGTTTTTAAAATAACATGTAAACCACATACATCAAAACCCACAGCCCAACTTAAAGTAACACTGCACATGCACTCACACCGGCCTAAATTAGTCTAAATTAGCATAGTTACCTCGAAATTCTACTAAAGTGGAATACTAGAGTATTACTTAGTCACACTAGATCACTGGAAATTAAAACATTTTATACAAAGTTTACATTTTTCGTCATCAGTTCCAAATATCAGTTATCGGTCATCTTAGTTACATATAATTGGTATCGGGCCTGAAAAATCCATACAGGTCGATTCTGAGGTTAGGTTTCAGAAACAACATCAACATTAAAGTTGGTCCAGCTTTGGAAGGTGCATCGTATTATATCTCCGTCCCCTCGTCATGTAAATGTGGTGTTTCTGCTTAACTGGTCCTCAGGTACGCCATCCTCACCAAAGAGTCGTGGCCAACGTGGCGAGGAGATGAGAAACAAGGCGTCCTTCATCTCTTGAAGTCTGTCAACATGGACCAGGATCAGTTCCAGCTTGGACGCAGCAAGGTTTTCATTAAAGCCCCCGAGTCGGTACGTGTGTCTCACCTTCACACCGTCACATACTGTTCTTTTTGCTTGTCACATCATGAGAATAGCCACCTGGGAAAACGTAATGCAAAGCAAAACACAAGCACGTGTTTAACTCGTACAGACGTGGAACTCAAATCCCATGTCAGCAGGCAAAAAACTGAACCCACCATTTTTACACGAAGCACCATAAAAGGGCACTAGTGTCCCAAATCGTGCTCGAATCCCTGCTGCAGGGGAGGAGATTGAACCCGACCCTTGTTCCACGTCAGCACTGAGTCAACACAAGCACAGGCTGTGGTTGCAGAGTTTGGGGGGACATCGTAAAGGCTTGTCTTTTTCCACCATAACTGCTTTTTTTTTCATGACTCCTATGAAAGCAACGCTTGTGTGTGAAGCCTCTCGCTTATTAACATTGGTACACATCATCATGCACGGACGAGAACGCACGTGCACACACACAGAAGTATGTTTGGAAGCTAATACACAGACATCTCAGTTTTAATTCAGGCCTTACAGCTGATCCTGAATGCCTTTACTTATTCAATGCAGCCGTGTACGCCACCATCCCCCACACCGGCAGACTGAGAGTCCGAGTCATTGAGGTGTGCTTATGAAACGCAAATATCACACAGGGCGGACCGCTGAAATGAGCTGCCAGGCTTCTTAAAACAAGCCTCTGTGTCTGATAAGACACTGACACCAGCTAATTAGTTGTATGACTGAAGGGTTTTGTGCCTGTTGGATGTAATAAGTAAAGTTTGTTTGGAGAAGAAGAGTTTCTTCTTCAGAGTGCTGATGGATGAGCTGTGGCTGACTGTCAGCCGGAGGTCTTACAAGAGCTGTGTTCGGTGCAGACGGCAGAGAGTCATCAAAAGTGAATTATCATCTGTTTATTTTGCCATTTTGCCCATTTTCAACTCTGAGATAACTTATTTGATGTTTTCTGGATATATACACGTTTGTTACAGTTGACATAATAATAATAATAATAATAATAATCATCAAAAAAAAGAATCAGATGGAATCCTGATGAACTCTGATTATCAATTGATTTCTTTTGTTTCTCTCCTGCTTCCTGCTGCCTCAAAATGTGAATATCTGCTGCTTTTTTTTTTAGCTTTGTGTTTTGGACTTTTGGACAAAACAAGTAATGTTATCAAAAAAATGAAGTCCCGTTATTTTGCATTTATTAACATTATACAAACATGTAATCAATGCTTTATAATATCAGTCAAACTTTACTTTTGTAGCACCTTTCAATTACACCAAAATGCGATTCAAAGTGTTTTGTAAGTGATAATGATGATAGTGAAAAACATGGGATATTAACAAATCAAAAATCGATTTAGTGATTTATGAAACAGGTAGTAAAAAAAATAAAAGATAAAGAAAGTTGAAAATGAAATAAATTATTACACATAAAAATGTATTTAAATAATGTTAATAAAATATGATATCATATAATAATGATAATAACAACGATGATAAACAGAAGCATATCGATGATATTCTGTGTAAAATATAGATAAAAAAGAATAATGGTTAAGTTAAAATTGAAGCAAACAAAAAGGACATTTTTTAATGTTTATTAACATACCATATTTGTTTGCAGTTATAACTTTTTCTTTAAATAAATATTTGATATGATTACACATGTCTACATTACCTAGTTGATTGATTAATGAATAAAACATTTAAATCTGCTACAACCACATGTATTAAATGTTTTATGGTGCTTATAAATGCTAAATAAAGTGTTGCTTACCTGATTAATCAATTATTCAAGTAAATACATGTTTTTTATTTATTATCACAATAATCCTTAGATGAAATCCTAATAATGCTCAACTTTAAGCAAAAATCACCACCGCATCATATAAACCAAAAACCACACCCGCTGTTTGTCACCTAAGAACATCTGGTCTCAGTCGATGACTAAGTGAGTTTTTCTCCTCACAGCCTTTGTGATTGAAGGTTGATCTGCTGCGTGACGGTGTTGTTCGTGGTTTGTTCCTGTGGCCGGCCGTGTCGATGCCAGGCCTGTTACAGCAGTGGGCAGGATGTTTAGTCTGGGACGGAGTGGGCAGAGAGTGTGATTGCGTGTCGAGAGGCCCATCAGGAAATGACATAGATTGGTGAGCGGACTGGTGGTCTGTTGGCCCAGAGTCAGCTCCTTGTGCCGGAAGTGGTGGAATGACATAATGATCCAAGAATAACATGTTTCATAAGAGTTGGATTAATTATGCATCATGATATGGTTTAAGTGTTTTAGTAAACCTAATACAAAGTATTATTGAATTATCCTTAATTTAAGGAGAGGTTCACATTTTTTCTAGCCCGTCTTAAAACAATGCTTAACAAGAATGGCACTTGGTAGAGTGCATACCTCCATCAAGCCCAACAGTCTCCTTAAATTCAACCAAGCCTAATCCAATATCATATATTTAAATCTGCTGGATCCATTTTTTGTATTTTGCTAGATCAAATTGTGCCGCCTAAATACAGTTAAATCCATGCATTAATTATCCTTTTAGAAATCAACGAAAATGCTGAAAAAACTCCCCATCTCACAGTGTTAAAATTCCTGGATCCATCTCTGTATCTGGATCCACACCAACAGTTGGTGGGGTCTATTCTGGGCCGAGACCCATCCTCCACCCAAGATTCATGGAAATCTCTGTCGGCATTTTTCTGTAATCCTGTTGACAAACCGACCAACTAACAAATCAACATGAGTGAAAACACAACCTCCTTAGTGTAGGTAATTATTCCTCCTGTTCAAATCAGCTAGTAGAAAATCTCATATACCAAATTTATCTAAAGTTTCTGTGAAGTTAATTAAAGGCTTCAACTGTCTGTTTTTTTTTTTTAGAACAACATTCCATCTTTGTGTTTCCGTGCTGGCTGCAGTGGAGCACAAAGAGAGAATTTCATAGTAACTTTGGAAGAGACTCACTGGATTCGTCCAATCAAACTGTTGTTGCTGCTGTCAGATACGACACAGCCTGTACAGCAGTTGGCAGTAAAACTGTCATTGTGACCTTGAGAACAAATAAAAAAAAGTAATCAGTGAGATCAGGAGCACATATTTGTCTTTGTGTCCTCAACCGTACGCAGGCATGCTCAGTATGTCTGTGCCCTAATTCCATCTATTCAGTGTGCTCAGGTGAGTTTGGGTTTGTGCTCTGAGGTATGCCGGTCTCTCACTGTATGTCTCTTTTGTGCTCACAGCTCTTTCTGCTGGAAGAGACGAGGGAGCGCAAGTTTGACGGCTACGCCAGGACCATCCAGAAAGCCTGGAGGAAATACGTGGCCCGTAAGAAGTATGTCCAGATGAGGGAAGAGGGTGAGTGAAGTCTTTACAGCTCTGTCTGTCTCTCCAGCAGCCTCTGCGTGTTGTCTCCGTCTCTCACCCTCTTCCTCTTGGGTTGTACAGCTTCTGATCTACTGTTGAACCGGAAGGAGAGGCGGCGACACAGCCTCAACAGAAACTTTGTAGGTGACTACCTGGGTATGGATGATCGGCCCGAGCTGCGACAGTTCCTGGCCAAGAGGGAGAAGATCGACTTTGCAGACAAAGTGACCAAATATGACCGCCGCTTCAAGGTTGGTCTGCTTCAGTGTGATACGTGTGGCCAAACAACTGACAAAACATTTGTGATTAACAATCTTTCCTCTTTATTCTCTGCCGTGTTTAGGGGATTAAAAGGGACTTGATCCTGACCCCAAAGTCGGTGTACCTGATTGGAAGAGAAAAGGTGAAACAAGGACCAGAGAAAGGGCAGGTGACCGAGGTGCTGAAGAGGCGGATCGATGTGGAGAAGATCTTGGCAGTGTCTCTCAGGTACAGAGTGGTCTCCAACTGGGCTTCAATGTTTTTAGGTGTTATAATATCTGTATCAGATATAAACAGCACTCGATTCCATGAATGTGGTTGGAATACAGGTTCTTATGTGCTTCATGTCTGATGGCTGAAAATAAAGTCCTTTTGCATCCTGCCGCTCCACCACCTCCAGCTCCCCATATATATATAAATATATATATAAATATATATATATAAATATATATATATATATATATATATATATATATATATATATATATATATATATATATATGTATATGTATATGTGTATGTATATGTATATGTATATATATGTATATGTATATATATATGTATATGTATATATATGTATATATATATGTATATATATATATATATATATATATATATATATATATATATATATATATGTATGATGTTTTTATTCAGACAGTCCTCACTGGGACTCGGAGCTCATGTTCTGTTGTGAGAACATTAAGAATAAAATCTTTTTGTGTGATACAAGAAGATACCAGCAGGTAATGAGTTGTTTCCAAAACAAGAAGATGGCTGCTCAGCATGCAGCAGATTGTTATGTGGGGGCCCTACCATATAATCTGGAGACAAAGTCATGAATCTGTTTCAAAGCCACAGTCTGGATTTCCAATCACACGAGATCCCATGTTCCTGTAAATGTCACACAAGGGACACTGAAGACATGTGGAGTGTATTAACCCACGTCTTGTGTATACGTCTGTCCCTTTGTGTGTGCAGCTCTCAGAAATGTTGCAGAAATAATAACATTCCCGTGAAAGAACGCTGACGAGTTTACGACAAAGAGAAGGGGGAAAAAAAAGGAACCGAGAGACTTCTGTAGCCTTTGTTGTTGATGGGAACGCTGTATAACTCGTTTTAGACGTCGAAATCCCAGAACCGTTGGCGTGAGCATGTGACTTTTGAGTCAGTGGGGTAATACGGACCAGGTGGTGCAATGAGCGAAAGCAGGAGTTGTAAAAAGCTCATCAGAGAAAAACTCCACTTCACTGGGAGGAACAAAGTATCCTTGTGTGGGTTATGGGCACAAGCTGTCTTCCCTCTTCAGATGTGAGCTGCTTTGTGAGGCCCCGCTCTGTTTTTATGCAAATGTGAAAGATAATTCTGAGTCTCCATCTTAACCGCTGTCCATCAGAGCAGAGCGTTGAAGGTGAAGACTGTCTTCACAAGAAAAAAGCAATCTTGTGACTGTTTCTCAGATTGTTTTGTGTTGATAGTACAGCTGATTTGATTTTAAATGTCACACAGGAGCGTCTCAGTAACTGTCGGTTTCATGTTTTTCAGCACAATGCAGGACGATTTCATGATCCTGCATGAGCAGGAGTACGACAGCCTGCTGGAGTGTGTCTTCAAGACAGAGTTCATCAGCTTACTGGCCCGCAGGTTTGAAGAGAAAACCCAGAGGAAGCTACCACTCAAGTTTAATAACACGTAAGTAAACACACGCAAAACATATCACAAATCGACCACAGTTCAATCACACCTTTAAAATGTGTTCGACATTTAATAACATTGGAAACAAACTTGGTCTGATTCTTCCAAATAACCTCACAGGGAACATTTATAGAGAATGAATCTTTGGCTCGAGCTCTGAAAACTTTTTTTTTTTTTAATCTCTCAGACTGGAGATGAAGTTGAAGAAGGAGAACTGGGGCTTCTTGAGTGGCGGCGGCTCGCGGCAGGTGATGTTCGTCCAGGGTCAGGGAGACATGCCTATACTGAAGCCTACGAGCAAATCTCTGCAGGTCAGCGTCGGCCCCGGGCTTCCCAAGAACACACGTGAGTATAAGAAGAGCATTATCTACCTCAAATAACTTCGAATTTTGTTTTCCAGTCCAGAAAAGTCCCTCGATTTCTATTGAACCTCAACAGTGCCTCTGGGCTCTAAACATTTAGTGAACCCATCGTCTTTAGGCCTCCGCAGCCGACTCAGCAGTTGGATTGAACTGGTTTAGACTGTGATTTGTTACCAGATCAAGCTTTTGTGGCAGGTGATTCCAAACGTACTCCAACAGTCTGTTGATGAGGTCTAGACTGAATTCACATGATGAAGTGAGGTCATGACTCACTAAAATTTAAGGAGCATTAAAATGTTATTCTAAACTCAATGAAACCAAACTTTTTCAATGTCAGGTTTACCCACCACGGTAAACAACATCGTATTTTCTTCTTCAATTTAAATGTTATGTTGTTCCAAACGTCTCAAAATGTCGTCCGCAGGCCCGTCCAGGAAGAGCTTCACTCAGAGTCGCCCCAGTGTTTCCAGAACTCACCAGAACATCCCCTCTCGGGCAGCACCGGGACCTCCAGGTACAGCACTCACACCTACCATCCCTCTGGATGTTATCAGGCTTCTCTCAAATTCCCGCTGTGGACTGTCAAAAAGCACAGCGAGACCCATCTTCATCTTCTTTTTATCTCTTTGCAGTTGCTCACCAAAATGGTGGCATCAAAAACACCAACCACGCCGCCAATCAGAGGAACGCGCAGCATCACAGCCAGAGGCATCCCTCCGGCGGCAACGCGACGCGGCCCTTCCTGCCCAGCAACGTCAACCAGCTGAAGGAGCGAGGCGGCAGCCGGCCGCAGCCAAACCTGGACTGTCTTAAAGTGCCAGAACAAGGCGCCGCAGGGTGAGAAACTGACACAAACACGGAATACACACAAAGCACACAGTGTACACAGGAGTAGATAACAGTTGATAGGGTTAGGGTAGTTGACATATGAAGTAGTTTTGCAGTCCTGTTATTACCTGGAGGTGATTTGGCCTCTTTGGATGTTTCTGATGTCTTGTGTAGCTTTAAAAACTCAGCTGTATCTGTCAAGTTCTATATTTGACCCATCGGAGTCCAATGCGAGTGCCTTTGTTGACGTCTAACTGCCTCCTAACGTGAAACTCAGTGTCACAGTACCAAAGAAAACAGAAAGTGTGCCGTGATGAGCACGTCTTCCTGCACTGGAACTGAGAGACCAGACCCCTTTTTCTGTTTCCATTACTGTTAATCTAGATGACTCACATGTTAATGTATCAGTGCCAGACCACTTTGATATGTGACGAACGCTACTAATTAAGCGTTCAAGCTAAGATGACTCAACTTTGTGCCTGTTTTTCTAAATGGCATTAGGTTGGGTCACATTAAAGCCCTTTCTCGTTAAGTACTTACATTCTTATGTTTACTCCTCACAAAACACACTTACAGATGCAAAATCCTTTATATTTGATATGTTTCATGTTTCTACTTTGTGTATTATTTAACTATATAGTGAAAACGTATACGACACGACCTCGGTACCACAGACACACACTAATACACACACTCGTGTTTCTGTAATTTGCCATAATTTGGATGATTTATTCTTTTGTAGCAATGGAGACAGACGGCCAACTTCAAATGGAGGAATGTGAGTTGGAGTGTTTGCAGTGTTGTGGGTGGTGGTTCAGGTCCAGTAGGACATGTTGATGCTTCTTCTCTTGTACATTTTTGTACAAAAGTTCAAACTGGCTGAAGTAGCCCGACTGTAGTCTGCAACTAATATTTCATTTCCTGCTGCTGCTCAGTTTCTTTGGTATCAAATGGGAAATTCTTTGACAGTTCATCTCACTGTGATAGATCTTTCATTTCTCTCATGAAAGATCCTCTGAAATGTTTTGATAGAAGAATCTTGAAAGAATCCCTGCTGTGCACCTCCTCTGGTGGCTCATTTAAATCTGGGATTTGTTTTATTTCAGGAGATGAACATTGACCGCGTTTACATGCACACTAATATTCTACTTTTATTCCAACTATGACAGTATTCACAACTAATGACGTGGGTCATTCATCAAGGTGGGATGTAAACAGGGTGGATGTTCCAAATTAAGCCTTATTCCAAATGTAACGTTTTCTGATTAAGACATGTGGGACGTATATAGCTATAGAATTTGAAAAAAAATGGCAAAAGGGCAAAAAAACAGAATATTTCGTATGTGCAAATGTAGAGGATAAAAGCTGCTTCTGTGTATCCAGTCAGAGCATATTTTACAAATTTACAGTTTGCTTATCACTGGGACTGGGGTGATGCCACCTGATTTGATCCTGGAGTAGTCGAGCAATTACATTTTATACTTTCAGTATTAATGCGCTATTTTAAAAGAGGATATACTCTCAGTGGACTTTAATGGGGTTTTCCGGATGAATGAACACAGCCTGGACACAGAATAATAAAGTGAGATCTTAAAGGTACCACTGAGTCTGGATCAACACTCTCTGCTCTAAAAGGCTTCACCAAGTAGAAACATCTTTAGTCTTGGTTAAAGTTGAAGTGTGTATTCGATCACCATCTTGTGGCTGATTTTGGAACAACTGCAGTGAAGCAGGAAGCTTTACCAAACAATACATAACCAATTATTTATAGCTTCATTAAACTGTGTCTGACACATGTAGTGATCCAGGAGGAGGGAAGAAAAATCTAAATGATAAATTTGGAGGAAAAACATGGAGTTTTTTTCATTTTTATTGGACAAGATGGTGATTATGCATGCGCACATTTTTGGGATATTCTTTGTAAACACCTCACCTTCTTCTGTCTCAACTTCACAGCCACTGCAGCACAGTGAACTGAATCTTTCATGCCCTGTAGTGCCCTCCTGCAGATGTTGACAGTTGTGTGGTTTCCCTCTTTTTTTTTCCTTTCAATGTCTCAGAGCCCACAGACCATCAGCCAGCAGGCCTCCGCCGGGAGGAGGACGACCCAAACCTGCGCCCAAACCCAAACCCCAGGTGCCACAGTGCAAAGCTTTGTACGCCTACGATGCTCAGGACACAGACGAGCTCAGCTTCAACGCTGACGACCTCATCGACATTATCAAAGAGGGTAAGCGTGCTACAAAACGGCTGCTGTTATCTTAATAATGTGAAGATGTCGGTTCAGATTGAAACTGGACACTAATCTGTTCATGTCTGTCGGTTAGATGCCTCCGGGTGGTGGACAGGACGACTTCGTGGAAAGCAGGGACTTTTCCCCAACAACTACGTCACCAAGATCTAGGAGCTGCCGCTTTATAACATGAGGAAGAGGAGGAGAGCCTGCTGCGTCCCTGCTGACCCACTCAGAGGACGGGATGAAACCGACAGTCCAAGAGAGAAACACTGTGAGGAGGGAAACTCACTCTTCCTCCACTGCTGCCTTCATAGTTAAATGAATGTAACTCTCGGCTCCACCACCAGACCAAACGACCGTCAGGCGTAAAATTGAGGCTCTGCTTTACAGACTGTTTGACCCTGGGGTCTGTTTTTTCCTCCAGAGTACGGAACAAAACTATTTATTGTATTTATAGCTTTCTGTGTTCTCCTTACTGTCATTTATATCTTGCTGAGGATTTGAGCTCAAACATTTTGAAGCGTTGGAATGAAGGATGCTTAATCTGTGGGACCAGGCTGTGATTTATACTCTCCACGCGTCTTTTTTTTTTTTTTTTTTTTTTTTTAAATAGATGAAGGTTTTATTTCTGAATCAGAGGCGGTCGTCGCAGTGACTGCTGCTTTTTTTAACCAGGAATATTTATTTTGGTGCAAAACTCTTCTTACGGGGAATGGAGTTTCAGTAAATCATCGCACTGTGATTTTTAAAAAAAAAAAGATTTTAAACTACCAAAGTCTGTTGCACACATTCAGAGGGCAAAGTGGCGAATCACCTGGAAAACCACCTTTATCTTTGTTCTGTTGTCGTTCTGTTTCTCTATCACACCAGTATATTTTTTCACACAGAGTAGAAGCCATGTATACTGTAACCTGAGCATGCTGTCTGTGGTGTATTAGCACTTTATCAGTACAGGTACTACCTTGGACACAGACGTCATCACTCGTTCATGCCACAGCCAGTAATTCTACGAGGACAGGTTGCCAAGCTAAGCAATAAGCCGAGTTACTGAGGAGAATAATTTGTTTACATGAAGTGATAAAAACAGGCTTTTTTTTTCTCAGATCTGATTCTGTATATGTGTTCATATTGAGGAGTAGGCCTGTCATTGGTTAGGATTTAAATGAACTGTTTTGTATTTTTCTCTTAAGGATCTTCTATTATTCTCTCTGCTTTTGATACTCACAGGGCTGCTTTATCTCCACTTCACACTAATCTCATGACGGTTCTCACAAACTCGGGTGAATGAATTTTTGTTTTGTCAAAAAAGTTGTTTTAGGTGAAAGAAATGTGTTGACATTTTCTCTGTGGCACCACAGAGGATTCCTTTTGCTTCTTTGTGTGTTTTTTTTTTGCGCACATCTTTTGCACTGCTGTTGCATTACTTACACATTCCTAATCCTCATTTGTTTTTGTTTTTTTGTTTTTTTAATCCAATAACCACATTGTGCGCTAGTCAGTGAAAACTGCCGGGACTTCTGTCAGAGATTTTCCCTGCATTTGGTCTTGGATGGTTGAAAACATCCTTGTGCAATACAAAACAGTAGATTTTAATAAAGCATGTAATATTGTGTATTTAACTGCTTTGTTTTGTTTTATTATCAGAGAACCCATTAAATGAACAATGATCCGTCTATGTTCATGTTTATTGCCATATTTTGTGCAAACCCCACTAAATAATCTATCATTTTTCTACTTAGTTGTTTAACAAATGAATCTAGCTGTTCAAATATACAGTATTAGTTAAATGTAAGTGTTTATTCAGAAGCAGTGCCGGACTCTACTTTGTCACGAATAAAGCTCTGATTAGAAGGTAGTTGAAATTACTGAAAGAAGGGGAATAAAAGAAGACTGTCACATTTATGATTGTATTATCAATTATTATCAATTATAAAAGGTCCCCCAGATTATGATTACGAAATAACCTCAGAGTCTTCAGTTGTTGTCATTGAATTGCACAGTTGTGTTTCGTGGATTGGGGAGGGAAAACATTTGCATCTAGCTTTATGTGACACTTTCCACTGAGCTGAAGAGCCTCTTCTGTGGAGGATGTCTCAACGCACCTCAGTGTACAAGCAACAAGTGTGCTTCTCCTAGCTTGACAAGAAGTGATGTTCACCTGCTGCAATGCACCAAAGATGCCACCACTGCTGCTCCATTTGTGGTATGTGTGAAGACTAAAACTGTGTGGTGAACTATAAAAGCATGGGGCGATGCATAAACAGTATTTTTGCTCAAGTTCATAGTTTCTAACATCTCCAAATCTTTCAGGCTTTATTCAAAATTTGACTCAATATCTCCAAAAAACACCAATTTATTGCTATATTTTACGTATTAGTTGCCGGTTGAGGGCAGCACATTGCAGTTTGTTTGTATTATGAATCAATGAGATACAGAAACTTCACTTTGCTGCCCCGTATGTGAGGAGACTTGGTTGGATGCAGCTCTTCCTGTCTCACTTCTCCTTTTGCTCCAGTGAGAAATCCTCTGTGCTTCATGTCCACCTTGTGGCTGCAGGAGGTACTGCACCTGATCGAGAGTTCATCCTGAATTGATGCTTGTTTGCAGGTTTCATTTGAATTCCTCGGTCAGAGCAGCTCTTCAAAACCATTAACATAAATTCAAATTGATTATGCAAAAGCTATGTATTTTAAATATATGTTCTCTTTGACATCGGTGTGTATACAAACGGTATGTTGGATCACCATTCACTTTTGTTTTAGCTACAAATTGTATATTATCAGCCATGTTGTTCTAAAACGCAGACGGTGAATCCGTCCGTCAACTATGACCAATGTCAGTCAAAAGTCTCCTTTTGTTTGTTTTGGAAATAAAGTATTAAATCGATTTATTAATGACTAATTTATACAGGATCCTTTCTTACACCTGGCTCATAATCCAGGCCACTTATCCATAAATCTTCTTAAATGCTTAATTTTGTGTGTGTCAAGAAACTTATTTTAGTAAATGTTTTTTAAAAAAGCCCAATTGTCTACAAAATACTTAACAGAATAACCAACTTATGTATCTTTATATCTGCATGTGTATTCCAATGTATATATTAGATATTGCTGCCGAATAAAATTATTGAGTAAAATTAAGTTATGTAAAAATCATGGATGTTACTTCAATAGAGAATATATCATAAAAAGCACGACTCATTTTCCACCCACGGTGGCTCATAAACCCCTAAATGCACTGAATACGGGCAGCACCACCAACATGTGTTGAGAGCGACACGTCTTTAAACTCTGTTCAGTATTTGAAGTGATTCCTAGTTAGCATTTTCACAGACTGTCAATGTTCTTCAAAACACTGGTAAACATTTACAATAGCTAAAATTAATAAATGTACAGTGAGTTAAACTTTAGTTAATAGTTAATTGACTTCATATACAATTTATTAAGCGATTTCAAAAGGTTTATAAACATCAGTTGCCATTTTTTTTTCAATGACCATCCAAATGTTTATAGATGAACTCGACAGCGTTTATTGACCATTTACAAAATATTATAAACATCAGTTGTAAGTGTACAATAAACAATTGCTTAATAAATAGTCTGTAGGGGACGTTTGTCCGTCATTAGTGAAATAACTATTAACTAAAGTTAAACTATAATCTTCCTTTGCATTAATGGTTATCATAGTGTTACCAAACCATTTCATAGAACAACACAACATTCCCTCAAACATCTGGTTGCCAAAGAGGACGCCAAGCAACAGACTCAGTTAAGAGTTATCCAAGTTTATTAATATTATTTTTTAAAACTAATATAAATCCCACAGAATATGATCCTGGTGCCTTTAAGTCAATGAATGCATGGATACCTGCTTTAAGTACTGCATTTCAACACTCCATTCAAAATATCTTTTTTTATTTTTCTATTCTTTTTTTAATAGTCATCAGAGTGGAAATACATGGCCTCAGTGCACTGTCATATTCACTACTACTCTCCTACCCTTTTCTCTCGTGTGCAAGTCTATGCGAGTGAGTCAACAGTATTAGTGTTTTTCTTTCCGCAGCAGCCAAAATGGACGCCGCTGCTCAACTACAGAGAGACAAAGGGGAGGTCGGATAAAATGGTTTTGAAGTGTGAGAACAAACAGTAAATATTTATCCCAAATTGAGCTGTGTATTTCCCTCTGAACACACACACACGTTCACACACACACACACACACACACACACACACACACACACACACACACAATACACACACACTCACGCTCACGCTCGCACACAGGAAATTAAAAGTCAACGCCACTGCCGGTATCAAATTGACAGAATGATCCCAGGTCGCAGGCTCATGTGAAATGTCTTACACACACGTGTAGACCTGAGATCATCTTACAGAAAAACCCAGTTAACCATCATGGCCCATCTGCAGGGAAACAAAACGGAGACGAGCTTCACAGCAGATCCCGACAATCGTTCAGGTTTAGAAGAGAACAGTCAAAGAGAGGGAGGTGACATTCTTTTTCTCTAAAATACACCGGAAGATGGTGATAACAGTGTTTTTTTAGTTCGAATGAAGGTGCTGGAGGGAGGTGTCATCGTAGCAAAGCATGTGCATATTCTGGGAGTGAGGTGAACATCGGAGTTTATTTCCACTCTAGAAATACTGGGTGTGCACTAATACAGCAGCTGATCTGTTAACATATTTCCCTAGTTAGGAATGTCTTGATTTTACTTAAAAAACATCTTTCACTAACAATCCACATCTTCTAAACATAAACTAATCAATACAATGATTGGTAAAATGAATCCTGCAATGTTGGGTTTTTTTTTAGTTTTTTTTTTTTAAACGGAGGCTGACATTCTATTCTAGTAAAGCGAGGCATTAGGTTTACAGAAATGCGTCTTTACTAGAGCAGCTATCCTCACCTGCAAGTTGTTAGGCCGTGTTAAAGCCCACGTTATATGTGCAAAGAAATGCATTGCAAGGAAACATGCAGAGAAACGAAACAAAAATGACACTTGAGGAAACAATCAAAAGCTACATAAAAGCTTTATAAATACAATAAAATCTTAAACCCTTAATGGAGAAGCCTAACTGTTGTAGTAATATGTGGTAGCTGGCACTCTAGGCTCGATGCTTTTTTGTCAGATGTTTCTCTTTTTTAATTTTCTCATGGTAGAGCTGCGCAGGTAATTCATGCCATCTTTGGTTGACTGCAGTACTGAAGAGAAAATTAATATGATCTCAAAATAAATTTTTCAACAAAACTGGAGGGGGCGGGGGGGAGGGGGTGTTAGAAAAAACAGCATCAACTCTCGGCAGACAACTGCGCCTCAATGTCCACTCTGCAGATGGGGCACTTCTTATTGGTGAGGAGCCACTGATCCACACACAGCTGATGGAAGAGGTGCATACATGGTAGGCGTCTAAAGAGGGGAAACACAGGCAGAGGAGAACGCATATCAAATCAGCAGGAAATGGTGATGTCCCCCTTATCGCTTAAGTCTACCTGCAGCTGTCTTTCTGTTGTTTTTTGTAGCCATGATGGACTGCCTGATTGTCCCTGTTAGCTGCTTAAAGAACAAGTCTGGTAATATCCTACATTTTTCCCATGAGAAGACTTGAAACCTGTAAAGTAAATGACTGTTAAGAAGTTTAATTCTATTCATTATTAGTTGGTTTTCTATTTTGTATTTAACTTCCTATTATTTATTCGTGTGTTTCTTTTCTTTATTGGTTCTTATTTGCTTCTGTATTATTCATTATTCTGCATCACTCCATGGTGATAACTGTATCTTACGGAAGGCACACGTAGATAGAGGAATATTACACCCTATGAAAATGATTACATTGTTTGTAGGCAGCTTGGTGTAGCTCAGTAAAAACAGGGAATTAAAAAGGTGTTGACAGAGCCTGATGACGCTTATTCCTCTGTACCCTAGATCTAAACTACAACTATTAAAGTCATGCACTAGTGATGCAATAATCCTTGATTATAATGAAGATGGGTGTTAAGGTTTGTTTTCATCGGTTCCACGTACACTGTCCTGCTGCAGTAAATTCTCACTAGTTGCACCAAATCCTCGGCTGAAACAATTCAGCAAATACAACATTTGTTACAAATTACAACACTCAGCTGTTAAAGATAACAACCAGGCCTTTGGAAAAAATTAAATATCTAAGACAAATTTTTACCTTACCAAGGAGGTTATTATATTTCATATTTCCACTAAACGTGGTAGAAGGATGGACTCGGGACAGAATAGACCTCATTAACTTTTGTGCAGCGCTCAATAAAAGGACAGATCCTGGAATTTTTCCTCACTTTCTTAATTTCATTCTTTTCTAACGATTGTGAGATGGGGCATTATTGGGCATTTTCATTAATTCCTCAAGTATAATGAATGTATATTGATGAAAAAAACAGGCATATTTGTGGTATGTATGAATAAGTACAAATTTAATTTGGAAGCAAATAAAAGTCCGGATCTAGTGGATTTAAAAATGTTTTATTTGATATCGGATTAGGCTTGATTGAAACTAGGGGGGGCTTTTGGGCCTTATTCTGGTTTAATATTTGCTTCTTTATTCGGAACAAATGGGTCGAGTGTAACAGGCAGTCTTTGGTCTTTTCATGGGAATTGCTCTACATTAAATACAGAATATCGCCTCATAAAATATCCTACAAGAGCCTTTAAAACCTGAGCGTGCAAAATTTAGCAATTAGGGAAACATCAATACTTAAAGCTAGAGGTGTGACCAACACCCGATTCTATCAGAAATGTCTGAAGGCCATTTGTTTGCTGGCAGAATAATGAAGGATTTGCCAACAAATCCAAGAAACAAAATGTACAAATACGCATGTGTTTTGACCAATACCGTTAAATAAAATAAAAGTTAGATGGTGTGCTATAGTTTGAAAATGTATACTCGAAATCCTTGAAATAATCATACCCGAGTACTGTAAACAATTTAGCAAAAATTTTAAAAAGAGGTAAAAATGAAATGTGACTTTGATCACTTCCTCAAACCAACAGAGGGCAGAAAACCCTCTTTAAAAAACCTGACTCTGTGCCAAAAAGGCAGTTCCATGAGGCCGGTAATTTTAAGGCACTCTGGGGTTTGTTGTTCATTAATACACCTTGGGGGTTATTTTTTTTTTTCACGAAAAAATAAAAATCTCAGGAGACGTGTCATCTCTGTGTTCACACACAGACATGCCCCTGAAAGCATAATTGAACACACTCAAAACTGTGAGCAGCAAACACCCAGGAGGGGGGCCTCTTACCTGACGTCCTCCCCCTCCTCCAGTATTGACAGGCAGATGGTGCATTTTTCTTCTGTGTCTTCATCTGCCCCCTCGTCTTCGTCTTGCTTACCATGCAGCTTTCTCTGTTTGTGGGAAACATTCGGAAGATGACTTCTGATACGCAGCATCGGGTATTGTTTTGCTGCCTCAGCAGACTCATTACATATGGTAAACAATCCTATTCAAATTGTCTCAGTTAAACACGTTAAACTGTTCAGCTAAAACACTGTTAACTTTACAAATACATATTACATTTGTATGAAAATATAATATTAACTATGCTTTGAACAAACACAAAAACAAATCTTTAGGGGACAGAGAGAATGGTCATTTTGTCCTGAAAACAGAGAAAAACAAAACTTTCTATCTCTAGTCTCTATGCTAAACAAGTCACAGTTATCCAAATCAAAGTTATTCTAGAGCCGAATTCCCTGGCCCCCAAGACTACCACTAACATCTACTGTACAAGTGAGCAGAGACATGTTTCCAAATTGATTTGTTCATTATTTCTCACCGATTCTGGGGTTGCGTGCATATTTTTCCCAATAGATGCCCAAGCTTCAGGGGTTAACTGTTGGTCAATGTCTCTCTCCAACACCTTCTGTATTGGGTGGCAGGGTGTTAGATTGCTTATTTAGATACATTTGGAAACCTCTAAGGAAACTTTTGTCTTCACAGCTGCAATCTCACACACTACAGTACTTTTGCTAAACATCAGACGTTTAAAATGAGCACAAAAGACCACTGCACACTCTGTCCCAGAATCAACTGTAACAGACATGCTCAACTATATACAGCATCTACAAATTACAATTAACATTATATACATGGCTACACACAGGCACCTGCACAGTCTCACACACACACAGTCTCGCGCGCACACACACACACACACACACAGTCTCTCACACACACAGTCTCTCACACACACACACGCACACACACACGCACGCGCACACACACACACACACACACACACACACACACACACACACACACACACACACACACACACACACACACACACACACACGTGTCCTCACCTTTTTGTACTTGTGTGGGTAAGTGCACCTCTCTATGGTTCCCTGAGAGGCTCCTCGGTTCACAGTCCCCAATCTTTCCTCTAAATGCAGCAGGTCCTGAATGGAGGTAGTATAAACAAACCACTTAGATAAAGACAGACACAAACAACCCACCCAGACAGACCGTTTCTTGGAGGTATCGCTGTTGACAACCCCATAAAAATGGAGTTTACATATGTGATTTTACGTCATTAAAGGTACAGATGTACAATACAATTTGTATTTTCTTCCTGATACCTGAACTTTGTGTTTCAGCTGCTACCTGTGCATAAAAAAATATATTATACTATAACTATCAATATTTAACAGCTGTATACTATTAGCCCCGTTTGGATGTTATGTTATGGATTAGTGTACTAACTGGGATTTCTAACTTTGTGACAGTATGAAAAAAAATTGATAAGTGGTGTTTTTTACTGGTTTTGAACAATGAACCCAAAAAAGAAGGAAGGGTCACGACATCATCAATATTTCTTTAGTGCCAGACTGTGGTGACAGTTGTATTAAAGTCTAGGAAGAAACACACTATAACATATCTACTATCTGTATTTTTGAGAAGATTACAAAATATGGAGGTATATATCATACATCACGATATGTTCTAAAATATATAATAATAATAATAGTAATAATAACAATATTGTTTTAATTATCTTAATATCATTTTAAGGTTTTACTGCCTTCATGTTCAGCTGACTAGGCGCTGCTGGTGTCGGATCGATGTATAAACTCGTGTGCCACTATCAGAGGCATTTCTGCTACTGGTAACAGCTTTGGAACAACCCTAGTTAATGTGTTGTTATTTGGTTTCATTTCACGTACATAATTACGTGACTTAACTGTATACTTGAGTGTGTAATCACCTATAAGGTAAGGATGAGGTCGGACTGGATGAGTGGGTCACACACAGGAGTTTGACACAGGAGAACGGGTTTGTTTCCTATGTGGAACTTTTTAACCCAAACCATGATTTCTATTTTTCCACCATTCTTAAATATCCCGTGACTGAAAGAGGACACAGAAATCTATCATCTGTCGAGCCAATCCCCATTGCGATGTTTTGCCTATAATTTGGTGGAGGTACGCGTTTTGGCAACAACCGTAGCTTTTCCTTCATAAATCCCCACCAATTTAGTGGTTGAAGCCTGTGACTCAGTGAGTTTCGACTTGTTTATGAAATAGTCCATGCGCCCCAGAGCTCGGGAATCACACCGCAAACATTATGATTAATTGCCAATCTGCACTGCCAACTGAGTTACAGCAACCTCGAACTTAACAAGATGTTAAACTGAGCAAACTCCATCCAGCGAGGAAGAAAGTGAGATGTGGTTGAATGCTCTGGAATAAGCCGGCAAGAAATACAAATAAACTCATTATTATAGTATCACAACAGTGATCAGTCAAGTGGTGATGAGTCAAGCAATTATAATAAATGAAACAGTAATATAGTTTATTCAGAGGATTTAGACTTTTTTTTTTTTTTTTTTTAAAACGCACACACAAAAGAAAACATCCTCACCTCATAAGTTCTTCCAAAGCCAGTCATTCTAGATGAGATGTACCGAATGTGAGGGTAGGTCACTTCAGATATGCCAGTGTGCTGTGAGAGAAAGAAAACACAGGACAATACTTTTACAAAAACTTTGATAAGACATTTTCTCAAAATAATCAACACATCTCAATCATATATGTACTTAATCATTTCTGGATCACAAGGCCCCTTAGTAGTTCTCATTTCATATTTCTTTCAGAAGCTTGGTATCAACAACTGTCCTGAGTGGACAAGTGGACAGCTTTAAGCCCCTTAATTCACACCTGGCATTAAAATGCGTCTCGAGATACATCTGCAGTGGCCACCTGTCACTGGATCTCAACGAATAAATTCCTTCCCCAAACAAAGTGTTTTTTACACAAATAAAGAAATATCTTGAACATTACCCAACAAACTGAATAAACAGTAAGGGAAACTTAAGAAACATAATTTGTTGTAGGCAGTTTTTCACAAAGTTTATGAAGTTTTTTCTAACTTCACAACTCACAAAATTAAGCAATTCTTTACTTTCTCCACAGGCGACAAAGAAATAGCCTATATTGGTTGCTGTTTACTGTACAAGTAAAATTTGACATGTTTACCGTTAAAAAATTTGTTCAAACAGCTGCAAAGTGTAAGGCGGTCCAACAAGGAACCTTTTTACAAGGAAATACACAACTTTATGTTTGACATTTAATGCCGAATTTACAAGAATGCATTAATAATTTGGAATTTCTCTTGGCAAGTTTTGCAAAATGTGTTAGGTTTCTCCTCACTCAAATACTCTCGCAAACACGCAATTTGTAAGTGAGTCTGGAGATTCATTCAATGGCTAGTTGAAATGGACAGTGTGCTCACAAACATCTGCTGCTAACATTAACATGTTAAGAGTTATGCTGGGGATCAGGCAGCTAAACTACTAGCTGAAACTATGTCACTATGAAGCTGTGTAAAACCAAGGGGCGCTGCAGATTCATGCGATAACTATCTGTAGGTTCATTATTACAAATGATTTGATCCGATACAAAAAATACAGAGCTGCTTTAAGTTTAATTATACTCTGTGTAACTGACATTTTGTCATATACTGGCTGAATTTCTGTGTAAGCCATTACTGCTGGTGACATCTCCAAAATTAAAATTTAACTTGAGTTTTCCAAAGATAATTAAATGGGCCTCTGAATGTGTTCACATGGCAAATATTTCATGATGAAGGTCATAGACGGATACAAATTAAAACTAATGAACTCTGCTGAGACGGTTCATCAAAATTCACTTGCATATTCTTTAGTTCTACATCTCTACCCCCTAATTCTGAGCGTGCATGCTGTGATGAACAGTCGATGTGCTCAACACATTTGGAAAACAGCAGCCTGAATTTATGTGCACTTGCATCGATGCTACAGAGGAGAACTGATTGTAGAAGACAACTAATGTTTGGAGGTTTGAGGGTGACCGAGTGAAAAAAAAGCAATAGCATCAGGAAACTGTCGACTATATGTGTGCTGGATCTGTCTCAAGGCTTGTGGATTTGTTGAGTGTGCACTTGAAATGCCTGATGAGCTGCTATTAATTGCTAATGTATTATTCATGTGGTTCACCAAACCATCCTTGAAATAACTGATGTTATAAATAAGGGGCCAACACCATTAATCTAAGCCAGACTTAGAATAAAAGTGATTCTTTTTCATTTATGCTAATGTATGCATGTGTGCTGAGGGTTTTCTTTTACCATGAAGGGGATGGGGAAGTGGTGCAGTCTGGGGGGAGGGTGGTAGTGGGGCAGGTGGGAGTGCAGGTGCCCTGGAGGGTACGGTGCCACAGTCACTCCAGCCTCAATGCCAAGCTCCCTGTTGACGAACAAGTAACGAGCAATCAGTCATCATTACATCAAAACTTTCTCCGGTGGAGCTGAACATAAAACCAAGGAAGGGTTGCGTTGCATTAAAATGTGAAATATTTGATTAGCTGACATCAAACTGGGGTTAAATTAGGGCTAAAAGCAACCATCTGCCCAGCCTCATTGCCTCTGACACTGACCATGCTGTTCTCTGCTCAGGCTGGCGAGGGTGGGAAGACATAGTTTGTGGCACATGGATGTGGTGTCCATGGCCGTAGTTGGGGTGCATTCTGTGTGGGTGGGGAGGAGGACGCTCATGTGCTCGTCTGCAGGAAAAGAAAAACACAAGTTCAGATCTGGAGTTTTGTCTTTCACTTCAAGATGATGGGGGGGGGGGGGGGGGGGGGGGACGCAATGGCAAAACTCACGTGGGGTGCTGCATCATCCTGCGCCTCTGGACCTCCATCCTCTGCAGCATCTCGTGTTGATGAAGCCTCTGCACCGAGGCCCCGAGTGCCGGTATATGGTGTGGCAGGGTCTGGTGGTCCGTAGGCAGGTGCTGGGCCAGCGGGGCACTTGAACTAGAGAGGTGGTGGGTAGACATAGGAGGGGGAGGGGCAGGGGGCACAGCGTGGCCTGAAGGGTGGGATGGCAGTGGCGGATGAAAGGTGACAGTGTGGGGAATGACATAATCGCCTTGAGGAGGGGGCTGAGGCGTAAGCTGGGGGTTCCCGTGGGAATGAGGACAGGCGGAGGAGGGCTGATGGTGCAGTGAGCGTGCAAGAGGGCCATCTGGGAAAGAGAAAAAGGAAAAACATCTCTCAAAACTGAAGGGTAATGCTGCAAACACTCTCCTCTTTATTGTTGACAAATCCCATCAGACAATGTGTGAGTGTGTCCGTCGATACTTTCACGACTTTTACAGCCTGTCTGTGGCAGTCAGTCCCAAATGCATTTGTTCTGACTCAAGGCATCTCAAATAGATTCAATTCAAAAAACACTCAAACGAACCTTCAAAGCCCATGGTCACTGCAATCAAGACACATGTCAGCCGGAACAACAATGTGGCTCAGTGATGTGTTCTTAATCATTTTTGGATCCCCAGATTCATCTGTTTGTCTTTGGTTAAGCGTTTTGTTTAGGTCTTCTTTTTTTTCTCTACAACTCTGACTCCAGAAAGTTTGGGATGCTGCGTAAAACTTGAACCAAGTGTTCCTGATCCAATGGAGCAATATTCTTTATACAATCATGTGTTTGACCAACGGTTGAACTGCGCCCTATACTCCTTTCTAAACAACTGAGCCTTTTGAGGATGCACCCTTTTCCATACCAAATCATGACACTATCACCTGTTACCACCGAACCTGTTTACCTGTGGAATCTCCCACACAGTCTTTTGTTGCTCCTGTCTCAACATGTTTATGCGTGTATGTGTAATTGTCAAAAGGTTTTAGCCAATTATCATGTAATGTTTTATTTATGTTTTACACAGTGTCTCCCTTTTTAGAATCAGATTTGTACATTGGAGCTCTATGGAGCAGAGGATTAAGCTCCACCAGGCTTTAGGTACACAGAAAATATTTTAAAACAGAATAATTTTTTTTCTGTATCTGTGGTTTGTTAAGATAAATATAAAGTTTGTCACCAGATTTATCCTTTGAAGGGTAACTCCATCAATTTTACAAAACATGACGCCTACATTACCAACAATGCAATTTACTCATTGAGTAACATCACTTGAGGATATTTATCAGTTTACATGTGGCTTCCTCTAGACACACAAAAGGCTTTATACTACTTTCTTCACATATGCAGTAGTACTCCCCAAGACCTGTAAACACACTTTAATGTTACCCTTTAAGGAAATTGCAAAACAAAATGCAGTTATTATTCACTTAAAGCAATAGTCAAAATGTTGGTGAAATGGTTTAACATTTGTACTCTTTGCCGGCAGACAGACTTTTGGGCTCATCATGTAACAGATTAGGCCTTTGTAGCATTTTTTTCTGTTGATGTAAACGTTCCCTTATAAATGTGACAGGTTTCTGGCAAAGACAAAACGATCTGAGCTCACTACTGTGACTCATCCATTTAATACATATTCATTATTTTTTTTGTTTTTGTTCTTCTTGGTGCAAACGTCCTTGCTACTTGTCCAAGCAGCAGTATAAAAAGGAGGCAGCAGAAACGGAGGTGAGTGCAGCAGGCACCAGTGTCAACTCACTCTTTCACTACAGCCCCACCAGGGGAGCCTTGTGACAGCGCATCACTCTGTAATGAGCTATTCTGAGTCGAGTGAGCAATTAACTACTTCTGCCTGGTACAGTTCCCACAGCACTTGGCACATTAACCATCAGGCTCTGTTTAATTACTATTAGCACTAGGTTTTAGGAGTGCAGCTGTCTGCCAATTTTCAGAGTACTATGGCACTGCAACATTTTCCAAAGGCTGTAGCTGACACTTGAAGTCCAACTGATATTACATTACATTTTGTTTGTTATAGCAGATAGTCGCCCTGTAAATATCTTGTCCTGTGTTCTCCTTTGAGAAACAAAATCAAAAATGGAAAAGGGGGAAATACGTATATGACATTTTTCATTTAGTTTGGTTTTGCTTTTTGGACGTTATAGTCAATCAAATCTTGCACAAAGCAGCGTCAGCCTTTTATCAGAGGCAGAGCAGACAGCCACATTGAGCCAGACTGCAGCCTGCTACTACACCAGAGCTACAGACTTTAAACAACCATGAACCTTCCTGCTAAAGGCTCGTACTTGTATAAATTACAAACATGACATAGCTGTTTAAAAAAATAGGGCTGCAATTAATGATTATTTTCATCATTGGTTTATCTGCAGATTATTTACACAATCAATGAGCTAATTCTTTAGAAAAGAAAATTCACAAGAAGAGTTCAAAGTGCCATCTCTGAATCACTTCTTTTGTCAAACCAACAGCCAAAATCCTCAAGAGTTTTCATTGAACATCATAAATGACAAATAAAAGCGGCAAATCCTTACATTTAAGGAGCTTGTACCAGCAAATGTCTGACATTTTTGCTTTAAAAACAAGTGAAACGATTAATCGGTTATCAAAATAGTCTGCAATTACTTTCCTTTCGATCAACTAGAATCATCAGTTTGCAGTTCAGACAGCCAATAAGCTGCTTAGCTGCAGCACATTAAACAGCATGAGAAATCCAGACTCATCTTACAATTACCAACAAAAACAATCTGAAACGTTGAGAAATTAAACCATTGTTGAATTTCTGCTAAAGGTGGTGTACTCACAGGAAGGGTGCATATAATGTCTGCAGGGCTGGGGTTGTGTTTGCGGCTGGGGTTGAGCCACCATAGAGGAGCTGAACGAGTCCACCACAGCGGGCTGGCTAGGCCCAGGGGTGGCCTGGGAAACGTAAGCAGGAGGACGTGACGTGGAGCCTGGGCAGCACGGGTCAAAGGCCGACGTGCTGCCATGGAAACTAGCCCCGTTTCCGCTGCTCCGAACACTGCTGTTGCTCAGGTCCACAGGCAGAGTTTGCTGTGGAAGGAAGGCGGAGATGTTTTAGGCAAAGAAGAGCGACGAACTTCTCCTGTGGAATCCTAAATGAGTCTTCCTTTGAGATCATTATCCCAGAGTTCAAATACACTCACGCACAAGTCATACACAATTCAAGCCGTATACCATGTCCAATTAATTCTTCGGTTCACTGTAGAATCATCCTCTTTGAGTGAAAGGAACATATAGGATGAACCTTGCTGTTTAAGAGCTGGAGAGTTGGACCATGACCTTTACTAACAGAGGGTGGAGGAGGGCAGGATGATGCATAGCCAAGATTTGACAAAGCAATGGGGCACGCTAGCATGGCAAGACTAATTAAAACATTTCAATACTTAATCTTCTCACCTCACTCATACAGTCTTCATATTTGAAATGACACCCAGGTCACCTTTACTTTGTAAACTACTTGGTGACAGTTTTGTCAAACTCAGCGCAGCATGGGCGTACCTGGTCATGGTAGTGGCCTGTGTTGCTGCTACTACTATTGTTGCTGCTGCTGCTGACTCCAGCGCAGGGTGCAGGCAGAGCACTGGGTCGTTCCACAGGGCAGCTAGGCTCCTGAAAGGGTAGGGTGCCAGGGGGCTGTGGTGCTGGGTGATGGACGTGGTGGATGAAGTGGTGAGCGTTGCTGTGGCCGTGGCCATGACTGTGGCCGTGCTGAGAGGCGCCTGTCTGCTGAGAGGACGGTGCCTGCAGGCAGCTTGAGTGGGAGTGGCTCAGGGACAGGTGACCAGGAGAGGGCCCTCCACAGGGGGAGTGCTGCTGACAGCAGGATGGGAGTCTGGGCATGGCCGTGCCTGCGTTTTCTCCTCCTGTGCCTGATAAACCTGGTCTGCTGTCATCTGGTGAGTAAGATATTAAGTTAGGAAAAACATAGGATGAGTCAGCAAAACAATAAAAAAAAATAATAAAAGTGACTGAAAGGAAGTAATCCTGTACCCAAGCTGCCTCAGAGCAAAACAAACTAAAAGGTCCACAGTAGCTGGTTTCAACGTGCCATGTCCTGTCTTACCCTCTGTGGCTGTGCGAGTAGAGCCACTCTGCCTCTGTGTGTGCATACTTTCAGGTATTGAGCCTGGGCAGCTAGTGGAAGGGCCTGGGGCATCATTGAGCTCTGAGGTAGAGGCATGATGGGAAGATGATGACGACGACGACCTGACTGTTTGAGGGTGAATGCTGCCAGAGGTTGTTGGCACAACTGAGAGATCTGGGACAGAACGAAAACGACAGGTGACTGTTCAGAAAAGGAGGAATAATGATAATCGTACAGGGTAAATATTGAATTGGAGAAGGTCTGACTGCATATTTTGTTTCCCAAATCATCATTAATGAAATTCTTTTCACACCAAGGTTAAAATAATTGCTAACAAAGCCTTGAGAATTTTAAATGATAACATGTTGCGTGTTGATGTGCCAGTTGTTACCCGTAGATGAAAAGGCATGATTTTCACAATTCGTGTCGTCACCTAAAATCAAAAATAACATTTTGTCTGGAAAAAAGCGCGGACTATAGCATGTGTGTACTTGTCTGCGGAGGCTTAGCAGCCGAGGAGAAGAGCAGACCTAATTAGCATTCCAGTATGTGCATCCCATCTGCTTTTCATATTCACAAATTAATTTCCCCTTCTTTCTCCTAAGAAATGCAAATACTCTAATACTCACTGGTGCTCTACCATTTTACTATCTGTCATAAGCCCGGGCTGTGATAAAAAAAAAAGGCTGATGGTGGATACAAGTCACGTAATAACTGAGGTTACAAAGCAGCAGAAAATAAGTGCAACGTGAAAAGAAATGCAAATACAAATAAATATGGTCGTGCTTGAGGTTAATGTGGGTTAATTTTAATGGTTTACGTTCATCAACAAACTCTTTATTCTCATCACTGAGTGGGGTAATTGATGCAAGTTAGTATTTAAAGCATTCTAACAGCCCATTTTGTTTAGGTACTTAGAAAATGGAGTCTAAAATATTTGCTTACTCAAGAGCAATTGAAATACATTTGCAAAGCTTTATTCAATAATTACTTTGTCCGGCAAATGCAACACATTATTCTTGTACTCAACAGTCCAAGGTAGGCTCATTACTCCTTTTAGCATCCATAGAGGTCATATCTCATGCCTACATTGAGAAAAGATTTTAAGAGGCTTAGTGTGTGAAACTCTGCAACTTCTTGAAAATCGATCTACTAAAATTCAGGGTGAAGTGACGGAAAGGATGAGCAGATATATAGCAACTTTGGGACAATAAAGCTGTTAAGATGTTATGTTGATGTAATGAATTTCACTGTATAAATTCAAGGCTAATATCACAGATCACTTAATGAGATTCTTCTTCATGGCTGATAGTTAAGAAACATCTGAGAAAAATGGTTGATTCACATAGCCAGATGTAGGATAAAATATATTTTTCTTAACCTTTGAAATGAAGACATTTCAACTGGAGAGAGTGAAAGGGGTAAAACGAGATTTGATTTATTTAAGGCAGTGAGGTGAGGTATCATGTTTGCTGTAAGTGTTCAGTTGTCCTACTGTTGAACTGAGGTTAAAAAGTGGACCGAGTTACACAGAAGAAGCTGTTGCATTGCTCTTGGTTTACCCACTTACCGAAAATAGTTTTAATTAAGTATCTATCAAGTTTGCAGTTAAAGCTAAGAGCACCCAGCATTACAACATCAAGCTGGAAGACGTCAGATGACTTGAAATTGAGACCTGAGGTTAGGGATGTGTAGTTGTCATTTAGACCGACGGTTAAAAGCTCATGGATGACACACTATCACTATGCTCATTCTTACCATCTTCATCCACAGTGAGGTCCACTACCTCTCCAGCATTCTGACGCAGTGGTTGGATGACAGTGGAGAGTCTGTGACGTCCACGTGGCTCCTGGAGACGATTCTGGGAGCAACTATTAGCCCAGATCCTGCTGAGACCCCCCACCGAGCGTGACCTGTAGATATACAGACATAGAAAACCTATTACAGGCAACTGCAGGACAGGACCGCCTGCACCTCACCAGGAATGTTCTCACAGCTCAGTGAAGCATTGGCTTCGCCACAGCCAAACTCTGGAGCTCATTTCCAGGACAGTGGCTGCTTTGACAAGAGGCTGCTGGTGAAAAGGTAGGCGAGGAAGCAACACTGGCCTTCTGACAAATGCTTTTAGATCTAGCTAGGGAGGATATGAATTTAACTGCAGTCTCTTAAAACTGTGTGTCAGTCAATTTCTTCTTCGGTGACATTTACCTTTTGTGAGAAAAGAAAAAAATAAATACCCACACTCCGAAAACAAACTGAGAAACTGTCTTATATCATGGCAGGAAAAGCATCAGGATAACTACTGACAATGTCTCTAAATTATCTGCATCAGTATAATTCCAGGCTTGCAGCTCTTGCACTCACAAATAGAATGCAGCCTTTATTAATGTTATTAGTGTGTTTGACAGCTAACAATGTCGATAGTAATGATAGGATATACAGCGTTTTTCCATTACATCGGCCGGCCGGGTTCATCTAGGTTTGACTTGACATTTTAGACCAGTGTGGCAGGAATTTGCATTGTCATTACAACAGGGGTACCTGCTTGAAGGTGTGTCTTTAACTGATGACGTGCTTGTTTTGTGTACTGTTCAAAAGACCGGCTGAACAAAAAAACATGCTGCCAACAAAGCTCCACTAATTTTTTTAATAAACACTTTTCATCTCCTGTATGTTCTTCGCGATAAAAGTCCTGAGTAATTCAGTTATTTAAAAGCTTTCACCAGCAGTAACTTAAGCCACCTCGAAAAAATAAGGCAGATATCTTAGAGCACAAACACGGATACACTTCAAACCACATGTTACAAGAGTTGAATGGGACCTTTAAGAATAAGGCAGTGTTATCTGTGTAAGGTAAGTGGTAAGCAAGAGCTAAAAAGAAGAGCGCGTGCACAGAGCTGGAAAAGGGAGCAGGTGACAAAAAGTTTGCAGTTTAGCAGTAAATTAAATGTACAGTGAAGGCTGTAGCTGTCAGTAAAATAAAGGTTTTCAGCTTTTCAGGACCAAGTTGAAGTCTCTCAGCTGTTTCACTACTGCATAGACATCAGATCAAGAGAGGGAGAGCAGCCACATTTCTCACGAATGGAGAGAGGGGCAACTCACCAAACTCAGGCCAAACTGTAAATAAGCAGTGCTGATCAAACATGAGCCAACATATCGCAATGCCTTTTTATTGCCTCACATCTTTTCAAAAACATATTAATGTGTACTGTTTAGCGAATGTCAAGAATGTTTGTCACCAGCTGACTGCCATTTTTTTCCTGTTTCAATACAAATGAGCCAAGACCAAGCACCGCCCAACCAGCAGTACGTCACAGGAGTGTTTATTAGTCCAGTGCAACTTTGTGGTTTTAGGTTTTCTGCCTTTTAAGCAAAATGGCACACAACAGCCCTTTTCCTCAGTTTGTTATTGTCATGTAGCATCATTTTTGATTACTTGTATCTTTCTACTTCATAGACAGACCCGTTTTAAGGAAAAGACCATCTACTTTAATACTTACACGCTTCTTTAATGTTTTCTTTTCCATCACAGTTGATCATGAAACAAAACAGTTTTAAGGGTCTGTAATTCTCCTTTTCTGTAAAGGCAGTATCTAATCAGTCTGACTCTGAGTTGCTTCAAAAGGATGGTAGGGCTATGTATGGCGTAGTACACTCACTCAATGGCACATTAGCACAAAATACACATTATCACATTTAAATGTCCCTTCCCATCTTAGAAAGAGATACCTAATACAACTGCAAGACCACACAAACCAACAGATAACTTGTTCTCTCAGGACTACAATTAATACTCTAATGGAGCTTTGAATCCATGACCACCTTCAATCTAAATCTCATCATTCTTTCCACCCACCTTTCTCTTTCTTACCTGTGCTGGCCCTATTCATCCCTTGCCCTAGCTTCAGCCCTTCCTTTCATATTCTTTTTAATTTTCTCTCTCATAGATCTCCTGTCGCTCTACCCCTTGCTCTGAGACTGGAGTTGGAGGCCAGGGAATAGCTGCATTTCCCAATACAGTGCAGTAAAGCCAGGTGATCAGAGGGAGGAGGGACGAGCCCAAGGGACAACAGTCTGGAGACTGTATGGGAGTGCCGTAAAGCTGGATACCATGGAGCTTTGTGGCTGGGGGATTTCACCGATGTTCCCTGGGAGCATTTAAAAAATGCACACAAGCAGAGGGAAAAGGCTGTGTACTGAGCGCCTACAAGCACTGCCCTGTTAACTACAATTTCATCAGAACTATGGAACTTTTGGTGTGTCAACATATACTGTAGATCAGTGATTTGGACTCATTAATTCATTGTAGCATATCAGCCTGTTCAATAAATCACAGACAGACAGACATGTCAGGTGCAAACTTTAAACTGGCTTGTGGTGTCAACATATATGTGTATATACGTGTCTCTATTTGTTTCAGCCTTGTGAAAGACTAACAACCTGCCAGGGTTCCCTGAGCTTCTCTGAATGGATATAGGCTACATATCACTGTAAACGGGAATAAGGATGGATGGGAATCACGCACAAGAAACTATAGAAAAAGACACTACCAATACATACTTTTGTCCTGACTTAAATTATTTATTTGTTTTTTTTAAGATTTTTTATTTAAGTATTTCCATAATTTCAAATGATAGAATTATGAAACTACACTGTGTGGTATCTATGTGGTTGTTGATGGTGCAATGGAGGTCAGGAGTTCAAAGACTGCAATATTATATTGTTAACGAAAAGTGTAAACATTTAAATAACCCAATGTAAAGCTATGGACTGGTTAAATTATCAATGTTCCTCATTATTTAGAGGGCTAAGTGCTAGAAGAATTTTGCTTTGATCACATTCCTCAGATGTGTTTCGTCGCAGGAAATGCCTTTCTCTTTGCCATTTGTGATAAGGGGGATTCCCATTACCTCATACTGTCCGCATCCAAGTCAATTTCCTGTGAGACATGCTGCACAATGCTAGTGGAATAAAAGAGGAAGCTTATTAGCTTATTAGCTTTTAAAAAAAAACAATTCGCTGAAGCAAACTTGTGCCCAACTAACCACAAAACACACAGCAATGAGGGTGTTAAGCAGAGGTGGTTGTGTTGGGATCTAATTGGCAAGGTTCCTCAGCTCTAGGTGGATCCCAGGGAACCGTACTAGCCGCAAGGGAGGGGGTCCTAATTAAGCAGACCTGGGATTATTTTGTAAATATCTGTTTACCACCATGACCCCCTGAGGGTTGGGAGGGGGGCTGGGTAGGTAGCTAAGAGGAAAACAGTACATTGTAAACATGAACACTATGGGAATGGGTGTCTTGGTAAGGCTGAGGTTGTGCCAAGTGATGTGAGCCACATGCCCCAGGGATCAGAGGAGGGATGAGGGCTGAGCACTGCAGTAATACACAGTAAACTGCTGGTTTGGGAGTTAGAGGCAATGAGATCATACAAGGCAGAAATAGCCCTGTGAAAGAGTGGCAGACAATCTGAGGCATCGAGCTTTGTACTCATTAAAGTAACCTATCAAGTCTGTCTTCACAACTAAGGATACAATGACATCACTTTCTAACTCTCAGCACTGAGTAGAGAACTGGCTGATGTAATGACTTCTTATAATTACAGAGCGGCATGCACGTCCTTTATGCTGATAAAATGCATTTTGCTGGTCAGTGTCCTCATCAATCGTCATCAATGTGACAAGAAATGTACATACAAAATAACAACTTCAAACTCACTGACTTTGAAATAAGGGAACCAGAAGTGCTGACTGATTTCCTGGTTTCATTACTACACTCTACTGAATTTACAGAATAATTATTATGCTATATACTATTACCGTGACATAAAATAGATAAGATAGCTGCCCCTAGCTGAACCTAATGAAAAAAAAATCAAAAGGCTACATTTACATTATAAACATATATACCAATTTTGACTTAAGACTATACAACCTCTCTTGCAGTGTCATCCACTTGTCCACTGTCTGTCTAAACACACTCTTTGTTCCGAGCTCATTGATTTGCTTCTACTTACATAAACTACTTTAATTTGTTTCTCAGTAATGAGCACAATCACAAGTGTAACAGGCTCATAACATGTCAACAAAAAGACTGATTATCACTCGTCCTTTAAGTCAGCACCACCATCACTGCTAGAGAGAGACAGCAAAATATTAACTAACATCCACGTTCACCAACAGCAGAAATCAGTAGTAAAAAAAAAAGCAAAGAGACCAATCAGGTGTGGCCTAGCAGTGTAAAAAACGTGGATGTTCATGTTCTTAAGGAAGGGAACAACACCACATGACAAGTTATGCAAAGGATACTGTGAAGAAGCTTGCCCTCAGCCTCGGGCTCCAACAGACCAGATTACTCACAAGGGAAAATTGCTCTCAACAATTCAGACAAACGAGTACATTTCTGATACTTTTTGATATTGTTGAATATTAATCTACAGGTCTGCAAATGAACTCCTTAAATGTAATCCTAGTGGAACCCAAAACCAGACAAAGCTTCAGCAAGACCAAAAACGAAAAAACAAAAAACACATAAGACCATTACAAAAGTGGGCTGCACTTCACCCGGACCAAACCTTTTTAACTGATCCACTTGTTAAAAAAAGTCAGTTTAATTAGCTGATACTTGTGGTTTACCTCAGGAGTTCAATATTAGGTCCTCGGCTTTTAAGATTCACCACCCAGCTTTTTTTGGAACAATCCTATAACAGTCGCACAAATTTACCGTAACTTAATAGTATATGAAATACTGTGATATTAATTAAATATTCTGTGATAGATGTTTTTGACGATATTGCTGACACCAATCAACTATATGTGAATAGCCCATAATTATCTGAAACTCTGAAAAAAAACAAAACAACACATATTCAAAGTATATTATGTATAAATAAAGTTATACAAAAGTTAAATAAAAGTTACATTCGGGGGCAATCTCATGAATGAATACCGGATACGCAAGTGTTGTAGGTTGATGTTTTCGGAGTCATACAACGGAAGAGACTTTCATGCCCCCCCCCCCCCTCTTTTTTTAATATTCGTATTTCTATACATAGAAAGGATTAAAGGAGTTGTAGCAACAGAAATTCTAATGACATTCAAAATGTTTTAGGACCCCACTACTATGTGTGTCCTGAGCTGATATGCAACTGATCCATATCAGCTGCATAATCCTTGCTTATTGTAACTCACTGTGCTATGTGTAAAGCCGCTGCCAAACACGCCCCACAGCGCACTGTTATAACACTGGAATGTTCTCCTAATGCAGTGCTTCACAAATGAGCGAACTGTGGAGTGACACATAAATAACAGCAAGCAGATAAAGATTTCAATACTGACAGCATGTCACTGAGAAAGGTGAGAAGAGCAGGTTTTGGTTAACATGGCCTCTTTGCCCCTCTTTTAGTAACACAATGAACAATGTCCCTATAGTGCTGCTCAGTGTGCAGCTGTATCACATAGGATAATATACCCTTAGTTGTCTGTTTATAAGAAACACCTATAGATATAAGTAAAGGAAGTCTGATACAACAGTCCCGCAATAAATCCAACATTCATTAAGATCATAGTGTATAGTTTTGTTGAAACTGTTGTAGAAAGGTGTGGAGCCAAGTGTATGGCCATTTTGGACTAAGTTTCAGTTGCTGGACCATACTGCATTGAACAGAGTGGACTTTCTGTTATTTAGTGTGGACAAATGAAACAACACACCAACAATCATTCAAAGAAAGTCAGACCACTGGTGGTATAAACAAAGCTTTCATTGCTCATTCTGCTGGTCTCTTGATTCCCCCGCCCTCCTGCTCCCCTGCTGCCCATCCCCCCTTCAAGGAAGCTCATCCCTACATTCTCTAGCGAGCCAGGACATCTTTTAAAGTCAGGAAAACAGGCAGATTAGACAAGCCACAGCATTCCAGACTTGGTGCAAACCACTCCCAGGGACTATTTTCAGATATTACTGTTGAATCAACATAAAGTAGGAAAAAAGGAGCAATACTGCAAAAAAGATGGAAAAGTCAAACAGATATGGGCAGAGGCTTGAGATCTGAGCTGCATAATCGCCTACATGAGGAATTAGGGGAGTACTGAGACAGGAAGTCATATTACGAAAATGGGAAAATATGGTTCTCAGTGGGATGAAGAAAATGGAGTCAGCTGCGGAGAATGACTATCTGCTGTACATTTATTTCTTGCAGAGTGTAATATTTAGCAGTTCTCTAAGAAACAGAGCGCTATGTACCAATTCTTAGATAAGCGCTCATTCATCCTCTGCATACTTCTCAATGCCCTTATCAAAGTACCATGTTGAGCCAAGGTGGTATATACAATGATAAGGTGGCTATGATGTGGATGTCGTCAGTTTGTTCTGGCACTGAATAGACTTTAATTCTCGCATCCCAAAATCTAAAAGATGAGTTCACAACTATTCACACGAGAGATTTTCCTCCTAAACCTCTCTATCATAAGCCTTGTATGTATGCATGTCATTACTGATTAAAAAACTCATACCACTGTGAGTCACAAAGTCTCAATAAGGAAATAAAGTTGACAGACACCGTCTTCACTGACAAGGATTATCTAATTAACGCTTAGACATTAAAGAAATGCAATAACACCAAGGATGCAGGTTGTAAAGAGAAACCCATCAAAAACACTGTGGTACATCTCGGAAAATGTTTAGCATGAATTTTATAGTATACTGTATTTCAAGTTAATAGGCTAGAAGGTATAAAAAAGCTTCCAGGGTTATTTTATCTGAAAAATATCAAATGCGTTTCACGGTTTTTCACTTTCAATGTTAGTGTTAATTTCCAAGTTATAAACTGAAAATGATAACATTTGGTTTTAAAATGTGAGTGGTAAGTAACATAATGACCCTTCAGTCAGCTCAAAGTGACATTTTTTGCCCTTACCACTCAAGCTGTCCACCCATGACACAGGCTAATTATGAACATTTATTCACAGAAGCAGTTAGCTTTGTGTGTGCTGCTTCTAGAAAGAATTCATTACCAGCAGCTCGGAGCAGGTCTCTTCAGAGTAATGTGGTTTTGCTGCGATAAACAACTCTGCATGCAGCCTTCTTTCTCTGGGCAATGTAAGCAAAGAAATCCACTATAGCAGTATACAGCAAATACAGCTGTGACATGATTCACAACATTTCTTGGGGTCTCTACCAAACAAACATTTGGATATTGCACCTGGCCATATTGCAATTTTAGTAATATTTAGATTAATTGTGAAGCCTCATTTAAAAGTAAGATAGAAGGAACAAAGTAAGTATAACTTTAATACTGGAATAAGCAAAGTGCCTTAAGTAAATTTTTAATACACTTGGAATTAACTTAATTACTTAGCTAATTTAAGTTGTGGTGTTTATATCATGAGATGGTACTTTGCTTCTTCATAAAGACCTATTTCTATAGCATTCTTGAATTAATTTAGGTAAAACTATAACTCAGTTAAGACTGTGTGACCTCTTTTGAAGCATCATCCATTTTTCAGCTTTCCTAGTTTGTTCTAAACTCACTGGTTTGCTAGGATAGCACGACATACACAGCTTCTATTTGTTTCTTGTTCGTGAGTGCAATTACAAGTGCTACTGGCTTATGAACATGTTTACCAATAGATTATGAATCACTCATGCTATGGTCACTGCTGGGGAGAGGGCATACTATTAACTAACATCCAAAATGAAATAGCACCCCACCAACAGCAGACATTAGTAGCAAAACACTCACTTACCATTTTAAAAAAGTAAAGAGAGAAAAGACTACCGAGGCAAATAACACATAAATAGAATAACAGGTATTGTCTTGCAGTATAAGGAAAGGGGGTTCTTCCTGTTTTAAAGACTGGGGAACAACATCACATGACCAGTCATGCAAAACATACTGAGGAGAAGCTTGTCCTCAGCCTCAGGCTCTAACAACCCTGATTCCTCATACGAAAGAAATGGTCTAAACAATAATATTTCAGTGAACTGAATTGTATTCCTCCTTAATTAATCTGTAGATGAGATATGTCCTCATTTCATAATACTTGTTGTGTACCACAGGGTTCTATATTAGATCCTTAACCTTTCAGTCTCTGGATGTTGCCCATAATTCAGAAAACAATTGTCTTGACTGTTATTATGCAAATACTGCACAACAGAATCAACCTATGAAACAAAATTACACTGCCGGGCTTTCTTTGGTAGACGATTGTTGACGTGAATGACTGAATGTTTCAGACATTTCTGCATTAGATACTGTTGACATGACGCATGCACCTAAAGAATAAACATGGATTTAAGTTTCTGGATGTCAAATGGAAAAAGTCAATGTCTCTGATGGGTAATCAAATAATTACTTTACCAATCAACTGATTATCTGATGAGGAATGTTCCAAAATGGCCAGCAAGAAAAAAATTATACCAACATTCCTAAACACTATATTTAAGCCACAGTCAATCATTACCTCACATCAAACCCATGCAAAAGATATGTAGAAACATTAGAATATATAGCTTATGCTAAATTCATAGAAGCACATTACTTGAGTGCTTGCTGAAAAATGCTTGAATGCTCACCTGAAACCATCTCCAACTGTAACGATCTCAACTTCGCTGTCCGTTGAGGTGACGTTGATCTCTTCACTTGCAGGGACAGCAGGAGCCGGAGCCGGAGTCGACTCGATCACCACCACATCTTCATCCAGAGCACCTGAACACACCGGTTACATTTAGTATTTACTACTGACATACACCATACAGGTGGACAAAGGCAAAGAAAGAATGCAACTACAACACAATTAACAGAATACACACACTTCAAATGAAAACTTGTAGCCTGAACTCTTGATTTTGACTTCTCTTCATATGAATTAGACACTTATTCAGGACATTTTCACACTGAAGTTGGCTGAATAATTGAATGAGTACAAATAAACCAGTATGCCTTTTTCGTGATTTTTAAGTGCAAACAAACAACAGATAAACACATTAAAGTGTGTGCATGCTGTCAATTGTACTCCACATCTGCTTTTATTCTTCTTATTCTTCTTTTCTTTCTCAAGGGCTTTGTCTAAAACTAATGGATTTGTGTAAGTGGCCAGATAGTATTTTCTTTAGTTTCATCATGCTAACAGCAGAATCATCAGGCTCACAGCTTAACAGGAGAAATGTAGGTCATCTCAACTACGTTTGCACTGCAAAAGGCTTTTTCTCCCCTTCTCTTTCCTTAAATCTGCTCTGTGATTGGTTCCCTATGCAACAGATCTCACTCCATCTCTGCCTGGACTAAATACAATGATAGACGCCTCAGGTGAGTTCATTAAGACTAGATGGTTGCACTGACAGATCAGACGGACAAGAGTGGAGGGAAGCTCTTTTCCAAAAAACAATAAAGGTAACAGAATAGACTATTTCTTTATATGTAGGATGGAAATCATTACAAATGGTGACCTAAGATCTGCTACAGTCAGACACTTAAGAAAACAAACTAGTTTACTCATATTCCATACCGTTTTCCATATGGACTGTGGACAATGTTATGATCATAGATATGCCATCATAACAACTACATGTATTTTTTAAACCATCTCCATTATTTAAAACAAAAAAGGACCACCAAATTGACCACAAGCACTCAGAGTTCCCTGTTGTCAATACTTCATCTCAAGTGGTGCTGCTGGTGTATAAACTATTGCTGAGGTTGAAACTAATGATTATCTTCATTGTTGATTAAAGCTGCTGTACGCATTGTCGTTGTTTTTAGCTAAATTCCTGTCCATTTTGCAGTTACCAATCTCCTCCCTTCTCTCTACTTCACAATATGAACATGAAGCTGTAATCACCAGAGAAAACAACAAACAGGAGGATCAGTGAGTTCTCCATCCCATTTGGTAAAGTGGGCAGCGATATCAAAAAAATTGTTTTCTCTTTTACTGCATGAGCAGAGTGAGGGGAGACATGGTTACTGACCAAACACTCTAAAACAGTGTTTACTGTTGGAATATGGAGTATATTTAACACTTATCTAAATACTAATAAATCACTTTCAGCAGCTTTAATCTGGTTATCTTCTTAAACAATCAATTTGTTGTTTGGACAAAAAAATGTCAGAGAATGGCATTAAATGTTGATCGACGTTTCCGAAAGCCGACAACAACATCTTCAATATCTCGTTATGTCCATTAGCCAAAGACAGCCATTACTGTAACATTTAAGAAGCTGTAATTAGATCATTTTGACTTTTTTCTTAAAACAAAATCACTCACATTATCATAATAGTGGACGATTCATTTTAGTAGTTCACAACTCATCAATGAATCGATTGACCGTTGCAGGTCTAATCAATGCCACCCATATGACACAGTAGGAGCCTTGTTCATCACAGGCACTGCTCAAACAAGCTGAAGTCATGGCAAACTAATTTGAGACAAATGCATCATTCTCTATGGGAGAGAAGCTGCCAGGACTACGGGACGGCAACAGGGACAACGCCTCCCCGGACAGATTCTGTGTTGTATTTCTTATAACTGAACACACAGCTTCATCTACAGCATTATCCAAGGTCAGACATAAATCCATGCTTTTATCCCAACCAGCGATGAAGATTGTACACATCGTATAGTCACAGACAATACAGGTTTATTTGTGCTTACAATCTCATGCCTGTTTCTAATTATTGTCACAATTTGTCAGTGTAAGTGAGAGTTGCTGACTCATGCATTTGGTATGAGTCAAAGTTAAAAGTTCTCTCACATTCTTTGGTCTTCGATGCAAATTTTAGGCAAACCATTGCAGATGAAAAAGTGGGTGCTATCTATTTCAATCAATATAAAAAGACAGGACATTTAAATGCGTTTGTTCTGATGTATCAAATACACTACAGCCAAAGAAAGCTTGTTTTAAAACAACAGAGTATTCTATGTTGCAGTGGCGTAGAATGTGTTTTTGTGCACATCACTAAGTGACTTGCCATGCTAGTAAAGTCCATAACTCCCCAGTGTGATTCTATTCCCACTGTCTCCTGAGAACTGCTGCTTAGCACCCTCTGCTAGTCGAGCTGCCTGGCAGTCTGATGAACCTTCATGTGGTTACACAAACAACAACATCTTACTTACAACTTGTGGAGAACTGTAACCAGTGACTGCAGTGTTTTGTTCGGTAAACAACACCTACTACTATTACTTTCATCTGGTGGACAACCTGCTGTAGTTCACCTCGGGTAGCCACTTGATCCATTGGCCGTAAGAGGACATGTAGTATGCTTGAGACTGAACAATTATCATTTGTAATAGTCAATGATGATTTCAGCAATCGCAACATACGTGCAAAAAAAATAAGAATTCTATCTTATTTGATTAAAACAACATGCAAGGTCACTCACAGTGAATTATTTAATATAGACTCTTGACCTCATGTAGGATTAACTGTTTCCTGGCTACACCACACACCTGCCCCGACTCAGGGCATTTAGACTGCAGGTTTCATCACTTGTCTCCTCGCTTTCCCCCTGCTGTAAACAAATGCCTGGTTTTCCCTCCGAGACCTGCTGTTTCTATGCAAAGGCTCCCACTCTACAGTGTTTGAGTTTTCTCCCACCTGCCTCCCACCACAGAGGCACAACAACCAACTTTCCATTCTCCCCAAGGGCCACAGCAGCAGAAATATTGCTGAGGCTAAATGGCTACATGAGGAAAACAATGAACCAAGGCATAGGTGAGGCTCTTTTATAGGACACACTGACGACTCCTGTTGTGAATGCTGGATCATTCACATCTGAAAATAGGAGGTTTCACGAGCACACTTTGCTGGGAATGAGAGCAGAAAGCTATGGTTTAGATTTAGGAGCTTCATAAACCTGTTGTTGCGACAGGTTCAGAGAGTTGCAGTTTCCATTATGGCCTGCCAGGTGTGGAGCCCTGAAAAGCCGAGGGGACTCAGGGGAGCAGCTATTCCCTTATCAGATCGGCTCAGGCCATTACCAAATCAAGCAGACGATTTTTTTTTATGTATGGCGCTAACATTTATCAGATGTAAACTGAAGCTGTACAGGGGATTATTATATTTTTCACAAAGTTGTTTTTTTTACGTGGACTCATGAAATGAAGGGCACAAGCGTGTTTTCACTACAGCCAAACACTAGGCAAGATTAGTTCTCAGTTTACTTCCTCTTCTCTGGTTGAAATCGACAATGAAATCACCTGGTGCAGAATGAAAACCTGTTTACTCTTATTTCTGCTTCAGCTGAGTCGTAAGCACACATAAACCCCTTTGTTGCCCTTTCACACAGGAAGCTTGTGACCAGAAGTCGTTTGTGTCAGACACAATCTCACTTACTGAAAAAACTGCATTTGGTTTAGGCGAGGGTGGCACATGGATGGAGCGCACAGAAAGAAAGGGGGGACTCATACGTAATGTTGACTGCTTTTGTGTTGAAATCAATTCTACATGTGTCTGCACATCCGCAGTATCAGTGAAAGACCGGAAAGCAATATAGACCGAATCCCTGTGACGTTGCGGCAACAACAACCGTTTCTACAGGGTAGAAAACTGGCAGTTGATTTTCACTGTGGAGACATTTGACTTCAGCAAACTCTTGTCATTTTCTGTTTTTTATAACTGGCAGAGTAAGTCTCCAACCTAATGTTAGTTAAGGTGTCATTATTAATAAGCTATGACAGCATCAAACATGCATTTTAGATGAACTGGATGTACGCAATCTGAAATAGCATCATCAAAAAAAAGAAAGGTAAAATGTATGTAAGCTACTGTGTGTTGCAGTGTTTTCTATCCAGGAGATAATGTCACAAACATTGTGCTTCGGTCAGAAAAGAGTACGTAGCAATCCTGACTGTACAGTGAAGGGAGCTGCACGTCTATGCTTAAAAGTTAGATACATTTTTCTCATAATTCATGCCTACTGAGTTCATTTAAATTCTGTTTAAAGAATGCACCACACTATCAAGCATTTTTACAAGAAACAACGCAATTGTTGCTCTCATTGCAAGTTGCACAACACACGTTGACCTCTTCTCCTGCATCAGACATTTCTGTTTTTCTGTTCTGCTTTTCAGTACATATTAATTCACACTGCGTGCAATTAAAATATGCTAATTCATGCTGGATTGGGTTTTTTTTCTGAGACGTTAGAGATCCTGTTGCCTGTGAGCCTGTACTATACTGTCATGGTACCTCTATTTCCCCATTTTTCTGCACAAAGCATCATTCAAATAAATATGTGCCTGCTGATATCTATTAAACTCATGTTGTCTTATATCAGTAAAAGGGGGGCTTATATATTCTAGAAACCAATAAAACATTCCTTTATCGGCTCTTTATCAATAAAATAGATATATGAATACATTTTACCACTGCAACACAGGCATTGATAGCCCTACAACTACAATAAGATAATGCTTGATCCTGACTGCAGAGCCTGGCCTCTGTAGTCCACTGTGTTATGATGATCTCACTGCGATGACACGGTATCATGCTACATAAGCCTTCCCTGTTGGTTAACAATGCTTTTAACAATATGATGTATCCTTCATAAACATAGCTCATGTTGTACTACAAATTCAATAGATCCAACAGTGAGATCACAATGCAACACTACAATAGTGCTGTGGTTTGTAATTACCTGTGGCAACAGTAGCACTGTTGGGCTGGCTGCTGGTGCTGCTGACATCTACATACAGCTCATCTTCTGCTTCGGTAGAAGAGGGGGAGGACGAGTCACTGCTCAGCTCCTCGCTGGAACTACTGGTGCTATGGAGTAGAGCGTACTTCCTACGTGCAATAACCTCACGTTTCTTCCTCTGCAGCAGAAGCCGCTCCTTTTGCTTTTGAGTCCGCTGACCCCCTCCGGGAGCTGTTTTCACAAAGCGCTTCCTATGCAGAGGCCGCCGGCTGCTCAGACACGGCCGCTTCAGCAGCACCGGCTCAGCCTCAGACCGCACCCACTTATGAGAGCGATTCCCCCGAGTTCGACCCAGAACAGGGCGCAGGCCTACTCCGCCGGCTCCTCCTGTTGTCAGGGCAGGAGCCTTTTGTTGGCCCCCTGTTGCTCCAGCTTCCCCCTCATCCTCTGAACTGAGAGTGTCCGAGTCCCCGAATCGCAGGCTAGAGGAAGGGGAGGAGGCACAGTCACTAAAAGAGGACTCATGATTATGTTCATCCTCACTTGGGTGCTGTAAAAGTTCGACCCTAGGGCGCTGAGGGGCCAGTGAACTCTCACTGATGTGGCCCTCCTTCAGCGAGCAGTCCGACGGCCCTGCCTGTTGGCCTTTTCTTTTTCTGCGCCCAGGGAGGCTCCGCTCTGAGTCTCTGTGTGTCCCCGTGTCCCTCAGGGGCAGATGCCTGGACTCACACAGAGTTTCGAATTCGCTACCCGCCTTCCCGATCACCTCCATGTTGTTGGGGAAGCTCTTGGCCGCCTCCATGGGCTCTGGGTTCACCAGTGGCTCCTTTAGATGCTCCTGTCTGCTGGGGGCCTCAGACGGCACCTCACTCTTCATGATGGCAGCTCCGTCCTCAAAGGGCAAACACCAAGTGCACTCGCATCAGCTCCTAGGCATCTATCCGCTGCATCCCACAAAAACCTTAAAAAGAAAGGATGAAAAGAGAAGAGTTACAGGTGCACAAACTGATCTGCTGCATGATTGCCAAAAGACAGATCGTTACGTCAGTGACTGGATCAAGACCTTTCATATCACAACAACAACAACAACAAAAAAGCAAAAGAGTGCTCAAATTTACATCAGTTTTGAGCAATGAGCTCAAACATATCTTCTTATTCACCCATGAAATGCAATGCTAAAAAATTAATGTCAATTAAATAGGTAAATAAATGAAAAAGGCCAATTATGACAGAATCTTAGAGGCGTGCAAAGGACAGAATGACAAATCAACTGCAACTGTAAAAGTTATGTAACAGAAATATAAGGACGATGCATGGAGCATAGAGAGGGCAAATCAGTTTATAGATGATTACAAGTCTATAATTATTTTAATATTTTTGTCCAGGTCCGCATTATTTTCTATTTATGTGATAATTGATTGTCATTATGCTGCACTGAACTGTTCGACATCAACCCTTTAGAGAAGAACTCAGGGGAGAGAATAGCAGATTTTCTTGGATGCTTTTCTCCCAATTTTAGTCATCAATCAACAAGACACTGACATAAAAACAAACTTTAACATGCTCATAAAAATCCTTGATGGTGTTAAATATGGTCACCCTGTCTGTCAGGACAAATTAAGACTGTGTGGCCCAAAGCTGCTGATTAAAGATAAATAAACGAAAAAATACCCACAGGCTGATTCAAAAGTCATGGCTGAGTCAATACTGATGTGTTTAATTTAGTGTTGATTCCAAGCAATGCAAGAATCAGACTAAATTAAAATGGGATACCCACACACCACCATGAAACCGATTCTCATGTGTGTGACATAATGGTTTTGTCCAGATTTGTGTAAACCAACAAGTAACTCCCGAGACAAAGGGATTCTTTATGCATGTTGCAGTGGGAGAATTTCCACAGCGGTGTAAGGTCTCCCAGGACGACGTCAAATTCCAGTACTGTCGAAATGTAAGCTACTTCATAGACACAACAAAAGGTTTTGGTCTATGTTAAAGACTATGATGTTAACTGCCGCAAAATATCGGGATATTGCTCTGCGTTAGGCTTCTTCTGCAGTGTTTAAATGGTGTTGCTGGTTCAAGGCTTATAATACAGCAATACAGCAAATATATATTTTACAGCAACACTTTCCTACTAACATGCATTTTAGTAACATATTATCCCTTTATTTGTCAATATTGAGCACTTGCAGTCAGGCCTTAGTCTGCATGACCACATTTTAGAACTACTTGGCCATTAACTAACAGTTTCCACTAAATAACCTAATAACTGCTGCTTAATGATAGTAAGGACGGAAGTTGTTGTACATGAAGTACCACAAGAATAAGTCATTATCCCTAAATAACACAAGACTACGAGCATTAGGGAAAAAATATCTCTTAATTACATATTCCTAACTCAGAATATGTAGTACGTGTCAAACTACTAAATGTAAAATATGGTCATACAGATAAAGGCATTCCTCAGTACTTAATGATGACTGATAAAGAGCCAATATGCAACTAATGTGCATGCTAATAACCAACTAGTCAACTGCTGATATGTGTATCCCTATATGAGGTGTTAATACTCTATCTTACATTTCAGCTTCATAACTTGAAGTTTTAAAAGATGTTTTTCTTTTTCTATTGCCATGTTTACCGTGAGCATGTACATACTATGCACATACTAAACCTAAATGGTGACAAACCTCATTCTGTAATAGATCCTGCTTAGTATAGTTTACACTAATCCATTAATAGTTGCTTTGATCTGCCCCAATACTGATCCAGCAGACCGGTTTGGACATCCCCGGTGTGTATTTTTGTTCTTTGTAGAGAATATGAATGATTCCCAAAAGAATATCCAAAGCAAATCAAAAGGTACTGAAGATATTACTAATGTTGCATATCTGCAGTGATGTTTACTGATCAATTGTGTTGTTCTGCAAATCTTCACAGACCATTAGGGACAGTTTACACAAATGTAGACAAACATACTATGGTACCCATGGTGATACTCGCCCCCAGGAACATTCTTGCTGTGATTTTATCAGAAAACAAAATCATGGAGCTACAACTTCAGCAGGAGAATTAGGAACATCTTGTACCGATCCTGTCTATGTACCCATCTGGATGTACAAGTGATGTAGAACAACACAAGAAACAATAAACATAAGAAGTACTTTGGCTGCTTTATCTACTTTGTTTGCTGAGACCACACGATGTCATTTTATCTTCATCAAAATCTCAACAACAAAGCGTGCCACACATGGGAAAATTTAAACACCAAACTACCGCCTTTAAGACATCTGATTCCTTCGTGGGGTCTCAGTTTACAAATTCAAGACTCAAAAAGACTTCTAGGACTAAAAGATGAGCAGATAAAAAAATCATACCATTATTGTTTGATTGTCATATGAGCCAGGATTGGGAAGTGGGTATGTTAATTTTGCATTTCATTTTCATTGCTATGTACCAAATAAGCATGTTCCCTTAAGTCTGTAGTCGAAAATGATATGATGGTCCTATTTTGATTAAATCTTCATTATTTAATATTTTTGCTTAAGGGTTGCTTTGCTAGACTGCATTAGATTGTGCAGGTGTTCATGGTGTTTATAAATCTTGCACTGCATCAAAAATGGTATTACAGACAAAAAAAAAACACATTGAGCAAAGTATCATCATTATTCTTTCACAACTTATTTCATAATAACATGCCGGTTGTCACTTGAGCTCAAGCTGCAACTATTGGGGAAATGAGACTGACGAGGTTGATGGTGCCAGAGGCTGGTTTCCTCAAGAATTTACAGAGAAACCTACTATCTCTTTACACAAGCCACAGGGCTCTTTCTGCTTTTATAAACACACACACAACTCACTGATGAGTGAAAGTCCTTCAGATGCCACAGAAAAGCTGCGCAATGACATGCATGAATTCAGGGGCCCTCAGAGGACAGCCCTGGGGAGGGGGGGTGGAGAAAATCCCCATGCATCAAGGCAGAATAACGCCAAATGTCTCCTAAACTGCAGAAAATAACAAGAAGTCGGAGATGATGCGGGCACTATCAAGAAAACCAGTCGCAGCTGCTCACATCAGAACATATATGGTGGAGGAAAAATGGCAACAGTAGAGCAAATCAAGATGTACGTCTGAGACAGGACTGCTGGGCTGCTGCTAACGATACACACTGTGCTCTCTGTCTGTGAAACGACTACCAGCCACTCTGACCAGGCCGGCAAAACACATGAGAAAAAGATGTATTTAGCTTGACAGCGTTGAGCCTGAAACTGAGGCTAAGCATAGTTTCTACAACGCTTCACAATTACAATAAGCCCAGCTGCTGCTGCTGTCTGTCTGTCTGTATCCAACAAACGCTGCTTAAGTGACAGAAGGCCAGATAAACTAGTGTTCACGGAGAAGCACTAAACCGTGAACACACACAATGTTGGTATCTTGTGTGAATATTGCAGAGAAAACGTATCAAGAGGAACCAAAGTGGGACAGCTAGCCACCTAGCCTGACACATACTCCAGACAGAAGACAACAAAGACAGCACGTACCTGCTTCTAAGTCCTTTTTTCAAAGTGTGTCACCGTCCTTTTCGTAACATGGGAGGTTAAATCCTGTGGGAGATAATGACAAGCGTTGAAAACGGGTAGTTATCGCAGTGTTAACCCAAGCTGCAACTAGGCAGGCCTACACAGAAATCGCGATCCGAGGACGTTCAGTGGCTGGGATTGTGAAACTGACAACACAGTCCCGAGCTGATCCGAGAAGCAAAATCGAAGGCAATGGGCCCAGGATGGCTACGAGCTAAGCTAACATAAAGGCTAGTCCCACTTCACCCACCAAATACCCGATTACGCTCAGCCATTTTGACTTGCGACTGAATCCTGTCGACTCTTAAAAGCCAGTGCGACCTCTCTATTGTGTTTCTATTTTACAAGATAGAAATGTCTCACTATTAGCCCTCGACGAAGTTGCCATTCCTGCCTTCCGAGGTATCCACTCTTGTTTACCCAGCAGGTCGTCTGTTCGCTGGCTCCGGCTACAACACTGTCGTTGTCCTCACCGCCGCAAGAGGGCGCCAGGCCGCAGCCAGCAAGCCTGCGATTTTACGACACTTTGCGACAGTTGGATTTAACTTTAATCCCTTTACATTTCCAAGCAGAGCGTGTTGATACAAACAAACTGTGTGTGGAGAGGAAACGCTCTCCTCGTATATTTTCATTTAAGAGAAGAAGCCCCGTGTTATTTCACGTCTAAACGCCCATGCAGTGATGTTTGTGTAAGTTTATGCACCATTGTTTTGAATGTATCGCCTTACTACATCATCGATTCAAAATACTAGCGCGCCCACTTGCGGATATAGGCTGGAAGTGGAGGAAGGTGTCAAACCCTCAAATACAAAATTCTGAAGAATGTGTAATTGCACTAATTAATAATGACGTAGTTATTACTTATTAATCCAGTCTATTTATAGGAATAATGATGGGGTAACGTGATCACAATCTATGATTACATAGGCTACCTGACAAGCACTACCACTGAGAAGCATAAATAATCCCACAAGTGTAAATTATTCATACATTGCAATACATACCCAGAATGCAAGGAATCATTATTTGAGATGAGAGTGAGAATGACCAACTGAATGGTTAAAAAGCTGTTGCTGAAACTGAATCACCGATCACACATAGGTCTATACAGACTTTTCCCTCTAACGTGAATATTAACATATTGCATTGATAAGTGCTGAACATACCATTAACTGTGTGAACATCTTTAATAGGTTGGATTTTTTCAGTTTATTATAACAAGACACAAATTAAGTCAGCTTTATAATAAACTAATTAACCCATTTTTGTTGCCTGACACAAATAACGATGCTCTGTCAAATTCATTTTATAAACTTAGTTTGTTGTGTTTTCTTCTGTTTTATGACTGATGGAAATCAGTGTTATGGTGCATAACTGCCACACAGGACAAAGTAAGAACTGAAAGAAATGGAAATGATTTTAGAGCCACTTTACAATTTGCACAATGTTATCATGTGTATTTTTAACACAATATCAGTATTTCATATTCACATATCACGATTATCGTCAATATCTCTATTGCAACACCCTTGTGTGTCCCGATGCCTGTTTAGATGCCTGGAAAGGTTAATAAAAGGCAAAGATTAGAAAAAAATGAGAAAATACCCACAATTTGATCATTTTTATGTTTAAATAAATCTCCTATCACAGTAACTATCATTTGACCCCAGTTAGGCATATTCTGGAAATTAGATTAAAACTGAAGGGAAGAGCAATGCCTTGACTTTAGAGATGGCACTGCTGCTCACTATTTATCTTTTCATTTAATCATCATGTATGTTTGTATATGCAGGGGCTGAGTCTTGTTTGCTAAAATTAAAATGTAGAGAAAGATGGCATTTAATTGGCACCTAAACATAAACGGAGACTAACTTAATCAAACGAACGTGAAGATGTACTCATTTTTGTAGAATATAAAAGACAGGTAAGGCTTCAGTGTGATTATGTGAATACATATCATGTTCAGTTGGTCAGGTGTAATGACATTTTTGCATCCTGTTAACGTTGACAGGTGCAGGACAGCACATGGTCAAGATCTTGCATATTGTGCAAAACAATAAGTTGTAATACATCTACAGTTACCTGAGGCTGCTGGATCAGGTTTTACTGGGTCTCGATTAGATGGAAAGCCAAAAGTCCTCTGAGATCAACAAGAGAAGCAGCTGAACCTGTGGGAAAGCTGCCTGATTGTGTGACAGCTGGGCACACATGAGCATTAACTTATAGGCTGAAGATAAAGCCAAGGCCCATGTAACTGCTTATTCTGTAATGAAGAATTGTCTATGAGTATAAAAAATGCTTCTCAACCCTATTCTTTAAAAGAAAAAAAAATAAACAAGAAAACAAACAAACACTAAAATATGTGCCCATTTTAGTGGAAAGACTCTAACCAGCTACTTGAAAACCTTTGATGGAAGTTGCAGTATTGAGTTAACGGGGAAGTGAAGTTAACACTCTGACGCAACCACCACTTATGATTAATTAAGTTTACTTGGCTTTTATTTTCTACTGTAATAGACAAGAGATGTGTGCTTTAATGACAGAAAAGACATTTAAACGGTTAATTTCTTTTAGAGATGCTGCCTTTTAAATATTTTATAGAACATAGATTTGTTCACTTGATCCTCCACTACAGGAAGTGGCGTTGTGACGTTTAATGACGAAAAATAAAGACAACGAAGAAGAAGCTGGGCAAATAGTCCGCGCGCCGTTGTATGCGCGCACTACTCAGTAATCTTGAGGTAAAATGGCGACGGGTGCCATTTCCACGGAGTGTAAGAAAATATCCGAATTAAGAGTTGTTGATCTTAAATCCGAGCTCAAACGACGGAATTTAGACACAACTGGTGTAAAGAGCGTCCTTCTATCAAGACTGAGACAGGTAACTGAAAAATGAACGGAATTAGCGCAGAAAAAGGTGGCGCAGTTGGGGAATGCGATGCACAGTTGCAAAAGGCTAACGTTAGCTAGCTAGCTAACGTACGCCAATGTTGTGACAGATATCCTGCTAGGCTAGTATCCATCACGTTAACGTTAAGGTCACACGCACAGGTGTAATTTAAACGTTAATTCAATGGGAGGGCCAGTACAGACATGCGCATCTGCCTCGAAACAACGCACGAGTAACGTTAAAGGTGGCTGCACTTCAAGCTCTGCGATGTTAATGAGCATATTGCACAGTAGCATATTCAGTCAGTCAGCCAGAATCAGTATTCCTTTATTGTCCCACAAACGGGGACATTTGTTTGTAATCTGTTATTACACAGGGGCGTAGTTTTATTGTGAACTACGCGGAGGACCACGCACATGCTTCTACGACGAAGAAATTATTTGACCATCGGGGTCAATTAAGCTGTTAAAGGGAAAGTTACGGAAAAGTGCTGATCAGTCGATCCTCCGTTTGTTACACCAGATGTTATGTACGCTCGGAAAACATTTTTACTAAATAAGATAGGGCTGTACACCCACTGTAGTATGTGTGAAGCCTTTTTTATACTGTATTTTTATTGCTTTTGTATGCAATATACAAATACTGAAAAAGATTCAAAAACAAACAAATTATCAGAACAGGCACACGCTGGATTGCCATGTCTCTGCAGTTTGTTCCTGTGGTAATGTCAGTGTGACAGTCCTTATCCTGTCGTTGATGTGTGGACAGTCCATTTCTCCCACTTTTCTCCACATCGTTCCTCTTGAGTCCTTGTCAATTGCTCCATGACATACATTTCATTCACAATTTTCAGCCAATCATCTTGCGTTGGTGGATCTGGCTTGTACCATTTTCTTGCTATTCTGCAAGCCGCTAACAAAATCTTCAACAAATATCTGTCCTCTTGTAACACAACATTCCCTGTCATATTGCCAAAATACAGTGGTACAGGTGACAAAGATGTCACAATCCAGAATTCTGATGATAACCAGGTGAACGTCTTCCCAAAATTTAATAATTTTAGGGCAAAGCCAAAAAACATGGGAATGATCTACATTTGTAGCCCCACACTTTCTCCAACATGGCTGTGGTGCGGACAAGTATTTATTATGAAATCTTTATTATATTTGCAGAAAATGTAGAAATTAATTGCCTTGTAGAAGATTTTACTTGCCTATCAAATCTGTAGTAAATTATCCCAGAGAGGCTTAATATTCTTTTAACAGTATGTGAAACATTTTATTCCATTTGTGGAAATCCAAAACAAGGTGATTTCACTGATTTTATAAAAGCTGTTGCAGTTTTTATAAAAAAAATAAATTTGTCTTTCTTAAGGCTCTTGAGGATGAAGGTGGGGACCCAGAAATCATTCAGATCCAGCCTCCAACTGACTCATTACCTCGTAAAGGTGGAAAAGCAAAAGGTAATCTTTTCAACCAATAACATATGGAGGCTAAGCAAGTCAATATATTCTTGTTTTCATGTTGGTTTTTCAAATTTGAATTATTTCACCTTGCAGGAAGAAAAGGAGATTCAGACCTGGACACCACAGGGGACGAAGATGTATTGTCCAAGGTGACTATAGCACCCATTTCTGTTCTTTTTTGCCACAACTCTGCTGCTTCTAGGCATTTCTGCATCATGTGCCACATTTGTAGAGTTCTTTTTTAAGGCATAGCAATGACTTGTTAAAAACCAATGTTTGACTTAAGCGTGTGCCTTATTACCACCATGAGAGCTGTTTGAATGGTGGCAACCATTAAATTATTTGAAGTTTTGGTCACACACGGCTCTGAGGAAGTAAAATATGTAATACAGGAAGAAGTTCATACACTAGACCTACATACTTATAAGTATTATTTACACACTACTCCAAAATGTAAATCAGACCTTTCTAAAGCTTTCTTTGTGCTTTTAGCTGCAGTTTGTAGTTTTTGGATACAAAGGAAAGCCATCAGAATACTGCAATAATTAATTTCTGTACTCAGTCTAAATACATTTTGTTGCTGTGTCTGTTGCATTACAGTATTTCTCAGCTCATTCATGTATTTTCTTTTCTAGGAAACTGAAGAGGATGAATCAGAAAAGGGTACGTAAGCTGGCACACCAATGCCGAATGCTAACTCTGGATTTTTCTTTTGCACAGCCAACGTATATAATGACCAGAAAGTTCTGGTTAAATGCAAAACCCGTATCTAGTGGTATTGCATGCTTCTACCAGCTACTGCACTATTAAGATCACAATGCACTAGGAGGAGCACCAAGGACATACTTACTGAACACTTCTGAAGACCGAATCAAGTTTTTTTGTTATTGGTACACACATGAATCATTGGATGTGGGTTGCCTTAACCCAGGTACTCAATTTTCTTGGATAACTCGGCATGTTTAAAGAAAATGTGTCTGCTTGTGTGGATTTCCTGTTGCCTCTGTCAGTTAACTACATTCCTAAGGGAAACGAAGAGTGAAGGCTCACAAACAGGCTGACATGTAACCATGTCCAATTTCAAGATGATCATTGCACTTTCCTGTTGACATTTTGATTACCATCACTGGTGGACAGAACCTGTCAAGTGCACTGGATAGTGCTGAAAACTTGACTCCCTTCACCACGGGAATCGGGCTTCCTTGTTTTTTTTACAGGTTTTGTAAGGTGATGCAGCCTGTGAAAGTGGCCAGGAGTTGGCTAACTCAAGGACGCTTGTAGAGATGCCAAAGCCTTGTGTCAGGATGCAACTGAAATATCTAGATACTTCATATATTCATCAAAGACATCTATCAACATTGCAAATATTCCTGCCAGCATGATGTGCAATGAAGAGTTGTGATGCCCATCATGGCCAGGGACTGGCAAGAGCAGACTGTTGGGACAGTGGACACACTTTTGTACACATTTGTGTATAGTTAACTGGACACATAAGTTGGATTTGACGATGATGGATGAGTGTTCTGAAATCTTCTGATAAGACAGTGATGACATTCAATGTTGAAGAAACACTGGAAGCAACTGAAGATTTACTACAACTCAAAAGAACTGAGTTTTGGACTGATCAGCTGGAGATGCATTTTGCGTAATGGAAGAAGCAGAGGGAAGAGCTGATGAGTTGTTTCTCCTCATTTGAACTTTGTCACAAGATTCCCATCTGGAGAACTGCCACAATTGTAGGAAACATCTGGAGTTGCATATTCAGAATGAATGATGACTCAAGTTCTTAAGATGTGTCAAGAAATGAAGAGCACTAAATCCTCCCCCATTTCCAGTGAAGATTGTGTGTTTTGTGTCTTCCTGTGGTGTCTACGCCCTCGATGACCATTAACACTAAATGTGCTTTCTATTCTACTTTTTAGGTCAAGTTACAATCGACATGTCAATGTTAAAAGTTGTTTTTTGCCATGTTTATCCTTGTTAAATCCCTCAGATGTAACTGATACAGATGATGGTACTCGTGAAAATTCTAAGCCAGCACCATGTGAAGACGGCCTCGCTCAGCCTGAGGCTGAGGCCGAGGCCGAGGCTGAACGAGAGTCAGAGGCTGTGGCGGCTGAGGCTGACTCAGAGCCTGAGCCAGATGTCGATGCTGAGCCAGACCTGGATGCGGAGGCTGAGCCAGAGGTGGATGAGGATGCTGAGCCAGAGGTTGATGAGGATGCCGACCCAGAGATGGATGGGGAGGCTGAGCCAGAGATGGAGACTGACGATCTGGCTGAGATGGATGCTGAAGCCATTGGTTCCTCCAAAGAAGCTGAGGATGATCACCTGTCCGTCTCAATCCCAAATGAAGATGCCATCACCCTAGATGTCGATGGCGACGATCTCCTGGAAACAGGTAAACATGTGAAACTTCCAGATACAGAGGCCGAGAAGGGCACTGATGAGCCAGAGGCCTCTGCTGAGATGGGCCCAGATGATGACATGAAGGCGGAAGAGACGGAGGGTAAGAAAGATGATGGATCCAGGGGTGAGGCCGCGAAGAAAGATGGCAGAGAGGCCTTGAAGAAAGCTGAAACGGGAGATAAAGAAAAGGATTCTGGGAAGAAAGGCCCCTCCACTACTGGGGCGTCAGGTCAAGCAAAGAGGTTTGTCTTTCTATGTCAGTTCTTTGATACTACTACCAAGTCCAGCTCACTAAGAACGCAACATTGTGGGTAGCGTCAAGATTTTTTTTTTTTTGCCATAAGGGAAATGTTCACTGGTGTACCTAATCCTGCCATTTACTACTTTTGATTTATTTTCTGAAGTTGGTTAAATTTACCAGGAGCTCTGAAAACACCTCTTATTTTGTTACTTTGGCCTTTCCAGCAGTTTTAAAGCCTTTTCTACGCAAAGCATTGTAAAAGAGCATTAGACCCCGTGATGGCAGTGTTTTTTGTTTTTGGTCAAATGATTCGCTGTGAAGTTGAACAAACCTCCGAAGATTTCATTGGTCCAGGGAATAAATTGGCTGACAACCTGACCCATCTCACCACCGGAAAAGAAATGAAGCCTTTGGTTCAGATCTACGCCTTGCCCACAGGATTTTTTTTTCTGAAAAGAACAAAATATGGTGTTTTGTTTCACTAGATGTGTGAATGTCTATTAACACCAGAGTTTTTATTTTTATTTATTTTTTTACCTTTACTTATTTTTTTTGTTGTTGCAACATTTGCTTTGTAGCTCTTCAAGAGACAGAGATGGAAAAGCTGCAAAAGACGACAAGGGTAAGAATTATTAAATTTATTTGTTAGAAATATGAAACCCATGGAAGCGTTTCCTGTTTGGTTCAACTTGAAGCAACGTTTTACACCCATTGCCTGGTAAATATGTTTTGTAAAACATCTTCATCAGGAGTTGTTAACAGCAGTAGCAGCAACAGCAGCTCTTCTCGTAACATTTGGGTAAGCGGCCTGTCTTCAAACACCAAAGCAGCTGATCTGAAGAACCTGTTTGGCAAATACGGGAAGGTAAATGATGTTAACTTTTTTTGGAATTAGTTGTTTGTAAAATATCTGTTAATTTAAGCTCAGTGTTGATGATAAATGTTGAAATTAAATTATTTACCAACAGGTTTTGAGCGCCAAGGTGGTTACCAATGCTCGGAGCCCCGGTTCAAAGTGTTATGGCTTGGTGACAATGTCCTCCAGTAATGAGGTGACACGGTGCGTCTCCCACCTCGACTGTACAGAGCTTCACGGACAGCAGATATATGTTGAAAGGGTAAGATGGGAATCAGATATCAAGTCAGAATTGTTTTCAGGGATCTTGATCAGTGTTATGTAACCCTATCATTAGTGGACAAATAGTGGGCCTGCATTTATTCCGGTGCTGCTGTTTTTCAGGCCAAAAATGATCCATTCAAAAAGGACAGCTCAAAGAAGGAAGCAGAGGACAAAGCAAGTTCAAGCAAATCAAGTGACAAGCGCATTTCCACAGGAGCAAAGTTGACTAACAAGTGGGTGCCATAAAAAGTCAAAGTTAATACTGTTGTTAATCTAAAGCACATTTAACCCTTTTTCTCTATCCTAACATGTAGAACACCGCCATCCTATAAAAAAGAAGACAAGAAATTGGATAAACTTTCAGAAAAGGACAAAGATTTAGCAAAGAAACAGGATCCCAAAGGTGGAAAATCTGAGTCTGTTTCATCCAACTCTGGAAATGATGCTTCGAAGAAAGATGACAGAAAGCACGGGCGTATGTTTTAACTGATTTTCTCATCTCTAAATTAGATAATCTGACTTTGATTTGATCAAGAAGCATATGTCTGTTCTCTCACTTTTATCTTTTTATTTTTCTCTAGGACCAAAGAGCCCAGGCAAGATGGTGCCGATATATCATAACAAAGGAGACTCTAATTTTGGCAGAATGAGACCTTTCAGAAGGGGGGGGAGATACTTTGATAGAGTAAGACTATTCATTTTTTATTTTATTGAATTTAAATGAATTGTAATTGAAAGCTAATTTAAGATCTGTCATCAGAGGATATGACATGAGATTCTGCTTGGTTTTTTTTTTTTTTTTGCAGCCTTTTGTCAACATGAACGTTCAGAGGCGGCCAAAATGGTTGATTCCTCCTGAAGAGGTATAAAACATAGTATTTATCTTTAAAATGATCCTTTCTTAGCTTTTTAAAAAATTAATATATAACTTATACCTTTCTATTTTCCCTTCAAGTTGGAGATGATGAAAGACAAACCGCGTCCTTTTATGAACAAGGGGGAAGACATCCTGCCATTTGAGAAGATGAAGGAGCAGAGGATGCGTGAACGGATGGCTCGTGTGGATCGTGTCCGTAGAGCTGTAGAGTTGCGCAGGTAGTCATAAACACAGTTCATACATGTTGTTGATTTAAAGGTCCCATATTATGAAAAACACATTTTCTCTGGTCTACATATATAAGCTGCTCCTCTCTGAGCCTGCCAACTCCCAGAATGAGGAAAACAAGCGATTCCTGCATGGTCTCTGCAACCCAACCACTGGTAAACAGTGCTCCTCCAGGCTGTTCAGATTCAGCTCCTTTCATTACATAACGAAAGGAGTCATTATCATAGTCCCACCCCTCTGCTCAGTGATAGAAGATATCCGAGAGGGGAGCGTTCGTCCCCGAGGTGAAGTTCGGTGTGTCCAGTGGTGAGATTGCAGTGTTTGGTAATGTCGTCGCTCAGAGCTAGACAAGCAAATTGCTCTGTTGTTGGTTGTAAAAATCAACGTAAATGCATATTCTGTCTCAGCTACAGAACAACAGAACAACAGAAGAGACAGTGGTTGCGTTTCATATTGTAACGATAATGTACCGGCTGCGGTTCGTGTTAGCTTGTATGTGTGTGCAACCCATTTCACATCGGACTGCTTCAGTAACGAGGGTCAGTACAAAGCTGCCTTTGCCTCGACACTGAACCTCATAAAAGGATCCGTCCCAACATCATGGAACGACACACTAACCACTCTGAAACATCCTGCTGCAACCGCAATCTGTACTTCTTCAGGAGCCTCTCCTTCTGGGTCCGATTCTGGGTCAAACTGGTATGGTTGAACGAAAAAATCTCCGAGCCATAGCGATACATCAACCGTAAACATTAGCGCATGCTACCATTAGAACAAGGGGCTTTCTCTCCCTGTGAGTGAGGTAGCAGGCAAGGCTCTCCAAGTAGGCCTCGACAGACGGAGCTTATTAGCATTTAAAGGTGCAGGCACAGAAACAGCCTGCTCTCAGGAGAGCTCAGTAGACCGACTTTTAACACTAGAATGGCCTGATTTCCTAAACTACTAGAACTGGCCGTAAGCGGTCATTTTGACCGCTAGATTTTAAACTCTATAATCTCTTATGTAAATACCCAATTGATTGATGAATACATTCATTGTGTCATGGTAATTTAAAAAAAAAAAATGAAATAACATCAAAATGTATATTTTAACAAGTTTAATTATATACTTATCAACATTCATATCATCGCACATAGTAAACCGTAATTATTGCATATTTACACATGATTTTAATATAAAACTTTTTGATAACAAATAAAGAGCCATTGCGATCACTGGTCACAGTCTCACAGATTACCTCCGCTCTCCTCGCACAGTACCACACATGGGCTTGTGGCATTTGCTGCAAGTGTCCGAAGTTTGGTTCCGTTAGCAGCTCTTTCGGACCGGCACGGCCTCCGTCTCCGTGCTGCCCACCTGGTGCCGACTGCCGCGGCTCCTTTCCCCTCCATGTATTCTGCCCTCAGCTCCTCTGCCAGCTGCTGCAGGACTTTCCTCCGGGCTCTCCTGCTGCTGGTGCGCTCCTTGAATAAGATGCGGGCATTGATCCCAGCCAGGTTGAGGATGTTATTGAAGACCGTCACTGGCCATCTTCCGTACCGCCTTTGAGGGAGTAATAATAATAATAATAATATGGGACCTTTTAAAATGCAGAGGTGTGCGTGTGTCTTAACCCTCTGGCCTTGTTCGTTTTCACTACCCTCTCAGCTTGTTCGTGGCCAAAAATGGCCACCAACAGATTGAGTCTGTAATTTTTGGGATTTTGTATGTTTTTTGCTGCTTTTACTGCATACAATGTTTAATTAATATGAGTTATTGTCATAGGTACAAAAAATTAATTCATTTTAAATTTTTTAACCCCTCAAATGCCAATTTGTTTGCACGATGCGCTTGTTGGAAACTACCACAAAAATGACCACTGCCTATCTTCTCAGTGCTACCGGTTTTTCTTGTATTATCAATAACACAGTCTGAGATATGTAACTGATTAACAACAACATTGATTATTATGCATTGTTATTTTTGAGCAGGGAAGGCAAAGTAGAAAAAACTCCCTCTTAGCTTGTTCCTGGCCAAAAGTGTCCACCTGCTGTTTACATTTCCAAAATGCTATAAAACTAAGATATATATTAAAAAAATGACATTTTTTTTTTTCTAAATTTTTTCATTTGCATCCGTCCTGGTCATGAAAATTTAAATTTCATTAAAATTCTGAATTTTAACCCTTTAAATGCCTATTAGATCACAAAATGCTGATGATTTATAAGGGAGAATGGCACCAAATCACCATGTTTTTACAAAATAATACATGCTACCTGAATTTTTCTTCAACCATCATTGCAGCTTAATGTGTGTCAATAATAAGCAGAATCAATGATTTTTATGCGTCATTAGTTTTTTGTGCAGTGACAGAAAAACATAAAAACTTCCTCTTAGCTTGTTTGTGGCCAATAGTGTCCACCTCCTGTTAACATTTCTAAAATGCTATAAAACTAATACATGTATATAAAAAATTCCACTTTTTTTACTCCAAATTTTTAAATTTGCATCAGTCCTGGTCATGAAAACTAAAATTTCATTCAAATTCTGAATTTTAACCCTTTAAATGCCTATTAGATCACATAATGCTGAAAATTTATGAGGGAGAATAGCACTAAATCACCATGTTTTTACAAAATAATACATGCAACCTGAATTATTCTTTAACCATTATTGCAGCTTACTGTGTGTCAATAATAAACAGTATCAGTGATTTTTATGCTTCATTAGTTTTTTGTGCAGTGACAGAAAAACATAAAAACTTCCTCTCAGCTTGTTCGTGGCCAAACGTAGCCACCTCCTGTTTGCTTACAAAATGCTATACAAACACTATATAGTGAAAATATTTGCTTCTTTTTTTAAATTTGACATCAGTCCTGATCATGAAATCCAAAATATTAATCAATTCCAGAATTTTAACTGGGTGGTTTTCTCATGTAAATCTCCATCCTCCAGGCATAGGAGGTTGCCACATTACAGGTGAACCAGATTTTAATGTCATGCGTTGCAGGTTTGTTGGGGATATATTGTAGATGTCAGTGGTGTGCATGGGGCAGGGGGGCAGTGGCCCAATTGTTGAAAAATGCACACTAAAGTGCCCTCTTGGGTGCCAAAATGAGTTCTAAAGTGCCCTCTTGGGAGCCAAAACGCATGTTGAAGCACACTCTTGGGAGCCAAAACGTGCACTGAACCGCCCACTTGGGGGCCAAAAAGTGCGTTAAAGTGCCCTCTTGGTTGGCAAAACACAACAAACTGCCCCCTTGGCTGGTTAAAACATGATAAAATGCCCACTTGGGTGACAAAATCAGGCGCTGAAATGCCCTCTTGGGAGCCAAAACGTGTGCTAATGTGCCCTCTTCAGTCGCGAGACCTTTTTCTGCTCTTCGCCCCAGACTTTCAAAAGGTCTGTGCACGCCACTGGTTGAAAATCCACAATGACCTATGAATGCAACAAGCTGCTCATCAACACACACATCAACCCCTGGATTGAATAAGAGGGGGAGGCAAGCCACCCACTTTTCCCACAGGATGCGAAATGCAGCGAGTTTATCATTCCTGAAGCCTCCTGGATGGGAGAGCCTGTCATCAAAGCAGATGTTAGCGCTGATCTGAGTGAAGCTGTAGAGGAGCATTGTAGCGCGAAACATGGCCCGTCCTGTCTTGGCATCCCACATGCCTCGTGTTGCTTCATGTCTTGAACGGTAAACGCCGGCCAGAATAAGAATTCCAATGTAGAATCTTACCCCCACTTCATCCACATCCCTCCAATCCTCACACCTTCACCTCCCATGCAGGTTTGTGTTGGTGCACAGCAGCTGAATGATCTCCTCTGTTAGGTCAAAGGCAGACCTCATGTTGATGATGTGGGCAACTGTATACAGGGTGGGCCCTGGGGTGAAACCAGTGGATACTGGATTGTGGTGCAGGGTCTCTTCAGCAATGGGAAACCACATCATTTTCCCATGACGAGACATCCGCTCACCCGCCAGCTCCTCTGTCTCTGCCATCAGCTGATCGGCCTCCATCAATGTGTCTGTACCGTCTTCTTCCCCTGAGGAAGAGGAATCAGGCACTGGCTGGAAGTTGTCATCAGTGGTGTTGCTGTCATCCTCTGAGGAAGGTGTCCCATCATCTTCAGGAGAGGACGTGTCCTCATCTTGGGTAGAAGATTTCTCCTCCTCAACTGCAGAGGATTTCTCCCAATCTTCACTCTCTGAGCCCATCCAATACTCAAGTGCTTCAGTCAGGCAATGTGACCTTCTCGCCAGATAAAGAAGGACCTGGGAGCTGATAGGCTCACTTATAGCATTAGTACTGACTGCACCTGCATAAACTCCAGGACAGATTTATAAACAGTGTCAGACTTTGTTTTTGTTTCCCCAGAGGCCAGGGGTCAAGATGACCTGTGATCTTTTTTTTTTTTTATGAGAGCAGCTATTTGAGTGTGTAGGGGCTATTGTGTAGTTGTGTGTGGCATTTTTTTATGAAAAGACCAAAGCTACAGGTATTTTCAACCTGTGCATCACAGCCAGGTTTGCCTTTGAAACTCAAAGCTCAATAACCTGTACCACGAGAAATTCACTGAAACTTGGAGGTACGATACACTATAATTCACTTGCCACTTTATCTTGCCAATACATATTTGCACGCACATCATTACCTGACATCCTTAGGATCACACCTATGTCAAAATTGTGTCATTCATTTGCTCCATTGGAGTGCAGGAAGCCATCCTGCGCCACTAGTGGAAACTAAGAATGTTACCTGAAATTGCTCCAAAGCCCAAAAATGGACAAATGACATAATCTGGTAGAAAACATTAAAAACTAAAATTTTCAAGTGTTGAGTCTAGAATGAAAGCCATTTTACCTAAATTATATGATTTTATACTGTAAATCACAAGGAATTAAATAATGTAGTTTTCATGGGTTTCAATTGGCCAAAAGTGTCCACGATCGAGCTATAAGGAACAATTGTAGATAAACAGTATAAAACTGACATATTTAAAGAGCAGGTTTTGAAAATTAAAAGATCAGGCAAAAATGCACACCCTTGGGAAATATCATTCCATTTGCATTAACACAGCTAAAATGATCAACAAAAAGGAAGTGAGGTGGACACAAATGGCCAGCATAGAGTCCAGAGGGTTAAGAATGTTTCCAAATTTCTACGAAATTTCTTGTTTTTTTCCCTAAGGCGTCGTGAAATTGCTGAACGAGATCGTCGGGAGCGTGAGCGTGTCCGTCTCTTGCGTGAGCGAGAAGAACGGGAGAATCTCCTCCGGGAGCGCCAGAGACTGGAGATGGAGAGACAAAAACTGGAAAGGGAGCGCCTAGAGAGGGAGAGGCTTGAGAGAGAGAGAGTCCGTATTGAGCAGGTACATGAACAAATTTACTTGCTTGTCAAAGTTAACACTTTTTTGCAGCCAGATGTTCAGGCGTCCATGCAAGCTCCCCTTCTCAGTGTTTTAATGATTGTGTCAAACTGTCGTAGTCCAGGATTTAAGGTGCGCAGAAGGAAAAAGCAGCTGTTTCTATTACTGAGAATAAGTTAGTCTTTAATTTATTTGTAATCTACCACACTTTTTTTTTAGAAAGTATTCAATGACACTAACAAAATCACACAGTCTGCCTGTGATTGCGTTAGGACACCCAAGTCTCTATCATTAATCCTAATTAAATATTGTGTCTTTCAGGAACGGCGTAAAGAGGCAGAGCGCATGGCACGTGAACGCGAGGAGCTGCGGAGGCAGCAAGAGCAGCTCCGATATGAGCAAGAAAAAAGAAACAATCTCAAGAGAGGCCGTGAAGTGGAACACGGGTATTTACACTCAGTTTTTGTCCTTTAGCAGTTTTGTGGTGTTATTATAAATAAGATGATGATTGATCATGGAACGAAACTGAACTCAAGTGATTATACACTTCATAAAAAAGTTAACAGAAAGCTCCCTGATAAGATCCAAAACACCTGGTAATGGCCAAATGCTGGTAAAAAATTAGTGGATATATTTGTTAGTGGGCATCATTAAACTAGTCACCATTTTCTCTCAGGTATGTTAATTTTGAGTGAAATAAAACTGTAGATTCTGTTTGGGCTACATGGTGACTCCACACTAATTTCCTTTCGACTGTTCCTACTGCCTTGTAATGATTGGACTTTCCTGGTCTCTAATTAACCAACATTCATAATGCACAGTATACATCTATAATATAGATTCAGATGGATCTTGATCAGCTTTTTCAAGATATTATTTTTTCTTCTTGTATGTCATTTTTTCCAATGAATTGTAGCTTAACAGGTTTGTTTTGTGGCTCATTGGCTGCGAGGGTGAACTTTACACCAAGCAATCACCCTCTTCAAGCAAGAAAAATGTTGTGTTTAAATAGAAAATATAAATAAACAATACCACAACACATCGTGAACATTGACAGCCCTAAGCATTGCTGATCAAATCACTCATGAGATATGTCTGTATTGTGTCAGTCGCAGAGACGACTCCTATTGGAATGGCAACAAGAAGATGCAGTCTGAGTCTGATGTCCGTTTGAACCAAGGCTCAAACTTCAACCGCCAGCAGAACCGCTTTTCGAACTTCAATCCCAGAGAGAGAGGTCGTTTTCCAGAGGCTGCTGCCGAGCAACCAAACACGTATGACAGGTACAACTAAAGCAATCCAACATTATGAGTTACAAGAGGCCTTATTTAGGGAAGAAGACACTGTAGGAAGATGCAATAATATAAAAATATTGACGTCTGTATTAATCAGTGTCAACCAGTCACTGGGACATTTGAACAAAGCCATAGTTGCCAGTCAAAATTAAATTGTATTACAAAAATGTAGGTTTGTTCAGGAGATTTTATTTCATATTAAGTGTAACATTTACTTCCAGATGAAGATAGTTTTCAGAATTTAGAACAGGGTGCAAGGTAATCTGTGTGCATCATGAAAATGTCAACTGAGAAACAAAGGTTTTCAGAACAGACGCAAGTGTGTTTATACTGAGTATTTTTGGCTAAACAAGTTAACCATTTTATGCTGTGTCTTTCTAATTTCACTTTTTGTGATGTGACTAATCCCACATTTTTTTCTGTTAAGACGTAACCGGTTTGATGGTGAGCCAGAGGCGAAGAAGAGTCGCCCTGCTCCTCACAGAGAGAGCTCTGGCTTTGAGCGTTACCCCAAGAACTTTGAAACGGTCCGCAGAGCTGAGCCACCTCCTCCTCCCCGCACCGAACTCCGCGACACAGACCGCAGAGACAGAGATGAGAGGCGGCCTGTGCCCATTCATGATCGCCCTATGGGAGCCAGAGCTACAATGCCGAGCATGTCGCACAACCGTTCACCCAGGGATGGAGGGCATGGATGGAAGAATGATGGCGGCATAAACTCCAACAAGGGAGACTTGAGGTATAAAATAATGCAGTCTTATGAGAAGCATTATTGGGTGCATGTTTTTTATTTTTTGTTTCCTCCATTAATTGAAAGCAATTTTTTTTGTCCTCTTTTGTATCTGTAATGCTGGGTTGAACAGAGGACCTATGCGCATGCGTACAGAGCGACCAGGCAGAGACGGCCCAGGTCCCTCACTTAGAGGAGGCTCCTCAAGCAGCCGTGGACGAAGCAGCTTTAACGAGCGAGACTCAAGACCCATGGTGATGAGCAATCAGGTTAGCTTACCCTCCTTCTAAAAGCATGAGTGCAAATCTGAGGTCCTCCTGTACTTATGTTACAGGAGATTGACCGGTCATTCAAAAAATACTGTCATTGTAAAATGTTTGATGCTTATCTTAAAGGTCCTTTTTTTTGTCCATACGTTAGCAGCTTGAAATGGGACATGACAAATGAGACTAGCCCCATCTGTCATTACTTTGCCTGCACAATTCTATGATCAATCTGTTGATTAATACTGCTGTACCGTGGATTTATTTTGTGAAGGTCATTTTTTCACGCGGTCCAAAGAAATTGACTAAAGGCACGTTGTCGAGTGCCTCTCTGTGCTCCGCTAACGATAGTTTAGAAATGCAGTGTTTGTATTTTTAGCTCATCAATAGTAAATATTATCTTTTTGAATTTTCTCTTCTGTTTCTTCAGCCATTCTCCTCTGGACGACAAGTTGTGGTGGAACGTCACAACCGGGAGCAGGGAATGAGGAAGGAGTGGCACGGTGGATCAAGCTCCCAGGAAAGGGGCTTCCCCGATAATCGCAGATTGGGAGACAGCCGGGGCAGCATGATGGCTCCTTCAAGGTATACCAAATTTTATCAATAAAGGCCGACCAAACTGCCTGACCCTGTTTTCAGCCATCTTAGACTTTGCCTCTGTTTCTCTCTCTGCAGTCACTCTTCATCTGGACTGAACCGAATTGTACAGATCACCAGCAGCTCCATTCCCAGCAGTAGCAATGTGGGCGGGTTCAAGCCCTACAAAGGAACACCGCGGCAGTTTTAACTGCAAACAAAAGCTGAAGACTTTTCCGAACTTTTATTTGTAGGATATCAACAGTTTTAGGTGGCACGTTTGCAGCCACGAGGTTGATGACACTATTTTATTTTGTATAGACCAGTGTTTACCTCAGTGTAGGGTTTTTCTGACAGTTCTGCTGTAACTTTTGAGTAACCCTGTGCACATGTTTTACTTATATTTAGGAAGATGTTGTACAGCCCTAGGTCTTTGTAACAAGTTTTCAAGTGATATTACCAACGTCTACGCTACTTGAGTGTTGTATGTACATTTTCAATAGCCTACTGTCACACTCAGTTTTCCAGTGAAATAAGTCTTATTTTAGTGTATTATAGTGCTCATGAAGTGATAGCAATCATTTGGCTGTTTCTCTGTGAGGAAACGGATGACATTATTTTGAGAAGTCATACTTTGTGTGGATTTCCTGTTTTGTAAAGTTTAGATGGATTTGCTAAAACAGTGTCAAACTGTAAACTAGCCTGCATTGTAGCAAAATACCTCTCACAGGCCTTGAGTTGAATAACATACAGGTCTGTGTCTGAAATAAATACTGGGTTTTCAGTCTGTTACAGCAGGGCACTCTGGTTTTGTGAAGGAACCACAACACTTGTTTTTATATTTGCTCATTGTTGTTGTTATTCTGCAGATTTACTGACATCTGGCAGTCAAATAATGTCTCACATTTCTGGTACTTTGGATTTTTCTGTCAGTTCACAACCATATTCCATATTGCTTTCTCAGTTGTTTCAGTTTTTTTTCTTAATTAAAAAAAAAAACTGTAATGAAGTTGTTTGTCTTTTACACTTTTGACCAGCACATCTAGATCCACACTGCATGTACATAAGACTGTCACATACACCAGTCAGAATGGGTTGATAAAGCTTGATTAAATTCCTGAAGACTGACTTAGAATGGTTTGTGCTGATTGTAGCATCATTGTCTCCTCTACATCACCTTCTTTGCATTGTCCTCGTCCCCTTTACCATCCGGTACTATGCTCAAAGCCATGTGTCGGCTTAATTATTTGCCGGAAGAAAAACCAGTACTCTTTGGAATGATCCTGTCTGGTATGAGTGTCAGATTGGTGGGATTGTTTGATGAAATGGGATTTACGTATATTAGGAATTTATACCATGTGAGCATTATATAAAAAAACAACTGAAGATTTAAGATGGGACCAATGCAAATAAGCTCCTTGCACATGTGTTGCTACATCTTCCTGTCTCATCTCAGACTGTATAGAGCATGTCAGTCCATTTTTGAAACCTTATTTTAGAGTTGGTGGGTAAACAGAAGACCCTTCTCTGATAATGTCATTGTTTGGTGTGGCCCCCTGGATGTCCCTTGCAATGGATGCAATACTTGTATATAATAGCTTCCTGCTCTCTGCTAGAGGGATTCTCTCCCCCCAAACATACAGCCGATGAATTAGAGCGGTGTCACATCCACCAAGAAAAAATGTCCACCATAGCATGGCAGTTCGAAGCATTTTCTTTTTTTGTCCATTACTTATCTTGATTTCACCATTAATTATTTTTACTTTTTATTTAATTCTTGAACATTTCATAATATATAAATATATATATTATATATAAATATATAATATATATATAAATATATCTATTTTTATATATATATATTTTTATATATATATAAATATATATATATATATATATATATATAAATATATAAATATTAATATATATATATATTTATTTATTTTTTTTATTTTTTTTAGATGATCCATGTAATCAAACATGATTTCATTACAAATCACAACAAGGACAACTATTGATCTTAGTCTTTTATTATCCTGGTACTTCTAATCAGGTTGAATGTCCCTCGTCTATAAGGCATTTTGTTATATATATATATATATATCACCACATACAATATGTGACTGTAATGTGAAAGGCTACATACATTATTTGGTCATTTATGTAAATAGATGAACATTGAAATCAACACAAATGAGTAACCTCCCGTATTCACAAACACCTTCCTTCCTTCTCGCTCGTATGTTTTATGTGAATTATAAATATAATGGGCCGTACAGTGGAGATGATTTTATCGGGGAAGTTAATAATTAAAAGTTTTTTTTGTTTTTTTTTGTCACTCAGCCTAAATTTTTCAGTCCACACCATACATGCACCACAAAGTAAAATCTGGGAGTTCGATATTGCGTTAAAGAAAAAAAAACTCCCTTCAGCAGTCTGGATGTGTCTCACAGAACAAGAATAAATGCTTTCCCTCTGCTACATAGATGACGACGCTCAAGCCTTATAAAGCAGCCTTTCCCTTTTTTTTGTGTTCGTGAAAGTTTGTTTGAAAAGTTGTGTAGTTAAATGATGGACTGGAAAAAGACCGACCTGAATTAGGGGTGCACCTACACCATTTTTTTTTGCTGACTGGGTCAAGTACCAGTGTTGTCTACATATTTGCCGTACTTTGTAGAAAAACTGCCTCAAGTGACACCCATCGTTCCGTTGTTGTAGTTCATATCTTTGTCACCATCTGTGAGCTGTGTGCTGGTACTCAGGCCTTGGTACGGGTAGCCTTTTGTCTGGTATAGGTGTACCACTAACCTGAATATATCAAATTGCAGCAAGTTCTATTGACGTGGTACTATTTATTTATTTATTTTTTCAAACAAATTTAAGCCAGAACATTTCGACAGCCCTTTCACACTTTTACAAATTCATATTATTCAGCTGGCTTAAGCTACCGCTACCCGCTTGAGATAATTCTTTTGGCCAGTTTTTTTTTCTTTTAAAAGGTACCCAAAGAACAATAGCACTCTTGCACAATTTTTTTTTATGTTTTGTATAAAATGAGGTATGTTTCTCTTCTGTTAGTGCATATCAATGTAACAGTGCAAAACCAATTACGACGACTATTTGTTCAACGACCACCTTGTCAAAACACAATTTTTTTTTTTTTTACAGCATTTACCCCACCGTCACTTTTACAAGGCATACAAGAAAAACAAAACAAAACAAAACAAAACAAAACAAAAAAAACCACTTTGAGACACTGAACACACAATATCCTTCTGATCAATTCATCTTTAGGAAACAAGGGGCATAACGAACACGTTACAACGGAAATATAAAGTTCTAGGAGTAATAACGATGAGGGATGGCAAGCTAATGCACAGTAGTTAATCTGAAATAATAATAATAATAATAATAATAATAATAATAATAATAATAATAATAATAATAATAATAATAATAATAATGTGTGGCATGTGTCACTCTGCGCTCTTTTTCACTCACACAAAACCTTTTTTCCAGGTCATCTCAAACTGCCCTAAGTGAAGTTTCATTTCTTAAACTTCCACTGGAATGTCTAATCAGCATGTTCACTTTGACGGGCCGAGACATAAATGAGGTGATACTCGCAAACAAAACAAAAAACGACAAAAATAATAGCTCAATGTTGCCAGACCCCCTCCACACCCCACCCGACCTCTTGCCTTCATCTTATGATTACACATGTTATTTATTCAAGCTACATGACAAAAAACAAAACAAACTGCTGAGGCAATGAGAAGTGTACATAATTAACAATGTTCCTTGTGTGCGAGGAAGTTTCATTTTTATTTCCCATCAGGTAGTTAACACAAGAAGAGCAGCTTGATTCATTGTTCTTTTTAGTGTGAAGTTCAACAATGAGGGTCTTAAATAAAATAGTGTTGAGTCCTTCGAAGTGTTGAAATAGCCGTTGCGTGCACACATACATATGCTTAAAAGTCGTGACTGAGAAAAGTGACTGCAGGCCCAGGAACTGTGCCGATACATAAAAGACACTCGAGGATATGTCCCTTCAGAAAGTGTATTTCTGATGTGAAAAGAAATGCATGGATTGTCTCATTCTGCTAACACGCCTGTTTCCTTTTTGTCCTATAAATAAGGTTTGAAATGTCGTAAGGCGTCATATATATATATATATATACAAAACGTAGCCTCGTTGAACACACGCGGAGCTCAAACTCCAGCCATCGCACAAAGAGCCCATAAGAAAGGGTTCCCACACAGTAGGTAGCCCGCTGCCTCTATGTCATTGTCCTGTCCTGACGTTCCATTTGTCCTCGCTGAACAAAACTCGCAAGCACTGCGAAAAGACCTCCTCTGACAACAGTCTCCCTCAGTCTGTAACAGAAGGCTTGAGTCAAGGCATCCAATTGGAATGTATAGATAGAAAAGTTTCTGCGGAGGCAGTCCCATGGTACAATAATGGCACGAACCGCTAGCTAAATCCATTATAAGAATGCATCAGGTAAATATGTACATCATGTGTTTGCTGCAGTGAAATGCACACAAGTTAAAAAGTGAGACCACAGAATTGCAGCGTTCAGAATGTAAATCCTGTTCCACCCCGGAGAGCTCGATTTGTGAACTTATAACAGAAGAATCTCCGCCTCTCAGGCTAATGTAACTTTATCCAGCATGAAAGAAGACAGGAAACTCGAAGCTCCTGTTGTGTAGATCTTGACCTCACAGATTTGGACTGTGTAAAAAGGAAAGGTTCACTAAAGATAATTGAACTTTCCCAGTATAGAGGAATCTTACATGCAAATTGCCGAATTCTGTGGCATTTCCTTTCAAAACCTGGAGATCGTGTTAGTGCCTGCATGCACGCTGCACATCTTCAGGAGCAGAGACTATCAGAAAGAAAAAAAAAGGGCCTTTCAGAACTATCATACACTCTTAACTGGCTGCCATCTAATCTGCCAGAAGCTAAATCGTGTCTCACACAGGAATCATCAGATTCAGACAAAAACTCTTGTCGATTAAATCTGCGACATGAATCCCTATTTGCCCGTTCCAAACGTGTTTTTTTTTTTTTTGTCTGAATCAAAACATAAAAAGACATTAAAATCCAGAATGTGTAGCTCAACTAAAAAGTTTGGGTCGTTTTCCAAATCGAAACTTGTCACACCAGCGACGCTCAGTAAATGAGACGTGTATACCACATAGCACACGTGTACTGTAGACACCATACACATAAAAAAAACACACACACACACGTTCACATTCAGACAGAGCAGAACACAACACTGCCATACTCTGGTAAGGCAAATCTGAACAGGGCAAGCTGTGATGAGTGTTGTTAGGTAGCTACAGTATCTGGAAGCTATCTGGCAATAATTAACCCTTTAGGCTCACGGTGTCTCGGAGGGGACACGAATAGTGTTACATTGATTTCCAACAGGCAATAATATGAGAACGTCCCTCTCAGCTTAAACAAAGAAATAAAACCTCTCGCGAAAGCTGCACACGTACATAAATAAAATGAATGAATCTTGGCATCTATCTTAAAAAAACAAAAAACAAAAAAAAAAACAGCTGGGTCTGTTTATATATACCTTTTGTAAAAAAAGCTTATAAGCTGCAGTAACAAAAAGTGGATGAAATTAATGGTTTCTTTCTTTTTTTTTTCGAAAAGAAAGCGGTGAGAGGGTGACATTTTGTTTCTTCAGATTACGTCTTTTGATATAAAACATACCACCCCGAATAAAATTGACCCCACATCACAAATATAGTGCACTGTGCAACTTGTAATAAAGTTTGGCCAACTCTATGAAAGATACGGGGTAGTTGTCGTTGTAGTGTCCCTGCCTCTGATGTCCAGGTTCCACTGAGGAGAGAGGATAGCAGGCACCAGTGGTTTGGGAACAGCAGATCCTGCGTCAGTTTCGTCGCGCCTCTCCTCGAAGGTCTCCTTCCCTTGTTTGTCGTCAGGCTGGGGGCAGCGCGTCTGTGTGTCCATTCCGAGGAGAAACTGATGCTGTCCCCTTTCTCACAGATAAGCAAATGCACAAAACACCCACACGCACACTCACACAGACACGCTCTATGTTACAAAATAACACATTTGTCTTTATCCTTCGACTCTTTCTTGGCTTTGCGCTCCCCGCTGGAGGACTGTTTCCCCGGGCTGGGTGTGGCTCCGGCTGCTGCCGCCATCCCAGCGCCGGCCGCCGCTCCACCTGCTCCTGCACCTCCTCTGTCCGCCTCGTCTCCGTCGGCAGGCTCCTGCTGCCGCTGCTGCACAAACAGGACCACAGGGCAGAAAAGTGTACTGTTACAGATGTGTGTTTATTTCAAGTAATGCTACTTATTACTGGACACCGGAAAAAAAACAACAAATGTTATTACCATTATTTTTATGTCTTGATTGAAAGTCTCTATAATGATGTAATTTTAAAAGGTGCTCAATATACTTTTTTTTGTATTAATCTGAATGGCCAGAATAGCTTATATTTGATAGTTACTAACAACAATTTACAACAATTTGAGAATGTTTTGCACTGCAGCAGATGGCAATTCCAGTGATGTACTTGTGTATTTGCACATAGAGCAGGCAAGTGAGATCAGATCCATAGTGGTCACTCGAGACGGCCTAATGCCAGGTGTGAACTGCCAAGCTGTCTCTTTGTGATCGGATCACCATAGACTCGTGTTCATCCCAGGGATAAACAGCCTCATAGTTTATAATGATGCTGTGCAGAGAGCATGCAGAAGTTTAACAGAGGAGAGCGGCAGATATAAGGTAGATGTTCCTGTTGACAGAATTGTAGAGAAAAAACGCCACGCTTCAGCTTCACGTTCAAATAAGCATTTAATATCCCGTGGACACATCTGTTCATATTCTCATGCTTTCTGTTTCAAGCTCGTCCACATGCTCGCTCTCTCTCTCTCTCTCTCTCTCTCTCTGTCTGTCTCTGCTTAGAGTCTACATCACAATTATCAACTGGTGCTGCAGCACCCTCAGTACCTGGGCAGGTCCGGGGACAGTGGTTGTGACCTTACAGTAAAGTTGCAGCATTATGAAAGAAAAGAAAAGAAAATCCCTTTTCAGCCCTAATGCCTCACTTTATGACTCAAACTCTCTGATGCACACGTCCATCTGTTTTCAAACGGCAACATATTCCCTATGTGCAACACTAAATGCCCCACTTTGTTCAAAGTCCTACGTCTCCTCCCTCCCCCACCAGCTTCTATCTCCCTCAGCCCCTCCCTCCCCACCTGTGCCTGTGCTGCTGCTGCAGCTGCCGCCGCCGCCGCCTGCTCTTGCTCTTGCTCCTGGTAGTACTGCGAGGCTCGTCGGTCCTCCTCTTCCTGGAGCTTTTTCGCCAGCTCTAGGTCGCTGATGCCCTCGGGGAGCTGTTCCCACTGTAGGTCCTGGCTTTGCTGCTCCTGCTGCAGCGACAGCGCCATGAGATAGTCCTGACACACATGAACAAAGAGGGAGAACGGCTTGATAAGCAAAGCTTTAATTGCGACGCTTAGGTCTATATCGTGCAATTATGCAATAACTGGGCCATTTGTGTCCGTCTTTATTCATTTACATTTGTTACAATATTTTTTTTGCAGTAATTAGCTTTGGTGTAGTTGGCAACATCTAATTCATGCTGGTGTTAGCCATTGTATTACATTCAGTATCCTCTATTATGTTATGTAATTTGTCACTGCAAAGACCCAGTTCCACCCTCTGGGACCCTTACAAGTTTCCTCCAATCTAACTGAATTGATTATGACTGCAGAAAATTGCCTGAATAGATTTTTTTCTCACCAGCGCTATCTGGTAGATAAAGAGGGGCTGGGCCTGAGTAAGCAAAGAGAATAAAAAGTAATAGCCCCCATGCTCTTGTCTGGTCTGTGTGTGTGGGAGCACGGCAGACAATTTGTCAGCGGGCTCCGTGTCTGGACCACTCCAGCCAACAAATGAGCAGACAGCTGTGAAACCAGTAAATATACCCAAGAGACATAATCCCAGTACGGCGTGGAGACTGTGTGGTACAGCAAGGCATGGATGAGAACAGAGGGGCGGCTTTTCAGGCTGTTGTGTGTGTCTAAAAAGCTGGTATGAGGAGCTGGAACACGTGTATTATTGAGGAACTTCACTTTTTTTAGTTTGTCTGGTCCGTCTTGGGTTTTGTGGCGCACTGATGGTGCGAAAGGCACGTCATGATTAAGCACAGAGTGGTTTTTGGAGTGGTTAATCGCCGCGCTCAGACCTGGTCTATCTGATCCTGCTGGCCTCGGTACACGGTCTCTGGATCGGACGGAGGCCGCAACCGGAACTCGGAATCGCAGAAGTTTCCGTCTCCGTCGACGTTGTGCAGACTCTCCCAGACGACCTTCTCCTCCGTGAGGAAACCTTGGTCTGTAACCAGGAGGTACAGCTGGCCCTAATGAAAAAAAAAACAAAAACATTAACACATTACATACACACATCTTATCTCGGTCATACTATATATACACATGCACATACATGGGTACATACCCACACAATCTGTATATGGTTGTTTTGAATGTGATTGTATCCACGTAAGTCTGCAGCTGAGTGATTACAAGAGAACTTAGGCTGTCATGATGCTTTGTCTGAGGGTTATAGGTGATGCACGCAGCTTTGCTTTCATTGGCAACTGTAGACTGGTATTAAAAAAAAAGTAAGTAGGCGCCACTTCCCCTCCTGTAGATAACAGGAAAGGTCTGCCCCCCCCCCGAGCTGCAGTGATATGGTGAGCCAGCTGTGGGCATGAGGACTGCTAGAGACGGGATGCAGATGTGTAAAATTGTAAATCTGTGGTACTTAAGTATGTACTTTTCATCAGTTTGAAAAACGTGTTGAAGCAAGTCTGTAGTAGCGGTGGTAATAATTAAGAATGTTGAAACAGTGAAAAATTACTCAGAGGATTAGTTAAAAAATATAAGTAAGCTATTGAAGTATTTCTTACTGCATAGCCCTCAGTGAGGCATTTAATTGAAGCAAATTCATCATGTTTAGCTCACGGACAAATGTAGTTTTGCTGGTAATCTGTATGAACATCTGCAATATAACAATAATAAATTGATGACATTTATGCGGGTTGCTGCTTGTGTAGAAATGCCCATTAAAGACTCATTAAATGCACTTGAAACAAGTGCGTTTTATGATGAGTTAATGAGGCACTTCAGCTTGTCTTGGAAGAAGAGAGACTCGAGGTGAGACGGTCGACGGTTGTTTTTTTCTCTTAAGTAAGGAGCATAGGCCTGAGAATATGTCCTTTTTTGACATTTTGAGAGTTTATTTTGTTTACTTGTTGAAATAAGTAGCAAACTCGAGGCTTTTACAGCTCTAGATGAAACTCGGGGGGACTATCAGGCTATCGCCTCTCATGAATACAAAGTGGCATTAGACAGAATTGGCCAGCGGATAGCTGGTTAACATTGCTAACTTCAGCAGACAAATCTGCAACACAATACATTGATGGCATATCGTCAACACTGATGTCGCTTCTTCACAGTTGATTTCTTTTGTTATTTTAACTGCAATATCTTACAAACTACTCCTTTAAGGCCAACCTTAAATTCTCTGATTTGTGTCTGAAATGTTTTTTTGCAGTGAAAAAAGGTGCATTTATTACATTACAATCCTTAAAATTGCTCATATTCATTCTCTCTAATTTAATTCCAGAATATACAAACATTTTTCACTTCACAAGTTTCACTGCTGGACACAAGACGTCTCCTACTTCACTTTAAAGTTCCTTCTCAGTGTGTTCACACTGGAGGATTCCTGTTTCCATGTTGCACTTGATTATGGGATCGTTCTACGCGGCGAAGCTCAAACATTCAACTGGAACAGTTTTGACTGGAGGGTTTATTTAAAATGTTCTATACAAAACACAGTAGTTTGTTCCTGTTAAAGCAAAGGGCTTCAGGGCACTTGTCACTGACAAAAGGGCCAGTTCGAAACACATGTGACCTATTTAAGTTGCTGCAAATTCCACAGTGACCTCCATGGCACGCAACTTTCGATCGCACTGATGCGAATGAGGCAAATGAGGAAGTTACTGTGTTTACCTTGTACTTGATCATGGTGCTAAAGTGGTTATTCCTGAAAAAGACGCAGAGCTCTCCCTCCTGTACAGTGGACGTGAGCTCACATAAGCCGTGGTACGTCAGCTGTGTGGCTGTGCTGTTCAGAAACTGCTCTGCTACGATGCCTGGGAAGAGAGGGGGGGGAGGAAGAAATGTACAGGAGAACAAAGAAGGAGAGACTGAATTTGTGATTTATTAGCAATGGACCCATACTGAGTTTCACTTGAATATTTTATTCCACCTTTATGTTTTTCTTCAAGTTCCTGCTTTTTGCAGAATATACAGACTGAGATTTCAAACTGATTTGAAAATGTGTGGTGAATTTTTTATTTTCAATAAGCTTCGACTGTCACGATTTTAAGGAGTTCTGAAGAGAATCATTTAGCTGAGAAAGATGAAAGCACAGGTTTCTTTCTTTTCTCTCATATGAACTCCTTTTGATTTACAAATATTTTTATTGTCAGACCACAGACCACTGGATGAGTCATCTGCACTACAATCAAAGAAAAATCCTTACTCATTCATGAACATAGGTCACTGTTTGGAAAACATGTCGGAAAACTGTTCCGTAATGTCTGTAGCAGCGTTCTGACTGCGTGCTGCTGAGAGTGGTCACAGTTACTATAGTGAACTCAATATAGGCTGAGAGACAGATGGCGAGAGACATCTGTAAGACAGAACATTCAATTTGGAGCAAACACACACAGAATCAGAGCGATTCTCGAACAGATAGAGAGGCAGTCGACTGCAGAATGAGCCACAACTTGTACAGACGGACGGAGAAGAAACTAACTCTTCAATACTTAATATTTAATATTTAAGTGCTCGTAAGCATGACAACAAAACTCAGAGACAGATGTTTCATTTTCTCAGAATATCAGACCATATTTAAGCAGTTTCAAATTAATTTCTTCCAGTTTTTATGTGTAGATAACCATTACAAATTGCTTTTATTCATCATTTCTTTGCTACAAAAGCAGCAACACAATAGAAATGAGTGAATTTCCCGTGTCCGTCTCATCGTCTACTGAGGCTTCGGTGTGTTGACTTGGCAGCAGCCCAGCAGACAACTACTCAGGAAGCTCAGTGTTGAATGAGCAAATATTTTTAGTGGAGAAGTCACAGACAGCTGGTAAGAAGACTGTGGAAGTAGGTCATTTGACGAGGGGCCACATGTACGTCCTGGTTTTATTTATACTTGGTCACTCAAGCTATGCTGCACTTGAGCAAATATGCTACGTTAAGGTGAAAGAAAATGTCTCTTTCTCCACTCGCGAGCACACTTCGGGGAAAAGAAAAGAGATGCGGGGGGGGGAGACAGGAGGCGAGTTGGGCAGGTCAGAAAAGTCTAGAATGAAGAGAGAGGCACTCACCTTCCCCTGCCAGCTCACTGTTGTCTGACTGTTTGCAGGATATTATCTTCTCCACCAGCTGGTTGTAGCTGCAATTGCCCACTGCCTTGACAATGTCATGCATCTGCAAACAAAGATAAAAAACTGTGGGAAAGAACATTCACCAGGCTTTTCTGCTGTTCTTACTCAAAAACACAGCAGGTTTATAAAAAATGTATACTAGAGAGGAAGACTCTGGTGACGAGGGGTTCATTCTGAAGCTATCATCGCTGTGCAGACTTGATTCCTATTTGGTACAGTCCAACTGAACTCTGCTGCATTTGATTGTTAACTAGGATCCTATGAACACATTCATTTGAGCACTTGATGACAGAAGTGCACACAGACCACCTCAGGCGGTGGTCCAATTCCAAGAGAAGTCTGGAGGTGTTTGTTTTTGGTTGGGAACACAAACTGGACCGACTACAGACCTGTGTGGGACTACATGTCAAATTAGTAAGAATTCAAAAACTACTCTTAAAATGCAAATGCAGTAATTTATGCCACCTTGGGTCTCTCAATCAAAACAGTAAGAAAATGCAAAGTTTAATGACATTGCTAAGTAGGGTCGGACAATGGGAGTCTGTTGTGACTCAGGCGGAAATGTTCATGGACAAATATTAAAGACTTAGTTTTGTTCAGTCACATTCGCCTACTTACTTTCTCACTCTCTGACCCATCATCTGAGCCACGTTCTGTTCCACAGTGTACATAAACACTGCTCCCTACGCCCTGCTTAGGGAATGTCAGTTAAGGCAACTTCCCTCAACAACATTCCACCATGCAAAACACCCTGCAATGTCACTGCTTCCTCTGTTAAGGTAAACACCTTAGTCACTGCTACAGGGGAAATTCAAATATTGAATATATCTTTAAATAAAGACTGATACATTGGATTATATAATTTTAAAATACATTTGATTTGATTAATTTGAATTGAGTATTTTCCAAGATAAAGCCTACAGTGTCATTTCTAAAGAAACTACTATCATGTGTGTGTTTAGGGACTATTATGAGATGTCGATGATTTAAAGATTATTGTCTCCTAATAGTTATATTATGTAATCCCATAATGAATGGCACAGGAAATTAATGCCAGGTCTCCTGCACCCTGTTGTCACCGTTGTCAACCTTACATTTCTCAGGTAAAAAGGAACAAAAATACGGAAGCAGTTAAAAAGTCAACAATAGCTTGCTCATCTTTGAAAAGTGAGAGAACTACTAAAATAAATAAGTAATAAAGCAATAAAAATAATACATATTATATGAGTATTGTCATTTGTAGATAAATCAGGAACTTAAATATTCACATCAATAATGATAAAGTGAGTTACAGCTGAGCTTGATTGTTTGGCCACAATGACTGATGGGCAATCTTGCTTATCAACTGCCGGCGAAGTGATGAACCGTTCTTCAATCCTTCCCTCCGCAGTTCTCCTTTCCTCTTCACTGAGCATTTTCGACTCCCTACTTAACATGGCTGAGTACCCTGTGCATTCCCCCCTCGCAGGGACATACTATGAAATGTTACATATCATGTCTTTTACACATTTGCTAATTGTGGGGACTGCTAAGAGCGTGATCTTCTTTGTAATCACCCAAAATCATTTGGTAACCATGGTAACATGTATTAGCAAATGTAGAGATTATTTTAGAGCAACTACTGTATCCTTTTCATTTGATACAAGACACTGGGATTTCCTCCTGTTTTATCTGTCTTTTTTTTTTAAATTAACATAAAATAAAATGGTAAAATATCAATCATGACTAACAATGCTCATAACCATCTATTTATAACGTGCAATAAGGTTCAGTAAAGCCGAATAACCAGAATTTGATAGAAATAGTTGGGAGTGTATATGTTTTGTTTGCACAAGTTAGGGTTGATACGAATGTTGTAGAGTATTTCATCATTCGAGGTGAATTTGAAAGAGATGTTTCCAGGGCGGACAGGAGGACTACACAACAAGGTGGTATCCGTGGCGAAGAGAAACAGCAGCGATGATGAGTGAGGTTCATCTCACCTGGGGGTCAACCAGCCAGCCGTGATAGAGAGGGATGTCCAGCAGATCAAACACGATGCATTCTGGGGTGTACTCGAAGACTCGCACCCCTGTGAACTTCACGTTCACGTCCAGGCCCGTCTGCAGCTTGTGCAACACTGCCATGGCATCACTCATGTTCTGGGAGACAAGCAGAACAACAACCTTTCAAAACTCTTGTTCAGCACTGCGTGATGCCGGTGCTGCAGAGGGATTAAACAAATCTCAAACAGACACGTTTGCCTGTGTAGTGTAAATATCATACAGAACCAAAAGCTGTGTGCGATGCAGCTGTTGTCATGTGTTTGTTTGTTACATTATTCCTGGCTGTATGCACACAGTCAGCAAAGCTGGGAGCTATCAGCGATTGATTTCTCTACCTTTACAAGAAACCATTAGCTGCACATTTGTTCCTGTACGATATAAAAAAAAAACTTCATGCCTTCATTTGGTTTTGTCAAATATTTTGTCTTTATAGTTAACAGCACTCTGCTTAAGTTGAGTATTTTTGTATTTATGGCACTTGTTATGTTTTGCTCTGTTCACTGTCAATCAGCCTTCAACCACAGGAAGAAATGGAAGTCTCTGCCAGGAAACCATCTGATATTAGATTTCCGTGTAAGCTTTCAGGCTCATTATTGTGAGACATATTTCACTTTGGTGCTATTACCAAGTGTTGGACAAATTACCAGGGTCATTTGATAACATAATGCAATAGCCCTGCAATAAACACTACATTTGCCTGTTTTTGCATGTATTTTTGATAGTGGACAGTAGAGACATGACAAGAAAATTACCAGGGGACGCTGCAACTTGGACGGAAAGCCGCCTCTAGCTCACCAGGTCGCCCTTAAAATGTTCATATTTTAGTACAATCGTGTCAGATTGATGATTCAATTCTGACCTAACCTAACTGTATTATAGCCTGACCGGTAGTGGATTTCTGTGGGCTCATTCAGATACCGACATCAGAGAGTAAAAAAATTGTGATATATATATATATCGCCTAATATTTTGTTATTCACACAATATGTACATGCAATATACATTTTTTTGCAGCGATCCCTCAAATGTGGTTATCAAATACTTCAGACAATACACATACGTATATAATGGAAGCTATTACATATGATATCAATATCATATGTAGAGAGAAACAGTTTAAAGGATACATGCTCATTTTCAGGTTCATAATTTTATTTTGGGTTACTAGTAGAACAGGTTTAATGCTTAAGTGCTCAGATATATTTACATATGCACCAACTTCATTGGGAATTTAATAACTATAAATTACTGAAAGCATCTTTTTTCTGTGTTATGAAGGTTTTCACACTGACACACATCACACAACAGATTTGTCAAGACTGTATCTATGATGGGGCAATATTGTAAGATAATAGCGACCGATATATCGGTTGGATCTATTGTATCATATTGTCAGTTTTTACACAGAAATCCGTGTTCATTTTCTACTTTTTTCCCGAGGTTCAAATATTAAGTTAAAGAATTATTCCACATTGTGACAAACCACAAACAAAGTTCATCCTACAGCTTGTAGGGGGACTTGAGGGTCAGTACCACCTCTAAACACAACAATTATAAACTCAGGCAAAATGGACGGGCGACACATTTTTATCACCTTTAATTTGTCAAGTGACAAAATATCAACAAATGACTATGATTAACTGAGTTTGTATTCGGATGATGAGTCACTGTAACACGGCGTATGCATTGACGTCACTTTTTCACATGACCCCCCCCAATCTCTCTCTCACACACACACACACACACAATCTTCAAAAGTGCCCCTGTGATATGTGCCAGACAGTCAGTGGTCTGTGGAAATAGAAATGAAGACAGATATCAAGCTTTCTGGTGTACATACTGTATGTAGCTCCACACCAGGGAAGTAAGCATTCCACAAAACAAAGTCTGAAGGCATAAAGATGCCTGGGGCAGGTTCACCGTCTTGATGCAGTTACTGAACAAAACCCCAAATCCCAGCAAAGCCATCACAGAAAGTGCTGCTCTACGTGTAGTGCAACCTAGAAACACCCGTGGACCTATTTTAGAGCAGCGGCACGGTCAGGATGGCTGACAGCTTCAAATCCTACAATTTCAGTTTATTCTAATGCTTTTAAATGTCTCATCTAGAAATCGGTGTGCTTGATTTGTTGACGCTACACAGACTCCGAGGAAGTGATGCTTCACCTCGCTTCACCTCTCTTTGGCCTTCAGGAGTCTGTAAGAACTTGTGCCTGAAGAGAGATGCTGACTATGAGAAGAATAGCATCAGCCTCACCACTTGCAGGGTATTTACAAGTTTCATTAAATTAAGGTACCTCTAGGTTCCTGAGGGTTTTAATTGGATTCGTCTTCTGTGGTATTCATGTAGCCCGAATGGAACTGAGGAAAATAACCCACGGCACACAGTTTTTTGTTTTTTTTTGCTTTTGACACTATTACGAAAAAGATCAGAACTTTTTTAAGTGAGGTCGTTAGATCAGCACTGATTGTAAAGTTGGTGGTTTGGTCTTCTGTCCACATGTGCGATGATGATGATGATGACGTGTGTGAGACTGATTTTATCGGTCGATTAAAAAAAATAACAGGATCAGACATGAGACGATATTAAGATTTTACGTCACAGTTATCCCTCCCAAATCATTTCAATTTAGGATTTAATCAGGACAATCATCAAAACACGCAAATACGCACCATATTGGAATCCACATAGTATTTCAATAGCAAGCGTCTGAACGACAGACGAGACTGAACTGTCTCCACTTTGAAGACCATTAATCTTTACATTGTTGAGAGACGATTTTATCAGCATTAGCATTAGAGGAAACACTCTCGCTACACATCACATCACATGTATGCCAAATACGTCGCATTTATGCACCCGCACACCTGAGAGCCTGACAGAGCTATTGCATACAGCCTCAGAGCAAAGTTTCCCAGCTGGCTCTAAACCTTCGCTGCCATTTAACTCTGAGATCAAGATAAGTCTCACAGCTGAGTCCTACAACTCTATCATGAGTGTGTAGTCGGGAGTGGGCTCCATTTTCAGTTCTACCACAACACATAAAATGGCCTAAAAGAAAAGCCAATTCATTTAGACACACAGGAACAATGAACCTAAGTCTACAAACAGATTTATTTGCAGTTTAACCCATTTGAAACAGGGCTGGAAAAATTAAAGTCACCATGTATCCACTTTTCAACGGTAATGTGAGGAGCAGAGCTGCTTCAAACACCACATAATGAGTTGTTTTTGCAGGAATTCGTTTGAACACTATATTCTTTAGTTTACAGGAGAGATACTGCACGCTCCACGAACAGTGAGCTACTCCAGCGTTCGATGCTTGGTACAGAGAGGCCCATCTGAGAGTGTGGATTAGGACGATTATGAGCAGCAGCGATGGCCGGATTAGCGGGGCTGTGTAATGGACCACATCTCTTCATTTTAGTGCAGAAGGCTGCAACATCAGATGAGCACTTGGAGATCAGATGATTAGCACTGCATCGCGCACATTCATCTGCGCTTGTGATGGATTTCTATGGTATGATATTAACATAGAACTCAACTGAGGCTATTCAGTATTTTTTACTTTCGCTCTTCACGATCAGTGACATTCACCATAAATGTACCTAAAACTGCATAATGAGTTGGTTGTCATTAACTGGCAGTTGACAGATTATGGGTCCAAGTTAAAAACACATATGAAGCAGTTAAATTATACATCCAAGAAATCCAATAATAAATCAAGCCTCACTACAAAATTAAGGAGAATTATGATGAAATGTTGTAGAATGTTGCATTTTGAGTTTAAAACCAAAGCTTTTCTGCCAAGCAACACAATCAAGCAACATTTTTGGGTTGAGAAATAAATCCAAAGGTTGCTATATAAAATCATTTGATGGAATTCAAATGTCGAATGTGAGAATTTCGACGCAAAATGAATTAGTCTGTCTGCATTCAAATCTATAAAAATATATTTAAAAATACACACAGCAGATCTATGAGCCTAAAGAAAACAAATATATCAATAACTGAAGGACAAAAGTAAACCATTACATAATGCCATGACCCAGCAGCACGAGCTGTAAATAATAGTTTGCTGTGATGAGACTGTGATGAGACTGTGATGTCCCACAATGTGGGTCAGACTTTTATGAGTCCTGGCACACATCAGCAGCTGCCACTGCTCCACATTTTTGTTGGATTAATCATCAAGCTAATCTAGTGTTTATAACGTTTATAATGTCAGCGAACATTTACATACATAAGGAGGAAAGAACACCTCTCAACATAATGCAATCCGACAGAGCAGCGTCTTTAACTATGCTGACTGTAGACATGAATCAACCCTCTTCTGACAAATTCAACATAAACTGATTACAAGCTCATAGAGATACAAAACATTTGCATCCGAGCTACTGCAATGGATTACTGCACACATGTACATAACTAATGATAATCCAATGTCCAACTTCACCTCTGATCTTAAAATTAGCTGGATCCTGCTTGTATAAAATGAGCGTCCAACACCGCAACCTGCACTACTGGCAGCCAAGTCTCTTCAGTCGCTTCGGTTATGAGCTTTTATGATTCTTACTTTAAAAAAACAAGCCATTTCTTTTGTCTCATTTAATGACTTTGCTTACTGGCATTGAGATTTATATTGAGAAGGCCTTTTACTTGATATTCAGGATTCTATTGTCGCGAAATCGACCACTTTTTCGCTCGGCATTGTCTCAGTCTCAGACACGAAGGACTCTGAAATGTATTTTAAGACAAGGACTTAAAATAACCACAACTACAGGGACATTACTGTATAAAATAATTGTTTGATACATACTGTACTCAATGACTGTTTGTATAAGAAGACAAGAGTCACCCACAAGACCTCATGTTCATACAAAAAATGTGTGAGTGTGAGGTAGATGGATAAGGAGTCCTTAATAAAATGGTAAGGCTGATTTCAGATCCTTGGTGTTTGTATTTGTTTGCGAATAGGAAAAAAAAGTAAAATGAATGATTTTTTTCTTGGGTATTCTGCGCACATTTGGCAATTAAAGAGGGGAATGAAGACAGATTTTCCTTCGTCTTGTGTATGTGTGTTTTTATGCATATGTGAATCTTCCGGATCAATAAGTGCCTTTGGTTAGCGTGTTCCAAATGTTATTGTAGGTGTGGTATGCAGCGTGGTGCACACTGGTCTTGGTCATGACCTGGTCTCGGTTAAGGTGGTCTTGACCAAACAGATGCTCGTGTATGATAAAACATTCAGGCCGGGGTTAAGATGCCTCTATTGGCTTTCCTCTGAACCAAAGTTTGGTTTAAAGAGACATTTGTGAACAACACCCACCGCTGTGAGTTAGTTCAAACAAAAGAGGTTTCTAAAAACATGATAACCCATTTCCTCCAGTGGCTCAACAGTCATGTTGGATGAATTGCTTTGTTAGAGTGCTGCTGTTGAGCAGAGTGAGTGAGAGTGTCCACAGAGACAAACGCAGAGCAAAACTACATTCTCACTTCCACAGCTCCTTCGAGTAAATATTTAACAATAGCTAAAGAGCAGCCTGCTATTTTAATCCTCATACACTCCTGTGACAGATGATGTTTTTCAATCCGAATTTAAAAATAGAACTGCTTCTGTTGTGAACTCCTACTGAAGAAAGTCAGGGCGGCTTCAGCTATATCTTGTAACAATCCAATAGGCAACGAAAGCACACCTCCTATATATAGGAAAAAAGAGGATACCTTGATGTGTTTGACATGCGCATAAACACATCTCAGATATCTCTCAGATTCGAGAGCCCTGCCCACTGTAGCCCCCACATACTGTGTCAACCGCAGCGCACGGACATGAGGACACCCACACACACAGAAGCGCTCCCAGGCCGGCGTCTAGGATTAGACTGCCATAATAACTATGCAACACAAACTCTAACCACTCCCTTCCTTTAACGGTGCATGTTGAGGACACCACTGATTTATTTAAGAGGGTTGTATTTCAGCTCAACTTAAATTTAGAAAGGCTGTTGCAGTGAGCTTCTACGAGAAGAGACTTTTTTCTACTCTCTGAATGAGGGACAAGTGTGGCTTCAAATCATTCACAGATGTGCTGGTGCTCTGCCACGCAAAAGGAGGAGAGGGAGGGAGGAGAGGGAGGGCCTCTCCCACTCCGTAGGCAGGCAGCGGAGATGGGAGGAAGCAGGGGAGCGGGAGCTGGAGCTCCATCTCCAAGTGCATCTCATGGTAAGACACACACGCACACACACACACACATACACACGCTTCTGTAATAGCCGGGAGCTGAATCCAGCCATGCGTCTCTAAGCATTCACAGCCATGTGAAACAACATAATCTGACACTCCTGACCCCTGTTGTTCCCGGGCCTTGCAAGACACATCTTATGTAACCTATAGAGCAGTGGAGAAAAAAAAAAAAAAAAAAAAAAAAAGCTAAGCTGCAGTTTTGTGTGGTTTGCCATCAGCTCGCCTTTTTTCCATATTACGGCACATCCGCTGACCTTATCTGCCGGCTCAATGCAAATGTGCTAACCTGCTTTGGTGTGAGCGTGCAGCTATACTGACTGAGCAGAGCAGCGTGCATCCTGCTTTTTGTACTGCCGAGAAAGTACATCAGTGATGGCGGAGCAAGCAGCCGAGATATTTGGAGTGTGTGTCAGAGACAAAAGTGAGAGTTCACGTTAAACTTGCACAATTGTGTTTCCACACAAGGAGGGCTTAAAAAGTGAGAGAGAGTGTCTGTTCATCCCTGAAGCCCTGAGCTCCTCGACTACCATGAACACAGTCAGCAGCTTACTAATGCACACACATAAGCAAAAACACACGCCTGTTTAATAGTGCTCCGCAGTGCTTAGGCAGGTCTTACCTGCTCGTAGTTTAGCCGCTGAGCCTCCGATATCTCTTTAGGCTTGGTTTCCAGAATGTAGTCTCCTGCAGAGTGACACAAGGACAGAGACGTTGGCAGAGCAAAACAATCAAAACTTCGACTTGCACTGACATTCACCAAGGCTTCATGGCTTAAGCGTTTGTATTGAAGGTGCTTTGAGATGTTTCAAGAAGCCACTAGGGGGTGCGGCACTAGGGATGGGACAAAATATCGATACAGCAGTATATCGTATCGCTTCCACTAACATACGTCAACATCTGGCTTTCGTCTTCAAATGTATTATCAGCATTTTCTCCCACATCAACTGACTCTACAGTTGTAACGGGTATTCATCAGCTCCGGGTTCAATCGGCTGTGATGAAAACACAACACCAGCGGGAATGCGCCACTATTCGCCCCTCTTGAGGCGTGATGCTTTGATGCGCGTTGAAGTTGAGGACGCTTGCTGGTTTAAAACTTTTCCATCTGTCTCCGTCCAAGAGTGCTTGAACACCATTAAGTGTAAGACGCTAACTCTGGTGTAGAAGTGGTAATAGTAGTTCTGCTTTCTGGCACTTTGGCCACTTTTTGCCAGTATGTGGCTATTTTACATTAGAGTGGTGGACAGGTTGCAGTCCCTGAGGCACCAAGCCAAGACTCTATTCACTGTTTCATGTATACAATCTGTGAAACAACACAATGCAGTGTGCAAAAACACAATCCTGCACTCTGTGTTGTCAGTAGTATACTATACTCTTCAGCTCGACAGATATTGTGATGCATCGTTAAATGATTCACTCGCGATGTATTGATCATCTCAGAATCGCTGTATCATGATACCATCCTTTTCTAGGGCAGATATCACTAATCTTACCGTACGGTGAGTCACTCTGTGATCGTCACCCCTATTTATCACGGGCCAGCAGTTTCTACAAAAACAAAAAGGCTGTGCCAGTCGTGTAGGATCATTAGTCGAGTCCCTGTCCACTGCAGTGTCACTTGAGAGCTCCTTCACCTCAGCTCTGGAGCAGCCTGGCAGCTGTCTGGCTCCGGCTCTGCTACGCCAGATGAACACTGTAAACTTTTTTTTTTTTACAAAACACATTTTTACACTTTACACCACATCGGATGTGTGACATGTAACAAGTGTGATTGTTTTATGTTGTAACATGTTCACCTTTCTTAATGGCACACTTGCCTTAACATTTCTTTACTTCCGTGTCTTTTTTTAGAAAGATTTCAAAGATTGAATGGCACCTGGCGTTACGAAAATACATTCTCGTTATTGCTGCTAAAAAGTTTTGTTGCGGTCTGCCCCTTACTTTTCAAACTCTTGTGTAAGTATTTTTTAAAAGCGCCTCACAGAGAATCATAAATTTATTAAGAACTGGCGAGAGCGTCGTGCTGCACTGTCAACACATACTTTCCCTGAGAATCACTCAGAAGAATGCCGTCGACTTCCAGTCATCAACAGCCATGTTAAGTAAAAACAGCAACACACAAAGAGGAGAAAAAAAACTGAATGAGTGGAGTACATCCAGCGTGGAGGGGGGAAAAATAGAAGCCTTTTTAAGTCTTTTTCTTATGTTTGGTGCTTTATAATTGTGATGACTGACCGGGAAAGGCATGATGAGTTCTTCTTGTGCATGCTGAGAGGAATAAATGCTCAGCTAGCCACATTTTTGACACTCTTAAGGAGCAGGCACGCTTATGCTTTATGACCAAAACTCTTAACTGATGCACCAGCAGACTCTCTGTAGCCGAATTTTACGACATGCTCGGACGAAGACTTTCAAGCTGCCCCGCTCTTCTGACTTGATTTCTAGGCTGTCACCCTAGATAAAGATTTGAGCGTGACTCACGATTATTTCCCTGCAGCGAGCCAGCCGGCCGAGTGCTTTTACTACACTGCGTCCACAACAGGGAAACCCCCCTCGTTGCCTCTGTACTCCAGTGAACTGAGGACACACTCCTCTCCAGTGTCCCCCCTGCCCCCCTTCTTAATATCTGGATCCGACTGCCTCTATGCGTGTGGATCACTGGCATGCTACTGCTGAGTCGCTGATAGACGACCACCACCGCACTTTAAACACCACATCTGAACTCCATCACCCTTCAGCCATGTGTGTCTTATGACAATAACAGAGTTTAGAGGTTACCTGGCAGCCCCTGAACATTGCACAACATTAACATCACTGTTATGACATCTCAAAAACTAGAAAACTAGAAAAACTTCTTCATTCTTAACTGCGGTTTGCAGAGACGAGAGCAATGTTTGAGTCGTGGTGGCTCAACAACCACAGCACAGGGAAAGTCTTCTGTAAAGAGGTGACATATAGTGCCGTGATGTGGATTATCTTGGTTACGATGCGCAAGTGGACACTGAAGCAGAAAACCAGGGAGGAACTGGCTCTACTCCTAAAGACCCCCTGCTGTAATCAGAAGCTCTGCTTTGATATTGTCGAGCAATTCTATTTATGAAGGGCAGGAGACAGCCAGAGAGAAGAGATAGCTCCGGTTTCCTTTGCAACAGCAGAAGATCGGATGATGGGGGATTCCCCTGTTCTGCCCTCTTCCTCTGTTGACTCTGGAAGATATATAAATATCTGACCCTTAAGAATGTAACTGCTCATTGGAGAGAACGCGAAACACAAGAATGTTTACTAGGCTGTTGAAACGCAGCGCCGGTGGCTTTTTACGGGACGGCGTGTTTACAAGTGCGGACTCATGGGAGATTCGAGTCACTGTGACTCTGCCAGAGCGGTCCAGGAGATTATTATTATTATTATTGTAGTAAACTAGAATAGATCTGTTATTGTACTGCATGTTACAAAACAGCCAGGTGAAGAAGAGGACAAGTAGAGGAGGGCTGAGTTCAAGTGAGGTGACAGTGGCTTAATATGATAATCATCACATGTTCCCCCTCTTTCATCAACTTGCTCATGTGTGAAAGGTTTAATAGCTGCAAACACTCACCAAGATACTCCATTAGCTGCTCAGCAGTTATGATTTCCATCATGGGCGGCATCTTAACCTGCAACAGAGACACATCACACCACTTGTCCATCATGTGCAGACATAAACTGAAATAAAAATGCACAAATGAACACAAATTAATGTTAGAACAGGAAATGAAAGGCACTAAATGATTGATCTGGAGCAGAACGTGTATGTTAACCATTGGGACGAGTTAATGAAATCTTACAACACTGTACTAACATAAGATAATGGAGCTGTTGGATCTCAGGTCTATAAAAACTCTGCCTATTTATATGAGAATCTGATTCCCATTGATCCACGCTCGCCTCGGAGGCTTTACCTTCCATGCAAGCAGGAGGACATTCATAATTGCCAGTAATGGACAGGGGCCGTTCTCGTTCTGGGTGATGATCGGCGTGTTCTCCTCCCTCCACTTGATCCACTTAATGTGGTATATGGACTGGCCGGCGGCCCGGTCCTTAGCGCACGCAGTCTTTGTCCCATCAGCCCCGTACTCGCTCTGCAGGGCCAGGGCCAGTCCCGTGTCCTCCAGCCCCTCGCTGTTCAGGTCGGAGCTGGGGCAGGAGTTGAGGTTGGAGAAGGACTCGAGTGAATCTATGCTTCGGGACTCTCCGCCGAGGCTGGGATCGGGGTCACTCCCACTCGGCAATCCCTCCGACAAGGTGTGATCGGCGGACTGCACCGACTTGACGTTTGCTGTGATTGCATTGTCCGGACACAGACGAGTAGGTTTGGCAAGTTTTGTCGGTTCACTTTCTGCAGAAGCCGAAACCTCAGCCGACACCGCCGCGCTCTCCTTACCGGGAGGTGAGGACGGGCCGTCGGTTTCGTTGTTTACTAACTTTGAGGCACCACCCTCGCTATCTTCTGCAGCCAGCACCGAGTCATGCCCCATCCCGTTACTGATCTGATCCCCGGACCCCGACCACGATCCGCTCGCCGCCGAGTCCTTCTTCTTGTCCTCCTGCACCGGGAGGACTTCGATCACTTCTGGCACGTCGGACTTTCCAGCACTGGAAATGACATTAACGGCGGTGGGAGCACCAACATTTGTGGTGCTGTTATTACAACTAACGTTAACCAAAGTACTGAGAGGAGCCTCACTATTCTTGCATTTCTCGGCTGCTCCTTTCACTCCGCCGACAGCCGTAACGTCGCCCATCTCTCCCGCGATGGTGGCACACAGAGAGCTCCCGTCAGTGTCTTGATGCAGCGTTGCATTTTTCTCCATTTCGATACACAGACTGTCGACAGATTTTAGCTAAATTGCAGCAGCAGCTTCGGTCCCAAAGACGCCATGACAACTCTGCGAGTGACGTCATCAGAGTGAATTGCTTTCAGGCCGAGCAAGGGGGCGGCAAAAAGCAACGGCCAGCCGGTGATGCGTTTGGGTCGGCTCGTATTCTATAAGTCTTCAATTGAACTCAGAGAAAACACTGTGACACATCAAGTCACACGTGTTCACTTAGAATAATTATGATTCTTCAAACATTTTTAATTGACCAAGATGACAAGGTTCATGATAAGAATAAAATAAAATAATATAAAAATGATGATATTAATCATAATAAACATAATAATCATAATCACAATCATAATAAACAAAATAAAGTATTCATATGACTGCTTTAAAAACAGAGTTTACAAAGTGTTTTGACAAACAAACATATGCAGGAAACTCAGGAAGACAATATTACAGAATAAACACTCAATGGTCCAGTCAAACATTGGAAGTCTAGTCTAGGGTGAGTTAAAACAAGAAGGCAGATCAGAAAATGTCAAAACACCAAATAACAATATGAGTCATTGCAAGTTGATAGAATGAAATCCATAAATCTGCCAAACTCACAGAAAAAGAAAGCGAGGAAAAATAATGCCAAAATAGAGATAAGTAAACAAATAAACGATAAAAAGAAGACAAATTTACATGTCAACTGTATTTTAATTGGTGATTCTATAAAGAAACAAACTTAAATTGTTAGTATTGAAAACAAATGTGGTGCATCTCAGAGAAAGCGATTAGATTAGATTCACCACACAGTGTTCATTTCATTTAATATTTAATCCCCCTTGTTTTGTGATCATCCTTAGGCATAACATCACCTTTGTCCTACACAAAGGTAAGTGACACCTACTGTGTCCCCAAACTCATATGCGAGATCATATTGAGTGTACAAGTTATTGACAAAAATGTAAAAATATTTGCCCTGGCATAAGTCATACTTGAGTTAAATATTAGGTTACTAGTATTGGTAAAATCACTCATACGAATAGCTCTTGAGGTAAAATACTTTAAGAATCTGAAACTAAATGTACTGGATCAAAAGTTATTTAAAGGTACTTTTATATCAAAAGTACAAGTAAAAGTAAATCATAGCCTACATATATTAACTTGTATGTATTTACAGTTTATATTATGGGTGGACTGATTATCAATTCTGATATTAAGTATTTTTCTTGGAACCTGTATTTAATCAGATAGCTGATAAAATAAACTAATTTACTTTGGCTCTGATACATCATGTAATCTACAAAGTAACAAGTAACTGAAGTTATCAAATAAATGTGATGCAACAAAATGTATTAGAATTTACGTATAAAGAAGCAACAAACGGAAATACTCAATAAAAGTAGAAGTACTTCAAAACTGTACAACAGCAAATGTACTTAATTACATTCCATCATTGCTGTAACCTTTGTGGGGCATCTCAACCCATCGGCACGTTTGAGTGACTTATATATTTTTTCCGAGGATTCCTGAACGCATCATGAACAGAGCCTGCCGTGGCCGTGACAGCCTTGCGTACGAGGGCTCACGCATTTGTGAGACCATACAGATCTCGCGTAGCCAACCCTCGTTACTACTGTACGGATCAGCGAGACTTTGGATATTACGAGGCAGTGAGTGTGAGCCAACTCAATGGTTACAACACACAAAACACGTAAAAAACAAAAACAAATCTTTTTGTAATTTTTGTGCAAAAACACAATGTATTATCCCCACTTTAAACCAACTTAGTGATTCAGGCCCACAGTCCCCACCGTTCTTTAAACACTCAATTTTTCTAAAAGAAAACTACAGTTTGGGGACTACATATTCCATATTTCCTTGGGCCTGTTGAGATGAAGACATGTATGAGCAAGCAAAGCCATATAGGCAGCTAAAGGTAACTGTACCCAGAATAAGATATTATTTTTAAGGGGCTGATCAATCCACATGCAGTAACTATTAAGAGCCACTGGGAGGCAGCAGTGACTTGACCGAGCAGAAGAGGAGCCACATTACTCTTCCAGGATAGAAATGTACAAGCTGCATGAGCATTTAAACTCTGGGGACCTAAACATACACCTAACCCTGACAACCCATGACCTAAAGCACTTGATTAGTAAACAGTATCACTGTGACAGTACAGAGGAAGTGGAGACAGATGCATCAGGGTTGTTTTTGTTCCCCTTTTATTTATTAATTAATTAATTTGTTTGTTTTTAGAACAGGATAAGGCTCCTGGCTTTTAATTTCACTCTCAAGGTATAGGCATGATCTTGACAAGACAATTTTTGCCATTTATAAAGCCTCTTCAGTTAAAAAACCTTAATAAAACAATCCTTTTTGGCTGTTATGTTAGCTATTCTTAATAGTTCTCAGTGAATGCAATGATTTAAAGCTGTTTGAATCGATTACTTTAATAAAAAATATTCTTGTACATTTATTTTGTTCTTGAAACAGAATTTGCTTTCGATTAGGCCAATATTTGTATACAGGCCATCATCATAAAGTAGGCTATATGATCTGCTGTGAGCAAAGAGAGACACACACAACAGTGCCAAGTAGTGCTGTGGACCATCAACACATGCTATAACTTAAAACTTACAAATGTCAAACCACAAACTTAAATATAACCATTGTTAACTGCTCTCAGTACTGTTCATTTGAGTTATTTTACTGAGTCTTTTAAGATTTAAAACACTTATTTTATCATCACATAAAGACAACGGAGATGTGTTTAACGGTACTGTTCTTGCTCAGAGATTACTTGTGTGAAGCGGGGAGTTGTGATATAATTTTTGTGGCCGATACAGGAGACCAAAGCAGGAAATCCAGACCTCTATGGGCATGTGTGATTTTCAATGATCCACTGTGTGTCTGTAAGTGCTTCATGAGAACTGTCTTCTTCATTATTTACTGTATTTACTGGAAGTCCAGACACATTTTTTTTTTTAACTTGTTCAGCATTCATTTAGCCTTTATTTTATGACAGGGTCTATAGTGGTATAGCTGTAAATTCCTTTAACGCAGGCTGCCTCTACATGACAATAAAACAAGAAATATGTTTAAGCCATGTCAATTTAATTTACATAAGCAAAAATCACAATCACATTGCCCCAGTGGGGTGTACAATGTGTACAGTGAACAACATCCTCTGTTCTTTGACCCTTGATTTAAGGAAGGAAAATTATATATTATTATATCATATTATTTTAGGATTTATTAGGCACAGGCCTTAACAATAAATAACTTTTAGTGAAACAAAACACCTGGAAAGCCAATGATTAATCACTATGGGCCTAAAGATCTGGCTCTGTGTGTTTCTCAAAAGAACAATATTATATTGACAAGAAAAATAATGTAAATACACAGGGGGATAGGTCTCTTACCATCTGTATAGATATATGAACTGTGGTGCACTGCCTAAAAGCATCCTTTTTTTTTTAACTTTCAAGAAAAATCTAAAAGCAAAAGAATGAAAATAAATCTGAAAAATAAAAAAAATATAAAGACAACACTCCCTTCAGCTAATAAGTAAAAACAAACAAACAAACAAACAAACATAAAAAAATCACTGCCTTTACATTTTAAGGTGAATCTCTCAGCTTACCCTTAATGTAGATTTATATATTAAAATATATCCATACATATCCATCCCATATATCTGTACTATGTGTCTCTAAATTCACTAGCCATTGAAATATCATCATTTATTTCCTATTTTGAAAAAAAAGTGGACATTTATCCCCCATGCAACACCACCTACTGTGAAATAACCCTCCATAAGTCACAGTTGGTAAACCCGGAAGTCATGATTTGCGGAAGTAAACAAGTGTCAGCTCCATAAAAACCTCCATCAGCAGCAGTTTGTTGCATGTTTTCAAGCCGGTGACCGAGACGTTCACACAGCAATGTTTCCCTGTCCTTAATTTAAACTAAACGTGGCCTTCGAAATGATTTATAGCCGGTATTTAGAGTCCCTTGACTTATGACCACAATAGTAGAGGAATGGGTGTGTCCTTTGCTTTCTTGGCAAAATACGCCGGAAGGGAGGAGGGCCTGTCTGTCGGTGCATCTGTCTGTCTGACGTCGAGGTGCCAGAGACAGACGGTGCCGCCGTGTGCTTGGTGATGGCAGCGAACTAGCTAACTAGGAAGGACGACTATACCTTTAAGTGAAAGAAAGCGAAACAAGAAAACAAACAGCGATATCGCTGGGACGCTTAGCTAGTTTAACTTACCGGGACTCACAGGGACTTCGATATGATATTAGTCAAACTAATTCTCATGTTCTGCTGCCTACTAGACGTTACAGGTAAGTTTGCCGTTGGTTCACAGGAAAAGGAAAGTGCCCGGGGGATCGTCAGTCGAGCCGCCGCCGCTAATCGGATCAGGCAGTTGTACTCTGGCTGTTTAACTTGCTAGCTAGCTGGGCTAATGTTGACGGTAACTGTAGTGTTTGTTGCTGCTGATCCGTGTTTCCTCGTCAGTGTGCGGAACAGTTCCCCGAATATTTATTTTTTTATTTATTTATTTTTGCCGGGTCTGACCGGTGATCTAACATTACAGCACTAACGTCTGTAACTAAACACACAGTTTTGAATGGCGCGGATGAAAGACACTCGGAAGTAATACGAAGTGTTCAGAGACGAGGGGATAATGTGAAAACAACAAAGTTTAGCTCTGTCCATGAAGCAGCATGTCGGCTATAGATAGCAGGTTACTCCTACGTAGATATATGATATGTTGCGCTGCTGCAACATTTGACAGCTATTACATCTGTCAAGCAAATCACCCGGATCTAAACCTTCCACCACTGACCTGCTGTGACCTTAACTTAAACGTTTATCTGGTCCACAGCAAAAAGATCCATAATGTCAGCTAGCTTGATATCCTTCTCCTCTTCTTACCTGGGATAAATTAAAATGTATTCTGTTCATTTCACCAAAACACCGCTCAAAATTAGTTGGGGATATTTGGGATATTTTAGAGTTAAATTTGCTTGTTTATTCTGTGACATATCTGAATTTTTGTGAATGTTTTTGGGGAACAAAAGTAAGTCGACACATTTCATTTGACTATTTTGCATATCCATGCACACGCATTTATGCACCCATATCCCAATAATCCCTAACTTATTTTGAGTAGTGTCTCAACTCATCTTCATCTTTCAATCATTTCGTCAAGTGCTTACTTAAGATTTTCTCTCACAACATATCATGATATCTAAACAGATCTCGGGGGACTGTGTGGATGCGGACAGAAGCGTGCTGTAATGCCAGTGATTTTAATCGGAGTTTCCAACTCAGTGAGTCATTATTAGTCAGGAAAGCAGGGCAGATCCTCCACTGTCATGTTATCGAGGAAGAATGCAAGTAAACTTATTTACCCTGAAGATTACTGTATCTCCACCATATCGCTGACTCTGATCACTGAGGTATTTTTATACCATTTTCAGATTTCACACAATTATACAGCCTGAATAGTCATTCACAAACATGGCAAAACATCAAACAGACACCCTAAAACAAGATGAAGGTGGTGGTTTAAACTGTGTGCAGAAATGGATATCGGCAAGTTTAAGTTAAAGATATCGTCATTCATAGGAATTTGATTAAACATAGCAGTTTATAACCCTTGAGAGGAGCGATGTTAGATTTCTTTTTTTTTTTAAAGAATGCTGCTCAGATTCAGAATCCAGTTGTGCAACTGCAGGGTGAGACAAAGCACTGTTCAAATCCAGGACAGGAAGGCAAACCAGGTCTTTTTTTTGATGCTGTTACTTTGTTTCCATGCTTGTTCTTTTTGACAGTCAGCCATAAGCTAGCAGAATTGACTTTGCACTTCCATAGATTGTTAAATATTAGCTTGATCACAAATTATGTTTTTATTGATGGAAGATTATAATATTTTTCTTGTGTTTCCCAAAGCCTACATTTATGGTATGTTCCAGATATGTTTCATGGCGTTTACTCTTTTGTCTGTTTGTATAGGAAACAAACTGAATGTTCAAAGCTTTTGCTGTACAAGACGTGATTAGGGTAGAGTGCAGCCGCATCATCCTTGCATGCTGCCTGGCGTATCAGCAAACACAGCAAGTTCTTCTAGCAGTGCTAATTGAAGTGTGAACATATAGTGAGAAAGCCCTCCATTTTCTCAATTCGCATCTTACTTCTTTACATTTATTGAGCAGACAGAAATGTATAACTGCCTCAGCTGTTCACGTGAACAAAGAGAGAAACTGTTTGTGTGGACGCTTACGGGAGAGGAAAGAAGGGGGACAAAGACTTCCTCATCTGAACCTGCTACGAACACCTGGCAATTTGTTTCTTTCCACTGAACCACATACTGTTTGTGATTGTGAATGGTTTAGCGTGAAGGACCGAACATTTCTGAGGAATTCAGTGTTTCAGATAAACAAGGTTATCTCACTTTTGACACAGCTGCCGTGACTGGTCTGCTCACAGTGGTGGTACGTTTACGTAATGTAGCAGTTTCGTTATAGATGATCTCGTTCAGACCTGATGCTTGCTGGTTACAACCAAACCTCTTGCTGTTAATTTTCCAGTACCGTATGAGACATAATGATGCAGAGAGACATTCTGAGTTGCTCTGAGCTGTGGGTTGTCTGATGTGTCATGCCATCACCCAGCATGCATGGTAATGTGAGGCTCGGATCAGTTGTGATCCATGCTGTTTTCACCTCCTCTGTTCCTGTCAGCAGTTTCCTCTCTGTCAAGATTGCACTTCACTGGGGCACCTGAGACTGAACCAGATTGCACTGAAATCATGATGACATAGCTTTTACAGTGAAATTGGCTGTCAGTTTTTTTTTTCTGCGTTGTTGTTGCTGTCTATACATTTTAGTGAGGTCATCCATTTAAGCCCAAATAGAGTAGGATCGTTAACTCAACGCCAGGTCATGAATCAGTAAGTTTTTCTCACCTTTAAGAAGCACCCAAGAAAGAGGATTTAATGTAGTAGTGTTTAGTGTAATGTGTGTGTGTGTGTGTGTGTGTGTGTGTGTGTGTGTGTGTGTGTGTGTGTGTGTGTGTGTGACATTCACAGTTAAGTGAATGTCTTTGAGCTGTGGACCAAAGATGATGTCATCTTGGGCTTTGGGAAAAGTGATCAACATTTCTCACCTTACTCTGACATTTTGAAGACCAAACAATTTATCAGCGAATCAAGATAATAATCAACAGATGAATTGACAATGAAAGTGATCGTTAGTTACAGCTCTGTTGAAAAATGTTTTGAGCATGAGGCTTTTATAGGTAATGTGTGATATTTTAAATACATTTTATTGAGTCATGATGACAATTTAATTGTTTGAACTGTACCTGAGCTTGATATATAGAAGAGGCATTCATAACCCTGATAATAGCAGATGAGGTCAAATTGTAACGACCTAAGAAATATGAATTTAAGCTGGCATGTGGCCATTTTAGATTAAGGGGCTGCAGTGAAGTCTCTTCAAATGAACACTGTTCTGGTGGAATGTTGTAACACCAGTTGAGCCCTGTGGCTGACAGACAATCTTTCCCCCTAGCATTTTAAGTGGTGTAGTTATTGACACCACTGTTGCAAAGATAACTGGATCATTTGCATTTCCTCAGTCACGCCAACAACATCACATCATTCATTCAAGACGAAACTGGCGTTTATTCAGTCGTTTAGTCTATTGCAGAAATAAATGGCCAGTTAACCTCCCCTTTCCCGGGTGACTGTGCGTCCAGTGGCATGATGAGATTTATAAGGAACCAATGTGAATGCAAATTCTTTCATTATTCTATGTCCATTACACTGTGCAATCAATATTTACTTCATGAAGATACGTTGCTGGTTTACAGAGTTTGACTCAACAGATCTGTTTAATTTCCTTATAATTGTCTCAATGGCTTAAATTTTTGTTCTCATCCAGTGTTAGCCTCTGTATCCAAAGACATGACAGTTAACTTTGGGGTGACAGTGTTTTATCAATGATCATTTTATCTTCAGCTTAACCAGTGTCTAACTTTACCTTCAGCATGTAAACAACATCACACAATATGTATGTTTTGCCTATCTGTATATGTAGGTTTCCTTTTTGAGAATGTAGGGCTTATATCCTGAAACCAGGATTAGGATGTTTACATACTCCAGTTGCCCTGACAACAACCAAGGATTATACTGTGCATGTAAAGGCACTCTATTAGAAAACAGCACATTTTACTGTAGTTGCTACATTCTTTTATTTATGATATTTTTGCTCCTTTTTTAGTGTTTTGACGTGAGCTGAAATGTTAAAAACAGTCTAGAAATAGTGAATGCTAAGTTATTCTGCAAGCCACAGTCTGCTGATAAATCAGCCTGGTGCTGTCACAATATTACATATTAATAAAGCTGTCGCATCCTACTGAGATGGCAGATCTGGGCAATCTGAGCTGGCAGTGTTTGTTTTTGTGCAAAATCAACATATTCTCTGATTAATTACAGCCTCGCTCTCTCGCCCAAAAGTTGTCTTGTTCAATTTCTGTCTGGTTGTTGGTTCAGTGTAGTTTGCTGCCATTAGTTTTATTTGTAAAGAAGGGCTGAAGAAGCTGATAGTTGGAATATTTTCTTGCTGCATTCATGGACAAGTTACTACTAGCCTGGTACAGCCTCTCCCAGTCTGGGGAGTTGTGACTCCCACCACAGCAAAACAGTGTAGGGTAAAAAACACAGGCAAGGTGGTGCTTATGCCTTTTGACAAGTGGGCATCTTGATATTGTGTGTTTTTTTACATTGTTTCTATACAAAAGCTTAGAGCTCACTGTCTGTGCCACATTTTTAAATGTACACCTCACTATTGAACTTATCTCAAGAGGTTGCTTTTGTAGCTCACAGCAGAGCATTTCCTATTGTGACCCAAAACTTCAGGCAGATACTTATTTAGGGGACTTCTGTGTTGCCTTAGGAATGTAGATTAGCATTGAAACAGCCTGCGACCAATTCAGCCACTGTTCCTCGCACAATGACATACAGTAGTACTGAAACAGAACCGCGGTCACCTGATGTGCATCATGTGCTCCTCACTTGTGCTTTAAACTGACTTTCTTTGTCTTTGTGAAAAGAACAAAGAAATGGTCAGTCTAAAAGCTGGCTGGATTACCTCTGTGGTCACGTCAATAAGCCGAGTAAGCCTGTTAAGCACGTATAGTTGAGGGACAGCTTGTATGATAGCTGGACACTGTTACAGAGATTCATCCCTGTTTTTCAGTCCACTTGTTGTAAATAAGAGTCATCAAAATTATTGAATGACTAAAAACATGAATTGAGTATTTCATTTTTTTTTTCAACCAATGGAGTGCTTTTTTTTCTTGAACACATTAGGCTCTAGTATCTCTCTGTTGTGTCAGTCAAATTGTACACGAGATGGATAAATACTCACATTAAAAAAACGGAACCAGAAATCGCAGTAAAATGTCAACGCTAAATGTCTGCCTTGCTTCAAATGTTTGTTGACAGATACTGATTAGCTGTTGAACTCTCTTCCAGGTCAGTTTCGGAACCCCTTGAACAAATATATTCGCCATTATGAAGGTTTATCATACGACACAGACGCCCTGCACAGCAGCCACCAGAGAGCCAAGAGGGCACTCTCTCCTCAAGACAGGACTGTGCAGCTGGACTTCCAGGCACACGGAAGGTCAGTTTTAGGTCAACATTCACACACACACACACACACACACACACACACACACACACACACACACAGACATACACATACACACATACATACACACACACACACACACACAGTGTCCTCTTCACTTTTTCATGATTCTCTTTCTGTCTCCTGACTTTATCTCATACTATACTGCTCCAATTTTTTGTGAACATTCGCCTTACCCTGTGCACTACAGTTGTAAACTGAAGATACTGTAAGAATTGTATGATAAATCTCCAAATAGATTCACCAATTTTCTTTCGTAATTTAAGAATATTTTGAACAATATTAAGTACCTGTATTCATTAATTTAATGTCATGTCTTTTCTTCATGACATATGCTGTGCTGGGCTTGTTGTGTTTACTTAGTAAGTCATAGTGTCGTCACAGCAAAATTATATTTTCATATGCAGTGATTAACAGGCAATGTATTTGAATGTGATATGGATATGAAAATGTTCACCCAGTTCCTCCTATTGCTGGTAGATTAATTTATGACTAGGTTACATTCTGTATCGAACCATCTGGTCATGAAAATAACTGTAGCCAAAGTCTAAAAAAATGTGACCATTATCTTGGCTTAAAAGTCCCTGTGTGGAAAAGAATGTGGTATTCTTTGCATTGGACAAAAAATATGTGAAAATTAAATCAACCCTAGAAATTTGAGGGATTGATCTCAATTGAGTGGCATAAAAGACACTTGCCACTATGGCGTAGGCTTCTCTAGGAGCTGCAGTGACAATATTGTGGTTATTTAAAACTCTGAAAAGACCAGACTAACCACATTATTGCCAGCTGTAATGAAATCCTTCCTCTTTTCCCTCATGATAGAGGAGTCCCCATGTTTTACTTCCACCTCTTTCTGATTCTGCTTTAAATGGCTTGTAATTGGATATGAGCCCTTGTCAAGGCCAAGTCGTCTGAGTACAGTCTGCCATACTTGTTTTGAAAACAGAGCATTTCAGGCGGTAACACTATTAAAATGTTCTCTGATTTGTATCGGCTGAGTTTGTGTTACTTGGTATAAAGTCACAGCCGACTGCAGTAGAATGTGTTTGAGTGAAAATAAATGGTGCCAAAAGTGTAACAATAGAATAAATGCAATGAATTCCATTTGCATTAAATGCTGTTGGTGTGTAAATTTAGTATGTCTTCCTACCCAAATCATCTCTTTGTTTAATTTCTACCAATTAAAGAAGAAAATAAACATTTTTAACTCACCTTTCTGAGTCAAAGATGGTAGATCCGGTGGCATTGTTTTGAAATGTTATGACAGCCTTTCTGAGTGTAATGATAGGCTTCATCTCATACTACAGTCATTACTAGACCCCTGTTTAGCCTCACCACATGACATAGAATATGTGGACCAGCTGGCTTGCCTCGACTCACTAACAATTTAAGTATGTTTTCAGTTGCCTTTGATTTGTACACAAATATCACCCCTTCAGTATCCACACACAGTGAATTGTATTTTAATATACTGTCTTTATGATGCGCAGTTCAGCGGATTTTCCTGTGAATAGGAAATGTTTGTTCCATTTGCCCCTTTCTGTCTCACTCTCATTTATATCTCACTTTTCACTTTTACTGTTTGTCACGTTTTGCCACGTTGAGGAACATAGCAAGAATTACCTCAGACGCACTGTTTTTCCTGCAAGCTCCCCCCGTGTTCCTCTACACCAGGCCTGTTTATTGTAGGTTATCTAGGCCCTGTCAAACAGTTCCCTTTCCTGTGTTTTTGTGCTCTTTCCTGTTCATGCTAGCCTCAGACGCACTGCCTGAATTGTTGAGGCAATCAAAGCATCATGCAGCATAATTATTTTCAATGTCTGAGTACTCTGTAGTGTCAAAGAGGATATAAACAATCTAAACATTATTTGGTAGAGGAAATTGTATTGGGGATGGTTTGCAGTTTGATGAAGAATCTTGTCCAAATGGACCGGCACTATATCTACTGTAAACAAACTCCCATGGCTGCTAGTAGCAAAAGAAACATACCAGCAGCACTACACAAACATGGCATGTTGTGGAGCAGGCCAGACATTTTCAATAGAAAGTACACAGTGAAAGATTTATGAACAGTTATGACAACTTCTTTGAGGAAGGAATAATGAGGAAGTGTTGAAATATTGATAGTTACATAGTTAAATCCCTCTGGATGTATTGTCACATGACAGGTACATTTGTGGTCTAAGGACAAATTATGTTACATTTTCATCCCTGTATTTTGACCCAGTAAAGAAAGAAGTTTAGCTTCAAATTATTGGCACTTGTTAGAAATGGTCTAGCATCAGAATTATGGAGAAAGCATTATATACCTGTGTGCAAGGTTTAACACTATCATAATTAAGAGAGATTTTATGGCCTTCAGGCTGTTGTATGATGTAGTGAAATCATATTGTACATAAGCATTTGTTTGAATAGTGATAAAGTAAGCTTTTAAGATATAAGACATAAGACATAATCAAGCCATTGGTCATAAAGGCAGCATCTTATTCTTGACATTTTTGCTGAATTGTGTAAGGTTTAAAAGTGTGGACAGTCGCACAAACACAGAAACACAATCTCCCTTCTGTGAAAACCCTATGTAAGGCTCTGTTGGTTTGTTGTAACAAGAGAAAAGCCTGTGAATGCCCACTCACATGAGTATTTGTAGCTGGATCAGGTGATGGAGCAAGGCAGGGCCGACAGTTGTCCCTGTGCAGAGCTTCTTTACAAAGTAGGGTGCCAAAAAAGTAGTCAGGCACTAGCTATGATACAGTTCTGCGGGAATTTACACCATTCACAGTTCTGTTTAGTGTCTACCTTTCTGTGGTTCATTTGTGAGATGTATTTTTCCACATTGTTATATACTAGAAATGAAAGGATTTGAAATCATAAGAGTTCAGTAGCGTTCAGAGACCCAGCCTCGGATTCCTGTTTTGGAGAAGTAATCTTCACCCACATATGGAGCCAGAAATCTTCTTGTATGAAGTCTATTTTTACTTGCACCTGTACAAAATGTTTTATTTATTAGCTGTTATCAAATAACAAAAAAGACCAGGGTCAAATGTCATGTTAAACTAATCCGCCTTGCTCTCAAACTTGCAGCATCCTCTTACTAAATTCCTGTTTTCAGAATAATTGAAATGCTTATTCTTCAGCTCATAAGTGTCTTTACCCGCAGCCATTTTCTCGATCGGCAATGCACACATGCAACTGTCAACAGGGAGAGGGTATGGTTATGCTACAACTGTCCCCTCTGGAGCAGAGAGCTTATCAGTTTTTAGGACTGTGATCATAATAAAGGAGAACACTGCAGCACACCTTGAGAGTATTGTCATACGTATGCGTCTTTCTCAGCTTTAAAATACAAAAACATACAAAATGGTAGAGCTGTCAGCTCACGACTGTCTTCTACCATCCTGTCTGTGGTACGCTGTACTTACGACTGTGAGTTTAAGAGGAAACACTGTGGCTTTCCTTTATGTTAAATATTGCAAAAAGTTGAACAACCAAAACACAAAGCAACGCACGAGAGGATGCTCCTCCATAGAATGTATTGATTTAGCCAAATTACTCAAAATAGTTGATAAAACATGTTTTAAATATACAGTATGTACAGTAGACTGTAGCTATTGACCTTCTAGTAGTATAGCATCTCTGTAGACACTGCTTGAGGGCACTCTGTTTCTTGAGCTGGCCTGCTTACTGGGCAAATTGTATGACTGTCAGTATGCTCAGCATTTGGGATATGTCTGAATAATTTATCCGTCAGCTGCTTCTGTGAGATGAGCAGCGCTGACTTGATCCACAGCCTCACCTCTTCCTGTCTGTTGCAAGCTGTTTTTTTTTTTTTTTTCTGGAACAGTGATTGTCTTTCTTTCTTTCTTTTTCTGACATTAAACCTTTGACCATCTAGTGATTTTTTTAATTTATTTTTTGCTGAAAATCTCTCAATGAAATTTTTTTCTTCTTCTATTCTTCTCATCCACTCATGTTTGTTCTTGGTTAGTTTGCTCTCAGTCCCTGAAACGCTGAAAGTTTAATGCTAAGTATTTTGTGTTCCCTCACAATACATTTAGTTTTCACTCTGATTCTTAAAGGAAGGCTGAGCTGTATCATAATATAGTATTAGGTTTTATGTACTGAACCACTCAAAGGGACTTCTGCATTGCTCTGATTATGACTACAGACATAAAGTGGCAGAGCTTAGGTTGTGTATGTGCAGTGAATTGCCATGGAGATGTTCGACTGTTATCTTGAAGTTATTGTCTCTCTAACACACCAAAGATATGTGATGGAGGAAGCAAAGTTTAAAATCGCGTGTGTTTTCTTCACTGATTTTAATAGGAGCAGTAAAGAGTAGTCAAAGCGTGGCTGCTCTAGCCATTAAGGGTGGGCGATACTGAAAATTTTCGTATCGATCCGATACCAAGGAAAATACAGGGCCAGTATCGCTGATAACGATACCGATACCGATACCGATGCTGATACTTTTTAATAATTAAGGTGGATGCATTATGAAATCGCTAAATCTGAATGAATTTTCATGAGCTTTAAGTGCTTTTGTGATTTTTCCTTTAAATTATTAATTAGTTAAAAACCAGGACAGGATTCAGGCAAAGTACGTATGTAAATAGAAAATTCTTTATTATCAAACGTTTTTGTTAGGAACAGAACAGTAACAAAACTACAATACAAAAATTATATGACATATCATATTCAGTATATTTGTTTCAATTACAGTAAATGTATTCATTTAAATGCACGTTTCAATGAGATAAATGTATCAATGTTATTAACCTTGTTATTATTATCATGGTCTTAGCCTAATTTATACTTTCTGAGTTGGCTAACAAATGACAAATGACCAGTTGCACTTTGAAAATTAATATTAACTAATGCCGAAGATGACTAAAATATTATTTTCACCACTATTATCTACCTGGATATTCTCTGCTGGACTGAAAGTACTCTAAGGTCCTGTCATGTCTCTGCCTCTGGGTCGGGGTCTGGGTCTGTCGGGTCAGGGGGTGGGGGATTTCTCTCCTCCTCTCTCCATTTCTTTAATTCCTTGTTTTCTTTCGCTTGATTTTTCATGCGCTTGAACAAATTCGTATTCGTGTTACCACTGTATTTTACTCCTTTCTTACAAATGATACAGATCGCTGTTGTGTCATTTTTGGCCTGAAAATATAACCACATGGCGCTCCTCTTCCTCTCTAACATACTTCGGCTCCATCTCTGTGTTGCTTGTGTGCTGCTGGCTGAGCCTGCTTCCTTGTTTGTCTGCCGCTGCTGAGTCACGTGACGGTACAACATACAATCACAAGAGGGGGGAGGAGGAGCAGCAAAGTGTGCTGCTTTGTTCTGGGAGGAGCAGCACTTGAAAGCAGCGGAAGGACACAGACAGCCAGGTCGACACTTTTTAAAAACCACCGCAGTGCATACAGGAGAGAAACTGAAACTAAAGTATCGATCTCATTACACTGGCATCACTCAATATCAATACCAGCGCTGGTATCGATATTATTGATATTTGGATCGATCCGCCCACCCCTAGTAGCCAGATCCACAGAATCATAGATTAAACCACAAGGAATTATAAGCGATAAATTAAGTTCACATTTCGGTCATATATTTTCCTAAACTGGCTGGACATTAACTAGATGATTAGCGTTATTATCCATAACAGAGGTTGTTTTTTTGCTACTTGTACAAAAACTGTTACTATTTAGGGGGAATTCAAAAATTAAACAAAAGCAAGAGCAGCTGCATGTCAAGTGATTCTCAGAATAAACAGCACTTGTAGCTGTTTTAAAATGACTGACTTCCCTTGGTCGTCAGGAGGCGAGGGATCAGATTTGCAAAAAGTTGCACAATGCTGTTTATAAGCAGCTACATTTGTGTTTTCCCTGTCAATGAACAACAAAAATACCACTGCAGCCAATATGATAATGCCGATTGAAATTCCAGCTGAATTATGTACTTATGGATTCAGCAGCTGTGACCGGTGTGTGGCATCATGGGTCAACTGAGCTGTTGATGGGGCATAGATGAAGTCATGAGGTCGTATTGATCTTTGTAAAGTCCATTAATAAGGTTGGCAGAGGCCAAGAACTGTAACGGGTGTGACAGGATGAATAACAAAGAGGGGAATTCAAAGTAAATCTCTTGCCAGGTGATCTCTGTGTCACTGACTCTAAAGAGTAGGCAATTTTGCAGTTTTTCTCCCACGTTTACCAGATCATAACAGACGGCTTGAAATAAGGGAAAATACACTTAATCCTTTTAACTTTGCATTTATGTAAACACAGGCCTGGATAAATATAAAAGAAAACATTGTGATCAAAAACAGGGAAAGAAAATCGTACATAGTTGACCACAAAAAGCTCATAAATCCTGCATTGTTTACATCCTTGTACTTCACTGGCTGTCATTGACCGTCATTTATAAAATTGATGGAAAGCCCTTTCAATGTTTGTGTAAAATTTGGGGGGCAGACCAATTACCTCCAAGTGGCTCTGGGACAGGGCACACCTTTAAAATCTATTAAGGGCTACAGACGTTTTGTAGAAGCAGGTGTGTTTAGAGGGACAAAAAAGGGGTTGAATGTGTGAAGACAGGCTTACTGCAGTGTGACAACGAGTAGAAAAAAACAATAAAGCCAAAAGAAACAAGAGACAGACAGTAGACTGTGGGGAGGAGTAGTACAGATAATCTTAGGGACAGTGAGATAACTGATGATGTTGAAAAAGGTCAGACACAGTCCAGGATATCCCTGAACAGGATGACTCCTCGACCCTACTCAGTATTTAGTTTCCCCCTCATCATTCCTGTTATCATTTCACACACATCCTTTGATGTCACTTGCACAATATCTTTCATTGGTTTCCTTCACTACTTTGGCATGGCCAACTATTAAAGAAGCAAACTAATGTTTGTATTTCTGATACCAAAGAAATTAATTATTTGAAGTGGTGTGTCCCCTTGTGTTAGGCAGGAAGTAGAGGGAGGCGGCGGCGGTGTCTTTCCTCTGAAATAACCGCAAGCAAGAGCGCCATTGTGCATCTAGTTTGTGTAATTATCATGTACACCATATACGAAATGTACGAAGATGTAGCTTCGTCTTGCTCTTCGTACGCCATCTTTCTCGAATGCCAAGGCAGAGTTTGTTGTTGCTGGTGATGTATAGAGGTCAGCCGGAGGTGGCTCTATTACCACTAGTTGAAATGGGTACAGCGCCACCTATCGTACAAGGGTATGACATGTCATTCAGCCAGTAATTCGATTTTCTCACCGGCATGTATACACGGACAATTGCAGTTGTCCGATTGAGTAGCATAGTTGAAATATGGCTGTAATCCGACTAAGCTGAGTATGTAAAAGTGCTGACTGCTGTTTCCCACTGTCACTCTGAGGGCAACCTCCAATTGTCGCACCCAGCAGATAAAACTGTGTCCTGCCACCACGACATACATCCCAATGTCGAATTTAAAAATGATCTTTGTCTCTGTTCTATGTGTCTGTAACTTGTGTTCAGCTTCCAGAAGCTTGAAACAAAGTTAGCTATACTGAGGAAGCTAAGCAAACAAAGTGCAATCAACAACAGCATGATTGAAAGAATCCCATTAAACAGCAGTCAACAGGAAAACAAATAGAAAAGAAAGAAAGAAAGAAAGAAAGAAAGAAAGAAAGAAAGAAATGTTACCAAACGTCTCCTGTCCGCCTAACTGAGCAGGTTTAAGGTTAATAAGAAATAGATAGTAATGGGACATGAAGATATAACGTTCTTTTCTTCTTCTCTCCCACTTCAACCACCAACAACTCCTTCCATACAGTAACTCTAGTAATGGTAATTGCTAACATAGGATTAAGTGTTTTTAGAGATAGACCCGTGCTGTGGACTAAGAACAGTACATTAATTATTAGAAATAGAGGAGTTACCCCACTTGTTTGCTTCCTTAAGATGTATTCTTGCCTTAGATTACATAATCTTGGGTTATATGAGGCTATCAACCTGCATAAAAAAAGGAAATGTGATTTTTTTTTTTTTTTTTTTTTTTTAAAGGAGCAAGTTGTGGACTAGCCTAAAATGTGTTTTGACCTGTTCTGGATTATGTAAACCTAGTCAACTAAAATGATAGCATTCATAAGTGGCTCGGCATGAGTAGTAATGTGAACTTCATTTGAGTCATCTTCACACCTTGAGACTAAACCTTGTGATTGTGAAAGAGATTCTCGATAAGGAGTATTCCTCTGAACCACATCGCCTTCCGAGAAGTTACAGAAATGTCTCATGTGCACCTCATGTGATGGCTGCCTTTTTGTCTTTTGACTTCACAGTTATGTGAACAAGAGGATTACAAAAAAATGTACAGTGGTCGTGCACAAGGCTTTTCCTCATGACATAATTCTCCTTCCGACTCACTGAGTACAGCACTGAGCAACAACCAGTGTAGCAGCACAGTGAAGCTCAGTAAAAAGTGTAAATAAAGCTTCTTGTTCTGCCAAATTCTCTTTCTGTGTGTTATCCTTTGATACTAAAACTCTACGCTGAGGGCATGACATTAGCAGAGCTCCAGGGTTGAGTGTGAAACTTTCAGCAGGACTGTGTGTCATGCTGCCTACGTGCCAGCATGTCAAAGAACACCTTTGCTATGTTGTGAAATGCTCGCTCTAATGAGACATTTTCTCCTTTTCTTCTCTTTAGACATTTTAACTTGCGGATGAAGAGGGATACATCTCTATTTTCTCCAGACCTCATCATTGAGGTGTCAGGGGAGGAAACACCCATTGATACATCACATATTTACAGTGGAGACATCTTTGGTAAGTTCAGCTTTTTCTGCGGATGCATGGTTTCTTAAAGGGAAATCCAATTAGGGTGATTTTTATTTTCAATTGAATTAAACGTCTGAATCCCTTCTCATTGTACTATATGTATCACCCTGCATTATATCTAACCTCATCTCTTGAACAACGTCTCAAACATTTAAACCGAGTAACAATGTTTTTATCTAACATATTTTTATGTGCATTATGTGATGCTGTATGTGAGTGAGAGAGAGAGAGAGAAATGTAAAGTCAGTTTTTGTCCAGTCTTTGTCACGTCACTGTCCATCACATACAGGACTTACTGGTAGCTTTCATCAATTTCTTCCTTCCGTTCTTTTTCCACACCCTTCCTGGACATCTTCCTGCTGTCCGTCTTGAGCAGAGTTCAAATGAACACAGAAAAAAAACAAGGCTGTTTGTTCTGTTGTGATTGGTGTGTGATACAAGAAAGGATGTTTTGTCTGCCCCTGCTCATCCTCGCGGTGTTCTGTGTTTCAGGTGAAAAGGGCACACTGACCCATGGCTCTGTGGTTGATGGGCGCTTTGAGGGCTTCATTAAAACCCACCAAGGGATATACTATGTTGAGCCCTCGGAGAGGTACCTTAAGGACAAGGACGTGCCCTTCCACTCCATCATCTATCATGAAGATGATATCAGTAAGTATCTGCCATTGCGTGTGCATCACTGAAAGGTGCTGTGAGGTCGAGGGCAGCTCCAGAATATACGTGAAGGGAAAGGTCGTCACTCCCTTATTTTTAGATGTATTTTTGACATGTGGCTTGTTGGTTGCAGTACTTTCAACAGTAGCCTTCTCAAATGCATCTTTGTAGGAATGTATTAACAAAAGATTAAGAGAGTTCAATATTTTTAGGGACGCAGAGTAGTACATTTTTTCCGATGTACAAATAGCTTAATTTTGTTCGATATTCTGATACTTGTATATCGGGACAACAAAAACAAAAAAAAAAAAAAAAAAGTTCTACCTAGTCTCCTATGACAGGATTAAAATATTATTAAAGGTGCAATTTGTTAGATTTTTGTTGTTAAAAACAATTAAAAGTGGACTAAAATTCCAACAGAATGTGAAGATAAAATAATATATTTACGTAATAGTGTTGAAATTATTGTGAGGAAATATTGCAGGAAGCACCAAAAAAAGCTACTCCTGTGATTTGCTGCTCCCCATTAGTTTTGAATTCTACAGGAAGCTAGCTCTTACATATAAATGTTCCGATCGAACCGATGTCGATATTTGACATTAAAGCCTTTATCAGACTAAAATAATAAAACTGTGATGTGTGCAAGTGTTGTGAAGTAAGGGGCTTGGGGTCAAGCAGTTAATAGACCAGCCTGACGAGCTTGGAGAGAAAATGTTTGGCAGACTGGTAGCAGCAGGATTTGGCTCTGGTCCTTGGCCATGGTCAAGGTGGTCAACATTTATTCTGGAAGCAGGAGTGGAGCATGGCAATGTGTGGGCGCATGACTCAGAGTCATTTCTAAGGTCAGACTACAACCAACCGATGCTCGATTAAGAAACTGCTGGCTTCAGGCCCAATCTTTTCCTCAAGAAGAACAGAAAACTCAAATGTTTTGAGGAGAATTCATACAGGCAAGGTGGGGATGTCAGTGCATAGAGTAAAACAAACACTGCATGAGTGGAAACATCAGCCAGATGAGCTAGTTGTGTGAGACTCATGATTCCAGCCCAGAGAATTGCATTAGCGGAAGAGAGTCTGGTATGAAACCCACCCTGACTTCGGGCTGGGTAATACCACGCACAAGCACACGCGCGCGCACACACACACACACACACACACACACACACACACACACACACACACACACACACACACACACACACATATGCGCATGCATAAACAGACAGACATGAGGAGGTTCTTTTGAACGGCTGAAGGTAATTTAAGCAAATGTTTAATGTATTCGAAACCGACTTGCAAATTTGATATTAACAAAAGCACATATTGAGAAGCCCCAGCAGTGGTTTGTGATCTGTTGAAGTCATCCGCCCACAGGAGGAGCATGTAGTTCCGTCAGCAGTGACAGAGAAGAAGCTTGTTAGATGGAACAAAAGGTTGCAGATTGAAATGAGCAAAAATGAAACCTATTAGATTAATGAAGATGTTTGTAAGTCTTTTGGCCTTAATTCCTACTCCTTATCTCCACAGCAACTCTTATCACTGCTGACTGTGGGTGGGGTTGGCCCTTACAAAACTTGGGTGGATGGATGTTTTCCAAAGTTTACCACAGGTTCATGGTTACACATTTGACTGTAAAAAAAAAAAAAAAGGTGGATGACTGATGTTTTTGAACACAAAAAAGTCCCCATTTCTCTTGGCTTTTCTCACCTTTTTAATTTTCTGTCCAAATTGCAAGGGCCTTTCGATTAGCAGTTGAATGAGATGGCATTCACTGTCGGGACAAAGAAGGCTTTCTCAGAAAAAAATTGAAAATGCATTGTCAGAGGGTGAATGCGCTGTTTCAGTGTGTGTCCAGTCAGTTTAGTAAACAGCACCATACTGTTCTCTTTTCTGAATGGCCAACAGTGGCTGTGAGACTACAGGCTGGGATCATAAGTTTTGCAAATGCAAGCAGCTCAGAGGCAAGCGAGCAATTAGTTTTTAACAGTTTGATTGAAGCCAACATCATTAGAACGCATTGATTTACAGACCCAGCTAAAAAAATATTCCATCTTCAGATTAGTTTATCTTTTTGAAAACCTATTTTGTATGCTAGCACTTTATGATCAAATAAATCAAATTACCGGTGTCACAGGTGTAATCTTGTGTTGTGTTAAATAAAGTTGCCTTGGTACACTGTCTGCGTTGTTCATTATCATGGCACTTTGGACAATGACCCTTATAAAGCTTATAAAGGCAAAATACCGCATGGCAGCAATTAGCCGTTTACTTTCACTATGAGCAAAAACCCCTGCCGTTGTTTTGTCCCGCTTGCTGCTGGACTGAAACGACTAGTGCTATAATCCTCTTTTAAACTTTAGTTTTCATATTAAACAAGCTAAAAATAAACATGATGTATTACTCCTCTCCAATCTGTTTGTTCATACCTGCTTTATCTGAGGCTGCTTTATCGCTGTGACCTCTACATTATTTGATGTGGGATTCCTGTATGGGTGTGGCCAGTGTTGAACTGCTGTGTTGTGACTATCAGCAGAGGTGGTGATTGTATATCATGAGACTGATCCCATCTTGTTTTTGTGGTCCAGTAAAGACAGCTGCTAAAGCCAGATGGTCATGTTATCTAGCAGATGTAGCATTGTTTGTAGTGCTCCAACTAACAATTGCCGATTATTTCTTTAATAATCAATTGGTTTAAATGTAGTTTGGTCCACGTCTCAAGTCTGAAGTAATTTTTCTGGGGCAAGTCCAATCCAGTGGAACATTTAGTTAAGGCAAGTGAAGTGCCAAGACATGTCACTCACTCAAGTCTAGTCTAGTAAGATTCATGATCTTAGCTTGTAACCAAAAAGACCGGAAACTCTATTCATATTGTACACAGATGTTGTTTAAAGGCCCATCCCATTTGCCCTTTAAAATTGCATTGCAGCAGAATGTCAATGCAGTGTGTATTAGCTTGGGGAGAGCACTGTTACACAGCTGCTGTAAATTGGAAAATGTCTGGGTTAAGCAGAGAAGCAATTGTTTCAATCAGTGGAGGAAAATCAAGTATAATAACTTTTTCTGCTCAGTTGACTGATTTAAAGGAAATGGAGGAACTCTGATGTGTGGAGAGAAAATCCATATCGCTCAAGCTTTTTTTTTTTTTAATGCAGCACCCAGACTCACCCTGATTTACTTTTTCCAGCCCTGCTAAACATGATTTCAAAGAGGTCCATGGTTCAGTGTAAGCTCTTCTCAACCATTCCCTTATCTTCTACTCCCTATCTGCCAGATTATCCTCATAAGTATGGCTCAGAGGGCGGCTGCGCTGACCACTCAGTGTTTGACAGGATGAGGAAGTACCAGACATCTGGAGTGGAAGAGGAGCCTGTCAAAGTAAGTGCCACTGCCAGCATCACAACAGAGCCCCTCCCCCTCCTTGCAGCTCATACTTAAACACACAGTTGGACAAAGAGGTTAAAAAAGATCGCGTCTCTTATCCATCCCACCTCACACTAACAGTGAGAGCATGTGTATTTTTAGCAAAGGTGTAAATGCTTTCAGTCTTACACTTGATTATTAGCCATGTTGAAGCCACACTCAGTTTTAAATAGTCTTCAGGACAAATGAAGAGAGTCTTTTTCTTCCTAACAATGGCTGAATTCACCATTCCGACATTATTGAAGTATTGTTATAAAGGCTTACAAAAAAGAGATAAAAAAAGGGCTTACTATAATCAAAACTGTATTACTCTCTTCAGTTTCTGACGACTATGCCTTCCCCATTCCATCTCCCTTTTCCTCATGCTGACTGTTGTTGTTTTTGTACAGGGGGTGAGCAGTGTGTTGGAAGAGGAGAGCTCCTACGGTCCTGTTATACTGAGGAAAAAGAGGGCAGCGGCGAAGGAGAAAAATACATGTCAACTCTTCATCCAGACTGACCACCTCTTCTTCAAATACTATGGTACAAGAGAGGCTGTCATTGCACAGGTACGGTCCCATACATACAGAAGCTGATTGAACATATTTGCTGGCACCTAAAACTCAAATATATGTCATATCTTTAATTAAAGGCCTGATTGGCAGATAATGTCATCAGGCAACAGAATCATCCTTTCATCATCATCCTCCAGAAACTAGCTATCATGAGTTGTCTGAATGATGACTTTCTCTGCAGATCTCCAGCCACGTGAAGGCCATTGACTCCATTTACCAGGGCACAGACTTCCTGGGCATCAGAAACATCAGCTTCATGGTTAAAAGGATCAGGGTGAGTTGTTTGCTCACAACGAGTTTGCTTCCAACCTCCAGTGAATTGAATGTCAGTTGCCATTTTGAGTGCAGAATCAGTTTATATAACAACTGACCTGAAAAGGATCAGGCTGCCAGAATTTTCTTTGCCAAAGGCTTTTTAGTTCCTACAGGGTCTCTCTGTAAAGTCGGGGTCTCTCTCCTTTGTCACTTCTGTTCTGTAACTGTTCAACTCTTTTTTTTTTCAGATAAATACCACCAGTGATGAAACTGTAAAAAGCAACCCTTTCCGCTTTTCCAACATTGGAGTGGAGAAGTTTTTGGAGCTCAATTCTGAACAAAACCACGACGATTACTGCCTCGCCTATGTCTTCACTGATCGAGATTTTGATGATGGGGTTCTTGGTTTGGCTTGGGTTGGTGCTCCTTCAGGTTGGTACACAACACAACCGCAACACAAACACACACACAACCCTGATAATGACTTCCACCATTCAGGGTTCGTACGGTCATGAAAAACCTGGAAAAGTTTTGGAAATTGAAAATGCATTTTCTAAGTCCTTGAAAAGTTCATGAAAAATGACATTTCCTGTAAAGTTTTGGAAAAGTCATGGAAATATTGCGTGGATAATATTCAGGATGCGTAAAGCATAAATAAAATGATGTTGTGTTATTAAAACGGGCACGGTCGGATAGTAGTAAACCGGCCACCGTTGTCAACGTTGTTTGTGCCTCTGATTCATGTCTTCATGTCACTCCGCAAGTCGTCCATTCATTCGTCACGACGGAACTTCATTCAAAGCAGAGCTCTACCAAAGAGCCTGCAGTCGTTGCGGAAGGTTATCTGATGTGTCAGTGTTTCCCCTGTACGCATTCTGCTGCGGGATTTTCAGCGCTGCTGCCAAAAAAAGAAAGAAAAAAAAAGACGTGATTTCTGTAGGTGTAATATCACGGGCGAATGGCGAATTTAAGTTGCACACAGTGAAAGCACTACAGCCTAAGTTGTCTTGAAATCGATTATTATTGTCATTACTGCTATTTGTATAATTTCTACAAGTCACCGTTTAAGTTGAGTGACTGAAATCCTCGTCATCCTATTCAAAGGCTGCAACAGGCGACTCATAGAACCGGGTTGAAGTTAGTTTCAGGTTGGATATTCGGCGGATATTCACTCGGGTCCAGCCCAGACTTTACTGAGGTTCTCCCAGTGTCAGCAGCAGGAGGACGGTTAGCTCACCTCCCAAAGCCTCGCTGAATCACTGGAGACTGATTTAGGGACCGTCATTAAATTACTTAGCATAAATATATTAATACAAAATAATTGTTTTGTCAATATCTTCCATGTCATCCAGCAGCAGATTGTATTATTAAACTGGACGAATGAGACACAGCTCTTTTTTTAATTGTATTTTAGTGCTTCTTCTATTTTATATGAATATTAATATGCAGAAATTATGATTTTTTTTCTCAATAGCATCCATGTCATGTGACCCACTGGCACTTCTGCTCAAGAGGTTCACATATTTTCAAGCAGCAGTGTCAACCTCTACACTATTTAGTCTCATGTCTTAGATTCTGATTCTGAAATTCTTAAAATGATTTATTGATTATTTTCAAAAATCTCACCACTTGTCACCATTTAAAGGGTTACTTTTCAAAATTTTCTTCCGGGGGGCAACCCCTGGACCCCCCTAGTGTTGCTAGGTTAGGGACTCAAAAACTCTCGGGGAGACACTGTTCTAAGAATTTTGGACGTGTGGGGCAAACTTCATCTTTCTTAGCTGAAGCCAACAATGGGACAAAATAAATGTAAAGAGAGACATAGTGGAGCCGTATATTTTCCTGCTTTTTTGTCCTTTGCCAATCACTCCTAGGATCAAGATGTGTCTGTGGATTGATTTAGAGGCACCGATTTTCGGTCTTGGAAATTCAATGAAAGGTTATGGAGAAGTCATTGAAAAGTCATGGAAAACTATTGCTAAAAAAGTGTACGAACCCTGACCATTGGTGAGAGACATTTTAGCAGCGTCGGTGCTTTCAAACACAAGGACTTATTTCAGTTGAACAATACTCCTCCTATTCGCTACACTCACCTTTGGCAGGATAATACACATTTTTCATCTGTGATTTTGTAAAAGCAGTATTATGTAGAAATTAGCTTTTTATAATTTTAATTGACACTTGAGTTTCTGAGTGCAACACGACTAGGGCCGCGAAAAGTTGAAACTTTTAGAGAAATGCAGCCAGACCCCACATTGCAGTGGCCAGGCTGGAGATCAGGAGGGCGTGTTATTTAGCATGGTTAAATGCTACAGAGGAAGCATAACAGACATTTCTCTTTTTCACTTTCACGTGGGTTCGGTCTTGTCCCCCAGTTTAAAACACAGCAATGATCTGCCTTATCCTGGTTGATTACTGTTATTATTAATCCGTCGATGAGGATAAACAATCACTATTAGGACCAGTATGTCAGTAGCATAACAACATGGCAGTTTTGTCTTTCGGCAAACAAAATATTACTTACCTCCTTTTCTGTCGATGCACATTACGTAAATCAACATATTTATGTAAACGATCACGTCGATACGTCCATGAACTAATTCTGGCCATCCAGTATACAGTACAAAGGTGTAAACTTGGATATCATTTTCCTTGCAAAAAGAGGGTTCCAGGGTGATTTATCTAAAACCTCAAACATGGTCATAGGATGTAGAAGAAATGGGAAACACTCTGTCACAGCGATTAGAACGCATTTCTGTTTCGGTCAATATTAATCTGCTTATTTTTTGCACAATGGTACAGGAGTAGAAGGGCAGCTAGATGAGAACATACATCTCACTTTGAAAGTCACTGTGTTGGTCTTAAAATGTATTCATCTCCTGATATGGAACAAGGTGGAAATGTGGCAAATAGCATTATAGGTGTTATGTGCTATATCATGTTTTTACATTGTGTCAGCTAGTTGATATGAGAGCGTAATTGAACGAATTCAGATGCTTTATGTCATAAATGATACTAAGAAACCACTGAAATCTACACATAGGAGCATTTATTGTAGCAAGTATTGTATTTTGTGAATATCTGAATACTAGTTTATCTAATGCTTTTGAGAAAATAAGTCTATTACAGAATCATACTTATTTTTGATGTGGTCCAATAGGAATGCCTCTGCCTGTCCTCATTTAAATGGCATCATTCCTCACAGACAGACCGTGCATGCATGAATGATAGTTATAAAGGATTCTCTTTCATTTGAATAAGTTCAGACACCACCATCTCAACGTGACGAATACAGCAACAAACACAGACGATCAATACGGGCAAATTAGGAGCGCTGTAAGCTAAAAGGATCGATTGAGTATAAGAGATGGAGAGGAGATGGGTTGCAGCTAGCAGCGGGCTGATTGTTTGAACAAAGGGAGACAGGAACAAATGGCCATCAGGGATACTGGTCAAGCACAACTAATATGGATCCTATTTGATGTGACCAGTTGGTGTTGAGATATAAGTGGCTTCAGTGGAGGAGCTACACAAGCACACACAGATACATATATGCAATAAACACACATTTAATGTGCAGGCAGACCCATGTATGCTTGCACATAATGGACGCATTGTGTTTTTGCTTTAAGTGGTTTGGTCTCATGTTTCTGCACGAGTGGAAGCTGCCTCCTTATGACTGGGTTTATGGATTATGGAAAAAGCAGCTGCAGCAGTGCAGGCATGCGTATTGTTCAAAGTGGTTGCAAGTGTCTTTTGTTGTGCTATTCAAGTGGATGCTTGTTTAGGCATTTTCATTGTTAGATGATTTTAAGTACAGAAAAAGACAGCTATTTTAGCTGGCACACCTTTGTATTCACCACTTAAAAATGATTGACCATAGTAGTATATGGTATTCTTTTGTGTAAAATCATGTAAATGCATTTTAATATTATGATTGAGGGCTCGCCTTTATTTACTATGATGTTGAGTAAAAATATACATATATATTTAGAATGATCTGAATCCCTACATGAATATGTTAAGGTAACTAAAAAGAATGATGGCCAAAATTAGGAATATTAAGACCACAGTCCACAGTAGTTGGGAAAAAGAATGATCATATTATCATTGGAGTGCCAATTTAGAATCCATTTTCCGTTGCATGCTGTCACCTTTTCTTGTGCTGATGCAGTAGGTCTGTGTTTGTCAGGCTGGGATCTTTTAGGTTTGTGTCTACTTTAATGACTCACATCTTCAAAGGAGAATTTTAATAAGATAATTTTCTTGCAGAACAGGTGTAATAGTGACATTTAAGTATCAGAGACACTTTGTTTGATATTTTATCTGACACCTACACACCTTTTAATAAAAACCCATTTTAGACTTGACTCGTAAATGAAGACCGATATGTTTTTGGTTTTATGGTTAATCTGACACTGCAGATACCTGGCTGAAACATTGGTCAATATGGTATAGAAGAATAACTTCAGCTAACTTTTCCTTTCCCCACAACAACAAACATGTTTTTGAAGCTGATGAACCCATTTCCAGTAAGTAGCACAGTATTCCATTCTTATCTTATATTTCCTAATCTTATGCAACAGGAAGCTCAGGCGGGATCTGTGAGAAGAGCAAACTCTACTCTGATGGGAAGAGGAAGTCCCTGAACACTGGCATTATCACCGTGCAGAATTACGCCTCCCATGTCCCTCCCAAAGTGTCACACATCACCTTTGCTCATGAGGTCGGGCACAACTTTGGCTCCCCTGTAAGTATTATGATTTGAAACGCTGGTCTTTGCCAGTAAACTTCTTTCTCTTGCCAAGCTGTGCAGCATATTATATGCAAACTGTCTCTTCAGTCTCTCTGCCCTTTGTCCTGTTTTACAGCATGACTCCGGGACCGAATGCACCCCTGGAGAGTCTAAGTTGCAGGAGAAGAAGGAGCAGGGCAACTATATCATGTACGCCAGAGCTACATCAGGGGACAAGCTCAACAATAACAAGTTCTCCCTCTGCAGCATCCGCAATATAAGTGCTGTTCTTTTGAAAAAGAGAGATGATTGTTTTGTCGGTAAGTTCTCTTTTATGAACTCATCTGTTCCTGTCTTGTGTGTTAGAGAGAGCTTCCATCTTCATTTTGGTGTGTCTGTGTGTGCAGAGTCCGGCCAGCCTATCTGTGGTAATGGACTTGTGGAAACTGGAGAGGAGTGTGACTGCGGCTACAGTGATCAGTGTAAAGACCCCTGCTGCTACAGTGCCAATGAAGGGGAGGGCAAGAAGTGTAAACTCCAACCTGGCAAAATCTGCAGGTCAGATGTGATGTGCATGCCTCTACAGCACAGTACTGTGATTTGTGAAAGTATTAAACATTGTTGTCAATGGAACATTTTTGATTGCATATTTATAATTCTTAATTCCACAGTCCCAGCCAAGGACCATGTTGCACAAAAGAGTGCACTTTCAAAGGCGCAGATGACCGATGCAGACCGGAGTCTGAGTGTGCCCAAGAGGGCAAGTGCAATGGCCTCACTCCTCTGTGTCCCACCTCAGAACCAAAGGCAAACTTCACCTCCTGCCATTCAGAAACCCAAGTCTGCCTCAATGGGGTATGTTATTTTAAGTCACCTTCCTGCTCTTCGTTTCTTGTCTGGTTTGTGCAGTTTTTGGACTTGTGTTTGTATTTAAAGTGTTTTTATGTCTGCAACCTGCTTGTTTGGACCAGGTATGTTCTGGTTCCATTTGTGAGAAGTATGGTCTCGACGTGTGCACCTGTGCCAGCAAAGATGGCAAAGATGGCACGGACGAGGCAGTTGAGCTGTGCCACGTGTGCTGCATGGAGAAAAGTGAGTGGCAGGCTGCGAACACGCGCAGTAGTAATGTTGAGCCTTAATTCTGGCATATGACATCATTGTCTGTTACTTTTACTTTTGAGTTATTAAGCTGAGGTATTGTCAGTATCTCAAGAGTAATGCCTTCTCCTTCCACTCACAGTGAACCCCAGCACCTGCAGCAGCTCCGGCTCCGACAAATGGGCCAAATTTTTCAACAAGACGGTCACGACGCTGCAACCCGGCTCACCCTGCAACGACTTTAAGGGTTATTGTGACGTCTTTATGAGGTGTCGTCTGGTGGACGCCGACGGGCCTCTGGCGAGACTTAAGAAAGCCATCTTCAATGCAGAGCTCTACGAAAACATTGCCGAGTGGATAGTGGTGAGTGTGTCAGTCACCTGTTGTAACGAGCTGTCAACACAGTATCACAAATGCATATAAAACTATTTCTGTTGCGTTTTCTGGCCTGTATTAAGTCATTCTTTAATATCACCCTTTGTTATCCAGGCTCACTGGTGGGCAGTGCTGTTGATGGGCATCGCTCTCATTATGCTAATGGCCGGCTTCATCAAAATCTGCAGCGTCCACACCCCCAGCAGCAATCCCAAACTGCCCCCACCAAAGCCACTGCCAGGTACAGTACATCAAAGATGCAGATGTTTATATTTACATCAAAAAAAGTTGTGAACTGTTTCAGTGCCCTGCATTCATTTTAGTCAATAGACGTTTATTGTTAATCTGGAAAATATCCCGCCCTCATCACATATCTTTGTCGTAAGTATTTGAGGGATCGTTGTAAAAAATGCATTCTGTTTTTATTTAAGCATTACACAGCATTAGAACCTTTTTGGAATGGAGTTGTTGGATATGATGACTTAGATCAGTGTTTTTCAATCCTGTTCCTGTGGGCCCTCAAGGTACCAAAAAGAGACGGAAGTGTCATTACTTCATGAGTCTTTGGTGCAAGACTGTGGTGACAGCTGTATTGAAGTCTATGGAAGATGGATGGAGAAACACATTAAAACCCAACATATCTATGCCAATGAGTTCTAATGAAGAAACGCCTCCAGCGAATCAAAGAACAACGTGATAAAACAAAGCAGTCGTCAACCTACTCTCTGAAGTGTTCTTTCATTTTCTGGAGGCATTATTTCCTCAGAAGTCGTGCAATGTAGATTTGTTGGGCTTTAGTGTGTTTCATTATGCAAAATGACCCTCGAGTCTTTTTAAGGTTCCTTGGGACCCTTCTCTCCTGCGTGTTTTGATGTTTCCTGCCTCAGCACACCTGATTTGATGGAATATGTCGTCATCAGGTTTCAGCAGAGCTTGATGCTGAACTGATCATTTGATTAAAACAGACTGAAATGTATTCTGTTCAGGCAGCCTACGAATATTTTTTTTTTCTTTTTAAACTTGCAACATAATCTGTTGTTAATCTTTTCATTTGTAAAGAAGACTAGAGAATAATGAGGCAGGTTATAATTATCAGTTATCAGGAGAACTGGATATCCAGCTTGAAATGCATATTAGATTTCACATGATATTACTGTGTTTGCCTCATCTTTTGTGCTGTGGATGCCTTTCTAAAACACTGCATCCATATCCTTTTTTTCTGTCCTGTAGGTACACTGAAAAGGAGAAGACCACAGCACCAAAGCCAGCAGTTACAGGCCCAGCGCCACCACCGTCAGCACAGAGAGGACTATCAAATGGGACAGATGAGACGCTGAGACACTGGGCTGCTCTGCGCCTTGGCTCTTCCTAGTGCCTACAATAGGAGCACTTCTCTCCAAAGAGTTACCTTTACCACCTATTGCAAAATTCAAAGAACTTGAAACTGTATCGATTTCACTGGACAAAAAGCCTGAAGGGGTTTTTTTTCTTTCCTTGGCCTAACAAACTCACTCGGCACCTCTGCTCTGAGAGCCAGATTAGCAGTGGTTCACACAGCTTTATAGGAAACGAATAACTTTTCCAAGGAGGGACAGGAGGAGAAATTCACTGATCTCTGTTATGTGGTCTTAATCTTTGAATGCTTTTTTTTTTACCAGAATGGAGGAGAGAGAAGCAGCTGTGTGTTACAGTTGCCTTCCTCTGTCCTCCATCTATGCTACCTTTTTCTTATTCTTCCTCTCTGAAGTGCTGCCATCTTCAGCACAAAAGCAGGACTGCAGGTACAATGGGGTTTTTCTTGCCATTCAAAAACAACATTGAGAAGCTGAGTTGGAGGGAAAACTTATTTTTTGCCAATTTAATTAGGTTGTTTTAAGTCAAAAGCACCATCAACAGTTGAAGCTCTTTATTTCTAAAGCATACATGTTTTCTGTCAGCGTGCAATTGTACAGATTTCACAGTAGGGTTTTTCTTCTTTTTTTTCAGTGTTTCAAATGGAATTGATTTTCTGTTTGACAAATTACTATTCACGTTTTTCATTCACTTTCTCAGGATTAATAAAACAATGGAAAACAAGTGTTTTGAGTTGAAAAGATAGCTGCATGTGTATTTTAGGGTGAAGTCCCTCCTGACTGAAGCCTGTACAGAAGGGTTCACATTAGCTGCAGAGGGGCCATATGAAAAGAATGTATATAAATAAGATTATAGTATCAGATGCGAGGCTGTGGAGAAGAAGTTGATTATCTGGATATGCGTGTTTCTCTTTGTGACGTGGTTTTGCAGCTGCGTCTACACAGAGGTATAGTCTGCGGCTGTAACGAGCGATGAGAGAGTAGCTTAATCGTCAACCTGATTGTATCACACTTTTATTCTGTTATGGCTGACTCGTTGCTTCGGCACTGATTTGTGACACATGACACGTGTACATCTTTACATTAAGAAATAATAGTGAAATCACATAGAAGAATGTGTTTAATGTGGACAAAGAAGACTTTATGAGAAGTTATGATAGAAAAGAAGCGTCCTGGTATGATTGTCCCGCCCATATCTTCACCTGTGTTCTGTCCACTTTTTTGTATTTCACACACTGGCAGTTGTTTAAGTAATCTGTTAAAACCACTTAAAGGCAGTTATTTCATCTGGGCCTCCGCAGCCAGATGAATGTTGCTGGTTGAAATGTGATTGTGGAGTTTAGCTTTTATTGATTTTACTTGCAGTTCAGATTATTTGTATATTGTTGCAGAATTTAATCAGTCGAGGGAAAACTATAGGTTCTAATTTTATTGTTGCTTTGTTGCTGCTGTTTACAGACATTTACCAGAGTGAACAATCACTGTGTCAGCCACCCACCGCTGTTCTGTCCTGTCCTGTCCTTTCTTTTAGTAATGATCAGGAGTTTGTCAAGGAACTTTGTCACCCTCAAAACCCCCTCTTGATTTCTTTAATTGCATCGAAAATGTGCCTACTCAGAGCAGTGTGACTGGAGTTGGTGAACTAGAGTCAGTGATCTGTACCAAGACTGAAAAAACGCATGAGGTGGTAGTTTATCCAAACACTGTTATCAGACTGGACCACTGAAACTAAAAGGTTTGTACTGGAAATGGTGTGGTATAGAGCTTGGCAATGTCTGATAAATATGTGAACATTTTAATATAATCAGATTTTTTCAGCTTTTTTGATAGTTTATAATTAGCATTTACTTTGTGTAATATTATATTATCACCCGGAGATAATTCGGCTTACCTTGAGATAAAATTTTGGTCAACTTCACTGACAGATGGATGAGAGTGCAGACTGCTCAGAGCTGAGTTACTGGCAAAATATAAAGATATATATATATATATATTTATAGTTTCTTACAATTCTTTTAGGAGAGAACACCTTGGTGGAGAAAAGACAGACTATTTTTTTCTTACCCTTGCAGAAGAGCTGCATTGCGCACAGCCGCAGCTCAGTGTTGTTTTGAGGATGTTGTGTCATCCATCGGATTGATTCTATGCAGAGTATCACAGAGCTCAAAATCAGGCCTTGTCACAGAGAAATGCCTTCGATGTTTCCTCCGGTAAAGGTACATGGAAAATTCTCCTGTGTTCGCTCATGTCGATGTGGTACAGCAACATTTCTGAACAGAAAACAATGCAATCCTCTGTGGCTTCTTCTACTGATTTTCTCTGTTTTTTTTTCGGTGCTACTGGTAGTGCTTGGGTCGGAGCTTAACGTATATTTTTTATTAGCTTTGGCAAGTTATAAAGCTTTGTATGTGTGTGTATGAGAGAGCGCAAGAGAGAGGGAGAGCTGCTTTGCTGAATCATTCTTGTATCTTTTTGTTGGTATGGTATGATGTGGGGTGTTTGGGGTCAATGATACTCTCTGGGAGGTTTTTTTCTTTCTTTCTTTTTCTTTCTTCGTTCTTTCACATGTGTTGCTATGATGTTGAGCAAATGTGCACTGAAGTGTAATTGATGTAAACAAAGAATCCAAAATGGTATAGATTCAAAACTACTGTCTGATTTTAATGTGTCCTGTGTTTTATACAGTGTCTTCAATGGTCTGTTTGTTTTTTTGTTTACCTTTTTTGTGTTCTGTTTTCTGTTCTGCTTACTTTAAAAATCTGACTAAATTTGCAAAGGTATTGTGCAAAAGTATAATTTCTTTTGAACTACTTGAAATGCATTAATAAACCAGAATTGATCAATGTTTTGTTTTTTAATGTTTACGCAATATCGAATGCACAGTAAAATTTAATTTATTAAAGCAACATTATGTAACTTTTTAACATAACAGATCTTAAATCATGTTGATGCTCAACTCGCACAAAATAACAATTTCTACATAATGGTGCTTTAAGGGTTTTAAGGGCCAGATTTCCGTGTTTACTGTTTGAGCTGCGATTCTCAAGCTGACTGCTGGACCGCAGCTGGACGTTTTAGCTGCAGATTATAATTATATTATGATGTACAGTAGGAGTTAACTGTTTCCACACTGCGGGGGGGGGGGGGGCCGGCGGTGCTAGGGGAAGCGGGGGCAACGAGCATCGGGGGGGGGGGGGGGGGGGGGGTGGGGGTTGACATTGCGGGGGGGGGGGGGGGGGGGTGTTATTGGGTCGTTTGTTCTGTTCTATGGGGGGGGGGGGGTGTTTGTATAAGTATGGGGGTGGGTAAACGACGTGAGGGGGATTATGATGAGGGGGTACGGAGGGCGTGTTGGAGGGGGGATGGTATGGGGGGGGGGGGTTTGCTTGGTTTATAATGTAGTTGTGTTTGGTTATGGGGCTGAGGGTGGGGGGGGAGGGGGGTGGGGGTGGTGGATGTGGGTTTGGGGGTGCTGATTGGGGGGTTGGGTGGGTGGGTGATGGGTGTGTGTTGTAGGTCTTTTTTTTTTGAAGTACTGTAGGGGGGGGTTACGTTACGATGACTTTGGAGCGTAACGTCAGCAGGGGGATCGTGGACTTCGGGGTCACTGTCTGGTTAATGTTTGAATTGGCAAATGGCCAGCTGTCTATATCCCCCTGAGAGACGGACCATAACGTACATCTGTCTGGTTCTTTAAACTACACTGTGTGGCTCTGGTCAACAAAGTGTCTGGTACAAAGGTCACATGCAATACGCATTTATAATTTTACCACATAATCAAATTTAAACTATATATATATATATATAAGTTTACAATAGGTGCTAGTTGTTCTCTAGCCTCAGTTTCCCAGGATTCAATTCTCCTGATAAACTTTATCAGCATTTCTCCAGTGCCAATTCTTTGAGAGAGTTAATCATTCTTAATTTACTCCCTGAATCTGCACAGCCTCACTCTCAGGAGTTGTTGGGAACTCGCAGGGACGTCCATCAGATAATTTCCAGTCTGCTGGAAAGACTTAAGGCGCCCTCACAAGTCTGTTGTGCTTCCTTCTCCGCTGTTTCTGTGTGTCTTCTTTGCAGCGCACGTACACTTTATCTTGCGACACTTCAACTTGTTGGTCCTCATCTGTCATGGCACAAAACGATGTCCTGGAGAACAGAAACAATGTTGTTCATAGTTAAATAGAAAGTGTGTTCTCAGTTAAGTGTGGCAGATAAATGATGATAAATGAGTCAGTTTCTGTGTGTGGGGGGGAAATAGTCCACTAGGTGGCGTTAAAAGTCTGTAATTGTGTCGAAGCAGAAGGTTTTTCTTTCTGCTGGCAAGAATGGGACACTGCAAAATGTTATTGCGTGAGTACATTTATTCTTTACTGAATGTGTGTGTCTTTATTTCACATAGTTGGTAGGATTCATAAACCAATGTAAACAATCCTCTAATACTAATTAGAATAAATCTTCTTTTGACTCGACTTAATGTCCTCTCCTACCTGCCAGAACAGTAAATGTACTCATCTGCTGTACTTAAGTACAGTTTTTATGCTCTTGAACTTTACTTGATTATTTCCATTTTATTGTACTGATACCTTTGCTGCACTACAGTACATCTCACAGCAGTAAAATTGTCTTTTCTTCTTAACATTTAATGTATGACCAGCTTCTAAGATATGATTGAAAATGTGGTATTAATGTCGATTATATTCTGTGTTTGTAGTATTACAAACACGATTAACACAAGTATTGTATAAAAAGAAACTACCCCAATAAGACCAGGTAGCCGACAAAGTTTTGGTGAGAAAAGCACGGTATGTAGAGTGCGAGTTGTGTGACTTGCGTCTCTGCTCACACTGGTCTGCAATTGATAGCTTTGACTACCAGCAGTATGTAAATGAGTTGAAATGGGCTACATATTATTATGAATGAAGCTACCAAGCAGTATCCAGATGTTTTTAAGCTCTGTTACATGTAAATGTCCTGCACTCAGGTTCTTACTTCGCCTTTCCATGCAGGAATTATTATTACACCACAAAGTAATTCAGTTTTTCAGTGTTTGTCATTTAGTCTGAAACAAGTTAAAATCCCGCCAATATTCTCCAACATGTTATTTTGAAGGTGTGTAAAGGTCCAATGTAGTATTAAATGGGATTCAGGAATAACTGTTTAATCCTTTTAGTTTCAGAAAACCAGACTAAAACAAAAAACAAACAAACAATAATTTTAACTGGAAAGCAATAATATTAATCATCTTTTTTCCTAAGATTGAAAACGTGCTCCTGCACTCTAGTTGACATTACGGATCAAAAGATATATCCTGTCTATTGGCCCTATATTCAGATAAAATTGTCCCATATTGTAATCCAGCTTTAAATGGTTAAAAAAGGCTTCCGAATATCTGTCCAGTGTAGTGATCACCATGTATGAAATGGTTAAGTAAAGTACATATGAGCATCAAAATATACTTAAAGTACCAAAAGTAAAGGAACTCGTGCAGAGCGGCCCATAACTGGATTATAAGTATTGATACATGAATGTTTTTATCACTAATGTTGGAGCTGGCTCAGGTGGGGCTCATCTCAACCACTGTAGACTTTGAATGCACGACTTTTACTCGTAGTATAGTATTTCTACTTTCACTCCTGTGAACAATCTAAGTAAGATCTAAGAGAGATAATTTGGCTGAAAAACATCTGTATATTTCTCCATCACTGGTGCTTTGTAACATGGAGTTGTACCTCTCCTGTGTCTCGCCTGCTTTGACGCTGATCTTGCCCACGTTCAGCAGTGGTTTCGTCCTCCGGCTGCCCCAGGGAATAATGGTCTGCACCCGGTTCCACACATTCTTCCACATAGCCGATCCCTCCCAGTGCAATTTGAGCAACATCAGATCCCCCAAGTCTTTGTCCAGGGTGATCAGGAAGGTGAAGGTTTTATTACCCCAAATTGTTTCAGGGCTGTTAAAAAGAAGGCGTAAAAGAAATAAACAGAGTTAGATTATTACTGCAGGGGAACATCCTGCAACAGGCTGTCACATTTCTTTTTTTGCAAAGCAGAGATCCTCTGCTGTGATGTTCTACAAGTAAAGCAGGACAGCACATGAGATTTCCCTTCAGGCGCTTTGATACACAGAACATCGAATAATAACGCAGTTGTCAGGGAATAGTGTCTTGACTAAATTATTTACTCCTCCATCCCCATTTATAGTTCTCTTTCATGCAGCAGCCCCAGTTGTTTCCATGTGTGTCAGCTGCTCTGCGTAACGTGCCTTCTTTCTTTATAGTGCTGAGAGCCCAGCTGCATATTGCATGTGTCAAAGAGTGGGCATGGATGTGATGTAATGTAAGCCTGATGGGAGGTAGTACAGTACTCACACTGTGATGGGGAGGTCGCCGCTCTCCTCCTTTGTTCCAGTGAGGGAGATGGTGAGCGAGGGCTCGATGCTCTCCATCTGGTTGACAAACTGGATCCTGAACTGGTAATGATGAACTGCAGAGAGGGAAGCAGGGTCAGGAGAAGAGAGGAGGACAGATAAGCCATCCAACACAGTCTGCTGTCTGTGTGTCTTTGTCAGTCTGACCAAATCTGTCTCATGGAGAGCCAGACCACCAGCACAAGAAGGCCAGCCTGCCACTTTGTTTTCTTTTTTCATTTAATTCATGCTAATAAAGTGACTTTGAATTCATAGACCCACTACCACTAACACTTTACATACAGGTAATATATACTGTAAAGCCATTTGTGGGGTTACAGTTCCTTAGAAACTGAAATTATAATCACTGCATTGTTTTCAGCCTTTTTATCTCACTGTCGCCCAGTGGCAGAGGAAGTACTCAGATATTTTATTTAAGTAAAAGTGGCACAGTGTAGAAATACAAGTGAAAGTGTATATGCAGTGTTATTTTGAAAGTACCCCAAAGTCACACTTGAGTAAAAGTAAAGATATAATGCTAAAATATTACTTTGGCGAAAGTGAAAGTAGACCATGCCAATAGAACTCGAGTAAAAGTCTCAAAGTATCTGATATTATTTGGAATTAACTATCAAAAGTACAAGTACAAGTAAATTACACATATATTTACGTGTAGTACTGTATACTAGGGTCGACCGATTATCAACCGGGCCATTTATCATATCTGATATTCACCATCTTTCTTGGTGATGATGATCAGAATCTGTTTTATTTTATCCAATTGGTGTTAAAATACATTTATTAATTAATAAAGTAGATTAAAGTAACTGGTGCCAAAAGTTATCAGACAAATGTTGTGAAGTCAAAGTACAATATTTGCCTCCAAAATGTAGCGGAGTGGAAGTCTAGAGTAGCACAAAACGGAAGTACAAGTACCTCAGAATGGTACTTAGATACTGTGCTTGAGTAAATGTAGGTAGTTGCATTCCATCACTGAGTGTGAGCCTCAAAATATAATTACAAGGGGGAAATTTACCCTTGGGGATCAATAAAGTCATTTTAAACTAAATCTATTATAGTACATTTTGTGATTTGTAGTGGAGTGATTGTGAAATTGTACCGTCTCCCACTGCTGTTCCCAGGTCAGGTTTCTTGGGGCTGAACACTGAGTACAGCACATTGTGTTTTTTTATTTGTGTTATTCCACCACTAGGGGCGCTAAAGACTTTCTAGTAAAGATGTAAATGTCGTCAGAAAGACGTAATTCAAATTTTAAGAATCTCTTGAAACAGCAGGGCACTGTAGTTCTTTAGCAAACATTATTCAAACATGTGTAAACAGTGCTTTTCATCAGGAACTATTTTCAGCAGTGGATTAATACACGATTTGTGCCCCAGTGAGCAGGACAAGTATATGTGGGACTGACTCAAACTACACCTCAGTGCCTACGTTTGTGATAGTGAACGTGTCAACCTGCGCAATGATCTGCGCTAATTTCTGCGCTAACTTGTGCTTTAATGTATAATGATCAGTCGAGACTGTGTGGTTGGTCTACGAGCTGAGCACATGATGACAATACATGTGTAGATGTAGATGTGTAGATGTAGATGAGATTTGAATTGATAAGGACAACCACGTACGTTTGTAAGGCATCCGAGGGCGTGTTTTCAGGTACAGCCTCTTGCTGGTGCCGCTGCGGACCTTCCTGATATTGTAGCCCAGCGTGTTGCAGCGATTCTTCCGACAGTCCAGACAGACGCCTTTGACAAAGGCGCTGTTGTCGCTGCACCTGTAGGCCATGCTCTGCTTGTCTTCATTCAGCAGAGAGTCAATGAACAGATGCACAGACCGCTCATGTGCACATTTCACCGTCTGCTCGAAACCTATCAGATGAAATAAAGCAATGGCAGACATTTAAAACCTGAGACGACGTGAGATCGTTTCCACACATCCTCCTGTGGATTGAGAGGCTGGGGAGTACCTTAATCACAGTGTCTGACCATTATTTGTGGATTGATTTCATTATCACCAAAGCCTGACATCTATCAGACCGTCCTCCTGTCAGATCTCCTTAAGGCGTCTCATTATGTCTAATCCTGCTCTGCTCTGAAGGCCTTTTTCCTCTGAGCAGACTCCTGTAGCCTGGAGGCAGCTCAGCTCAGAGGGACGGACAGAGCGGAGGAAGGCACATGTTGCTAATTAACTCCCGAGGATGACAGATGCTTTAATGTGGCTCTCGCTGTCATATTATGCGGATGTGTTTTGGATTGAGAGGCACCATAAATCCCAGAGCCACTTGTGTTCGGCTAGAGGGAATTAAATTCATCTGCAGAAAGAGAAACTGTCAACAAGCAAAAGATGAATCAGTGCCCAAGATATTCATCCCAAACCAGTTATCTGAGGTGGCAAGACCAATTAAGAAAAGAAATGTTATGACAGCCAGAGGAAGAGGCACACAAGTGAGCGGTTAGGCGGCAAAACACACTGCTTCACACATTCTCTACAGATGCAGGGTTGTAAATGGAGGCAGGCAGAAGGACGAGAAAGCTGGATGACATGTGTGATTGACTCCTGAACAAGAACTCTCTGCAATCTTGGAATCATCCACATATTAAAAAAGAAAGAAATGAGCTCTGGTATGCCTGAGAAGTAACGATAATGTCTTTGGTCTGGATTTGCTCTGGGCTATTTTGTCCACAACACACAAACATCATTTTTGGTTTTATTGACGTGCCCTGATGCCTTGACTTTTACTGTAGCAGTTGATGACAATAAATATAAGTCATTCACTGGACATCTGTTGGCAAGATTGCCTCGAAATGTTTAACGTCATTCATGGTCGTTCTCGGTACCAACAGACCTTCCAAGTGCCTCCGCTAAGCTTGAATTTTCTACTTCACACAAGAACCATCAAAATCAACTGGACACAACGCCACAGACCGTGTTCACATGGCAGCCATTTTCCTCCAGGTCGGGAAACTCAAACGTAGTAATGCTATGTTGCGGGTTGCAAGTCTCAAAAATGTAGAGAATTATTATTTTACCAGTTCCTGATTGATGAGCAACTGAAAACACGATATTTAGTGCAACTCTGAACGGACATCGGACCATTTTTTCGAGGTAAAACAACATATTTGATAACCCGTTCACCACCGTCAGACCACTGCTACAGTCAGCTTTCAACCACTTCCTACCTAACATTACCATCGGATAGTGTTACGCCATATGGTAGGTGAAAATGAATTCTAAGCACATCTCAGCTCAGAGCATATCTTGGACACATTTATTTAGGCCAGGAAGTGAAACACAGTTAGTGCTAACTCAGCTAGTGGGTTATCAAATATGTGTCCCGCCAGAATATCACTATCCTTCATCATCACTATCCATCATCATCATCCATCAGGACGTCATGAAATGATTCCCCATGTTTTATATGACTTGCATCTTAGAATGCAGTAGTACAACATTTGGACTTACCACCCCTGGAGGAAATTGGCCGCCGTGTAAATTGTGGTTTATAAAATGACATTTTTCTCGAACATTCATTCTCCCCAGGGGATGGAAACTTCTCGAGCTCTGTTCTGACACCATCCTCAAATCAAACTGTCAGCTTTGTACTCAAAATATTGGCAATTTAATCTCCATAAGATGCCCATGATGATGCCAAATCTTTCAGTTTGTATAGAAGAAATATGAGAAACAATAAATAGATCTCTATGAACATTTCTGAGCATATTCATGGTCCCTGGATGATAAACCTTTTTGTATTTACAGTTTACAGGACATTTCCTCCAGCCGAAACTCATGGGCAATTTTTTAATTTTTTTGCCTACTGCAATAAAAACAGTGTTATTTCTGTCGTGGCCAGTTGAAGACCTTCAGCTTTTATGGTCCCCGAATGACCATAATATATAATCTGTGCATAACTGTTTTCTCATAATTAAGCTAATTGCACTGTGTTCTGTTGCAGTGTGTTCTTCATCGTACCAAGGAGCCCGTACTGGGCTATGTGCTCATAAATGTTCTGCAGGTCACATCCTGGCTGGAAGTCTCCTCCGTTGGGGTAAAAGTCATAGTGTGCCACAGCTTGCTTGATGCCCACACTGAGGCCCATACGCTCATGGGTGAAGGTGTGGATGGCGTCCACAAATTCAGCGTCATCGGGAGACAGTCTGTCTGTGGGAGACATGCCTTCAAATAGGGGCCCCGCCGGATCAAGACCTGGACGATATACAAAGCAAGAACCAGTTTGTCACAGATCGCAGACTAAATATGTTTAAAATCCAAAACATCCTTGTTTTTGGCTGGGAATATGGAAAGCACGATTATCACTGAACCCACCAGTAATTCTTCCAATCCTCTCCGAACCTTCCAGATAGCTTCCAGCAAATCCAGAGATGTGAGCCCCAAGGCTGTAGCCAATCAAATGAGCCCTTCTAAGTGGGAACTGGTAGTGTACCTGTTACGGCAGGAACATGAATTTTGAAGACTTTTGACAACTTAAATCTGGTTAACGCATAGAATAATTAAACAGCTTTAAACAGCTTCCTTCAGTAGACAAAATCCCCCCCTGACCTGAAGTGACTGCAGCAAGTGAGCTATGTCTTTCCCAACAGTGCGGGTGCTGTGTGCAGCTGTGGGGTAGTGTTGGTGAGCCAGGAGCAGCCAGTCTGTAATCACCACGTTGACGTCTATTAGATTTGTCTTCAGGGCTGTGGCTAACCTGTGCACCCAGCTCTCCATCAGACCATCCACCTGAGGAAAAAGACAAGACTGGCTGTCAGATATGTGTGTTTGGCATGCTGGTCGTCTTCAGAGTCTCTGTGGGAATCTCCCTGCAGTCCCTGCATGTTTACTTCTTGTTATCTCACTACATCCCAGGTTTTTTTTTGTTTTTTAATCTATGTACAAACTCTGAAACAGTGCCTGCAGCAATTCCCCCCTCACTGCTCCTTGTTTTGTATCCAGTGGTTCAAGTCAGTGAAGTGGAAGAAAAGTTGACCTTACCGACCACCCGTGAGTGATGATGATGAGGGGATTACTGCTGTTGAAGCCACAGGAGGTCAGAGTGTGCAGCTGCAGAGGGTCCAGCGCGCAGTTTTCCTCACCTTCTACAAACAGGCCGAAGACTGAGCTGCCGACATGCGGCTTCAGGTCTCCCCTCTGCTCCGTGTCGGCTGCAAACCAAAGAGCAGAGCGGTTATCTGTTTGTTCTTCATGATCACTCATCAGACGATTGACTGCAGGACTGGATGTGTTGACATTGAGGTGAATTATTAGAAACAACACAAGAACATCGACTTAATCTGTTCACTCAGAGCAGGAGAAATGCTTTGAATCATGCATTGATGCAATTATCTGATGTTTTTTGTTGAGGGACATTTGGACGTGAGGCTGTTGTGTTTCCAGGTCATGCAGACCTCTTTGGCGTGTGCACACAGATAAGAGTTCACAGGCCAGCCCATTAAATTAATCTCTGCCAGACTCTTCTTGTTATTTCTTATATAAACTCCTCCTCACTTAACATGTTTGAAACCACAGCCCCAGGAACCTCAGAAATCTCGTTAACTTTACAGATCCACCTCCAAAGAAATCTATCATTATATTTCTTTCATGGTTTGTCACTGGTTCATGTCCAGTGTATTTACTTGTGATGTTAATAACGTCAGAAGCCCAGGCGCCTTAACGCTCATTCCGATGAGCTCTTGTCGCCGATATCAAACCCGCGATGAAAACATTTCAGTCCATCAATCCGTCATCCATCATCAAATCCCACATTTTACTTGGTGTGTCTCCGCTTTTATGATTGTTTACTCATTTGAACATGTAGAGCAATTACAAACAGTCTCACTCATTAGTTACAGAGCACACGAGTTTACTTTACACATCTCAGATGATTATTTGATTTGTGAAGTGACGTTCATGTTGTTTTTACAGTGAGGAATTTCCTTAACCAACCAAAGAAGGGATTCACATTTGTTATGATCAAACAAAAAAAACCCCACACAATTTAAACAACACACAATGAGAAATGATAAAGACAGTCCTGTACACAAATTTGACAGCAGCTGTGTCAATATTGTACGTACTATCTTATCTGCTACAGCCACAGTACAGTTGTGTAATAATTCATTCACCATTCAATTCAAAATATGAACAGTGCCGGAATTTAATGCATCCTACAGAATACAGTGACAAAGTCAATTAAAATCGGCTTTTGATTTGCATTTAAGTTGTTTAAAAGATTTTTTTTTAAATCTGAGAATTATCTATGGAGTTTTGCCGGAACCAATAAACAAAACAATCAAACAAGATGTGAAGAAGTCAGCAGATATTATCGCAGCTCGACCATGAAACAGCCACTTCTTTACAAGCACATGTTGTGCAGCGGGTCTTTGTTCAGGCCCACAGAAGTTTATTTTTAGTTTTGGAGGAGAGGATGAAGTTTATGTGGTAAACTCATAACTCAGAATCTGTGCAGGATCAAGTCAGCCCAGTTTAATCTTTCCAACACATTGTGTTCTGATATTTTTGTGTGAGGTAATGTTTAAGGAACAAAATTGATTTAAACAAGTAAATACTTCACACCATGTAGTTTCAGGTACAAAAATAATTGTGACCGTATATCATAAGCCTGAATAAACTTCAGATAGAATTTGCTTCATGAGGTTAAAGCCGAGGTTTTGAAACGCAGGTTGGTGCCCCCTCTCTGAAAACTGTCACCAGGAGCTCCATGTTGATTGCATAACTTGTTGCTTCTGATATTTGAACTGACGGCTGATTGGGAGGTGTACAGATATATTTAGGGAGGCTTGTATTTTTTTAAACTTTTGCACTACGATGACATCCGACACACCAATCCAATTATGTAAATATAGCCAAACTTTTGACCTGTCAACATCTGGACACAAATACAGGCAGTTATGCGGACGCAGCAAACGTCTTTATAGCATGATTTTAACATGATGTTTCACTCACCTGCTCTGCTTCCTTTGGTTCCTTTCGCCTCATTGAGGTGATATGTTAACAGCAAGTAGCACAGGATTTTGACGACAGACATTATGAGTCCTCTGTGTCACTACTTCTCCAACAGGTGAAAATTAAGCCTTAAAATCTTTGAAGGGGATGCAGTAAGTGAAGAGTCTGAAGGTGAGTTAAAGAAGCCTCATTACTGTCCGGAGGCTTGAGATCAGAGTGTGAAACACATTGTACTCTAATGTACAGCCAGAGAGGGCACATAGGGAGTAATGGTTTATGGATAAGAGGGATTTGGTCCTGTCCTATTGGCTGGAGGCCGTGTCCTGTAGATCAAACACGTTGTGAAAGAGCAGAGATATGAACGTGGGAGGGGATCTGTTAATGCTGACAGTGATTGAGAGATAGAAACGTCCTCAGACCCTTCAGTCAGACCCTCGTCATTTTTCATCTACAAGTGCAAGAAATGTAGTTTTGACAGAACTACCAGCTTCAAGACAAATTTAAGTCTGTAGACAGAACATGAAGAGATAATACCTTCCGACAGTTGGATTTTCCTGCATTGTTGCAACATATGTACAGTTGATCAGTTGAACAGTTGAAACAATTTGTGTACCCGGTGTACTCACAGTCTGTCAACAGAGTCTGTGGTCACAGATCAGCTGTTTTGTGCAGAATGATCCAAGAAAATCAATTTTTCTCATAATAAATTACATAATGACATTCTGTTTTGAGAAATAATTGATCAAATCAAAACAGTCCTAATTTCTGTTAGTGATTTGTTGCTATCAGCATGTCACTGGACTGTTATCAAGTATCAGATTGTCAGTAGATGGAGGGTGGACACAAACAAGGGTCACATAATGGTCATGGAGACCTTAAAAAAGAGAGAACCTGGTACTTGCTGACCTCTCTTTTTTCTCTTGTCGGTTGTTGACTGAGTATCAGGATGGTCAGCAAGGTTGCAGCTTGACTAAATGATTGATTGTTGCAGCTCTACTGTAGCAAGTATTTTAACAATATGTTTTGTAATCTGTACAACTGACTCTAACAAAATTGTTTGTAATGAGCATTTTGACAATGGGCCACGATTGTGTTAATTTATATAGAGGATCATAATGTTAATTTTTTAACTTTGTAATGTGACCAACAGGATTTGAAAAAAATGAAGTCTGGTACATAAACTCCACAACTGCTCTTTCCTTCTTTGTTCAATTCATTGAAGGTACTAATAAAAAAAATAGATAGAAAATGATGTTGTCTTTCTAAATATATTCACATCAGTGCGGGACTCAAACAGGTTAAACTTAAATTAATCTAGATTTTTTCTATCAATACTGAAGTTAAAGATTTTAATGAGACAGGATCAGAAACACGACTCCAAATATTATTCTATTCTATTCTATTCTATTTATTTATTATTTTCATTTTTTACTGAGCTAAACTAAGCTTACGATGTACTGGTGTCTTTGTGTCTGTCACCTTGTTTTAACGGTCAGGAGCTTAAAAGTAATCAGCTGGAAGACTGAATTTTCTTTTATTGCTCTATATTTTGAAATAAGCAGGGAGTGAATGTCACATTACCCATAATGCCAAATTATGAGGTTCATAACTGATGCTGTTGAAACCGGTGTGACCCAAACAATAGTGTCGATATTTGATGCTGAAAATATTTAAATCCACTGTATACATAAATGTTTGCATATCAACTACTATATATTATTAATATGATAAGGATCATAGAGGCTGTGGAATGTGTAACAGTGATGCATAAACCTTTTTAATATCATTGTTGCATGTATTTATAGAATATGTTCATATAAAATCTGTGCCACGTTGCAAACCTGGTAGGTATTCACTCACATGTAAACACACACAGACACATACAGCAGTTTGCATAGTTCAGGCTTCAGCAAGTGTGTTTGCTACATTAAACATGAGCAGAATAACATGTGAGACCGTGAACACGTTCTTTAGAGTCTCAGCTCGGTCCAGCAGCGAAAGAGTTAAAAGTCTCAGTTTATCTACCGTGTAATGTCACATCTGCAGGTGAACAGTTTGGAAGAGCAAACACTGCTAGCCAACCAGCTTTTCCAAGTACTCTGTGTCTGTTTGTGTGTGAACGTGCGTATGTGCACGTCTGGGCATGCTGAACAAATACAGACATATGCAGAAGTTTATTCAGTTCAGACAGAAATCAGATACAGTACTTTATAAATGAGGGGAATAATGAGAATGAAACTGGGGGAATACTTCGATATGAGCGAAAAAGGCTCGCGCACAGCAGCTACTGTGGTCCATTATTACGTAAAGCTATTATCATTCAAGTCAAAGAGAGGAAACACTCTGGGGAGGAGCTCTGCAACCGCTGAACCACAAAAACACTCTTCATCCATGGCCAGTTCAGTTATATAAGACAGCTCCACTTGTCTCCTTTTAAATTTTTTATGTATTTCTGATGTATTTTCCGCTCCCATCGTGATCGGTAGAATTGCTTGGTAGCTAAGCACTCCATAATACAGAAGTGATGGAAGATTTTATTTATGATTAAATGCCTGTACCTGATGTATGTATTGTGAGAACCAACAGAACCTTCTCACAGCAGACATTTTGACTCGATAAGGCAGCAAAAGCACAGGTGTGACCGCTAACTTGGCTAACAATGGCTCCATTTAAAGTGAAACTCTCTTTTGTGAATGTATATGGGTCAAACCTTTGTGTAAAAGCATAATTATGAAGAAAGAGGCACTTTTAAGATTTGCCGTATTTTCGTTTTTCGGCTCAAACTCTTTTTCAGTGGGAATGCTGGAATGCTTTGCTCATAGTATCACCAGGGTCTCAACACATGAACACAAGCATTGAGAACATTGTTTGTGTACACAGAGTTTACTAAAAAGAAGGTTTTTGAACTATTCACCTTAGCAGTAGCTTCTTCCTCTAGCCGTAGTCATGGCAGCCCACACGTACTCGGGGATCGACACGTCTGGGTAGAGTGTATGTGGTTCAGTTGAGCTATGTGTAGAGACCCTGGTGATACTACGAACGAAGTTTCATGTTGTGTCGAGCCTTCTTAGTGTTTTGAAAATAGCGATTTTAATGCTAGCATAAAAGTGCCCCATGCACTTCCATTGAAAATGAGTTTGAGTCGAAAACGAAAATACGGTCAATCTTAAAAAGTGCCTCTTCCGTCGTAATTATGCTTTTTCACAAAGGTTTGACTCATATACATTTACAAAAAAAACCTAAGATGCATTTTGGCGAGAGTTTCACTTTAAGTGTTCCAGGGAGCCACGTCAGAGTCCTGAACCAGCTAAGCTAAACTGAATGCAGCCATCATTGTTGTTTTAGATCCCACGGTGCTTTTGTCAAAATGTCTGCTGTGAGATGGGTCTATTCGGGGTGAATTCAGAACTTGAAATTGAGGAAATTTGGGGATATTAGGACCTATTGACAGGTTCTCACCCTTTTATATATTTGTTTGGGAGTAAGACATTTTACAAGAGTGTAATGTGATCAGCTTCATGATAATTTGAAGCAAATTGTAATGGAAAATAAAGACAGTTGAAGATTTATTCCTCCTTAGGAATAAAATGTGTCAGTAGGCAAACCTTAAATATTAAATTTCATGGCAGACACTTTATCAGTGTTACTGATAACACTCATGGAGGGTCAATACAATTCCATACCACTCCAATTCCAAGTGCCCCAATAAACCATAAACTGCAGCAGCTCCATGGAATTCACTCATCATGAATTCTATTATCTTACACCTGTATTACACCTGTGCTTTTTTAATGTGGTGTGTCAAAATGTTGTCAGTAAAACGCCATATTTTTCTCACTGGATAATAAAAACAATGCCTGGCTGACTATATTGTCATTAAGTTAAAGCGCAAGTGAGTGAACAAAAGTTCTCCCTACAAACATTAAAGCAGGAGATGGTCAGAAAGTGATTTAACAAGTCATTTCAACAAACTTTATTCAATAATATAACAACACAGAATATTGTAAAAGAAGCTGATTCAGACGGATAGAACTACCATAGAAAAAGCGACTTAAAATAAGGAACAATGAAACAAACGATTTAAAAGATTTAAAATGTTTCCTCCTGACAGGCTGCTGCTCAGGACAGAAGCACTAACATCAAAGTTTAGGAGAGACGAGCAGTAACACATACATCATTTAATTAAACAGCTGGAAGTGAAACAAACCTTCTGCTGCTTTTCAAACATGCATACTGTAATTATTCTGATTCACACGTAGGCCACATACAGGGTTGTAACACTACAAGTGTCAAACTGGTTCTGGTGAAAGCAGGACTTCACAGCAAAATCACTCTTTGATGGTGGTGCCGCTGCCCTTCTTCACATTTTGTATCCGTTTGACAAAAGTAAAGCCATCAGATGAAAAAACAAAGACTTTCAAGATAAGGGATTGTCACATTGCCAAACAACGGTGTACACAAGTACAGACTGATGTAAAATGACATTCAGTGCAGTACAGTATAATCTCACAATTAATGTATGAACAGATGCGTTAAGATCAGCACACATAGTCATTTTATTTCCAAACATAACCTGTTGACATTGTGTTTGTCATTGCAAATTCACATTTCAGTGCTCACAGAATACAAGCAACATGAAGCCCAACAGCACAAAGGACTGTCCAGTGTTTAAACCTGAAATGTACATTTCCAAGAAGCTTATTTCCTTCTGAGATAGTCTGTCCAAGCCTGAACCATGTCATAACTATGTGTTTTATTTCACATCTTATATCAGCTCTGAGGATTTCATTTGTAAACAGAAGTCAGTGTCTGACAAACACAATTCATCAAAGAATTCAGTGACATTCTTAAAGTTTCGGCTGCAAAGAAAATTCAACATTGGGGTTTTCTTCTGCGGAAACGTATCTGTCTTTTTGTAAATGTCATATTTATCTAAATTATGGCTTTTCAATATCAAGGTTGCCTGTGATGAGCAAATAATCCAGCAATGTGACATTAAGTATACGTTGGGATGAGTGAAAAAGTAAGCAAAAGAAAGAGTCAAATTTAAGGCTGGATCTTCTACATTAAAAGTGTTAAAGCAATCAGTCACACATTGTTTTCACACATGCAAAGGATTAAGTGAAATAGAACAAGGACGTCACTCCACAAAACATATCACATGTAACACTAAAAATCATACAAATGACTACGTTTCCACATGAAATTAATTGTTTCATAAGTGCTACGTTTATTTAATGCCCCTGTTTGTAAGTTGAACTGTAGTAAAAATATAAATGCTGTACAGAAACTTGGCAAATATTTCTAACGAGAGGAGACGACCCCAGTTAGGAAATAAGAAACTACAAAGAATACTGCATAATGCAAAGGAAACTATGATTTCATGGAATTAAAGGAAAAGCTTCATGTCCTCAAGACAGTTTAATATTCTGATATATGAAAGAGCTCCTGGCGCTGATAGGTCAAATCTGAAACCTCTAAATAGAAAGACTTTCTACAAAAAGAGGCTTGAAAGGCTTCATAAAACATTCATGCATATTTTAAAAATCACTATGAAACTGTGCAGTCGGATGCATGCTTCGTCTGAAACCATTAACTGTAAATTTCCTTTTGAATTGAATTATAGAAATGTATAAAACTGCTTCATCTGTGTGAACATTGTTGGCTTCTGAGGGTGAGCTTTAAGCTGCTTTGTCACTCTGCTCTTGTTCTAGATTTTAACTCATGGTTATTATCTCATATTTGTCCTGGATGTTTTTCTCCTCCTGCTTTTCAGGCTCGGCGTGGTGCAACTCAATGAAGAGAAAGTAAACGCCCGCTCCGACTGCTCCGCCGACCATCGGCCCCGCCACGGGGATCCACCACCAGCAACCTCCAGCTCTGCAGGGAGGAGGACCCGCATACATTGATTATTATAAAAGGGTACAAATGAACCAATGTATTTACTATTTACATGAGCAGGAAAATCTTTTGGAGCTCACTCAAGAAAATTAGTCGAGTGAATTAAGATTACTAATCTGAACAGGATGCCAGAGGCTGCATTGCAAACTAGTGGCATGGAGAGAGAGCGTTTACAAGGACAGGAGAGTCTGATGTCACACTCATGACGCATGGGGTGTAGATGTGGTTCACATTCCGGTCATCAGAAAAAACAAGAAAGACTGCAGATTAAATAGAACATTCAATTATTTATAGCTGTGTTTAAAAGAATAGTTGTAATAGCGAAGACCGATAACAAGAACCTAACAAGTAACCAAAAGCTTTTTCTTGTATATGTCTTGCGTTACAATGTGTTTCATTTGATGTTTCCTTTGTAATTTATCTTAATGTGAGGAACAGCCTGTCCTACAGTTGTTGACTGTATCTATTCCAAACCATCTGTAATGCCTCATGTGTTTATCATGTTTTTACACCAATCAAAAGTGTATTACTAGATTTTAAGTTTTTTTTTAAGGTAAAAAATAAAAAAAACTGTGAGATTTACAGTTGCCAATAAAGCACAGCGTTAAAAATTCTGGACAGTATTTTACCCTAAATTGAACAGAATGTTTACAGTGTATATTAGATTTTTGCACCTGTTGCTCATTATGGGCGGTAACACTCACACACCGACGGCTGGACCGTCCGGAGCAACAAGGGGATGCCCGAGGACACTTTGGACGTGCAGACTACAGAGGTCGGGGATTGCCCCACAGACCTTTCAATCTATGGACAACTGCTCTATCTCCATAACTTGTAATTATGGCTGCTCTGATATAAAGAAATGCAGCATAATGACTGACTTGCATTATGGGAAGTGTAGGATTTACAGATTGAGTTTGACCCATACTAGAATCTTAAAGTCAGGATGTCTTGGTCCTCTGCCCCTTCACTTTCAGTCAATATTTTGGTTTAATCTGTCCCCTAATTTCATAGAATAGAGTATTAAAAAGCTGCAGTAGTCTCTTGAATGAAACAGTGTACGCTGCCTCTCCAATCTGTATGTTTATGTCCATATCATCCTACCTGAGGCGAGTTATACGCAGTTATCCCAGATTACAGTAAAGTCTTAAGGAGCTCTGCGTATTAGACCTACTTCATGTGTCCTCATTCTGACTGTGGCTGACCTCAGACAGAGCCGGATGGGAGATTAGAGCCCTGTTGGTCAGCATGGCCGTCAGGAGCCTTGACTCCCAACAGGTGAAAGGGCTTCGGTTAAAAGAGCTGATGCGTGGGCCTGAAAGTAAACAAGCGTCTGAGCGGGTCATCTTTCTCTCCTGTAGGCATTCAGGAAGTAGGCGGCTGGATTATAGACTTTAATCTATCACCACAGCTAAGATGATCAGGCAAGGAGACAGACAGCCAGTGGGTCACATTGACGCCATGTGGACATTGAATGGCGCCAAGTGCCGCCCTTTACACTCAGTGCTGCAGAGGGACGTGATGTACATTAATCCTCAGTCTACATTACAGGGCATTTGTAGCTGCTGTATTCATGTCATAAATATAAAAGATTATGTCAGATTTAGCATGTACTCTGTGCATAATTTTAACCTGATCGTGCCGAGGGCTTATGGTGCATTAAACCTTTGCATTTGTAAAGTCATACAAGCCATCTGGTGATAGTTAAAGCTGTGGTATGGGGACACAGAGCATCAGAATCTGTATCTTTAGCCTCCACCACTTAATGTTATGTAATTTTTAATGACAAATCAAGAATTCTCCCCCCTTGTATTAAACATTTTAACTGTCTGTGGTCATACTGCTTTCATAGAGACAGCATTATCATCCGAGCAGTATTTTGTTCTTAGTTTGAGAACCACATCTTCACGCCAGCAGTGACGTTCACCGACACTTTGAAGGGCAGGGGTCAGTGGTAAACTGGGCACTGAGGGCAAAGACACAATCAGCATGTATCTGAACAGAAAAGGGCAACATGTGAGAGAGGGAAGAAATTATTTTGGAGGTATTCTGAAGTATAATTTACAAAAGTGACACTAGCTAATGAAAAAAGCTGCAATTGCCGAGGTAGTACGTCTCTACAGAGTTGTAAAAGGGCTACAGACAGCATCTTTTGAGCTGTTTGAGGACACTCCTATAAACGATTCATCACCTCAACAGAAAACAGGATATTGCTTTCAGCAGAAGTTAGTGAAAAGCGCAAGATGTGCTGACACAAACGTGACCTGAAAGGATCTGGAAAGCCTGAGCCTGCGGTATCTCATTGGCAGCGATCATTGGTTACTGTAAAAAGCTGCTTGGTGGAAAAGTGCCAAGGGTGGATGAGAACAGCTTCTAAAATGTTCAGAACTTTGGATATTTCAGAATGCATCAGTTAACATTATACGGTTCATCGCGGCACAGAAAACGTGAAAAAAAACGGTATTCCAGCAAACAGGAGGTGCCAGAAAATACTAAAAAGATAGCAGAAAAAATCCCCAATTTTCCATTAAAATGTTTTCTGAAAGGTTATTTACACCCATTAAAAAAGGAACATACCTTTAAAGAGAGTCAAATGCTGTTACAATACAAATAATCCTGTTATAGCTAACATAATATTTAAATATGAATATTTAAAAACAACAATAAAGTCCTCAAGAGTCCGACCGTCTGACTGTGTTGTCCTCAGAGCCTGAAAATGTGATCAGAGGAATGTGTTCGTGCTCTCCAGGATCACACTTCTGTGCCTCAGAGATAATTAAAGAAAGGAGACTCCACTCAGTAATTATCAGGAAGAACAATGACAGCTGATGTCGATATCAACGGAGAATCAATATTTGAGCCCCGCACGGGCAATCGAGAGGTCATAAGAGTTTGTTTTTACAGCTCTCAAGGTTTTAGATGTGGGAAATGTTCTATAGGAGTACAATATGCGAAGTCAGCTGTTGTGAGCCATTTAGTTTATATACATGTAGCGTGACAGCTTTGTTTGCATTCTTGACAAAGTCCAAATTGAAAGTGCGACAGGGATGCACCTTGTCCTCTGCCCTGTTTGTAACGTGCAGACAGTCTCTGAAATGTACAGCTCTGTGAAATGAGAGTGGCACCTTTGACGTGTGGTATTATAATTCTTTCGTTCTATTCAACTTTAAGAGACTGACCTGAGCTCATTGTTGCAAACTAGTGACCAAAATATAACATACAATTAAATCAGCTAATTAACATTTTTACAGTACAACTGTGTGTGATGTGAGAGACGTCACTCGCAGTGATGAATCTACAGACAGTTAACACTTGAATCAGCCCCCTTCTCCACTGTGGAGTTTCAGTTCATTGTTTAACTGCCTGGCTCGCAACTTTATTGTTTTGGTTCACTCTCACCGCTCTCAGCAACAGACAGCTGCTTTCAGAGAAAAAGCTCCAAGAAACCCAGTGCTCAATGTCTGCTCAGTGCAGAAATGAAGACAGACAGAGGAAATTACTAACTGATGAACATTTAGCAGCTAAAGAGTCAGATATGTCTCTCAGGAGTTGGTGACCAAAACAGAGCTAAAAGACACGACTGTAAATGAATAGCATGTTACTCCATAACAAATGTGCCATATTAATGTAAAAGGTGAAAATATGTCAATTGTTGTTTTACCACTCTGTCTCCACCTTACAGACATTTAAATCTTTATAGATGTAAAAGTAATATTTGAAAAATATTACTTATACATCTATAAATATCTATTAAATGTCTATTTACAGATCTGATCAAAAGATCACATCTTTTTGAGTATTAATTTGAAAAAACACAATAAAACATAAATATAAAACCAGGAACAGCTGTGCTGCCTCTGGGAGAAGAAAGGAAGAAAGAGAGGATGAGGAACATACAGCTGTAGCTTTTTGGTCATAAAGCATTGAATATTTTATATTTATGTACATGGAATCTCTCCCGGTTCACTTAATCCCACAGCCCTTTTTCAAAATGCAGGAAATACACGCCTGGTCTTTGAAATATTAATTCAGATTGTCAAGAGAGAAGAGATGGAGCTACAAATGCTGCTCTCCATGTGGGAAAGGAAGAAGCAGCTACTTGGTTAAAATGTTACATCACACATGCACTACATCTCAGGCGCTGGTGAGAGTGAGAGCAGCACTGAATAATGGACCATTAGCTCGTTCAGACAGGCGGCCCACGAAACATTTCTTACTTACTCGTGTGCTTTTTGTTTCTACTTGGGAATGTTCCTACAGTGAGTAATTTCCCTGACGTTTCAAAACAAGAAACCAGAAACATTTTACAAATTGTTCGGAAAAATATCGTGTCACATCTTAGATGCAACAACTATGGTTAGCAGCGTTTAATCGACTAGTTGGCTGCTTGTTTCCACATCAGTAAAATTACCTGAATACATCCATGCCCCAGCCGGCCACAGCAGTGAAGAAGCGCGGGCCGAGATCTCTCGCCGGGTTGATCGGATAGCCACAGTTCAGACCCATGGACACTCCGATGGCCATGATGATCAGGCCGATGCACAGAGGCTCCATGCCCTTTGGAGCGCCGATATTCCTCCTGTCAGTGATAGCCAGGATGCACAGGATCAGAGCTCCAGTGGCGATTACCTTGAAAACAAAAAAACATTAGTAAAACACCAGATCTATTTCAAACCATCTACACTGATTGTTGTTGTTGTTGTTGTTGATGTTGTTGTTTTCTAGTTACCTCATCTACGCTGGTGACCTCTGCCCCGTAATTTTGTCTAAGCTTATTAAGGGCCTACCCCTTTCCCCTGGTTTTAGTCTTTATAAGACAGCTTTACTATATCGGCCCATATGGCCATCCATTCAGAAAACACTACAGAGGTAGATCACTGAATTATATAATCTTTCACATTTTGAACAAATGCTTTGAAACTGTCTATAAAATGTTTGATTTTACAGATTCTAATTTGAGCACTGAAAGGTATACAGTCTGCGATCCACATGCATATTCCCAAATATTGAAACTCACCATCAAATCCTGATATTACTCTCAAATTCCTTGAGAGGTCTCGTCATAACCCTACACAACACAACACACTACACAACTAAAAGTTAATAATTCATGTTCATCAGCAATGCTTGTAAACATCACCGTAAAACTTGTATTCACTTTGAAATATAATAATCTATGTAAAAAAAAACAACTGATTAGACCTTTAACTCCCTCACTGCCTTTGCAAATGCATAAACTAACATCTGCGTCCCACACACATCCAGGACGGATGCAAGTTATTCTCGGCATCGTAGCAGAACTGTTCATACATCAGTAAACAACTCACATGTCCGCTGATGCTCTCATTCGTACTCATGACTGCACTAAATGCTTCTGTGTATGCTCTAGTGGCTTCCATACACACACGATCCATGTCAATGTAGTTAGGCTTTATAATTATATCTGACATTGGTATATAAAACCCACCTGATCGACAAACCCGTTCAGGACTGAGAGATGTTTTGCAGGATAAGATGCAAAAATGTTGGCGGTGGCATTTACACCAGTGACAACAAATTCACCATCGGTATATTCCATCAGAGCATCTGTGAAACAGGAAACACAATATAGATCATTGACTGTTCATGCAATTATACAAACAAGATCCTCTAATATGAGCAGTTTTGTCAATTAAAATGTCAGACATAAAAACAGTATCCAGATATAACAAGGAAAACATTCCTGAAGCAGGATTACTAAATAAGACTTCAGTCAGAGTCTCAGACTTGATTGTATTCCACAGAAAAGCTTTTTAGATAACCTCGTAATCCTGCATGACAGTTCTCTGCTAATGATGATGTTTACACATTTACACCCACCATAATACAACCCATAGACAGCACAGGATCCAGCGAAAGCCCCCAGGAACTGTGCCAGCACGTACACAGGGAACTTCTTCAGAGGGAGCTTCCCGAGGATCACCATAGCCAGAGAGACGGCAGGGTTCACGTGAGCTCCTGCAACAATGCAACCAAAAAAGATGAGCTGAAGCTGGAGTGAATAAAAAGTACCAAAATGGTTACGATCCAAATCATACCAATTGTTTTCTAAATGAATCGTGACATTTAGTACGACAGTTTAAAACCTAAAAGCATTCAGTTTATCAAACATGAGACAAAGAAAAGCAACGAACACTCAAGTGGATGAGCTGAAACCAGCATATTATTGGTATTTTTCATTGAAAAATGACTTAAAAGCAAGCTCCAATGGTTTTGCACTTGACTGTTAATAGTCAATAACTCTGCCAGTCTCCTGTTGTAAAACAATCAAAAACCTGGCAGCGACACAATGCGACTTGAGTGCTTTGAGAGATTCTGTTGTGCTATGTTAGTTGCAGGGCACTCGGGCATCAAGGCACCTTTGAGAAACTCGGATTGCACGCACGGAAGTGATACCTTGGATAAAAAAATGTTCACATATGTGGTTGTACCCCCCAAAGACATTTGATGTGTAAAACTGTGTAAAACCTTTTTAAAGCGAATCTGTGGAACTTCTGCGTTCTGCTGGAGGATGGTGTCGTTTGTTTATGACTCCATTTCAAAGCTAACATTAGCTACTGTTGCTCTCACTGAGACGAGGCATAGGAGCGCATGCATAAAGTCACATCCCTTGGACTGTTGCCTAAAATCAAACCCGAGTCCTTCACAAAGAAATCCAAAGTGCAGCAGCGTTAAACAACATAACCAAATATTCTACAGGTTTGCCTAAGAAACCGTTGATTCAATCTGAAATAAATAAAAGGGTGATCACAAATTGTCACATATAGTCCTTTTAAAAGATTTACCATTCAAAAAGTTGGTGATTATTTTTCTTTTGATCGACTAATTGATTAATTGACTAATCACTTTAACTCTAAATCAAACGTCAAACATCTGTGTGCATTTTAAAGTCTCCGTGTCCTCTCCTAAAAGACAAGGTAAACTGAGTTCAGTGGATTAAAACAGTCAGTGACAAGCTGTCTGATCATTTAGCACCTCTGTACAAGCTGCTCATTCATTCAAAACGTTTGGGGTATTTTCAAACAAAGAGCACCGGGTTTGTCGGCCTGTTTTCATATACTCCACATTGTCCTTCGGAGGCGTGTTTGAACACATTCCAGCCAAATGTTTCTGGGCTGTGATGGCAGTGTGGGGTCATTTATTTAACACTCTGGGATCTTGGCTTTGACCTCGCTGTGGTAACACCACTGGGGGTATCAGCCATGCGCCCATTGTTAATCTCCCCATCCTGTTCACAAACACTGCCCACGACAACCAGCCAGACCTGCGAGTCTGAATTGCATGTGACATAATCTGCTTGAATCTGCTTAAGGCACACGTAGACTGCAGGTCATTAGAGTGACCATGATGTGTCACACTTACGGTACACTGTCATCTAAAATCTGAGACTACAAAGTGAAAACAATTGTGTTTTCTTCTCCTATGGAGCCGCCCTGCCAGGGAAGCCTAGAAAGCCAGGCTTGTCACACCTGACCCCCCTCCTCTCCAGAGACCCATGCCCCAGTAAAGCTCATTAGTCCAATACCTATGATCATCTTCAGAGATGTCGTTGGACAGAAGCTTCCCACTGAGCTGTGGACCCCGGGGCTGAATGGCCCAGTCATGCAGCAAAAGCTCTCCATATATTAACCTACGGGTCCTCGGGCTTTTCTGCTATTCCTCTGAAGCTTCACAACTCCTCTCATTAAACATGTAGCACAAGTAAGACTGTAACACGAGTCAGAGTGACCGGCCATCATAAACAAGACAGAGATGAAAAGCCTTATTCGCTTGTTCACAAAAATTCTGATATTTTTCATCTATATCGAACTTGAATTTCTCGCAGGATATTTATAAATCTTTTTAAATATGCAAAAAAAAAAAAAAAATCATGATTACAGAGGATCTGTGTCATCATGGGACATTTTAATTGTATAGCATGGTCTTTTAAAGGTTGACAAAGAAAAAGATTCTACATTTTCCTGTAGGAAACACACTTCTTCGGTGTCTTGCAGAGGTTTAAGCTCTTATATCAGTAAGATAAATAGCTCGTTAGCTTAGTTTAACATAAAGACTAAAAAAAGATGGAAACAGCTAGTCAGCTCTGTCGGAAGGTAACAAAATCCACCTACCAGCACCTCTTAAGCTTAATAATCAATTAATTAAGATTAAAAGAGAGAGCCTGTTTTGGTCGTGGCGACCAAAACAGGTATTTAAAGTCAAACTATGATGTTTTTTATGCTTAAACCTAAGCAGAGCACAAGCCCACAATGATAAAAGAGACATACAAATTCCAACTGAAACAAACTTAAAGTTGCAACATGAAGAAATGTCCAGCTTGAGTGTATCTGTGGTTTTGCAGACACATACTCAGCTGACATGTTTTCTGTCGATTGGTTTGGGCCGCACCAGTAATTAAAACCTTCAGATGTGCTGGTAGGTGTGGCTGTTGTCTCCTGCCTCCTAACTGTAGCATCAGATTTGCCGAACAAATTGGAGAGACTACATTTATTATTTTGTTCATGCAACAAAACAAAAAAAGCAATAGTTGAAAGATCGTTGATTATAGAGTCTAGTTTCCAGGGTTGGCAGGCAGGTCCGGCCACCTTCTCAGGGAACGAGACTCAATAATCACCATTTCACTACTTGCACCTTTAAGCTTCTGTCACACGGTCAAACGCAACGACATATCCGTGATCTCTTCTCTCTGATTTTGATGATTATTCACGTCCCAGCTGTGATGGACATGACCATACAGCGACTCATGGAGCCTGCACAGCGCAACCATCGGCCTTGATTGCTGATTAATGGACACTCACTTTTTTGGCTCAGACATCCCGAGGGAAGCAGTGTGACATTTAACAACTATTCCTTCCTGTCCCTATCATTACACGGGACGCACAGAGGACTCCTCTTGCTGTAATCCTTGAGGAATGTAGCCTATAATGTCCCATTTGGACATCAGGACACAATATCTTCAGCCCTCAAGCACACTGACACCACTCTTACACTGAAATCCAGACCACTACAGAGGGTGATGAAGCAAAAACACCTAATTTGCAATCCAATAAAAAACATTTTTTTACTTTGGCATTGGTAATGCTTACCTTATAGACCAGAAAAGAGGTCACTTTATGATAAATGTTCTCTTTTATGTAACACTACAAGTCTATAGGCTCGTCTTTATAGGTCATTTATCTAGATCAGTAAGCTAATGCAGTGACATGAGTCAACCGAGATGAGATTATAGTATGATCTTTTCTGCATAGGTTTTTGTCTCGTAAAAGCTTGGAAGATGGAGGAAACAGTGACACGGAGTAACCTGGAGGAGAGTAGCTGTTGTTGCTGTGAGAGCAAAGAGACGGCCAGACATCCAAGACCAAAGATCGTCTCCACCGCAGACAAACACTGAGCGACGACCTTTGTCACCAGCACATGTGGGAAGCTTTCTCCAGACTGAAATATCAAATTATTATACGTTCATACTTGTTTTTCTATCACTGACAAAGCCCAGAGAGTTGAGACACAAACCCTCTTTGTCACTTGATAAATGAAAAGTCTGAAAATGCACCTGATACTATTTTAATGATGAAGCGTTAGTTTTAGGGTTTCCTTAGATCTCTGCCTCCTAACTGTGAAAAACAGCTTTTTATTCCCTCTGTAGTATCTGTGAACTGAATATCTTTGGGTTTTGAGGTTTGCTTGTACAATAAAAAGCTGAACTAAAAATGGTTTGGGCATTTTAATGACCAGGTGTCTAATTGGATAACAATAATAATGAAGAGCATTACCTGCAGAATAATCAGTAATAGAAATAATAATTCAACAGTGGATGATTTACTATTGTAACGCACGTGAGCTGTGTATGTGTCAGTGTGCGTCTTTTTACCTGACACTCCCCCCGCCATGTAAACAGCCATCATGACTCCCAGAGTGAAGCCAACGTGGATGGTCAGGGGCTCCCCGAGAGCCCCTTTACTCAGCACCGTCTGGGCCACTGAACCACATCCAAAGAGCTGGGACACAGACAAGAACAAGAACACAAAGGGTGAAGGCAGAAAGACTTTTTTTTTTTTTAATTATTCCAATTATAGCCGCCATTAACACTAGCCCCCTTGTCCAACAACAGCCTCCGACTGCCACAGACAATTTGTCCAGCCCGGAGCTCGGAGAAATAATGAATCCCCCCACTTATTAGGTAAAAGGCAGAAGTAATTCAGATGAAAGAAGAAGAAAAAAAAAAGAGGGCTGTTGTGGAAGCTGCATCACTCCTCTGATGTGGCACCGCAGAGGACTGACAGGTGCAGAACAGACCGGTCTGGAAACACAGTAAGTGTTGAGGATGCAACTCACAGCCAACACAGAAAAACAAGAATGTTTTGCAAAGTGATTTATCGTCTGCTTTTTTATTTATTTTTTCTCCCCCCCATCATGTGAGACAATAACTTGTTACAGTCATAATAATTGAAATGCTCTGTTACTTCTGGGGGAGTTGTGAGGAAGAGAAACAGTCCCACATCAGTCACATCTTGGTCTGACTGTCAGCAGCAAATTACAGCTGAGCACATGAAAGAGACAAAGCTCCAGAATATACTGTCTGTTAATAGAGACATCTGAGAGACAGCAGTCACAGTCCCCCCGGACACCCAGTTTGACACCTTATTAGCATACTGGTTCACAGCTTTAAAGCGGCTGTTTAAGCTGGATGACAGGTGCAGAGGGAGGTACTCACGATCAGGACAAATATCCCCAGAAATTCCGCCAGGAACTCCTTAAAGATGTCCCGCCTCAGGCCGAATCTCTCCTTCATCTTCCTCTTGCTCTCATTTTCCATTTTTTTCCCCCCTTCTTCTCTCTCTCAGCCTCTCTTTCCTTGATGTCTTCCTCCGGCCAGAACAAACAGCTAACAAACTACGGAGGGTGTGTGTGTGTGTGTGTGTGTGTGTATGTGTGTGTGTGTGTGTCGGTACAGGTTGCCGCCTCCCACTCGGTGCGCTCTGATCGGCGGACACGTTAAGCTCTCTGCATCTATTTCCCTTTGTAACCACAAGGGGTCTACTTTTTATCAGACAGACCTGACTGAGATCACACACGTGAAATAAATCAGGCTGCACATCGAAGGAGGAAATATATGAGGATTTTTTTTTTTTAAATGCAGCTATTGCAAATAGGCTACATTGGGAAATCGTGAGCTAATGAGCTACAATTTATAGTTAATGCACATAAGATAAGATAAGATAAGATAAGATAAGATAAGATAAGATAAGATAAGATAAGATAAGATAAGACATTCATCCCAATGGACAAAATACGACATGAATAAATGAGAAAGACAGAGAAACAACAGAACTAATTATCTTGAACTTGCTATCACCAACAATTATAAAACTTTACAAAAATATCATTTACAGCTGTGTGAGTTTCGCCTTCATTCGCCCTGTTATTGACAACAACGACATATAAAATTGATTTCTCTCTTTATTTCAAACCATTTGGGAAGGTGAAGTGGTTTTGGCTCAGTGTCATTGAAAATAGCAATAATTAAAAAAAAAGTGAAAGCTTTTCAGGTCAGTGAAAAGACTGATTCGCCTGTAAGAAGTTCCGTGTGTGTGTAGTTCTAGCGTCATGTGGAAAATGTTCAATGTAATAAATATAATGATGAGCTGTTTTCCACATGCAATCATTATCGTCCCAAATTCAGATTACAACCCACACATCCAGTTTGCTTAAGATGATAATAATAATAACAATAATAATAATAATAATAATAATAATAATAATAATAATAATAATAATAATAATAATAACTAATAAATAAATTCCTTAGAATTTTTTTGGGGGGGATTTTAAGACATTTCAGACCAAAATATCTTTTTAAATTATCTTTAAGTGAATTTTGCGCAGACATTATTAAAACCTCAGTAAATTCAAGTTTAAAAACAAAAGTACTATAGGCTGTAAACTCGCTTGTATGAGCAGGCGTTTTTAATAACCTTTTGCATGTGATGGTTTAATTTATTAAGCCTGCTGGATGCTGAAATACATTTGAAAAATAAAAAAAAGTATTTTCTCCGGAGCCTAAAACACACATAGATGTTTGAATTAATGAGAGCTGGTGTCGGTCCTCACACTGTCTCAGCATCAGGACCTGGTGCACGTTTAGGTTTCAACAAGTGTCTGAGACGTTAATGTGAGAAAATGTGAAGGAAAATAAAAAAAAAACATACATCACATCTGTGTGGGACTATGCCTCTGTTTTTAGGGTATTAAATCTATTTGTGGCTTTAAAACAGAAAAATACAAAATACATCTAAATTCCAAAAGAATTCCACATTTACATTTCATCATCGTTTTTCCAAAAACGTCCTAATATCTTGTTTTGTGTTTTTTTTTTTCTTCTTTTAGATCCCTCACTCACCATCTCCCCTGCAGCTGCTGCGGCTCCTCTCCTCCTCAGTCATCTCATCACAGTTCATCGTATTTCCCCTTTTTCTTGCCTTCTTTCTTCCTTTTTTTGTGACAATCCCATCCTAGTTTTTTTCTCTCTCTCTCTCTCATCAAACTGCTGCTGAATATTATTCAAAACTTTGAAAATAAAAGTCGGACTGTGACTCTGACACGTCCGAGGCTCCCTTCCTCCAACAGAGGGAGCTCCATGAATACATTTGAACTGAAGTGTTGTCACACCGTCCCTCGTGTCTCCCGTCTTATCTTCCGTTCGCTGCGCGTTGTGAAGAGGAGAGGCGACAGGCTGCGGATTGGGATGTTTTCAATGCATTAATCAATGTCACAGTTTCAGGCCCCGTCCCGTCTTTGATGTGAAACAGACACTTTGAGAGTGTCGCCCATGCTGTGAGAAAAAAAAAGAAAGAAAAAAAGGCTGATGTGCTGATGGAGAAACGACATCCTCCGGGGGGGGGGGGGGGGGGGGGGGGGGGATTTGCAAATGATGGGCCCTACATCTGTCTCCACACTCCTTTGTCCTTGTCGAGGAGTTACGAGAGAATTAAAGCCACTTAAAGAACATCACAGAGTGTGGGAGAGTGTTTAAACGACTCATCCACACACACATTACTCCTGGTGGCCTAAATCTCAAATAAACTCCGGACTCACCCTTTAAATGTTTACCTGCGCGGCCTCCTGAATGCGGGTGTTGGTCATGCGGGGGGATTTTCTTTAATTCCTTTAGTGGGTTTTTTTTTTTCGGAGACAGGCTCGCTCGCAGCTAATTGATGGATGTTTATTGGGAAGTTTTTTTTGTTTTTTGTTTTTTTGGAAAGGAGGAAAAAGGGAATTATCACCTGCAGGACAAATCTCTGCCAACAACACCCCAGCGAGGAGCAGCAATCCCTCTATAGTCCGCATTTACATAACATCTTAGGCCGGTGGGGAGGTTGTGTAAGGCAAATAAAGAGGACAGGGGTGAGGAAAGTGGTTTGACACCTTTATGCCACTTAGGAAATGGTTAATGGTGGCGTAAGGAATGTGTGATTTGGAGAGTAAACAAGTTGGTTCATTACTTATGCAAGGTAAAAAAAAAGAAAAGGAAAGAAAAAGTGAACTTTTAATGTGGAGAGCAGCCTGAAAACATAGGCTACGTGCGTGTGACGACTGTGCAAAGTCTAATCTGTAAGATGAAGGTCGTGATGTGATAAAAAAAAAGCTGCTAAATGCACCTTGAGGGGGAGATTTTGTATATTGGCTTCATTAGTTTTAGTTTGTGTGTGTGTGTGTGTGTGTGTGTGTGTGTGTGTGTGTGTGTGTGTGTGTGTGTGCAAAAAAAACGTGGTTTAAAACTTCCTGATTCATCGAGTCCACATGAATCCACACCTGTGATAAACTTAACGACCAGAAGGTGATCCCCTGCCTGGCACCACTATTTTATTTTATTTTATGTTATTTTATTTTATTTTATTTTATTTTACTAAGTGTTGTTAAAAAGCTGTGAATCACTGTGGAGTGAAAGCAGTGGAGAGCTGTGGTGTACCGGGAGTGTGAGGTGGGTGGGGTGGATGTGTTTCTCCTCCTCAAACACGCATGGCGGAGGTCGTTTATGTAAATGCGTGGATTTAATTTTCAAAAGGACGGCCCTTTCCCTTTTTTTTTGCCCAATGAAAATGAACCGCGGCTGACACCTGGCTATAAACCCAGGAAGGAACCCAAAGTCCTAATCAGAAATCTGTTGAAAAAACCCCCGAGAGGCTCAGCAGGACGAGCAGACGAGTGAGAGAGAGAGAAAAGAAAGTGAGAGAGAGAGAGAGACGGACGAGATGACTTCCAGTAAGATCGAGATCCCCGGAGAGGTGAAGAGCGACCCCGCTGCTCTGATGGCATCCCTCCAGCTGATGCCCTCACCGGTGCCCAACCCGGAGATCAAGTACACCAAGGTCTGTGTCCCGTCCGAGCCGCTGAGCCTCTGCGCGTCAGGGCGCAGCGTCTTTTCCTCCTGGATGTCTGTGGCCGTGTGTGTCTCTCAACCCCAAAAACTTTTTTCCTCTTTAGCTAAACTTTTTTTCTATGTGAGTGTGTTCCCTGTGTGTGTGTGTGTGTGTGTGTGTGTGTGTGTGTGTGTGTGTGTGTGTGTGTGTGTGTGTGTGTGTGTGTTTTGTGTGTGTGAGTGGGGGGGCAGCTTCAGTTATCAGTCCGCCGTGTTGCTCCTCGCAGGGCTGGAGTTGACGAACAGCCTCCGGAGCAAAAACTTTGCTTTTCCTTTCAGGGCTTGATTGTTTTAAAGCTGACACCTTAGAAAAGTCTCCGTGCTCCACGTGCTCGGCGCAGCTCAGCGTGAAGGGGTCGATAAGCTCCGAGCGGGATCGTTAACGCGTAATATTTTAAGAATTACAGCTGATTAGTTTCGTTTTTTTCTAGGTTCCACTTAACTTGGTTTTAAAAGAGAGAGAGAGAGAGAGAGAGAGAGAGAGAGACAGCAACAGAGGGGGGATGTCAGCCTGCATTTTCAAATTGGAGTCATTTCAAATGTGTGATTATGTTAAAGACTAATAATTGAATTTTGTGTGTAACTAAGCCACGTTTAAATGCAGTAAGTCTATAACAGGCGCAATAGCTTTAATTTATAAGGGCGTGTCAAAGTCTGAGCTTGATTTGTTTTTAGATAAACTAAATAATATGTGTTGATTTTGCTTAAAGTTTTCTTTGAATTTAAATATATATTAAAACAACTGGCTCACAAGCATAATTATTTACTGTGATTAGTGTTTTTAATTCACTTTGCACCTGGAGTGCAAAGTGAATCACAGTAAATAATTATCTCAGTTAAGACACAGGCCAACCTCCTCTCAGCTCACTGGATGGGATGCCAATTAATCAAACTTATTGTCAATTAAAGTCGCCCATAAAAGAAGTCAGTAAGTACAAAATACCAAACTGAAACACACCAAATCTCTCAGCTCCTCCACCCTGATCACAACGCCTCACTTCAGTGGCGTCTCTGTGCCATTCCGCGGCTTGTAAACTTGTTAATATAATTAATGTTACATAGCTCACAGTGATTCTAGCGATCAGTGGCAAAGGCTGAGTTTGTGTATAAACAGAGCGAGCCAAAATTCTTTCTGCCACAGCAATCACAGCAGTTTACACTACACACAGGTTAGTCAAGTCCAAAGAATTGGCAGTGATTTAAATCAGTCTCATTATTATCTGACAGCGAGGTCGGTCCAGAGGAGAAAAGTTTGAGCATTTAAAGTGCAGATTATCGCCCTGCAGTCACAGAAGTATGTGGGCGGATGAAAGGTGAACTTTATTTGAGTCATGACACAAACCGTGGTGCAGATAAGACTAGAACTAAATTAAAAAATTTCTGTATGAAAGTCCTGTTTTCAGTAAGTTCCTCAACATTTTGTTACTGTATTATACAAACAGCAACTCACATACTGAATGAAGACATTATTAATCAGTAAACCGCATCCAGTCTGTTTTCTGGGAAATTTGCTCTCATGTGAAACGTTCTGTTGCCTGTTTGATAACATCTCTGCAGTGTCCTGATATGTTTATAACATACGCGCACGCTGAAACAGTCTGAAGTGACTTTAAAGTCTTAAGATCAGGTCCTTTGTAACGTCTCATTATCAGTCTGAGGATGTAACCCCGCTGCAGTTCTGCTGCTCCTGAACAAAACCTTTTCTTTTTAGCTGCAGAACTGGTGCTTTTTTTTATGATTGTGAGACAAAAAATGCCACGTCTCGAGGACACGTCTAGATGACACATTAACGATAGTGTGGTGGAAGTTCAATCAGTGCCTTAACTGCTCTGTGTTCACACAAACCCTCGGCGTTTTGAGAGCAAAGGGCACGCTGCTGCTGCCGCTGCACAGAGGACGGTACGTGTTGTATGGAGCTTTTCCGTTCCCCTCGCAGTGCAGAGTGTTAGTTGAAGGGGTGGACGAGACGGTGTACAGGAGGAAATTTAGGGAGCGACTTGGTGAATTAACCCCCAGGAATTTGGATCATCCAGTCCCTGTTGGTTTGGTGGACATAGGGGGCAGAAGGGCCCTGATTTATGGGAACCCCTGGCGTGGGCTGTCCTCACACCCTGTTCCTGTTCTCCACCCCACCGGCTGCAAGGGAACAACCAACCCTGCTCACTGGCCTGCAGGGCGGGTGGATGGAGCTGCACAGATTCTCCTCAGTTCTATTGATCTTTTCTTTAATATGAATCTTTTTCTAACATTCATAGAAATTCAAAAAAATCTTCAGTCATCAAGTCACCATGACTTTTCTTTTTTTTTTTTTTTTTTTTGCAATGCAAAGATTACATGTGAGCGACCCTGGAATCACAGATACCACTCTGATTACAGTGTTATTACTTAACAGGTTTGCTTCTGCAGCGGGGAAGTGTGTGATATAAAAAAGCTGATTGCAATCAATGTTTGCCCCTTGTCCTCTTCACCGAGTCATGAACTCCTCACCGTCAAAGACACATTGCTTGTATCAGTACAGCTATCTTCCCCTCTGAGATTAGAGTTCTGTTATTAGTCTATAAGCTGAATAAGTAGTTTTTCGCACAACCTTTCTCTTGTCGCTGAAAAGCAAAAGGAGAAAATCTTTCTCTCCGTTCCCCCCTACCCCCACGTTTCTATTGCTAGAAGGCTCCAACAGCTGGGTTACAAGACAGAAACAGTTTAAAGGTTGATAGGACTCCGAAGGAAGCCATAAATAAGAGTGCCATGATAGCTATTTATTGATGTTTTCCACTTGTGGCAAGAGAGAGAACAGAGAGAGAGAGCAAGAGGCTGGGTTTTGTGAATAATTAAGGCACACGGAGAAAGTTTTCCTGCTCTGTTCTGGTGGGTGATACTTTTGGCCTTTGTGGTTTTTCACACCGTTCGGCGATAATGAGTTGTTAGAGCAGACACTTAGTGGGACAGATTTTACAGGGAATTGAAGTAACTTTGCCGCTTTTGCTTTGAAGGAGCAGTCTGTAAAATGCCTTTATTGTTCGAAGTGAAAGGTGAGCACGCTGAGCCTTGGCAAACCCTTAAAAGTATTAGATCGCAGTTAGCCCTGTAATAAGAGTGTGCATGCGCAAAATCTGCATTTTTTTTTTTTAAGTGTAGTTTGTAGTTTCATTTTTGCCTAACTCTTTAATAAGGCAGAAAATAGTCCCACGATGATAAAGAACTAACCAGGACCAGGTTGAGGGATCAAACCCGCTGTGGCCTCGCTCTCCGTCTGGGTTAAAGATCTCTTAATCTAATCAACAGTTGTAAATTTTCTTTGTTGCTTTGCTCATGGTGGCTTTAGTGCACTTTCACCGTAGGAACCCGTGCAGAGCCTGCCCGCTGCGGACCTGTGTATTTGCAAAAGCCGTCCATGCAGAGACGTCCACTCAGTTCGGATGAATGAGGGGCTCCATCAATCTGTCACTGATTGAGATAGCACAGATGGAGGCATGGGGCTCCCCGATGCTAGGTGCTGTCCACCGGGGTGTAAATTATGACCCTGTCTCACTGTGTGGGTTAGTGGCCCTGCCTCGCCAGAGCCTGACCTGCGGTTCTGGAGTTTTTCACTTCAAAAACGCCATCTTACTGCGATCAAGATCAAACAGAGCCAAAGTTAGGGGATACCGTGCACCTAAATGATTTATCACAACGAGCACAGCGAGAACTCTCTCCCCCCCCTCCTCCTTCTCTGGCCTTTTGCTTACACAATCTCCCTGTTCGGCGCACACACGGCCACATACTCTCTAAAACACATCTCTTGGATTGTGACAGGGTAAGTGTGCACCGCCATTAATATGTCCGTTGGTGTGAAATGCCTACTTGGGCAGTGAGTGTAAATTACCGTCTTAGCAGACACGTCAGCATCATGTCCCCTGTCTCTTAATCACTGTTTAAGGAAGAGCAGTGACAGCGAGGTTACCCTGTTAACTTCCCATACCTTCAGTCCGCAGCCCCTCCTGACAAGGAACGTGTAAATCCTTACGGTGTCATTATGAAAAACACGGGGCTTCATAAATCTGTTTGGAGCCGGAGCAGCCTGTTTCTCGGGACAACAGCGGAGACACAAGTGCTTCTCCTCAGTGTTTATTTGTCTGCGGAGAAGCGTCACATTTCTTTAAAAAATTACTTCCTCCTTCACCCAGTGATCCCCATGAGTAAAACTACTGTTCTTTAAACATTCGCTTGACCTGAGATTTAAAGAATGGTTAAGTACACAGGAAACCCATCAAACCTCAGATGTTCAAAGTAACAAAGAAAAAAAAAAAAGGCGTCCAGGAGTGAGAGGAGAGGTTTTGTGTTGTTGATTCATGAAAGTCAAACTGTGTAGCCTTTGTCTTTTGCTTTCTACAGTCTTCATCATTTCATTTCAAGATTTTAGAGCAACTTCTGATGTATTATGTTTAGGGAATAATATTAATACTAAGTCTAAAAAGTCTAAGTATATTGTTTTTTTTTACGGTATTGCTCCTCTGAGGAACTTGAAAATGGAGGCAAAGTTTCGGGATTTACCTTAAAATATGCATTTATTGAATAAGAATATGCCCACAAAGTTTTCATTCAGCTTTATGAAACAAACCTTAATATCCCACTTGTGGTTTTAAAGACACTTTTAAGCAATTAGGACGATGCGAGCGTGAAAAAGTCTTTAATCTAAAGCTGTGTGCAGCTCCGGTGACGTGCAACATCTGCTGCGGATTGACTACTGCATTAAAATGGTGAATCAACTCAAAAAACAGTGAATAAGAAGTTGTTTGTAATTACAGCCGCATGTCAAAGTGGGGCTTCTCACATAACTTCTGAGTCAGACTGAACAACTCGAAACCCCCTTTGCCCACACACACCGACGGGACAAAGACGTTTGCCAGCCAGTGACAGCGAGGTCACCCTCGCCAAACCCGGGAGCGCAGGGTGGCATTGTCTGTGGGTGTGTGAGTGAAAAACAACGAAGGCTCCGCAGTGTCAGACATGTGGAGAGGAGCAGGGGAAAAAAACACCAGCTGGTCTCCACTTTCACATGCTCTCTCTCCGCTCACTTGTAACAGCGGCAATTATAAGAGTTTTGAAACCCGTCCAGAACCAGAGAGGAAATAGAGGTCCTGTGATAGGGGAGGATATGAAACTTCCTGCGTAGACGAGTATCGCAGGTGCCCGGGTAGGATCCGTCTGGCTGTGGAATCTTGGCGTGTTGTGTATAAACACATACACATATGCATAACCTCCCCCCCACCCCACTCCTTCTCACACAGACCCACCCCCTCTTTTATATAAAAAAAAAGAGTCAGAACTTACATGTTCCTTCAGCCGTTACCATCCGAGCTGTGAGAAGGAGCAAAGAGCCAAACAGATGTTTTGTTAGCTGCAGAAAATATGTTGGGCTTTACTTGCTTCCTATTACAGTTCACTCCTTAAAAAAATTAGTTATCACAAAAAATCACGCAAAAGTTTTGCGAGCATCACGAACGGACGCTCACAACCATTGTAGAGTGTAAATCTTTCTGTGACGGACGACGACGATTAAAACAACCGCGTTTGAATGAACACACGGACACCAATTAGTGGCTGACTTGATGAACAGAACGATCTTGTCCATACGTCCTGTTTCATCCTTCCACTGTCCCCATGGCGATCCTCTCTGCCTCCCTCCCTCTCTTTCTCTGTCTCTGGATGATGATTGACAGCTTCTGCAGAACAGCGTGGGGAGTTGCTAAATGTTTTGCAGCTGCCCTGTGGCCCATGCAGAAAAGTCTTGACCTATATGCTTACTGCTTTGCTCTAATCCACATCAGGCATCCTCGTTATGTGTCAGGCGTCACATATCACAGCGCTCGCTGTCAGTTTGAATGTTTTGGTTTCGTAAATGAATGTTTGAAAACTAAATCATTTGCAAGTTAAAAAAAAAGCAGAAAAACTATTTATACTGAAAATGTTGTCTCTGGACACCGAAGTTAAAACTCTAAGTACTCACTGATTTTTCAGGAAAATCTAACAATGTAACTAAATACATATACTTAAGTACTGCACTTAAGTCCAAGTTTGAGGGTAACTTAACCTAAGTGTTTCTGCTACTCACAACTAACCACAACATTTTGGTTGCCAATATTGATGACTTTAGTTACTAGTTACTTTGCAGATTGTCTGCTGCATCAATCATTTTTAAATGTATTTATTTTATCGCTAATCTGATTAAAAAACACTGATTCAGATAATCTGAAAAAATCTTAATATTGACTCCTAATATACAATATATATGTTAATATATGTGTACTTTTACTTGTACTTTGGAAACTCAATTACAGTTAAAATCAGATATTACAAGACTTTTTCTCAATTACACCTCATGTGGCTGACTTTCACTCTCATCAAAGAAGTATTTTAACACTTTATCTTCACTTTTACTTAAGTTTGACTTTTGAGTACTTCATACAACACTTATATTTACTCAAGTACTGTGCCACAGTACAAATGCAGTATTTCTATTTAATGCAGGTCTACATCTCACAGGCAAATGTTGTACTTGTTCCTCCACTGCATTTGTCTGACAGCTTTAGCTACAAGTTCCATGTCAGATATATATATTTTTTTAAATGAATAAACTTTTTTAGAAAACCATTTGGGATTAGCTGAAAATATGCAGCTGAAGATCTATTTTTTCTAAGGTCATGAATAGTTGGATTTCTTTTAGATTTGTGGCTCTTGTGACAAAAATATGATGACATTATAGAATAAGATGCATCGCTGTAGATTAAACTACCCAACAGCACATAAAAATAGATAAAATGAGCTCAACCTTGAGCTCAAAGGCAGCACACTTAAGCTTTTCATATTTTAAGTCCACTTAGCTGATAGTTCTATATTTTACTTGAGAGAGATTTGAATGCAGGACTTTCACTTGTAGTGGTGTATTGGTGCAGTAATAGTACTTGCACTTCGGTAGATCTGAATACTTTCACCCCCTCTGTAGATTTTTATAAACACGAAACCATGATGTAAAGCGATCGCATCCACCCCGCAGGGAATGGGAAAGGAAAAACACTATTTATCATTTGAAAATGTGCACTTCATTCTTGTGTTCTTTGCGCCTCATCCAAATGATCCCAAAAAGCAATTTTAAGAAACCTTGAGAGTTGATTTACGCCTCGGTGCTGTCATCTTAATCAAGTCTGTGAATGGAACGAGACAAAAGTCCAACACCAGTCCGAGCTCAGAGAGAGGGCCGAGCCAAGCGGCGGCTGACAGTTGTCCTTTTCTGGCCGTGATTTAGGTGGCGGCTCGCTCCACTGTTCTCCAGCTCCATCCGTCCTCCTTTAGCAGCGTCTTGTGAGAGGGGGTTAACGCCATGCATAAAGCTACCCACGGTCTGCATTCTTGCTCGGACTGTTGAGGCTGTCAGGGGGCTCCTCTTGATTTAGGGTGCCCCACTTCAGTGGCCCCTATAAATTTAAAAACTAATTCAGTGCTCTACAGGACTTTCTGTTTTTGTAGCTGGCCCTCTGCTCCTTATCGTTACTGACAATTTTATGAAGTGCTCTTAATGAGCGTCAGATTAAAGGTGGCCCCTGAGAAGAAGAAGAAGAAGAAGAAGAAGAAGAAGAAGAAGAAGAAGAAGAAGAAGAAAAAGAAGAAGAAGCCACTCCGGCCTGTGTGTGCGTAAAGGTGCGTGGGGGGTGGGAGGAATGGCTCTTGCGGGATGGTACACGCAGATACTGAGCACCTTAAACGTGTGCGTGTGAGTTATTCATACGCAGGGTACACATTATGAGGCCGCGAGCCGTGGGAATGGAGAGGAGGAGGAGGATGGGGAGGCGGAGGAGGAGGGGGGCATGGTGATGTGTTTGCTCCAACAGTTTTTAGACTCCCTGGCATTTTATACCAGCCCCAAAGTAAACACGGCGAACAGTTTACAGCCAATTAAATAGTACTTAAAGGCGAGCGTTTATGGAGGTAAACATGTCGGGGGGTTCAGGGAGGATCGGGCCGGCGGGACACTTGAACCCGGCGCTCAGGTTCTTGCGCACGGTGCGTCTGAACTCCTCTAAAGTCGAAGGCCGGTAAGAGCACATGTATACACAGGGATAGATTTGTGCCAGCAGATGTTCTCCTTGCACTCCATCCATCAAGCAGACTGACAGCCATTAAAAACAGTGTGTGAGTAGGCTGCCTAATGGATCCAAACATGTCAGCGAGGAAGGGGCTGTTGCGCAAGACGGGCCTATATTTGCGCTTTCAAATCACACCTCGCTTTTCCTTTTGTTCCACTTTGTCACCAGCGTATGAGCGGGCTTCACGTGATTCTCGGCTTTGTAAACATTTATTTCCCTTCTTTTAGATTGTCGAGTGTGTCCTGTTTCCCAGGCGGTTGTTTAACGGAAGACTCGCTTTAACGCATCACAGAAACCGAGCGCGGCACGTGTTTTATGATCTCGTAAACGAGCAGCGATGTTGTGAAACGTGTGTCTGCGAGTGTGGGGGTGGGTGGATGGTTAGGTGGGTGGGTGTGGGTCTGGTGTCTGATAGGGATTTATCTGCCCCCCACCCCTTTTGTCTGGATGGTGGAGCACTCCCCAGAGAGCAATGCTGGACCGGCAGGAATCTGTGTCCAGATTTCCAGAGATTCTCCCATATCCCTTACACAAGAGCCTGGGAGAGCTGCTCAGCCAACAGGGTGGAATGAAACCATTGCTTCACAAGATGCATACTTTGAAAAAAAAAAAGAATTTAGTCAGTATCTCTCACTTAAACTCAGCTGCTTCAAATAAAATCAGTTTGAGTAAGGTTGTACGATTACTTCCCGTTGCCTTCATGATCCAGACCCATCATTTCATCTAAAAACCGCTTTTTCCTCCCTGCAGATTTTCATCAACAATGAGTGGCAGGACTCTGTCAGTGGGAAGGTCTTTCCTGCCTGCAACCCGGCTACTGGAGAGCAGATCTGTGAGGTCCAGGAAGCAGACAAGGTACATTCTCTACAGCAGAGCATCTTCTGTCATGTCCTTTTCATTGACAACAGGGTTGTTTTACTTCAGATGGTATCAGCGGTGGGACAGTCATTTGAACTGCTCCTGGTACAAGTCGTAGGAGTAAGAGTATAGAGGTATTATTTACAACAGAATTTGAGTAAAGGCTCTCATCATGCAGAAAGATCCTATCAGTGTCTATTACTTCATAATCTGGTCATTTATTATTGATGCATTAATTGATGTGGTTTATTACATCTTAATGTTGCTCCGGGACCGTGATTGCACCTTTGTAAGAAGCGACAAAGACCACATGTGAAGCCATTGTGACTGAAAGAGTTTAGCAGAGCACCGTCTCCCAAAAGACTGGAGTTTGTATCCTAAGTTCACTCATTAATTCCCATTTTTTCGGTTTTCTGTTGTGACTTGGTAAGGTTTAGGCAGACAGACATACATGGTTAGCCTTTGGTAAAAATGTACCCCTTCACAACATTAAGTACGTGTTAGAGTGGATCCCTTCTTCTGTGTGTGTATTTTTCTGGTCAGTAATATTACAAAAATGTGATTTGTCAGTTGCAATAATGGTCCAGGAACAACACACCAGCATGGCGGTTTCAGATTGTGTCACTGATAGAGTATGCAAACAGAATTTAAAGCTCGTGCTAAAGTTTTCGTGCTGGACACAAGATGTCTCGTACCTCACTGCAAAGTCCATCTCAGTGTTTGTGCACTGGAGGAAGTTTCTACATCACACTTGTGTTTGCTGAATATTGAACCAGGATTGATTTCCAAACTATTTGTGATGTCACAAATCATGCCCCGCCTCAGATTTTCAGAAAATTGAGCAATGAATGTGAAACATATAGACTGTTTGCGGTCGTTCTGGTTCTTCCCTAGTTCAGCAATGTTGACTAACACATTCACCTGTCTTCTGTCTCAGGTTTGATTATTATGTTTCCTTCTTGTGTCTCAGGCTGATATTGATAAAGCGGTGCAGGCGGCTCGTCTCGCCTTTTCTTTGGGCTCCGTTTGGCGACGGATGGACGCATCGGAGAGGGGTCGTCTTCTGGCCAAACTGGCTGACCTGGTGGAACGAGACAGTGTCTATCTAGCAGTAAGAAAGCACAATATTGGCATTTCCCCCCCATCAGTCAATGTTATAATGTGTATATGTGTCCTCTTATACACTGGATTATTACCCTATTTGTTTTCTTATTTATAACAGCGCTGTAACTGCATTAAAAATGTAGCACAACCACTACTTCTTTGTTTGTTTATAACATTTTATTCTTGCTTTATTTAGTTGTTTTTCCTGCTCATTAAAGTGTTTTTATGCCTCCCGTGAAGCACTTTGGACCTCCGCTGTGTTTAAGAAATATAAATAAACTTACTTTGCCTTAAAGAGAACACATAAATGTAACTTAGGGGCTGTATTTGTGGTTTAGTGTTATCTTGGTGTCACATTTCACCCCTGGGAGAGTGTAAAGACTGGAACAGTATGGAATTATGTGAGGATCACAAGGTTATATCACATATTTCTCAAAACGTCTCCCCCGTCTCTCCTCAGACTATTGAGTCACTGAACAGTGGGAAGCCTTTCCTGCCCACCCTGTTTGTGGACCTCCAAGGAACCATAAAGACTCTGAGGTACTTCGCTGGATATGCAGACAAGATCCACGGCACTTGTATTCCAATGGGTAAGATCCTTCTTCGATGACTACAACAGAGTTTTAGTGAAATGGACAAAAGGCTCGAGATTGTTAGTAAAAGATTAGTAGGATGAATCGTGTGTGTCCGGACACGTTTTGGAGATGGACACAGAGGTGTGTAGGTGTGAAGGTAAGGTTGGCCCGTTATTGGACTGGTTGGATATCGAATCAAAATACTTTGACTGTTGACTGGACTGTGTCGCCATTAAGTATTTAAAACTGCTGGTTTCTTGGTCACACCCTAAAGACAGGAGCCCTTATTTATATCATGGTTTTGTTCATTTTTGTATTTACTTCAGGCAACGGTTGGACACAGAGTAAAACATAGATAAAAAGGAATGTGATATTTTGATAATTGTTTTTTGTCATATACTTCATTGATTGAACAGTATGAAGACAAGATATTTTTTTATGAATGGATGTTAATGGGATCTTACATTTTCAGAAACACTAAACCCCGTCAGTGAAAAGCCCAGCAGCCCGATCCCAACAGACTTATACTTTATAAGTATATATACTTATACATATACGTATATATACTTATACTATACTTATACTATACAAAATAATTAAGAAGTAAACTTAAAGGTTTATCAAAAATAACAGTAGTAATTCAACATGTAAAGTTTATATCTCAGATGTGAACCGCACCACTGTTGAATATCCTCCCGCTGTCCTTTAAAGATCAATTATAAAATAGTTAGATGTTTCCTGATCGTGACATGACGGAACAAACAAATAAATATAAGCGTGTGTTTTTTAGACCCAGCTCTTATGAAATCACCCAACCTAAATCTCTGAAAGGTGTGTTCATAGGTTCCCCTGTAGTGAGTGAAACCACAGAAAAATATCCTAATTATTGTTGTATCTCAGTCATTCAACAAAATTAGCCTGCTAGCTGTACTGAGCAAGCTAAGCTAAGAAAAAGCAAATAACCCAAAGACACAGTGGAAAACAAGACCCCACTGCCTCCAATGTAACCGAGTGTCTTGGGTGCTCTCCTTGAGCTCCGTTTTGGTCCCTACCAACTCCTGAGGGAAACGTCTGGCTCTTTAGCTGCTAAATCTTTCACTGTGTTCACCAGCTAGTCATTAATTCTGTCTGTTGACATCAACACGAGTGAGAGCGTGTGTGAAAACCAAAACAATGACCTGAAAGAAGCTAAAATGCTCAACCTTTTACATTACACATCATCATTTGATCCTTTGTTATTATGGAGATGTTAATCAACACTAATTCAAGAAATGTGGTGTATTAAGTCGAATGAAAATATATGGTTTTGTAGAAAAATTAAGACCTATACTCTGCAAACAGTATTAAACTGGCCATCAAACCAAACGCTAACATTGTCCTGAGGAGGCTGCCATCGCTATTGACTTGGGAGGTGGAAAAGGGGAACTCTCAATGTCTGTTTCAACAGGAAGCACAAAAAAAGGAAATAGAATAAGAGAGAGGACATGGGAAATCTGCTGATACCACTGTAATGTCCCTCTTAAAGCTTCTCTTGTGCGTTGCTGCCAAACCAACCCCAGCGAGCATTTTCCCAGGCCTTTGGTTTGAGCTTTATTGCACTAGCAGCCCTTCAGAGAACATAAACAAAGGTGTCCCTGTAGCCTGTAGGATGCAAGTTACCATTTTTTTGTTCACCTGTCGGGATGTAGTGCAGGACATCTAACCAACAGCCACCTCTCAGCATCCCTCCGCCTCGCACGTTATGCCGAGCTTATTGTGTTCGACTCTTATCGCAGACAGTGTGAAATGAATGGGGAGAGTCATTGTGTGGAGCACCTTTGGCTACGCGGTCCGGTATAGTTTACATTGCTCGTTCCAAATTGAAATATAAGTCATTTGCAGGCGTCACACTTTCAAACAAAGCTCGAAGATACTCAAGTTCCTCCTGAAAATCTCTTGTCTAATAGGTTTATAGTTTCGTTCTCCCAACAATAACTGTTTGGAAAGGCCCAACATCTACTGCGGAAAAAAGGAACAAGTTTGACATATGGGAATCTTTACCGCAGTGTTGCATCCATTGTTACACCGAAAATGATTATCTGGCTTGTCATCTCGCATTGATCATTCCAGTCCAAACGCAGCATTAGGCAATGTTTCATCAGCTGACGACTGTTGTAACAAATTTAAACACACATTTCTCAATATCAATTGTTTTTGTGGGGAATGAACAAGCATGGCACACCCTCAGTAAGTACCTCCTTTTACTTAAGTAATGCAAGAAGAATGAGCAAACCTTTCCAGCATAACACCCATCTCTATGACCTAAAACTGTTACACACATGCCTGCGCTGTAGGAAATGTAATCTCTCACCAGGGTAAAGTCACCAGGAATGTTGCGTGTGGATTCGTTTACAAATTAACATGTTGAGTCAACAACAGCGGGGGTATCAGGTGCTGACATTTTTCATGTGTTTCAGACTTTAAACTACTAAAGCTCGGAATGACTAACACTGGTTTCTCGCGCGTGTGTGTGCGTGCATGTGTGTTCCTGCACAGATGGAGAGTATCTGACATTTACCAGATATGAGCCCATTGGAGTCTGCGGACAAATTATCCCTGTGAGTATTCCCCCTTCCTACAAGTGACATGCATGATGGATACAAATGGACACAAGGGCTTGAAAAGATAAGAGCGAATTCGCAAAGTTTAAAAAGGGACGTTGTCGGTTGTTAGTCCAGCCTGTTTGTTGAATCGCATTCTGCATTTTCCGGTAATTCCCTGACAGTCACTGTTTATTCGGCTAAATCCTGCTGGTAAGCCCCAAAAATAACGGTGCCAGCGAGCTTGAGTAATAGAGACGGAGACATGCGAGGCAGAAGAGTGAGCTAAAGGGATTTCATAGAGTGGGTTTTGAGGAAAGGAGAATGGTGAGAAAGGAGTAAAAGATCAAGGAGAAAGAGACACTGTTGATTGTGCAAGAGTGCAGAAAGCGTGTGGTTCTGCGTTGAGCCCCATGGGCTCCTGTGCAAAGCAGAAATAACACAGGCCTGTGTGTTGTACAGTGATATGGGTTTATTGCACATGTGTTGCAATTTCCCGGCTTTCTCAGAATACTGTGGGAAGAGAAAATACTGTACAAGTGCCGAGAACATTTTCTCACTTGACTATGTTTAGACAGAGTGAAAATGAGAGTAAGTGACTTAAGAGCGATGAGTTATTGAGCTTGACTTGTGACCACCCAGTGTGTCAGTCAGATGCATGATGTCTTTTTCCGGTGTGTGTGTGTGTGTGTGTGTGTGTGTGTGTGTGTGTGTGTGTGTGTGTGTGCGTGTGCGCGTGTGTGTTGTGTGTGTGTGCGTGTGTGTGTGTGTCATGCACAGTGGAACTTCCCTCTGATGATGACAGCATGGAAGCTGGGACCAGCGCTCGCATGTGGAAACACTGTTGTCCTCAAGCCGGCCGAACAGACACCGCTCACCTGCCTGTACATAGCGGCTCTCGTCAAGGAGGTAATTGACAGGATCGCCCACTGCCAGCCACAATGAGTTCACATGTTCAAAGTTAAAGCTCCAGCATACTGAATCAGAATCACTTACAGGTTTGCCAAGAACACAAAGTTCACTGTGAATCTGGCAAACACTTTATTTGGATAGTCTAATGTTAGTGTAACCACGAGGTGACAAAAAGCAGATGTTTAACCGAGTGTCACTTGAATATCTGGTGCATCCTTTTAGAATCAGTCATAACAAAATTTAAGCTTAAAGGGCCAGGCCACTGAAATCACAACAGAAAATTTTTCATCACTCACTGGTAGCAGTCTGTAACCACGCAGATAGTTTGGATTTAATTAGCTAAGGTGATGAGATTTTAATCAGAGATTTTTGCAGCTGCCTCAGTACAACAGAGGTCAATGTGGTACTTAAAGTGTTCAGAAAAGTCAAAATACTTCCCTGTGAGCAGACTCTACGGTGGCCTTGGAGGGCAAAACACAACATCAAAAAAAGCTTTGACCCTCATGGTCCCTGTGGTTTTCACAATAACTGAGATGAAAAAGATGTTAAGTTGAAACAAATCTTAACACAGAATATTCAAGTGAACTGTGTGCTAACTGCAAACAAAACCAACTACACCTTAACAATGTTATGTGTTGAAACTTGTATGTTGAAGTAAACATGTATGTAACACTGTGGTCCTACGTACTGAAGTTACGTAGTGGAGAAACAAGCGACAGGGGGGCGGAGTGGCTGAGACGGAGACACCATTCACTCTTTTACAAGACACTGTACCATCGAAATTTCTTTAAAGCTGTTATTTAAGATAAAACATTTACATAATGTTGCTTTAACCAAATTCATTAGATTGAATTTAGATTCATTAGATGTATCTAGATTAGACACCTGTCTTCATACCTAAAAGACTGAACAGGCCACAACAACATGAATGTATGTGCCCTTTTGGTCACGTGGTCAACATTGTGAAAACAGTTTGGTTAGGTTTAGGAAAAGATGCTAGTTTGAATTAAATCAAACACTTTATATACCTTATTATGTAATATGTAAGAATTGGCCACCTCTTGAATTCATGCTTCAAACAAATAGCTGGCGACATACAAAGAAAGGAACCACTTACTGCTAGCTCAGTTAGCCATGTAGCTAGTTGGTCCCAACTGGAAGCTAAGCATGCTAACTTCAGTAGATACTGTGTCTCTATAACATAACGTCAGAATTCTTACTTCCTCACTTCTTCACAGTCTCGTGCTAATTTACATACTGCTCCTTTAGGTTAGGTACGTACGTATAAGACCACTGACACACAAAGCATAGACAAAACACAACAGAGCTTCACGTACAGTGCAGCGTGGACAGTAAAACATTAAATACAACTAATTCAAGCACATAGTAAGTGCAGTGCATTATATTGTAGGGACCGGGTCATTGAGTGTGCATGTTAGGAGTAAACACATGATGGGGTTGAACAGGATAGGAACAATGCATCACAAGTTTATGTTGAGAAACCTAATCATGCTGTACAGATCTCAGTGTCCACATCCTCCCTGTCTTCCCCCTGTTCTCTCTGACCTCGCCTCACTTTGGAGACTATCTGTCTGTTGCCTTCTTCTTTTTGATGTGCTGTGCGTTCTCTGCTGGTAGGGAGGTTGGGTTGGGTCCGGATTCCCCCACACCGCCTGTGGTTTTGCTTGGCTCTGCTGTCATCTCCGCTAAAGCTTGTTTCCTCTCATATTGTTTTGACAGGCCGGGTTTCCACCGGGAGTCGTCAATATTTTGCCAGGATTCGGGCCAACGGCAGGAGCTGCTATCGCTTCGCACATGGGCATAGACAAAGTGGCTTTCACGGGATCAACCGAGGTACTTTTCTCTAATAAAGTGGTCCAGATCAGCCGCTGTCTAATGCCTGCCTTTTGTCAGCAAGTGACACAGTGGCCAACATGTGCAGAGCATAAGAGCGAGGCTGGGTAATTAGGGGACGTTGTGTGCCTGTATTGAAGTCTAAATGATAAACATCTTAGTCGAGCTGCGTGCCCTGTCATTACCGCTCGTGACAGGAGGGCTCTGATTTTATCTCACACACATGCAGTATACAAACACATCTCTCTGAAACGCTGCCCCTCTTCTGTTTTCCTTTGCTGTATTAACTAACATCTTTCATTGAGCTCACTATCAGGACACACACAGGGAATAAACCCTTGTAGTTTTGCAAGGACAGAGAAGTGGTTAATGGCAAGCTCAATCATCAAGGACAGACCATGTTAGGTGTTGAGCGCTCCGAGGTGTTGTGGTCCACATGCATTCCAGGGAGCAGCCGGAGTGACAGCAGATTCCTTCTCTGCAGATCATTTATAAACATCTGTTATTTCTAACTGCAAACGAACCCCTCTGGTAAAACCATTTACAGCAACCCCAATGTGGAATTTATGTTATGATGGGACCAGTCTGCATTTCGCATGTATCTGCGTTACATAAGCCAGGTTTATGTAATGTCCAGATTAGACTTGGTTTCTGGTTTCTGGAGATGTCTGTTTAGACACTGGTGGTGTGTTGGAGAATCAGCGTACATGTTAGCCTGTTTACACCTGGTATTAACACACGTCTCGGGTGATCCGATCGCAAGTGGACAGCTCAGTTCACACCTGGCTTTACAACATGCCTCGAGTGACCACTTGTGATCGGACCTCACTACCTAGGACACAGGGATGGACAGAAACAATGCATTTTTTATAAGAAGGCCCAAATAATGAAGAATTTGTCATAGACAGTATTTGTCAAAGTTAATAAAGTTTCTCCTGACTGTAGCTGTCTTGTGTAATTATCAGATTAGATTTCATCTATTAGCTCACCCTCTGTATGACCCACAGGGAAGATGTGTCCCATTCTGTGCCCTTTCACAGAAAATTGGAGTTCAGTTCTGTCATCGTCAAAGAAGACACAAGTAGCTTGTATAGGAAATTGAAAACAACAGCTTTTGACAAATCTGATGACCCGCCTCCCTGACTTACAAAGAATGTTAATCGTTGGATTATCTGACAGTTTGAAAGAAGCCTCCCATCTGTATAGACCAAAGAGAGAAGAGAATCAGTTTGGCACCCACAAATGATGCATCTGTCAAAACTCCCTCTCAGCGGAGATGCTTTCAAGCAACATGTTTTTGGAGCGAGGCATCAAGCAGCAGTGTGACATCATGGCCATCTTCCAAAAGGCACTTCCTGTGAATCCCATTGGAGAAGGCTGGACAGTCAGTGAGGTCACTTTTTTTTTCTCCCAGAAACCAGCTGCTCCACAGGAGTTCAGAAACATCACACACCTATAAACCAACCTGGCGATTGACTTGTGTGTCCCACCATCTCGCAGTGCACCGCCACACCAATTTGGGATTGTTAACAGCTTGAATTATGGAATTACTTTAGTTCAGGTGTAACAGGAAAACATTTTCATAGAAGAATCCATTTCATATGTGGGAGACATTAGAGAATATGAAAAATACTGTTGAGCTTTGTCCGTCCTCCTGTAGGCAGAGGTTCCTCAAATGCTAAAGCCCTTTTGGGGGTCCTCCCTGTAGCCTGGCAACATCTTCTTTCTTTTATCATAACGCCGTGATTGAACATTTCCTTTGTGAGTGGCCCATTTCTTCTTAACTAGTTTTCCTGTTGTTTCATGTGATCTGGAGTCAATTACTTAGAGAATGAGCCAGTGCTGGAAGAGACGGCTGATGCCCAGACAGTGAGTCACCGCACTGTAGTAGCAGGGGTTGGGGAGGGGAGACTGGTGACCACGACATCTCCTCACAGGCTGGAAGGTGGTCGTGAAGCTACAGGTGGATATCAGGGCCACGACTCATCCTTGCACTGACTCACATGTGGCTGTGACTCCACACGAAGGAGTCTCGCAGCCCAGCGTGTTTCCTCTACCCTTGAATAAACACACGCAAGTCTCCCCTTAGTCAGCCTCTTTGTGTTTCTGATCAAAGACAGACAAAACACATCAGAAACATGAAGCCCAGCCAAGTATTATGTTGCTTTTATACAGCTTACTTACAGTACGAGCCACAGCACAGGGTTGATTCCGCTCTACCCTTTTGTTTTCTGCTATATCATCTTATAGCCACTTAAACAATAGAGAATATAGTGAGAGAATATGAGACTTTTCCATGTTGTAGGTGGGGGGTTTTTGGAGGGTATTTTCCCACTTCATCCCATCAGTACTTTGTGGAAAATAAAACAGAAAGTATGAGTAACAGGAAGATGAGTACTTGTTTGAAAGAGGTTTGCAGGGTTTCTCATGCTTGTTATCTTTTTGTTATCTAGAGTTAATGTAATATGTTGTAACACGGTAAAGATTTCTGTTGGAGCAGCTAATTCGCTCCACTGTTGAGACTTTTGACCACATCATCACTGACACTGCCATTTTCTATCAGTATTAAAGGAGCAGCTCAACATTGTGGGAAGTGCATTTGCTTTCTTGTTGAGAGTTGGATGATAAAATTGTACCATTAGATAAGGTGTGAGGAGTTATCAACGACATTCAGCCCCGAAATGTGGAATTCCATCTATTTTTCCCACAAAGTGGCAACAATCAAAACTGTTGATTGATTGATTGATTGATTGATTTGATTTTTAATTGATTTGTCTCGATAAAAATGTCATCTTATTACCTTGAAGACTGGAAACAGGGGCATAGTACCTCTAATGCTCGCTAACTAGCTTGTTATACACGATACAAAGGCTATTATGACAACTTTTTGGTTTCATGGGGGGTTGTGTGTAATCAATGAGATTGAGAAGTGAAGGTAGGTAGATTTTATTATCTTCGGTCAAAGCCAGGCTAGCTGTTCCCTCCTGTTTCCAGTCTTTGTGCTAAGCTAAGCCAAACTAAGCTAACCTCCTGCTGGATCTCCTCATCCAACTCTCAGAAGAGAAAAGAAAACAAAAGAAGCATAATTTCCAAAATGTCAAACTAACCCCTAACAGAACAATATCAGCTGTTTTGCATGTTTTGGCCCATCTTCTACAAGCGACTTATACTTTACATCATGGCTAACGAACAAGATTCCAAAATGTTTGAGTTTATTTTGTCTTTGATTGCAAGGCATTTACTGGACATCGAAACTGTGAGGAATCAAAATACAGACTTAAACTGCCTTATTATGATAATAATGTCATAACATTGTCATGTAGCAAAAACAAATGCAGATTACGCAAAAAATACACACGTTTTGAGTCTGCTTGTCTATTTTCATATCATAAGAAAACAAATGAAAGTCAATGGCGGCCAGCAACGGCAAATCAAATGTAAAGAATGAAGCATGAAAGAATCTAAAACTTTATAGCACGTGTATGAAAATGGTCAACAAAGATTTACTTATGTAAGCATGCAGAAAGACTGGTATGGTCTTTCTGCATGCAGAAAGACTGGTATGGTCTCTTAAGACAAGTGGCTTACTCAGTGATCATATCAAGCAATGCTGTCCTTCAGTTGGTTTTCCTTCTGATATTTGATATTATCCTCCGTGATAAGGAGTAAAGAGGAAACAGGGACGATAGAAAGATAAAGAAAAACCACAGCAGATCCCTTGTCGTCGCCTTTATTGACACACCAGACCGGTTTCATACCAAACCCCCCTTCTGTCTCATATAGTCAGATCACAGAACACCACCCACACACCTTGTGGTTACTTCTTCCTGCCCTTCATTAGACATCAGATTCCATAATCGGCTGATACATCTTTTTGTTTTCCTGTGGCAGTCTACAGAAAACCTGTAATAGATATTTGTTCTGTGTGTTTGGAGAACTCATGTTTCAGCTGCTCTACCGGTGCATTCCCTGTTTGGAGCTAACCAACCTCTCTAAGCTATTTTAATGGCTTCGGCTGATTTACTGATCTGGCCTGCATCTCTCTGAGTAAACCCCTGATCTGTTTCCTCTTCTAGGTCGGCAAGCTGATCCAAGAAGCAGCTGGGAAGACTAACCTAAAGAGAGTGACGCTGGAACTGGGAGGAAAAAACCCCAACATCATCTTTGCTGATGCTGATAGTATGTTTTCAACTAATGTTGTTGATTCAGTGCTTCATTTACCTGTCACCCTCATATGGTGGTCCGTCACTATCGTTATTTTGTTAAGTTCCCATTTTCAGGACCTTCAGTCTGTGGATAAACATAGATTGTCACATTGAGTGACAATCTTAACATGCTCAAAAGCTTTGTAGTGCTATGAAAACCTGTGGATGGATGGGTTTCATATAAATTCTAAGTGGCTCACCAAACTGGGGGTGGCGAGTCTTTTAAATGCTTTCAGCAGCCGTGAGAGGGGCTCCCCAGGCCCTGTAAATCAGGAGAATGGGCCCTGACTCCGTCCAGTGCTTCAGCCGAGACCCATAAATCACAGGGGTCCGTTAACTCTTTGTGCGCAACAGCAGGGTGCTGTCTCTCAGGTGTCAGGTATCAGATTTGCGCAGGATAGCTCCAATAAATATGTGGGCAAATTGTGTAACAATATACTCACACACATCACTTAGTTTTTTGTGTGTAGATGAGATGATTAAATTCTGACCTTTTTCACGATCAAACAGTATTTAGAAGTTATTAATTAGACTCATGATTTAACCTATAATGGTGCTCAGTAGAGCACATATCTCCTGCAAGGCCCAGTCGTTCCCTTCAAACTCTACCTCCTTATTTTTTCATCAAGATCCATGCGTTATCCCCTGAGAACTTAACAAAAATGTAAAAAAAAATCTTGAGTTCCGTCCTCCCTTCAAGTTCTCTTTGTTCTATAGTTATTGTGAAGTCCTGCCGACAAACCAACCAACCAACAAACGGTCACATAACCTCCCTGGTGGAGGTTTTTAAAAAAATGGGGTAGTTTCTGACCAATTGTTCTTTTTTCCTCAGTGGATCTGGCTGTAGAGCAGGCCCACCAGGGCGTGTTTTTCAACGCCGGCCAGTGCTGCACAGCAGGCTCTCGCATCTATGTGGAGGAGCCCATATATGATGAGTTTGTCCGGAGGAGTGTGGAGAGAGCCAAGAGGAGGATAGTCGGCAGCCCATTTGATCCCACTACTGAGCAGGGTCCGCAGGTGAGTTCAACGCAAAAGTAGTTTCTCTTTTTATCACTCGATGCATCTTCCACTCTCCCTACCTTTCTTTAATTATCTCCACAGCCCTGGGATCTGATGTAATGTGTCTTCTCCTCCCCCACAGATCAGTCGGGAGCAGCAGAATCGTGTGTTGGAGTTTATCCAGAGTGGCATCAGTGAAGGAGCCAAGCTGGAGTGCGGAGGCAAAGCTCTGGGCTTGAAAGGGTTCTTCATTGAGCCCACTGTTTTCTCTAATGTGAGGGATGACATGCGCATCGCCAGAGAGGAGGTACAATGCTATAAAGAACGGGGATTTTGTCAGCTCCAGCACATCTAATGCATGTATACCTGCGAGAAAAACAGTTGTGGAGGAAGTGGTACTCTTTACTCAAGTGAAAGTAATAATACCACAATATAAAAACATTTTATTCAAACCAATGTTCTGCATTTAAAACTGTTAGTACTAAAGTGTTTCAGACCTCATAATATGACCAAGTAACAAACCTTTTAATCTGCTTACAGATTTTTGGCCCCGTCCAGCAGATCATGAAGTTCAAAACTATCGAGGAAGTGATAGAAAGAGCCAACAACACAGATTATGGTCTTGTTGCGGCTGTTTTCACCAACGACATCAACAAAGCCATGACCGTGACCACAGCCATGCAGGCTGGCACTGTCTGGTAAGTTTCATCTGCTGTGTTTTCTTTTAGCTGCAGCAAGTAATATTTTTCATGTGGAAAGTATCAACCATCTCAGAAAAGGCTCTGGCATCCAGGAACTGTTGACTGGCTTCGTGCCACCTCACTATCATTACACAAGCCACAAAGAAATGTTTTCCTTCCTTTTCTTCACTTTTTTTCCCTCAGTTCAGACATTCGAGATGTAAATATATCAGGAGCAACATGTCAGTGCAAGACAACATTGCAAAAACTGAGCTTGTAAATGTAAATCGACACCTTCGTTTTATAATTATATATAAATTAGTGTATGTGTAGAGTATAAATGGAATGGTCATAAAACATCACCTCTTGATTGCACCTGAAGTCGTGTTTCTTTTGTAATCACCTGCAGATGGCTGTAAGCAGGAGTAGACGTATAGCTAACAGGCAGCATCTGCCAAGAATTTTTCACCACATGTCATACTTGACTGCAATCCTCTGCCAGCTGAGGAAACATTTTTCTACTTCGTCCGTCATTCTGAGTGCTGATCACTCACCATCCTACTTATCTTCGTCTGTTGAGGATTTTGTTTGGTACCTTGAGAAGTTTTTTGACCATCTTCTCTTCCTCCACAAATCCTGGCTATTACAAACAATATCACTCCAAATAACACAATGACAGCTTGTCATCAAAGACGTTTTTTGACTGACTGACAGAAAAACAGCAGTGTCTTCAGTCGTCTCCTGATCTTATAGATGTGACTTTTGCCCGCTGACTAAGGTGACACCCTGAGGAATTCTCCTTAAGCCCTATGTCTAATATTAAGTCTCATCATTGGATTTCTTTTGTACACCTTCACCAAATCACCATAGATGAGGCTAGGTGTCTGCTGGTGGTAGCTTCGTATTTACTTTATAGACGTAATATTGGTATCAATATAGTGAATAAGCATATTTTCACACGTTACACATCAATGGACACTGAACTGTCACATTGACAACTGGAGGTTGATTTCTGAAATCAGCAAAATGGTTGTCAATTTCCTCTAAGCTGTAATGTTTGAATAAATGTACTTAAACTTTGCTGTTCTGACGATATTACTAGCATCTTTGATATCTTCACAACAGCTACAAACTCGGATTAACAGCCAGTTTTGGGTAAACTCAAGCTGACATTTTCTTAAGTCTATTAGGTTGTTAACGCAAAAGGATCAAACATGCATTTTGAAGGAATTAAATGTATACTATTTGAAATAACATCTGGAATAAAAAGACCATTTTTCTGACAGCTAGTGTGTGATGCAGGGGCTTACTACCCAGAAGTTATTGTAAACAAACTTTGTTGGTGGTTCCATTCAAAGTCAGTTCTCTCTCTTCCATCTCTTAATATCTGCTTGTCAAACAGCCACAGCTCCTCAGTTTGAATCGTGTCTCTCTGTGTTAAGGGTTACTGTATAAAAATGCGTCACCTAGCACAGAATCCTCCCCCGTCCTTCCTAGGATCTTCTCAGTCAGACTGAGACTGAGACAGACAAAGAGTCTTCAGACGTATGGCTGAAAACTCTTTGTCTGCCCAATCCAAAAGTTTTCCCATTTCTACTCGACCTCAACTTCAATCTTCTTTGCATCCTTTCAGTCTTTCTTTCCCACCCAAGCGCAGTGGGTGAATTCACAAATATACAACCTGACAACTCTCAGCTGTGTTTGTTATATAATGATGGAATTATGTTGTTAAACCCAGATGGTTTCCAAAACAGCTATGACAATGACTTTACATTTTAACATCGGTCTTACTGCATGCAGCTGTAACACTACTGCGTTGGACAAAGTTATGCACCATTTTATAACAGCAAGCCACATGAGTCAAACACACAAGAGTGATCAATGTTTTGTGTATTTCCCAGGATAAACTGCTTCAACGCTCTCAGCACACAGTGTCCATTTGGAGGATATAAGATGTCTGGCAATGGACGTGAATTGTGAGTATGACTTGGTTTCCTGCCCACTAAATATTACTAATACTGACTCTGTGTTTTGAAAGGCTATTTTCAGAAATTGCTTAACATCACATAAATCTTCATCTAAGAGGATATTGCAATGTTTCTACATCAGGAGCCTTCCACAGTGTATATACTATTTCAAAGCGGCTGAGGGGATGATAGTTTAGATAAAACGAGCAGCATTGTGACCATTTCCTGTTGTCTGTTTTCAGGGGAGAGAGCGGCTTAAAGGAGTACTCAGAAGTGAAGACCATCACGATGAAGATGGTCGCCAAGAACTCTTAAGGCAGCCACACTTTTTTGGGAGGAGGTCCTCATCACTGACACTGCTTCCTGTCGGTCCGTCCACGGTGGCAAACCACATTACCATCAAAACCAGTTACCTCCACGGTAACTACAGGCTGTGACCACTCGTCAACTCCACAATCGCTCACCACGGACATGCCAATCTCCACCCGCCTTGAGTTTGTGGACTGTCTCTAGTCTAACTGACAACCACTGAACTACCCCCATAATATATACCTCCTCCACTAACTACACTTAAGCACTCACAGAGACGATGGGGGAGGCTGCAAACCCAAATAACATCCCCCCTCCCAGCCGATAAACCCTGATCTTCACCCCCACAGTTGCTGGATGCTCAGAGACTCAGTCGCCGCACTTGCAATCAACCCTTTACTAGCAACTTGTCACGTGTTGGGAGGCAGTTTTTCTTTGTACGGTGCGGTATGATCGTCAGAAACCTCATGTGTCATTGTCTTGGTAGAACTTACGCAAGCATGTCAGCTCATTCAAGACCACTGGTGTCGTCAGCCTCAGATATGAATGGATGAAAAGTTAATTCACAGTTAAAATTGATTTCTAATTGTCTTTGTTTATATTTTAGCTTGTATGACTTAACACTGTATGTCGACCTTTGACTGATGTAAACGTGAAGATTTTAACCTCTTAAAAGCATTTTACTCTCACCTGCTAAAAGAGGAGTAGATGTATTTTTAAACATTATGTAACTGATTTTCATTGATGTCCATCTATGTTTATGTTTATACAATCATATGCTATGAAATTATAAAATTACCATAGTTTTTTTCAGTAAAGACTTTTTTTTTTTACTGAAAACTTGTTTTTTTTCCTGTGTGTTCACTCTGTTATTCATTCATCTGCTCAAGAGGTCACACTTTTCACAGTTTAATTCAGAACTTAGTCCTTGAAATACGTGTTGCAACACTTCTTTAATTACTGAACATGGTAATGAAAATCATATTCAAATAGAAAAGTGGTTATAATTTCAGATTTTTTCTCTTGGGCTTCAGGGCTCCTTAATGCTGTCAGCTCCACCGCTAGTCTCGGATGATACTTTGAAAGCATGGTGGAAATAATAAAATTATCAATCACTTAGTTTAACCCTTTCACCAGAATAACGTTGGTAATGTGCATTCAAATAGGGGTCGGTATATCACCAGAGCAACTGCTAAATGTTGCTGCCCTTAGCTAGTTGGCTCAGTTAGCTATGTAGCTAGCAGTTCAGACTTGAAGTCCAAGGACTTCGGTGTATTGGTGTTTACACCACTTGCACATAACTACTTGCACAGGCAGCTGGTTAGCAAGCTAACATCAATAGATATCTCTGAGACACAAAAATACAAAATGTCAAAACTGCTGTTTATCCACATTCTGTTTATAATATTAGTTAACTTCTCTTTGTCTTAACTATCATCATCATCATCATCATCATCATATAAAATTCCTACATATCGCCATTAGACTCAGAAACCACTTGGTTAGGGTCAGGAAAAGTACATGTTTTGGCTTAGCTGTTTCTGTCACAAAAAAACACAGCTGGAAACCGTTCCAACATTTTGTTATAAGTGTCCAATGGTTTCACGCTTACAAATGTTGGAATGCCATCTGCCCTCGAACACTGGTCTCTGGCTTCACAGCCATCTCACCAGTTATCACACCACCAGTGTCCCCTGCACCTCCTGACATGAAAGTCAGCTCATATAGAATCACATGCAATGTGAATATGATAGGACACACAGTGTAGGTATCATACAAACTGAATGTATCTCCAATACGAACATTTTTGTTCTGGTGACTAGGCCGGAGACACTGCTACATAGATTTCTCAGAGTTGTGAAGAGTGACAAAAAAAATATCTAAAGAGGAAGTCCACAATAAAATCCAATGCTATGCAGCACACAAGATACATTCATAAACTTGGGTTTTCTGAATGTAGTTTGATGGCTCCTCAGTATGTAGTAGACATGTCATTAGAACGACTGACGTGTTGCGGGGGGTCAGGACCAGCAGAGGTGAGGGGGTGGCCAGAGCAACTTCCAAGGCCAGAAGTTACTTAATAACAACTTCTAACATTTACTCACATTGCCTGAAGCCTGGTTACTTAACTGCACAGGTGTCTTTATGTAAATTTAGCCATTGTTAGAGCAACTGACTAAACAGACACTGTAAAAAAAATGCTCAGTGACGAGAACAGATGACTGAAAGACTAGATACAAATATTCACCCCTAAACTCTTTGAAAGGGCAAACAAATGCTTACAGGCCTTTCTCACAGCTGACTGTCTCCCTTCACACAGCAGGAAAAATACAGGCGTTACTGATGACATCATGATTTCTCTGTTGTATCCAGGTGTCCCAGCATGGAATCGGGATGTTGAAATTAAACTGTGAAGGCAACATTTGAATTGTTTAAGACAGAATCACACACAGATTGGTGTGATCAGTTTAAAGGCAGATAATCACTTCTCACCCATATGTTTATCATTTATAAGGCTCCTCCACATGACTGTTAGCTTACGTTATGAGTTGTTCCTGTACAAACAGGACACACAGTTAAATTCATCAAATCCCATCTCTGACATATTAAAAGACAGAGGTGAGGACATACAGTATATGTGCCCATTGAGAGGGGCTATAACAGCAGAAACATGAGATGAACAGATGTAAAGACACTGCACTGGAGCCTTTCTTTGGCAATCAGCTGTTGAATTATCAGGGTACATTTTCCCACAATTCCCTTCCCATTGTGTATCTGCAGTCTTTCCTCAGAGAAGATGAAAAAGTGATCTCCTTATTGCTGCACTCTGTTAACACAACAGGGTATGTCAGTGCAGACTATGGACACACACTCTCAAGTTAAAAGTGCAGCCATGAACCTTTATGTTACTTCAAGCAAGAGAACTAACAATAACAAGGCTGTACTTGGTCTCAATGTAAAATGTAATATTATTTTAATTTAGTTGCACATATATTTTACTGCGACTTTAAGGATGCAATATGCAAGATTTAAGTTGACAACAATGAAATAAATAATATGATATAATAATATAGTTATCAGCACAATTTAAAGAAATGAAAGTTTTGACATTATGACTTCTATGTGTTGTGTTGCAGAGAAATCTACTGAAGTTTGCATGCTAACCAGCTAGCCACAGCCTGTCCAACTTTCATACAAGACTGCTAGCTGCACGGCTAACTGAGCCAACTAGCTAATGCCCGCAACAGCTAGCACCAGTTAGCAGTTACTCTGGTCATATACCGCCCCCTACTTCTTTTATTCTAACATATTGCCCCTAAACTCTTCTGCTTCTTGAACACCTTACTGGATGTACAGTATCAGCCGATGATTCATTCACAACTAATTTATCTAAACATATTATTGAAAAGACAAATTCAACAGTAGATTATTACAACGTATTAGTGAGACTCCCTGGGTAAATGTTTCAGTACAAAGTGGAAAAGTGCTTTTGTAATCTTTAAAATAATCAAAGTTTGAAAAAACAAAAATGATCCAGTTAGGTCCACATGTCCATAGTGAGAACCCCGTAGAAAGACTTATTTTCTTAGTGTGTACGAGCATAACCCCTCAGCTGAGGACATGGGCTCGGAAACAGACCACACACTGACAGGGACATTCACCCTTTGTCCAGATGGACCCTTATCCTTCAAAAGCCATGTTTATAGCTTCAGTTAATATTCCAGCAAGATAACGCTGCTTTTCCTATCATCTGTTCTTTCACAATATTTTCTCACACGAGTGAACGGACCAAACACTAATGTCACTCTGTGTCTGGGTGATAATGTGTGATGTTGTCTGGGCTTCTTCATTTGTCACTAACGTTTTTTTTATCCTTGCTTTGTTTTTAGAGACATTTTACAGCCATGTTTCGCAGAGTAGGGCCGTGTGTGTTTGTGTGTGTGTGCGTGTGTGTGTGTGTGTGTGTGTGTGTGTGTGTGTGTGTGTGTGTGCATGTGAGCACATTTACGCGTGCTAGCAGGAAAGGTCTGATTCTTTTCACCGAAATGTTGTGCAAGCATCTTTTTACATGCCTCTCATTCCAGTGTAGTGTGAGTCAGGACTCAGTATGTGAACAGTGAGACTCCTCCACACGGTGATGCTGTGACGACCTTGTGTCTGCATGAGAGTGAAGATGACAAGACAGTTTTACACTACAGAAAATGAAAGCTTTCTTAATCTGTCAGTCTGTAAAAATCAAATATAAAGAATAAGGGTTAAACACCTGTACTCATTCTGTTTAGTCAATGTTAAACAAGACAAGAAGTCTAACTTAAAGTTAGCCCTGTAAATATTTCAACATCTCTGGATTGTCACAAAATCCTGAACTGACATTCACTGTCTCGGGAAGATGTCATCTATCCTACAGAAGACAATAGTCCTTGACTTTTCATATTTTCACATCTTTGTGACCAAACACCTGCTAGAATAATAACATTCCCATAATCTTGAGGTGTGCTTTTTGTTAAGTGCTAATAAGTAAATTGTTCACATGCTAAAATGCTGAATGAATGGCACATTCATCTGATAATCAGAAAAAGGAACTACCAATTGTGCGTACTGTCCACCTGGTGACCTAGAATAGTTAGACATTATTGTTAACCCTGACACTACGACTTAAAAGCTCATGAACACGCCAAAGTCAGAAAAATGACTTCCCAATTTAGGAAATAGGATCATCTGAGGAGCCTGAGAAGGTACAATATGATGACAATCAAGATAGTCAACATCAAGCGCGTCCTCATCAATAAAAAAATGACAATAAAGGTCGATTTTGAAAGCAGCTTACTATGACCATATTTGCAATTCTTGTTAGGCGACGACCTCTAGCGGCCGTACTAACTATTACAGCTACAAAGGAGGAGATGAGGAGAAGGAGTTTAAAAAGGTCTGTCTGGTGACGAGGTTGAGGTCAGGTGGTTTGGTTGAACAAACACAGGACTTTGATACGAGAGATTGATGTTTGTGTCCAGTGTGAAGAAGAACTCAACGGTGAGTTCTTTTAACTTACAATCATAGTTGGTACATAGCATATCATAGCTTCACCTAAACAAATAGTTTACAAGCCTAAACCTAACCAAACTGTGAGTCTACGATAAAGATCTGGTACGAAAGTTTCTGGTCCATTGTTTGGGGAATGGTGACACATGTCATTTTTGGAGTCCCTGGCAATTGACCTGTTCATTTTTTTTGCAGTGAGGATGTCTTGCAGACAGTGAACCAGCCTTGTACAGAACCAGGACTGAGGACTTTGTCTCTCCTCTAACACTAGATTCACACTAGGAATGGATCTCTTCACAGCTGGTATGGAGAGGAGGAATGATTACAATCAACAAAACCTCAACATGTGAGTATGTAACATGAGTAAGATTAAGACAGACCATGCACTTATGAAAAGGAAAACCTGCCTCAAGTCAATTGTGAGTAACTATTAAAGTTGGAATACAGCTTTAAGAAACGGTTACATTCCTGAGGGAGTATGTGTGAGACCAAACTTTTTTTTTTCTAAAATGGTTATACAGCGTTTTGGAATGAAACCCTTCAGATTTAATTGTGGCAGGCAGGGTCAGGGTCAAGTGTTGGTTGTGAAATGAGAGCCAGCCTTCAACAAGAAGCACATGATAATAATCAGCTTTTCTTTGTTAGTAGGCAGATTCAAACCCGCAGGAAGGTAAAAACATTTGAGAAGCAGCGTTTCATGAATTGTTAAATTTATTGTGCTTCCTGAGTAGAAAACATACAGTTTCGATATTGTCTGCAGTCTTATGTGCAATGCTGTAACACACCAAAGGTCATAATAATAACAACCGTTGGACCAAAGGAGAGTGATGCCCTGTCACATCTACATTTATGTGATTAATAGGTCACCAACACCTCCAGTTTAATTAATCACATAAAACATATTTTGCATTAAGAAGTGATATCCTTAAAGACTGGTCAAGCCGTTATGGGATAGATAATGTATTGGATGATTTAAGCGGTGTCTTGGAATTACTCCAAGGTTAAGTGGTAATCCCATATCCATCAACACTTGAATCCCAATACAAATGACCTGGACTATGTATTTATTAGAAGGAGCACTTATGGAGCTTGATAAGTATCATTCAGCAGCCATTACCCTATGCTCAGAAAGATGATCTATGGGAGCCATTTGCATGCTAATCTCCCGTCCTGCTCAATGGCCTCAAAGGTTCAATTTTGCAGCACAGTTTCTTAGATTCAATAAGTTCCTTCTGAAACAGAATTGCTGAGCTGATCAATTGGTTTCCCATGGTGTGCCAAATAGATTCAGAGTCTAATGAAATGACTCATTTGTACGGAAAGGACTTAAATGAGATGGTGACATTGCGGCTTTGAATGTCATCATAAAATTTGTGCTTGATGTGTCTATGGCCGAGCTTGAGTAGTGCTTTTCTTCAGTACAATGAGGGCAGCGAGGTAGAAGATGACGCCTATCAAACTGACCCAAAGGGAGGTTTCAGTATTTCCCTTTTCATGTGGGAGCCTGCATAGTTTCCTTGGAAATATAACAAATTCTCAAACTTGTAAATGTGTAAGAGCAAACACATCATATACATCATCAGGAACTATTCATGAAAGCAAGGATGGGTGTCAATTTGTTCACAGGGAACATCCAGAAATAGACACGAGGCAGTGTCCACAGTGATGTCAGTGTAATGATCATAATGCTCACAGTCACTAATGATGTCGAAATAGTTTCCATCTGTCTATATAATCAAGTATGAGTCAAACACGGACGTATGGATGTGATGTAAGCTACTGATCTTTTCTCTCTCTCTCTCTCTCTCTGTAATGCTTTAGATTGCAGCCAGAAAATTACAGCGTACAGATTTTGTCTGCGCCTACCTGTGTTCAGGAAATTACATCTAACAAATCTGCCTATAGGAGTGACCAAGACATGAGATATTTAGGTAGACACAAGAAAAACATATAAATGTAAAAAACAAACAAGTGTTAACATGTTGGATGACGCATAGGGCCACATGTAGGAGTGCATCTCCAGTGGAGCTTTTTATGCAAGCAAAACTATTTGTTTCTGTTCATAATACAGCACTACTGGAGTGTATTAAATATTCAGGAATGGTTTTACGAAAAGAATAAGAGAAACCATTTGCAAGTTCGTCTGATGCTGAAAAACACCATATGGTTCACGTAACTGTGTTCCTGGAAGGAAGAAATTTGGAAACCAGTAATTTTATTACAGAAAAAGAAAAAGGTAGTATTGAATTCAGTAACATATTGTCTGGTATTGTCTTGTTGTTCAGTAAAGTTCAGTGCAACAGCAAAATTAAATTAATCCTGTCTCTCTTTGAAGATCACAAGCACAAGAACAAGCTGTGAAACATCAAAACCAAAAAAAGGGGAGTCCAGTTGGCTGCAACCAGAAATGCTCCGACATGATTTACTTACCTTCAGTAGATTGGACACGAGTTCTCTTATTAAAGACCAATAACAATCCCATTTTGCAAGATTAGTAGGTCATTTATTTTGTTCATTAATGAGCTGCTGCTGTGATCAGAAATATCCACAAACTTAACAACTTTTATCGGGTAGAATACACACAGCAAATAGGAGGAGAGGGATCTTTCACCAGCCTCTCGAGGTAACTTTCAGACTGTGTATGCCACTTGTAATTCCATGGCAGGATAACTAAAGACACAATAAGGCATCCGATAGGACTCCTGGATGTGGACTCGGCAAAGAGAGACCTCTGAGATGATACTTGTGTGTGATCCCTGGACAGGCTGCATCCTGTACTGAAATGGAAAATACACCAGTATCTGTTGTTAGCTTTACTGACAACACCGGTCTGTCTTCTAGTAAGACATAAAATCAGCTATACAAAGCAGCGGTCTTCACACGAACTGTCCTTTTAATGACATAAGTTTACAACATTGGGACAGGGTTGTAGGAAGTAATTAAAATCTGTGTTATCAAGCTTCTGCAGCGCCTGGAATGAGTTAAAAGACATAATAACTGCTACAGAGTTCCCATTACTCCTTCCTCTCCATAACAACTCTGCACAGAATGCATGCGCTTCATCATAACTTGTTTGCACGACATCCAAGGCCTTTTATGGGACAAGACTAAGATAAGAACGCGGCCAAATCACAGTATATTCTGCCTGCAGGTCGACAGGAACCAAACATTAGCTCTCTGCCAGAGTATTCCTGCTGCAAGGCTCCTATCTTTTCACAAACAAATTTGCATTTAATCAAATTACCCAAACAGACAGACCTGGAGCCTCTGGGCCATCTGGAACCATCAGCGGGTACGAAGAGTATCAGTGTACATTCAATGCAATACAGGTGCACGTGCTAACAGCGTATTACATGGGATACATTTCTTATACTTACACATTTCCACAAACAAATCTATCTATCAGTTTATACAATATCTTACTCTATTCAACTAAGTCACCAAATGAAATGTTGGCAGTAAAAGGTCCAATTTGTAAAATAATTGATTGTTGGGTCTTAACTAGTCAAATGCTGATGCTTTGGGTATCTTTGAGTATCAACTCATCAATTAACAGTCTCACAAATTGTCATAGGCTTAGTACCATGTTGACATTTTTTACAGTATGTGTCATATCAAGTTCACAATACATGTTTATGACCGGACTTTCATATCGTCTGAGGCGGAGCGGATGGTGGATGGCCAACAAGCCTTTCCAGTGGCGAGTCAGGATGTTTGAGGGTCAGGGGCGGGAAAAAAAGGGGCACCACTTTATGCAGTGGGGCACCAGCACACAGAAAGTTGGGATACTTTAGAGTGAAGTGAAGAGGGCACTTTATCATCTATAGGGGCAACCACTTTTGTCCACCAATCCACCTCAAGCCTGTGTTTCAACATTTGTAAGTGTCAAACCAGTGGATATTTTTAAAAATACCTCGGGACATCTCCAGCTGCATTTGTGGCAAAAAAAACATATATCTTTAGCAGGAGGTTGTGACATCTCCAGCCATCTTAGTTGCGAGCAAAGCAGGTATCTTAAAGAAAATCCTGATCTTTTGCTAATGCTCATGTATTTTGTCCCTAGCCCCACCGTGACCACAGAGCTGCCACGAGACAAGATTGTGAATTTAACCTAAAGAAATGTAAAATTTCAACATACCTTTGGTTTACTGAAGCATAGATTGCCAACATCTATTCTGGCGACTGGGTTAATACTTCTACTTCAGACATGGGGATGATTGATTATTCTTTTAAAAGGAGGAGAAGTCTGGTCTGATGAAAGCTTGTCTGCAGAGAGTCATCAGCATATGGAGCAAAAAGGTCTTTTTTTTGGTTTTTTTTGGAGTGCTGTTATCAGAGTTTATCGGTATCAGTGAATATTTGGGAAACTTCAAGGGAGTGAAATGTGGATTCTGATCTGTGATGCAAGATTGGAGATTTGCTGCTGTCTGAAATTCCGTATCAGCCCATCTGAGGTATGGAAACCCTTCGCGCACACAGCCACCCTTTTGAAATCACTAAAAACGTCTGTTCTCGTAAGACCATTACTTCATATTCCCATAATGAGTGCTGGTCTGAGCTTGCTAGAATGTAGGTGTGGCAAAAAAAAAGTATTCCAACATAAATGGTTATCTGTCACCATTGAGGAGCAGGGATGAGTCATCATACAGCTACAGCATAGCAACTAAATAATGAAGCTGCTAAATGGGGGAAAAATGCAAGGTTTTGATATGTCACGCGTATTTCTTTCCAACTATCAAAGCGATGCTGTTGTAAGCTGTAACATGTGACTCATTTTATAGTAGCAAACTGCCCAGTGCATTAATGCTGCTCGCTCTCCCTCCAACGTGACTGCGAGTTTAATTTTTAAAAAGTCTGCTTCGATCCTTTGCCCCAAGAAGAGAGATACAACATGAACATCTGAGGGACACAAATCGATCTTTCACCTCATAGATTAGGCAGTGTTGATTTTTCATTACAGATGATGAAAAGCTCACGTTAATGTAGCAAATGAATTACTTTGTCCATCCGTCTCAGTTTTCATCCATTTACAACAGTGTGTTCCATCAGTGCAGAGCCATCTCACGGGATGCTCCATTTAAAAAAAGCTGTTATCTTTAACCCCAAAATGACAACTATTACTCCATTATGATAAATCACAGCTCATAACCAGATATGCCAAAGGAAGCGGCGTCCCGTTCGTGTGAGTCATCGGGACGAAGCGACTATGCTTTTACGGAAAAGGGTAAAAAGAATAAGGCAAGTCTTTAAGCCAATCTGGGTCTCTGCCAACCTGCCTCTGACCTTTGCTCTCTTGGTTTGGGAGTTAGCTAGTTTCCTTTTTCCTCTGACATCACTCTCCAGGATTCACACAATGATAACATGGCCCCGATTGCATGACATTACTGCTTGCTTGAATGCACAGGGGAGAATTGTGTTAAAAATCCCTCTCGACTACAGGCTAACTGCAGTTTCCAGCGAGCACCAGCTGCACAGCTGGTGTCCATGGGAGAGACAGAACGGATACACAAATTCCAGACTGTTATGAGGCAGGGAAATACATTTCCTTGGGCAAGATTTCGCTTACAGTACACTATACGCTGTAATGTGTGTCTTACTATTATGGTATCATATGGCGAATGTTTCCCCCTCTTTAACCACAGACATGCAGCTGAAGCTGTTCACGATGTAGCTGAAAATGTCACTTCAACATTAAATATGAAGATTCAATCCCTTAAAGAGTTACCTGTAATCCAACTCTACCCTCAAATTAGACACACATTGAAAGGGATTCCACCTTATTTACAATTAAATGGGTTTAACTACAAACAAATTAGTCATTCCTTGCCAGCTTTGAGAACCGAACCCTATGTTATCTTTGTAAACTGGCTTTACATTGCAATAAACCTTACAGAGTGCTTAAACTCCTGGGTTTAATATGTTCAGACCCCCAGGGAGTCTGGTTCTTAAATATAAAGCAAATTGCAGCCCGATATAAATGTTTCTTCTTCCTCCGTGTCTCAGATCTTAATTTGTGGCTGCAGCCTATTTCAGAAATATAAGCCAAATATTAAAGCAAAGCACACACACAAAGAGCGAAGAGGAAAAAATGCACCTTGTGTAATTTTTTTTATTTTCTCCTTTTTTTCTTTTTTTTGGGGGGGTAATGCAAGCCAGATGTGACCGGGACCATGGAAACAGGTGATGATAGCATTACACTGGGATTGCAAACAGATGGAGAAGGGCTTGAACTTATTCTTGTGTCATTGTCGGGGTCATAAATAAAGATTTTTTTTTTTCCACTGATGAAACGGTTTCTGTATAAATAAGACGACAGCAACTTTGTTGTGTAAACAAGAGGAGGCCTCTCTCTGGGGTCAAATCTTTCTCTAAAAAATCCCCTTCATTGTAACCAAAAAGAGTCTTGTGTTTTCCGGCTGGCAGGAGTGCTTGTATCACTTCACAGTGACAAAGCTGAGGATTAACTCAAATGAGGCCCACAAGACTTGTGTGCCACTGTGGTTAGCAAGTGTATCTGCAAGTTTGTGGTGTGTAATTGTGGCTGCAAGAGTATGATTGCAGCAGAGAAGTCCTCCAGTTCCTGCAGCAGGGAGACTCCTCTTGTTTCCCTGCCTCTGCAAGTGTTTGGGACACATGTCTGCTTCGCATCAGGTGAACATATCGCTGGGAGAGGAATGTCTCCAGCAATCAGCCTTGATGAAGCGGCTGGTAGAGCCGTCCTGGGAGACAGAGGAAAGCCACTGTACGTGTTGGACTGGCCTCAGAGCAGGAGAGGACACTGTGCAGACCTGTGCTGAATGGCAGGCTGGCCACCCCTGAGAGATGGTTATTTAGTGAGCAATTACATCTCACAGCACTGAGCAAAGCAATGAGCCCCACCCCCTCAACAACAACAAAAAAGAAATACTGGCTAGAGTGTTCATCTTGTGATCTCATCGCTAGAAGTGAAGTTTTGCATGTTAAGAGAGCTCAAAACTCGTCACACATCTGCAGTTACATAAAAATGTGACTAAATCCGGACAACTGAGTCACAACATGTGTGATTCAGAAGTTGTTTTCTTATATCGGTTTAGAGAATTATGAACATATAGAGTGACTTTAGTGGCTTACAAAGAAGGAATCTCACATTTGATGATTTCCAGGCTATCCCTGCGGCTACCACAAGAGAGCACAGCTGGCTGACTCTCCCACTCACTGCTCAGCCTCCCCTGTGTCACACACAGGTGTAAAGGCCCAGTCCTTTAGCACAGATTCATGCTGTCACAGCTTCGACCAGCCACCCCAAATGGGGCCTCCCATTCTGCCATTTGGGAGAGTGGACTTTCACAGTAATGGACACTTAAGAAAGCGACACCCCGGCACAGCGTGGTGCCACAATGTGACAAAAAGTGAGCTCTTAAATCATTAAATTACAGAGCGGGATGATTTATTGGCCCCCGTAGCAGACAGCGCTATCCAGGGAGCATTAAAGATGCTCTCTGTTTTCACACATTCTGTAACATGTTTATGCAGCTGGATTGTTTTATTGGAGCAATTGAATTAAGCTGTGATAAGTGAACTGAAGTACCATGCTCAAGGGTACACTAGAAATGCCACACCTGTCAGTGCTGCGTGCCGGATGGGTTGGGTGATGTGTTGTGAAAGCTTTCTCCTCAAATCAAATCAAATATTCTAATAAAACACAAAATTTGACCCTCAAGATTCATATTTCAGTTTCCTGAATTTGAGTATTGTGAAATCTTGGGATTTCCTTATTAGTCTTTATAAAGATCTTACAAGGCCTGTCACACAAATTAATTTTGTTCACTAGTTTTCCCTCCTCCTGGGGATGTGGATTAAGTTCTACTACGGTTTTATAAAAAAAAAAAAAAAAAAGGCACAGCTTAGTTGCAGCCTGCTCGAGAGGATCAGCCCATTCCCCTTACGACACACCACAGTGCGCTGAGAGCAGAGCTTGTCTTGGAAGATCAATGTCTCCTCTTTTGTCGCATCAGTCATGCAGCTTCTGCGTCGCACAATGGCACCGGGGTGCTTGGTGGGGTGGTGAGATGCCTGACTGGAGAGCACAGAGGACCACCTGACCGCCTACTGGTGCCCGAAGAGCACACACACACAAACACACACACACACACACACACACACACACACACACACACACACACACACACACACACACACACACACACACACACACACACACACACACACACACACACACTGCTGCTTGTGTCTTTATCTATCTGCTGACAGCAGATTTGTTTGAATGTTTCTTTATTCCCCCTCCCCCTCCTATAGAGTGAGTTAACATGCTTTATTCTACTTTGACATACCAAACCACATGCACACTATAATGTGTAATAGGCTGCTACTTGCTCAGAGGATTATTTAAAACGCTAACGTACGGACTTCTTTCTTAATTTTGTTGAAAAGATAAAGCTGTTATCCTTCATTAAGTGTCTGTGTGTTCATTAATTGCAGAGGTACACAAATGCTTTACTCGAGCAGAAGTACAGATGCTTGTGTGCAAAAAAGCCTGGTAGAAGCAGAAGTACTAATAAAACTTCTAAACTCAAGGAAAATCAGAAAGTGCAGGCTCTGAAGTGTAAAAGTAAAAAGTATGAAGGACATCACTACCAGCCATTTCTGTGCACAGCTAACTGAACCTCCCGTCATATCAATATAGTTCAGAGACTATCAAGGGCCACTGTGTAGTTTTGGAAAAGAAATTAAAATTGTAATATTTATATTTCTAATGAGGTAATACTACAAACTTAGAAATAAAATAAAAATTTCATTACTGAAAAATCAAGCTGTCCTCAGAAGGAAATAAAGTCCCTAGATCACTGTTTGAGGCTAGAAAGATGGCAGGGTCTGCCACATATAAACAAAGTCAAACAGTATGAAATTGTGTTGTCCTTAAATGTCAGTTTGTTTATTCAGTCACTTAAACAAAAAAAGTTTGTTTGTTTGCACCTTTAAACTTAAAAGAAGAATCGGTAGAATTTGTCTGTGCTGTTTGTAAACGCACCAGAAAAAACAGTTGATTGTTGAGTCTCATTCTCAGGACGTCATGTTTGGTTGGTAAAGTGTCGCAAGCACTTTGAGAAATTAAGAAAATACAGACCGAGGGCTGTAAGGTCTCTGCAGATACGAGGCACTAACACCCCTTTTTCGCCCATTCGAGTCTCCCTCTCTGTGTGTTTCCATTGCGCGTAGCGGCGTAAAATAAAAAAGAATTCCTCTCAGAGGCATTCAAACTAAAAAAACAAGCCTGTTTGTAAAAAGTAAGATTTAGAAAACACCAACATTTGTGTTAAAATGAAGGGAGTAAAAGTAAAATGTTTTTAGAAAAATAAAAACTTAAGTGCAGTTACCTGAAAAATCTACCTCAGTAAAGTAATAAAGAATTTGATCTTATTTGTAGTTGCTTCCCACCTTTGAGAAATGTACCTCAATTTTTCCATTTATAAAACAATCCACCCCAATGTTTCCATCCGCCTCACTTGATATGTTATTAAAGTCTGTTGAAAATAATATGAGACCTGTGGGTGCAGTAGTTTCATGTCATTGTTTGCACTTGAGGCATTCATGAGTCACATTATTCCTGCAGTTGTAAAGAAATAAAAACAAAATCACTGATTTTCAGTTCAATGTTGAGAGCAGAAGCAGCTATTTAAGACCTGGAAAAGGTGTTTTAAGTTTTGCATTTTTAGTATATAACATTACCAGCTTCCCACATTTCCATAGCTGTGCAGATACAAAAACCAAACGGAGTATTTCTGTTTATCTTTCTCTGATTGCCTCTAAAACAGTTCAGAAGAACGGAAGGGAGAGCAGAGCTTAATGTGCAACTGCTCATTCTCATTAAAAAGGGCTCGCTAAGACAAGATAGAGTAACAAAAATAAACAGTGATCGCACTCATTCTTCATCTGGAGCAAGAATGTAGAAGCTGTCGAACCGCTGAGATCCAGAGACCTGTTAGTGATGACACTTCTGATCTATTTTTCTGCCACCTCTCAATCTTGACAAAGTCCAGCATCAGTGGATCTCTCTCCTCACACACACACACACACACACACTCACACACACAGAGGCCATTTGTTTTGTTAAGTACGTGCTAAATGCTACAAGGTGATTATCAGGAGAGGGGGTGATCATCTCCATTTTCTAAAGGAACCAAAGTGTTTTAATGATATGTTGGCTAACACGTCAGGTCGAGGAGTTCTCAGGCCTCCTTGAACTTCGCAGAAGTGGTTCAGTGTGGTTGAGACCATCAGAGAGACAGAAAACGCTTTAAACATTTCACAGATATATGAGCATTTTCTGTAAAAAAAAAAAAATACAAACAAACTGAGAAAGCTGTGCATGATCAGTTCCCATGTTATACATTATACAACATGTTGAAACCACAAAACATTATTTAAAGGTGCACTATGTATTTTAGAAGAGAAGTTTTATTCAGAAGAGAAAGATCTTCATTGACTAATTTTTTATGGCTAAAACAAACTCTTTGTTTTTCTGACTGAATAAACAAACTGACCTAAAAGGACAAGACATCTTTCCTACTGTTGTACTTTGTTTATATGTGGTGGACCCTGCCACCTCTCTTGCTTGAACAGTGTTTTTTCTTATTTTCATCTGAGAGCAGCTTGTTTTTTCAGTCATGGAAAAAATGAATATATCTGAGTTTGTGTTCTTACCATAATATTGTAAATATTAAAATCTTGAGTTTGAATTTAATCTCCTAACCTACCTGGTGCCCCTTTCAAAAGACAAAAGAGTAATGGATTCTAAAGGTACATTTGAATTTATTGTACTTTCCTGAAAGTTTAGCGCTGCATTCATTCAACAAATGTGAGTGTTTAACAGGACTAGATACTAATTTCATCAATGTTCATTTTGTGTAAAATTTTGTGCCAGATTTATGCAGTATGAAAATTCTGAAATCTCTACAAGGCAAATTTCACCAGATGATTCTCTTTTAAAAAACTGGTGGGAATAGAAAGTTAGATAGATTAGAGTTGCTTCTATTGCCTAAGACATTAGTAGTGCATGGGAGTCCAGTGCAGGAGGCTGCAGCTAAAACAAGGCTCCCAAAGAACTTTTTTTTTCCCCTCTTTTTTTTTTTCAAAGTGCATTTATTCAGAATTGCCAGCGTTGCTCTTTCTGCAGGTCTCCAAAAGACTGGTTTTTACACTGTCTACACGCATTACTCCCATAGTCTGTTGAAGGCTGATCCTGTCACCCACATCTTTCCTGCAGCCGGGCCACCCAGCCAGGATTTGCCGCCAACATGTCATCCCTCTGTGTGGTCCTTAACAAAGGAGAAACACAGAGACAGAGGGAAGCACAGCAGTGCCAACCAAGAGAGAGATGTTTCAAAATATGACAGTGTCATCTCTGGGAAGGGAGTGCCGAGAAGAGAAAAGGGAAACAAAGTGTGTGAAGCAAATGATAAAACCAGCAGAGCCTGAGGTAAGCTCCCTGGAGCTCTCATGCAAATTTAACCTTTGTATGTTTATATATCATTAAGTGCATAATTAGGAGCAAAGCAGAGCTTACATAAAAAAAAAACTAGAGGTATTTCTTATTTAGTTTATCTGCATGGTAAAGTGTCCAAAAACCACAAGATGGGAAACAAGAGGGAAAAAAATGCAGCGGTTTGATAATATCATCTCGTTTCAAAACAAACAAAAATAATTTAAGAGGTTTATGCCAATAACGATATGAATTGTGGCCAAAAACAGTGTTGCAACCAAATTTTTCTTGTGCAATTGTTAACCTTCATGAAATTATTTAGATTCTGAGCCGTAGAGCAACAAAGAATCCTCTAAAAGTTTATCACAAAATATACACAATTATATTACCACAGAATTATAATCACAAATCGTCAAAAAGACAAAAAACAGAAAGTGATGAGAGTATTGTGTTGTGGTGCCCTGTCACACTTTTGCAATTTACTATGTCCGTGGGGATTCCAGTTTATTTTGTTCTCCTTTGTGGTTGTTTCTGGTTGATTTAGCTGCCAGCTGATGGATATTATATAACCTTCGCTGCCATCGGGCTCATTTGTAATATACAAGATAAAGATCTCAAAGATATCCAATGTCCTGAATGTGTATTGTGTTAAGGAGCTGTTTTTGCGCTGACTGATACCAGCCCGCTTCAGTGATTTACGCAACACTACATTTTAGCATGGAAAGATAAGAGTGGTGGAAAAAAAATGATTTGCAGGGCATGTTACCTGTCCAACTGGGCTGAGCTCCAGTGTTGAGTTGAAAAGTTTTCCTCTCATTATTACAGCTGAGGCACTGTAAGTCTGTAAAGTACACCTAACTATTATCATACCTCCGGGCCTCATTTGGCTTCCTGAGCATTGGTTGAACATTCAGCCTCTCTATTACGACAATGAATAGTTTAACACAACAATATTTATAATCATGTCTACATAATATGATACATATATGTTTTTTAATCTTTGATTAATGTAAAACCGAAGAAAATGATTACAAAAAATGATTTGATTTAGTTTGAATCTAATTAAAAAAGCTGTGCCTTTTGTGTTTAGTGTTCACGAGCACGTCAACAAACCAAAACAGTGATTTATAAGACACAGATTTTGAGGAATTTTGGGTGGTGAAAAGGGCCAAAACAGTACTGTCTGGAGGTAGGAGCTGTATGAAGTTTTGGTTTCTGGCACATTTTATCTTTTCAGGGAAAGGAGGAAGATTTTGTTGCCAAAGATCAGAGACAATATCTGATATGGAATTTTGGACAGGGGGGTTGGAGTATTTGACACGTTAGCTCCTCTCTCCAAACCAGAGAGCAGGAAGTAGATAAGATCTGTGTCGGCAGTGTCTCTCATATCACCATGTTGATGTTGTTCCTAAACATCATAAAATAATTGTTAATTGTTCAAGGACCATCATAGCAAATGACCAATCATGCTATTCTGATGTTACAGCATTGCAATTCATGATGAATTCGTGCCTGGAACATCATGATTAATGTTGCTCTTGGAAAATCATTTCCGGTATGAAATAGTGATGAAAACTGAATCTGGAGCAAGCTGTCGTGGCTGACTAGGCTGGTTCATGTTAAGAATGTATTACTTTACTGTGCATTTTTTTGGACAAAACTCACTCGTTATTATCTGTTTCTTTTTAGTTTTCTGCTGCTGATTGATATGGAACTAGAGCACGTGTTTACATCAAATTACGTTATTGAGTTAGAGTAGACTTTAACAATTTTAAACTTGTGTTTGAAAATGTTTATCCACCAAAACTACTTTGTTAAGTTTAGGTAACAATAATAAGAGGTCATTTGCCTAACAACAATGTAAAAATGGATGGTATTGAAACATGCTTGGAACATGCCAGATCCTGTACAGCTGTTTGTTGTTGTTTTTTTTTATGATGATGACAGTCTGCAATTTGAGGGTTTTTGGGCTTTAGTTAACGTACATGTTTCAATATCAAAACTGATGCCAAGATTTGCTATAATCATACACTGCACGAGGTAGATACAGAAGCACATCATCTGCATACAACAATAGTCTTGTCTTCTTTTTGACATGTTTGTTACAGACCCATCTATCTTTAGTGATTTACTGGAGGCCAGAGCTCCCTCAATATGGTTGGAAGAAAAAAACGCTTCGGCCTGTGCAACAAAATTTGTTAGAAATACTTATCAAGGGTTAGTACAGAGAGAAATACAAATCTTCAATTGCTTCTTGACTATTAGCACAGTTTGGGTATTATCTATTCACATTTTGAGATGTGTGTCTCTGACGTTATGCTGCCACACCAATAGATGTAAACTAAAAACCATTTTTGGTGCTCAGTGCATTGAAAAAGTGCACTTCTCAAAAGGTCTTGATAATTGAAGTGGCGTGTGCTATATGAAGTCTGTGAGAGAGCAAGATATTTTAAGAACTTCAGAAGTGTAGCTACGTTTGATGGAGCTGGTGGGATGTTGGACACACTGTGCACACTCGCTGCACTCCACAGGTGCTGCTGGAACCCGAACATATCGCTCTCATTCATTCCTCCACACCTCAGAGAGAACTGAGGGGCAAAGAAAAGATTCTGCACCCGATGTGTTTTTCTGGGCAGACTTGGAGGAGACAATGTAACAGCTGGGGATAACTATTAAATGGCACTCTGCTGAGAGGGTTAAGCTGTTAATTCAGTTGCTTAATATGTTTTTGTTTGCCTCCTTGTTGCCTCAATTTGTCTGATATAATGGGCTGAGACCTGAGAATATCAATATGAAAATGAAATGCAATTTTAAGAGCACACTGAATAGCAATGTCAGTCTCTGAGGCTGTGTTCAGTTCCAGTCTGGTGTTCAGCCATGTTTTCTGAGAGGCTGGTTGACTGAGCCTTGTTTACAGGGGTGACTGGGGGGTGGGGCTGCAGGCAAGGCCACTTAGCTCCACGGCTAGCATAGCTACTTGCTATCGGCAACTAGTTGTTTCAGCCAAAGATAGGCACAGCAAAGTAGCAAGTCCAGCAAAATGAGAAGCAGTAGGCTGTTGTGGTTTTGGAGCTACCTTCAAATTCTGGCAATAACAAGTTAGACGTTTAATAAAAGTAAGTATTTCAGCTTGTTTTATTATGAAGCAAAGTTAACGAGTCACAGTGTATGTTGATGGCAGCTCAGTTCCACAATGAAGTAATTTCATTACTTGAAATTTCTTCACTGAAAAGGCATAGCAGCAGTCATAACTTTGTAATGTGCAGACACAAACTCCAGAATGTGTTTAGGTAGGACAACTCAGCTAAATCCTCGCACCACATGTGAACAGTGTTTGTCACAGATAATTACTGTTGCCACATTACACAATACAACACATTCAGCATGTCCACACCTAAAGTAATTCAGCATGTGGCAAACTCGCACACAAGTAATGGCTTGAGAAAGTGAATGGATGTAAACAATACCCTAATATCAAGACATTATGGAGGAGCAGCTGGGGACTTGGTCAGGTCTGCAGATATCCTGCTAATGATCATTCATGTGAACCCCATATCCTGTCCCAAAACCTCCAGACACACACACACACACACACACACACACACACACACACACACACACACACACAAACACACACACACACACAAACACACTTATTCAGTCACAGTCTTCTCTCCTGACATGAGACAGTTAGTGCATACATAAATACAATAAGCATTCATACGGTCTCTTGAGAAGCCTATTTTCTATCAGTGCTTTCATTGTTGGATCAAGCTGCCTGTGTGCTTTGCGAAAAAATAACTACAAATGCCTGGCCTGCACGAAACAACAGTGTGTTCCTCATCATTTGTTGTGAAAACAGTCCCTCTGGTGGCCTCCCTGCCCCCACACTGCATTTCCTCCACTGTAAATCATGATGAAATGGCTTGCAGGTGTCAGGATTAAAGAATACTCTCAAATGACTTTGGGCCACAGACAGTCACAGCTGCTTCTCTCCTTTTGCCAGGTCCTTTATTGCCATTTGTTTTCTGTTTAGTGTGATGGTCTTGTAGTACCAGGGCTGGGTTGGACTTACGGCTAGCCTCCAAAGGCTTGAGACTACAGTACATGGAGCGTTGCCATGACTGAGAACCATCATTATTTTGTGCCAGTTTTTCTGGAATAAATACAGTAGATAGAGAGAGAGAGGAGTGAATGAAAAATGCACCAATTTTTATGTGATTATGGTGCCTCATATGTTGGCATTAGTTGGAGCGAGCCAAAATGTCTGCCCTAAGTATCCACAGTCATCTCCAGATGACAACAAAGCTCAATTGTTTCTTTAAATACCAGTTTCTTAAGGGAAACTATTGTTTATGACAAATTATATGAGTATTTTCATTTCTCTGGCCATACGGTCTATCGTTGTTGATAACATTGTGCTCACCTATGTAAATATTCTATCGAAATGTGACCTCAGAAAGTGGCCATCTCTTTTAAAATCAGTCATACAGCACAAGAAAGACAAGCTGCAGATGATCATACAGCGGACGTATTAAACTAGTTCTGCATAAGGGAATTTTTTATCAGGTCGTGGATAACAATAGACAACAGAGTTAGAATAACACTTTAAAGAAGTAGAAAGAAGAAGTAAAACGATTGAACAGCACTAAGCTTCTTACTACACAAGAAGTACTACACTATAATATATACACTTTACTATACATTGTTTAAAGCTGCTGCAAACATTCCCCTACAGGTTTTAGCACTACTTCCTGCAGCATCTCTAGAACAACTAGTGAATGTGTTTGTTTTTCTCAAATCAGAAATAAGCCGGTTTCGATCATGTGGGAGTCGTGAACATGCAGGTCAACAAACTGGAGATAATCACAGACACTAATTTAGATCTTTCTCACGGCACACAATTTGCTTGTCAGGTGTAACTAATAACGTTAACGATGGCTCTGTTCCATTTAGGTGCCCCAGTAAGCTGTGCCAGTGAGCCGGCATACACAATAGCAGCACCCTGGCACCGGAGAAGCTAAATGGAAACGTAGCCATCGTTCACGTTATTCACTACACCTAGGTTTGACAAGTCGTAGTTCTGTGAGAAACAGCTATTAAAAAGATTAGTGAGTAGCAGAGTGTAGTACATCCCTTATGTAAATATAACAGTGTGCACTACACGATATGAGATATCATATGCGGTAATCTTAAATGTCATTTAGCTGTCAAAACAAAGGATTAAGTTTGATTAAACTATAAGTGAAAACAACATCACTCCTAATCAATCAGACCTGAAGGAACATTTCCTTCAAAACTTCACCGACACCAAAACAGGGAGGAAACATAATAATTTGTTGAGGGAGTTTGGGTTCGTATGAAGCTGTGTGCCAGTGGAGTGAGACTGTGCAGATCAGGCTGCTGAGTGCAGTTTGTTGGACCACTTCTACGTAGTGTTGAACGGTTCCAAGCACGTACTGGCCACCACACTTCACATGCAGGTTTGATGTAACATGAGTGTTTAGAGTGCCTGCCCCAGTTTTACATACTTGGGCAACATAGTTATACTTGTAATTATCTAGCACCTTGAGTCCAAAACCGCTATGACATATTATATGAGGCTGTTAAGCAGCGATGAGCACCACTCCAGGTCCAAGGAGAAACTGGATAACCACTGGGATTAGATAAGGTGAGTCTAAGGTTTCCATCAGCACACATTCCTCACAATGGGCACCTTCAGGACAAAGTGTCCTTTATTTTTTTAAATGCATATTGCCAATCTTTTAAGTTTCCACAATGCATTTTTACGGAAGGAAGACATTATCTTCAACCTGCAATTACCATATGTTTTATTTCACAACAAGGCAACTTTGTATTGAGAAAGGTTTACTCGTGCTATCAAACCTTATAGTTGACACATCTGGAAGACACACCTCCAGATCTCCGTGTTTTTCATTTTCGAATGTATAAGTCTTCAGACTAAACTAAAGCTGAGTCAAGTGACATCACTTGAGGCAGTGAATTAGCATTTATTCAGCTCCGTGCGCAGCCTTTAACAAAAAGCTTTGTACATAATTTTCTAAGACATATAAAGAGACTTTGTTGTGAGAAGAGAGTCCTTGCCGGCTTGCTTTTCATCCTACTGAGGATGTTGAATCTGCAGCGGAGCACATTGGTGATATACATCCCTCTGGTTGTTCAGCTAAGCGAATCTGTCAGACATATTCACGATTACAGGTGGTGAAAACAAGTTAGACAAACACAGCTTCATCATGACAACGATTTGCTTATCCACACTCCTAAGTCTTCCAATTTCTTTATAAATGACGAATGCAAACTACTGCCATCTGGTGGTTTTTTAGAGTTGTTCGCTCTCGTGCAGGTGCAGAACGTACAGGCTAGTTGCCTGCCAGCTGTAATCTTCTTTGACTTTCCCCTTCAATACGCTAAATTTACTTATAAATCATCATTATTTTTTGTCACCACTGACAGGTGAGGCTTGGAAAGACAGCAAAGGCTCTCTGAAAACCCATCACTTCCAATGCGTTTTATGAGAATTCACAGAAGATTTAGGGAAAGACTGAATCATGGCAACATCTTTCTTTCAGGTTCGGAAACGTAAATCCCTCAGTTCGCAGTAATGACTCCCAGGACATTTTAATGACCGGTGAGTGACTCAGTGTGTGAGGTATAAGGTACGAACAAAATAATGAAAAAAACACATGAAGCAGGACTTTGAAGTGGGTGACATCCAAATTACAAAGGCAATTACACAGCTGAGTCATGTTACATTCACTGTCTATTCCCAGCTTGTGTCAGTCAAACTGTCTGGTAGAGCAGCACCTGTTGTGAGATGAAGCTCTTAAAAAACAAAGACCTTGAAAATTACCATGATATTGACTCATTTAAAGCAGGCTCACTAAGAGCAGTTTGTCATGACCTTTTCTATGCCTGTCATTTGAAAAACCTCATGTATCACGAACATAAACCCCAAACCCATTTTGTCTTCTCTCTCTCCCGTTGCTTATTTGTTTGAATGTAAGAGCCACTGGGTACTTACCACAAAAATATCTGAGTGGATAAAGAGACAGCTCCCCCACTCTGAGTTTTAACTCCTCCAGTTCCCTTCTGTCTTCCCGCCTCCATCATCCACCCTTCGACCACTCCGATTTCCTCCCCTCTCACCCCCTTATCCCTCAGCCCTCCCTCCAGACACATAATCCACATCAGTTTTAGCTGTCCACCACCCATGGTATGCAATAAACATCTAAATTTATAACTTTAACGTCATTGATCCCTAATGGGAGGAGGATTTCCTAGTGTGATTCAAGACAGACTGAGCATGAAGGTTTGTCAGAAATGCACATCGAACCAAAATGGCACTCATGGCAATCATGGCACTTTGTAGAGTGTATACCTTTGCCGAAGCCCAACAAGTCCCCTTTGTACTCACTTACAGTATACATACCAGCCACCTAAATACACCTGAGGTTTTTCATCAAGAAGCATGCATGAATCCTTTAGAAATTAAGGAAATTGTCAAGAAAATGCCTGGATCCATCTCTTTATCCGGCTTCGCTACAGAAGTTAATGGGGTCTATTCTGGGCCGAGACCCATCCTCCATCAAAGTTTTGAGAAAATCCATTTAGTAGTTTTTGTGTAATCCTGCTAACAAACCAACCAACAAACAGATACGCATGAAAGCATTAACTCCTTGGTGGAAGTCAATATCTGCCAAAGTGTACAGATGGTCTGAATCTGTTTCTGTTTCTATTTTGCTGACATCATTATATGCTGACAGACATAAAGTCACTGTGTTTGTGGCAACCCAACTTGGTTGGGTCAAAAATGATGTTTTCCCAACCCTCGCCAGTTGTTTTCTGTGCCTAAACCTAACCAGATCATAAGCACAGAGCTGTAAGACCAGAAAATTGAACCTAAAGAAACATAAAGTTGCAACTTGAAGAAACGCGTCTGTTGGCTCTCCAGAAATGTACTATGTTAACATTTTTGGCGATTGGTTGCATTTCCTTAAAAAGCAAGTCTGAGTCTAAATGAGTCTGAAAAGATCATTTTAATAATGTGGGTAAGAAAGTGTGTTGACCAAATCATTTTGTCCCAAGCATTAGCAAACTGTGTAGAAACGACCAGGAATGTTACAGCTACAGTCTGACTGCCAGCGCCTGTCTGAAGAAGAACACCATACAGTGGGTGAATAAAACATGTCAGCGCAGCCTTGTTCTCTCCTCCACCTCCTCCTGTGTCTACAACTCCTCCACACTCTGCTTTTTATTACTTTGTGCCGTGGCACCTGTAGGGGCTGACAGAGGGATGTATACACAAGTCAACCAGGACCATCTGCAGCCTGTAAATGTTTGAGTGTGATACATTCTTCATTGGTCACGGCCCGCTTTGTAATGTTGTTATGTTTTATGCTGACAGAAAGGAAAGAGCAACAGGAAGACAAACAGCTTTTATGAGCTAAGTTGAGCGACTGCGTTGATGACAGTTTTCCCTCGAATTTGCCTGCTATCATAGATGTTGTTTTATTGTTGACATGTCAGATGAAATGTAAATGGAGTGCTGTTGTTTTGACTGTCTGACATTTGTGATGTGGGAGAGTTTCACCGTTTCATCTCAAATATCACAAATATACGGAGCACACCTTTTGCACCCTTCTTCTCTCTACATTGTCATTAATTTGGTGTGTTACATCAAAGTGTCTGCTGGTTATATTTTAAGTTTACGTATAAAGGATTGATACGTATTGATATTTCTTAAATAAACAATGAATGAAATGAGTAAATGTTATACCTAGATAAAAGGCAGAAACCCATCCATCCAACTCTGCCGCTCATTGGAGCATTTTTAGCCTCTTTCAGCTGATTGTTTTGGCTTAATGGCTACATATTTACTGCACAGCTCAGTCTCACTTCTCTTTTACCTTTTTGGGCTGACCTTTGTCTCCCGGTTCATTGGAAGATTATGCCAAATATTTCAGATGTGCTCGCTTTGGTTTTATGTGTAAGTCAGTGGATCAGACCTCATAAAATCTGACGGCTTGCTAACCATATGTATTATTTTACTCTGGAGTCTAACTTTGCAAAACCTGCCAAGCAAATTATTAACATAATGCTTAAGAATCTTCTTTTTTTTATTCCTTAATACTTAAGTGTTGCATGACATCTGTATTTCTCTAAATTAAATTAAATGGAGGGTTTGACCCCAAATGCATCCACCAGAGGGCAACACTATCACATTGTCCCCGAACACTAACTAACACTAACTGTTAACCACATTCTGGATCTTTTTACATTTGTAAATAGTTCAGGGAGGATTTTAGTGGCAGGTCACACATGCTGACTGCTGACAGACTACATGAGCATGTAGTCTGTCAGCAGTCAGCATGTGTGACATCTGCTTACGGGAAACAACAATCAGGAGAGGACGATCGGGAATAATGTTCCATTAAGAGGGAAATTCAGAGGTGCAGGTCTACACCCCAACAATCAAAACACGCAGAGAAGATATGAATATTGTTTATAACAGAATGAAAGTGAAGACATTGCAATGCTTGTGTAGTCTGTTGTATTCTGTCGCACCTGAAACAAGTGATTCTACTCAATTTTACCAGATTCTTTGCCTGTTTGTTTGTACAATAAAAAATCCCACGTCGTCCCCGTCTGTAATTTATCCAAAGCACACTGAGACATTAACTCTCAGCTGGAATTTATTTGCGGGGTGAAGGAAGTCATCTAATAAGAGGGTGTAGCTGCCTGTCTGTCTGACAGCTTCTCTCAGAGAAAACAAAACATTAATAAATAAATAAGGAAAACAGTCTGGGCCTCCCACTCCCACTCAGTCTCCTCTGGTTTATCATCCAACCATCCTGTGGGGCCGGAGCCGTGCTGTAGAGTCTGCGCTCCAACGTGCTATACTGCAATCAAAAACACCTGGCCTCAGGGCTTGGAACGGTCACAACATTACAGCATATAAACGAGCCAACTACTCCATATAGAGGCCCCATAATTGTTGGACTGGAGAGGATATCTCTCTTTTTTTCTTTTTTTGTCTTTCTTTTTACTGCGTGGTTTTACTATTGTTGTAAGACGAGGGACCCAGGGCCAAACTTAACTGTGCAATACAGACTTTATGAACATCATTTTACAAACAAATAGGAATTACGCAGAAAGCTGTAATACGACGCTGACTCACCAGAGCTGCTAGACTCCACTTGGCATTAAGAAATATACATTTGTGTTTCTCACCTGCAACACAAAGAAAAGGATTTGGCGTCAATACACATATGTGTATGTATATATATAGAGGTCTTGTGTCATTTGGCTGCATTAAAGTTCTGGTGCTTGTTAGCTGGGATGTGCTCAAATCAACATGATTTCACTCACGCAGTAATGAAAAACAATATGATGTTGTTTTGGACCGCCCTTTTTTCTGGACAGCTTTAGATTGATGTCACAAACAACACTGGCCAAAATATTAAACCTCAACACACTGGTACTCTGCTTGATTGCCACAGCTGACATCACCGAGAGTTTTATAATCGATTAGTGAATACAATACACTGACGGTAAATGTGCTTCAGATAACTGGAAAGGATTGGTTCGAGGTATTTAACTTTAAACAAGAGGAACTTCTCTCACAATGTGGAAGTTTATGACATAATTTAACAACAAAAAAACGAGTTCGGTCTCAAGCCTCGGTAAATGTAAAGATGAGGGGCATCAAAAATAAGAAAATGCTTGAGGGGATAAAAAAAAAAGTTGGACAAAAGTGCATTGTTGTTGTAACATTAATGGGGATACAAGAATAAGAATTTTCCTCCTCATTATGACCAAGCTGCTGGGCAGGGTCTCTGGTTTCTCCCCCCTGCCGGGCCCTGGCACCCCCGCAGCATCCCCACAGAGACGGCTTCCTTGCCGTGATGAGCTTTTGACAGGCCCCAAAACAGCCTGCTTAATGCTGTGCCAGGCCAGACATGGAGCGGCTGGGATGCTGGCAGCTTCTTGGCCCACACCATGTATCACGGGCCTCAACCCATTTTACCCTTAGTTTCCCTCCCCTCTCTCTCTCTCTCTCTCTCTCTCTCTCTCTCTCTCTCTCTCTCTCTCTCTCTCTCTCTCTCTCTCTCTCTCTCCCTCCCTCCGCCCTTTCTTCCTAGTGCCTCAGGATTGTTATGCAAAGCTTTCCGAGCAGGGATGTGGGAGTTCTTTGGAGCGCAGATGTATCCAAATCATATTTGTACAATCTCCAGTCGTAGCGAGAGATGTCGGTCCGGTCTGAGAGCCGCTGTTATCTGGGCTGAGCGGCCAGGTGTGAGGCTTTGGCCTCATCTGGGACGTGTACCTCACCTCTGAAACATAAAGACTCACTATCTGGAATCAAGCAGTCACTTTAGCTCTTTGCCGCAAATAACTGCTGACAGCTGTTGATTCTTCACATCTCCGCAGAGAAGGTGACTCTGGCTTTTAAATCCAGGACAATCTTTCAGTTTATTCATGTTACTATTGATAATATGCACAAACTGCAAAAAAACAAAAGAGAGCATCATTCATGTCAGTATGACAGTTTCCGAAGATTTTGCATGAAAACTTGACATGGGAATAAAACTCAGGCTGCAGAGACACAGAACTAAGATACACTACTGCCACCCAGTGTTAAAGAACAAGTACTGTACAGAGAGTTAAAACAAACATGTAGTCCATCTGCTGCAAGACATGACTACACAAGGGTAACTCATTACAGCTATACTATGCCTTTTCCATTTGTGGTCAGTTTTATGGCTTTTGAACTGTAAACATTGCTCCGAGGAAAAGGAAAAACAAAACACTTGTGTTGTGACATTCTTACCTCTTTGAGCCTCTGAGGGCAGCTTTTACTGCGCTTACATGAAACCTGGTAGTCAGTTAACTGTTGGAACAAAAGTGTTGGTGGAAAAACAAGAATTAAACTCTGATGTCTTTTAACCAAAACAACACAGTGCACAATAAAATAACAGCCCATGAGCCTTTTAGTGTGCTTTGCAGATTATTAGAAGCGTGTGTTTGTGTGTCTTTCTGAAAAAGAAGAAATTAATTCTTGTTTATAGTTTTCAAATACATTAAGTGGAAGGATTTAAGACAGTGGGAATTTACTTATTACAACATCTGAGAAGTGTGAAATGAACCAGGACTGCTGAGATTTAACATGTGTAACAACAAAAACACACATTGGACACGGCTGCCAGCGGCCACACAGACACTCACTGTGTTCTCTGGGAGAGTTTGTCTAATGGACGCTGGCATGCCGAGCAAATGAAGCGTCTACAAGGGACTGAGACAACAAAACACTATTAACCTGATGCATATTTTAGTTTGTAGTAATTAATCTGTTTACGATAACTAACAAATGAGGTGCAACCTTTCTTGATTCAGCTGTGGAACTTCTGTATTTTGATCTCATTTTCTGAGACCTGAAATTTTTGGGGGAGATATTGAACACATTACTGCTATGTAGTATTTGGTAATAATTAATGATGGAATGTAACTAAGTACATTTACTCAACTGTTTAATTTAGGTAGAATTTTTATATCTTAATTGAGTAGTACCATTTTCTGCTACTTTATACTTCCACTTCACTTTATTTTTGGAGGCAATTATTATACTTCTTACTCCACTACATTTATTTGATGACTTTAGTTATGAGTTACTTTGAAGACTGCATGCTGCGTCAGAGCCAAACTAGTGTCTTTTGAAATAAAACACTATTCCAATAGTCTGAACTAGGGATGCACCGATCCGATATTAAGATCGGATATCGGCTCCGATATTGACAAAACGGCTGGATCGGGGATCGGTAAAATGAAACAGATCCACCAGCCGATCCAATTTTTTTTTTCGCCGTCGCAGCACATCCTACGTCATTCGTCAGCGTCAGTGTGTCGCATGCTGGAAGAGCACTAGTTGTTGTTTGACCAACTCTTTATTAGTTTATTCTCAGGTTCAGCTGCTATGTTTTATTTTGTATTCCTGTTTGCAGGACGTTACACGTACTCACGTCACATTTCTCCACTGATTAGCTGTTAGCCCCGCCATCAGCTGTTAGCCTCACCGGTCAGCTGTTAGCCTAGCAACGCTAACTTTCAAACCGACAGACTCAATACTCTGTGGGCTGTCCATCATTGCTGCGTTGGTCCTCCCTCCACCACAACCTCAGGGTTATTCACCGCCGGGCTGCTTTGTCTCCTCCTCTGCTGCTGTGGTCTCCCCGGCTTGCAGCGATGCTGGATGGTCGCCCCCGCTGTATGCACGGAGCCTCAGAGGGGCTAGTTTGTTTACATCGGTGCTAGTGTTCCCTCCGTGCTGACTGACAGGCGCTAAATTCATTTTTTGTTTTGTTTGTTTCAATTTGTTACGTGTGTCCTTGGGTACCCTGACAGGCGCTATATAAATTAAATGTATTATTATTCTTATTATTACTATTATTATTATTATTAATGTTACACATGTTTTCAATGTTCGGTAACTGTTTGATTATTTTGTTTTAGTTAGGAAAGTCTGGTGCCTTTAGTCCCTTTCACATGGTGGAAGGTATACAGTTTATTATTAATTCAACAACGGTATCGGATCGGTATCGGGTATCGGCCGATACGCTCAGTCCAGGTATCGGTATCGGATTGGATCGGAAAAAACTGGATCGGTGCATCTCTAGTCTGAACGTAAATAAATGTATAATTTACTTTTCCTTGTATTTTTGATACTAAAGTGCATTTATTGCCAGCAAATTACTTTTTCTACTTTCTACATTTAATACCAGATACTCTGAAGGAGCTCTATATAACAATTTGTAGCAATGTACATGTATTAAAACTTTTTTCTCCCATATGTGAGCGGATTGTGAAGTGATGTTGAAAAAAAAGGGCCTTCCCCGTCCATTTCTGTTGTCTGTAAAAGCTCGTGGATGATTCGTTCAGGTTGCACAACGCTTTGGATTTCTTTGTGAATGCAGTCCAAAGGATGTGACGTTGTGCACGTTCTCGAGTGCCTCGTCTCAGTGCCTCAGGGTGCAACAGTAGCTAACATTTAGTTTAGAAATGGCGACGCTTACACAAACAAACATAAACAAACAAGTTCATCAGAGACCCTTTAAAATTTTAACTGAAGTACTATTGGAATGGGTGACTGTTACTTTTACCAAAGCATATTTCAACCCCATGTCACATTTACTTTAATATGACTTTTAGGTACTTTTTACACAATAGTAAATATAGTATGTCAATATGTAATACGGGTTGGCCATTTTGATGAAACGAACAGTGTATTGAGAGAGCAATAGCTATTCTTGTGCTGCAGTATGTAGACCAGAACAAGGGGACTGACCGGCTCAAGCTACTTGTATGGTAAATATCAACTCTGCTGCTGGAGGTCCTTTTACAATTCACCAAATTGTTGTAGAAAACTATCTACATTGTCATTTTATGGAGAGGGACCAGACAGATTAAATTGTTAGCATCATCTATATTTTACATGTTTAGTGAGTTTCAGTGAGATAAGACAAATGTGAAGCAGAGATGCACCATCTGCAAATGGTCAGCATCCACATCATCGTGGGACAACGCTCTGTAAAACAGCTGGTATAATTCAAGCTCCAATGAGAAGAACATAGTCTGATTCTATTATACTGTAAAACCAGCGTCTGAGTAAAGTGTTTCACAGATAAGCAATCACAGAAAATACTGCTCTGTAACCACAATCATATGTTTAAAAAAAAAGAAAAGAAAGAAAAAGAAACGAGCCATATCTGGTGAGTGTTTAAAAAGAAGAAAACTTAATCTTAAGAATGTAAAAATGCAATAAATCATTCCCTCGATGGCCATATTTTACAACAGGCACTCAGCTCCAGACACCTCTGTCAGATTCACCCACCAGTCAGGGAATATTTTTCCTATCTACATTCGTGGTGAGACAGCTGCAGGACTCTCATGAACGATGCAGCCACATATCATGCTCCCTCAGATAGTCGACAGTCATGACAAGAGCTATGTGTGAGTTTCCTCTCTCTCTCTCTCTCTCTCTCTCTCACACACACACACACACACACACACACACACACACACACACACATGTTTCATGGTGAGATAACTGGAGACCTCAGCACAGTCCTATCAGGAAAGTATTTACTATCCCTGTTGCCACGTTGAGAGAGCACAAAACATCCACAGGCACTGAAGTCACACGAGGCGTTTGTTTCTCATTCACAGCTCACGGCGTTTGCATATAAAACATTTGCTTTCACACTCGACACAAACACAAATGAACTGGATTGTCTTTCTCTAACCTGCTGTGACGTTTGTCTCACACATGTTGAGTCTAGGAAAACACATCGCAAAATATAATTGAGTGATATAGAAAAAGAGCCCAATACTCTACAGATCATACAGATATATTCTACTTTGCACTCCACGACAGTTACCTAACATTCGTATTTACTAATCACTTTGTAGAGTAACATTTTACCCTTTAAAATAACAGGATACAAACCAGTCGTTTGCAACCTTTTTTGGCTCGTGACCCCTTGATTAAAACAGTTTCAGATCTACAGAATGAACTCTTAGCAGTTCCATCAGAGAAACCTTTACCCCTTTAAAGGGACAGTTCCAACATCAAAAATACATTTGTTTCCTTTTACCTATACTGCAACTTAAGTCGGGCCGTGGACAAAATCTGTCCTGTCAGTTTTAAAAATGTGAATATAAATTGTTGTTTACGCAGTATTATATTTTGGGAGGTAAAATATTCTTCTGGTAGCCTAAGCAGAAGCCCTGATTATTACTTTTTATAATGTGATCACAGTGGGCAGAGTGACAGTTTGCACAGGAAGTCAGTCAGTAAAGGGAAACTTGGGCTCCTTTGGTTCATTTTGCATCAGCATTTTAACATCACAATACAATGCAGCAAGTGTTTTCTTTTGGCCCAGGGCCGACCATTAAGTTTCAGTTTTGGCCCTCCAAGGTGAAATGTTTGAGGCGCACCAGATCGACATTGTTTTGGTGTGATTTGTTGACATTTGGAGGTATGTGTGTAGAAATAGATACTCCTTTTTTAGTTAGTTTAGTTAGTTTGCTGAGATAGCTAGCTTCTCATCAGCAAGTAAATACTTTTTCAAAGTATTAGTTTTTCAAATGTATTATTCTGTTACTTTAAGTTCAATTTAATTGTATTTTATTTATGAGAAGGCCAGTATCTCCAAATCTCGGCACCTCACACCCAAACTGGAGTTGCAGGTGGATAAATAACACTAGCATATAGCAATAGAATAGGTAAATCAAATTGGAAAAATTATCCAATATTTTATAAAAATAGCCAAAATAAGACTATAAGACTCCAAACTTGTGTCACAGAATGTAATATTTGTTTTCTTTTCTTACCCATTAATCATCTCACACACCCTTCAGGTTTATCTTGTGACCCATTTTCCTGGGCTGGGAACCACTGGACTCATCTAGCAAAGTGTATGCAAAGAAGTCAAAACTAGCTCAACCTAAACCAGCAACAACCATCACCCCAACAGATCTGATAATGTCAGGGTATAATACTGTAAATCAGTCACAAAGAAATATTCCTGCTATATTTCGGTTATAACACTTCTGTACTTTTACTCTGCTTGATTCATTTGTACATTGCTGTGTGTTTTTACTTGAGGAGGTCTGACTGCTTCCTCCACCGCTGGTTCTGGTGCAGTTGGAAGAGGGAGAGCTGGTTCTAATTGGGATGAGGAGATAGGCTGTAACCTTATCTGCAGAGAGCTGCCGCATTATTTCATCGCGTCATGTGCCCTGAAAAAATATGACAAAAACATCAGAGAATGGAAAAAGCATGACCTCAGACTTTGTAACCTGGCAGATATAATCCAATCATTCTGCTGAGGGCCTAACTCATGTTTAACGCCAGTCTATACATCATACTGTATATCTAATTTAGGGCTGGGCTGACTGCTCTTTGAAGAGGCAGTTTTGAAATCACATTCCAGTTTCCCCTCCCAAACAGCAAATTATTTCTACTCCCGCGAGACGTGTGATTTCGGACTCGGAGTTGGAGCAAATCACTTGCAGACTACTTCATGAGGAGCTTATTAATCTGAGACAAGGGGTCTGGGATTCAAGTCGAAGTATAAACAACCTCATCATCAATGGACAGCATGAGAAAGCTTTGGCTATAGAGAGTGTGTGCTTGGTTCCACCTCAACAACATCAACATACGTTCAGAGTTAGGTTTGTTTGACGCCAGACACCACAGAGAAAAGCTACAGCAAAAAAAAAAAAAAAAAAATGTGCCCCTTAATTGGTAGCAGTCCCTGAATTTCTGTTAGCAAGGTAGGCTGTAATTAATCCCAGCACAATGAGGATCCTCTGCGGAACGTGCTCGTGTATTTGTTATTGGACGTCACCATAGGGCCAGTCCGGAGCCCATCAGATACAGTGACTAAATACACAGCAATCAGATGGCTCCCCCCCCTTAAAACATCTCCCACAATGCCTCAGAAAAAAAATTACCAAAAGGTTATCGAGGAGCATCTACCACCAGACTCTGACCTACATGAACCCACCCCTCATTTCCCCCCAAAATGTGCCTCTTTCCTCCTCATTAAAACCCCTGAATCAGGCTGTTTAAATTAAGATGGCCTGCAGCCTCCAGCGAGAAGTTGGAAGAGAGATGATGGGAACGGCAGTTTGGAAAGATGCTGATCGGCGCTGGCACTTCTTATCTACCACATATTAGCGAAGTTGAAGAATGGTGTTTGCCATGTTGCGTTTGCCTGCTGCCGTCCCATCATCGCCTGCCATTCCAAGCAACAATCCAAATGCAGTCCAGATGTCTCAGCCATCAAGCCTCAATATTTCACTAACCCCGCATTAATCTTATCAAGTGTGTCACAGATCCCTGCTCGATAACATCTCGCCGGATTTTAGAGAATCAGTGCCTGCAGCTGACCAGACCCACAGTACAAATTGAAAAGGATAACAGATTTCAGATTTATTTCACACATAAATGGACTAAATGAGAATAAGGGCTAAAATGAAGTAGTTTGCATCTATTTTATATTTACCAAATAGGGGAAACAGTTCCCCCAAACAGTACCCCATGGTGATTTAGTCAAAAAACATTTCTGGAGCATTCTCCGTTTCTCCGTTTCTCCTAAACACCTGACGTAGATGGGGACTTGTTTTAAAATGAAAAAAAAAACATGGAAAAATCAACAAATCCCGACATAAAATGGCTCTATAAAGCTTTTCAGGCAATCTAAGTCTCTGGAAACATCCTAAATTGAAGAGGACATTACATACACCCACCTGCCATTGAGCTCATGCTCGATGTGTGCTAAGTCTTTTTGTTTAGCAGCGTCAGCAAAGATCTCAGCTTAAAAAAATGATGTAAACAATGTGTTTTCAAAACATTTTGGGGTCTCTGGGTTTGACTTGTATCAAGCCAGATGAGCTGAATTGTTTTGTTGTTTTTTCATGTTTTAAAAGAAGTCCCCATCTTTCTCAGTTGTTAAGGAGAATGCTGTTACGCTGTTCTGCTGTGAAGCTCCAGAAAATGTTTTGTGGACTACAAAACTTCACCTGACTTTCCATCAGCATGGAGTTGGGAAAATGATGACTGAATTTTCATTTTTGGGAGAACTTATTCTTTAAAACACAAAGTTATGTTTTTAGGAGAAATAATGTACATTTTAGACTTTTTTTTTAAAATTTTTTACTTAAAGCAACATTATGTAGAAATCAGCATTTTTTGTGACTTGGCGCCCCCCAAGGTTTCTGAGTGCAACATCACTGACGTAAATAGAAATCCCAGGTCTGTAACAGTTTGTCAGACGTCATGTAGGTGCCAACTACAAACAAAATGCACTGAACTTGGTGTTAATACTTCACGGTGTTCCTCGACATTGAAGCATCCTGCACATTTGCCCAACCTGGTGTAGGGAGAGAAAAGCTTTGCCTACTGAAGAGATGTTTTTTAAAAGGTAAAAAAAGTTACATAATGTTGCTTTTACGGATGTGTCCAGCCTACTAAATATGACACAATACTTTTAATTTGCAATGCATATTTTCCACATTAAAAACATAAAGTTTAGAGATTGTGCTGTTTTAGAACGTACTTCATATAATAGACTTTACCCTGTATGATTCATATTTCAGGTCAGAGTTCAGTTCGACCCTCATGCTCCCCCCTCCTGTCGGCTCAGTGCTGTGGCAGAAAAAGTCTCCCTGAAAACATCAGAAATACCAGCACACTGCTGGTTACAGCTAACAGAGTACAGCTTGTAAAGCTTTGTGAGATACAGATGCTGACCTGAAGCTTTTTGTGCTTGATGAACTTGATTGTCTATTAAATTAAAAACATGGAAAAGGAAGCCACTTAACGTATGCTCTCATCAGTGATCAGTATCAAACTAGTGGAGAGAAATTAAAAGGGACACACAACATTGGATTTTTGCTCTTCAGATTTGTTTTGGCTGATTTCCACTGCTGACAGATGCAAATATCTTTTTCCACCTAACAGCCGGCAGATAAAGACATTCAATGCTTTTAAAAATCTATACATCAATGAGATAAGTTGAAATAAGAAAAATAGTTAGCAACTGTCATCTTTATGGCCTGTCATATAGACAGAGGTGTTCACTTCAGGCAGATGTGATATTACACTTTACACAAATACCAACCATTCGGAAGATCAGATATTTATTCAATTCTGGTATGATAAAATCTGACAAATATCTGCAGGATCAGGGTTATTGTCAAGACAAAACTGTAAACAGTCACTGTTTTGCCAGAACAGTCTGCTCCATCTGCTGATGAGCTTTCAGTGCATGTAATTATTATCACACTAAAATACAAAGTTCATACAATACTCTCAGGCCCAAAAAGTCATCAGTTTCAGTTAACGGATTAGAAACATTCACCTTATGAAACATGTAGCATTTCAAACTCGTATTCAACAGCAGGTATTATTATTCCTGCACTGAAACAACTGAATCCAATACAAACTGAATGACAATTAAGTTTCTCAACCTGCCATTCAGTTTCCTGAGCTGAGCTATGCAAAGACTCTTTTCCCCTCTTAAGAATTCTTGTCCCTGGAGTGAAAATCCTGTTTGATGGGTCCTGATTGCGAGGTCCAAAGCCTGTTTCCCTTCAGGGCCAAGGTCACACTGGTTTCCCCAGCTCTGGCCTTCCAGGATCAGTCCTCCTCTGAGGAGAGCTGGGCTCCTTCATCGTGAACCTCTCTGTAGGCAGCCATGGGGCCACCGTCAGGAGTGTAGCTCCCCATAGAGATCTTCAATCCCTCAGACAGTTTCTGGGCTGCCAGCTTGGCCTGCAACTCCTGGAATTAAACACAACACAGAGGAAAAAGTTGACATGAATAGGCTGGTAAACAGAAAACAAGCACATTATCATAAAAGCAGCACAGCCATAGCTGTTAAACCCTCAACAAAAGTAGGACTGATAATAAGCTCACAGCTCCTCCGTGAGCTGACAACAGCACACTGTTTGACGTTTGGCTCAGAAGTCACTACTTTGGATGTGGACTGATACACGGTGCCTACACTGCCTGAACGCTGCCCTCTAGAGCTGATGGGTGGAAGTGATGTTGACTTTTTACATTTGATTCATTATTAATAAAATCCACATTTGATTAGATGAGAAAATGTCACAAGTCCCAACTGCATGACCTCAATTTGATACCACTTATTCTATTAACATAATTACCAGCAGCCCTGTACACCAACAAGATTATATTATTGGACTTTAATTTTCTGCACAGATTGAAAGCAGACATGATCTGAACTGACGACTGAAGAAAATGTGTATTCACAAATACCACTTATCACAATCTCCTATCCTCTACAAACATAATATAAATGCAGACAGACAGCTCACATTAAGTATATGATCTGTATTCTCCTTCTTTACTGTAGAAAATTAAAGCTGTGTTCAGAACCAATTTAGCACGAAGGGAAAAAGAGCAACCCCTTTGATGGGTGCCAGTGCACTGGGGGCTACAACAACAAAAATTAAGGGTCACCTGGCAAAGCTACCTACTTGTTAGCAGCGAGAACCTGTCAGTCTGCCTATAGTTGAATATATACTGTTTGTCAAGCAAGAGTTTGTGGAGGACTTGGCTGCACTTACCTGCTGCTTCTTTGTTTGTTCCTTTACAAGGACGGCTGACTCTTCCAGAGACAGAAGCTGGGCAGGGTTGTGATGAAGAGGAGGGAGTCTGGCTGCAGTGATGTCATCCAGGTGTTTTCTGTCCCGCTCCCTCCTGGCCTGTGCAGAGATCGGCGATGAGCCTTCAGAGGACTGGCTAGGTGACGAGGATCCTGAGGGAGAGATGTCGCTTTTGTGGGGCAGCCTGGAAACACAGATGAGACATTGTTATTTACAGAAAGCAAAATAACATAAAATGTAATCTACATAATCATTTAAGTCTTTTTTGTGAGAAACATTTACAAAAAATAATCATCGCATCAGGAAACAAAGTCCACTCACTGATTCAGTTTGAATTTCTGCCTCCTCGAAGGTGAAGTCCTCTCTGTTCTTTCCAGGACAGTTACATAGTGAGGCTTTTTTGGTGTCTGCTCTTTGAAAAAGTAATTGTCTCTTGCTGTGCTGTTTAATGGCTCTTTGGACTCACTACTGAAGCCAGAACTAGTTTCAGACAGTCTGACCCTTCCCAAGGCCTCCACAAGGTCACCGTCTTTTGTCTCATCAGAGTTCAAAGAGGCCCCAGCAGCAGACGTCTCCATGGTTTCATCAGCAGCTGCTCTGGAGACAAACTCTTCACTTTGCTCATCCACAGTCTTGTTGTTTTGCTGCCCGTCAGCTGAGGCAGGTGAGGTCTTACCCTCCGGGGCAGGGACGGCACGTTGTTGCATAGTGAAAGCCTGCTGGTACTTGGACTGTAACTCTGTCCTGGCAGCAGACACCAAGCTCTGTCTCCTCTCCTCTTCATCATGAAGTTCGATCGCAAGACGCACTTTCTCTGCAAACTCTTTAATTTTTTTCCCTTTATCAGGAAGAGTCTGCACCAACCTCCTGTGAACAACACATACCTGTCATCTCATGTTATATTAAAACAATCAGTTTAGATACAGATGGGAGACATTAAACAAATACATCAGTAATAAATGTCTTCATAGATAGATACAGATGAAAACCAATCTTGCAAAAGTTATCCTCTAATTTGGTGTTTTGATTATGATGGTGTAGTCGCTCACTATCAGTTCAGTTGGGTTGAGATGGTATTTGTCACAAATCGTTTTAATTTCAGGGAAAAAATTCAACCACCATTTTAATTAGCCTCTCACTTTTCCTATATTTTGGCTGACGTCATTTCATATTGTAACGTGTAGGGGGAAAGCCCATGGGATGTTCAACTCCAAAGTGACCGTGGTTTAATGTCTTGTTATCGCACCGTGAGTGAAAACAGTAAGTCACCCAGTTATGCTTATTCTTGTGTGTGTTACTTCAACAAGCAGCATATCTCCAATGTTGAAGCTTGTCAATGTTAGCTCCTGCCTACTCCTTATTGCTGCTGCTCGCTACAATATTAAGTTAGTTATAATCACACTAGTATTGGATGATTCTTTAACATCTGATTTAATACTGCTATGGTATCATAATCCTAATGCAAAACTATTTTTACTGCAGTCTGTGGCTATGTAATACAATAAATGAATCTATAATGTATAGCAAATGCAACAAAATCTACTTATATTAAGGAATACAGCCAGTGAGAGAGACAACGCTTTTCCACATGGTGGCTCAGGGGTAAAGCCAGAGTCTTGTTATCGGAAGGTCGATGGTTCAATTCCCCTGGTCTGAATGTCAAAGTGTAATTGGGCAAGATACTGAACCCCAAATGGCTCCTGATGTGCTGCGTCATCGGTGTATGAATGAATGTATGAATTACTGTAAGTCGCTTTGGACAAAAGCATCTGTTAAATGCCCTAAAATGTCAATTTAAGAGCGGGAAGTTAAAAGGGGAAATATTTTGATCACTTAATCAATTTCAGACCATTATTATACATGTTTAAATACAGTACGAAAAGCTAAGGCAGATTTAAAAAAACAAAAAAAAAACAGGCTTAAAAGGCTTAAAGATACAAACTTACTAAAGAAGTTCACTGTGTGCAGATGTGGGGAAAGTCGTTTAGTTTGTTTTCATGTTCTACATATTTTACATTTACAGCTTGAGTTTTGGCAAAAATGGCTTGGATGCTGCAGCTACACCTTACAATGGTAGGGATTAGGGACAACCCTGAAATTATAAATACGTTTGTGGATTTAAATCTAACTACGTTGTGCAGACGTCGTAAAGATGTTCATTGAATAGGAAAAACACACATCATATCTCTACTGATGGACAACAGTGTAGCTTAGCTGAGTCACCGGACAGCAGCTTCAACTAAAACTAATCAAGCTTATTTATGTGTATAAATCATCTCATGTCTCTTAATGTTGTTATCGCACTGATCTACCATCCATTAGAGATACTTGAATATTGACGGAACGCCACGAAGTGTCATACTGAGTCTGAACTCAGCTAAGTTGGTGCCTCTCATGTCTCACAGGAGGCAATAACTTGGGCTATTAGTGTGAACTTACCTGTTGGAGAGTATCTTCTCCTGTCTCTGGAGCAGTTCTTGGAGCTCTTCTCTGCTCTGGTGTCTCAGGTCTCCCACCTGTCCCTGGCGCTCCGTCCGCGACGAGGACATCACGGTTAGCTAGTGACAGCTAGCTACAGCCATCCACAAACCGCGTGAGATAACAAGCTCACTTTAACTTTACACACACAGCCTCTAATCAATAGGTTGACCAGGACACAACGACAACTGTTAATTGACTCTTTTGTGGTTATCGAGCTTTAGAAAGTTTTAATGACGGAAACTTCACTTCTTCAGTATGAGACCAGTCTGCGACAACAACATTTCAAAGTAAGGTTCATTTTCTTCTTCTACGGCGGAAGTCAGCCGAGTGAGGTGAAGCTGTAGCGCCACCTCTGTTCAGGACTGTGTAGTGCACCTCGGCTTCATCTCACAACCAGGGGAGGTGATCTGCTGCCCTCTGCAGGTCAAATATTGTCATCAGCACCAAATTTAAAATTCAAAAACTGTAAACTCAACTTCTGAAGTTTATCTATGTAAGATTTTTATTTATTTTCTGCAACCGGTGCAGTCAGTCTAAACAGGCTTCACTATGTCAGATTTTCCACACTTCCTGTCCGGATGTTTCCCAAGCTCAGTTTCCTCGTCAGCTCAATGAACAATGACCCAGCGTCAACCAGGAGGTTACAGCTGTGTCCTTTCTGTTTCTGATCTGAGTTCAACGACAGTTTAACTTTTGGCTGCAGCTTTGCAGCTGAAATAAAACCTCAGTAGACTTTTATTCTTTATTTATTATGTAGCAACTTCCTCTTCAGCAAAGCACGTATTCAGCATTTATGACCTATGTACCAAGTAAGATCAAAACAGACTCAGTTTTCTCCACTTGTATCCTGTCTTCTAATAAAAATCCAGCAAACTAATAGAAACAGGTGTATCACGTGTACTCCATTCTAAACTATTCCTATTACTACCAAATGTCTAATTTAACCTCTTTATTTCAATGTACAACACACGACAGCTTTTCTGTGAATCAGCTAATCTTCTTTGACATTTGACAGAAGTAGTCTATCTTCACTGCATTAACTGAGTTATTTCTGGGCAACTACAGATTTGTATTGTAAAGCCTGTGTTAACAATCCTCTGTTACCATCTGGATATCACACTGAAGACAGTTCCTCAAATCATGGCTAAATGGTAGCGCAGTGGAGCAGTCGGCCATTGTGGCTTTGGATTGATTCAACTCAAAGTTTGATGACTTGCAACTTCACTTGATGGAAAGTAAGTTACTTGAGACTTGACGTGGACATGGAAGTTAAAGACTTGTGAATTGACTGGAGACGTGGTGACTCAGATGACTTGTCTTTTGACTGTTTCTGTTTCACTCTCTAAAAAGTGATGGGGAAGGAAATTTTTTAATGAAGAGAAATGGCTTTGATAGGAAAGTTTTTAGTATTTCGTCTGATTATATTTATTTCACTGGATCTCAATGAACAAGCCCGATTTATTTCCATAATTTATGAACATGTGAGACACATTTGTCAATGATATTATTATTATTTGACAGCTAATAATAGTTTTTAATAACTTTTCTCTTTATAGAGATTGGATACTGCAGGTAAGAATGAGGTTTCTTGGGTTGGGAAAAAGTGACTTGACTTAACCTGACTTGACCAAGAAAAAATGATTTAGGACTAACTTGAGACTTGGGTTAATTTACTTGTGTCACATGTCTGCTGCAGTGCTTTTCTTAGAGGAGTTTCCATGTTCTGCTGTGCTTACATGGGTTTTCTCCTGTTGCTCTGGTTTTCCCAACCATCAAAACATGTACAATGGATTATCCGGTCAGTGCCCTTTACGAAAGCACTTGTTGGATCAGAGGGTTAGTGTTAGGCTTGGATTCCTCTGAGCTTCAACATGTTTGCATGAAGTTCATATGGAGTTCAGTGTCTGCACAACATTTACGTAAATGTGTGAAACTGCATCATTAGAAATGGAAGAAAAACAAAACCAATGTCAAAGCCCCTTTTTGTGTTTTCTACCAGACATGATAAATTGCAATGGACATGAACAATGAAGTATTCATACATGGCTTCAGGCTTGAGAGAGCGTATGAGGCTGTGCAGTATGTAAGTGTGGGTGTACAAAGACAAAATCAGCCGTCCTTTTACAGTAAAGACTTTATTATCCGAACATAGCTGGCCTCTTATCATTAGTCGCAGTATGATATGTATCGATAAGGAAAAGGCACATCTTGAAGCTTTCAAACACAGTTGTGGCAGTGCAGACAACAGCTGGATAATACTTGTGCCTGTGGCTCAGGAATGGCAGTCACCTCAGTAAGGTCAATAATTATACTTAAAGTTATTGATCAGTTCATCACTAGCACAGAGATGTGCTCTATACTACATTAATATATATATTACCCTGTCGCCAATTGAAAGAATTATTCCCACCACCAGTATCGAGTAGGCTGTTCACAAAGGCACAAAGCATGTTAATAAATATTTTGTACATAATGTGACGATAAGAAAATAATATTCATAATATTCAATTTGTACAGAGCCAATATAAAATGATGGGGAAATACACACAATAGCCTTCATAGCAGACTTGAATGCTCAGAGCTTCATGAGCAACGTAAGATGGCTACATTCGCTGTAAACAAAACAAATATAATCCTTCAGTACATTATTTACAAAATATTTTTCACAGAGATTCAGATTATTTACACCCTAAAGTAAGCAACTTTTTTTCTTCAACAGAAAAGTCATGACTAGTGCTACGTGCAAACACAGGCTGCAAACCTCCATTAGACTTTTTATGAGCAGACTCATATTCTGTAAAGTATGTCTAAAAAATGAGATGAAATAAAAACAGCAGTGAAAATCAAACCCAAGGAAGTTTTCAAGGAATAGTTCAACATTTTTAGGAATTAAACTTAATCCCTTTCCTGCTGGTTAGAAGAAAGGATAACGCCACTTTCATGACTATATGGTGAATGTATAATTGCAGTAACTACCGCAGCATTGAAGGATAGGTTTGCTAAAAAATGAAAAATTCAGTCATTATCTTCTAACCCTCACGCTGATGGAAAGTCGGGTTGTCTACAAACCATTTCAGGAGCTTCACAGCGAAACAGTGTAGTAGCATTCTCCCAAACATCAAGTATGAAGATGAAAACATAAAATGGCTCAGCGCAGCTCAGTGCAGCTCAATGCAGCTCGCCCATCGTAGTCCAAGTCTCCTTAAGCCCAAAGATCCCAAATTGATTTGGAAAGACGTTATTTACACCCTTGATGTGCGGTCTAGTTGGTGCACACACTTCAGACATAGTGTGCACGAAAACACTTGGCTTACTGTGAAGATTTCTGCTTAAAAAGAGTTAAAACTTAATTTTTTGAAATCAATTTGGGCTCCCAGAGACTCGGACTACGCCGACTGAGCTGTATGGAGCTGCTTTAATTTTTTTTTTTCCAGTCATACAATATGTTTTAAAACAAGCCTCCATCAACTTTAGATGTTTAGCAGAATGCCGCTACAATGTTTTATTTTGAAACTTCAGAATTGGTCAACTTTCCAATTGACATGGGGGTGAGGATATAATGGGTGAAATTTTGGGTGAACTTATCCTTTAACCAACCACAGCAACATATGCATTTATAATAACTGGAGCTACAAATATACAGTACAGTCATGAAGTTCAGATTAGCTTTATGCTACGGTTACCATAGCTACATATAGCTTAGCATAGTACAAAGACTGGAGACAGGGTTTCCCTGTTCTGTTCCATCCAAAGTTTTAAACATCCACCTACCAGCACCTCTAAAACTCAGTAATTAAACTTGTTTGTTTGTTTCTATCCTATGCAAACACTAGAAGTATAAAAAGTTAAATCTGATGTTGGATTGGTCTCACTTCTGAAGAGGACATGAGATGAGTTGATATTCAGTGGTAAAAACAAGGCCAAACTTTCAAATAGTTCAGTATTTGAGGAAATACAGTTTTTTGCTCTTGAGCAGAGACTTACATGATGAGAAGATTTATACCAATGTCCATCTGCTTAATATGAAGCTACAACCAGCAGCCAGTTAGCTTAGCATTGCATGAAGGGGAAACAGCTAGCCTCTTTCCAAAGGTAACAACATCCTACTAAACGCACCTCTAAAGCTGAGTAAGTAGCATGTTATAATATCTTGTTTATTTGATGACTAAAAACAAACAATTTGCCATTTTATAGTGTTTCATGGGCCAGACTATTTCTTGGCTGAGACCAGAAAGTCACTGCTGCCCGGCAAGAAATAGTCCTGCACATTACCCAATAAGATAAGTAAATTGCAGGTAGCTGGACTTTGTTTCTTTTGGACAAAGCTTGCAGGCTAGCTATTTCCCACTGTTCCAAGTCTTGATGCTAAGCTAAGCTAACTGTATCTTCATATTTACCATCTAAAATGAAAGTGGTAATGAACATTTCTTTAAAACTGTCGACGAGAACATGTGTTTCCCAAAATGTGAAGCTATATCTTTATCATCAGTCTATGTTTATCTTCGCTGTTATTTCCATAAGTTTCATGAACGGTGAATAAACTTGGGGGGCTCTTGATCTTGGTTGAGAGGAGTACAGAGATGACATGGATTCCTCTGGACTTGATTTTGGGTCTGTGTTTGTTTCTGCGTCCACCTCATCCCTCCCGGACTGGACTGGACTCGTAGGAGACTCATATTCAAACGGACGGTTGTATACTGCGGGGCTGGACTGCAGGAAGCGGCTGTATTGGACAGGAGTGTACCTAAGTAAACTGGAGTCCAGCCTGCTGGGTGGAGGGTGACTAGACTTGAACGTCCTAGGTTGGGTTGGTGATGTCAGGTATGCGAATGGGTGTTCAGTTGGAGATGAAGAAGATGGAGATTGTGAAGGGGATGAAGTTTGTGTGGGAGATGATGGTTGTTTAGGGGAAAGAAGTTGAGGCGGAGATGACAGTTGGGTGGGTGATGGAGGATTCACTTGTGGTGGAAGTTGGAGGGGTGGAGGGTGTTGTATGGGATGGAGATGAGTTGGCTCGCGCTGAACAGGAGGTTCAGCATCACGTCTGCAGATTTCAGACATCAGAGTGAGAAAACCTCCAAAGGAAGCACCAAATATGAGCTGATGCTACAACATATGCTTCTTACCTGGGGAGCAGATCACAGCCTACTCCTATCTCCCTGGTTTCCAAAACTACTCGAGGTTTATTCTGTGTGGACATAAAATACTTCAGCTTGTCTTCTAATTCATTATTCTAGGAAAAGGAAAAGAGGAAAGAACACAATCAGCTCAGCAACATGCAAAAGACTGAAGACACTTTATGTGAAAGTGATTTGATAGGTGGAGTGACACGAGGAAATCACACAGATGTCGCTGAAAGTTCAGGAGGTCCAGCGCTCAGCAGCCCAGGAAGTCATATTGAGACATGCAGCAGATGACCAAACCACACCATAATCAAAACAGGCGGTAAACGCGGTGACGCATTCGTCTTACCTCGCACTCCACTATTGCGATTCTGTCCAGAAGCTCAGAGATGAACATGTCCTTCTGAGCGACTTGGGCTCGCAGTGTTTGAACCTTTACAAGAAGACGACATTGAAAGAAACATTATGTAACTTTTTTTTACCTGAAAATAACAGCTTCAAAATCATGTTGGTGGTACAGTGTCTCGTAACAGGGTGAATGGTGTCTCTGTCACATGTTCCTGCACTATGTAACTTGAGTAAGTAGAATCACAGTGTTGCATACATGTTTACTTCAACATGCACATTTTCAACACAAAACATTGCTATGATATAATGAGTTTTGTTTTTTGTCAGCACCTACATGGCATCTGACCAGCTGTCACAGACCTGGGATTTGTATTTACGACAGTGGTGTTGCACTCAGAAACTGAAGGGGGCGCCAAAACACACAAAATGTCAATTTTGATAAAATGTAGCTTTAATTGAAAAAAATTACCTGTTTTCAGTCACATCTTAACTCTGCTCTGTTTCCTCACGAAGACTTATATGCTTAATTTATAAATTGAGCATATTTAATATATCTATGGATTTCATATGCTTAAATATATAAATATATTGATATGCTACAACTGGCAAATCAGTTTTCTTGTGAAAACTTCTTTTTTCAAGTTCCTTTTTTGTGTCCTTTTTTGTTTTCTTGGAAATTATTCATAAATTATACTCATTAAAGAAATATGATTACTGATGGCAAACGCTGGTCAGCTACTTTAAGAGTCATCCTACGAGATATGATGGATGATGGAAGGAAAATGTTTTTGGAGAAGAGAGGCCAGTTAAGACTCTAAAGATGCACTTTAATCACTAAATCCTCTATCTTTTGATCGTAAATACACATCTTATCCACCTGACTACCACAATGCCTCATCCTCTATTGACTATTGGTCAGATCAAGTTTTATCTTCCTTGTGTGCAACTCCTCCGTGTTATTGATGCCAAACAAACTTCTACTTCTTTCACCCACACCCATTATCAAAACACAAGTAGAACAGAAGACCTGAGCACGTGTGAGTGGACAGTATTAGCACACAGACATATATAAACGCTCCTCACCTCTTCGATCATTCCCTTGACTTTCCTCTGCTGGCAGAACACCATGTCGTTCAAGTGTTTGATCCTCTCACGCAGTTCCGCACTTTCAGACTGCAGCTCTTTGGACCTAAACAGGACCAGCAACCAGTCAAAACCCACATAAAGATACATCACACTGGAGTTCTTCCATCTTCCAGGAATGTGCACTCAGATCAGATGCTTCTCACATAACGCGGATAACAAACTTTAGAGGGAAAAACTTCAAGCTTTTAATAATGCAAATGCTTCGACACCACTGTGACTTAGAATGCCAAAGACTTTAGAGTCATTACTCCAGTGTCTGTCCTGCACATCCACCAAAACAAAACTGATTTTCCTTGAAACATTAAAGTTTATTTTTGATCATGACAGTCTCAATTCAAGATCCTTTTATCAGCTTTAAGCTTTCCACTTCTTCATCTTCAAACCAACTCCATAACAACCTATAAAACTCTAATTACTGATGAAGACTGTGCGATACAATTAAAAGCTCAATAAAAGATACAGAAAGTCGACCTTGAGCTGGGATTGTTTTGTCCTTTTTGTACCTTTTGGCTACAGTTGCATCAGTCGTGTCTGTCAGCTCCAACAAGCGGAGACGCTGTTCACATTCCTGAAGTTTCTTCTGGAGTTGACCCTTTTCCTGTTAAAACAGTTATCATTATAAGTTTTATTATCTGCTTAAAGTGCAGATAGCTTGACTTTGGTTTTGTCTAAGTGGGCCTTACCTTGCTCATACAGTCCAGTAGACGCTCTAGTTCCATGATCCTCTGGTCCCTCTCTGCAATCTTGGCCTCTGCAGCCTTGATGTTTCTCTCTGCTTCCTCTAGTCGCCTGATGTACTCATCGAGTTGGGCCTGGGTGAACAGAAAAACACGGCAGTTTACATAAATGCTGTAATTTACCTGTGTTTCTGGCTGAATGTCGGACACAATTTGCACTGCATTATATTCTTTGCAAAAATGTGTCAACGCCAACAACATTTGAGACGTGTTGCACAATCACCACACATCCATTGTTCATGTGACACAAAAGATTTGGTATCTGGGAGCACTGACGCTGCATGTGATGTACAATGCTGAGAGTAAATGAATGAATAAGGAGTGAAGAATGCAGACCTGTAGGTTTTCAATCTCCTCCCTGTGTTTCCGTTGTTCCTCCCGCAGTTTCTCGTCGTACTCCTGCTGTAGCTTCACTGACAGCTCCTGCAGCGCCACAGTGCTGGCCTCCCGTGAAGTCTCCACCTGTACAATTCACAGCACAGCAGAAATTAGGACTGAGCGAGGCTGATTATTCCATATTGACACTAGAAAAGAAGATGCCGCTGACGTGTTTCTGCACTGCAGTGTGATGATCTGTTATCGAATCTGCTGCATCAAAGCTTTACAGTATGTACTGTCTGTCCAGCCCAGTCACCAGAGCAAAATGTTTCCTTTTTAAGTTTCTTCAAAGGAAAGATACTTTCTGATCTGTATTTTACTTGAGTATTTATTTTTCTGACACCTTTCAACTTTTACTTCCTACATTTTATCAGAAATATCTGTACTTTCCACTGCTCACATTTTTAAAACAGGCTCATTACTTTAGTTTTAAATCATTATCAGTTATTTTTTATTTTGCATCATCGAACATCACCTTCCCAACATCACAGGACTGATTTCATCAGTTTACATCATGCGTGGTTGATGGAAGTGAAACAACGTAAACGTCGTAACATGACAGAAACAAACAGAGAGAGAGAGGCATGTTTGTGTCTCATATCTGCAGAGACCCTGCAACCCTCTACCTGGATTTTCTTTTTTCTAAATTAGTTCCTGGGTTTTACCGACCCAAAATGTCAGTATTTGACATCCATGGAATGAGACTCAACAATTAACTATCTTCTATGTATTATATTTTGGATGTGTTTACAAACAGCTCCAAGACATCCTGCTCATTTTACCTTGAAGTTTGATAGACTTTGATTTGATCAGTAATTTCTCAAAGAAGTTGAATCAGTACTTCTTCTTTTACCATGATTCTTTTATACACAAGTATCTGTACTCGTACTTAGGGTCAGAGTTTGTGTACTTTTGCCACCTCTGCCTTCCTCAAAAAAAACACAGCAACTGCAGAGATTTAAAACCGCTAAGAAATCAGGTTAAGTATACTTATTTCTACATGTGAAGCTCTCCCATGTTTCTTTGTTTCGCCTCTGTTCTTGACTCATCAGAACAGGCCATTTGAGTGCCAACTTGTCACAGCAGCTAGAGTCCCACTTTGTTGTTTTTGGAAATGTGTGCCCCCAGGAGGGTGTGCGTGACTGAGATGTGTGCTCTGGATTACCTGTAGTCTCAGAGTCTGGTTCTCAGCGTGCGCGGCGGCCAGCTCCTTCTCCGTCTCTCTGAGTTTCTCTTGTGTCTTCTCACAGGTGCTCCGCAGACTCTTCACCTCGTCCCTCCTGTCCACTCTGCTCTGACAGTTCTCCAGAAGGGATTTCTGCAAAGGAAACTTATTTTACTTATCAAGCCAGCCTTTAGTGTGACCACATGCCGCTGTTGAGGAGCAGGTCCTCACGGGCTCAGTGACATTGGTTTTGTTACCTGCAGGCCGAGGTTCGCAGAAATGAGGGAGCTGTTCATCTGATCGAAGCTCTCCATGGCTGCCGTCCGGACCCTCACCTCTGATTCCAGACTCCTCCGCTGTGAATTCGCGGTCTGCAGACACACGTGACACACCGAAATGTTAGATTTTACTCGCAGCTTCACAGGATGGAGCTTGATGAGCGGTCACATGGTGTTACACAAGTCGTTACCCTGATTTCCTGCGAAAGCTTCTGCATTGATTGCTGCATTCCTCCGAACTGCCCGTACATCCGCTCTCTCACCTTTTCCAAAGAATCTCTCACCTGTAAACAGAATGTACAGACGTGATCTACACACATCCCAGGAATGCAGTTAGTTGATGGTTTGAAAACAACGGTGTGTTGACCTGAAGGCCCGGCTGATGTGTCAGTTCCCACTCACCTCTTTGATGTATCTCATCTCATCCTGAAGGTGATTGACCGTCCACTCACGCGCCATCACCTCCTGCTGTCTGTCCGAGCCCGTCCTCTGCACAACGGCGTACACTTTGGGCCCATGCTGCTGCAGCGAGGTCTCTGGCGCCCCATTGGTCATGTCTCCGAGCTGCTGAGGGAGACAAGATCGCACCGCTCAGGTTTCTGTAGCCACCCTCCACTGAGGCTGACTTATAACTGTCATTGTGTTTGTGTATCCGCGTGCTTGATTGTGTGCACACATGCACACTTGGAGGTGCATCACATGTGTTCTGGGTTTCTGTGTGTGGATGCAAATGCCTGCATATATACACCTGATCAGGTATTTCTAGCACCGCTGCTGCTGAGCACTGGAAACAGGAGGCTGGGAACGCACGGCTAAAAAAAAAAAAAAAAGTGCAGGGTGTATTGAAGGTGTCACATTTCTGCAACCCAGTACATGAGCTGCTGCTGCCGGTTCTGCCTATTGTACCTCGAGCAGACGGGCGCCCAGTGACAAGAGGTGCACACCAGCAGAGAGGTGCAGCACTTTAAACAATACAATAACTGAATAACAAATGATTACAGTCATGGGCAGAGATGAATTGCACAGCAGAAGCTTAGAGATCAATAAATATTTCAATAATGTAGTGGAAAAGTGGAAAAACAATCCATTTTAGGATTATAGGGCTGCAACTTATTATAATATTACACTTTGATTGATATGCCTGAATGTGCACAGTTGAAAAAAAAGGATATAACTGTTTTTGCAAATGAACTCTTAATACAGTACAGTACTGTATATAGAGAGAGATACATGTGACATATAGAATTTGTTCCAGGCATCTGTTTATGTTGAACCTCTGTGAATACATTATTAATGACAGCCTGAAGCTGTGTGCACACAAACGTGTTCTACAGACGGATGTCAGTGACAGCGACGTGCTGCAGCCGTGGTGGTATGTGCGCCGCGTCGTCATGCCTATTACTCATGTGGTGTATGTGGCTGTCTACCTGCTGAGGTGACTCCCTGCCAGCTGGCCTCTCTCTCTGGATCAGCCCATTCTTCTTCTTCCATGCCCCGCTGACGTCTGTCTTTTTCTCAGACTACAGAGAGAAAAGGAAAAAAAATCAAGATTGGCTGTTGTCGATGATTTGTTTTATTAATAATAATAATATTAATGATAATAGTACATTTTATTTGGAGGCGCCTTTCAAGACACCCAAGGACACCTTACAGTGCAGGAGTGAAAGTCACATTAATTAAAACAGCAAGTCATGGCAAGACATGACCAGCACAAACAAAACAAAATGAGACATAAAGTTAAGAGAATCTGTTGTTGTTTTTGTGCAAACATTCCACAGCACTGACTCCTTTTAATTAGCAAAGTTTCTGTTGCAACAAAGCGGTCTGGCCTGTTTTATTACTGGTTAATTTTAGACAGTGGCGATTCTCTGCTGGGGCCCGAGACAAAGATTTTCCAGGGGGCCCCTCCAGCTAATGTTAATCATCATTATATTATAGATAATCTGACACTGAAAGATAGATAGATAGTTAGATAGATAGTTAGATAGATAGATTGTCAGGACCTCTCACCCAGAGAAAGGGGCATCCGTTTCAACGTTTCTAAAATATAACAGTGAGGAGGAACTAGAACAAAGATGTCAGTGTTGTGTCTCGGACAGAGCCGAGCCTCACATTTCTCCACCACTTCATCTACGGAGGACACGTCGTTGAGAAATGGTGGAGGCCCTCTGATAGGCGGATGTGAATTCCAGCCGATAGGAGGGAAGAACAGCCAACTTCTTTATGTTTGAACAGCTCTGTGGGCTCAGACTAACAAATTCATTTTACAGTGTCGATGTTTGACCACACAGGTGGACAATGTTGACCTGCGTCTTGCAGATAACATTTTTGGTGGAGAGAGAGCACACAGAGTTTCCTTTGTTGGGCTGCCTGGATGACATCACTGTCCGCCTGGAGTATGCAGTCATTTAAAAACAACTTCAAGTCTCTACTTTGAGTGACTACATGTCATCGCATTGTCAAACATTTAATTGCGCAACTTGTTTGTTGACTGCTTGAGGAGGACTCAACTGACTGGATCAGCCCCTTATTTCCAACACTGACAGGACAGCTGTAACACAAAGACCCTCTCTTGTAGCTTGTTGGACTGACTCATGTTCACTTTAAAGAGACTTTGAGCCATTGTGGAGATGAAATCCAATGACAGAGAAACTTCTATATGAAGCAACTGTGTCGAAGTGCTTTGTTTGTGTCATGGTGCAGATGTATTGTATCTCATGTGGGCCACAGGTTGGATTGTATCCATGATGTGTCAGGTTGCAGGATACACCCTATTCTAATTTTATGGCGAATAACCACGTTAACCCGCGTCCCTCCTGACACATAATATCTTTGGATATCACGGGCAGAGGATGCTACTCTCATTTCCTTCCTCCTAGATTAACTTCATGACTTCACTTATCCTTCTTTTTTTCATCACAAAGTCACAACAATGTGGGCTCAAAGAAGCGCAGCCGACCCGCATTTGACCTCTCCTGCAGAATACATCTACAATCAAAGTTATATAGACTTCAGTGGGCATAAATAAAGTAATAAAAGCTTGACATTTTATACGGATGCCTTCTGTATTTCTTTTGTTTACTTTTTATTATGACCACTAACATTATGATTATTATTTATTTGTATTTCTCACTGAAATGGTACATGTTTCATTTTCTTTATCTTGTCTGTGGGCTGAAACAGTCCCTTGTTGCAATGTGTCTGTGCACATTTTTGTATTATATTCAAAACTATAAATTACATTTTTAAAAAGCTGTCAAGCCTGCTCAACACTGTGTCTCTTTGAAATATTGTGCCTGCATGTGATCCAAATAATGTTGCAACAACAACAGAGTTAAGTGTCACAGCAATTACAGCAGCAGCTGCACAGAGCTCTGCGCCTAGCACTGAATACGTAACGAGTTTCTAACCTTTCGAACCCCGATATTCCCCTTCAGTCACACCTGAAGCGGCTTCAAATGTTCAGTTTTTCCACAATCATTTATAAGCTGAAATCCAAACACTTTAGCCTGTTTGCATTCACTTACGTTCAGTGAAAAAGTTTGAGTCTGTCACGTCTCCATCAGCACACATGACCTTTTGTTACCTTTTGTCTCTCTTCAAGCATTTTCTTATGTAATTCAGCCTGAAATATTTGGTGCCTTTAGAAACTTTTGGATCTCATAGCAACAATCCAGCAATTAGTGGAATACACTCATTTGTTTTCTTGCTGAGACACCACTCTTATATGTGTACAATAAATATGATATTAAAGCTAGCTGTTTGGATTAGCATAGTTTAGCAAAACAGAGGGAAATAACTGGTCTGACTCCGTCCAAAGGTCACAGAATCTGCCTCTAAAGCTCATTAATTGCACATAACGCCCACCAAAAATCAACACATTGTCAAGGAGAGGTGTGTTTTTAACCCTTTGAAGCCTGTTCTTTCCCTTCAATTTCACCCAAAGTGTTTTCAAAGTTGTGTTATTAAAAAATTGTTATTCAACATTTTCACATGCTAATTAGCCAGTTTTAGGTTTACGCTGAACTGGGGACCACTGTTGTCCTGTGCATCACTCTCTTTTAATTACATGCGATTCTGCCAGAAATATTTTGGTTTCTTTAGAAACGTTTGGACCTCGTACTAACACTGCAACATTTTGCTTTCTTGCTGAGGGTTTAGATGAGAAGATAGGTAACAAAATCGACCTACAAGCACCTCTGAATCTCATTAATTGCACAACCCACTGCCATGATACCACTCACTGTCATTCTGACATGTTTTTAGTACATACGGATTCAACAAACAAGATACAGCGATTTTAACGACCTTTGGACGGAGCCTGTTTCCCCGCTTTCATCTTTGCGCTAAGCTAAGCCAACCAGCTGCTGACTGTAGCTTCAACACCACTCTAATACTTGAGAGTGGTATTGACGATGGAGCAGATTTCCCACAATGTTATTACACCCCTGAGGACATTCATAACTATTGTGTTCTCACTTTTAATGTCGAGGACCATTTTTATATTTACTCCCACGGTTTCATTACACTCCACACAGTTGACTGTCTGTAAAGCCTGCCTCTCTGAAGGCTGCATAGTGTGTGTGTCCTCACTGAACACACACTGAAGTACACGTCATCTCTGAGTACATGTGTGTCAATCCTGTGTTCACTCTTGATCAGGCTGTCCTCGGCCATCGGTTCCAATAGTCACGGTTACGCCCTCTCAAGGGGAAGCACATTCAGAGATTACGGCAACGTGCTATCAGTCGAGTGTGCAGAGGCCCGGTAACTGGACGAACACCACACTCCTTGGCCAAGGTTCATTCAAAACACACCACCATGCTCCTCTGTGCACAGTTAAGAGGAACCAAAACCTTCTCGGTGCCAACAATAAGCGAAGTCACGCTCAGTTCTCACACTCACACTGACATCAGCCTCTGGACTGCAAATGCTGAACACAAACAAAGGCAGGGGCAGAGCCACCTACAACAAACATACACACATGGACACACAATGACGAATTCACAGAGGAACAGGTACTGTACAGAGTAACAACTTCAACAAGCAAATACAATTTTTATGAGCTAGTACGGTTTGTTTGGTCATGATGCTTGAGTCAACAGCGTCTCAGCTCTCAGGAGTCTCAGGTGTCTCAGTTAGATATCAAGCATATTGTCTGGTCGGTGAAAGTATGTAAAATATTTTCCATTGTAAGGAATAGATTTACTATACGTGCAGTCGGAGCCGAGCTTTGAAGTAAATGTGAAACAGCTGTGTGTGCATTATCACAGGCACACACACACACGCACACACCCTCCTGCCATGATTGTGTAACTGGTCAAGATGATAAAATAAAGCAGATAAATCTCAGTTGCTCCGCCGTCTTTGTGTTTTACGATTGATTTATCAATGCTGTTTTATTGTTCGCCATTTCTAAGAGTCTCAGTGTGTGTGTGTGTGTGTGTGTGTGTGTGTGTGTGTGTGTGTGTGTGTGTGTGTGTGTGTGTGTGTGTGTGTGTATGTGTGTGTGGCTGAAGAGGGAAATTGAGGATTAACTGAACTCTACTCATTAAAGCCTTTACCTATCTGAACAGAGCTGTCGGGAGAGACGTATGGGCAGGATGTTGCTGGTTAATTGGAGGAATTTCAATGAGGGAGATATCACAACTTACCGTGTCTGAGTTTGCGTTTTTGGGCTCCTTGTTTTCGGTATCCCCTGCGTGTAGGGTTAACCTGAGGCGCCTGATCCTCCTCTGCGAAGAACAAACAGACAAAAGGCAAATAAAAGACTTTCTGTAGGCAAATGATTCTTTGAATTATGTCATCAGAGAGGAGCGGAAACTCAAACACCTATGAAACTGCGGTGGTTGACGGCTCCCACAGACCTCAGCCGTCCACCACCACCAGCAGAGGTTTATTTATAGACCAACAGAACTGCAAAGTTTATGTAAATGCTGTGCTATGGTTACAGTAATATTGACACCACAGTGAGCGCTTTGTTTGGCTGTGTCACAAACAACCATTTTGCACAATTAAGATTATTTTCGAAAAAACACTCCTGCAGTTCTCAAACCCATATCATGATGAGTTTACTGGATAATAGAGGGTTCTTTCTTCATGAGAAAACAATGGGAATATCTTTAAAGGCCAGTTTGTAGCACAAAGGCCTGTTATATCAGAGAGCTGTTCAAATAAACATGACAGCCCTGCCTGCTGCATACTCCCGTTCCCATTACATGCTCTTGTAAGTGAACACATCCTATAACAAACATGAACTTTTCAGACACTCAAACGCTAGCAGGGGACGTCTGTCTTGCTGACAAGAAACAGACGAGAAACAAGTGGCTGCAGAGTCAAAAAAGACGAAGAGGGAGGGGAGACACACAGAACTGTTTGCAAAACACAGAAGAAGAGTTTAGTGTCTGACTTCTCTGGGGCTTCTTACCTCACTTAAAGACTCTGGAGAGTCCTCTGTTGTGGTGGTAGTGGTGGAAACATTTCGTCCTGAGCCGTAGCGAAGCATGTCTCCTCTTCTGTCCACTCCTTTGCGTTTCTTCCTCTCCCTCTCTGGACCTCCTCCCACCCTTCCTCTCACTCTCCTTCCTGAGTTCTGCTCAAACTCTCAGAGCGACCATCTGCCCCCGGCTCCAGCCAGGGAAGAGGAGGGGAAATTCCACTCTGTCACTCTGTCTGATGGTGGTGGGAGTCCACAGAGGTCCCCCTGAGGTTCCCTCTCTCAGTCCAGTGAAATGATCAGATGCAAACCAGCTCCACACTCAGCAACACAAACACAGCTATGTCATTGTTTTAATTCCGGCAAGGCAGCTCCTTAATCCACCTGGCTGACAGGCTTGTCAGTCACGCAGCAACCTCCCTGCCTCACTCCCTCTCACTCTGACTCTCTCTGAGTTCCCATCAGACCTGTCGGGCCACATTTCAGCTGCCTCCCTGTCCTGTGCCTCCCGCCTGAGAGCAGGACTTTCACATGCAGGGCGGCTCCTCTTACTTGGGCCGGGACAGGTGGAGCACTTCTTATCATCAGGAGTGGCTGATAGGTGGAGCTGGCCTCTGCTGTACTTTACACTCCAGTGAAAAGATGAGGAGTTTGACAATGTTTTCCCATTGTGGTTCCACATGCTTGAATGTGTTAGTCTTAATAGAGCTATAGTAACAGTAAAATATATTGCTAATGCATTATTTGGTCTATTTCATAGTTTTAATGAGCATGAATCTTTGTTTTTGTCTACAACTATGCAGCAGTGGTATTGTACGTTATATATAATATTAATTGATATTAACTACTTTCTACCTCTATTCCATTACATGTCACAGGAAAATATAATACTTTGTACTTACAGACTGAACTATCCAACATACTCATAAAGTAGGGTAACACTTAAACTTACAGTCAGTTAAACTTTAGTTAACGATTGTTTCACTGTTAACAATGAAATGCTTTATAAACCATTTATTAGGAATTGTAAAGGTTTATAAGCATCAGTTGAAACCTTATAATCAAAGCAACATTATGTAACTTTTTGCTTGTAAATAACACCATCATCATTTTGATGGTGCAGTGTCTTGTAACAGGGTGAATGCTGTCTCTGTCTTTGTCTCTGTCAAAGCAAGAGATTAATATCACAGCGTTACAGAGATGTTTACTTGAAGATACAAGTTATCAACAACAACATTATTATGATGTAATACATTTTCTTTGTAGACACTTTGAGCAATATATTACTTCATCCATATTAATACATAAATAATAATGAATCAGCTACTTATTTATATTAAACTGATATTGTGCGGGTCCGTTTGCATAGTACATGTGTAATAATACACCATGATTTTCATGATTGCATATATAAAATGTCATACCAATTAAGTCTATTGAATTTAATTGAAAATGTAGTACTTTCCCCTCCGATTATTGGTGTACATTTACTCTCTGTATTATTGCTAATACTTCTTTTACTTCAGTCAAATTGTGAACATAGTATTTTTCAATATGCTGTACTTTTACTTTATGCTGTACTTTTACTGTTAAATTTGTATATCCATTTGAATAAAGTCAGTTCATACTGAAGGTGCGGGAGGCGTCTTGCAGTTCACAAGCTGCTTTACTCAGTAAATTATTGATACTGTTGATAGTGGATAGTGATGAAGAGGAAGACAACACGCAAACATTATTTTTTAATGTTATTGTCACCTTCTGCTTCACAACCATCACGTGGTTCTAAACATTGGGCTTATGCTCGCCTGTTTTCACTTCTTCTTCGGGCTCAATATCTTGAAGGAACAGACAGACAGCCAGATCACATTCCTTTTATGAATGGCCTGCAGTCACTCCCTTTTAATAGAAACTAGAGACGTAGAATAGAGAATCAAGTTTAAAGGTCTGAAGCTGCCGAGCAAGCCGTACATTACAAAGGGCTGCTGTTAGTTAACGTCAAAATACGTCAGTATATGTGAATAGAAAGATTCTCAGAACAATGTAAGAGGTATTCTACAGGCTGGATGTGTTAATTAGTAACCAGACATCAAACAACTAGTGTTTCTTTACTCCTGCAATCAGTGAGGTCACACAGCCGGGCCTCTGTCCAAGCCCAGCGTCACGTGGAAATCCATGTGGAAATCCTCTCCCATAAACATAACATCCACTTCCTGTCCTGATTGTACCATCACTGCTCTATGATCAGATATGGATGCAAAGTTAAATTAATTACAGAGAGTCAGTCTGACAAGAACAACTAAAACTACAGTAGATGGATGACAGAACCGTGTATCACATTCACTATACTCCTTAGTAAAGCTTCTGTATGTTGACTCACAGGCAGCAACATATAGAAAGCAAATCATGTCACCGAGTACATTTACACAAGTACAGTGCTTCAGTTCACATTGGAGGTACTTGTACTTTAATTGAATATTTCTATTTTCTGCAACGTTTTTCTGTTACCATGATTCAGAGGGAAATATATAGTAAATATGGCAGCCACAGGTTTCACTCTCAGAGGCTGAAATCTGGCATGTCGGTCAGGTGCGTCTGTGTGTGAAGGTGTGTGTTGGTGTTTGTGTCAATCGGCTAAATGGGGGTGTGGCAGTGGGAGGGGTCTGTCACAAAAAGGCCCACAAGTTTCAGTTGGATTCATCAACTTGCACAAGAGTTTGTGTAAAGGGTTGGTCATGAGCCAAAGGACAGCTGGTCAATTTTTGACACCGATTGGCTGAAAGAGTGCAGTGGGAGTGGACCGGGAGAGAAAGGCGCAATAAATAATTAAGCGCTGACATGTCCCCTCTCATGGTTCATGAGCAGTTTGTTCACACCACTGGCCTCAGCGGAGCTTTTATTTGTTTCTCCTGCTGTTGGTCAATCTGTTTAAAGGCCCACAAAAATGTATTTATTCATTGTTCCAAAAAACTGTCTCCACCCTATAAAACAAACACAACTTTTATTTATGAGGATGAAATTTGCCCTGCAGGTCAAGTGAGGCTGTGTGCAGTGAATGTACCTTATTGCAAATACATGCTTGATACTGCAGTTGTTTGACGACTACAGTTGCTATAGTAACTATGTATTTATGCAGCCTACGAAACACATTGAGAGGTAACACAATAGGGTACATTATCATGGATTGAACTGTCCATTAGATCTCATTAAAGTTTAAACGATTAGTCCATAAATCATTGTTCCAGCTTCTTAACTGTGATGATTTGCTGCTTTCACTTGTCTTAAACGACAGTGAACTCAGTAATTTGGGGATTAGGGGAGTATTGATTGAACAAAACAAGCATTGTGGAGGAGTCGCTTTGGCCTCTCAGACACTGTGAAGGGCATTTCTATCTTCTGACTTTTACAAACCATAAAAAATATCTATTTGATAAAGGAAAAAATAAGTAGATAAATAATAGCCATAACCATTAGCTGCAGCTTTCAAAAGAAAAGTTAAGAATTAGCTCCACCGAAATCAACCATTAATATACTGTGTAAACATTAATGTATCAGCACTACCAATCAAATAATCTCGAATATAATGGTATAACATTCACAAGGGATATTTGTCTGCACTGCTTTTACTTTTACCGTAACCACATATTTGCGAATAATATTTAAAGACAGACGTTAAACAATGTGAACCCATCCTTTAAAAAGGGAAAGACGTTAGTGAAGCAGCTCCGAGTCATGCGAGTGTGAGCTTCCCTCTTCACACATGGCCAGAGCTCGGCTATTTTGTAAGAATGACCCCTAAAACAATGCGTGTGTGTTCAAACAGCCAGCTGCTTCTTAAGATGGCCACACATTTCTGTCATCATCATCATCATTGTGAAGCTGTGTCATCTTTATCACAGAGACAGCACATTCGTCCGTCAGCAGTTGTTGCTGGTGCCTTTCTGAAAAGCAGTCATTAGAACACAGGTCAACCTGAATTCCACAGCTGATGTTAAGCAGGATGTTGAACAGAAAACAAGCGCGGTGTTGTTGGTTGTAACAGTAAAATCCTACAGAACTTTTTCCACCCAACACCTGTACTGTAACCTGCACGAAGCAATGAACAATACACACAACTTTTTCTTGTTATACAGCGAACTCTTAATCATCACAATCTTAAAGTTAGGGAGAAAATGCTCAGATACTTTACTGGTAGCAATGCCACACAGTGAAGTTACAGTAAAAGTCATGCATTGAAAATCTTACTTGGGAAAACGTGCTCAAACAATACCAACCTGTCAATATTTACATTGAAAGTGTTACTGATCACTGCTTCTCTTGTCCCTACTGGCTGCGAAGTGACTCCCTTTAATGGCAATTTATATGGGACAAACTTCACAGTCCTCCTTTTGTGTGAAATGACCTGCAATTGAAGGACAGCCAAGGCTAATATGAAGCTTTAAGGAGGGAGGAAAAAAAAAAGTGGGAATGATCCAAAGTGACAGTCTGTTTACTGTAAAGTTCAGACAGCGTTTCCTGGCTGAGCAGTGGTGGAGTGACGACAGCACAAAGAGGAAGTTTGATACTACTAACACAGTCATTTCAGGATCCTTGCTTGATTTATGTGACTGATTTAGCATCGGAGGTTGAAGATTAGCGGACGGGTGGGGTTTTGTTTTCATTTTGAGGCTGGGAGGAGGGGTCTAAGGGTGAGCTCTGCTATGAGGTGGTAGGCCCTGTAGCACTCTGGTGTATTACAGTCTGTTCAGTGGCTGTATACGGTTTTGCATCCATCGACATCCTTGAATATGAATGAAAAGGTTTCATCGCAAAGAGAAAAAAATCATGACCAATCTTTGACAAACCTACTTTAAACAATAAAGATTTGCTTTTCCAATGCAGGGGCTCAAAATAGAAGGAAACGACAACAGCTTTATGTTGCAAAACAGTCTCCGATAAATCACTTGTTGAGTGATCTCAGTGACCTAATTTAAAAGTGGAGGGACACGTTGGACTGGCTGGTTTCTGACATTGCTGTGTCGCACACATCACGATGAAAATTATTGAGGGTTAGCACACTTAAGTTCTCCACTGTTTAACAGATGGATGATCTCTTTACTCTGTTATCTCTTGGACAGCTCAGGATGATCGATACTTTCGAAATGTTGTGTTTAACATTTGTATGATGGTATAAATATGCAGAGGACAATAAGTTATCACTTATATGATGATCTGTGAGCTTATTTAGGAGCAGACACTACAGGAAAGTAACATTGCCTTTTCATGCTCTTGGCAGTTTTAAACTATGTTGCTTCCATGACACGTCTCCTTTTAGACTAGTGGGAAGAAAAACAGCCAAACCACACGTTCAGGTGTTTATTTTAGCTCAGATTACTGTTCTGGAAATGTTTCAAAATAAGCACATATTGATATAGAGTCCGCCTCATTTACATATTTGAATATCACATTTAAAAACACACACACGTAATTCTTAATGTCAGCAATCAACTTGGGAAGTGTCATGGTGATGTCTGTTTAGTTGCTGAGCGTCTCAGGCTAATCAGAATCTATTATTATATTATATGGATCATGTTGCCGAGTTAACAAAAAATGACGATGACATCATAAGTTAAGAACTCCTTCACATGACTGATTGTGTTTCTGAACAAAAGCATCCTTTGTTACATCATAGAAATTAATTTTAAAAGTATGTGTTGATCGACATGACATACTTGACTTGTCGTTGACTCCAAACACACGAGCAGAGAGCAGGTCCGACCGGCTGTACAGACAGATACAGTGTACAGTCTGAGGCACTCACCTGAGTAAAGCTACTTTAAGTCCCTTTAGGCAAATTGTGATCTGACTTTAAAAAAACAAAACCAAGTGTGTGTTGATCTAGAAATAAGGTTTACTTAAGAACAGGCCATCCACTTTTTATTTTCATGCCATTTTTATTTAACTAGCCATAGATTAAGAAGTCTTATAGCGAGCTATTTATCATCAAGATGGAAGTATGTGGGCATTTGTGTGGGAGACATCCCCCTCTACGTCCCTTGTGGGTCAGCAGAGGTCTGACAGCTCAGCCTGGTGATAAAAACCAGCCGTCACTCCCACGTACACACCACCGGCTTCATTATTAATGCTCATACCTGTGGTGAGATAATAGCAAACTGACACAGGCAATTCCATTGATGGTGACGTCCTTTTCAAAACACTGGTTGCCTCAAATAAAATTCAGAAATTCACATTATTCATCCAACTGAAGTTTAATTTTCAGATATCCTTTATATTTATAGTGATCTCCTATATGTTTTTAGGAAGGAGCCTCAGTGTGACAGCTTGTCTCTGTAAGGTTACGACAGCTAGGGGGCAGCATGGCACTGTCTCAGAAGTGCTCCCAGGCTTCTTTAATGTCTTCTCTCCACCTACACTGAGCTGTTTCTAGATCCCTGTAAGACTTGTAAAACTTGAATGTTTCCTATTTAACAATGTGAAATAAGGAGCTCCATGTGAAATGTACATCTACACCCACAGCTCCCTCCTGGACAGCTCAGCTCTCCCTCAGCTGTCTGCATCTTTATTTCTCAGCAGTCACTCGCTGAAGTCACTCAAGCACATAAAGGAATCCCAGGAATGATCACCTTGTTAAGCGTACGCAAGTTTACCCCTCTTAAGCCGTCCAGCCTGCCGCCCCTATTAGTTTACTGCTTGGCTTGACACAGGAGAGAGAGAGATAATGCTGGGTGGCACTTGAAAGGTTGATTTGTTTGTTCCATGCAGAATGGCAACAAATGAAGGTCATGCCCTGCCAACAAAAGGCCGTCAGCCAGTGAGAGTAAGACAGCCCAGACTATTCAGCTCCTTGTTCTGCTGAGGGTAAATAAAGTCCAGCGTGAAAACCCCAAGAATACACATGTATCATTATTTTAAACATTAAATGAAAATAGATGTAATGCATTAGAGACTAAAAAGCAGATCTACATTGTGACCTGGACACTTTCTGCAGCTCTACACCAATAATCAATCTTTTACTTATCTTCTTTTCCCCCAGAGACTGAAGGAGGTCAGAGCTGCACTGAAAGGTGATCAGGCCCAAACACAAGGTTCATATGCTTCATTCGTTCCAGCAGGAAAAATACTGACCCGCTGAGCACGAAATTAAAGATAAAGAGCTGCTGTTGACACAGCTGCTTTGACCCCACAGAGATTTTATCGCAGAATGGCTGAAGTGAAGTCAGTGATCACTAAACTGATCAAATCATCTCCATCACAAGCTGTGGGGGGAAGGAAATTTACTCAAGAGTTATAGGCATAATCAAAGGTACCTTACAGGAGAATTACCATTTTCTGCTATTTTATACTTCTACTCCAATACAGTATCTCGTTGCTTGAGTGGCTTCTGTACATTCACATTTTGTAGAGCATGCAGTTTTGGTAAACTGTTGTAATTTTCTCAAGAAAAGGTGCAAAAATCTGCGGTGTGTTACCTTGCATTGATCGTCGTTTTTCAAGATTCTGACACAAGCCGATTTCTGTTGAAATGATGGAGAAACTAGACAGATGGCAGATTTTTTTCTAATATTGTGACATCAGCTTTATCCTCATCAGATTACACTGAAATAAATTGATAAAAGTGTACAATAACTTTATCTTACAAACTGAAAACAAATTTTAGTTCTGCTTAATGAGCACGTTTTATATTTAATGATATTAATTACATTTTGCTGATAATACTCTTTAGTAGTTTTACTTTAGTTAATATGTGGCATGGTATTTATGCTTTTTCTGATGCAAATAAAGGATCTGAATACTTCTCTGCCTGTGAAAACATATTATATTTACATTTCCGAATTGATTAATTATTGTCATTTTGGAAAAAGATATATTAGAAAATGAGGAAGGAGGAGGATTTTTAGTTAATGTATTTGGACTTTTATCAATAGAGTATATACCTCTGCCAAGGCCCAACAGTCTCCTTTTATTCAATAAAGCTAATCCGTATCAAACAAAACAGATTTAAAACCACAACATCTCCACCAAATACACCTGATTTTTCAAGATCCATGTGTTGTTCCCCTCTTAGCAACCCTCTTATAATGTTTCAGGAAGTGAGAAAAGAATCCTGGATCCGTACTTTTATCCACATCGTTGATGGGGTCTATTCCAGGCCAAGACCCATCCTCTGCAAGGAATAATTCAACACGGACAAGGGCGTGTGAGAGTAACTGGAAGTAACTTTATTTTTAGTCTCAGCAGGATTTATGAACATACAAATGTGTACAGAGAGGTAGTGACAGGAAAACATCTCATTCACTCTCCCTCCACAGGCGTCAGACCAACAGAGAGTGCAAATCATCACAGTGTAGAAAAACATCATTGACAGTTTATCTAAGGTGAAGAAACTCCCTCATTCAGTTCAAGGAAAATTTAAAGAATGTCCACATGTCTCCTTCTGCAGGTATCACACACATATGAGGTGAAACAAAAAGACTTAAACCATGTTCAGTATAGCACTGCCCAAATTCAGAGAGAAATCACCAAAGATAGAAGGCAAATCAAAGTGTTTCCAGTAAAATGATTGTGTCGAGAGATGAAGTGGCTTTGATATGTTTGGCTTTGTCGGTGCTGTAACTGTTAAAAGTCTGATTTAGAATCAATAATCACAGAAAAGACAAAAAGAAAAACTTCCACAGGGTTTCATGAAGCAGCCTTTTTCCAGTAGATGTACAAGCAATACTGTGATGTCACGGATATTTGGAGAAACCTGTGTGATAAAATAACATCTTCATGGATCTATTATTGGTCATCAAACCGTATAAAACTGTATAAAAATGAATGTGTATAAAGTCCCTCATTTACTGTTCCCTAAATCCCTCGCTGAGTCAGGATTTTTTATTTTATACCTTGAATAAATAAAAAAAAACCTGTCACTCCTCACTTCATATATTCGTAATTTGATCTTCATTCTTTTAAAAAAAAGGTAAATATATTTTATTTGACTGAATGATACAAAAATGAATATTCAGAAACTGTATGTGAATTTAACATAATTGATAGGCATAAAAAAGCAACAGTTAATAACTTCATATCGTTCACAAAAGGCAGTACTGGTTGGGTTGTTTTACAGTGCATTAAAGAGTGCATTTTCAAGTTTACTACTGCTAAATAATCATTGACAATGTGCATAATCCATTTGTTAAAGCAAAATCCAATGAGAATAGAATTGACAAATTTACATAAGACTAAATGTGGGAATGTAAAATTAAACAGAATATACATTACATTTTCTATGGGACCGACTAAAACATCCAAACTTAAATGATTTCATCCATTAATACTGAGTGAATTCATGGACATTGAGTATTAATATCCTGGACAATAATGAGACCTCGTGGATTTTCACAAACAAATATCTTAAATTATCCAGATATCAGCTGGAAAGTCTCACAGATAATTCAGTGTAATATGTACAGTTTTCTTCAGAAGCATGTGGCCATTTGGTCCGACAGTGATGGATGTGCGTCATCTCTGACTTGGTTCACAAACTGAAGGTTGACAGGATGTTGTCCTGACTCGAGCGGCGCTTGTAGCTCGATGATGAGCTGAAGTACGTCTCCCCATCCGTGCTGATGTCATCATCGTCGTCGTCGTCGTGCAGACTGTTGAGCAGGGGGGCGGAGGTGTTCTTACGCCTGGATGAAACAGAAATATATTAATCTAAGGACAAGGAGAATGTCTGTGGGTTATCTTAACGCCTTTTGTTGTTGTCGTTTACCTCATCTCACTCCGAACAGCTTTGAGCTGGCTCTGGAGCTGATCGTTAGCCTCCTGTTGCTCGTCCAGGTCTCTCTGCAGCTTCTTCTTGCTGTGCTCCAGGCGGTCGATCTCCTCCTCAGCTTCGTCCATCTGCCGCTTCAAGGCCTTTAAACGTAGATTCAACTTCAGGAAGAATAAACAAGCACAGAGTTAAAAGGAGTTCAACAACATGAAGAAGTATTTTCAGCATTTGGTTGACAAACTATTCATTCAATTAAACTTCCGTGGTAAAATACGTTTTATGAATGTTAGAATGTTGTAACACGTACTTGATCCTTTTGATCTTGCAGTGTGTTATGTTCTTCTTCGCCTTGCATCATCATCTCTTTTACCTTTCTCTCCAGCCGGCGGTTAACCAGCTGCAGATTGGCGCGCTCCCTGAAACATAAGCAGCCCGATGCATCAACACACATGTGATGCAACACGTCAATCTGACCTCCATGAACCTTAGCACTCAAACAATTAAAAGACCGTGTGCAGGATTTGGCATTTGGCCTTTAATGGTGAGGTTGCATATTTCATCCAGATTCGGATGAATAATCTCCCACATAAACTCCAGTTGAAAATTGCAGTCTAAATCCATCAGTGTCGATGTATTAACTCAAACTTTCATCTGAGGCTCTCTACTTCTCAGTCAACGTCCCCCTAAAGCTTTCCTCTTCCATCACCCAAATGCAACGGACCTCATCTGTATTCCCAACGGGAGCCTTCATCTCACCTTTCTTCCCCCTCCAGTCTCTCCTCCAGCTCCTGTATGCGGTCCTCCAGCTGGGCTACCAGGCCCTCTTTGTTAGACTTCTGGGAGCCCTCGAGATGAGACACTCTGCTCTTCAGGTCTTTGTTCTGCAGAGGTCACAAATAGGGAAGTAGTGAGCTTCACTGGGTAAATGTATGTTTATACCATAATCACATGGCTGTATCAAAAATATGAATTGGAAGTTGATGTGAGAATGGATACAATAAAATGAAAGTAATGAAAAGACATATGAATGAAATGAGTTGGTGCTTTGTTTGTGTAGTTTGTGTAGGAACACTGTGTGTGTAGTTGTTTTCCTCCAGACAGGAGAGTGTGTACCTGTCTCTCCAGAGCCATCTTGTCACACTCCAGGTCCTGTCTGCTAGCCCTCTCCTGCAGGAGTTCATTCCTCATCTGCTCCACCTGTCAAGCCGAGTCCAGACACTGTCATCGCTACGGTCCCACACAGTCTGACGACAATTATTATCAGACACTGCCTGAGTCTCACCCAGCAACAGAAACCACTGTGGCGCCCAGTGAGTCAAGATGCTAAACAATAGAACAGTTAATGCTCCAAGGGACTTAGTTAATTGGTGAGCTGGATTTTCTTGTTTGGCTGCATTCCACTTCATGTCGAGACTGTCATGTAAACTCTCAGTGACACAGGACGGTAGTAAAGAAAACTGATGACAGTAGTTTCTGTAGAAAATCATAGCTGTGTGCTTTCAGACTATGTATAAAATATATGTCTTGAAAACCGACGGCACTTTTCTGTTAAGTGTTTGATTATAGCACTTTAAAATATCACTCCTACATTTTATTTTTAAAAATCCACTAAAATAAGAGAAATTCCAGTATTTTTAAACCTGGGTCCAGTGTTTGAATGGCTAGTAGGACAAAAATATGTTTTTTTGGAGGGTTTTATTTTGTTTCGGTCAAGTTTGAAGTATTTAGTGTGTCAAGTTTTTAAATGGAGTCTGGTGGATTTAGTGAAAAAGTAAAGTAAAGTAAAGTACTTTAAGTGGTCGTACTTTGACGGTGGAAGTTGCTCTTCAGGATTACGAATGCTGGATGAGACAATCTACTGGAGCTATGCCGAAACCTTTTGCACTTCATTTTCACACTTAAGTATGTAAACATAGGGGCCGATTTAAAAACATCAACACCACATTAATGTCTGTCGAAAAGTACAAAGCTACCACCAGAAGCAGGTTAACTTAGCTTAGCATAAAATCTGAACATCCAAATGTTATACAAAGATAACAGAATCCACCTACAGCACCAGCATTTCTTTAGCTTACTGTTTAACATGATATATCTTGTTTGTACAAAAACTTAAGCGTAAAAAGTTTTACATGGAATTAGGTGAATATAGGAAGCTTTACTGGTACTGGTGGGCAGATTTTGTTACCTGGTAGTACATATCTTCTCATCCAACTCTCGGCAAAAAAGCACTTAAGAGTATATCCCAAAATGTCAAACTATTCCTTTAATATTAATCTGGTGCTGTCATATATCCTGTCACTGAACACAAAATCAACTGAGGGAAGCCTCACTGCATGACTGTTCAGTGATAGCCTAGTTCAAAAGAAAGGAGGATGAAAACTAATCGATACAGTGGTGATGGTTCTTTCTTTGTGAGGGGAGCTCAGAATTGGTGATATTTTATGCCAATTAGTGGGTGACAGTGGGCTGCTCTGATGAACGATGGCCCCTATAACTGGTGCACCCAGCACAGTGCTTGAGGGAGCTGAATCAGCAGACTGGAACATACAGCGAAACTAATCTGCTTTGTGAAAGACGGCAGGAGAGGAGAGGGGAGATTACTCTCATTTAGACAGGAGAGGAGCACCTGGTGCCAGGAGAGACGCAGGTGTTCTTCCTGCTGCCTCTGCTGCAACCCCACCACCCTTCCACCCCATAGCCATACACCCCCACACAGCCTCGCCTCCTCCCCACAGACATTAGAGCGCACACACCAGCACATATCCGTGTGTCTGTGTGTGTGTGTGTGCAGTCACAAACACACACCACTAGCACTCAACAAACTCCACTCTGCACAAGGCTCGAGTGTTGCCTTGACAGCCGACCTCCGCCTCGCACTGAACCACTGCCACTTTGTCACAATGCCTCTTTTTCTCATTGCCAGGAATTTTTTAAAAGGGAAACCATTTAAGGAGATTCACATACTCAACTCAACAACATTAAGCTGTTCTTGATGTCGCTACACACGTTAATTTAAATTTTTGGTCACAACCTTTGAATCTGTGTCAGTTCCAGACCGGCCTGCTGTCTTTGGAGCTCATAGAGGCTGTGAACACTGGACTGTATGTGCTATACATTAGAATAAAATCTGTAGGGTTGCACTAAAACAGTGTTATTTTCAAAAAGTCCAGCACCAACATCCTACCTCTGATTAGTAAGCACTCTCCCACGAACACACAACAATGCTAAAAGCACATGTACTTTATCTAAATCTCACTTCACAGTGCCTCCGTCAGCAGATTTATCAGCCAGGAAGGAAAAACTGGAGCATTTGCTTGCAAGGTTTATAAAAACTGACTTCAAGCAACAAAAACTGGATTTGTTCTCGAGATGAAGTTACTGTACTGAGCATCACTTCCAAGTGAACTCCACAACCTGAAAACTTGAGACATTTGGCAGCTCGAGCATTTTGGCTCAGGCAGCGCATTAAGAAGGCTCTTTTGTGGCTGATGCATGAAAATTGGATAGACACTCTCAGACCACATTGGCAGGCCGCCAACCTGAATGATTATGTAAGATCATCTTACAAAGCAATAACCCGTCCACTTTATCCTGACCAGAAATAAACAGGGAATTTGTGGAGTGTGGATATTAAATGTAAAGACACAAACACCCAAGGGAGCATTGATTTAACCCGTCAACCTGCATGTGGATTATGTGACTCTTTCAGGACTGTATTTGAGACCTGAGATTGTTTTGTTGAGATCACATGTTGGTTTCATTTAGAGATTAGTGATTGCGGTCATGATGTTAGAGGTGGAAGACAAAGCAGCAGGAGATCTGGATATCATTTACAGGTTGAAATGGAACAGAGACACATCTGTAAGTGAACATGGTCAGCAGGTCACTGACGTGAGTGAGCACTGATAATGAAAATGTGTCGAGTGTGTGTGTGTGTGTGTGTGTGCTGTACCTGCTCTCTTCCTCGGTCTATCCTGTCCATCAGCTGGTCCCCACTCTGACGCTCCTCATCCAGGTCCAACTCCAGCTGAGTAATCCTGTCCTGCAAGACCAAACATATTACATCCGTACAGTCAGTACGTGACTGAGTCAGTTGTCTATAAATGTTTGCGTTAGGGTATCAACCATTAATTAGTATGCAGATAAGCAGCAGGTTGAATCTTTGTCTTTATCAAGCAATTCTTCATGTCTTAATCTCCATGACCATAATTTTCAACTGCTAGACCATCAACTAAGGCATCCCTCAGCAGCCTCCAAGTGGGTCTTGCTCAAAACTAAATTACTAATTTGTGAGGATTAACACTATTATCATTTGTAGTTTTGTATTTATTTATTTATTTTTTGACCTTTGTATGACTTTATTGATAGGACAGCTTCAGAGATCACAGGAAACAGGGTCTGAGAGAGGCGGGTGACATACAGCAAAGGGCCCCAGGCTGGGACTCGAACTCGGGGCCGCGGCAGCGAGGACAAAGCCTCTGCATACGGGACGCCTGCTCTACTAACTGAGCTAATCGGCACCCCATAGTTTTGTATTTGCATACAAGAATAGACCACATTTGTGAAGTGTTATTGAGGAGTACTAACTATTCATATGGAACTACCACCTTGTAAGACCCATGCTGAGCACAGCATACTAAGAAAGAGAATATGGTCATGCAGAATAACGCATTAACAGTGGCCTCTAACAAATATTTAGCTTAGACATTCATAGCTGAGGTTTACTGAGGTGTTCGGGAATCCTAAATGGTTGTCTTAAGGTGTTTTTTCATGGCTAGTAAGAACAAAACCTTTTCCAGTGGCTTCATCATAATGTACCTCCATGAGTTTGACATGTCGAGCTTTTTCTTCTTTACTGTGGGCTTTTGTCTCAGCCTCCGCCTCCAGTTCATGGACTTTTGTCTCCAGCATCTTCTCCCTGAGCACAGCCTCATCTCGTTCCATCTCACATCGCCGCAGCTCCTCGCCTTGGTGTGATAACTAAAAGGAAATGCATCAACATACTTCAAACACTAGCCCAGTTAATTGTCCTGTATAAACAAGCATACCACAGAAAATATTTATGACACATTTGTGATGCTTGAAGAGGAGTTTTACTGGCCTAGTGGGGGATCAGTGTCTCATTAAAAGACCCTCAGCATGTTAAAACTACTTTTGCAGTAAGTGTAGTTTAAATTTGGGTGTCTATCTCCTTCTTCAACATGTCATCTTGCTTCTTAACAGGTATTACCACTGTGGCAATGACCAACAATTTAGTTGCTGCTTACGGAAATTTTTATATGGTTCCCCTGAGTGAATGAATCTAGTGCAGCTAGTGTTTCCTCCTGTGTTCATTCAGCAGCAGTGCCCCTTCACAGATAGAAAACCGCCCCCACTGCTTAATGCTAAGACAATGAAAATTCATCATCTGCCCTCCTTTCTCACCCAGAACAAATATTTGGCCATTAGTGCAGAACTGTTCCATATTTCATTATGTAAATACTTAAGTAAGACGTAATTTAAGCTATGGATCTGAAGGTGCGCACACAAAGACTTAGTAATAGGTGTAATGGGATAATCACACATCCCCTCTCAGGCCCTGGACAGCTATAAGCAAGTTAGGATATGAATAAATGACTGTGTTAACAAATGAATAAAGCAGATCTTCCTGCTGTGACTTGCTGCTGTTTTTTTGCCTGATCTCTCTTGAAAATTAAGACTGTTAAAGAAGAGGCATTTTTGTGGCACTTGTAATTTCACTGATAGTCTGCCAATTTCACATGGGTGGAGCCGAACGGGGCATTCAAAAACAGCTGGAAAAGTGGACTCACTAGGCCCAGTCTAGTTTCTCAGGAGAGGTGGAGGAGGAGGATGTGGATCCTGCCAGCACAGCTTCAACAACAATGATATCACAACACTGACATCCTCCTTTTGCTTTGCAGCAGCTGGACAAAGATACATTACCACGATGAAGGCAGGAAAATAGGATGCAGACCTTGTCTTTGCCTATGAAATTTACTTACAAGCACGTGTACAGCTGAAAGCCCACATCAGGAAAATCCAAAGCACTGAAGTGGCATGTCAAATAAAGGCTGAAAGCAATGTGCAATGGTGCGAATATAAAGTTCCTCCCACAGCAGGAAATGTCTATCCCACCAAAACCTCTATTAAAAAGATACCCAGTGGAGTTTTCATCATCAACAGACACAGTGTTGTTTACAGGGTTAGAGTTAGGACACACTGTGTGTATCCTTAAGGTCTTTCTACCTCTTACAACATTTGCAAACTCTGTCACATCGGCTTGTGTACAGTCTGCTCTTCTTTAATTGGCTTATTGCTTCCTTTTCAGGACACATTACCTCAAACAAACGTTACCTCCCTGTGAAGTCTGCAGAAACGTGTATGAGACCACCCCTGAGCTCTTGGTGCAAATATTGTCCAAATGTGCAGGTTGGTGCACAGAACCACACCTTGTTTCACAGGATTAGTGGCACTAGATTTTTTTTTTCATGATTACATCCAACCTCAACACTTTGAGCTCTAAAACAAAAAGTGTCAGGTTTATATTTGCGTGCAAGTTAGGGCTGACAATTTTAGATCCTGATCGATTTTTGAGTTGTCATTCTGCTTTCTGAAAAGATTGCAGTATTTAATGTCCTCTTACTGCCGTTTCCAAACTTTGGCTAGGAAATCTACTGAACATACCAATAAAATGATGTAGCCAATTAGATGCCGGGTGGATATGTTACTTCATGTGGATCTTTTTTGGCTGACGTATTGTCAAAAAAGACATTTAGACTGTTGATCGTTACTGTTATCAAATAGATTGTGATATAATTTTTTGCCTCAATGTGCAGATTGGGAAAAAAAAACTAAATATGTTTTGGCTACTAATCAGTGAAAGGACAGTCTAGTAACACTGGTTCATCACTCCAACAGAAAATTAAAAAAAAAAACACCTTCAAATTAAACCATTCTTTTAAATGTCAAATATGCTGAAAACCTGGCACTTAAGTGTGAAAATCCATTACATGTTATTCACAGACCCTACGACTCTGACTCTGCCATGAAACTGATGTATGTTTTCCTAAAAGGATTGCAGCTAATCTTTCAGGTACTGTTATTTGTATCACTCCTTAGTTTCTATGGCTCCCTTTCCTCCCTAAACTACATGATATCTAAATGTCCTGCAGCATTTCTGCACTCACTGAACAATAAAACCACTTTTGTGTGGCCACCGTAAATACAATCTCAACCACCCAACCTCATTAAATAAATGTTTGATAGATAAATAAAACAACACAGGCCACATTTTTCTAACTAAAATTATTCACATTCATCCATTTCTACTTCCAACAAAAACATTCTCCACAGTCCGGAGCGCTGACAAGGATAAATCACTCGTACGCAAACAACGCAGAGTGGTCATAAGTTTCACCAGTATGGCCACACATCAAGCATTATAAAGGAATTTCTCCACATTTCCATTTTAATTCCAACTCGGAGTATAAACATTCATTTGAATAAAGAACAGAGATTTCCTGCGGCTTCACTCGGCTCACAGACTTCACTTTAATATTATGGTTTGGGTTTGAGAGGGCAGCAGGGAGCAGAAATACCAAAGTGATGACATCTCTCTCTGAAAGGAGAGGATGATGTTGAGGGGAGGGGGTTAAACTGTTGGGAGTCAGAACAATGGCTCATCATCTGACGTTCTGCATGGGAGGCCTCGGCTGGGCTGACTAATGATGGCCTGGATTTGACCATCCTGGCCGTGAAAGCAGTGTCAGTGTTCAAATTTGTGCCAATTACTCTAGATGAGGCTGACGTAACCCACTGTACCTGATCTTGCAGGGTTTTTGTAGCCAGTAGGTACTGCTCTAGCTCCTGTCCTCGTTCCTTCAGGAGCCGCTGCAGCTCCGACAGCTCCCGACGGTTCTTCTCTTTATAAACGTCGATCTGCTCCTGCAGCTCTCGGGTGGACGACTGGGAGGCATCTACAATATTGTTCATCTGCAGGCACAGAGAGAATGAGTACAGGCCAAAGGCAGAGAGAAATGTGAGTGGAAAAGCCTCCTTTCAATTCCTTAATTAAAAAACAACAAAAGTAAAATACTTCAATGGTCATAGAAAAGAGAAAGTTCTTGAGACATTCTCGCTCTTACTATTTCGCCAGTTGGCTTTTTAAACCAACATTCCTGACTAAATCAAGCTTTTAATAAAACGTTCCTCCTCGCTCGAGAGTGCCTGAGAACATTCTCCTTCCTTCAAGAGCAAAATAACCTTCTCTGGACGTCCTGCATATGAATTCACTAAAGGAGCACTTGGCCTCTGCATTGTTAAAATAACTTAACTATTGAATAACTGCAACTCAACTTTTTGCTAAAAAAGACCTGATAATCATTTGCTGGGATTATTGTATCTGTGCACAGCTGAGTGCACTCACCTCCCTCTGGAGTTTCTCCACTGTATGGTCCAGGAGCCTCCTCTCTTCCTCGATGTTGTTCTTCATGCTCTTGAACTGCTCCTTCTGAGTCTTCTCCTCTTGTAACCTCTCCTCCAGGTCCTTGTGTTCAATGTTCAGTTTGGTCAAGTTCCTCTAGAGAAAGGCACAATATTAAAGATGTTAAAACCATGCTTAGGATAGACCTCCACATATCTTTTCCCCACATATAGTGTTGTTGATCTCACCTGCACATCCTCCAACCGAATGGTCAACGCTCGATTGGCACGTGATACCTCCTCTTCTTGCTCCTTAATTTCAGCCAAAGATTCTTCCAATTGCTTTTTCTCTTTCTGTTAAGTGGACATATTTTATGTATGCAACGTTCATACTGTATAACATGCTGCAGCAGTAATAAAACTAGCATCAGTTGCAGTTCTGTGGCTTATTGACCCCTCACCTCCAGTCGGCCCACTCTGTCCCCCAGCCTGCTCTCCTGTAGCTTGGCCTCGTCGATGATGCGGTTGAGTTTCGCCACCTCATTTTCCAGTTCCTGGGCCCGCCTGCGCAGCCGCTCAGCTTCTTGGGTCAGCCGTCCTGCTTGGCCCTCCAACGCACCCTTGGCTGCCTCCACTTCAGCCCTCTCACGGACCACTGCTGCGCTGCTCTGCAGATCAGAACAGGACACAAGGCTTCAGTATAAAGGAGGCAGGGGTGTGTGACACTCAACAGAAGAAGGAACAATGATTCACGATGGAACGTTGGAGACTCAAATAAAAAAAGCAAAATGCTTAGTTTCTCACTAAAGTTTTGTTGCTGTGGAGACAGGAGAATAACAGCGTCCTCCTGTGATTCTCTCACACTTCATAATAAACCACAAACGAAGGCAATTAGAGCTGAGATCCTATTAACTTCTGCTGACTGAGGGCCACGCAAAGTCAGCAGGTTAGCAAAGCAGACCTGGTGGTCTCCTGTGTCACTGGATTCAAAGTTTTTCCACCCGATACACTGCTGTGAGATGGCTTTTAAGAAATGTCTTGTGACCACTAACAGTGCCCACATTTATGAATGAAGATTGTGCTGTGGAAGAATAGAAGAGAGATGGAAATACATGGCTGTGTGAGAGAAGGGCGCCAAAAATCTGACAACAACCACGCGACTCAATCAGTTAACATGGGTTGATGGCGTGGGTTGACAAACGACTGAACTGAAACAACAATTTCAAATGGAATGTTAAAAAACTGGTTCAGTAATTTCCTGTTTACCTCGGTACAGTGAGGTTTACCCTCAACAGAAGACAGCTGACAAATCCATAGCTACCATTTCATTCAAAAACAGAGCTGAAATCTGTGAACAAGGTGTGTAAATCGACACATGTGAAGGTTAATAAAGTGCATTAGTGACCTCCAAGAACATTACAGCACGCCCACACACACAAACACATCCACACCCTACGGCCTTTAAGACCTGGCTGACTAAGATATACACTCGTTGGTGACACATTGATGAAAGATGGCTTAGAAAACTGCAAAACTAAAATCTGGTTTGTTTTTTTCAAGCAGGCAACTTCCTGCAAAACTACACCACAGTCAGCGGGACGAAGAATATCGTAAAAATACAGGTTCCTTTGTCATTGGTAAATCAGGGAGACTGACACTTGTTTATCGTGAAAAGAATGACAATGAAATAAGAATGATAGAACCGCAACGTCTTTTTCATTTTGTGAGTTATGGCACTATATATTGTGTCACTGAACTCGAAGGTTGTAACTTATTTACGAATGCAAAATTCTGTTTCTGAAGGCATCTACCACTCTACCACCCTTCAGCCTTTACCACCCTCTTGGTCAGCTCGTCTTGTCGTCAGCGTGCATGAATAGAGGCACCTCCTCTACTAGAAAGGGGAAGTTGCCTCCCTGCTTCAGTGGTGGCAGGCCAGTCGGACCTGTTTCCCCTGTTAGTACAGAGACGCCCTCATCCCTGATTCACTGGGTCATTTACTTTGGTCACAGGAGCGAGACGCACTTTACAGTACTCGCTAAATACTGCTATATCTAGAGAAAAGACTGTTTCACCTATCAGACAAAACCGTTTAGACGAGTAGAGTAGACGAGTCTTAAACTACACATCTCAGTCGAGATAATTACTATTCCTCGACAAAGTAGTATTCAAAATAACCCCTTAAGTTGAATCAACACCTCTCTTTAACAGAAACATAATACTATGATTTTCTTGAAGCTAAAGAAATGCACAGTTTTCTGGACTAAACTTTCTTTAATCCACATGGTTTCACTAGTGGTCCTGTGATTGTGTCGGGGGTGGAAGTTCAGAAATAAAAAAAAAAGGGGCTGGGTGTGATCTGACAGTGTCAGTGTGCTCCATTTTGATAACGCACACAACAAGTTCAGCCCTCACACTCCTCTGCCTGTCCCACTTCCCACACTGGGTCATTACCAGTTAAAACTATGGGCAAAACCACCCAGCCAGAAAGAGAGTGTAGAGACCCTGCTGCTGTCTGCGAGAGGAAACAGGAGGGGACGCAGTGACCAAGTGTTACAATACAACCACTTACGGAAAGATCAGCTTAAAAAGTTAATTATTCATTAAAAGTGTGAAAGTGTACCTAACAATCATTGAGGGATAACTGCAAACAAAACAATCTCTATATCAGCTATTAGACAATGATTTGTTTGATTTGTCTGTCAAATCAAATTCTTTATCACCACCCACAGCACAAATTCAACACAGAGACTGACAACACAGGTGGACTTCACTACACAAGTACAGTATCGTAGAAGAATATGTGGTAATATCATACCATTAGTTTTTTTCTCCCCTTGACCCGAACTCAAAGTTTGACTCTGGTCCTTGTGTGTACTCAAACTGTTTGTCTAAAGTTGCACATTAACTAACTTTGTGCAGTCTTTGAAGCACGGCATGAAAGCTGGAATCGAAGTATGTATCCCAGGTTGTGTGCTCTGTTGAAATCCTGGCTTTCTCAGTTATCAAACGAAATCGGCCTCCAGCATAACGAAAGAGTTAATGGTCTAAAAATAAATACAGCTGCAAGAAAACCCACTCACCAGAGTGTCAATCGGTTTCCTGAACTTGTTCATTCCTTACATCCAAGGACTATAACTTCTATGAATGTCAGCTAGATTATTCCTTTATATCAGGTATGATAGATTCCAGTTAAACTCAAGCTTATGTACAAAAACTACTGCAACTCTGACAAATCCTCTATAAGCAGAGTTCTGCTGGTGACATGTTATTTTTTTCTCTCCCCTCTCCATTCCTGATGCTGCTCTGCACGCGTTTTGTTTTCTTTTTTGAAGACAAACATGTTGGAGGTATTCTTTTCCATATGTTTTTACGACCTTCCACCATCTGGCAAACTGTGAAAACATTTGTTTTACAAAACTCAACATAACATGCAGTGCAATGGCTGCCAAAAACCCCCCAGGGTTTGTTTAGCCTTCTTACACAGATACACTTAAAATTAATGCGATACTAATTTATTGATGCAGCAAATCAATACAAAATATTGATAATCATTTCTATCACATATCAAATGTCGGATATCAAATCAGATGAATTACGTATTATTAAATACATTATGCCATATGAAAATGCTGATAATGAGCTTTTTCTAATTTTACTGGGGCACTTAGCTACAGGCTATCCAACCAGGATATGTGGAAACACATGACTTCCCTCGACAGCAGGTGGAAAAACATGCTAACTGTGATTTCACTCACAAAAACTGTCTCACAGCAACACTGACAAATTGATTGGCCGACACCAAATAAAGCTGCTCCAAAAGTTCCACAAGGAAGACGTTTTCCTCTCTTATGTATCACCACTGGTTACTTCCCTCTGTCTTTCCTGTCATTCCCGTTGTCGATCCTCTCAGCTGTTTCCTTTTTCCTGTGCTGTCAAAATCGTCAGATCCACAAGTTCCCAATATCACTGACAGCTATTTGTTTATCTTTCCTTCTGCATATTATAAACCTGTGTGATTCTCTCTTTTCACTACAATACCTCTACCTGAACATCACCTACAGATTGTCCTACTGATTTAACACAGGAAGCTTCAACATCCATGTGCCGTCTCTGCACCACCACAAATATACCATCAAGACATTATACCTTCACATTTTTATTGGCAAATTTTATACTATATTAACTAACAAAACAACTTCTTTCTATTTCTCTGTTTCTAGATTATCTCTTAATTGAAACACAATTTATTACATCATCAGTCTAAACAAGAAGATGAGAGCTTTGCCAAGATGCTAAAATATGTGTGGCAGGCTATAATAAGCCATTTAACTCCGGTAGTACGGTGAGTGTTGTAGACACGTAGTTTGTTTATTTATTGAACAATCAGACGCTCACTGTTTGGGTGGTGGGGAGGTTAAACTATGCCACCAGTCCTGTTTTTCCTCGTTGTAGGTTTGAGGTTTCTGACAGCCGAGGTTTCCTCGTCACGACAAACAAAAAAAGCCTTTGTAGCCAAGCATGACTTAAGATGAAACTGTCCAAGGACATTCAGAGAACAAGTAGTTTCCTGTATGGTATCACATTATCTGAGCTTAACCCTCATATCAAGAAAAGAAAAAAAAAAATGGCAGTGGAGCAGCCTGGATTTGCTTTGCCAGCACAAAGTATGTGTTACAAATACAACAGCATTCCTCATAAAAGAGGGTACCCACACCTGAGGTTAACTGGAACAGAAGGCCTGTCATGGTATGAAAGGAAGGATTGAAGTAGTAAATTAAAACGCGATAGCTGAGAAGTGCTGGCATCTCTTTGGTCAAAAGAGGACGGTAATCAAATCTAGTCTTGTCCTTAGAGATCTAGAAACAGAGTCCTGCTTTTAAAAACGGCAGGCTCACAGAGGTGTTGGGATTTAACAGAGGTTTACAGAGCATAGCGAGATTGTGACCATGCAAATGCTCCAAGAGAAAATAAAAAAATTGCTTCTCTAAAAGAATACATTTTAATAAGAGAAAGAGCTTCACTGACTAGCCTCATTCACACAGAGAAGCCGCATTAACGCCACAGCAGCCGCTGTGTAATTCACATAGAAAGCCAGCGCTGCAGCTCCTAAAGAGGCGTGACGGTACACTTCATGATGACGGCGTCTGTGTGTTTTCAAGGTGTTTCCCTGGTGTCCTCCTGTCAATCTAAACCTGCTGACTGTTTATAATCTTATGGATGCTGTTATAATGTGTAGTGATTAAGATCCTGACCCATCAAACATCCTGGAAAGTGACATGGTTAAAATTATATAATTACGTAATCTCCATCAGTAAACTGGACGCTATCTGACTCTGTCACTCGCGGGGAGGGAGGCTGTTTTCCGGGGTAAAGTTCACTGAAGTCTCGGTTGGGAGGACTGACCGTCGCAGTGAATTTTTCCAACACAAACACTTGGTGACTTAAAGTTTTTTGCCGGTGACAGACGCTGTTTTTCGGGCAGATATTTGAGGAAGAGTCAGTAGGACAGGAGGGAGGATGGACTCTTCTCCCTGTTTAACTCTGGTATTTTTCAGTATCAGTGTTCTGAGGCCTCATTTTATTATGGGAAGTTCTTATGAGTTTGTATTATTGCCTCATTAATATTGTAACTATTTAAATTCTGAGTTTGAATTTCTCCTCCAAAACTACTTCATGTCCCTTTAAAATAACCTTTTTGTGATCTCAGTGAAATGTAAATTACAGTCTTTGCGATTTGGCTACTGACACCACAAACACTACAAGTTGACAATCCTAGCATGGCCGAAAGACGCCAAAGTCTTTTTATCTACCTTCATCAAAGTGCACCTAGCTTGTTCTCATGTCTCTGGTTATTAAAAACTTTAGTATCATCTTATTAACAGAGTGTTTATCTTGTGAAAAAAGATTTGTATAAAAATAGTTCATACAAGGTCACAGGAGAATATATTTCCTGAAGGAATTACCAGATGTACCACTTTGTTAACATGAGTACATTGATAACAGAGTGTTTATCAAAATTAAGAATGTTAGTTGAATGTGACTCAGACTTTGACTTACACACTTCACAGTGCCAAAACTCAAATCAAAGGCTCGTAAAGTCTCAGCAGAAAGACAAAGAGGGGAGTTAAAACACCCGTTCCAATTTTCCAGGCCAAAGAAGACATGGTTTAAATAAAGCAGAGAGCGAGAGAAGGAATGCCCAAAATCCACATCCCACACAACAGTTAAAGTCTAAAGGATAACAAATCAAACACTGAGATCTCAACCAACACTTTCCACCACTAAAAGAAGTCCAAATTCCAAACATTGAAAAAAGAGCAATCGTTTACAACTACAAAACACACTCCCTGCTTTTTAAAACACCGTGACAGTAACTCTCAGGTTTTAACCACAAGTTTCAAATATTTCTAGTCATCTCAAGAGATGTACTGAACTTCACTCCTGCAAGCTGTATTGGCAGATTAGGCCCCTGACACATCAGCACTTACAGGCAGCGAGGTAAACTGAACTCCTAGGTATTTAGCTCAAGTGTTTTATGTCATCAATCTATAAAGTTATCAATAAAGCTATTTGAAGACCTAGAAGACCTCGTATTTCAACAAGGATAAAAGGCTAATTCCTTGCCGTCTCTGTCAAGATCCAGAAAGTCTTTCCATCATTTCCTTCCTGTCTCGCTGCCCAGCGTCTCCTTCCTCCATCAGCTCCTAAAGCTACGCCGGGAAATACAGTGCTATCATCAAACACGCAGACCAATGCGGGAGTCTTTACTTTCAAAACAAGCCTGAGGGTGGACTCTTCTCTGGGCAACGTAAGTTTGATGATCAGACAGTGAGACTTCCGTTCACACGCTGGCAGAGATTACTCGAGAGGCTGGCAGAGATACTGCGAGAATGACACAGGCCTGAAATGAACCACGTTTAGGTGAGCGGGAGATCACTGCGGAGTCATGTGTGGAAACTGTGGAGATGGGAAATGAAGAAATACAGCATTTGGGATTGAGGTTACAGATGAGAGTGTGATAACTATGTGGCCGTGTTGCACACTGTGGCTCGGGGCTGTAGGTGAAACATAACAAGAGCTGGAGAAGGTGTGATAAGCGCAAGGCTCTGTCTTTACAGTCGGGAAGGGAGAGTACGACTGAGACCTCTAAAAACCTCTGACACCGAGAATCTGGAGCGCTGCGGAGATGGAGATGCATCTGCAGCACCCTGAAGAGGCAGAAATGAAAAGATCGGAGCCTCTCCCGCAGGTCGAAGCGGGTACACTGTAACAGAGATGTAGCTGAGTGAAAAGGGAGGTCTGCAGGGAGCACATACTCCACTTTGACCCTGACATTCCTGGAAACAAACCCTTCTCTCTACTCGCCGCACCTCATCTTTCCACATTTTCTGAATTCCAGCACATGCTGACACGAAAGATCAAATGCACTTCCAAATGTGCAGACGTCTTTTGTTCTGGAACATTAAGAAATCAGAAAAGTATCAGTCAAAATAAGCACATTCATAAAATCTTCTCAAGAAAGCATGAGCAAGATTTTTCCAAGCTTGATGAAATTCCACAGATTTCACCTCATTGGAAACACAATGCAGCTTTGAATTTAAAGACACAAAACAGGCCCCCCGCTCCTTTCAGGGGGTCAGCCACGCATCCCCTTTTTTCTTCAGCATACTGACCCACTTATTCAGCATAGTCCCAACCCCCGCTGCCTTTATTGTGTGAAACAAACTCATCATTCATCGTTGACTGAGGTCCGCAATTACGCACCGCTCTTTCAGGGCAGAGAAAGAAGAGGCGAGACGACGCTGCTCAGGAACAGCAGCTCATTAGATTAGTGATGGCTTGCCACTGCAATTAACTAGTATGCAGAGCAATTTGGTGCTCCAGTTTCCATCATTCTTCTTTGCATGGGCCGCTCTGGTCACCGCAATATGTCAGGAGGAGATGGGGGCCGAAAAATAAAAAGATACACATTTCACTCTGGCTCTTCTTGTTCCTCTGACATCCTCACCCAAAGTAGAAAAGTACATGAGATAATAAGCAATTTTCCCTCTGATGCTAGTTTTGCATATATGTGCAGCTCAAACCTGCATGCTGTCAATATTCTGGACTCTGGACACTTTATTTTTATCATGCAGAAAATCCTGATGCCTAGAATAACAGTATTTATTTTATCTATTTATTCACTGGATTCAACATTCTTATTTTGTAGCTTTCACTGTAAAATAATTTACCTAATGTGACCTTTACCTGCCATCATATCAGATCCTGTCATCTACTTGCACATCGCCCTGCCACGATCACCATATGTAAATATGTTAAGCATGGATTGTGCCACATTATAGATGAATTTGAGTTAATGTTTCTGAATAATAATTAATAGACTCAGTCCTCTGATCTACAGATGCCACACAGAGTGTGACCTGCGGACAGCACATTAATTCAAGGACACAAACGAAAGGCTGCGACAAGTGAGAACTCTTTTATATCTTAAAAGAGAAACAAACAATGACTTCATCTTGCCAAGTGTTTACAAAGCACTGAGGGTAAACCCCTGATGACACACTCTCTCGGGGGAGCAGTGCCTCTGTTTGACAAAAGGAAATGTGCTCATAGACTCTTGCTGCAGAGCGCTGCTGCTATGGAACCCCACCAGGCCCGCAGGAAGCTAAGAACAAGGACGACTTCCAGTCTTTGAGACAAACAGGACACACGTGAGTCACACAGAGGCCTACTGAAAACAATGCAACTTCAGTCCTTCCAGTTTCCTGTCTCCTGCCGTGCACCTCTCATCTTATAACTCGCCTTCCTCCATTTTCAGATCAAAAGTTGACAAACCCTCTCTGCTGCTGTTCCTCTAATCAATCACTTGAAATAATGTCTGGTTCAGTAACTGGCACCACTCTCCTAATGGTGCAGAATATATAATTAATTTTCATGACGGAGGGTTTAAGGATTCTGGCTTACAGCTTCTCTTTATTTTTGCTAAATCAGTAAAAACAGAACTGTGTCTGTTGAGAGGCATTTAATTGAGCCTTGCTCCTAAGCTGCAATAGTGACCTTGCCAGTAAGGCAACTCATAACATGTAAATATACTGATAAATGTCTAAATTTTATCAAGAAATGTTGTTCTTCCTCCCTAGAGGAACAAACTGAGATAACAAAACCCCTCCACACTTGGAAGACTTGCCATGAAAAATGATGACAAGCTACATTTGAGTGTTCATCAATGTTTCTCTGCAAGCCAAGACAAGCCGGATCATGGACTAAGACAGCAGATATGTACAATGCCATCTGCTTATCACGTTATAAAATCTATACATTTATAACTGGAGTTTAAAGGGTTAACAGAAATGTGGGAGGAACTGTAAATATCAAAAAGTCAACTGCTAACTTGTCTGTCAATATCCAAATAAGGCTACCATGGCGCTACTAAACCATCACATGCTCTGAGAAACTAATATTCACTGAATGAAACTAAAAAAAGTGTGTGAGATGCAGGTGGAATTATGTTTTGAAATTCTTGACTGACTTTTCTTACCCTCTGATCTTTGGCTACAGCAAATCATATGTTGATATTCAACAATAGTCAACATGTTTTTAAATGCAATGGAGGGCGTTTTGCCTCCTGTTCCTGCTATTTCTGCAAATCCTTTCCACAGACACACAGTGGTATTTATTTTAGTAGCCAACCTTATTCTGGATCCACTAAATCCTGCATGTTTTAAAAACTGATGTCTCAATATATTGATGCTTAGATGACAGATGATGCCACAGATGTGAAACTACTGAAGATGTAAATAAAGACTTCATAAATAAATAAATAAAAACTTCAAAGCAGCGTCCCAACCTCTGATGACGAACATATGGCACAACTTGCAATGCAAAACACACACAGACACAATTACAGCTCCCCTGATGCAGTGCTTATCTCCACACTCTTCTGTGACAGGGTGTGTTTTGGAATGGGGGAGCGAAGGAAATGAGGAGGAGGGAACACAAACTGCAGGAGAGACAGCGGGGAAACAAACCTGCTTGGCCTCCTCCAAAGACATCTGCAGCCTGCTTATTTCCTTCTCGTACTGTTCCCTCATCTTGTCCACCTCCTGATCGTGAGCAGCCACTTCCTCCTTCAAAGCTCCTTTCAGTGCTGTAAGCTCCCTCTCTCGCCTCCTCAGCACCTCCTCCTGCTCCTCCTTGGCCAGGAGAAGTTCCTGCATCTCGAGCTTCAGCTGCATCATTTCCTGTAGAAAATGTACAGTTTGGTGACGTTTTAAGATTTCAGAATTTGCAGAACTTAGACCTGCAAAGTTTGGCTGAGACTCTTCAGTTTGCTCAACTTACACATACTTTTCTCACCACAACAACACTGATTTAACCGTTAAAAGATCAAACATTTTCATTTCTATGCTTATTTGTTGATTGAGTTTATTCTGTAGCGTCTCCAGAGTCAAATCTTTCAGATTAGACCTTCACCACATGGAATTGTGATGGTTTATCAGAAAGGTTTTAAGCAAACTAAAATGCATTTCATGTTATTTCAGTTTTTGAGGAGATGCATTTTATTGTGTGGAACATGAGGCAGAACAGAAATATTTTCATCTTTCATCAAGGTTTTAGTGAGCACAGCTTGTTCCACGAGCTTAAAGCAAAAAGATAGTGACTTTATCTTCTTCTCGAACAATGAACACTGCATTACCGCCATAAGGATGTCTTTCTCTCCATCAGCGCCTGACTTCTTGGCCAAGTCGAGCTCGTCGTGCATCTCTGACAGCTGATCCTGCAGGTCTCTGATCTCCGTCTGGTATTGCTCCCTCTCCATCTTCACCTGGAACAGCCTGACAAACCACACAAAACATGTCACCACACAGTACAGGCACTCTACGTGCTGTAGATTTGCACATGCACCCCGGCACACCTGCTGCTTAATTCGCACATATAAATGGCAGCACCTGTGCTGGGTCTGAATGCTGGGGGCATGGAGCAGAGAGGTTAAAAGGAATACCAGAACGATGGCAAACCAATAATGTCTTAACTACCTCGACATTATAACACCGAGGGGGAGGGTGATAAGTGATGCGAGGCACCTCAAACAAATCACCACACAGTCCTGCAGACTGAAGCAGAGCATCTATCTTGCCGTAAGAATAGACAAAGATGGGAGCGAGTGGTAGCTGACCATTTTACTGGTAGGTCCCTGGTTTGATTCCAGTCTGGGACCTGTCTGTCCCCTTTGTTTTACTGTTTAGAAAAATTGGGGTGCTTTTCTATTCTGAAAATAAAAATGGATGGATGAAACTCAGGATGACACTACAGTTCACTTAAATAAGTGAAAGATCCTGGATCCAATTTACAAAAACATACCACTACACTTGACAATAAAAAAGGTCCAACATAGAAGTAGGAAGGAATAAGTAATAAGTAAATAATAAAAGTGGAGCTTCAAATACAGCAAGCTTTGGATCATGGCATTACTGTGGATATCAGACTCATATCAGTCAAATAACAATTAATATTAGTTAATAGTTGTATAATATGTAAAAGCGCTGGAATAGAGCTAGACAGTTTGTGCGGTCAGGATGAACAGTAAATCAGTCACCAAGCACACATTAATATGAAAGATAAACATAACAAACCAGACACAATGTGATGTGTAATACCCCCAGAGGAACTGACATGGTGACCACTTCAGTAACTATCAACAGTCTGAGTGGTTTCATCAACAGAGATCAAACAATGGTTTCAGCAGGACGGGGCTGATGGACAAAATATCCAGCCAATTATTATTATTCATGATTAAACGACTTGTGGAAGGTGTTAACACGAACAATGTGCTCTCTGATACACTGCTGGTTAATTTCACCTGCCAGCAAGGAGCTTGTAGTGCAGTGACATGAGCAAGATCACTCAACAGCTTCCTAACAGAAACTGCCAGTTGTGTTGAAGTTACCAGAAAAGAGTGATGAATTTGGGTGTCACCTTAAAGTCACCCATTTTTAACACAAGTGAAAAAAAAACTGGCATTGACAATTGTATTGCAGTCGACACAACATTCAGGAAAAGCTATGTTCTTATATCAATCTACACTGATCATGTAATTCTCCAGTACTGTCACCCTGCACTTACTCCTCGACTGTGGTCTGGAGCTCATTCTCTGTTTTGGCCAGTCTTTCCTTAAGATGTTTGCACTCTTCTGCAATCCTCTCCAGCTCCTGCTGCAGCTCCTTCAAACCTGCTGCTGTCCTCCTGTCAGCCTGATTCTTCTGATGGTGAGACACACATATTCATGGTGAGATTTCAATATAGAGACACCCTTCTTCTGCCCCAGGCCTTTGGCATTTGTAGTGAATTGAACATTAAAAGAAAGATGTGGTCATTATCAGTGTTTCTTGTTTGAAGGATCCGTTCTGAATATTGCATAGGAAAAGTAGCATGTGAGATGTAAATGTTGTCTGCATTCCTGACAGTTGCACCCGGGTTTAGTTATTTAACTTTAAAGCAAACAGTTTTGAATTCCTTCTTACTTTATAAGACCACTCACACATTATGAATTCCAGGTTTTCATGAGACCAGCCTGTTTATTTCTATTTTTCTGTCTATGAAAACGCCTTTGTGTTAAGCTTAGCGAATTTTACATCCAACCAGTAGTCCCAGAATTTCTCTTTAAATTCAACAAGTTGAACAGTAATCCCTTAAACCCTTGATTAAAGGATATTCTCAAACAACAACAAGTTTAGCAATAAAGTAACATGCCAAGATAAACCGGCTGGTGTCAAAGGCACAGTAGCAGTCAGACTGCTGTTACCTCAAGTTGTTTCTTCAGTTCGGTCTTTTCTTTCTCCAGTTCCGCATTCTGCTCCTGCAGAGCTTTGGCCTGAGCAGAAAAGTCCAGGGACTGACAGATGAAGATAGATGTTTTAGTGTAGGTTACCTTTTACAGGCATTTGGAGGGTTAATATTCAATAGCTGATGCTGCTTGTAATGCAAAGTAAATAGCCAACAGGGTGTTAGAGCTTCAGAGCCTGAAGTAATATGCACACTACTTGAAAAGGCTCCTTAAAATGGTTTTCAGATCCGTTTTCTTCAGTGGTTTCACTCAAGGATGTAAATCAAGTCACTTCATAACTCTCACTAATTTACTAGTAAACAGCTAAAGCATGAAGGTGGAACTGCACCATTACACCCCAGAATATATTAATTTTATTTATAAAAACATGCAATGATGTCCTTTTGATGTAGTTAGCATTTCACAGATAGACAAGAGAGAGGACATTTTATTTCACTGTTTGCGATTTTTAAACAATGTCTTACTTTGGTGTCCCCTTGTGAACTCGCTGTGGCCCGAGACTTCAACGTCTGTATCTTCTCGAAGACAAGGTTGACTTTCCTCTTTGTTGTTTCATCATTGTCATTGCTACTGCACACACACACACACACACACACACACACACACACACACACACACACACACACACACACACACACACACACACACACACACACACACACACACACACACACACACACACACACACACAAAGTTGGGTTTTTTTCAACACACTCTGGTTATTAAAAGGTAAGAAGAAACAACTTTTCTCAGTGTTTAGGACATCAAGAGTTAATATCAGACTGTTCTGTGAACAGAGTAATTCACTGCCAGCTTAGAAAGGGTCAAGAAGGATCATGCTGCTTTGATGTGTCACCTCGCAGCACAAACAGCTTCATTACACCCGTCTAATAAACTACAAGGCGCATAAGCGGAATAATCAAACATATGGGTAGTATAATGGGATTGCTGCACAGTCTCATTTCATAAGCTTGTTAATTAGTATGAACCAGAGCTAAAAATATTGCAGCAACAACATATCACAACTTTGAACGCTTTCAAATGGAAACATTATGAAAACGGAGATCGAGATTTTCACCTAATGTGACATTGTCAAAACAACGGTGTAAACTAATAACAGTATTGCCCTGGCCAGTAAAAACCCTAATTTTCTTAAACACCAACTTCTCCAGCAGCTTTGTCTTGAACACAGAGCATTTCTGAGTTATCTCAAGGCGTATGAAAGCCCGAAGATGGGAGGATTCTCTCAGCCAACAGAGCAATATTTTAATCCTCCAGTTAAAGTGAAAACACCAGAATCCACAAAAATGGAGTCACAACACTTTGACATGACAGCAGTGATGCATTATAAGGCTGACACAGAGAGCAAAACTCCCCCACAAATCTCTCTTCTCCTCATCCAGATGATTTTCATTAAACCTTTATAACCCCTGTTGGTGGATGTTTGTCTTCTGGGTCTTGGGAATGTAGCTCAGTTTCAGCTCCAGCACTTCCATCTGTGTTTCCTTTCCTTTGTCCTGTGACTCCTGACCTGTGGCCCGACACACCCTAGCAGTTTCCTGTTCTCTTTCTACGTTATCACAATCTGCAGAAGACTGCAGAAACCTGAAAACCGTTTCTCACTGCAAAAATCACACCCAAATACATTATAAGTACAGAACAGTTTAACTGGAATTTGTTTTTGAATCCAAAACAATTCTCAACAGCCTCTTGCTACCTTAATTAAAAGACTGTAAACCTCATCATATTTGGCTCCTTTAAAATCTAAACCGCAGTTTAACCTTTTAACCCGACATGCCTTTCCCTGATAGGCAGTAAGTGTCTGATTACAGGGGCGAACAGAACATCTTCCCCTCATTTCACGCTGCAGCAAGGACAGAGCACAGAGAGAGAAAGTGGGATTCTGCATGAAAACAAACTCCAGACAGCTGGATCACTCACAGCCTGGACGGGAGGGTAAGAATGAGCACATTCCTTCACTTTTATCACAAACAGTCCAACTCTGATAAAAAACCATTTATGTGCTCCCACAGAACAGTCTCTCCCTTTATGATGCATCACCTTATGGTGCAACATGTTGGAACTGGGCTAGAGTGAACAATGTGCGCAGACCATAACATTTTCACAACAGTTTCTCACATTTATTGTATTGATGAGAAAATAAAGCTTAAATATAGATTGATAAGAACAGTGAAGTCAAGATAACTCACCCGTCCTTCAGGTAACTGAACAGAATTTGTTTTGCAGTCTCTTCATTTGTTTGTTGTGAAAGCTCCTGCTGACCTTTCAGAAGATCAGGTGTCGCCTGGAAATGACAGGATATTGGAGGGAGATCTTTATAAAATAAGAAAGATCTTAACAAAAGCAAAATTAAGCGTTCTTCTCTGACAGATCCCCATTTTATTAAGGTTGAACATACGTTCGTCTGTTGGACAATATACTAATAATAAGTAATTAAAATAAGACAAAAAGACATAACGAGATTCAATTATAGTGCTGCAGCATGTCTCTGGCCTCTTACCTGAACATCTGTCTCTGTACTGGGCTTTTTGTCTGCAGCTGAAGAAGATAGTGACGTTGACAGTGTTGTCGTCGAAACCTTTCCGGCTGAAGAGACACCGTCCTCGCTCTCTTTACTCTTGAATGGTAGTGAAGTGGAGTGAGTCTGTGGTTTTTTGTAACCTTGTATGAAGCCCACACCTTTAGAGATGGTGCTCTGAGGGGAGCCGGGCGCGCTAGTGGCACGAGACGAAGCTCTGGAGTCAACTTTACCATCTACAGCTGTGATCCAGGAGTCCTGACTGCCGGCTGTTTTCTGCAACCGTAGCTGCGATGGCCGCAGGACATGCTCCATCGATGTGCCTTGCTGGCGGCTAAACTCTTCCGCGTAACCATCTCGAGGGCCGAAGGCACTATCCACGCTGCGTGACCGCTTCCTGTCCTCTGGGTTTATCCTGTTCCTGCGCCCTGCCCTGCCCCTGCGCTGGTGGCTGCCAACTTGACCATCAAACTTTTCAATGAGCTCATCGACACCAGGAATGGAGCCTGTATCAATGTCTCTGCCTGAACCGGGGAGGAAAGGGATGTAGCGACGGTTCTCGTGGCGGTTGATGGTGTCTGCATAAAGGGCATCCATTTGTTCATCTACCGTCTTCGAGGTGGAAGATGAGGAGGAATGGCGTGAGCGGGAAGAGGACTGAAGGACTGGCCCACTGGAGTCAGTTCTGCGTAGCGGAAGGACATCAGGCTCACGGCGGGAGCGCTCCAGGCTGGAGTTTGTGCTGCTCATGGCAGTGGGAGATATGCATGCCGTCTTAGTGTGCTCACTGGCGGGACTGGACACAGTTGAGGGCTGAGGCTGGGCTGGAGGCACTGGTTGGTGCTGGGTTTTGGAGACTGGCTTAGACTGAGGTTGATTCTGGTTGGTGAAACAAGCTTTGGACTGCGGTTCTGCCACTTGTGACTGTGTCCTTGTCTGAGGCTGAGGGAGCTTGGATGGATGCAAAGACTTCGGCTTGGACAGAGCAGTTTCACTCAGGCTCTGGGATGGAAGTTGCCTTTTCTCTTGCTGGGCAGGACCCCTACTCTGGTCCCAGCTTGATGACTTGGCGTGGGGTGTTTCAAGCACAGCAGATTTAGAGTAGAAACCTCGCTGCTGGTTCCCAGTCCCAGCCGGAGGCAGAGACCTTGATGGCAGGCTGCGGGAACCATCAAAGTTCAGTGAGTTGGTGTCCGGATCATATGGCTGCAGTATCTCAGGGTGCTTCTGAAAGTTCAGAAGGGAGGATGATTTCTTCCCTTGTGAATCTGCGACGCCATTTTGAGAACCAGTGTATTGCATCATCTTCTGAGACCTGTACTCCATGAAAGGGCTGTTGGATCCAGCCTCCTTCCCTCCCTTGAAATCATACTCATTGTAGTTCTCAATGAAAGAACCCTCTGTGTCGATGTACCCATTACTGCTAGGGTCAGTATAGGATTGCGGACCCCTTTCCTGGTTGTTGAGAACCACGTAGGGGTGTCCATCTATCCCCTGGACACGGATGCTGAGACCGTATGTACCAGCTCCATTACTGTGGGGCCTGGATGGGCGGGACGGCTGAGTGTGGCCCTGCTGTGGTCCGCTGTTAGGAATGCCAGTCACTCTGTACGACTCCATCAGGAATGCAGAAGGAAAATAAATCCCTCTCCCTGGATCAGGTGGCCCACCTCTGCAACCAAAGGTTCAAACAGGTGGTATTAGCCAGAGGTGAGACATAACATATTCCAGAATCAAACAAATGTCTCCCAGATTTACACTCAGCCTCTAGTGAAGCATTGACACCTTGAAGCCTTGCTGCATTTAATTATGTTTGCTTCATTTTCTTTTCTTGTAACAGTGCTTTGTTTTCTCTCCAAAGACATTTTTTTTGTCAAACTGCTCAATATATGTGCTCCTGCCGAGTGAAGAATGAGACAATATGCTATGCACCCTGTGTGATAACATCTCAGACACATAATATCTCTGAAAGTATGAGTCAACATTGGCCACATCCTTTTAACAGCAAAAATGACCAGGTACTGTTTCGAGAGCCCTTACAGTTGTGTGACTAACAGGCATGGGACAACAAAATGACTGTTTACTGAGCATGACAAGAATATAGGTAAAACAGGTTGAGAGAAAGGGATTGAAAGATTACACTCCAACATGAGTCAGACCTGAGAAAAATATGAGAGCTCAATCTTCTCCGCACAACTGTGAAGGGTGTGAGGTTTGGACTTAACGTATGGTGTGTATATTTGTGTGTGTGCTTACACAGTGTACTTGCTCCGTGTAAATGACATTATAATTTGCAGCCTACGCTCATGGGAAGCGCAACAAAATCTTACTGGGCGAAGTTTTGTCACATTTATAATAATAGAGGGGTTGTCAAAGTTGACAGATTTGCAGCGCGGTTGTGAGGACACAGCTGGCAATAAATATCAAATTGTTTACAAATATTAAAGTAAGCTGCTAAATGTTCCTCAGACACATTTATGCCTGGGAAGCCAGCAAAGACAAACCCATCAGCAGCCACCATGTGTTTCACTGGACAAAGGGCTTTTAACAGGTTCCTGTTTGCCTTGCTGATAGTGTCCCATTCTATCTTATGTTACAATACAAAGACGCACCGTGATGGACCTGGAGGAAGGACACTGATAAGAATGACAACAAAGGCAGGAGCAGGATACAACACATTAGCATCAAATAAGTAAAGCTCATTCATGGACAAGCCTATTTAGAAAAATGTAGGACCATGTAGGGTTGGGAGAAGAGCTGGGACCAATCTGATCCATTGTCTGAAGCAATTCAGTTCTAGAAAAATAGAATCAATTGTTGACACTCATCCCCAGGTTGTCAGACAGTGACACTTTGGGTTGGCGTCCAACCAGAGTGCCAAACACAAGCGTCAGTATTTGAACAACAGTGGATGAGACACAACAATCATTTATCCTTCTACAGAAAGTTACATGTTGTTGCTTTAACCTACAATTCAAATAATCGCTTTTGAGTACATTTAAAGTTTTGCTCTTTTAATAAGAAATGCTGTGTGGTGTATTACAACCTCGTGTAAACTATGTTTGTCTGGTTGCATGTGGCTACTGTGAACAAAGCTACAACCCACAAATCGACAAGCATGATAGCTTTATGCCAAATTAGATGTTTAATTTTTTTCCCATAAATATGATAAAATATACTGATTTGTCAGGGATTCAAGTTTGCCAAAAAATAGACATTTCTGCCGGATTATTTTATCTGTAAGAGTCTGATATCGATAAGACAAGCAATTTTCCCTAAAAATATACTATATTAGGGTATATCACAATATAAAATTGCATGTAACCTGATAGAAGAAGTTAGGGTTTCACCAAGGAAATTGGTTAACCAAGGTGGTAAGCCACTCAAGCCCTGCACCTTGTTAGATAGCATTAGCTGCATGAAATAAAGCCTGCCCTCTTCTAACATTTTATCACATTAAGCGTATGAATCAAATTTTTAACACTGGTTTTCTAGGCTACATTACAATAAACTGATGTGATGTTGTGTACTTGCCACTTTTCTACTTGGTCTAATACTTGCCTTCAGCCGCTTAGTCATTATATCCACATTGCTGATGGTTATTTTGCAAAAACCTTATTGGGTTAGTGTTTTGTGAAAGTTCTAATAATGTATATTGTGTATTACAATATAGCCTAAAAATAATAATAACATTTTGCGATGGTCATTTTATACATGTCACTACTAACACCACATGAGAATATTTCACCTCAGCTTAGTTTTGACAAGTCAGTGAGTACGGTGAATGATAAGTTGATCCTTGTGCTCCAATTAGTATGAATCAGTCAGCCTCACACCAGTTAGTCTGCACAGGAGGGAAGAAGAGGGCCTCTGTAAACTATCCTGTCCAGCAGGAAGAGTGCTGTCGAGGACAGATTAAAACTAAAGACGACACAATAGACTCTTTCATCCATAATGTCACATGTATCCAAAACACAAGAGCTCCAACAAGTGTGCAACTTTTCTCCTCCTATTGTATTTAACCCTGCAAGAGGAGGAAACCCTCACTGTGTCCTTCATAGAGGCAGTGCTGCCTTCACTGACCCACTGAGGTCAGCAGGCAGCACAGGTTGGACGTCAAGGCCCTCGCTTTGATGTGTGAGGTTCAGACTCTGCAAAGGTTAAACGAAGCAGATTTTTATCTGCCCATGTGAACTGATTAGTTTACTGTGTCACATAGAGTCCCGACACTGTGTCTACAGCTGCAGTGAGTCACAGGAGAAAACAAACCAGGTAAAATGAACCGTGAGTGGGTGAATGTTAAAGCTGAGGATTTACACTGTGGGAAAATATCATTAAGTTACGTAACGTGAATGGGAGTTCACTAATCTGAGGAGTCAGGTAAATCCAACATTGAGCGTCCAGCAGCAAACTATAAACACAATAAAATCATAGCACTGATGTGTAAATAACAAATAACAGACGAGGAGTGAAATGTTAAAGAAGCTAGCTCAACTGTTAGTTAGCCAACAGAAGAAGAAACAGCTTGAGTTGACGCAGTTTACATCGCTGCTGTTGCTGTTGAGCGCAACAGGTGGCATGAAACACAGCAGCAGCCTGAGGTTTCATTACAGTGAAACTTCACAAAGCTTCACATCTCTCTCAACTCCATGCGTCACGTCATTAAATGGACTTGAGAGCAAGTTAAAACCTATTTTATTGGGAAAAACGCTCAGTTATCTGCCTGTTGTTGAGTTAAACGGCTGTTAACGCTCCCAGCATCCACAATGAACAGTTAGCTAACGTTAGTTTACTCACCAACGTCGTGTCTCGCTCCGGATCACTTATCGCAGATTGTAAAAAGTTTGTTTGAAAGGGTTTAAAAAACGAGATAAACGGTGGAGCAAAGTGCCCACGCCACCACTCGCTAACTTATTTAGTGCTGTGCTGTTTTCTCTGAGACAGGGAGAGAGTTTCAAAACTACGTCCGACCCTCCGGGCCGCTCCGCCTCCTGAAACAAGCGCACAAACCCGCCCACCCGTGCAGACCCAGGCCGCTGGTCCAGGAACAGATTCACAGCAGGAATCCGCCCTGAAGCCTCGGCCGGACTTCTCCAGCGTGCGGCCTGGTTCGGTTCGGGTCGGTTCGGCTCGGCTCGGCTCGGTTCAGCTCAGCAGAGTTTTAAAAGGCTCTGAAATCAGCAGGGAATAAGTTTAAAGGTGGGACCCAGTCCGTGAATAAGACAGACATATTATCTCGTCATGAAACAAATACCCTTTATTTTAAACTGAACAAAGTAGATGTTAAGAGAGAGCAATACATCCTTGCTGCTTGTGTTTAGAAGCTGGGCCAACTTAAAAAAAGAGAGAGAGAGAGAGAGAGAGAGAGAGAGAGAGAGAGAGAAAAAAAAGAAAAAACCTGATCTCACATAAAAAATGATCGGGTTCATGAGTTTTGTGGTGTGAGTCACCACTATGTGAAAAAACAACAGTTAATGGGTGGACCCAGTAGATAGTAATCCGAATACATCTTCTGGAGAAGTAGACAAAAGGAGTCAAAAACACCCTAATTAAATATATTCCATAAATATTAGGATATTAAAACAGCAAGTTACACACTCTGGCTTCACAAATGGATTCTAGTTTCCTCTACTAACTAACTAACTTTATGTATGATTTAATGTCCACATGTATAGGCCTCAAACTCGATGTTTAAAGTTTAATTATATGCACACCTCATAGACGCAATTTACAGCTGCATGTCTTTAAAAACCGAGAGCGTCATCTAGTGGATAGTAAGCTGACCTGAACACAGTTAGTTAATGAGATCCTGTACTGATGTGAGTTACATGTATGTATGTGTGTAACTCACTGAGACTGGGTGCAGTGAACGCATCACACAAGGAGCCTCCTGTGTGGGGCACGCGCGTGTTGGGAGTCAAGGTGGCCCTACAAAGTAAAAGCATAGCATGAGGCAAGAATTATGCTGAGTAAGGATGAAGACATGATGAAAAATGCTGCAGGGAAAAAATATTATTTTAGGGGTAAAGTGTCTTTGGTGGGCATGTACTCTAAGAGGAAGTGCAGGACTAAGCAAACACCACTGAGCAGTGATGAATAATATCTGTGATGGCTTAAAGTAGCAGGACAAAGATTACAATCAGTTTCAGTGCACTGAGGGATCAACTGTACTTATATGTGAACAATACTGTATATACATATCTTCACAAACATTCAGTCAAGAGCCATACTGTTCCACTATATTGTGTATATTAACTATTTTATGAAATTAACACTAAAAAACAAATTAATATTGATAATAATCAGATTCTTCTGCCAGTATCAGATGCTGCAGTTTGCGGTATTGTATATTAATTTTGCTTTTTAGAGTTTAAAGGTTTAAAAAAGGAAATTAAGTCCTTTTGTGTCGAGCTACATCTTTTTCATATTTTTTCACCTGTCACCCTCTGGTCCCAAAGCCAAGCCCCTATACAGACTGAGCCACTGAATATTATTAAAACGCGAATAATACTATTTCTATTCATCCTGTTTTCTTGTGAAGTAAAAATCCTCTTTAAAGAGAGCTTTGGAAGATAACTATTAAGTATTTTTCACAATCTGAGTGCAGAATCCTACTACCACTTTGCATCGTAACAGTACAATACATTACAGTAGGTGCGTGTTACCTGCCCTTAACTCTGTTTGGTTTCAGTTTTGGCTCTCTAAGGGAAACGTTTGGGCACCCCAGGTACTACTGATGCATTTACATATAAGCAACATTTAATATTGTAGCTGGTTGAGATGGAACACATTTAACTACTTGTGAAGTTACTTTCTTTAAAAATTCCTTGACAATGACAAAAAAAATTGCTCCCTGATTTACCCTGAGATTTTGAACAAATAACACACTCAGTTGTTTTTATGAATCTTTGCACTGCAGCACAAACTACAGTAAACTGGAGGCCCTGCTGCCCCTTGTCTTTGTAGTGGCCCACTGTTTATATTTGTGTCCGCAGAGCGACGCCGCAGCCTTTAATCTGAGCTCTGTGCCACTGTGTTGTGTTACAGCAGCACAATGCGAGCTCTGTTCTCCTCTGAGGTGCCACAGCTGGGACCTCTGGGCATGCTCAGTGCACCGCTCAGTCTTTTCCTGATCAGAAGAAGGACTGCGGCCTTTCCCAGCTGACACGCACAAGAGTTGTCATCGACACACAATTTTAGCTCATTTGATTTCCTCTTTTCCATTCTTGATTTTTAAAAAGGAGAAAAACATGGAAAAGATTATGTTAATTTAACCAATGTGTCAGCCAAAGCCACCACCGAAGATCATGTGGTGGAGAACTGACTGTATTTCCAATCCTGGTCTGTTAAATTGTTTGGGTTTGCGATGATTCTGCATTAGCAAGTCCGATTCTGACAGAAATGAGGCAGCTTATGAAAAATTGGTTTCGTCCCTTGTGGACTAGTGTGAAGTCAACAACTTAGAGGTTTGATGTTACTGTTTCTCCTAAAACAAGTGTCTCTGATATTCTGTGTTTCTAATGTACTCTTTTGCACATGCAAGCAAAGACAAAATGTCTGCCTTTTGAACACAAAAGATAGACGATATTTTCAATTCTATTCTATTCTAAACAAAGACAGTAGCGGTCACAATGGTCATAAAAAGTCAGGAAATCCGACAGGCGGAGAACTACAAACTCCTGGGTGGAGCAGTATTCTCTAAAGTGGGAGGTCAACAATAGTGCTGAAGAAAGCTCAGCAAAGATTTCACTTTTTAAGACAACAAAGTTTTGATATCACAGGAAGGTGTTGGGTAATTGTATTGTGCTTGCATCAAGAGCATCCGTTCAGCAAGAGCCACTTGACTCCTAAATGACCAATATGCTGTTATAATTTTTTTCCTTGAGATGCTGTAATTGTAACATGGAATAATTTATTTTTAACCTTTTTATTCAGCTTATACTTCATTTAGGCTCATTTAGGCCCATTACACTTTCTGTTGAAATTGCCACAGTAATCTAAGTATGTGTGTATGTAAGTCTGTTTTAAAAGGCGCTATGTAAATAAATGTATTGTTAGTAAAAATATTATATACACAGAAATGTCAAAGGCCCCTCAATCCTCACATTGAGGCAAGAGACCCAGACTGTGCTGTTCAAACCACACCAGAACATAAGTATTTATTTGAAACAAACCCTCACTGCCACTGACACTGTGCAGCTGTAACATGAAGGAAATATAAACAACAACAAAAGGTAACATTTTATTTTCAGGAGCCCACAATTCTATATTTTCAGAAGCCTTCCAAAAAAGATGTTGTAGAAATCACAGGGAGGAAAGGATCGTATTTGAAAGAAAAGCTCATTTTTTGTGCAGCATGAATCCTGAGAGGCGGATGATCTTACTGTTCGGAGCAGGAGGAGCAGCAGGCTCTTTGGTCGAGCTTCAAGGATGAGAGCCAAGGACTTTCTGTCAGCTGGCCCGGCAGCCATGACAGGAAGTCAGCCTTCAGACATGGTGGTCCCACTCCAACAGAAAACATGCACACCCACCCGCCACCATCAGCACCATCAGCAGCCAAACGCTCTCACATGTTCTGCTTTCCCTGCGGAGAATATTCAAAGATGACAGTCGTGATTTACACTGCAACACTGATCTCACCGCAGGCAGAACAGCAGTCAGCAGTTTTCAACCCGGGTGTCACCTCCGTCAAAAAACTGAACCGGGATCAGGCCTCTCGGGACGTGATGAGAGCTCATCATGCTCCATCTGCACCACGATAATTCTGTGCAGATGTACAGATTTAAAGCACAACAGTCCTCCAGGTTAAGAGGAGCATTCTCACAACACTTTGGGGATTCATTAACTTCAGTCACGGAACAAGTAGCAGATTGAGAACTTCAGCCTACAGAGAGCTGCTCCAACCAAAAGTATTTATGAGACAATAGCTGCATCCCTTTCATTCCTGCTGAACTCTAGTTTCAGTTCATTTCTTTGCTTTTATTTGACTAAAGTTACTGGGAGCTTCCAATATGTTCACTTCATCTATATTTTTTGTATTTATTAATCTTTTAAGGTGCAACATGTCAGTACTTTTTAGTGTTTCTGGATGTCTTCCTACTTCAATTCATGTCTTTTAATGTAATTTTATGCCCCTGTAAAGCACTTTGAGTTGCCTTGTGTCTGAATTGTGCTTTACAAATAAATTTGCCTTCCCCTTCAACTGACGGGCTTCAACAGGCCAAGGTTAGTTAATTTTTTAATGTTGCCTACTAAAATTCTTACATATTGCACCTTTTAATACACTTTCATGTTGTCTATATTTGATCTGAGCTCATAATAATTTAAATGCATTGCAAAATAATTTGCTATGTATTTGCTATATGTGCTATTTTCCCTCATAAATGAACAATGACGCATCAACTTTTTTGTGTTTTTCATATATTTGTACCATAAATACTACATTCAGCTGTATGTTTAACTCTGAAAACCCCAATAAAAAGAGTTGCAAAAGTAACTAAAGAAGGAACTTCAATATGAATTAAATCAATATACTCAAAGATAAAATATATGTTCTATATATGAGTTTTATTTCTTTGTTCGTGGAGTGGCTTTTTTTACAGGATGTCTCTTTAGCATGTATTAAAGATGCAATATGCAAGAATTTTAGTTTAAAGATGATATACTGCCCCCTGTCTGTTTGGAGTTTGAGTAGTCGACAGGTGACCGATTCTTACATGTTGCCTCTTTAATCCCACATCAATCTAAATGCAAAAAAAAAAGCAGGAGCACAGCACATATACAGTACGCTGCTATCACACTTTATTAAAAATAGAAACATATATTCAGAGCACTTTTCATACAGACTACAATGGTCCACTGGTATTTTTTTTTATTTTCAAAAATGAGTTACATACTATAAAACACTCATTTGGCCTAAATCCACTGTAGAAATGTCTTCAAAACATAAAACAAAAAACAATGAGGACCTCTACATGTTTCTGAGCTCAACTTACGTCATCCTTCCTGTGATGTTTGTTTTTCATAAAATAAAACTTTATGGAGGGGAGAAAATGTAAATATGGTGAAGAAACAGAAACAAATGTGTTTGCTCGGTGAGTGAAATAAATGCACATACAATTGAGTTTAAAAAAAGATGGCACATTTATTGCAACATAAATGTTATATACATTGTGTTTTTCTGTTGAAAAAGACAGAAAATTCAAATTCCCGTTGCCGCAGTTTTTTTTCCTCTATTTTTTTGATGTGTATCCACATTACCTTTTCATTTGACACAAGAACAAATCGTTTACCAATCACCGATGAAGACTGAAGGATATGATGGAGGTCGCACTTTTAGGAATCTGGAGCTCGTACGAAGCGTTTTTTAAGTCCTAAACTACGAGCAACAATTCAGCTATAGTTCTTGAGATGCCATTGGTAAATTTCCTGTAATAATGGACAGGTTACTGTAAATAACCGTACATTTTACTATCTAATATAGTAAAATAAAGTAAGAAACTTTTTACTCAAAACTTTTGTTTTCAAAAATCTAGAAAGAGTAATATTTAGAATTCAAGAAATATTCTTACAGTATTATTGTATAAAAGACTAACTACAGTGAAAAATAAGCCAAATGTTTTTTTTTTTGTCCTTTTTGATTTTCTTTTTTCTCATATATTATACAAGGGAAAGCATCTGGGAATACAGCAAATAACTTGGCAAACAGAGGAGCAGAGAAATATAGGAAGAACAGGAAATTAAAATAAAAAATGAAGGAAGGAAGGAGAGCAGGAAGTGGCGTACATTATACCCTCAATCAAAGTCTGCCGACATGAATACAAGCTCATGAATACTGAAATGAACAGCAAGGCCACATTCAGTCAGAGAATACACAAAAAACTGTGTATGTTTTTTTTTCTTTCCCACTTAAACAAAGTTGTTGAATCATAAATCTTCAATGTAAACTCTTAGTGTGGCATCTTTTATTCTAATTTAAGTCCCTTTTTTATACAGAATAGTCATTCTGAATGTGGCAGCCTTGTTTAAGGTGTAGATAATGACAGAAGACAATATACAAAGAAATAAATGGAATATAAAGCAAGTCTTAAGACCAAAGACTTAATAAAAGGAGAAACGTAAAACATGCACACTGATAGGGAAAAACAAAATAAAGCCATGACCATTGTCTTGAAACATAAAAGAAAATCCTTTTAACCGTTTTTGTTCATTGTTGTGCTACAGTTCTATTATATTTGACAAAATCCATGAAATATCCAGTCTTACTTCTTGTACTGAGTCTATCACGGCTTGGATGATAAAAAATAAAAAAAATAACTTAAAGCTCCTCTCCGCTTGACATTGTAATGCTGGAAGCCTAAAGAAATGACTTGTTACAACACAAATAAGCGTAACTAAGATTTACTCAGAATAACTGCGTTTGAAATGTAATGTCTTCGGATATAAACAGAAAGAAAATCAAGCGTTGTGTTCATCAGGCCAGGAGAAAGCATGGTCGTCGTTTCTTTTGCTTTTACTTCATCAAGGGATCTCTGATTAGCTGGTGGCGTGAAAATGACAAAAAAAAGCCACCTCTGTGCCGATGCCAGGAGGCTAAACAAAGACAAGGATCTGCAAAAAATATGTTGCTGCTTTGCTAACGTTTAACACTATATGGCAAAGGAAACAGACAGGCAATGAAATCCCCTTTTCCTTTAGTTAAGACACTAAAATATGCAGGGAATGCTAAGGTTTGCAAATCGTTTTGCTCTCTGTATTTTCACTGCACACTACCGAGGAAAAAAAAAACTAAATGTGAGCTTTCAGTAAACCTAGAGTTTGCCATTCATCAGTCACATCTGTAGACATTATCGTTGATGCTAACGTAGTTGGGCTCTAATCTACAAAGAAACAAAAACATAGGTAGTTTTGGTTATACATGTGGCCAGTGGCAGAATTAATAAAAATATAAATATAAATAATATATCCTCTTTTTTTAAAACATGGGGCGCTTACGTCGTCTTTTCTAACAGCTAATGATAATTTTCCGTTGGGTATAAATATCACTCTAAACTGGCCAATAAATTAAAATTCTCAGTGCCAAAATATTTCACCCCTCAGCTCGAACTCGCCAAACCTTCGCCGGGGTGGAGAGCTCAGCTTTTAATGGCAAACTATAGATCAAGTGAAAAGCCGCATACTTCTCTTTGAATTTACTGAACCTTCCCTTTAGACATACACTTTATAGCTCATTACCATAATAAATAGAAAAAAAAAAAGAAACAGACAAACAAAAACAATTGCTGTTACAATGCATTCGTCAATTCAGTTTAGGCACAAGGCAACTTCCACATACGGTTGGAGGAGATTGCGAAGTCTCTGATTGTTCAGAAGCAACACACTTCTTGCAGACAGCGATATGTGCTGAAGATTCTTTTTTCTTTGTGGGGGGAGAAATTTTGCAGATGGAAACCGGTCACAGGGAGCTGGACGCGTGGCTCTTCTTCAATCTTAGGATTGGATTGTGTTAGTCTCGTAGTTTCGCTTCAAGTGGTCTGTCTCCTCCAATTGGAGTCACAAACTGCGAGTCCTGTCTGTCACTGCTGGGAAGCAAGGTCACCGACTCAAACGGGGCAGAAATGATTGGGATCTCTTTGATCTGGGAAGAGAAAGGGGGTAACACACTGATCAGAGGTGTAGATCAATAAAGGCACAAAACAAAGTCTATTTATGCTTTTATATTTTAGGTTAAAGATTTTAACAGATGGTTGATTGAAAGTGCTACTGTTTCACATATTCCAGTCCAGTGAGTAGAGTCAGTAGAGTCATCAGTCAATAAATATGAACTGATCAGCAACTATTTTTCATCATTTATCATCGTCATTTATCATCATTTATCAATTTGGCTTTTAGTTTGGGGAAACTCTAGTATATCCCTGTTATTATTGTATTGTATTATGATCCACACATTTTGTTGTTCACTTGTTTGTCTGTTTTTCTTTAATTTGTTGTTGTTACTTTTGTTGCTTTGTTAAACCAATTGTTAATTGCTATGATGCAACAACGCCAAACAACGTGTAGCTTTACTTTATCAATGTGCCGCATTTTTGGTTTGTATCACTGTAATAAATGTGATATCTTTGGACTTTGGACGAACAAACAATTTGAAGATGACAACTTAGAAGTTTCACCATTTTTGAGACCAGGTAAAAAATACAAAACAATCCCAAAATGTAACGTAGACATAATTAGAATTACTACAAATAACTGATCCTATTGCAGAGCTGTGGTGCTGAGAATATTGTTTGCGGTATATCATGAAGCCACAGTGCACCTATGAGCTATCTTATATCAAATGTTATAACTTCATTCAGAAAGCCATTACATAAAAAAGGAGATACTGACTTCACTGAGATCCTAAAGTAATCAATTAATCAATTATTTTAGTCAACATTTGTCAGATGAATCAATAATCATCAAAAATGATGGTGGGAGCAGAAAGTGGAGGTGAGAGTACCTGTCTGCTGCTCAGAGGTGGCCCATGGGGTTGGATGTGTCAGTCAGGCCTGGATGGACCCCTGTGTGGGCCTGCTGGCCGTCACCGGAGCCGCCAGACACCTTTTCCTCCTCCCTTCTCTTAAGACAGGCTGCTTTGGGGTTCAGATTCCGCTCTGCAGGTTCAGAGAGACAGACAGAGATTTATTTGACTAAAATAGGGAGAGCATTTAATCTCCTATTTCCTATGAATCACACCAGATCATGAGCACAAACAATGATATGAAGATCCAGCATTGCAGGGAGTGAATGAAGCATTAAGAGACATATCTTATCTTGACTTCCACATCATCAGCAATCAGGAATGTCATCAGCTAGCATTTGACCACTGCTGACTTGAACAGCTTTTCAGCACTTCTCTACTGCTGCTGTGATATTTTGGTCGACTATCCGTATTTGGCAGCTCCCTATAATTCAGAGTGCAACGCTGTTTACCGCAGTACACTGTTTAATTAACAGTAAGCTCTCTGGATGCGATAGCAGAATAAATTTACCAACTTAAGACATTAAGCTGTAGATAGCAGTAGCATTAGGATGTAGCATTGACATTTGAGTTACTGCAACAATTAGCTGGACACTGACCTCTGACTTGCTGCTCCAGGTTAAGTATGACGGCCACAGCCTGATGGAGGATAAGCAGTTTAGTTTGGGGCTTCTCACTCTTCAGGTGCAGCTGGCACATGCGACCCAGCTCCTTGAAGGCCTCATTGATGTCTCGCACTCGTAGGCGCTCACGAGCATTGTTAGCCATCCTCCTCTCGCGCTCACGCTCTGCCTTCTGCTCCGGATTCAGGTCCTCGTCTTCAGTGATACTGTGGGAGAAAGAACTGTTTAGATGTTAAAGCACACAATAAAAAAAACAAAATCACTTTTGACTGAAAAAAAAATATACTTCTGTAGAATTTGTGCCTGTAAGACTGAGACCACGGCATCGAGACGATAGGAAAAGACATGAGAGTGAGAAAGATGGGGAAGACACGCATCAAAGGTCCATGGTCGGACCCAAAGGCCACCAGGGTGCTCAAGTCAAACAAAATTAAAACTAATTATCTTTGAAACAGTCACGGTTGCATGCAGGCATGGTTGATAATTAGCAACCAATCTATAATAATGTGAACTCATTACATTACAGGGCCAAGTGGCAAATTACTTTATTAAGCACTACAGTATTACAGGGTGTAAAAACATTGAGAACATTGATTGTGTCAACTTCATTAACCAAAATTGATGACATGCATTAATGTTGGTGACAGATAATCAATATAACAGAACACAGATGATTTACTTTTTGACCTGGGGCGAAATTTAATTCGGTTTCAACTGTTCACTTTTCTTTTAATTAATTAAAATTAATACCAAGAACCAGGAGGATCGTACCTGTTTGGATAAACTTGCTAGTATGTTTATGCTTTAATAAATGTGTTTAGAAGAATCACTCATAAAGTTCTGGGCTGGTTTAAAATATTATTTCGCGTAATTAATCATTTTATTTATTCTGAACATCAGGTAATCTCCAGATGATTTCACTATCGGTGTATCTACATGTCTTTACCTAGTGCGTGTGCCGCCTCTAGGGGTCCTCAGATTTTTGTCGCTCTCATCATCTGACCTTTCATCGTTGGAGACATTGTCTTGCATCTCGTCCTTCTCCTGTTTCTCCACCTTCAGCTCCAGGGTGGCAGGCAACTGGCCGGCCAGGACTGAACTAAGACCAGCTGCAAACATTGTAAATGTAAAAGTAAGACATGATACATAAACCGAGCCATGAACATCATGTTTTGGCAGCCATGTAATGAGTTAAAGTGCGGGTCCATCCTCGTTTTCCTCCAGTTTTTTTAAAGTGGACACTCCCATTCAGCCGTTAGACCAGTATTTACATTTTCAGATTTGAATACATAAAGAACACAACTGAGAAGCCACAGAATTAAAACAAATATTGGACCCGCACTTTTATAAGACTGAGGGGGAGTGCAACAGACCTCTGAATGCTTCCACTTGGTGGTTGAGTTCTGTGCTGGAAGTGGAGCCGGCGCTGGGCAGGCCTCCATGGCTGTTGTTCAGGCTGGCAGCATCGTCCGCGTGGGCACCACCCTGCTGCAACACAGACAGGAAGGACATGTCAAGAAGGGAAGTAGAAACTCTCTGGAGATGATGCATAATACAATACAGGGTCTAATAAGTCATTCAAGTGTGTCATTCCCAACACAGAGGGATGCGCTGGTGATTTGCTTCTCAGCAGTTTGTTGTAGAATGCATAAGCAAAGGGTGAAAAACCAAAAGTAAAACCACCTGTGTAACAACCCTCTCAACCAAAAAAAAAAAGATCTATTTACGATGCATTATGAAAACCTCTTTATTTGTTTGTGTCACATTGTGCTGCTCACTGTTGAGACATTCTCAGGCTCAGCTCGCTGTAACCACAACTAAGACCACGTCTGAAATGAGACAAATCCTTGTGTTCTGTTTTGAGAGATGTCAAGCTGGATCCGCTCCACAGTCTGACTATTTAGTCAACATTCATAACATAAAAATGGTCGGCTCCCACCGTCCCTCCTTCCTGAGGTTTACCACATGTTCTTGAGCTCTCTGATTCACCCTCTGAGAGGCAGGGAGAGGTGGGGAGATCTTCACTGAGGGTGGAGGGTATTCCCCCCCTTTTCTTATGGAATGTGATCCCCAGTCACTGTTGGCCTCTGTTAACCCCGCCACCCCGCGACCCTCCCCTTCCTTGTTGCTACGCTAATCTTTGCTGTGCTCTCAACAGGTGTCCAAACAACTCTTTGTCTGGCGGAGGAGGAGGGAAGCCAGGGCTCTGGCAAGAAAAGAACGCTGCCATTTTCATGGCTGGGCCTGATTACCATACAGCTGAGGACCTCTATTTGGGTGAAGGCCGCGGGTTCAGACACACGTTTCCAACGATTCAGATTTCCTGGGTTGTTAAAAAGAAGTGATGAAAAGGGGTGGGAGGGGGTAGAGGGCGGGGTGTCAGCCGGAGTAAAAAGCCTGCGGCTGTGCTGTGCCGAGGCTGGTGAGCTCTGTCTGAGGGGACCTCTTCCCACACAGGAAGTGCTGTGTAAGTGCAGACACAGTATGTTCTATCTCACAGTCGCAGTCGGTCAACATCACTGCCACAACACAGCACTCTGTAACAAATACATCAAACTGAGCTCTTCTGACAACCACAAAAAAAACTCTTGTTAGGGGACAAAACGAAATCCAACAAATTCAACGTCAGAGTGAAAACGCACAGTGACAGAAAACACAGAGCTGAACAACAAAGTAGAAACTTTGTGTGTATATAAAATAGATTAATGTAGCAAAGACCTGGTCTGAGACCACAGACCAGAGAGGGACATAAAAAAGCATGAGGTTGGACCAAAATACAGAGCAGCTTTGATGACCATGCCAACAAAACACAATCAAAATCCTTTTGGATGAAAAATGTTTCCTCTAAGTTAATCGTAAAGATAAAATCAAAGCTCTTGTTTTTTTTGTTTTTTTTTAAACTAAATATAAGAAAATGTTAGTGTGTGTTTCATGTCAGCTGGATGCCAGCAGAATAATAAAAAAAAATGAATTTAAAACGAATTGATTGGTCAATAAATAAAATAAAAAGACATTCTCTGTTGCAAGTGAAGTTTGCTGATTTCCTTTGCCTAATGTGATAGTAAAAGGAATCTTTTGGGGTTTTCGAAAAAACCAAGCAACATGAAGAGATTAGTTTAGCTGCTATGAATTGTAAGGGGCATTTTTTGTTTTGTTTTTTTGTTTTGTAACAATATTCAACTGTTTAAGCAATTAATGTATTATGAAAATAACCATTACGGTAGTTGCATCAATAAAGAAAAAGTCGAAATAATGAATTATTTTGGTCATCTCAAAAATGCATTTCTCTACTTGTGGATCTAAAGAGAACAGTTATTCTAATGTCACTGAAGGATGTACATTCAGAAAACTAGGACTTTACTGTACTGAATGTGATTTTGTTTGGTGATCCTGAACTTTTTCTTCCATCATTTGCATCAGGTATATCTGTGGAACTCCTTGGAACTAATTCAGCATTGTTTTTTTGCTTTTTTCTGTGTGCGACCCAAATTATTTCCAAACACCTCTAGATTACAGTTAGACGAGTCACCTCAGTATCATTTCCGCTGCAGATGTTTTCAAATCTCTTGGCTCTGTAAAATGAAATAACTCAGAAGAAGGATGGGCAAACACATCATGATTTATACCATGACCTGCATTCCCTTTATGTCTCAAAAGGTTTACGCTTTAACTCTAAAAGGAGTGCAACACACAAACACATCCTACACCAAAGCACAACTTCACTCCACTACGTCTGTTTTTCTCGTTTCTCCTTCGCCCTTGTGTATACAGCCACTCTCAAGAGGAGGCTGAGCCTTAGGCCAGCCATGACACTTATGGAAAATATGTCAGGATAAATTCAAGTGTTCATGTGTGGAAAATGTCTAGTTTTTACTCATGGCAGCAGACTTGTTTGGAACAGGTGGCTGAACATTCTTGTATTGGAAAATAACATAGGAATGCACCAAAAAAAATGTTTTTGCTTTATGCAAAATCCTGAATACGTATAAATCTAAAAACTTGAAGTTCTCATACCATCGCTGCTGTCCGACTTGGAACCAGTGCAGAAGCAGGGAAGTTTGCTCCAATGGCTGCTATTGGCCCATTTTGTGCCTGTCCAAGCAGACTGTGTATGTCGCTAGGCAGACTGGCGGTGGAGCCCACTGCATGGTTCCTCAGAACAAGGATTGCATCATCCAGTCTGTCCAGACGATCCTCCATTCGAGACTGGGAGGACCAGAGGGATTGAAGAGTGGGGGGTTAGGGAGAGGGAGAAGAGAGGAAAAGAGGGACAGGGCAGCTTAGTATAAGCACATTAGAACAAAAAATGAAAACAATGATTGTGTAGTGAGGACTTGAAAAGGAACAAAAAAATAATGCACGATCAATTGAACCGTTTCAGCTTGAGTTTTAAAAGTCAACAAATTCCTTCATTTGTGGTCAATCTGAAGAATTGTCAGGTGTATAGCAGCCACTTGGAGTGCTTCAACAATTAGAATTTAAAAAATGTACCTAAGCTGATTACTGCAAGCTGGAACAGATAAAAAAATAAAATGTAACATGACAATAAGGTAATGCAGGCAATACGAATGAAACTGCAATCCACTGTGAGAAACGTGGACTGCAGAAACCAAAAATGATCAAAGATGTATGGAACACGTAATGAGTAAAAGGCTCCATCTGAAGAATACCTCGCAGACATCCTTTAAGAAAGACATGGCATCCTGGAGATGCTCATGTAACTGCTGATGAACTCTGTTTTTCTGGCAAAGTCAAATAAGAATAAGACAGGATTATAAAGAAAGATCAGTATCTGTAAATACTTGCAACACCCTGTGGATAGAGATTGTTTTTGTAAAGACACACAGACAAGAAGAGCAGGATTTAGAAGGAAGTGCACAGCTGCTGACCATTCACTTTGAAAGGATGAAAATGTTGGTTGTTTGCACATTTAAGAACTCCTTCTACAGTACTGCTCTTTTTTCCCATTTCTTTAGATTTGCAGGAGGTGTTACACAAAGTTCACATCATCCACATCATCTTTCATACGATGCACAAAAGTTTACCTATGTTGGTGGTTCCCAAGTCTAGTGTTTTGTTATAAATATAAATATAATTGCTGCTTTCTCTTTTGTCTGATATCACCCTTTAGTAATGCAATTATAAGCAGTACTGTGTATTGTTATATTCATTATACAGTTGTGCCTTTTGCTTTACCTACATGCAACCGGTCACTTTACAGAAATGTTTTGTGGATTATCGCGGCCTATTTTACAGGAATTAAAACAGACAAGTCTTGGCCTGAGAAATCATTCTGTCCATGGCTCACTGACCAAAGTCTCTTACAAGATTAGTCATTTTGACTCTAATCTAATTGTCAGCTCGCGTGTTTCCATAGTCGTTACTCATTGTTCTCCAGAACTACTGGGGTTTTCCCAAAATCACATGTATTTTCTGACTCAACTACCAGGGAACTGTGATCCAGGATTTTTATTTCAACACACTCCCAAATAAAACATGATAATATGTCATCCTCTGAACTCTTCTTCACCGTCTGCCAGTTGAATATCTTATTCATTAAAAAATAAGTGCGGAGTTCTTGGGCATAAAGAATTTTTACGGATCAATGTTTTCTGTTTAGATCAGGAAAATATGTTGTTTTATGGCTGCATACACCCAAAAGTCTTTGTTTTTTCCACCAGCTAGGAAACATTGTCTTACAAATAATGTTTACAGTTAATCAACAGGACCTCTTGCAACAAGCAATGATCAGGACATTCTTCATGTAACAGAAATTGAAAAAGAGGAAAGAAAGAAATCTATAGAAATTTCAAAATACTTTGATCTACACTCTGGTGTTTAACAAATTTAAATATTGTAAAGACACGCTGAATTCCCAGATTTCTTTAAGTAAGTTTAAAAGAATAAACCATAGTCAATCCATTGTCCAACCTGAAAGTTATGGGTCAGTGTAACTGTCACTTCAGTCTTGAAAAAAGAAGATCCTGCTCACTGCTCTCCTGAGGCTCAAACCAAAAATTCAATCAACCAACCAATGCCACAGTTAAAAGTCAAAGAAACAAGTTTTGACGACAGTCAAAGAAACAAGGTTTGACGACTGTAACAAGTACAATTTTATATATAAAAATATCAAACAAGATACTGTAGTGCCGAATTTCTGTTTTAAATCATCAATCAAATCCACATTACATTTATCAGCAGCTAATTTGAGGTTATCTGATATCATTCACTTTCATTGTTAGCTTCTCGCTTATCTTTGGCAGCCATGAAGAGACAAAACAATGCTGGAGGCAGAGTGGGAGGAAACATCTACGAGGTGATGTTCAATATCGCCCTCACATGCAGCTGGCTGGTTGAATGGAACTGCGTGACAAGACTGCAGCTGGAGTGACCATGTTCCAAACGTGGAGCAATTTTAAACAATACATTTTTTATTTATTTATTTTATTTCTTTATAAAGCCTATACAGATTTCAATCAATGTTTGGCATGCAAGACAGTAAGAAGATCACTGTGGCGAAACATCTGTGAGTTCATGACTTAGATATACAATAATACCAAGAGAAATGCTTAAAAAAACATGTTTAAATACATTTTTTTGTCCTCTATATGTTTGGGGGGTTTTATGATAATACCAAATCTAAATTTTAATTTAAATATAATACTGAATTTATATTTATCATGAAAAGCTGTTTGTACTTCAGTTATAATAAGTGCTCTATAATTCAATATTTTGACCTGCATGACACCATCATGATTGAAATGCATGACATATGCATCAGGTACTAGGCTGGGTGAAAGCTGATCTGAAACTCCGGTCGCATGGCAGCAAAGGAATCCTGAGAAGTGGTTCAGCAAGCAGCTGCCACCCCCACACCAGCCCCTTTACTAAAACCCACCCCCAAACTGCCATCCCCGTCCGGGCCCACGGAGTAGAGGACAGATGGCAAGCCCCAAGGGACAGGTATTGTTCAGTTTGGTTATTCCTCTACCCCCACCTTCAACAGCATATTATTTGTCAGACAAGAATCTCTCTGTTATGTTGGCTCAGTGCTTCTTGAGTAACTTATCTGAAGTGAGGCTGACAGGGAGCTTACCAGTGAGTGAAGGGAGTTCTCATAATTTGGAGAGGAGGGAGTCTGTCCACCAGCACGGGGCCACTGGTTGGTACCTGATGAGACAGAGAGAGATGTAGCGGAGGTCACCGATGATTCAGTTTCCTGAGTCCTGCTCCGCCGGGTACTCAAACATGAAGGCTAAGTGAAACACACAATAGCACGCAGTCATAACACACTGACATCCTGATTTTCTGGTTTCTTGTTGTTCCATTCGGGATATTTTTATCTTTTAGGGCTCAACTGCATCACTTCCTGATGGCTGGACTGCATCCGGACACATGAGCCATCAGAGGGTTTGTCTAAAGCCCACTTTTACCGTAAGATGTAGGCGGCTTCTGCACATTAATAATGATAAAGATGACTGGCTGAAATACAATATGATCACTGGCGAGTCCTCTTTCCTGGAGACTTTTAAGAGTCTAGAAACACATCAGAGTGTTAAAAAATGCAACAAACAGTGTTTTGGCGCATTGGCTTCATCAGAGGTTTTGATGAAGGAAATATGTGAAGCATCTGGGTTCAATCAAGTACATACTCTCTCTACATTTGCTGGTGTTGCAGAGTACTTTCTGACTGGTGAATACAGTTTATTTGATTGCATCTGGTACCTGGTTTCATTTATACTTATATGTCCAACAAAGAAGCATTTACTATGACATTTTTCTTCTTTTCTTTCCAAATGAAAAATCATACAATCTAAATTTGGAGAAACTTAAGACACTCTGCAAAAGAGATTAGCGTTTACCTTTGGCTGGAGGAACTTCGCAGTGGATTTTTACATTTAGTCGAGCCAACAAAGTTCATCTACAGGCAAGTACAGGAAGGCAAATCAAACTGATTTGATCTGGTGTAAATTAGTGCAAAAGAAAAAAAGGAATCCACATCTGCTCATCACATTCCCAGTTCAAGCACAACATTTTCTTCCTTTCTCTTTTTCTGGAGCACGATACACTCAATTAACCTGCCTGCCTGCCATGTGCAACAGGAGGCGATGCGTTATGCAATCAAATAACCATATAGCGGACTTTGACAATAATGAACCTTTGCAGGTTATTTACAGGATAGGATATCTTTCCAGCTCAGTGCTCCCAGTGCTCTTCTGGTGTCTATTATGATGGAAGGGAGCCAAACTCAGCCTACATCCTGGTGAATGGAGTCCACACTGGAGCTCACTCTACAGTTTGAGACTTTGTGTTGGTTATCTACCATTTAGAGTGTGTCTACAAACTAATTTCAGGCACTGGTCTTCATTTCCTTTATAGCAAGGCGATGAAAAATGCAGAGCAGGATGAGGGGATTGAGCGATGGCAGAGAGGCCTTGGGAGTGCTGACTGGGATCAAATATTATTCATAAATTTAAAGAAAAAAATCAAAAGCTATGAAGCTTGTCTGTGAGTAGACTGATTACATATTTTAAACTTCTAATTGTTCAGTGTTTCTACAAATCAAGGCCGATGTGGTCAAACAAAATAAACAGCTGACAGAAAAAGAGAGTAAGCACCTCATATATATTTCTGACAAAGAAAAATAACCCCTCCCTTAAGCTCAGGAAACTATTCAAAATAAGTTTCTTCTCCATCAATTCATTCCATTTAAATGTCTCATTAAACTTCTGTGGTCTTCTATACTCGAGTTTTCATGCCTCTTTACACTCACAGCCTTGGAAAAAAATCAGACTTTAATTAACAGACTATTAAAAGTGACTTTGGAAGAGGAAATGAAAAGGGCTCTGTTGTGCCTCAGCTTTCTCCCAGGTGAGTGAGACAGGAACTCTACACAGTCTCTGCTGGCTGGCGGCGAATGAAAAATTAGCCTGGGGCTCTGGTCCCCACGTGCACCAGAGAGGGCTAATTGAACAGACCGTTCTTGAGTAATGTTGCTGTATATCGGTGTAATCCCAATGATGAATGGATCTTCAACAGCGAGCCAAATTTTGTGCCAATTTCAAAGTATCGCTCTTTTTCTAACCCCAGAAGCGTAATACGGGTGAATAATTAGTGAAACGACTTCAATTTCCTACAATCCCGGATGTTTCGCAGTTTGTTTTTATTGCTTATATGAATCCCATTAATATGTTTTCTATCATTCAAGCTCAAAACAAGTTGATTTCTGAACTTACTCAACTATAAATTACATTGTAATTCTGCCAGGTGTGGCGCGCTGTACTGTAAATAGGTCAATAGGGGGGATCTCCCTATGTGAGGCTGTCATAACCCTCCTCATCAGCTGAGTCACAGCTACCCTCCTTCGCCCACTGGCAGATAAACGAGACCTTTTGCAGCCTCGTCTGCGTGTGTGTGTTGGGGGGAACAGCTGTCCATGGGGCAGGGCAACAGCTGAGGATGAGGGGGGCATACGTAGAGACAGCTGTCGCCACTCCATTACCACACATGACACAACTACCCACTAAAACCACACACTGGGCTTTCCCTTGCTGCCCACCCTCATTCGCTTTCCATGACTCTCCCTCGCGTCTGTCAACACGTCTGACAACGCGTCTGATTACCTATATTCTTCTTATACAGTTTTTTTTTCACTGTACCTTAAAAAACCTAGTGTAATACAAAGAGGATTGGATGCTTTTGTTGCACAAAATAAATACAATCCAGAGAGAGGCTTGTTTGTCCATGCTTAAAAAAAATATATATATAATCAAGCCAACATGAAAACACAAACGGCCAAGCACTTGTTTGGTAAAAAAAGGATTATGTAACAACAAAATTACCCCCCAAAATTGTGTCTTATTAGAAAGTAGGGCAGGTGCCATGAGCCACTATTATAAGCCATAAAAAACTTGGATAACTGTTCTACAAAAACATGAAAAGCTTTTCAAAAATGTTTTTCAAGACCCACTTAAAACATTTTCATTAGAAGAGTTTCAAATCCGAAAAGCCACAGTCTTTTTCCTTCACACTATCATTCCAGGGCCTTGTCATTAAAAATGTCATCTCCATCGCTTAAAAAGTATCTATCCTGAAAGGACTTGTCATCTTGATCTTAATTTATGAACTTGAATAAAGAGTCTCCTAAAAAGCTGAGAGCCAAACTGGTGTGTGATGTCACCAGGAGTCAATGTGGAGCAGCTCTGTCAGAAAATAAAGCCCATGATAAAGATTTGGTTGTAAATGCTAGACCAGCAAGTTATGTTCAGTTCTGAGGAGCGGGTATATTGTTAGGATCAGAATTAACAGAATTTAATGCACTTTATACGCTCATGGACCGCAGATAGAAAACAGCTAGCAGCTGAAGCTCAAACAAAGCATCTCTTCTCTTCGCTTTTTTGTTTGTTCTACATGGTAATTGTTTTGGACCATTTCAAATTCTTGTCATAGCTGTTTCCAAGACTGTGCAGTCTTAACCCAGACTAAATGGAGCTTTCCTTTAGAATGGATTAATGTAAAAATGGCATTAAGAGCCCTGGCATAGATAAAGTATGGAGAACACGTAGAGAAAGATTAGAGCTCCATCCTGACTAAAAAGGGTATTAAATTGAGTTTTTTTTACGAAACTCTACACTTCTCTCTGCTTAGGCTTTAATTAATCCATATAATGCACTACAAGAAAAGGTAATTTGATTAATTAAAGTCATATTCATGAAAGCCTCTTAATTAGCTTGGCTATTCCAGGTCAAGGCCTTTTTTCAACACAATCTGACATGTGTCTGTCACAGGCTCTTAATAAAGCAGTTTCAGTGAAGTCCATGTTATATTCTACAGTTAATGCCTGGTGTAGGGGTAGAGGAAGTGCATATGAGTTTAAAATCCAACGGTGGTGCTCTACCTGGCCTTCCAGACGGGGTGCCGGCAGCAGTCACCACGGTACCTGCTGAGGCAGCGCCTGCTGTGGCTGTCAGAGGTGAAGGGGAACCCACAGGCGTCGACGGGTTGGATGGAAAACTACTGCTTGTGTGGTCCGGTGAGTAAATCTGAGGAAAGGAAGAGGGAAAATAAAGAATCGTCATTAATGTACCATCAGCAGCGCTAAATAAAAATAAAATTTACACCGCTGGTCGCTGTTTCTTCATATTTTCTACAGCTGTCACCATCTTCAAGCCAAACATGTATCATCAGTTATAGTGGTTTTACTGCCAGGGATGTCATAAAACTGCTCAGTGGATACATATGAGCTGTTAGTCATCAGAGCGCGGCTTTAACAAAATAAACCATGAATGAGTTTCACTTTGATGACTGGCTGTTCAGTTTCTATAGCTCAGATTTACACCAAGAGACAAAACTGTATATTCTAAGAGCACCTTAAATTCTTTGTATTTTTGTACATGTAGCACAAATTAGAACAGATTTTGGCACATTTCTCTTGACAAATGAAACCTTCTCCTTGTTGGCTTTGTTTAATGGGTTTCTCCACTACTACAAAAAGAGAAAGAATAAACTAAATCATTTCATCAAAATTCTACCTTTTTATATCCCTTGCTCTCTCTATATAAGTCTATACATTAACTGGACAACATATCAATTCATCTCTCTACTCTCTCTCCAACTTTGATCAATTCTCGTTGTTGTTTATAAGAGCCTGGCCAATATATGGTTGGTCCAATAGACAGTCACATCACAAATACTCTTTTGTGGTGCGTCATGGCAAATGATCACATTTACAGAACAGGAAAAAGATGAATATATCCTAAAATGGACTTATCTTAATGATTGTGGAAGCAGGCATAAGTGTAACCGGTTAAATTAAGGTCATGGTCTGAAGATGGCCCGAGGCTCTAATTAAAATACAACACGACTGAAAAGTGAGAGTTTTCTGTTTCTTAAATAAAATGACTCATATCCTAATAAGTCACTTGTAAAACTTCACCAGGGGAAAGGTTTGTTTTTGCCTGTACGAGTGACTCTAGTTATTATTCCTCTGTGGCCTCAAAAAGTGCATACGCCCAACCTGGAAACCCCGTTAAGCCAACAACCGTAAATCTCAGGGGCTGTATTTCAGCCTGCACCAGATTTTATTTTGTGAACCATATATCAGAGTCGAGTATGATTCAACTGCTGTTTATTTTTGCATGTTTCCAAACTCTCTGAAGATGACAACTAGGACAAACACCTTGGTTTTCTGCATGGGGGAACGCTTTAAGGTTTATTTCGACAATAGCAGGAAATTCACAGCAGCTATACTGTGTCCATGCATCCTCTGCTGGGTTACACTGAGGTCACTGAGTTTTAGGATGACATGTCAATCACAAGGGAACGAGGAGATTACCTCTTCAGAACTTCCACAGGGATTTCATTTGTCTAAACAAATGCTGGATTAAAGCACAAACACATAGCGGGTTTTTTTTTCTCTCCCTGTAATAAGAGGATATTGTGCCATAATGGAACATGTCTCAGAGAACGCAGGGTATTACTGCTGGATCCTGACTAATTAGCAGAGAAAAAAACAGCAGATCCACAGAGAATTCTCCTCCAAGTTGAGATCAAATTGAGCTTGCCGGAAACCATTTGACTTCTGTAGGGATGATAGAACGCACTCATTATTAATAATCTCCTTATTCAATCTTGATCTCTGGGCTTTAGTTTTTCAATCAACTTGGAGTATCAGGATTCAGGATAGAGGTTTCACTGAAGTGTGTCACAGAGTGTGGAGGAGGAGGGACTGACAGTTGTCTATAAAGGGAGGAATGGATTTTATGCTTTTCTACACCGTGTCTCGCTCAGATCAGCATTTTCACTCTCAGATAAACAATTCTGTCAAAAACTAAGGAGGATTAATGATGTGATCACCGCTGTGTTAGAAACCAACAAGACTCGAGACTCTTTTTTCCAAATGTCTCTTATTTTCTGAAAGCAAAGGCTGTTTATAAGCGTGACTTCTGACCCGACAATATATGACTTTCTATTCTTTTCACTTACTGGCTACTAATGCTGCTTTCAAAGTGAAACACGGCTCATTTTACTGGAATAAATGAAGCTCCGCCTCATCATCAGTTACGCTCCCGCAGGCGGCATGGGGCCAATAAGCACGGCCAATTTAAAAGGGCGGAGAACAAAAGCTCTACAAAGGGCGGCCCGTGGAGTTGAGCCACAGCAGTTATAAACTCCCCTGTGCCCCCTGCTCCATCCACCCACCCCCACCCCAGTCCAACCGTGTCCATTTCACTGCAGCTTTGTCATGCTAATAGAATTGAGTCTGCAAATATAAAGGACTTAATTTGTTATTACCATCCCTTAACTCACAAATTTTGTCTTTTACGCAGGAAGAATATATTCCTCCTGAACCTACAGCTGGTGCTCTAGGGTGCGAAATTAAAATTAAAATTGAACAAAATTTAAACACCAATATGTCTACGCAACATGTTTAACATTATCTTAGGAGATTTTGGTTAAAATGTAATTTTCAAACTTTAAAAAATCAAAAGCAGCTTTTAAAAAATCTGAATTCTAATAAGATGTTTAATCTGGTGTTTGGAAATACAGAAATACAGAAATCCCCAGGAATTTGCACTTAGACAGTTTTAAGACCTGCGAATGGACCACTGGTATGAAATAAGTACATGTGCATCAGGTTCAAGTTTATGTTCAATTCAAGACATTGTCACTTTGTTCAGTTCAAGGTGTTGATGTGTAAAGAACTGTGACATTTTCCTCTCCATTATGAACCTCTGTGAGCTGCAGCACCTTCAGCACTTACTATGATATATTACAGGATGTCACAGATACCCAGGATGGGTTGTAATCCACTGGCTTTAGGAGTATTTTCAATGTACAATTCTCTTTCTTGAATACTCTTAGTTTAAGCCCACAATTATCCTGGCTTAGGCCAAAAAACAACTACAAACATGTCCTCTGGGCTTTTTTAATCAGCAGTCAGAATAGCACTTAATTCCCTGCATGATTACTGAGGTCACCTTCTTTAGAGACAGAAACGAACCATTATTTCATTTTGCATGAAATCAAAAATTATTTTAGTTAGCCTTGGAGTCTCACACCAAGAGACGAGGTCAGACTTGAGAGGATACATAGAGACTTCTGTGTCAAATTATGAGTGCGTTTACATGAATATTGTGGTTATGATCAGGTTTCTAAGGAGTATTCTGGTTCTGTGTTCTGCATGTGAACACCATATCCTATCTTAAAAAAGCTGAAAAATGCTAGCTGGATATTGTGGCTTGTAAACACCTCATCCAGGTTTGAAGAAACTTGTAGTGTTAGAATCATATAAACGCGGATATGAATAACCAGGTTTGTCCACTGTTTCATGTGTGTATAACATCAAAACCAGGATATGTGCACAGGGAAAACGTGCTTGTTGAAATAATAGATGGCAACTGTGTTTTTAAATCCAAATCCTTACCTCACTTTCCTCAGGGCTGCATGATAAATAAACAGGAGTCGTAATTAAATGTGGGGCTCTAACTCACCGATGCTAAAGCCTTGCCCAGTGCATCCCCAGTCTGTGAGCTTCCAGTGGTGTTCCCCCGATTTGCAGCAGCTAAGAAAACACAGAGGGAGGCTTTGTAACAGCAAACTCAGATAAATGAAGCGTGGTCACTGGGTACAATGCAGCTGTCTGACTGCCTGACCCACTACTTTTTACAGAATGGATGTTTCGCAACGATTACATCAGGGGGCACTGAATTAGTCATTCTGAGCAGGTAACTAAACTGTTAACACGAGAACGTACCCATGACCCCGTCAGCTGCGCTGGCGGATGGGGTGTGTGCTCCGGTGACAAATGGTGAAGTGCTGGTGTTGCTTCGGTGGAAGCTGGACATGGGAGGAAGACTGGCGTTGATGTCTGGAGAGACTGAGTGTGCAGGGTAATTCTGGAAGATGAAAAACAGAAATGCTCTATTTTCAGTCTGTGTGAGAAAGAAGGAGCTGATTTATGCTCTGAATTCTATATTCTTCTTTGACGTCTCCCAGACTGTGGTGAAGCAAAAGTAACTGTGTGTGGGGGGGCAGGCAGCATCTGCAGGCTCCCTGTGATGCCCGGCCAGCTGAAGGCAGCCAGGCAGCCGGACAAGACCAGATCAAAAACTGACACAAAGAGGGTCAGCAAAGTCTTCACTGATAATAATCTGACAACAACTTAAGACACCCACTCCATGTGCTGAGCGGGTGGAGGGCTGACAAAGACTTTAGGTGCTGCATCTGCTTCTTAATACACGTTGTATCTCTTACATAAGTGTCAAGCAAGAAAGAGTTACTAACAACCATTTATCAGCTATTCATAAGCTGAGGTATCAATTCTTACCAAACGGTCGTGTGAGTGCAGGTTGCTGTAGTTTCCTGACTGTGGCATGTGAGATGAAGATCCTCCGAGCATCCCCCCATAGCCGGGCTGACTGATCCCATTGGACGAGTTCCAAGGGTCAGAAGAACTGTGGGTACCGTCTAAAGGAAAAAAAAAAGAAGAATTTTATGCTTATTATCATATACAACAAGCACTGAGACAGTACCAGACGGCTGCTAAGCTCTAACCCTATTTAAACTTGGGGTCATCTAAGGAGCACTTCTTGTTTTTTTGCTCTTGGGACTGAAACATGATCCTTGTCCTGAGCATAGCTGAGATAACACAAAGCCAAAGCCAACAGAGAAATCTGTATTTCTGTCTAGGTCTGCGAATCAATCACAATTAAATAAATACTGAACAACATCACTAATACAAAACAAAACCATCTTGGAATATCAAGATATTAGTATTGAAAGTAGTGTGGTACAATATTCCTGTCTTTTTTTTGTCATCATGATAACTGCCAGAAATGCCAAAATGATGATTATTCAAAATACGCACATTACTGAAGTTTAGCTCATCAATAATTCACAGATAACAACTCTACAATATAAAAATATGATATTAAAGCCTGTCATGTAAGAACAACTAATTATATAGGATTTTACCCATACAGCACCTTTTTAAACAAAGTAAAAAATATGCAGCACAGGATACAGAAACAGCAAAATATAAAGCATACAGATATTCAGTCAAACAATCGGTAAAAAAAACGATTTTGGAGAAGCTGTTCAAGATGGACAGAGCCTTGATGGCAAAGCGCAACAATACTTGAATTTGCAGATGGATCAGTATAGTATAAATAAGAGACCTTAGTTGGAAGAGGGCATTAAGAAAAAAGACGATGTTAAGCTCTGTTAAACTGCTGCCTCTGGTTGTAGTGCAGTGTAAATGTGAACTTGCTTCTGAACTTACCAAAGAAAGTGCTTGCAAACATACTGCTGGAGGGTTTAGGAGAAGAGTAAGACGGTGAATCTCTGTTGAAGTCTTCTGAGTTCGGAGATGGTGCATACACCTGCAGCGAGAACATAAATGTCACTAAGAGACGAGGCATTGTGGCATCTATCCAGCTGATGATGAAACCTATGAAAACTGTCAGTAAATAAACACTTTCAACATGAAGGCAAAGTACAATCATGCTTAAGAATTTATGCATATAAAAATATGTGAGCTCACGCACACACAAGTAAAAACACATGTCTAGTAGATATGGACCTAAAACCACAAATGCACACACACTTTAATGACTAGCAAGCAATCAAGCTCATGAGGAGAGGAGTGGATTATCAGAGGTATTTGCATTTCAGATCAACTCAACCTCTAATGGAAGTATAATGATACCTGCTTACATGCATAGACTAAATGCCTGGCAAATTACAGCATTCCCAGAGAGGCAGAAATCAAATAAGTGGTACTAAAACAGCTTGCTTTGCGTCTTTAGATTTGTACCTGCAAGCTGGTGGTGGTGGCAGTGAAAGGAGAGGTACAATGGGCATGCTGTTGTACAGCTGTGTGTGCCAAGCTAGGGCGGGAGGATCAAAGAGACTAGAGGCCAAAAACCAGTGATGTGGTCTCTGACTTCATCCACTCCAGATGGAAGGAGGGAGGAAGACAAGGGAGGGAAGAAGGGAGAGAAGGTTTGAGCAAATTCTCTCTCCCACAGACAGGGCTGGATGACCCCACCAATCGTGTAACACTAATCAGAGCCAGACCCGCCAGCTAGATTCCACCTGCACATTTTCAACCTGTGTGCCACACTCTGTCAGACAAATCCCTCTCTTAACAGCCACACGTCACATGAAGATTGGATTCTAATGTCTGCTGATAAAGGTGGTTTTAAGTTGTTTTATGACACAGCGCTGGTGGGAAATATTTCACGCAACCACAGTATGTAAATTAAATCACCCACTCGCACACACACAGGACGCACGTGAACATAGTATCCGCACAACGAGACTCAGGGCTCCTTTGCTGAGTGAGCTGGACTCCAGCGTGTTGTTGTCTGGGTGTGTAATTAAAGTGCTCTCGGAGGGGTGGGGCTCTCATGGGTCCTCTGGCTTACACATGTGACCGGGGTTTGACAGTAGTTCCATGGAGATCTCAGGTTAGCCAAAGCCTTTTGTCTTTTGCCCACAGTCAATGGGCAGCATATGGCAGCGGATAATGCTAATTGTCCTTTTTACCCTGGGCTAACTAGTCAAAGCATTAATAAACCATCCCAAACACTGGGTGCCTCATTCCGCCAGCCTATGGAAGAGAGGGCCCGCCTGGGTTTCCTTTTACAAGGCTATTAATTAAAAGCCGTCACTCACACGGATCAGCACACCAACACAGACCTACACAGTTGTTTGAGCATCAGTGGGGAAGCTTTTATGAAAAAATAAATTCCTGTCTGTACCTTATATTTCACCAGTGTTCACATGAACTGAGGCTCATTAGCATAACAATATCAATAAAATCAACTGTAAAAGTCAATGGAAAAGTTTATTTTACTTAGCTTTTATTTACAGCATTTATTTATGCTCTGTTATGTATGTCTTTCACCCTCAGCTATGAATTGGCAGCTATTTATATAATGAACTATAATTTACAGCAAGGCATACAATGAGGTAATAATTCTGCCTTCTGATAAGTAAATAATACCCAGTGTGGACTTATGATTGAAGAGAGTGATGTAGAAACAATTGGAGGTGTTGTAGAATAACACCCTGCCTCAGATAGAAGATGCTGTATTTGAGTTATAAGTTCTGTGACTTTCAACAGCAACTCATGTGAGAAGTGGAAATATCATGCACACCTCGCCTCCAAGCCTGTGGCACCTGCCTTTGAACTTCATGCCACACCGCTTAAAATATCAAATATTAAAACAGTAGCTGTCAACTTACACTAAGAATGTAACATAATAACAGGCATGGAGGGGAAAAATAAATAAATAAAACTAAGGAAAAGAATCGGGCTAATAGCCAAGAAGCTCAAAGCAAGGAGTTCAAACACCCTCTTAACGGCATGTCCTGTGTGTCATCGCTTGGAATCAAACCACAAAACCTCCGGGGAATTTTGTTTCAAGTCCAAATCTTACACGCTTAACAAGGCTTGGTGTGCACGACAGACACAATGCCTCCTCAAACTACAGCTCAGCTCAGCCTGCTTGGAAGGGCGTTGTTAAACATTTGTGCGTGATACCTGCCAATGCTTTCCGGAAAATAAAGTGCTTAGTATTTTCATGCATAAAACTGTGACAATGAAACTGTCACGAAAGTCTAACTTTCACTGGCACGACGCGCTGATGGATGATGTTAAGTGTGACATCACGGATGTTTTAAGCACAATGCAGACAGTGCCAGTGCTGCAAGCTTGACAGGAAAATTTCATACTTATTTGGTTGAGTTTGAAAAACACTTTTCTCATTAAAAAAAGTATACTGTGCTAAAATGCTAACATTGCCTGGCAGAGTGTTCTCAACTAGGTCGATCAAAAAGTTAATAAGCCTGTTCAGTGTATCAACAAGGAACAAGAAAATGCTCTTTCACTTAGACAGAACCAAAAAGTGCAAAATAAACATCAATCATATCATCCTAAATCTGCGATCAATCCAATCTGACACCTTGTAATATTTTACTGAGAAATTGAAAATACATAAATATGCATCTGGATACACAACTTAATTTTGTCTTTAAACAGAAACATATAATTGAAGATCCAGGTCTTCAGCGAAGCAGGAACATCTTTTATCAAAGTGCACATTCTGACAGCAGAGCAGCCTACTGGGAGTCAGGTCCTCTAAAAATAGAGCAACCCCACTGCAGAATAAAACCTTCCACTCGTTAATACCATAAAAATTTGGTTTTGGCATCAATGCGACCTCATTAACTCTTCACAACATGCGCGACATTTACATACAGTATGTGCTAGGTCGACACACAAACACACCACACCACCATACTATCCCCCACTCCGACTTACGCATGCACCTAAGCATGCATGCTTCAGTGTATGTGCAACACATGTGTAAGGCTTAGCTTTCTTGCTAAGAGTGCTAACCTCTGCGAAGCACCGTAGAACCTGTTGCACAACAAAACAACAACAACAGGCACCTTGAAGAGAACATGTTTTTGCCATTTCAGATCTAATTTTATGACATTCCACTTGTAGAGCGGAAGCTTTCAGAAAAGCAAAACAAGGGGAAAAAAGATCTGATAATCATTGGAGGGCTTTCGCTTCGATTTTTTCTTTTTCACTAATGGGAAACGGAAGAAAGATCAGTGAGTTGCTCCATCTGTATTGGTTCCATGCCACCAGCTCACAAGCCAATGGCCCACTGTGAATTCTCCCAGTGCTCCAGATGGTGAGCCTGCTATGCAACTCTGCATTATAACAAATTAATGTGGATCAAGTTGATGCAAAGAATGAGCACAGTCTTTCTTTTGAGAAAAAAAAAAAAGTTGGTAGTGGTTATTCTGCAAGGGCTTTTGATCATAACATTTGCTCCGCTCTGTCCACATGCTATCAATTTTCTCCCCATCGCCAACTGTAACACAAGCCTGTTAATACTTAATATGAAAAAGATCAAAGTAATTTTTTTTGCAGCAGCAGCAGCAGCATTTTCCAAGAGGAAATGCTGTGAGGGAAGTTAATACATGGGTTTGAGTGAGATGACCTTTTCAATGAAATATCATAAAAAAAGGCTAACCTCTTTATTTTTTACTTCACGTGCCCTTTATGTAATAGCAAACACAGCATGGGCAGTGACAGGTGGAAATCTGCCTGTGTAATTTGCTTATGACAGGATCATTACTTAAGGATTACTGACATGCACTACAGAGCTCATTCAGCCATTGTCAAAACTGCATCCTTGAGCAGAATCATAAGCCCACTGGATTGTTTTTTACGATAACGTAACATTCACCATAAGAACAGGATTAATTTCAAAGGATCACGCTCTAAAAACTTTCTGCAACGCAAGCACGACAACTCATCTTTTACATCAATAACTGTAAAAACCCAACTCCATCAAGTCCAGCCCTCATTCACACACACACACACACACACACACACACACACACACACACACACACACACACACACACACACACACACACACACACACACACACACACACATACATAGACACACACACTATGATTTGTGTATTTATAAGAACACGCATAGAAAAACGTTTTCAGAGTTAACAAAAATCAAAGAGGTCATTACAGAGAAGTTCAGAAATCACATTAGGCTCCCTGTGGTGTCAAGAATGCCAACGTGATTAAAAACAGATGGAAATACAGCAACACTGGTGCTTGGAGCTCAATCTGCAAACAGGAAAGTCTAACCTCAACAGGCAGCCTTTCTCCCTTAATCATTCCCAGACTCCCACTTGTTATTATTTCAACCCAGTCTCGGAGCTGAAGCAACCAGCCAGTAAAAATAAATTCAAGGCTGCAAAAAAGTTATTTTTTCCTTACCACACAGTTTCATTCTGCGTGTGAGAAAAAGTTTTTAAAATGGCACAACTTTTTTTCACACATCCCCAAGAACACTTTGTTTGTTTTTGCACAGCTGGGGTGTAAAGCATCATAAAAAAGTGTTGTGAAATAAGTTTAAAACACTTGAATTATGTTATTAAATTGTACTGTCATACAGCTTGAACTGATGTAATGGAAAATGAGAGAGAGGAGCTGCAGGCACATGCATTCACACCCACCCACATAAACACATTGCTTTTAATCTTGAAATTAATAAAGTATAAAAAATGATGGACACAAGGACACACAAATGGACAGCCGACTGAGACCAACAGCCACACACACACACACATTTCTTACAGCTCTTCTCTGTCTAATACACACAAATTCCCAAAGAGTCTACTCACCGATTTCCCGTTGTAGTAATACATTAAAGAGTTACTGCCCATTCCAGGGACAGGGTAAGCGCAATACATTATAGCTCTAACAGTTTAAGAGATAAAGGTAGACTATAGGAGCACACTAGCCTTCTCTCTACACATACATCCAAACCGCTCAAAAGGGACTAATAATTCTTCCAGTACTGGCCTCCACACACGACCCACTCAGAGGAAACTTATGCAAAGCAGGATCGTACCATTCCACACTGTGGGAAGGGGTGGCTGTCAGATGGGAGTGGCTCATGTGATACATCCCTCTCTTAAGCCTCTAAGTGCTGAGGCAAAGAGGAAAAGGGCGAGGGGGAAGGGAGGCGACGGGGAGGTGGGTATAAAAAAGATAAAGGGAAGTGGGAGGGACGGAAAACAAATGTGTGAGCGGATTTAGAAAGAGAGAGAGAAAAAAATATTTAATTCCAGACATAAAAAAAGCTGATTTTCTGCAAGAGAACCCCGACAAACTGGAACTAAAATCATTTCATTCCAAGCAGGATTTCATTAATATGTGTAATTAAAAAGCAAGCATAAATAAGTGAGCCTGCTCTCTTCCACACATTTTAATCCCAAGTGTCTAATCTTTTTGTTTTTGTGATGATTAAATGAGTCTACAGGCAGTGCGGTAAAAATATGGCTTTTGTGAGAACACAACCATCTGGCAACACATTTTACCTGTTCCCACACATGGCTCACTCACCAATTAGGAGTCATTAGTGAGAGAAAGTGAAGGCTCAAAACATAATAACAAAAAAAATCCATGAATCCAAATCTAGATAATGAGGTGCGAGGGGGGGGGAATTTATGAAATGTGAACTATGAGCTATGAGAGTTTCTGTGCTGGCAGAGTGAGACCTTTAGCTGAGAAGTGGCTGTAAACACAAGAGTTGTAAAGCATGCAACAGCTGCAAAGGGGGCAGGCTCGTGACGTCGGAACATGAAAATAATGCTCCATTTCCTAAACCCTGGGGGCCTCAGACGGGAGGGGGGCACTTGGGGGCAAAACACTGACAGCCATTTTACCATGGTTTGCAGTCACCGCGAGCCACATAGCTCCCCATTACCTTTATCATGTGGGAGGAAGGGAGAGCAAAGGAGAGGAGAAGAAAGGAGAGGTAGAAGAGGATAGATACCATATTCCAGTGAGAGCCTGGCCTGAGCAGTCTGAGTGAAGCCTTTCATGTCTACCACTCGAAGCTTCCTGGACTAAACACAGGCCTGCAGACTCATTGAGAACATTATTGTTATAGAAAAAGATGAAAGCTTCCACTTCCCTAAGAAAACTAGGCCTTTATTATGCTTTTCCTTTTAGTACTGTTATTATTTATCCCCCTTTCTTCTCTAGGACTCTTTTAAACTCGTCCAAAACACTGGCTCTACATGCGGTTAGCGCTTTCTATCTGGCACCGTTTCAAGTCAATGCTTTAAGGAAAATGGTAATGATAGAAGTGTTTGAAGGGGTCTAAAACAAGTCCAGACACACAGCACGCTGTTGAGAGGAAAACACGTTAAAGCAGGGGAGAAATGGGCATTCATTTGGGAAATCGTGCACACGTATCACTCCAACGATGGCTGAGTCAGAGCGCTGTCTGCCAGCCCTTTCCTTTATATACACTCTGCAGGAGACACAGTAGGAATGTCTATGCATTTCAAGTATAGTGGAGAGATTTAATTAATTCAACTTAATGATTCACTGATTATAACACAGGTCACAGACTTGATGTCGCACTTAGGTTTTCAAACTGTGAAGAGATGAAGGGGGGCGTGAGGCAAGAAACAGGTGCATGTCGGTGTAGTAAAAAACAAAACAGAAAGTAAGTTGTCATAGTTTGGCCCACTGGTCGGCAGTTGGAGCAGGAGAAGTGGCTGTGACACACAACTCATGGAGGCATTTAAGGTACTTTAAAGCCTTAAGTGACCAATTACCACTCATCATACTCATTCCCAGAGTCATAACTCATTCAAATTTGAACACACGGACATGATTTACACATTTTTTTTCGATTTGGTGTGAATGATATCATTATCATAAATAAATATTCATGAATCCTGGGCTTAGAATTCAGGGGAAAAAAGACAGCCCATATGTATGTATGTGCACTGCGAACAGGAATACTGCATTTTTTTTTAATGCAGGTGAATAACAAATACAGGCTGAAACTATTACTGTTGATGTTCCCGAGGCATGGTGTTGAATAAAGGACAGAAAATATTTTTGCACATTATGACGTCACAGTGAAGTTGAACTATTGGATATAAAATGTCATCACCTCATAATTTTATCATATTAGATATCTGGATAACATTTTATCATAATCATTAAATGAGACATGGCCAAAAGGGTGTTAAGTGAGGTCACAAAGACCTTGACCTTGACCACTGAAATCTAATCAGTTTCAACTTTAAGTCCAAGTGGGTATTTTTGTCAAATTTGAAGAAATTCCCTCAAGGTGATCCTGAGATATCAGACAAACAGAAAACATAATGCCTTCGGCTAGGGCTACCACTGGTGGCGAGTTATAACAGCAGGGCTGAAGTTGTGGTCCACAGTTCTGTCTGAATCCACGCAAACATTATACTGACTGTAGTTCCACAAATTCGAGCACAACTCTCCCCCAAATAAAACAACGTAAAGAGTAATAAAAGGAGACACAAAACCCATTAACATGATCTTATTCATGTTTCACTGTACATATATTTCTTTGAGAATGTCTATCAGCACTGATCTTACATGTCTGGAACAATGACTCTCTCCTCCTATACATACAGTATATTTGCACAGTGTTGACAGCAATTTTAAAGTGTGCTCGAAGGATGTGTTTGAAAACCAATGGTCTCAACTCTACCCAACTGTTCACACTACCCTCTCTATAGACACTTGAGTCATCGCAAGGTGCTTTTCTTGGGATTTGTTTCGGTGTTGAAACACAGAGCAAATCCACAGGCTGAGGTCACCCCCATCTCACCCCATTGATTTAGCAATGATGTCATCAGACAGGAAGATTGTTTCCTGTAAGAAGCTCTGGTTCTAATTAGAGAGGGCTGACTTGGATAGTGAGGGGTACATGGGGGATTCAGACCCCCACCCGCCCAAAAATCCTGGCTGTGTCATGAATGGACTGATTTTAAGATTCATTCAGACTTTTTTAAGACCTTCTTAAAGCACCACATAGAATATTTGATACCGGTTCTGCCTGTTTGTCTGTTTCCACTTTAAATAAACCTCTAATTCTATTCTAATACTAGTCTGATAATGATAGACCCTTGAAATCAGTTATTGCACTTTAAACTTACAGATGATTCCACAAGGACACTTGTTAAAGTTTGTTTTCAATTCCAATTTTGTAAAAAAAAAAAAATTAAAAAAAAATTGTAACATCATGTACATCATCCATTGAGCACAGTATCATGTATTGAACCAAACTGTTAAGCACTGTTAATCTCTTACATTACTGTCAGCCTGAATAACTGTGAGTCTATCCAGAAAAGATGAATTCCTCATTACAAAGCACTTACATAAAATAATGTTCAAATGATATTTTGCAAATTAAATCAATCAAAGTTAATAACAACTAACTTAGAACCAACAAATGTGCATGCGTTATGACAGGTGAACTGAACAAACTGGCCTTGTTTTTCCCCCCAAAAGCATTTTTCAGCCTTCAGACGGTAGAGATGAGAGGAAACAGGTGACAGAGATGCTACAAAGCTCCCAAACCAGACTCAAACCGGGGACATGGCAGTTCATGGTTGTCGTTTTAACTACTGAGGTACAGGTTTGGTGTCTTTGGTTTGCAAGAGAGTCAGCAAATCTTTGGGGAAACACTGTTGGGGCCCAATTCATTACAACAGGCCACCAAGACAGCACACATGTTACATGAACATTGTCATTAGGAATAAGAACTGTAGTCAAATCTTCAATCACAAAACCTAATTCCTATGTCACATGCTGTACTCAGAGCAGAAAAAAAAGATGTCAAAAATGAGATTCTCTTTCCCTTTCTGTGTGCATATAGATGATGCTCTTCAGCAGCTACACCTGCAGCTCTCAGAACAGAATGTGCTGCTACCTACAGCTGTCACTTTTATAAAGGTCCTGATTGAAGACACTTCCTCATATAAGAAGCCACTCAAAGAGAATGCTGCATGAAGAGACATCATGAACTTTATTCAATCTGAAATTTAAATAAACTTGACTGGCTGCCATCTACAGCTGTTGCACAACATTATCGTTGTTAAAATTCCACAGCTCTCATTAAATAGACCCAGGCCATTAGTTTATCCAACCACAGAGTAAACATATCAAGCAGAAAGAAAGAATATTCTGGGCTGTAGAGCCTATGTTTGAAATCATATGCGAAGATTAATAATAGGTTTAAAACAGAATGTAAGTAACCGTTTACCATGCTCTTTATCCGCACTAAATGGTTTAATTATCAAAACTTTATTCTTTAGATGTCCTGTTCAACAACAAACATAGTTTGTGTCATGTGTCTGATTTTTATGAATTCTTTATTTGATCCGTGGTTTTCGTGACTAAAATACTCGATACTTGGCAAACTGGTCTATAAAACATAATGGACTCTCATTGGAACAAGATTTCAATGCTGTGGCCAAAAATGTCATATAAATCAAATTATAGTGCAGACAGTGGAAAACATTAGGGCGCAATGTTTAACCATTCCTGCCCATTTTAATTCTGCTTTGTTCTATGTGTTGCCTGCGTCTATGTTTTCAATGATGCTTACAATTCTGAAAGAAGGCTATACACAGATCAATAACTGAGCACAGCTGCCATCGAACAACAGCTATTTTAACTAGTTCTTAAAGGCCGACAGCAGTAAACCTATTTAGCAAAGCTGCTAAATATATCCATTTTCTACGAGCAGAAAAAAACCTGACACACCACATTTGTTGGACATCCGTCTTAAGCAACTTGCTGGAAAAACTAAAAACCCTGAAACCTGAAAGCATTATTTTTCCTGACAAACACTTCGCTTTGTTTACATTCTCATCATCAAACAAACAGATTTGTACTGTTTCACGTTGTGGAATTAATGAGACAATGACATTCAGAAGTCATGAGAGAGATGCGAAGGAGTGAAAGAGTCAGGCGAAGAAAGAGAGATGAAGATTTAGTGGTGGGAAAGTGTGGATGTATTTCTTTGTTAACTTAGTTTCAGCTGATTTGAAATAGATGATTCAGAAACTAGAAATGAGACAACTGAAACCAGGTTGACTCAAGAAAAGAATAGCAAAATTTCACCTTATTTAAATGAATATGATTCAGTCGTGTACCTACTTTCGAGCCGATTTTCAGTGTATCTCAGTTAGAAAGCATGACAACAAGCTGATTCATCCTTATCACAACTCACAATAAACTATAAGAACAGTGGAATAAAAATATCAATGTACACGTACAGCTAAGAGCCTCAGTGACAACATGAGCATCACATGGTTCAGTGATGTACTTTCCAGGTTGCAGCAGCCTGGTTTAGATGGTCTCCAGATAACAAACACTACCTCAGTGATTGTTGACAGGCTGCCTTCTTGAGCCTGCCAGCAATCTAAAAATCAAGGTTTGCATTAATGCTGTAAACTCACGCAAGCCCTACATGAATAATTTACCACAGGCCAGAATGTGAGTAATGACTTTAATCTGTGCATTATTTTTGTTCTCTTTTGTCCTTTTAACTCCTTGTTCTCCTTGCAGATGAAAGAGGTCAGGCCTCTGGCTTGCTTGTCTGTTCCATTATCTGCAGCCTTTAATGTCAGTTGCAAATTTCAGCAACCCAAACAAAGATAAACACAAGGCCCACGGTCCCAGAGGTGACTGCGACTGTTCAGCATCATCCCCGTCAAACCGAGGGTGTCTATCTAATCAGCCATCTGATGAGGTCATCTCTGGGGAGCTCACTAACTGGGGTCGGGGCAGAACGTTTTGGAGAACTAACGGGAAATACACATTATACAATTTGTAATACAAACTGAAGTCCCAATAAATCATAAAACTAATCCACACAGAACATTTTGTACAACAGCTTTACAGAATATACAGTTTCAATCAAAGAAACAACTAAATGACGAACGAGACTCTTTATAACACCCATGTGTATGACACCCATGTGTGAGTACTCAACCGTGTGAAAGCTTGAGAACACTAACTGTGACCTTCCTGCCCACACACATGCACACACACACCTGTCTCATGCAGAAGTTTTACAAAGCTGAAAGTAACACAAACCTCAGATGACAGTTACAGATTGAAATGTTGGGCAGAACCTTTTATCAAATCATTATTTTTTCTCTGGTTCTAAACTTTTACTACATCTAGAGTACATAATATTAATATATTGTCCTTGTAGAGTTGTAGTTTAAAGTAACAATAAGACCAGAGTACGACTGCCAGTGGGTTCACAAAAACTTGCCTCCTTGTACATCCAGAAAAACATTCACTTACAGGTAAAATTGGGCAGGTCGTCCAAGTTTGTTCGCTTGAAATGACTGCTTATGGTTTTGTATAGGTGTGCTTGATGAGAGTGGTAAGACTCAACCATACAGTGCATGTATGTGTGAAGCTGCTGTTAAGATTCGTCGGTTTGGCTAAATGACTAAACTTTAGAGACACTGCATATCATTTCTTTCAATGTTAGACAACACTGGCAGGCAAATCAAATCTAAAATCTGGCTAAAATCTGTATCTCCACAAATTTAAATCTAATTAGGTTATAATGAAGTCAGGTCATCTGCATTTGTATTGGTCATATATCTATTGTAACTACTGGTATAATTGTATTCTTTTATATATATATACATTAGCTTCATTGCTCTCTCTTGAAAATGAGATCTTGATTTCAATGGGACTATGACTATGATCAAATGGAAGTTGATTAAAATTGTGGATAATTTGCTAAAAAAAAAATAGCAGTTAACATGTTTTACAACTCTTTGCTTAAAACTTCAATAAACAAATTAATTTAAAAAAGATGTAAAGAATTAGAGAATGAAGGAATATAAATTTAAATCTAAAATTGATGCACACTGCTTCTTACTGTGCTGTGCTATAGTAATTTTAAGACATGCAGAAATGCATGCAAAAGAAAAACATGTTTAGCACTAATGACACATGGTGTAATTTCTTCTTACCAACAAACCATTGATATAAAATCAAAGTTGAGTTTCTAGGCACTTAAAATGATATGTAACCAGCGTAACTGCAGTATAAAAGAATGTGAACGATTGTTCTGTCAGCTTACGCAAATACCTGCAGCTGTTTCAAAAAACCTATATTGCAGATACAATGGACTTAAAGTATCCCACTCCTGCCCTGCCTTGTTTCATAATGCTTACAACATCATGGAACTGGACTTTGCAACGGGACTTTCTGGATGCAATGAAAAATGTATGTGTCTACATGTATTTCTATTCTTTAACCCTCCCAGTGTCGAAATTAAATGCATGTGTTTGGGTTCAAACAACATCAGAATAACAAAAGGCCAAAAATATGAAACGTGCAGCTTTATACCATCCCGCGGTTGGACCTAAAATCACATTTTGTGAAGAGACTTATAAAAGCCTGGGGAGATCCTGACTATTTACATTAGGCTTTACTGAAGCATTTCATCCACTGTCTATTCACTAAGCTGTGTTACTACTGCATTTCCTGCCCTGCTGTGGTTCAAAGAAAGAAAGAAAGAAAAAGGAACTGTGTTCTCACCAACACGAACATTAGGTTACTGCTGTAGTACAACATTACCATCTCTTGTCTTTGAGCTGTTAAAGACAGATGGGTAAAGAGACAGAGAAAACATATCTTTTGAATGTCATGCACCAGACATCACTGCGAGGAACATTTCTAGGTCTTAGGATTCAGAGCCTAGAGCAGACTTTTTTTCTTACAGCTTGCACAGTACAAATCTCTCAGAAACAAGGGTGTCTGAGTGATCTGTCAAAAGCAAATGTCAATCTATTTTGTCATCCACACTCAGAGTTCTCGCTTGCAAAAGTCCCCGAGGGGAACTGAATCTCAGCCCACCACTTTCTTTCTCTCATCCTGCAGCCACATAGTCACCAAAGCCAGGGAGGAAGTGTCACATCAGCCGCTGTGCCTCTGACAAGGGTTTGTAGGGGGGGAAAAAAAACTATTTACACACACACACACACACACACACATACACACATACACACACACACACACTATGCCCTTGCAGCTTCCCATAAATATCCTCCAAGATGCAACTTTCCCCCCACAAGCCACAAAACCCTCTCTCCCTCTGTGTCTTCAGTGCTCCTGTCAGACAGGTGCCCACGCAGCTGCCCATCAGCATCCCTCAGCCTGGCCGCCTGTCTGTCCAATGACAACAAGCTCTGTCCTTCGCTCTCAGTTTATACAGTCAAATAATGCGGAGAGCCAATTATAGCCAATGTGTGTACTGTAACAAAAATAACGGGGGGAAAGCTTTCACACTTGAGCACTTGTTTATCTATCACGCAAGGCGGTAAAATATTTGATATAGATATATAAGTTTTTCTCCTGCACAAAGCTGAAAAACAAAATGGGTCCTAAATCCAATCCAGGAAAATAAGAAATTGTACCGCATATGCATCATGAGGGTTGCAGCAGTATGAGATTTCCCATTCGATAGCCATAACCAAAATATCACAGTTTAACAGTATCATACCATTACACTAGAGATGCACAAATTGCAATTTTCTTGACCGATTCCGATTTTTTGTTATAGTCTGACCTTCTGATTCAGAGCCTGAATCGGCGTATTTTTTTGGAAGAACTCAAGAACTATAATCAACATCATGCAGAAACATTGTAGTATCTTTTTTTTTTGTTGTATGTTCGAAAATAAAAAAAAACGAATAAAGATAACACAATGTAAGCTATATTAATGTCCAATTGTATATTAGCGCCCTCTTTTCCCAGTGTATACTGGTATAACTGGGACTCTTATTTTGAAAGGGAAAAATGGAAAAAGTCTGTCTGTAATGTGCTGCAAATGATGTGCGTGCATTAAAAAAATGTTCACTGCTCTGGTTCAGACAATAGAAATAAAACCACTATTCATAATCCTCAGCTACAATGTTTTATATTTCAAAAAGAAATCAGGTGCAAATAATCACAACACATCGTGTCGTCAGCTCGAGTAACATCCTTGTCTCTGCGTTCCTCCTACAGTGAAAAATGTAAAAAAAAAAAGAAAAAAAAAGACAAGCAGCAGTGGATAAGTAGAAAGCTGTCAGAGGCACAACTGTAAATGATGGCAAAATGCAGTAAAGAGTCTCATACTGACCTAATTGTGAAAATGCACATATTTTGGTTAAATAAAACAAATACTTAGTTTATGTCTTTCAGTTAGGGCTGATATATCTGACACTGATCATTCTGTTGCAGGACATGGTGAAAAATGGCATTATTATAATTACTATTTTCAGTTACAATGTCCCTTAACAGAATGAAAACAGAAGCTTATCATAATTTCACTAATCATTAAGTCACTATAACACTTAAATGGTAGAATTAAATTCCCTTGATAAGCAAATGATAATCGTCAATTTTCAAACCACAGTGTATCTTGAAAATGGTATCACACATGCGTCACACAATTGCAACCACATCTGCAGTATCTCATGTCTGCAACCACACATCCAGCAGACCACAGAGGAAAGTATGTGTGTGGCGGAGGGAGGGTTTCTGTATATAAGATGAAAAAGCACTAGAAACATTTAAATGTTTGCAATCGCCAGCTGGCCTGTCCAGATAGCCTTCACATCCTGGTGCAGCGCAGTGTCAAAACCTAAATGCACAGAGGATGTGCTCCTGTAAATATTTTGATTCAGCTCCATCACGTAGTGTACACACAAACACACACACACACACACACACACACACACACACACACACACACACACACACACACACACACACACACACACACAACACACACACACACACACACAGCATGCTTGGACTTGCAACTTACAGTGCCCATGTGATTTAAAATTCCCACATTTATTTTTAGACTGAGGAGCGAGGAATACAAGCTTGGAGGAAAAAGGGGATTTGAGAATCAAATAAATAAAAAAAAAATTCCCAGTCGTAGACATAATGATAGGAAGTGTTGTGTCGAATTTTTTTATTTAAATCAAGCAGCTATTCAGGTCTCTGGTGGGGCTCTCCTGCTTGCTTACACAAGCAAAAGCTTTCAGCGGCATCTGCAGCTGCATTCATGCTTTACAGGTACGCTGCAGGCTCTTCACACAGCTGCCTCTGGCAAAGTAGCTCTAACTCCAGGTGTGCCTTCCCTTCGACACTTCCTCAACACCACCCTCACTCCTGCCAGTGTCGGCACCAGAGACACAAACACAGGGCCTGGCTGATAACCACCCTTGGACATACAGCAATCACCCACTGCAACAGTCACTTTACACGTTTTTAAGGGCCACAAGTAGCTCTTTACACCATCTGATAGTTAATGCCACCATACCTCACCTATGCTTCCTATTAGTCCAATACCAACACCTCCTAAAACCTGCCAGACAACCTCCCACTCAACCATCTCCCACATATACCACCTATCAAAAAACTGGCTTTATGTTTCCCCCTTCTCTGTCAGCAGGTTTGTAGAGACCTACAGCCCTTTTTTCAACACTCCCATCTTTATTCTCTCAAATGGGATCAAAGACGAACTAGGATAATTCCTCCGAGCTCCAGGATTTATCTCCTGAGCAGTGCTGAGTGACAAGAAGAAGCTGTATTTTATCCCATGCTCTGTCACTGTTTTTCCCCATCTAGCATTGTACAGCTTGATTGTACTCTTATGAGTCACAAAACCGCACCTGCGCCCATGTGTTAAGTACTGACAAATAAAAGCCCAGCGTCCATTTACACAACAAAGAGATGTAACCCGCGAGGCAACCATTCTTTGCCTCCCTCCCTCCGTCTGACAAGACCTCAAATATATCACTTACTTAAGAGGAAGGCAGCGCACGTTCCTGCTGCTGCTGCTGCCAGAGACTGCTTTTCTCCCTCACGCTCTGACAAACTTCTTTTCAAACACAAATCCAGAAACAAAACACATGCCAGCCTTTTATGTTCTGTGGCCTGTTCCATATTTGATTTCAGAATAACAGCAGCAGAGGTGACGATTATCAAAGCTCTGAAAGGCAAATCCAGTCTCATACTCCCTCACTAAAAAAAAAAGAAGAAAAAAAAAAACCCTTTCATTGTTTAAGGAAAGAAAAGGGTCGGATTTTGGCAAACCAGTTGCTTCTTATTAAAAAGAAAGGGGGGAAAAAAATCATTGTCTTGTACCAGTTCCTGGAATTTAAGGCAAGGCTTAATAAAACCTTTGCCAATCCACCAGGGCTTTAACAATGAACATCTGACTTACTGATTTATGCATATTAATGAACTCCAACACCCCCTGTCTAAGCGAATGCAAGCTGAGCTCCACACTTCTCTGCATCCTAATGGTTTCTGCTCCACCGGGATCATTACCAATAGAAATTTCAGATATTCTGTGCTATTAATCTCTGTCTGTCCTCCTGTTCGGCTACGTAATGACTAATTAAACATCAAAAGAGCAGAGCTGGGGATCCGCTCTGACAGCCTCTCTTTCTCCCAGGAGAGGCCGTGAGGAGACTAGACTGTGACAGGGCAGCGCTGAAAATCAATCACCTCGAGGTGCACATGTGTACACGCGCAAATTCATGCATGTACACACACACACACACACACACACACACACACACACACACAACCGAAAAAAATGAAAATGTGTGGAAATATGAACCCAATGGGGACGTTTACATACAAATATTAAACAAGCATGTAAACAACAAACATTAACAGAACTTTAAATGAACAGGCACTCCTGGTGTCACTGCTGAGCGAGGCAACAAAAACAACTGAATTCCCGCTGCTGATGTCAAGTGATGTGGTAGTGATGTCAAGAGCGCTCTTTGTGTGCAAGTGCTGAGAGGGAAGGCGTGTGTGTGTGTTTCTGTGTGTGTGTGTGTGTGTGTGTGTGTGTGTGTCTGTGTGTGTGTGTGTGTGTGTGTGTGTGTGTGTGTGTGTGTGTGTGTGTGTGTGTGTGTGTGTGTGTGTCTGCTTAAGTAAGCTCACTGTGAAATCTATTTATATGAGAGGTAGATGATCTTCCACTCACAGATGAAGGCAGGCCAGGAGGGACCTTGCGGACCTTTTTTGTTTGTAGAGGATCTGTGGAGAGATGAAAGCAGATCTCCTCATTCACAGGCAATAAAAAAGAGGCAACTATGAATCTGCAGTAAACAAACACGACAAACAAAACCCACTCTGTGGTTTTGTCCCGTATAAAGTAAAATGCGTAGTTAAATTGAATTAAATTGTTTCAGATATAGTTGTTGTCTACTGAATGTACATCATACACTTTGAACAGACGTTACTGTGCTGTTATGTACCTTATATATGTTATAGTCTAATATGATTGGGAGCATGGATTGATCCCCACCCCAAACTAGAGTGTGATTATAGCGGTAAAATGTTGTCTAGTCAAGCAGTGGACAAAAGAGGGTCAGCTTTTTGAAAAGCTTTTGACAGTTTGTTCAGATTGGTGCCATCTTTACCTCAACCTGACCGTATATGTAATAAGACTTGAATCAAACTGTATTCAGTTGGATTATGTTCTGATGCTTTTTAACATTGCATATGAACTACACAACTACTATTCTTTTTAGTTAAAATCATTGCGATGGCACTGACCGACAGGGAGAGGATCTGGTAGAGAACGTCTTCTAGGATTGGCTCCAGTGAAAGAGTATAACGGGGCAGCTGACTTCCCTGACGTAGTCACTGAACTGGGACTTGCCAACCCAATGTCAGGCCTTACAGTAGGCTGAAAGAGAAAACAAAGACACAAAAGCCTAAAACTAAAGGATAATACAACTAAGGGCTTTCTTTGCCAGATGTGTGTCTACTTATAATCGTATAGACAGCTAGTAATTCCATACATATCTCATGTTGTCTCTATTTATACAATGAAATCTGCATTTGACAGTTTTGTCTTCAAAAAAAAGAGGCAGAAGAACTAAAAGCATTGTGCTGCAAACTGCAAATATCATAACATCCAAACCATTACAAAGACTATATGAAAAAAATCTAATCAATAGATGTACAAATTGTTTTTAGAGTAAAATACGACAAAGTAGGTAATTTGTTACATGTAGCTTCTGTTAATTCAATGTCAAATAAACAGACCTGTGAAAGCTCTCCACATAATCCTATCATCAATATCTATTTGACCTCTACAAACCCAGCAAAGTGGGTTAAGAGGCCAATTAAGAGCTTGGACTAATTAGTGTAATCTGCTGCAGACCAGTAGAGCAGGGATCATGTCAGGTTGTACAACTCAGAGCGATGTGTAGTAGTTGGCTTGAAAACTGGCCTCCCGTACCCCATTTGAATCCTCTTAACAGGCTCAGGATTGACATATTATTCACTGAGACCTACAGCAGCTTTGTTGTTTGATTGAAAAATCTAACACGCGTGCTGCTGACAATTCCAAAACAACAAGAAATAAACTCCATGTGTAAAAAATCTAAACAAAATACGAAAGATACTATAAAAGAAATGAAGATTAATTCTCTGACTGAAAATGTAGGTCAAAAAAACTGTCAGAGACAACGTGACACAAATGTAATCGAAAAACAGCATTCGGATGACACAACAGACCCACTTCTGCTGTTTCCTTTGTTCAGTGATATTGGATCCCTGCAGCTACATTGGCTCTGGCCTCCTTTTCATTATTACAGCTATTCTAGGACGAACCACTAAGGACTCATGCAAATTTGGATGCTTGTGTCTATCTTTGTGAACACCTCTGAATTAGCTTTATTCAATTAAATTTCATTTATCCAATAATCAATTGGTGAGGGGTTTTTTTTCATCTCACTCACAGGAAGGATAAGGCTGTCATGCAAGAATCAGGAAATCTAATTAATTTCAAGCCACTAGACAGAGTTGTTGAAGCCTTTGCATCCTGCAATTGTACTCAAATTGTTATTATGTGACACAAACATTCAGAAACACAGATTGAAATATTGACAAATCCTTTGCAGCTCATGTGAATTGCACCTGACCACTGACAAGCAGAACTGCTAATAATTCTGAATCAAAACAACATCAGGAATCTCCTCAGAAGTCACACACCACATCAGGCAATTTGTGGGTAATGATGTACAGTAGTTGCCGCATAGCAAGCAGATCATGGGATCAATTGTGTCTTTCAATTATTTGGATCAACAAGTTAGAAAAAGATGCACTTGGAGTTATGCATATAGAGCTGTAAAGCTCTGGCTCTGCTGCAGTGAAACTCTTCCAGTGGTTATTGTTATTCATATGTTGTTATGATTGTTCCCTCCATATATTCTTTGCAGATTCTCTGTGGAAAGAGATTGATTTTTCCTGTCTATTAATCTCACATCTCTGCAGCTGCAGATCTGCACACATTCCTCAACTCCTCTTCAAAATGTCTCAAATGGTATCCTCACTAAAAATGTTTTTGTTTTTTTTTATCAATGAGGAACTCCTTCTCCGGTCTGTTTCTGATCAAAAGTGCCCCAGTGTGATGTGTTAGTAAAGTGCAATGTTGGAGGAGGTCAAGTTTCTTTCACACTAAACTGCATTTGCAAAACGTCATGTTTATCCCGAGAACTTCAGAAATCTATACCAGGTATTTTTAAAATGAGAGCGGCTCCATCTATTCTGCAGAATCCCGGTCATTTTTAAGTTCAATAGTGGACACACACAGATATCTGAAGGACAGTGCCAAAGGGTTCCAGGATGCTTTTGGTTTCTAGGGTTACCCGTGTTAAGTCTTAGAAACTCTTAGGAAGAGTAATATTTCAACTATTTCTTAAATTAACAGGAAGCAGATGAAAGGAAGCAATAATGAGGTAGACTTAAATTAAAATTAAAATACAAATTAATTGACTCCCAGTCCTGGTAGAAGCCTGACCGCTGTGTTATACTGAAGGGAAAAGAGGGATTTACAGTAATCCAACCTTGATTAAACAAAGGCATGGATTCCCTTTTTTTAAATTAGTGGAAGAGAGGCAAAGTCTTATTCTAGCATTATTTAAAAGTTGTCTGAAACCTGACTTATCAACACTTCTTACCTAAGAGTCAAAACTCAGGGGTAAATTCAAGTTTTTCCATCTCTTTATTTATAACAAAAGGTTAATGTGGCAGGAGGGGTGTAATATCAGCATTGGTATCATTGGTATTGGTGAATATAGAAGGTTATTCAGCTCTGCTTTGATAGAAACCGTTAAAGCACACTGAACTAAACATCGTATGAGAGTCTCACCTGGCCGCCAGATGCTCCAGGATCCCTTCCGTAGCCAACAAATGAAGCCCTCTCTGATTTACCTGGAAAAACACATAAAGAACAGTTATAACAATTGTTTCCTTTTATGAAACTTAAGTACATTACTGGATTAACACTGAATAATAGACTACATACAGCGTCCAGAGTGTTTTGTTCTGCAGTGTTTGGTGCTAGATGAACACTTAATTTGCTGCTTCTTAACTTTAATTACAATAATTATATGTCACTGTGCCCATTAGTGTCTGAATCATTTATTACCTAGCCAACTCAGTTAGTTATGATTAAACAGTTTGCAACATTTATAAGGGTATGTCTTCACATTAATACCTAATAAGCTACAGTGCAAGTTCCCTTTTTTGATACTGTAGTTACAATACAATTCAATTATGTCATACATTATCAATAACACTCAACAAAAAAATGACATTCATTGTAAACTAGAAAAAACTACAATGTATTATCAGGTAAACAAACATGTTCAAATATTTCTCTTTTTAGGCAACTTAAATGTAAAGATTACACCAATTCAATGCTGTCGTAGACTGGCACAACATGTACAAGTAATAACATAAACAGACACAAAAATGCCCAAATCTTTGTAAGATGGACTATGCAGCTCAGCTGTAGTTGTTTTCTTTCACTTTTATCTAAACACTATTTTAATATTACTGTACATTACTGTACTGTGACAGGCAGGAAGCAGCAGAGAAGGAAGGAAGGAAGGAAGGAAAGAGGGAGGAAGGGATGGGATCAGAGGATGGATTGATAACTGACATTCATTTGTTATTTTTCATTGTCTTACGGTAAACTGTTCAGCCTAGATGAGCTTTTAATACAATTCCGTCAAACCAAATTAATCGGGTTTCCATCATTGCATTTGATAGAATTAGGGCTCCTTCTGGTCCTCTTAATGTGCTATGGTACTTTTAAACACACCAAACTACTCAACAAATATACAGCAGTTTAGAACCTTTTAGACATTTTTTACAGACCTTTGTAGATCTGCGTGTTGTAGCAGAAAGATTCCTCACTGTGTCAAAGCAAAAAATAAAACTCCTGCTCTTCTGTAAAACAGCATAATACGCTACAAAGTTTTCCTTATACAAACTGTTTTCAGTGGATTAATTACAGATTAGGTGATTGTTAGCAAGTCCTTCTATCAGTGTCATATTCAGAGTGCAAATCTCAAAGAAATGCTCCCAAGCAGCTATCAGGGGAAAAAAAAAACTTACAGTTCACAACACACATGAATCACACACATCACAATATCCACACTCAGCAGTTTTACTCCCCAGGAAAAACAAACAAACAAACAAATGAGAGCTCCTGGGGGAGAATGATGAATAACTTTAACAGCATCGTACATTACTTTTTGTCAGACTTCCAAACATTACGGGCGCAGACACAAGTGCTGGCACTAAATTCTGTTTACTCTGGGGAAAAGGTAAATATTTTTTTGTGAGTTAAAAACCTGCATAGCCTGGATCTTTTGTTACACAATGACTGATCTGAACATTGCTTTCACAAGCGCAGGTGAACAGAGGCACATCTAAGAGAATTCACTTGTGCTTATCTGAGCAGTCCTGCAGGAGACAGTTGTTCTGCATCCGTGCAGACTGTCTCCAGAGACTGAGGGAGCTGAGGAAATCAGGAAAGATGGTTTAAATGGCAAAGCTGTTTCTTTTGTAACAATAATGCGATACAGTTCTGTGCCATCGCTCTTGCAAAAGGAAATAGGATTAAGTTGTCGGTTACCACCAACGTTCCCTATCATGGCAGGATGATGAAACATCTTCTTTGTAGAGAGAATTTCTTTATTTCCGGTCGAATATCTAAAGGCTGTTTAGTAAAATTCATTTTCAATCCTAAAAGAAAAGGTCTGATGATCAAGTGCAAGAGTTAAATATTCATTAGCAGCATGTGTTTTGTCACACACACACTGTCTTATGTAAATAATTGATGGTCACTGAGCAGACGGATGTGTGTGTGAAAACAATGTCTCAGTCCACATTGTGGCGCAAGGAGGAGCAACATGGCAACAAAAAGTCAAATCCAATCCAAAAAGTGTTCATCCTGGCAAAAGGAAGAGTTGGGGTCTACAGAGACGCTCTGGATCCTGTGCTCCATCGACAGTGTAGCCTCAATTTAGAAAACACAGTATAAGCAAGGAATCATAAGGCAATACACTGTGCATAAACATTTACTGCATTTGTAAACATTGAAAACATGCCATTTCTTGCCAAAGCGTAATCAAGGAAACTCCTTGTTCAAAACACAAATGTATCTTTTTTTTTTCACCTTAATTTTGCCAGGAAGTCCCATTCAGATCTCTTTAACAAAAGAAAGCTAGCCAAGGTAGCAGCCATACAAAATCACAACATTAAACCCAGTAAAATGCGACATATAAAACATAAAGAACAGCTATTTAAACACAGTGGCCTCCTTCAAACTACATGCCTCCTTCACCACATTCCTAATGATGCCCTTGGATTCATCAATGGATATTAATTTGTCTAATTATAGGTCCCTTTGCTTTTCTTTCATGACCAAGGTGCATACAGTAGTATGCAGTTCCCCCTAAATCTCTCAAAACCTGCATGCATTAAAAAGCAACAACTTGGCAACGTATTTGATGATATTAAATAAAAAAACATAATGGCTGCCACGTGTCAATTTAAACAGTTTTTCCTGTAAAAACAACACTTGTCGCCGTTTCAGTACACTAATGGATGCAACATCAGAGCTTTGAATCAGTCTATAATTCAGTCTAAACCCTTTCTTTTCTGTGACCCACTGGCAGCAGTTAAATGTAATAAAATCAAATTTATATTCTTTGAAGTACCGACCGTACCATGTTCTTCTTCTACCAGGAATTGGTCTGGATTTGCTAAATCCGAGAGAGCTTCTGTCTGTCATTTAAAATTTGATAGACTGAATTGGTTCAGGCAGAAATACACCACTTATTATATAATTATAATAGCAAGGAGCACTAGCTGAAGTTCCAACTGTCCATGCAGCGGACTTAGAAGAATAGATTAACACCACTGTATTAAAAACATATGAAAGTAGCTGTCTGAAACACTTCTCATCCTCATGAATGTAAAGGATGGTTTGCTGTGTCTACTAGATGAAACAAGTGAATGAAGTTGATAACATTAGCAGAGATCAAAGGATTGGAAATATGGCTTAATTTCAGCCGATACTGATAACAGATAACTACCTTCTTCTCACAGCTGATCTCAGTAAGATAACCAATAATTTCACATTTTTTTATTGTAAAAATATGTTTTTTAAGCTCAGGGTGAGAATTAAAAAGTGGCACTATGCAGTTTTGGAGAAGAACTCCAAACATTATATTTACAATTTACAATTACAATATTGTTTACAATATGAACGAGGTAATTATATAAACTCAGAAATATTACTTTTTTCCATAACTGAATAAACAAGCTCTTCTCAGAGGAAAATACGGTACCCACAACACTGTTTGTAAATGTATTTCTTAAGTCAATGAAAGCAAATCTGGCTTCATATCATTTACTGGCTACAATTTCCCTTGTACCGATCAAAAGTCGATACATTTTCTAATATAATAATACCAATAGTTTATCAGTGCATAATATATCGTGTATCCCTAGAAGTATCCAGCCACAGGATAAAGTCCTGTCACTGCAAATAAAATTTCTCTGATAAACTACAGCCAGCTGAAGCACCTGTGAGACCACTAGATATGGCAGCCCCCCCATTCAGTGGTTGCTTCCTCCTCCGCCTCCCATGACCTGAATCAGCCAGGAAGAAGAGATGGAGGCAGCCGTGCTCAGGGGACCGGCCACGTGGCAGCAGCATACTTGGGGATTAGCTTCAGCACAATGTCCAGAGGTCATGGATGAGCAGGTCTCTTAATTTGTTTAGACTGTCCTGACGAAGACGAAGCAGCTCTGACCACTGACAGAGCTGTGATATGTATGGCTTGATTAGTAACTCGTCTGCTTGTCTACTCTACTCCTCTTCTGCAGGTCCTGAAACGACGTCCTAAAACAACCAGTAGTATTTTTTTCTAATGATCAAATCTGGTGCTGACAGCTTATTTCATTTGTGCAACAGAGACACAGTTTAAAACCCATTGTAGCTTTTTAAACTCTGCAATGAAGCAACAACCGGAAAACAACCCCCACTTACACAAAACTCAGTGAAATTCACATTTTGCAACTCCTGGCTGTGGCAACTGAGATTTTCACCAGAATGCATATTTATGATGCAGAAGTAAAGTAGAACAAAGTGATATATCAAGTGGAACATATTGCTGGGTTGGCCAGTTCTAAAGCCAGGAGCCTAAATTAGCTGAATAAAATATACCTTTACAATGCAGTGACACGATCTCCTGTCTGACGCACACACATTGTAACTCATTGTGAGGAAAACAGGCCACTGTAATTATATGTATTTCCTGACAAAGAAGCAAAACAAGTTATTCAACAATGTTTCAACTGACGTTTTTAAGTTTAAGTTTGAAGGACTAGCTTGGAAATCAAAGTTCAATCAGTTCAAACACACAAAAGAAGAATAAATCAATTTCATGCATTACAGGCTTTTATTGCTAATGCTTTGTTTTTCCTCCTCTGAGCAGGCCTGAGCAGGTGTGATCACAGCCTCAAAACAAGAGCAACACTAATATTGTTATTATTGTATTTTCAAGTCGGTCCATTTGTTCTGAGCAGGGCTACAGCGGGCTATTCGTGCTTTTTCTTTTCGTGTCACAGGCCTACTAATGAGTATAAAGTGCAGTGATTGATAGGAAGCAAAAGTCATTATCTGCGTTAAAAGAGCAAAGATGCAAAACACACAAAAGGCCAAAAGCAACGCAAGTAAAGTGGCTTCATTACAGCAATCACCATCAATAATATGAATGTAAGTATACAGAATACCGTCATACCGTATATCCCCTTAGCAATTAAAAATCAATCTTGTGAAGAAAAAAAAAATTCCATCAACTCTGATTAAAATATTCTGTGAAGCTACTTATTAGCATATTGCGCAGATGTGTGAAGGCACAACTTTGACGGCGAAAAATAATCTATATATACAGACTGAGTCCTGACAGATTAATAAAGGAGAAAATGTAAAGAAAGATGCTAATGTTTCCACAGAGACAAACAAATTGTCCATGTTTTACACCTCTCATCGACTGAGCTAACACGGCTCATTAGCTGTTTCTGAGAGTCAAAACCTACATGCAGCCATGTAACCAACTGTTATAAGGATAAGCCAACATGGTCAACCAAAAAATACAAAGATCCAAGTGTTAAGCTGAATCACACAATGCAATTACAAGTAAAAATGTAATTATGAGACCAATGTATTCACCTTATTCAAGTTGATAAAATGCAATTTTTTGGCAGAAAAATATGTATTTGGGTCTTCTTGTCTGAGTCTGTTATTATATTTACACATTCTAATGTGCACCACAGTCTCTCTCACTGTATCAGGCAGACTGGCGCAGTCAAGTTGAGTTAAAGCAACTTTCGCAAAGTCAATCCAGGCATCAAGCAGTGCTGTAATTGTGGAACTCAACTCTGGAGTGAAGCCACTCCAGTGTTGATAAGGTCAAGGTTTTGTCAGGAAAGAAATGCATCATCTCAATGAAGCAGCGTCCTTAATAATTCGCCTGTATCTGGCAAAGGATTTGGCCATCGCATGATGCCACTACAGCACCATCACGGTGAGCAGCAGGGAGGGTGACATCTGAGTGATGAGCTGTGCCCAGTTTCTGCTAAATTTAGCACTTTGTGTTGGACTTCAGTTATTGTTTAGCCAGATTCAACAATGTCAAGCTTTCGCTCATTCGTTGGTTTTGCAAACTTCAGGCAGCTGTCACGTGACTGTTATCATGAGGGGCTTACTTCTACCCATTCTGCAGTCATTTCATTCAGAATTCATGAGTTGGAAAGTCACAAGCAAGCTTCAGTAGATAACTGTAGACCTTCGTCAGTATATTGGACTGTTTATACAACATATAGTGAAGAATTCAATATTCAACTACAATAGCCAAACAACTAAGATAATTAATATCTATTAACAGTAACAATAATAGTAACTAATAAGCAGGAAACAAATCAATCTCAATTAAATTTTGACTTGAAATAATTAGAAAATGCAGTTTGTGTTATGTAAGTTCAACCTCCAAGCTAGTGAAGTGAACAAATGACATTAGGTGCTAAAATCCCACAGAGGGAAAGGACAGGAAGGAAATGCTGGCCAGCCATTCACATTGCGCCTCCTTTATTGATCACAGGGCTGCAGTACAGTGCGGCGTGGCACTGTGTCGAGCCCCTTGCTTTGATAATTTGAGAGGTAGTGACCTAAGCGTCTCCAGGGATCAATTCTAAACCCCTGGCCACAAAAACAGCCAATTAGTGAGCGTGCTTCACTGCCTCTCAGATGCATTCCAAGGGCCTCTTTTTTCCATCCTTTCTACCAAGGAAAGCCAAGACCGTGAAAACAAACACATAATGCAGGATGACGAAATGCTGTTAATGTAGAAACAAAATCAACTGATCACACGCCAGCTCACTGGGTTTGTTTTCTTGTCTGTGCACACATGTTTGCTGTTGGTGTCGGTGTGTCTGTGCTCATGTTCCCATGTGATGACTTTCATGGCACCAAACCACAAAACATTAATCCTTTAGTTAATAGACCATTTCTTCATGTCGGAACTAGGCCTGTCATGATTCATGATGACATCATGATTATCGTTGTCAAAAGAATTCATGTTTACAATATTATTGTGATATCTACAAAAAAAAAAGCTCTGTCAAATTAACTCTCTTTAATTGGGTTTGTTGTGTGTTTTCTCTCTTTTTTGACACTCAAAAAATAACATTTACTACTAAATTCCTGTTTTATGGCGGTTTGCAACCAGCGTTTAGATGCACTACTGCCACCTACCCAAAAAGCAAGAAAAGAAAGAAACGTGAATGTATTTAGGAGGGGGCGGCCGTAGCTCAGTGGGTAGTGATCGGAGGGTCGCTGGTTCAAATCCCAGCTTTCGGCTGAGCTGCATGTCAAAGTGTCCTTGCAAGATACTGAACCACAAATTGCTCCTGATGTGCAGTTGGCACCTTGCATGGCGGCCTCTGCCATCAGTGAGGGCAACTTGTCCAGGGTGTACCCTGCCCTCACTCAGAGACAGCTGGGATTGGCTCCAGCAAAAAACCCCGCGACCCCAGAAAAAGGGATAAAGCGGTTACAGACAATGGATGGATGGATAGACAATCATTGTCAATATCGGCATATCATGATTGCCTTAGTCAGAGCACTATCACGGCTAATTCATTCATGATTTCCACTTTTTGTTTGTGTGTTGATTACCATGACAAGGAGCAAAATACAAGGATCTGATTCTGTGGTGATTAAATCATAAACTGACCATAGGGTACTCTACCTAATATAAAATCTTATATCTGATCTCTCTGAATACCTTGGAATTAAAGTAAGACAGTCTCTGAGGTTACTTATAAATTTTTCTGGCAACAAGAGACAACACAAGGACACTCACATACTCTTTACCCATACAACTTCCTTTTTGTTTCCTTTTTACTAAGGTTTAAGTATATCCATCCTGTCAAAGCTATTTCATGCTTTAAACAGGTTCTCTCTGACAGTAAATAAAATCTGGCTGGGTTGGAGGTTAGGTAAGTTTCGATGAGGAAACAGGGAGAGGAGGTTTTGTACCAAACCAGCTTCTTCCCTGGCTGGAGATGATGTATACAGACCAGCATCAGGACCAACCGTAGGATAGAGAAACAAGATTGAGGCACAATACACAATACACTGAAGAAACATGTCTCCCTCGCCCTGAGCTCAACATCAATTTCTGTGAACAGCCTTGTCAGCAGTGACATTATTCAAAACAGCAAGAGCAAATGTTAATGAGTTCTTATTTGCATATTTATTTTTTTCTTTGTTGAAATGTCACTGATTATTACGTACTATGATGATAAATGCATCTGCTCATGCAGCCTGATGTGTAATTAGCCATTAGGTGGAATGAATAGATCAATTAAATGAGGGACCAGGATTAAGAGGAATCAAACCAGGAGGACTACAGGAAAGAAGAAACAAAATAACACATTAGGCTTGAGGTGATGAAAAGCTCACCACCATTGCTTTTTGATTAGGCTAGAAATATGTAAAGGGTTACTAATCAAGAAAGGTGTCGAAATTCTGAGCTAGATCAAAGATATCCCTCGTTTTAGTGCACATTCTTCAGGCCTGAAGTATGACTTTCTAAATCAGGAGCTGGTGCCCTTCGCACTAGCTTAACAGTTTATTTTCACCTAAAATCCATCTCTGTGAGAAGGAGATGTGGATTTCCTGATTGTATTTATCCCCTCCCAGGATAATCAGGTGCCATGCCTCGGTCTTTTTGAATTTTCTCTAACTCGGTAAAAAGGAGAAGGGGGGGGGTGTAAAGGGGAAAATGTTTTCGCTTGGCCTTTGCCTTTTTCTGAGCCCGGCTATTCTCCTGCCAGTGCTTGTTATTCAGGAACGAGGGAAAAAAATGCATTACTGCGGACCAGATGGGAACATTCCACATGACCAAACCAATCAATCACCTTGGTGGGACGCAGGTGTGACACAGCCGTGCAGCAACACACCATTTCACAGTCTATCAGGCACAAACACATGGTCACCAATCAATGGCACCCCGAGGACCCATGAGGAGGGGTGCTTCTCCGCAGCCTCCACTGGTTCATGGCTGATGACTTCATAATCACACATCTATTCTCTCAGAGGAGAGAAGCGATGAGCTCCCTAATAACGTCTCCCACCATGTGAACACCAACACTGTAATGGATGCTGCTTCGGTAGGGACGCTAACATGCTCCCCCTCCTGTATCATGTGAGCTAACAACCATTGTCCCTGTCAGCCTGAGAGAGGGAGAGGGCAGTCCAGGGGAAACAAGAGCACATTTAACAAGCTGAAGAAATATCCCCCGGTTGGATATGAGAATCAAGTCAGTGTGCGACATCAAAGTGCGAGTCAATGTTCGACATTAGACGCCAAACAACTGTTGAACAACAAGACAACTGAGAGCCGAGGTGAAGGACAAGGAAGGATACACACATGGTTTAGGAATGCTGATCCAGCTCCAAGCACTGTGAGCATATTTCCTTACACAGAAAACCCCTGCAAACACTGAGCGGTCTACACTTTAAGAACACAAGCCTGCACGAAATAAAACATCAAAACAGCCTGAAGGGGAGAAATCTTTTGATGAGCGCTCTCTGTGGGGGGATGGCATTGTATGTGAGCAAAATCTGTAGCAGCCATTTAAAAGAGTTTTGTTGATTTTAAGTTCCCACCCCCGTATTCCTGGCAGTCAAGAAAAAAGTCTCACAGAGCCGTGCTTCTCTCTACACTTCCCACACCTCACACTCTCATGGCTGTGCCAGCACAGGACAAAATGTCAGGCATTGTCCAGTGGGAGTAAAGGCGAAACAAATGTTTGCATTTTATCAGCGAATCAGCAATCATCTGCAGTCCATCGAGAGGGGAGTGCAACATTATCTAGTGTTTTGTTCGCCAGCATGGACACAAGACGCTTGGACGAGCAGTTGTGACTGTGAAACAACATGGAGGCGGGGGTTAGGAGAGTTGGGCATGAGAGTTAACCAGCAACTTACCAACGGCTTTCTGAGGCTCATCTCAACAAGGATGCAACCTGTGATGTATTTTCTAATTGTTTGCTTTAGGTGAAGAAAAACTGAGATTGAAACAGAGATCGGTGGCATCAGGGGTCAATCGATGTCATGCCGATTCTGTGTTATAATGGTGAAGTTACTTGGTTTCAAGAAAAAGGAAGGAAGGAAGGTAAAAATGAATCTGTCACCCATCTGTGCCCAACATGGGTTTAAACCTTGATGTTAGTGGGTGGATCTTACCAAAATTAGTCCTGAGGTTGATCCCCTTTGTGACACATGCAAGAGACCACCTCTGCATGTGTTCAAGCGTTGAACTTGAACTCATCCTTCTTACATCTCAATGAATGAGAACCTGGATAACCCTCAGTACATGTCAAGCAGAGGCATTATTTCCTACATCTATCCTTTAAAAGACAATTCTTCAACTCGAGAAAGTCTGTGAAAAATGCTTAATTATAAAGACAAGAAATCCTGAAGAGCTGGTCCTGTATATTAGCTAGCTCACAGAATTTACTCACTCTCCTTTCACATAACTACACTTGTTAATATGGCCAGATTTATTGGATTTACACCTCATCAAATACTTTTTCTGTGCCGAGGTAACGGCCATGTGGGTGTTGAGCAACAGGATGTAGTTCACTGAGCAGGTTAACACAAAGGTAATGGTATTTTATCATCTGTATGACAAACTGACTTTTCTTAACTTGTAGAATAATCTTTTAAACCGACAAAAATCATATGTGTAAAACTTGGAACAATTCAAACAGGATCTGAATAATTATTTGTCTCTCCTCATTGACTACTGTACAATTATTTTCTCAAATAAGTTTCCATGGGGTGTGACTTCACCTCTCTATCCTTTAGGTTATTTCTCTCCAAGTTTTAAAGTAAGGCCAAAAAAAATCAATCTTTGAATGCCCAATGTACAGTATCAGCTAGGGTATAGATGTATGATGCATCAATCTTCAACAATATGTTAACTATATATATATAGATCTGGTGAAAGAAATGTCTAGCCATCCAGTTTTGAACTAAGTCACATGTTTTTTGTTACAGTTCCACATAGTGAGCACAGATTTCTGCAAGGAACATTCAAGACTCAATGGCCACTGGCATTTTTTTTGGCATACAGTATATCAAAACCACACAGTGATAAGATATTCAATGCTGTCTTCATTGGCAGTGGCAAGGGCTGAAGTCAGCAGACTTTAATTGTTCCACTAACAGTAATTCTTCTGAATGAATCATTTCCCTTTTAGCTTTGCGCTTGTATTAAATAACCTCTAACATCCCTCTTGGCATCAGCTGCAGGCAGCATGAGGCGAGAGAAATGAGAGAAAGGGGGAGGGGAGAAAGAAAGGAAGATGGTGGAAAAAGGGAGAGAGAGAGAGAGAGAGAGAGAGAGAGAGATGGGGGATATTCAAGAAGGCCAACAAGCACAATGGGTCTTAGAGAGAGAATTTGGATTTATCTGAACTTCCTTTAACCACTTCTCAAAAATGTGTATTTTCAGCAGAAAATAAAGTTTTTAAGTTTTTAAAGCCTTTTTGTTGAGCTAGTATCTGCACATGAACACAATTACAACCACCCTAACAACCATCAAAGCAGCCTGTTCCTGGACCTGCCAGTCAACCCACATCACAGGAATTCTCTCATGTAAGAGGTGTGAAACAAGCTACACAAAGGTACCTTTCCGCTGATTGTAAACACACTAAGGGTGCTCTAACCCCTGCAGCTGCTTTCCTAGAGACTTGTTATGTCATCACACCTTGGCAATGCCCCAGCTTTTCCTTTCTCTTTAGAGAGACAGCCCTCCAGGCCCACGGAGACTACAGCTGATCCTCTGCAGCTGGACAGCCTCGCCAGTCGCATGCTGGGGGCCAGGGCCCAAGAAGTCACGGCTAGGGCTGGGCAGGGCCGAGATGGGCTGAGAGAAACACGAGGGTGGGGAGGGCTGGGGTGTGAGGGGAGATGTGGGCGGCATGGGGATGGAGAAAAGGGATTTGCTCCCCTTTCAGCTCATCTTCAGCTCTTCATGCTCCACTGACCGCGGTAATAGATAAGCACACCCTGCAGCTCTGCATAATGACCGGCTACATCCACTAAACTGTACTGCACCACGTCTTCTCGTCTTCCCTTCTCTGCTCTCTGTTCTTGTCTAATATACAGCGGATATAAACATTCTGCAGGAAAACAAACAAGTGAATGTGCAAAACAATTCTTTGCATGACTCAATGCTGTATTCAGATCTGACTGTGAAAGCTTGCAGAATACTGTGTGTGGGTGGGTGTGAATGACAGAGGGGGGAGAGGAGGCAGCATTTGCAGCACCTGTGACCCGCACTACAGAGGAAACCAAGTGCACACCTGAATAGCACCTGGCCAAAATCACAGCCTGTGTCTGAGGAGGGTCTCCCATGAGACGGAGCATTAGCACATGACACCTGCCCCAGTAAAAACACACTGGGGATGCCAGTGTGATGTGGGATTTGATACTTCACAAAAAAAGCCTTGAGGAACAATTAGAAATGAAGAGGGAAAAGACAGGAAGTTCTGTTATAGTGCAAAAGACCAGTGGAGCATGGTTGTGCTATTTTAAAGCAAAAGCCACTGACACAACCCCAAAATTTAATTATTCAATTTCAAGGACAGGGTAGGAAACAACTAACCAATCATCACCAACTATCAAACTCTTACTGAATGTTAATGTAATGCAAATCTTAGGATCCAGAACTTTCCATTTACCAGCACGTACTGCAGCTTTAAAACTTCCTAGAGCAAACAGACAAATACACAGTGTATAAATACCCATTAATGACATTCACATAATCGATCCAGGCCAATAATATTGACCTAAGCTATTTGCCAAACCATCACATTACAACTCAAAACATTGGCTACAACCACACCGTCAGTGATATGATGTCTGTGGACTTTTGCCAACCATATTGCTGGCAGAGTACAACAATGATAAAGGATTGCCATGAAAGCAATAAGCAAACATTAAACCATCAAGTTATCAAAGGCAAATGTGTATTAAGACATTTTCTAAGATAAAAAGCAACACAGACTCCTAAAATGTTGCACGCAAGTTATATTAACATTACACTAAGTTTGATTGTGGGTCTTCACTCCATTATTTGGTCATATCAGACACATTTTTGATTTTACTAAGCAAAGATATTTTTTTGATAAAAGCTGTGATTACATGGACAATATTTCTTCAATTTTATCAGTCTGATTAGAGATTCCAACAAAACGGTTTACAAGGATGCCAGATAAAGCAATCTTATAAAGTGAGCATGAAGCATTAATTTAGATTATCACTTTTTTGATTGTGAATCTGCCAGCTGTGGAGAGTCTAATCTACCAGAAATATAACAGAAGAAGAAGGAGAGGAAGTTTTTCTAACTTCAATTTGTGCATTCACTCATTAGCTACACAGTATACCTGATAATACAATTCTGAGGATGATGTCTGAGGATCGTGTCCTGGAAACAATATTTACAAGGATTTCGACCATCAAGGTGTTCAACAATCGTTCAAATCAAGAAAAACAACAAAACAAAATGGTATCAAAAAAGAATGAGAAAGAAAACGAAAGAAAGAATTTATTTATTCCAACCAAAGAGAAACAATCGGATTAAGTGGTTACATGTTATCAGACGATACAATTTCCCTACTCAACAGATTATCAAAGGTTTAGAATTCAAAGGTTTCTTGATCTGATTGAAAATTTATTCAGATCGTGTCAGTCTCTTTTGACTCAGGTTTTTACATGAGGCTTTTTAATTCCGATTGGACTATTATTATGATTATTAGTGGAATTTACATGCAAACGCATCTAAACATCAGAGATTATCTGATCGCTTGTTCGAATAATACAAAAATGTAAGGCCCCTCAAATGGGCTCTTATCTTTCACTGAGGCCCTCATGAGATTTAGCTCTGAGGTGCCTTAGATTAGGATGATTAGGATTAGGATCCAATACAACATAAGACAATACATGACAGTGAGCTTGTTGGTGATGTATTATATAAAGGCAACATCAGTACTGTCCTGTTTAAACATTTTCTTATCGCCTTTTAATAAATGACTGGATGGCAACAGAAAACTCCACCTGTCTGATGGAAATAGAGACCAATGCAAGAAGTTCATTGTGACTTTTAATGTACTTCTAATTAACAAAACAAAAACTGGCATCTTTAAAGTTGGTAATAAAGAGAGTTATATTGGCTATGGTTCACACGCACCTGCAACAGCCAATCAAATTCTGCTGCAGCAGCGGTGGGTGAGACTGAACTGCACGTCAACACAATTGCTCAATCACACTCATGGACTCACATTATGGTCACATGTGTATGTCCACAGGCTGGTGGCAGGATACATGTGGCTGTATGCGTGTGTTGATGACAGCATTAAGCTGATTAGTTTATATGCAGGGCAAAGCTGTATGAGTAATATGTATGAAGCACACCAGGGAAACGTGAGCATGAAAATACAACTCAGCAGTTGTGTTGTCACGCCCTCAGGCACATGGCTGGATAGAAGAGCAGTCATCACCACAGTCACGCAGCGGGAGCCAATTTGAAATGCAACTTTGGAAGACAGCAGCTCTTTGTATTTATTGAATCAAGGTATACACAGCTAGATTTTTCACACTACAGTCCTGGTTCCTTCCTTTCTAACCATGCCATTCTAACAATGAAAATAAACCACCTAGTTTTCATGTTTTGAGTTGTATGTTGTTTGAAGTATGAGACAGAAAGCAAGTCTCTGCTAAAAACGATTTACAGATAAATTCATCGCCAATTATTTTGATAATCGATCGATCCATTTGAGTATTTTGTTTTAAGTAAAAAAAAAAAAGTGAGAATTGTGTAGTTGCAGCCTTTTAAATGTGAATATATTCTAGTTCCTTTCTCCTCTATGAGAGTAAAACATGATATCTTGGGTTTGTGGACAAAACAAGACATCTGAGGATGTCATCTTGAACTATACTGTAGATCAAACAAATAATCAATTAATCGTGAAAATAATCAACAGATTAATCAACAAAGAAAATATCTGTTAGTAGAAGTCTTTTCCTTAATCAGTCATTTAAAATAATATATATATAAAATAAATGAAAGAATGCTGGTTAGGAGTGATTTCATGGGTCCTTTTATGTCCCTATAAGACATTATTCCCTCTTTTCTTTATTCCAATACAGGGCCACAGCTGTGAATAGCTACATTAACCCCGTCTTGCTAATTATCACAGAAACTTTGAAGCATCACATGAGGTTAGGCCTGAGAATCAAAAGGCTTTCTCCACTTAGGCGAAAACAATATCAGTCCATTAAGTAAATAATGACAAAAAGACAAACATTAAGCAGCGTACACACCAATCACAATATAGCGTGAAATAAAGGAGCAGAGTGCAGCTCTTTCAGTTGCAGCTCAACGCCTGTGGTAATTGCCCAGATTGCTTGAAATCAGCCTCCCCCACTGGCTTCCCCTTATCGAGCTGACACCACAAGGAAAAATCTTAGCAGGTAATTAGATCTAACCATTTCTTGTCAGGGCTATGAACTGCTGGCTATCCCTGTGGCTAAACAATTAGAGCAACTGACTGAGAGACTACAAGACCTACAGAAGACCTTACATCGAGCATTACGACATACTGAGAAGAAGGTGAAGGTTCAGTGAATTACATCAAACAGCAGCTGCAGAGATGAAACAATCAGGACAACAACTGTCTACGTTTAAAAATAAATGTGTTTTCTTGCGGCAGTTGGAGGAGAAAGCATTTATCTTTTGTCTTTGAGTCTTTCCAGTCATTAGTGAATGTCACGTCATTAGAGACAATAAAATTAGATTTTTAATTGTCAGCTAATCAGTGATGTACAACTTTAACATAAAGATACATCAGTGAAATTACGCTCTGTCATCGCAACAGGCTGGAACATGGGTGATGTTCGTGTGTGACATCGTCTTAAAATAACATCCCAATATGCTGATATTCAAGGAACCTAAAAAAGGCGTAAAAGGTCATTACATCATGAATTTTGCTTTGGTGCCAGACTGTGGTAACAGTCAATGGGAGATGAAGAAAACACTAAAACCCTCATGTACATGAAAAAACACACTTCAGAGAGAAGGCTAACCACTGTTTTTTTCCACCCAAATTATTATCAGGGCTGATAATACTGTGAGCAAACAGATCAGGTCTGACCAAATATAGGTGATGAGACTGCAATTACACTGCAAACAGGAGCAATCCAGCCATTGCAAATCATCATTAAGCATTATAAGGTGCTCATATGTGTGACAATCTAAACTAAAGGTACTAAAGATAGGACGTTCTAGTGTGTCTGTGAATCCACAGCAATCACTTTTCATGTTACTGCAAATGTTTGAATAATAAGTCAGGAAACTGTCCAGGCATAGCCTCTTTCATCACATGTGATGACTGGTTGAGTCAAAGGGACTCACATGGCCAAGACTGAAAAAGTTTGTCGACAGTGCACTATGAGCATAAACAATGCGGCTGCCACCTGTGGGGCAGCATGCAGCAGATAACGTGCCAGTTAGTAAGAGGATTGTAGCACCAGAGGGTTGGGCTAAGATGCACGTGAGGTCCAGACCAGCTGATACACAGTCTGCCCTAACATGGGAGTCGGCCCCCTTGGGAGGCCAGTGTCATCGTTAAGCACTCAGACATTCACCCAAAGCCCCATTCTTCAGCTTCAAAGACCTACATTCTTCTCTAGGGAGACTGGAGTAAGACCAGGAGTTGGGAGAAGACAGTCGTTTCTATATCTGTTTTATGAGCAACAGTTTGACCAGACTAGTACACATGTAAAACAAAGCTGACTGCTAAAAATCTTCAATATTTAATTCTCAAGTGCTGTAACTTATCAATAATTCAAATCGAACATAAGCTCGAGTTGCCACCTTACACTCACTCCTTCAAATGAACTGAAAAGCTGGCTTTTACTAAAAACCATGTATCTCAACAAGAAAGTGTTTATAGCGTAGTGTTTACTGTAGCTACATACACACTGACATGATTAACGTGTTTCATTGTCCCACTTTGTACAAAGGATTCCTGCTCACTATGAGTCATTCAGAGCACCCTGGCAGTAGAAATTAATGCATATCTAATACTCACTCCAACGAAATTGTAATATTCTATGGTATAAAAGCTGATTATTGTGAATGATTTCAAGACTACACACAACAGTATCAATCTTGTCAGTAATCAGGTATCATCATGTGTTATTCCAGCTGCTGAGCGGTGGTTTTAGCAGTACAGAGGTCCACAGTGTTTCTAAAATCAGACCAAATTTCAAGCAAATGCAAATCATAATAAACAAGATCAGATCACTATATAATAAATATTTAGTTTTTTGTTTGTGTCTGGTTCCTTTGATCAACATTATTATTGTTAGTTTGACATTTGGTGGACACATGTGAGAGGCAGCAGCAGCAGAGGATCAGACTTTCACAGTAGGGAGAACAGTGCATTCAGTGTCCTTAAGTGATTTTCTTCCTCCAGACTAACGTTATCCATTGTGTTCAAACTCTAAGAATAAATTAAATCTTGAAGCTAATTGGCAAAGCAGCAGTATGACTGCTCAGTCAGTGGGTTATTTGCTAAACATTAGAGAAATGACTCGACTGAAATGAGGACTGATATTTTTTTGCAGCAAAAGAAAAGACTTCTTAACTCTAACTTCTAAAGGAAATTTCCAATCAGTTTTGCACTTTCTGAAACAAAGAATGGCTTAGATCCCCTGTGCTGATAAACTAGACTAAACATATCCAAGTAAACATGGAAAGTACGTCATCAGGTTTAGGAATTGGGCATTTCCCATCAGGAACAATACATTGAATAAGAGGCAGGAAACATGAAGAGGTTCTAAGGGCTCAGACACACCAAGCAGACTGTTGACCACTGTTGGGTCGTCATTAGGTTCTGTAGTTGATCGCTGTCTGTAGTTTCTGTGGGTTTTTTTTTTTTTACCTGAGTCTGTCTTACAAATGGAGGATGTCCAAGTTTTCAGACTAGTACACCAGTGATGTAACCTAATTAGAGTATTTTCTCTACTTTGTTTTCCTGTTAAATGAGCAAAAAAACACGAACTGACAAGGTCTGTGCATCTTCATCAATCATATTCTAAATAGGTTTTCAATTTTACAATTGAAAAGAATAACAGTAAAAATAGTAGGCTGCAACCTGCATCTCCTGCAACAACGGACTACTGACTAGCTATTTTCTCTCACACAGGGGGAGAAGTTACATTCAGCCTTCTGTTGTAGCATTTGCAATGTTATCAAATATCAACATTTACAGCACACTAGGCTTGTGCCAATATAAGATATTACCCAATATCATGATATTTGCAGTCATTTAGCAAATTGTTCACAATATTTAACATCAAACACCTTTTACAAAATCTTCTGGCTTTTATTTTGAAAAGAAAATACATGCTGAGCTGTCATAGCAGTGGAGGCAACACGCACTTATATTTAACGAGGTGGGAAGGAGACTGGGCTGGCATGGGTTACTGCAGCTAAATTGGTGTGATGCGACGGCATGCACGCAGCGCTTTAACATAGCAACATGGAGGACTTTGTTTCTCAGAAGAACACCAGCTCTCCAGTTTTGCAATATTTCATGTTTAAAGAGAGAGAAAATGGTGAGCCAAGGAATTGAATGAGGCTACATATCATCTTTGCCATGTGAAATAAAATGTTGGATACGGCCCAAGCCTACAGAACATGGGAGGCAACTTTTATCTCTAACACTTGACAAACACCAAGCCAGACGAGCATGATGAGCATGGGGTCAAAAACAGCACTGTTTTTTTCCTTTTTTCATTGATTGTGTGTTAAGCCAAAGAATTACACATTGCAAGTTACAAAGTGATCTACCTTTATACTATCAAGTATTTTAGTGTCCAAAACAGCAACTACAGCCTCTGGTGAACAAAGAATTTCACACACCTGATGGACAGACAAAGTCCCACCTACATATGTATATTTCACTATTGTGTGGTGGTTCTACCTTGTTGACTGATGAGAAAGAACCCTTCAGACATGATTTAATGAGGGTGCTGAAAACTCCATAACGCTATGTAAATTCCAGATATTACTCTGGAAAAACAATTTAATAACACCATACTCATCTTGAGGCTGAGATAAGCACAGGCAATTCCAAGTTTACAATCACGCTGTCTGGATGCGACACATCACTGCAACAGATCACATCTATATTCTGCGGCTTGTGAGCATAATACACAGTTGAAAAGGGGAGAGATAGTGTGAGTGTGTGCGTGGGGAAACAGTCATGTGATCAATTACAAGAAAGATAACATTTTGTTTCAATTCAGCAGCACCCATTTGCAAACTAATCGCTTTGCTTGGAGACCGGTCTCCAGGGCCATTACATAATGAGCTGAGATGTAGTTAGCCATAAAACTGTCAAGTGGTTACACATCACAATGATGCCAGGCCAAAGAGCTGGATTGCACACAGCTTTTAATCGTTACAACAGGAGAACATATTGCAAGTAAGGAATAATACTAATATGTTGGTGCTCATTGTCAAAATACAAACTATGATTTTAAATAAAAAATTAAATAAACGCAAAAATAGGCATTACAAATCAGCTGGAAGCTGAACGTTGGTATATTTATTAGGGATGTTAATGAATAATCATGAATCAAAACAATCACCTCTAAGAATTTAAGCATTTAAATATGTATAAACCGACAATCAGAGACAAGATTAACAAACAGTATCTTTACAATTAGCCTACTTGATTTTTAAATATATCAAAATAAAATGCAAAATACTGGTGTCAGAAAATGTATTTAATTAAAATAGTAAAGTAAATTTGTATTTTTAAGAAATCCAAATGAGACAATCCCTACAAACTGATATTATAACGGTTGAGCCATTTAGTAGCCTCAGTATCCACAATTAAAAATAAGTCATTTAGTTTTAGTTGCTTTATCATTCAAGTAAGTTGGTGTTTACTTTATCTGTTCTTAAAATCCTAATATTGCCTACTCTAATTTTGCATCAAAAATGGATCATTCAGTCAAAAACGTCCAACATATTTCACATAGTAATGATGAATCGATGATCAATTGTTAAGACAGTTGACTATCAATTAAAGAAATTGCTAAAATTTGAGTCCCTGACATTTATTGTAACAAAACCCAGTAAACTACCAACACAGGACATGCCTCCACCAACCTGAGTCAGTTGTTATACATGAACACCATGTATTGTGGAAGTGAGTGAGTTAACAAGTGGGCAGAGGTGCCATCAGACCAGACAGGTTAAGAACCACTGATCTGAGAAACATCTAATACAACATAATCACAACTGCTCTGAAAATTAAATGCAAAAAGAGAAATCTTTCAACACCTTTCTCTAATTTTTCCTCCTTGTGTGAGGAGGTCCTTGGTACAACAGTCTGTTTAACCCCTACTCCCAGAAATCACTACCCTGCTGTCAATGATAGTTGCTGGGGGCGGTTTTAATGTCTAGGAGACAGCTTCTTATGACGGAAAGCTATACTGATGGCGTGACTTCTAGCCTGGGGGAGGGTCATCACGGGAGGAGGAAGAGGGAGATAGAGAAAGGGAAGAGGGATTAAGGGAGGAAATAAAGACAGCAGGAGATGGAGAAAAAAATAGCCCTGTGGCCTGCCAAGCCCTTTCAGAGGTGCTCCCTCCAGATGCATGATGTGCTTTAACCTCAATCAGGCAATTTTTTAACAGGATGTCTTCCCACTACCAAAGGGCGTGTGAGGGGTGAGTTGAAGAGAATCACTTACTTACCCATTATGTTCGAGTTCATAAAAGGTGTTGGGGACAATCCTTCATGGGACACTAATCGACTGTCACTCAAATGATCGCCGTAATGAGGGCTGTCTGCGAAACCCTGGGGGGAAAGAACAGAATATTAAGCACATTATCGGGCAACTTCATTAATTGAGCAGTACTGCATACCACTAATTAGTGAGAGGAGAGCACAACTGGTCGTTATGCTAATAAACTGTCACCTCTCTTGTATATTATAGTGCAATAAAATGTATGCAAAAGAGCAGATCTTATGTCTTGGTCACTGATGGTTTATGAGTTCACTCACATTCATAACACATTTAGATTTATAACTCCATTATTTGCCATTAAGATATAAGTACACACACATCAATGATGGTATGTTATATGTGTGTTTTTTTTTACTTAGCAATGATGTTTTTAATTATTTTATTTCACTGTTTAATATTTTATCTTCCCTTTTGTTTAAAGTGAATTCTAATATTTAAAAACTGTTGTAAAGCACCTTGAACTGCATAAAAAAGCCTGCAAAAATCATTATCATTAATCTATTATTATTATTATTATTATTATTATTATTATTATTATTATTATTATTATTATTATTATTATTATTATTATTATTGTGAGTATTTCTTCTTCACATCGCCCCCTCAAATGGACTATGGAAGTGTGTTTAAAACATTTTGACTCAGTTAAAAATTGTTTTAAGGGCAACATAGGATGTCAACTGATGCAAAACTCATTGCCGTCTTTCATTAAAACCTGGCACTTTAAAGAAGGCAAGTAAGATTGTGTCGGTCACATAGAACTCAGCGTGTGGAAACATTTGCTTTGTATTAATTACATACGTGGCACAGACAACATCTAATACATTTGTTTGTGTCTATTAGTCTTTTTTATTTCTTCTACCATCTAATCTATATGATAACAGGTTTATATACCAAACCACAGTTCATGAGGTGTTGTTACATAGAGGGGGAAAAAACAGAGAGATTCAATCCTACATCATTCCCAGGTACCTGCAGCTTAAAAAAATTGCCTTTTTCTCCTGCAGCTTAACAGTGCCTTTTCATGACAGTTATCAGCTTGGGGGGCTTAGGTCTAAATATCGGTCACAGTATGGTTTTTGAAAACTCGGGGTCCCATGTAATAAAAGACACTCCGTTACAGTGCTAATCCCAAGCCCTGTGAAAATCCTCCTGTGCTCCAGTCAAATTCATCTCCCCAAACTACATTAACTCTCACCAGAGGGACCGAGCAGCATTGGGCTTGCATTTCTATGGAGTTATTTTCTCCAACTCGTACCCTTTGCATTCAACATACAGTAAAAAAAAAAAAAAAAAAAGGAAATCTTATTATCCATCTTTCTTTTTGTGAGTGGATGGTGATGGAGTAATTTCAAAGGCAGTGGAGTGTTGTGCTGTGTCGAGGGAATCCTCAGAGATTCCCCATTGTGCTCTTGCCAGGCCGCACACACTGTTAATCACACCATGAACAGACTCAATAACAACAACAGCCCCATGAGAGGCTCTAGCAAACTAACACACACGGACTTACATACACAGCTCATATACAAAAACATTTCCTGTATTCCACAGCACACAAGAAAAATTAAACTACAGACTTAATGAAATACTTCAGCATTTTAAGAAATACAGGTATTCACCATCTGATGAGTTAGATGAAAAAAGACTGATAACCCTCGCATTTTGGTTTGTTAAACAGACAGCAGCGGTTTGGCTTAGCTTAGCATAACGACTGGAAACGGTGAATCAGATTGGTTCTGTCCAAAGTAGGTTAAGAAAAAACTACTGGCTCCAGTATCCTCACAACAATTTGCTATTTTAGAAAGCATTATGAGCAGGATTAGCTAGAATCATAGATATTAATAGAACCTGTATAGGGCAGCACTGCCCAGTGGCCACTCGCAGTATTGAACCATAAAATTCCCCTTCCAGCACGAATATGACAAGAGGTTGTTGTCAGGACCCCTCAAACTGCAAACAATGTACATTTTGAGGACTCTTTTTATTACGATTGTTTTTTATCCATGGAGGTTTTCTATTAGTGAAGTTTTCCTCTAGCTATGTTTTTGGTGTATATGCTAGTCGATAGTCGAAGATGTAAACGTGTTAATTAGTTGATCTAGAATTCGCAGTTTCTCTCTTTTTTCACTTTTAGCCTTGACTGTAACCACAATTTAAAAGAGAAATATCTATCACATCTCTATCTCAATATCTCATTATCTATCTCTTTATCAATAAGTCAATGAGCGCATCTCCCAAAATGTGAAATCACTCCTTTGACTAAATATTAGAGAGCTCTTGATGATAATGAGCACTTTGATTGTTATGACTGCCACTGTCAACCCAGGCTCATTACATGTGTGTGTTTGTCAGTACAACCACACTGTGTTTGCTCCTCTGGGACTGCTAGATCATCAATCACAGATCCTCATCATTCCCAAACACTGGTGGCCTACATCTATCCGAGACACTAACACATGCTGTCATCACTGCCACAGGGCTGCATTGGCACTACTGGCTAAATAACTGTCAGATCATCGCGGCAGCATGCAGGCCGGAGCTCCAGCCTTTTCCCCCCAATCACTCGCTGCGGCGTTTAAAAAGTCGTCTCTTCCGCACACTGCTGTATCCCAGGTGAACGTGGGGCTGCTTGTGGCAGCTTGGGAAGTGATGATATGCTCATGATGGATGCGTGTGGGGTCGAGTATCAAGTCGGGGCAGGGCACTGGGGAAGTGGGGGTTGTCGTGCGGTGGCGGTGGGCACAGCCCTGACTGTCAGACCGCCAGCCTACAGCCACAGCTGCCCAGGATACAGCGGCTGGCTGGGAGCCAAGGTCAGCACGGCAGGACTCGGGACTGTTCACAGTTGACTGATCACACACTCGTAGCTCACCGGCTCAAACAAGCTCAGGGACAAGACTGAATTCCCTTTGTAACAGACGGAAAGATGAAGCACTGAGTACTACTTCTGAGAGTCTTTGACAGACATTGTGAATAGAGCATCGCTTATGTACATTTAAATGATTATTAATGAACAAAGTAATAGAATGAAAGTAGTCATCTTAGACTAGAGACAATATCATAACCTCATAAATAAATAATACCCCAGTCTGTTATGCAGTCTTGCTGTTACCACAGCTTTACAGAAGCAGGGAAAAGCAGGAAATGACAGGAAGGTTTCAACAGCAAACATATTAAAAATCTCAGGGACACAATCATTTTTGCAAATATATAAAAAAAAAGCTTATAACATTTTCATTTGAATTAGTTCTTTAAAATCTATCTGGGTGAAATGGCAACCTGCCAAAGAGTGTAAATATGAGCCTCTCAGCCACTGTGTGCAGTAAGAACCTCCAGTCTCCCCAATGACCCTCAACGGGATAAGTGGTTACAGAAAATTGATGTACAGTAAAAGACCTCTGAGGGCACCTCAAAGTCCAGACTGTAGCTTTGGTGGCCCTGAGGTTTAAGGAACATTCCTGGTGAGTTAAGGTTTTCATATTGTATTAACTTTGATTTTTATTCTTTCCAACTTACATTTTACGTGCTTATGTGCCATTATTGGATATCTGTGTTTTTTTATGAAAGGTGGCAAAATATGGTTCAGAATGGCATTACCACCAACACACCATATCATTGCTAATTTAACAATATCGATGGTACTTATATGGTGGCAAGACAGGTGATAATACCTGAGAAAAACAAATCAAATCTTCCTAATGTAGAAAAGTTAACGTTTAGCCAGTCTGCACACTGACGTTATGCATCATGATCTATCAGTGTTACTAGTCTGCTGAAAGTGCCTTCCTTATACTTCACAGCTTTTATCTATATGCTGAGACATTAACAGCTTCAACAGAAATGGTCAAGTATTACTGTATTCTTCATCGATTAAACAAGGCACCAAAAAGATTTATATTAGATTTGACCCAAGACCAAACCTTCAATTAAACTGAGAAAGGATCCATTCAATACTTTCTGTGTAATCCCGCTGACAAACCAACCAATCAATCATCAAACAGACACAGGTGAAAACATAACCTCCTTGGCAGAGGTAATAAATATTGAATATCAACAAAGGTAGCATCTGCTGCAGGGCATGGTAATGTTTGCACTGTATAGATGTTCTTGTTTCTTTTATCCACCAATAGCATGTCATTACTAACGATTCATGGGACTACACAGAATATGTTTTTTTAAATCAGCTAATCTCAATTTTGAAAAATTATTTTCTTTTCTGAAAACTGTTCATTACAGCTTTGCTGAAAAACGTTTAAAATCCTGTCTCCAGCAATCAAAACTCAGCACTAATACCGATTGCCTGACTCTATAAATTAATATCACACCAATTTTGCGCATTATCAATTAAAATAATTTTAATCAAACAAATTCTTAACGGTAATTTAATGGTCATCAATAAATGATTGACATCCACAATGGGAATATGCCACTTTTCTCTGAATCCATTTTTTTTTTCATCATTCACATGGTTACCTATGTCACTACAGCATCATGTCATAACCGTAGCATAAATTATACAGCTAAGAAACAGGTTGATGTAGACTACTGAGATTCATTACACATGCTCCTCACTTCTTAAAGTGGAGTATATAGGATATAATATTTTATAGGTTATGTAAATCAAGTCTGTATCACTATAAGGTGTGTATGCAGCTGTGTGGAGACTGGCATGTGATTGTTTGTGTGCACGCCTTATGGAGGTACAAACAGCTGTCTGCTGGCTGATGCTGTGCCTTGCAATGTCAGAAACACTCATTTATATGCACCTGGAGCAAAGATATCTCAAGCGTCTCTGTCTTATAATTCAAATCAAGCTGCCTATGTTACCATAGCCTGTAGATGTTCATTCGGGAAGGGCACAGAGAAATAAACAAGGTAACGCAGCCCGAGTGGCTCTGACATTTAACTGAATTCTAATGGAAAGTGACAGGAGATTGACATTAAATGAAATTCATACAGGGCATCTAGAACAACCAATGTGTGAGGGACAAACAAACAGGGGGGAGAGCTGTTCACACTTGCTCACACTAACAGCGAGATGTTCTCACTCAAGCACAACAATAGAGATGCCGTTTAACATTTCTCCTATTAAAAAAGCAATAAGCTATAATACATCATACCGTAAGAGTGATTATATTCAATGTGTGATTTTATAATTGGTCACAATTAAATGTTACTTTTTATTTTATTAACAACAAAAAATACGTTGTGCATTTGAGACCAAGACACTTTTTTTTTTAATTAAATTCAGATTTTCTTGTTTTTTGCGTAGATTTATGGTGTCATAATATACAGTATTGTCCTTATTGTTCGGCTGCACAGGTTACACACCCTCTCCTTGTGTAATGGAGAATAAAATGAAGTTTGGGCTGATATTGCATCAAAAAGTCAATCTATGCTTCAAACCAGGTTCAGTCATGGACAAATAAGTGTTTGGATGTGCTACAAAAACCAAAGGTTTTTATGTGAGGTACAGTACATTTCTACTACTGATCATACAATATGAGTGGGATAAGGTGAGACTCGAACATGTGAATGTACTGATTTGATGTAACGAGTGTTAAATGATGTGCTGTGGAGCAGAAAGGCCACTCAGAGGCGTTAAGGTGTAGGTCAGCTTACCCGGGAGGAATCATAGGAGGGACTGGACTCGCCACCTGGGGCCCAAGATGCTTGGTTGGTCCGCTCCTCCATACCTGTCAGAGAGAGAGACACACAGCTCCATCAACAAGTTGAGATTACAAACATTGTTCAATTTACAGAGACAGTATTTCTACATTCTGTGTCTCTCTCATGACATGACTGAATCAAAAGACAATATGCAGCTTCCATGCGCTTATGATCAACAGCAGGTCAAATCAGTCAAATCTCTTTCATGTGGTTGTAGTGTTAATTCTCTGTCTCATGAATGGAATATGGATAATCGTACACTAAGTACAAACAAGTTGATACTCCACTCTCACTCTAAGGAAAGCGGATGTCCTTCACTGTACAGACTGTAAAGCCCACTGAGGCAATGTGATTGTCATTTGGGGCTATAGAAATAAAATTGATTTAATAAATGTTTTCCACAAGTTCCCTGAATGTTCCTTTACAAGAGACAAGGAACTGGAAATGCTCCTTGCCTCCATGTTAAGTCTTTTTACAAAATTGCAGTATGGGTGAAACTATTAGTTGAATAATAAATTTACAAAAGAACTATAAATCGAGTCACTTTTCAAGCAAAGATACCAAACATTTGCTCGTAACAGCTTTTTAAATGTGTGCATTTTCTGCTTTTCTAATTTATATCAATGTAAAAAGAGTTAAACAATTTTTGTCGTCAATTACCAACTATCATAATCAATTCTTGGTTTCTTTTCTACTGTGACAGTAAACTGAATATCTTTGGGTTGTGGACATTTGAGGACGTCATCTTGGAATTAAGAAAAACTGATTAGCATTTCATAAACCAAACAACAAATTAATTAAGAAATACTCGCAGGATGAATCAAAAGTTAAAATAGTATGTTACAGCCCTGATGGTAAATGAAATACAGTATCTTTGACAAAACAAGACGTGTGAATGTGTCATGTTGGACCAAATACAGAACAAAAGAGTTAATTAAAGGAAATAACATCAGATTAATTGATTAAAATAACTGAAGAAAATAATTTTTAGTTGCAGCCTTAATTGGCAGCTACAACTAAATATACAGCCAGCAACTGAACACATTTCATTACCCATAAATGAGCTACAACAAAAGTTTGAAAAATGCAAAGCTATTTTCGTAAACTGTGTGTGTCAGTCAAATCCTGTAATTTGCTGACACTCTTCAGAGAAAAAGATTGCTTAAGATTTTACTCAAGTATGTAATAGTTGTAGTAATGAAATACTGTCTCCCCTAAAAGAACTGGCATGATAAGAATGTGATTTTATAACCAAAGTATGTCTTTTCCCTCTTTGGAAAAGAATTTAAAAAAGTGACAAATTCATGTCTTCAAAGGCTAAGCTTCAGGAAACGAAAACATTGTGGTGCCATTTAGTTTGCTTTGTATGAATCCTGGCCACAAATAAACACAGTTTTTTCTGCCTCAATGCACCAAAAAGCATCTACTTTCAAACAGCTGAGCAGCTCTAAAACTTGATAAAACCCATTTTTAAATGAAAGAATACCTCTATGTTTCAAAAGTCAAAAGATAAACAAATAAAATCAATAACTTCAACCAACTGCAAAGCAAGACCATCTGGCATATATTGAAAAACATAATATCTGATTTTCAGAATCTAATTTATGTGATAAAGTCTGTAAACATATTTGATGCCTCAATTGTTCTTGCTGTTTGAAACAATATTGTGTTGCAGTAAAAGCCGTAGTCCCTGTAAACAAAACATAATTGCAGAGCGGGTACAGCATCAACATTCTCGAAGTTATTGATTGTCCCTGTTGTAATTTCATCTGTCTCAGCAAAATGCAATATCATTTGTTCATTTTTAGCTTCAAATAAAAAAATATCAGATTTAAAGAAAGTGTGTATGCTCACAATAATAACAATATAGCAAATGACAAACTATACTTTTTTATAACAAGACTATTTCTAACTTTTTAAATTTAACAAAATGATATGCACTGAGGTGCCTCTGAGCAGCAAGGTCAGGCATAACACCTAAGAAACGGTTTATGAGACTGAAACAAACGACTGCAATGAAAGCAGAAGTAGAATCTGCAAAGCCTGAAATCACAGATCAAAACACGTGGAGAACATGGACCAGTTCTCTGACTCATAAAGGGTATAGAAACAAACAGCACACCTGACCACATCTATTCATGAACTAGGTTCAGTGCAGCTTAACATGTGCTTCTTATGCGTCAGTAAGTCTTTACTTTTCGAACTGAGCACTTTTAAAGAGAACTAATGAAAAGGCAGTATGATGTGGTCTGAGGTAGCTATCTACTATCAGATCACATGTGTATTGATACCTGGCTGCAACTTAATTTCCCCCCGTGGGATAATAAACTTTGACTTGACTTGACATGTGAGAATTTGCATATACTGTGTACATGATTCATTTCCAACGGTCATTCTGCCAATCACATCTTAGTCACAGATCTAATTATACACTTCATGAGAAGTCAGTGACATGTCTCGGACCAGAAATCACGCTCCAGTGAGCAGCGCTGCAGATAAGATGTTACATCTTCACAAACATGTTGTTTTGCTGCTCATACACAGGAGACTCATTTCCTCTTTAAAAGTTGTCACAATAACTCAGTCAGTCACTCATCAGTGGCTTAAAATATGCAAAATAAACTGTCTCAACTACTTCGTCTGGCTGCATTATCATCCATATTCATAACTTTATTTCTACACATGGCTCCAAACTTTGGTACAGTTACACCACCATAACTGTGACATGTTGAAGCCCAACTGAGGCCTTTTTACACACTGAATGTAACAATTGTCAGTGTTTGCTCTTTGGGCAGTCTGATTACCATCTCCAGGGCTCAAGGGTCCGCTCTCTTCTCCAAGCACAGATGAGGCAGCACAATAAGATTACTCACTATCACAAGAGGCAAATGGGGGGGGGGGACAAACGCACTGGCTATAATTTAGGTCAAATGAATTGGGAGAATGGTGCTCTACTGTTAAGGGCTCAGTTGCAAAGATTGACAAAATCCTACCAATGAAGAGGACATCCAGTCTCCTCTCACACTCAGAATGCTGAAAGATGTAATCAATATTTTTGTATGAATTAATCAAATGTGAAAGTTTGGAACTTGCAGTGAAGAACCTGCAAACTTTTTAGCCTCTATTGGCCTACTATAATGGTTTCATGCATCATATTAAGCTTAGATAACCCAAATTTACCTGCCAATCACCAAACAACAAGTACACAAAGTTGGCAAGTGTCTGATGATGAACTAATAAAACGATCCTGCAATGAACCCTTTACCTTGCGAGGCAGGTGGATTCGTAAGATGACACGATCTCACGAATCCATCTTGCCAGGCTTCAGGCTATACACTTGTCAGGTGTTGAATCAATCAGCATCCTTTGAGGAACTACTTGCAGCTACAGGGCGTGGAGTGACGCTTCATTTTAAAAAAAAAAAAAACAATCGCGGCTCCTAAGAGCTTAGTGTAGATGCCTCTGTAGGATAAGTTATATCAGAACGGGATAGTAAATTTCATTGAAAGAAGACACTGAAGGCTTTTTTAATGCAAATAAGAATTACCGCAGAGCAATTGTACGCCTTCGCGCTCTAGTCAAGTTGCTGTTCCAAAGAGAAAAAGACCTGTGTATGTCAAACTTTATTGTAACTATTGAGTTATGGCCATAAATGGGTTTTCTGGGGTCACAATGAGTTTGAACTCTGACATTCTGCCACCAAATTGTAATCAGCTCATCTTCGAGTCATAATGGACACTTTTACCAAATTGGAAGAAATTCTCTCAAAGCGTTCTTGAGCTATCGTGTTCATAAGAATGGGACAGATGGACAACACAAAAGCATTATGAAAGTGCCTGCTCTTTTCCATAGAGTTTCGCCACATCAGGTTAATGAATCCGCTCTTCGTAAAAGGGTAGCGTATTGAGTTTTTGTCGAAACTGTTTTGGAGAGGTGTTGAGTCATCTTTATGGTCCTCTTTGACGATGTAATTTCTTGTGCTGTTGAACTGTTGCACTGAGAGGTGTTTCTTATATTCGTCCTCACCATTTAAACCATTGAGGCTAGACTGCATACACCTTTTAATTGTGGTTTTCCTCTAACATTTAATAACAGATTACCCAGAAACATACAAATATAATAATTCTATAAAAATAAAACCAATAATAGTGAATTGAATTTGTAGAATTTAAAAATTTCACTCTTGAATTTCCGGGCATGATATCTGCATGTCTGGTTACATTTTGAGTCAAATCCAAAGAAGAAGAGTAAATCAGTTAACACAAAAAAACTTAAATGAAAGATGGCTACACCAGGGGGACACACTTGAAACGGTCTTGCTTGGTGGTCCAAGTCACAACTGACAGCCCTGCTTGAGGATTCAATATTATGCATTATATTTGACTTGTTGTGACACTAGTTTGTGATGGAACTCAAAATAAACTAGAAAAATTATACTGAGCAGTGTCATTACATGCCACATGGTGGATACATTTTGTATCCTTACATGTCCTGAAAGTATGGTGACCCTCAATAATTTTTATATCTTGCATACATTATAGGTGTTGGTAACAGCATTGGTGCTGCTGAGATGTCAGCACACGCACAGATTTTAAATCTGATGAATTAAATGTGTAACTAAAGCTGCCCTGACCTCTATTTGTCCTTTGCCCCTGCTGCTGAGGGAAATTGATTTGAAAAGTTGCCTTGGTTATGCAGGAGAAACACAGCACCATCCAGAACATAATGCATGTATGGCGACGAAGAGATATATTTAAAATTATGCGGTTGATTGTAAATGATAAAGATTGATAAAACAGGCCATCATCATGCCTGTTTGATTCATCTTGATCATTTACAATCACTTCTATCTATGTAGTTGTAAATGTCCCATAAACTGTGGTAATGGTTCGTCGGACACAGAGTTTTACTATTACAACTGACTCCTACTATGTCTCTGCTGGCCCGTTCATAAACAGCTGTGCTCTGACAAAGAAACATCCCAATTCGGCAAAAAGCCATCCAACGGTAGGACTAAGGTCTTCTCTGTTTCAATGATAAAACCTTTTTCAGTTGACGCCTATGAAATTGTGCAACAGGGCTGAAGTATATCAAACGTTCAGCTTAAATGATAGTAAGCAGAAAAGGTCAAATATGAGGTTGTTCACCATCAGTGATACTGCATTATGTCAGTATCCAATGTCATTACTCATTACACAAGAACTACTAAACATTTTTGGGGGGTCCAGAATAGACCTCACTAACTTTTGGTGTGGATTCATATAAAATAATGTGTTTCAACATTTTTGTCAACATTTCAGATAATAGTTCATTTAGTGCCAATGATGCCGGGTGACCTCACCAAACCTGCCCAATCAATGAGTCACCTGTCGGTCTGTATATCTTTATGTTTACTCTATACTCTTTCAAGTGTGAACAGGAACTAGTCCAGACCAAATGAACCCAACTACAGGTGTGAAAGCACCCTAAATCCCATCTCCATAGCCAGGGGCGCCGCCAGGGATTTTGGGCCCCATGAAAAAAATCTAGTTGGGCCCTTGTATAGGTTGCCCATGTCTCAAAGGGCCCCCTGTCAGTGCTGGGCCCTTGGAATCGTCCTAACCTTTCCCCCCCTGGCGGCGCCCCTGTCCATAGCACATATTGTGTTTTAAATTACCAATTTAGCAGTGTCTTTATTGGTGTTGATGTCAATTAATACATTCATAAAAAGTTGAGTGAAATTTTGGGTCGTGAGAATTGGACCTGTTTCTGATTTGTCACAAATTAACAAAGAATAGATGTTTGATTCATTTGGACGTTGTATTGTATGTTTTATATGAAGGAGGTAAGGACAGAGAGATTACAAATAAAAACACATTATTCTGGATAATACAGTGAATAAAACACAGTCAATACCCTCAACAATGTTGCATAATGTCTTAATAATCTTTTACCACATGCTCCCAAAACCCAAAATACAAATCAGGCAATACAAAGCGTTAAATATTAGCTGCATTTATATCAAAATGTAAATTTGCGGATTCATTTCACTCAAGACAAACAAACACAAAGGAGAACAAACACTTTACAATGTAAACACAACTCCCAACTGGTGTTTTAATATGCTTCCAATAGACACTTAAACATCATTAAAATCATTTGGACACAAGAATTAACTTAATCTATGAATAGCTGAGTTTGATTGGGGACAAAATCTATGAAATTGAACTCTTTCTGAGATCATATACTTCCCACAACAGTTGGTAGCAAAACTACAGGCCTAAAGGGCGGGAAAAAAAGAACAAAGAAAGACTTCTGGTCCAGGTGGCATCTTGAATAAAATGAGAAATAAGAAATGTCAGTTTTTATTGACTCCCAGCACAAATGGGAATCAAATGTAAAGAAAACATTTATGAATTAAAACACAAATAAAAACATTTCCTCAGACCTTTCTTATGCGAAAGTGAAACTGATGGAGGATCATTAGATGCTTTGAATATGAAAAAATATGAAAATATACTAGATATGTTAAACTACCACTGCAGTGCTTTTAGTTGAAGACCTGCCTCCTAAAAGAAAATCATGTATTATGTCACAGCGTGGACCACATTTACAATCTGGGAGGGTTAACTGATGCTAATGTAAACATTCAGCTTTACTGATTAACTGAGAGCTTTTAGTTTTATTTGGCATAATGGTTTCCTGTATATATTAACTGAAAGCAGTACAAATGGTAAAACCAATGACTGCATCAAACTCATGTATACAAATAATGAAGGTGAAGCAGAAACTGGGCCGAGAAGAACCAAACAGTTTTCATAGGCAAACGGGGTCAGACTGGACTGAGATTTAGAGCAGTGTGCTGGAGTAAGATGTACCAGTCCTCTTTATTACAGAGAGTCAGAGACAGAGGACGAGAAACCACAGTGACTTGGTTTTGTGACTGCTGAACTGCATGTCACAATGGCTACAATACAAACAAAATGTTTTGATATATTATGATGGACCACAATAAGAAACTAATGGTCAAGAAAAGGTCAATTCAGCTGTCAATACTAATCTTTTTAACGTTTTTGAACAGCTATAAAACCCGACCCCCTCCCCACAGACCAAAAAAAAGTGTAGGCGGAATGAGAAATGAATGCCATGCAAGCCAAGATTTACAGTGTACATACTCATAAAAGTAAAAGCACATTATATAAACAAATGTAGTCAGTGGCTACTCCAGATAAACTGTGAAATTAGCCACTCTAAGAGAGTTAAACAAATCAACATGTAATGCAAATTATCAATAAAGTCTATTTGCTCTCTAATATAATCAATAAACTAACTTGTCAAATGTAATAGATTATAGGGGGGCATGTTTCAAGAAAAATACCGATACCTAAGTGAGGCAGCAGTGAGGCTCCTGTAGCTGAGTCCAGCAATGAAAAAATGTTATTTTTCTTTTATTTATTTTGGGATCCAACTGTCTGGCAAAACAACCTATAGCTGCTGGTCACAGCTAACAAATGTACCCCCACATACTGCTAAATGAAAATTAGCCTTTCAACAGCAGCCATCCACTGCCCTGCTCCTCTACGGCCTCATCAAATTTGCATCATCAACACAGCTGGAAGGGAGAGATGATGAATCTCTGTTAGAGCCACTTTGGGTATTTTTTCCAATCCATCTTTCTCTGGCACACTTTTGAAGGGGCTTGCCAGTCCCACTCTGCCTCAATTATCTGGCAATGCCCAGCTGAGATGCAATAATCCAAACTCTCATTCCCTGCAATTTCCACACTTCTGTCTGCACACTCACTTGCCTTATGTTCACAATCACTTATGGAGGTGCTTCTTCCCCTACCTTGAGGATCAGAGACACAGGAGCACATACTGTAAGCTGGAGGATGGAGGGATTTACTCACTATAAGCCTGATGCACTCTGAGGTGCAGGAGTTCATTCTGACATCATTATTTCTTACATGATAAAGGTTTAAGTTTGCAGAATTCAGTTTTATAACGTTGTAGATGCAGACTACATTTAAAACCTATAAACAAGAACTCAACCAATAAATTATCAAGACAGATACTGTTTTATCGTCTTCTTATCTTCCTTCATTGATTTATCCTTTTATTTTTCTCTTTATTTACATTACCTTTTCTTTCTTTATTTTTCTGTGATTTTGGCTGTTTTATCGCTTTTATTCCTTTTACTTGTAATTGCTCATATTGACTTTATCTGTTTTTACATTCTTGTTTTAACTCACCTTAGATAAGGCTTCCCTGTGTTTGGCTTGTCAGTTTAGTGTTTATTCTGTAAAATTTATTAGAATCTGACAAGTCATTCTCGCAGCTCCTTCAACTCCGACATTTAAATACACATTTTTGCCTCAAATACAAGATTACACACTGTGAAACTTTTACATTTTTTTAAGATTTTCATGGTAAGATAACAGTCCCAGAAAAGATCATGGTGTCACTGTATTAAACAGAAGGTTTTTTTGTTGAACAAACGCTTTGTTATATTTTTGCAAAATGTAATGTCCTATATTTCAATAATACTAATACGGTTGAATTTAATACCGTAGTTCAGCAAATAACTGTTCACACCACATTTTATTTTGAAACCAGGTGATGCTGCCATCCTCAATCCAACCAGAAGTCAAATGTATGTAGGTGCTTGACTGATGGGAAAAAAGTTTTACTTTTAATATCTGTAGGTCTTTCAAGGTACAGGCACCCTGAATCAAGATCAGTCACAAAACACTAAAAACCCCAAAAACTGATTAATTCCCTTCCATCTCTCCAACCACTGCCACAGAAACTGGAGAAATGTACTCATCTTTGATACATTTAAATATTTTGGATCCTGTCTAAGTTGAAATAGGGCCTTTATAAGGGTAATACTGAAAGTTGCAGACAACTTTCCCCCCTACCATTTCCAAGTGGTATTATTATTGGCACCACCTTTGCAAAAACATAGTTTCTGTTATCCACGGAGTCACAAATAATAACACAGGACAGTTAACCTTCCTTTTCCTGGTTGACCGTGTGCCCAGTGACCAATGTAAACACTGATGGTTTCATATTTTCATGTCCACTACTCTAAACATTTACTTCATAATGATACACTGAAGCAGAAAACTTGTCTGTTGCCAGATATAGATCTGTTTGTTAAAACACTGCAAACCACAAGTCAAAACATTCTAATGTCTTTGTCTTCAAGTTGAATCACTTTGATAACGTGACATTTTATCTAACACTGCATCTCAACACAGAAGAGACAACCAGAGCACTGATCATATCTAATGGTTAAGAATAAAAACCTATATAAATCCTGTTGTTTTCAACAAAATGTATCCATGTATCATAAGTGGATGAAATATTGCGTCATGCAGAATAATCAGATTATTATAGCTGCCTTTCAAAAAACTGATCAGTTAAAAACGGTGACTACGTTGTTGACAATACACTACATCCTTTTTGAGGTCATTACAAGACGCTGATATTTACATTTAACAGATAATATGTTTGTTAAAAATGTGGGACAAAAATATATGTCACAATATTTTGCATTTGATTTATGAACAAGATTCTTTACAGGAAGAAACCTTGTTATTGATGATGTCTTTTTTCACAATATTTTTTGGAAATGTTAACAAGCAACGGCCCACATTTAGACTTTGCTACGTTTCTAAAGGACAAAGCTGGTCGCCAGACAACAACACAGCCATGACAAAGAGCTTCGGCTGTAAAACACAGTTCTCCTGACTGTCTACCACTCTTTTCTGTTCCAAACAAAAAGCACCATGCTGATGTGGGTCTATTTTAGAAGTCACCGAGTGCAGGCCAAGCCGAAAGGTGACTGTCCACATCTTACTATGTAAAATCATAAAAGAAATAGCGAGGCCTTGTCAATACAGATCATGGCGGAAATGTCGATGGTTGAGATCGTTCAAGTTAACAGATAATAAGTAGATGCAGTCTGGTTGTGAAAAAATATTATGAACGAATCAAAAGTTTAATTGTGTATCATCAGTAAGTGGACATGGACACAATAATCTGATTTGTAAGAACTTTTCATATTTCACAATTCGAAAATGTGGCAACACCTGTATAATCTGATGCAATCCAATAAAAAACGCAAAAAATGCAACAAATTCTATCACTTGTTCTCGATACTGAACGAAGAAGATTCAAATACAATCATTTCTGAGACTGCTGTTAGTGTTGTTTCTGTGCTGGACTATATTATAATAAAATGTTTTGCAAACACTTTGTCCACAGATAAATAAAAACACATTTAGTTAGATTCCAAATTACACCAATAATAGTCTGAAGACTGTGTAATTAATATGTACAATAATCATCCTTGTGGGAATTGACCAGGGAGTTTTTACTTTAAAAAAACACATCTGTTTCCTTGTCATTTGTTTTATTAAAGAGAGCTTACATACAACGACCCCCTCAGTTCAATGATAAGGTATTCTAAAAATTCATAGCCACAACTCCTTAGTTCATGAGTGACAGCTCTGTTCTTGTCTCTTTGTCTTTTCGTTCAGTTTCCACAAAGTGTGTGTCTTTCGCTTCACAGATAACTAGCTACAACGAGGCTTTGTGGATGTGCAACAAAACATGCTTTCAAGAAAACATAATGCTTGATTGTTGACTTTCTCTTGTAGCACATCAGACAATAGATGTGCTTCGGATTAATGTCCTGTTGCATTTATAGCAAGGAAGCGATCCAGAAGCAAGGAATCTGAACTCCTGTCATTACAAGCAAACCATGAAGATGCACAAAGACCAGTAATTTGTGTTTATACATCAACACTTGATCAAAGCAGTCAAAACATGCCTTATGTATGCCTCATCTCTGCATCTGACAGTAGGAATATTCACTGTATTACACCATGTTGCTAATTAGATCAATAAGACATTTACACATGTCTAGACTCTAACCATGCTTTGTTGTACATGTTTACTACAACACTCCACTTTAATTCAAGGTGGAGAGCTTATGATTCAAGGGTCAGATGTGAACAGCGCAGCATCACAGAGGAGGAAAAGGAACCACATGCAAGACTAAAGACCATAACAGAGGGTTTGCTGAAATAGGTTTGAGGGATCAAGTCCTACCTGATGCACTGAACTGACTGCTTCCAAGTGTGGTGGGCCTGTTTTTCCCTCCGCTTACAGGTGGAGAGAACATCTGCAAGGAAGCATGTGGACATAAACCTACAATTAGACTCCAAACATTGAGATGATCAGATGCAAGCATCCTAAAAGCTGCTCAAGGACGGCTTGTGAAATACGTTGATAATAATGTGAATTGCTCAATCAGTCACGCTTCAGAATGAAAGAGAGAAAATAGAGAAAATCCATCATACCGCACTGAAATCCAGCAGGTCACTTAATTCCTTGTCTGTTCCAAGCGCGGCAATCCGCTGCTGAGGGTTCATCCTGGCGATCTAGAAACCTGAAGACAACACAGCCCGGTCAGGTCACATCTCTGCTGCTTTTATTCAACACGGTGCCACAGGAAATGACCAATGCCACGAGAGGTATTTGTTATGGGCTGCGGAATAAAGACCATCACTGTGGAGTAAAGTTCGCTCTGGCATTGAAACATACCGACACACTGACAGTTTGACCACACTATCATTCACCAAAGAGAGTAAACAATTAGTCCGTGCAGATTAAGTGTTATCCATCATAGCGGTGATTAAAAAAGGGATAAAATGGAAGCGCTCTGGATGGATGGCACAAGCTTGTTAAAAACCTGCAGCATCGCGTTGTTGCAGTGACATTATTTCTCTGTAACAACACCTTTTCACTTGTCCTAACACACTGATGTAACTCGGTGATTAGGCTGCCACTGACAGTGTTAATGTCAGTGATTTGTGGGGCAGGTTTCGCAGAAAAAAAAACGATGGTCAACGTTAGCGGAGGGACCTCACGTCAGTTAGCTCGCCGGCTAATGCTAGCTGCAGTTACTGATTCATATGGATAGAAAAGAGCTAGCGAGCCGCGACCAGCTGCAGCGGTTTGAGCCAGACATGAGCACGGAGAAGCCTTTCCCGGCGAACGAGATATAAATAAGATACTGGCTCAAGATAAGTGAAAAAAGCCGAGCAAATACTGCAAATGACACTCAATCCCCAGCAGCTCCAGAACACAAAATGCAATGATGGTCTTTTCTCAACTCCCAACTTCTTTCACAGGTCCGAAAGCTTTTGGCAAACTCTCACTGATATTTTACCTTTTTTCCGAATAAAATCCCGACTAGGGTGATCTGATGAAGACTCGCTGTCTTGCAATATGCCTCAAACTGGCGAGGTACTGGTTTAAGCGGCTATACCTGGGATAATATCCTCTCTATATAGCAGTTACGAGTTTCCCTTAGGCAGACATTTTTGCTTTGCGAAAGCCTCAGCACCACGATGACATTGGTTATTGTATCCCTCCGCCGAAGCACAGTGACATGATGGTCCCACACAGCGGGAGATGCTGCGGGAGTCAGCACGCGCTGTGCGGGTCACACTGATGCACCGCATGCTCATCTGTGCTTCTAACACACAACATTTCCGCATTAAACAAGTCTGCAGACAAGGACACCTATGTTACATATTTTGTTTACATTATCCCAAGTGTTCCCAACAATGTTCAAATGACAGAAGTCAGCATTTTTATTTTGTTAAAGGTGATAACGGTGCGTTTCATTTCGCCTGACGTCACATCCTCTTTACCAGCTATAACTTCCGGTGAAACAGCAGATAAGTAATAATAATAGTTGGACACTCTGCCATCACACTTGTTATACTTGTTCATATAGCTCACTGACGATGGAACATGGTTACTCATTGCCACGTCCTTCTGCAGACGCCATCCCCCAAAAGCGTAAACGCACGGGGGAAGCGAACGACCCAAGAAGACTTTGGGACAAGAAGAGAGGTAAAACAAGAGTGAACATTGGTGTGGCTTTTCCAAAATGGAGAGAACTTCGAGACAAGCTTGGGTTACAGAAAGATGCTGATCTTGCACGTGTTCTACTTGACAGGTAAGCAACTACTTGGCTAATCTTGAATCTTGAAATCTTGAAGATTTCCAGAAGCGGCAATTGCAGGTTTACTTTTGGACCTCACTGCTTCCCGGAGATTCAGTGTCGCCTGTGTGACGTCTGGCAGTTGGCAGCTTTGCCACGCCTCCATAATAACTCTACATGAGTTTCATTGTCCGCTGTTATCAGTCTTTTCTTTGTTTGTTCAGCCATGACCGGTAACAGTCAGGTTAACCATTTTCCCCCGTTTTCCCCCAACGCTAGCAGAGACCAGGACAAACAACTGTAATGTCGCAAGCGAACCAACTACTCTCTCTTGTCAACCAACCACTGCTGGGTGAACGCGTCACTAATTATATGGCGCTTGTGATATTTTCTGCTTTTCTTCTTCGCCAAGACACCCAGTGTACATCTTTGGTATTACAGCAAATGTAAGGGATTTTCATCAGTGGGCCACAGGCTCAATCATCATTGTGTTGTCTAACTCAGCGATAGTGACTACTCTCAATGTAACTCTGTGATTAGGCTGCCACTGACAGTGTTGATGTCAGTGATGTGTTAGGCAGGTTTCGCAGAAAAAACAAACGTTAGCGGAGGGACCTCACGTCAGTTAGCTCCCTGGCTAATGCTGCAGTTACTGATTCATGTGGATAGAAAAGAGCTCGCGAGCCAAGACACCCAGTGTACATCTTTGGTATTACAGGAAATGCAAGGGCTTTTCATCAGTGGGCCACAGGCTCAATCATCGTTGTGTTATCTAATTCAGCGATAGATAGTGACTTAACAGATGTTTATATGCATGAAAATCTTCAATCTTCTACTTGAAGACATTATTATAATAATGATAATAGTCATTAATAATAATTATCGCATACTGTATATTATAGAATTTAAGTAATGAGTCTTAAAACCTGGAAATCGGTTAGCCTTTTTGCACATCCAGTTCCCTCGCCTTAAAGTGATTAGGGGTTGTTTGAATGGGGTTTTGGTTAAATGCCTGAATAAGGTCTGAAACATAGATGTTTATTGTCATTGTTTTGAAACATGTGGTTACTATATGCTTAGGACACATTTTGTTCATTAAATATCACAAAATGTAATTATAAAGCGCTTACGTGTCTTTAAAACAGCGAATGAGACTACAGAAGTTGTCACAGATATTAAACGTCATCACACCAACGCAGAGACTCATCTACTCACTGTTCTGTCTTTACAAGAAGACTTTAGTTACAAACTATGCTAACTCTAACTTCATCTCCAAGTGTTTGCCACTATTTAATTAGAATGAAATGGTATAATGTGACACATTAAACATGACTTAACATCACATTGGTAAAACTTTGTTACATTACCTTGTTCAATAACATGGTAGCTGACTTTGTGACTTCATGTCAGAGATGTTCATTGGCATTAGTGGTTGAAGATGACCTCAACAATCCCACAGTACTTAGAAACTTGATCAAACTCTATCTTTTGTTACTGTTTTGACTGAGAGTCCCTTGGCAGCAAAAAAGTATGTTCTGTGCTTTTTGTAGCACCAAAGCTGCATTTATTGTATTCTAAGACTGCAGAAATTGTTATTTTGAATGCCTGATAAATGCAACGCAAACTATTCATTTTAAAATACTTCTGTTCAAAACTTGCCACACCTGCTGTTTTTTAAAGATTTTTGTCCAAAGTACAAATATAACAATAATTTGATTAACATTATGTAGCAGAGGGGTGTAAGTAGGCCTGGATTATCAACCAGCATAGTGTTCAATTGCCTGCAGGGCCTCAGATCTTGAGAGGCCTCATTAGCCCCACGTTCACTCTCAAATGGATTTGGTAATTTGATTAATGTTATTTATAAGGGACTCTTCACCAAATGGTAAGTAATTACCAACTGAGGTGGTACATGCATTATCAGATAATTTTGCTGTGCCTTGTAGTTGAAACCCCAGTAATTATTGAGTATTAGTCCAGCATAGGCGTATATATACATTGTTCAGACAGCACTGAGGTGGGGGTGTCAGCGAGGGACCAACAGCAAATTATCAACCTAAGAGGTAAATCCAGCAATGGACGTTAGCCTACTCCTGTTCTGGCAGCGTTGAGGAATGACCTAAATATATTCTCAAAATCTAATTCATGTTTGCATTTTTAGTACCAGATAGAAGTAGGCTTATGGGTGAGAATTATATAATAATTAATTTTAATTAAATTTTTTTTTTAGGGATGATGACAATCACTGTCCTCTAACAGTATCAGTCGTAAATGTATTAGGTGATTTTACACTTTATCAGACCGTTAGCCTACAGCATCCGAGTCTTTTTTCACTAATTACCCTTCAGTGTATTTGGATTCTGTAGGTAAATTGCAGATGGGTTCACTGTGAAAATTTGAATACTGTATACCAATTTACAAGAAATTATGTATGCGCGCACTTAACATCATGTGATAGTGATGCCATTGGCTGCAAAATTGAATTTGGATTCTCGCAGAATCAGAAGAAGCACATTTTAAAATACTACGATATTTATCTTGCATAACTATACAATAACTATTTTCAGAAATAAAAACACAGTATACATAAATAATTGACAAGTACGAAATTCAGTAAATCCCCTTTGTTACAGAAACCAGCCGCATTTTTCATTTGAAAAACCACAAAAACTTCTTGTTACTGTCTCAGTACACAGTATCAACACTCAAAACTTTCATACTTTTCATTCTTAGTCCCTGTTTTTAAAGGGGCACTATGCAACTACATCAGCAAAAAATACTCAAACTATGCAGACTGAAAGTCATTCTGAATGTTCTTTGACACTTTCTGGGTCGTTTGGTCGTTGCTATGACTCCCTATGGCGCCTCTGGGCGGAGATACGGTAAATGCAACTTGCTGCCACCGGTCCGAGGTCAATCCGGAAGTGAGTCGGCGGAAGTACCCCATCGGCCAGCGAAAATGTAGTCAGATTGTAGTTCGAAACTGCTTTACGGCAGACACACCCCCAAACATGGAACCGGGTAGATATAAGCGGCCAGTTGCATGACAGTTGCTTCATTCATCATGGATAAGTCGATTAAAAAGAGACCAAGGAAGCCTCCGTCGGACGAACAGAAAAAGAAGAAAAAGGAACTAGACAAAAAAAGAGACCACACGCGAGTAAACATCGGACGAGCCTTTGAGGAATGGCGTCAAGTGAGAGACTCCGAAGACTGCAAAACAGACGCCGACTTGGCCGTATTGCTGTTAAAATTGTAAGTGGATGAACTTTGTCTTTGCAACGTGACTGATAGTCTGTTTGAACAACGTTATAGCTTGACTGTTTTATTGTGAGCCCTACATGTGTTTAGCTTGGTTTCTTGATGTCTAGCTAGCTAGTTAGCGGGTGTTTAGCGTAGCAGTCACTTGCTACCAAACACGTTTATTTGCGTTCTGAATCCAGGTTTTCGTTGAAAACGGCGAAGGAATCTGGTCTGGAAACTGCTGCTGCATAGTCCGGCTTTAAACCATGCTTATTTCTATGTATCAATTTACATTTTAAGTTCTTTTTAAAAAATGCATTATTTTAGATTTGATTTGTTGTTTGCTCTACTGTACTTTCCTTTGTCGAAACTTTGTTTGCTGTGTTGATTTTTTTTTCAAATCATAAACGTCGAAATTTGAAGTGTTTTGACCAAAATTTCTGCAACTGTGACAAATTTAAGTTTTTCTGACAGTTAACTTCAGACGGGCTGTGCTTTTATTCTGAAGGGTTCAGACCGGAATTGCTGTTGCCGTCGGCGGAAACCAGGCGGGCATTTGAAAACAAGCTAACTGTAAATTATAGTCAAGATGAATATTGGCCATATTTCAAGAAATGAAAAAGAAGGGGCATTTTTCCCCATGGCAAATCCATGGGGGATAACAACACAGTGGCCTGATATCAACCAGACTTCAGCTCCAGTGGCGAAAAAATCGAAACCAGTCCGTCGATCTGAGGAGGGTCTGAGAGCAAGAAAGGAAAGCGACCGTCTGCGAGTCAAAACAAGGATAAACATATCGTACAGCTTCACAAGATGGAGACAGTTTAAAGAGGAAAATAACCTACGATCTGACGGAGACGTCGCTAACTATCTCTTGAACTTGTAAGTATTTGGTGAAAGCCTCGTTAGACCATGTTCTTGAATCCTGACCGACGTTTGAACTATTTCGCTGACAAATAAACATTGTCATCAAAGCTCATATATCAGGCCCTGTCAAACATAAAAAAGACTATATGCACAAGTTAAACTTGAATATAACGGAGGAAGGACAACCGCTGTCATCACATAGATTATGTTAAGATCATGTCACACCTAACTCTCGTTTTTATTCGTTTTATTGAAGATAAAACGCAGACTGAAACGTAAACACACATCGAAACGGTTCATTTAAAGCAAGTACAGTAGAAAAAGTTATTGATCAGCAGCGTTTGTCCTCACTTGACAGGTCAGTTTCTCTACAGGTGTGTTCAGGACCAGTACGTGGTTTTCATTGTCAGCTTTGACAGCCAGGCTTTGCGATGCCCCCAAAATGTGACGGTGTCAACTGCAAACTGAAACAGCTTCCAGAAATATTGAATGTGTAGAATGACAGCAGGTTAATGTACTTAAATGTATATCGCTAAATGCTCCTGAAAATCACTGTAAGAGAGTACCGTTTTTTCCCCGCTGTGTGGGAACTACTTTCTTCCTCCGCGCTGGCGAGAAACCAGACAAGAGGACTGCAGTAAAGTTAGACTACGGCTGTGGCTTCTGGATGCGCAACGTGTGTTGTAATGAAAATATCACCATGCATTTTACCCGGCACTGCCTTTTGCTATAGCTTTATGAATTAGTTGTTTTAGTTTTAAGTGCATTTTAGGTGGTTTAATAATGGAATAGCATTAAATAGTGGCTAACAAGCCCTAGTCTACTCCAGATATCACACAAGTTTACTATTTCTCCTCTAAGATTTAAGAAAAGTATGTACTTGTTTAACATGAACTAAGATATAATATTATTCCAGAGGTGTTTATTGCTAATTTTCATATAATCGGTGTAATGGTATATGTATTATAACTGTAAAGTTAGTATCATTGATAGATAGATGCTCATATGTTCTTATCTTTTATGTGATCAATGTTGACTGAGGACACTTAGATTTAGTTTCTCTTTGAGAGGAAGAGGTTGAGTGGTTAATACATTTGGTTTGCCAGTCAGAGAAGACAGTTTGCAGTGGGAGTTCCGGGTTTTTCTCATACCATATTCATACTTAAACAGTTGCAAGATGTGAAAGAGGAGGCAGGCAGGCGCACACTGAAACTATTATGACGTTTTAAAAAAAAAACGAAACTGAAAACAGGGTGTGAAGAAGGCATGGGTGAATCAGTGTGAATCGAAAATCAATATCTTGAAAGAAATCAAGTTTTGAACAATTTAATAAGAACAAAAACCATGTGTGAGACTTTGAAGAAACAAGGGAGGTGTGCCTGCATCACTGGGGGTTGCCCCTCCTATCTTATCCAGATGTTTTAAAGAATGAGGCCTGTTACACTAACAAGAGCTTCAGTTAATTCAGTCCAAGAACCACCAACACTTCTGGAACTTTACAGAGCCTCGTGCACTCTGCACAGCACATGTACTTACACACAGAGCTGTAACCAAAGTATTTCAGTCAGTAGTTCAACACTGAACAGTATTACACAGGAGAGAATAAAGAGCCATCGCTTAAAGCCAGTGGCCAGCAACTTTAACCATGTGAGGTATTTAGGATATCCATGTCCCGTAATTCAATGGCATAAAGCATCTATTACAACAATAAAAACACACTGGACTTAGTTTCTTAGGCGCTCAGCAATGATGTGCTCATGTTCAGTTTATAGTGTTATGCTGACTGCTAGCCTTGCAAGAAAAACTATTGGCAATTGTAATCGTGATCTAAAGCAAGTTTTCTTTGAAGACCGACACACGGAGTGATGGGAGGCACCACTACCTCCTATTGTTAATTCCAGACTGCCACCTGTTGGACAAACGCAGATCACACAAACTTCACCAGATGTACTTCCCTGACAAAGGGCAGATGAACATAAAACATTTTTGTTGGTTAGAATTTACTGTTAACAGAAGTCTCACAGCTTTGTGGTACCTTTAGAAACATTTTAAACATACAACATAAGGTTATGTCTAGGAAAAGATTAATCAATCGAACTGTGTGGAATATAGATTGTGGGGCGTAGCACTTCTGTTTATTGGTCTTCCAGATTTTGTTCCTCTGTGGTGGGTGGAGATGAAAAAAATCCCACCTCTAACAATGAAGGTAGAGAGCCTCATTTTACTGCATTAGTTTAAGCTTGATGGACCTCAAAATATGATTGTAAATTACTCCACGAATGCTTCCAGTGAAATAAGTCCTGTAATATCGTTTCAGTGCCAAAATGGCATATTGCTTGCCTCGTGGAGGTCAGCAGATTTGGGGAAAACAGTTTTGTTTACTTTTCCTCAAACCATGGTGGAAAGTCTTGGCAAACACATGCTTCTACGACTTGCAAGAGCAGAAGAGCAGCCACACTCTCCGTTGGAAATAGGGACATTGTTCTCCGTTTCATTGCCTGTTCTTATGCATGTGTTGCGGCAGAGATATCGATTCGGGAATCTATTCCAGATTCCACCATTTCTTATTATGCAAAAATTAGGCTCTTTTTATTGGCCCTTTCCTGCATGGTTAAAGTTAACGTCTTTTAAAATCTATGCCCCCAGTTTGTAACAAAGGTTCTCGTATTTTATTTAGGGTTTTTTTTCTTTTTTTTTACCTGTATTGTACCAGGAATATTTCTATTGAGATGTTGAATCTCTTTAACAAGGGCCAACCGGCCGAGACATAAAAGTTCATAATTTTTTACATAAAAGAAACAAGAAACTGACCTAAAACAATCAGCAAATTACATCAAGACAATTAATTTACCAGTGTTCATAAAGAGGACGTGTACATTCATTGGTCACATAGTCCTTAACCTAATCTTCCACATTTATCAAATAATCTTGTCTAAGGTGTCTTTGTAACAGCAGGATGGAGGTGCAAAAACTTTAGAATCGCTTTAGAAGACTGTGGGTTCAAGGAATGACACTTATTCTTTCTTCTGTAGTCTTCATCCAAATGATAGCCGTGATGATATTGATCATGATCATTTGATTTAATCCAGATTATTATCTCTGATTTGACGAAACTCCTCCAGAGCCAGAGAAGAGATCATACAACTGTGTCACAGGCTGAGAAGTAGTTTCTACGACATAAACTGACTTTTATGTGTAAAATCAGTGGAGTACCAACTTTACTAATTCCTTATCTGCTTTAGTGATGCCAATGAAAGTTACATGTCCTGCTATACAGTTGGACGTATGTAAAACAAGCATCTACATGGATAAATATTAAACTCTGTGCTAATGCCATGCTGTCTATTTAGCACAGGCATGCTCATTTAAAAAGCACCAAAACTAAGCATTGTGCGAAGAATCATCTTACCTGGACATCAACTTTCTTGTTAGCTAGCTGCTGACCACTCAGTATATAGTTTGTAGTTGCTGAGAGAACATGATCAGCTGAAAGGTGATGAGGAGGATTACTGTCATGAAAATTTAAAAATGTAAATATTGTCACCAGGAAAAGTTTTACCATGTAAAATAAAATGAATAACTTGAATAAGGGCATATAAATAACAACAGCAAGTAAAAGATCTACAATGAGTCCAATAAAATGGATACTATGAAATAAGGGTTAAAATAATAAGAGAAATATTTGTGTAAGTGTTCAGCCATCTTTTGAATTATTGAGCTTGAAGTCAAATAAGTAATTTGACAAGAAATTAGCACAAGATAAAACCGGAGTCCAACTCTTTCAGCCATGTTTTTAAACCGTTGTCAGTGGATGGAGGTTAGTTGCCATGGAGACGGTTGAGCTGTTATAATGTGAATAACATTTTGGCGTGTTCACATTTTTTTTATGTCAGGTCAGTAGCTATCAAAAGTAAAGTTATTTTCCTCCTCTCCACTTCGCTTTTTCTCATAAAAAATAAATAAAATAAAAATCCCTGGTGACTACTTTTCCCAAAATGCAAAGCGCGACGTCCTTAAACTCCTGTGTTTACGCTCCGCGGTGACGTATACCAATCTCTGGAGCGGCAGACTGCCAGTCACTGGCTTCAACTCAGCCATGGTGGCAGCCGTCAGTCTCTAAGGCAACTCCTCGTTTCTTCTGCACCGGGGTCGGTGTTGTCAGTGTAACGATGCCGGGGATGTGCTCTGTGCCGGGCTGTAAGGGCTACAGGAAGGCCAGGTCCCGGGGAGTCGTCTTCCACTCTCTGCCTACAAGAGACCCGGTCCGATGCAGAAAGTGGTTAAAGGCCATACAGAACCCCAAATTTGACGAAAACACGCCAGTCAGTAAATACGGCAACATAAGAGTCTGTAGCCAGCATTTTAAACCGGAAGATTACGAGCCGGACATACAGGCAGAACTTATGAAAACAACGCCCAGAAAGATCCTCAAGTCCCACGTTATCCCCTCTGTGTTCTCTGGAGGACAACAAGAGGACCTGAACACCTCTCTGCCCGTTGATGACAGCAGCCGAACAGAGGTAAATCATTTACTTCACTTGGAGTTTTAAACATAACGTTGGCTAAAAATCCCAAATGTGTGATTTAGATCAGAGCTGCTGCTGGGGAGAGCTAGGACATCCATGTGGTGGAAAGGTAAATTTGAACCTGGTGCATGGTGACAGGAGAAAACGTCAACCCATACCTCAACCCCTGGAAGTACCTCACAGCATGTAGGGAAAGTGGTGGTGGTGGGGAGCTGGGGATTTAAATTGAATGCACTGGCCTTTATAGGCATGCAGGCACTTCTCAATATCAATGACTTTCTATGAAGAGCCGCATCTCTTCCTCTGACCCTGAAATGCCGTAACAACATAAACTGTCAGTGTTCTGTCCTACTAACATCAGTGAAAGGGAGGGCGAAGCATAATTAATAAGTAACATGCGTAAGAGAATGTAGTCTTGTGAATTGATTGCAAATTGAAGAGCATGTAAAAGATTTTGAAGTTTGAACTAGGGGTGCACCGATCCGATATTAAGATCGGATATCGGCTCCGATATTGACAAAACGGCTGGATCGGGGATCGGTAAAAAGAAACAGATCCACCGGCCGATCCAGTTTTTTTTTTTTCCGCCGTCGCAGCACATCCTACGTCATTCGTCAGCGTCAATGTGTCGCATGCTGGAAGAGCGCAAGTTGTTGTTTGACCAACTCTTTATTAGTTTATTCTCAGGTTCACCTGCTATGTTTTATTTTGTATTCCTGTTTGCAGGACGTTACACTTACTCACGTCACATTTCTCCGCTGATTAGCTAGTAGCCCCGCCATCAGCTGTTAGCCTCACCGGTCAGCTGTTAGCCTAGCAACGCTAACTTTCAAACCGACGTACTCAATACTATGTGGGCTGTCCATCGTTGCTCCGTTGGTCCTCCCTCCACCACAACCTGTGAGTTATTCACCGCCGGGCTGCTTTGTCACTCTCCTCTGCTGCTGCGGTCTCCCCGGCTCGCAGCGATGCTGGATGGTCGCCCCCGCTGTGTGCACGGAGCCTCCAGACGCTAGTTTGTTTACAGACGGTGCTACTGACTTCGGTGCTAGTGTTCCCTCCGTGCTGACTGACAGGCGCTAAATTCATTCATTCTTTGTTTTGTTTGTTCCACTTTGTTACGTGTGTCCTTGGGTATCCTGACAGGCGCTATATAAATTAAATGTATTATTATTATTATTATTATTATTATTATTATTATTATTAATAATGTTACACATGTTTACAATGTTCGGTAACTGTTTGATTATTTTGTCTTAGTTAGGAAAGTCTGGTGCCTTTAGTCCCTTTCACATGGTGGAAGGTATACAGTTTATTATTAATTCAACAACAGTATCGGATCGGTATCGGGTATCGGCCGATACGCTCAGTCCAGGTATCGGTATCGGGATTGGATCGGAAAAAACTGGATCGGTGCATCTCTAGTTTGAACATGATTACTCTGATTGAATGGATGTTGCTGCAGTCTTTCTGTTTGTTCCACTTACAAACATTTCTTTCTGAAACTTTCTTTAGTCTACAATAATATAGTTGGTTGTTGAGTGTCAGTCACTGACACTTTGGGCTGGTGCTGGGCTGAACTACCACCCTAAAGCGCTGCTATTTGACAGCATTGGAATGAGACTCAACAATCAACCATCTTTCCAGACTCACTTTTGCAATTTTGCACTGTGTAATACTTGTGTAGAAAACTTGCGTTGGGAAAGGTTTGTATTATTTTTATAACTGCTACAATGAGCCATCGATTCGAGTTGGCACAAGCAGCAGGTGCCATAGTAATTTGTTCTAATATGGAATTGGGTGGGAAATGACTGACTACCAAAACAACAATTTTTTAATTTTTTTTATTAGGCCAAGGCTCCCAGTACAGCTGCTCAGGCTTCTTCCTCAGTGGTTTCCTGTTCTAGCATTGATAGCGTTTTGGAAAGGGACTCTGTGTTAACCTCAGTAAGTATGATGTAGTACAGCTGTGTTCCTAGAGTTTAAAGTTTAGTTCTTTATTTTAAAAATTACTATTTTTATGCCAGTGTCCAAGTGCGTCGTCACAGGCTGCTTCCGGGGGTGTTCAAGTCGCTGATGTGGATTCTGTATCTCCATCTCCTTCGCTGCCAATTCCTGTAGGTATAACACACATCTGAAGCCTTATTTCTGTGTAAATGAGTAATACATGCAGTCAGAGGTAATGATCGTTGGTTAATATGTATTTATTTTTGCTGCAGATTGCCACTGGAGCTCCAAGCACCTCATCCCAGTCCCCTCCACCAGCTGAACTCAGCGAAAGTTTGTGCAATATTGCATCCGTGGATGGAGTGAGCAAGAGCTTACAGAAAGAGACTGAATTGAGCTCAACGGCAACGTCAAAATCAAATAAGAACACAGAATCAGACTTGAGTCAGTCAAAGACTATTGTGAATGACAGCTGCTTGATGGAGCTGTTTAAGAAGTGCCAGACATGTGGACAGCCCATATCCAAAAAGAATGTGTCTCACTGCGGAGCACAGAAGAAGGTGAGGTGGAGCTGCCTCGGCGGACATGGGGGCACATGGATGTCATCACCCCAGCTTTGGGAGGCATTTCCGGAAATCCACGTTCTCACGACTCTTTCCATTCTTTTTTCTGGTGGTACCTTTACACACTTTAAAAAGTGGGCCAAACATCTGCACCTGAATTTCATGGGTCATAAAACCTTTTTTGAAATTCAAAAGGCATACCTCAACCCTGAAATGAAACAGATGCACCGGACTAAGCAGGAAGGGATCTTTACAGCGGACGTCCACCAACAGTGCAGTGATGACACTCTTCTTCACATTTCAGGTGATTCTCCTGGTTTCAGTGTCAAGAACCAAAAATGTTGGGATTCAACTTTGTTTTGTTTTTTTTTCTCCCAATACATCAAACTGCAGGTTCAAGCCTAAAACTATGTTTATTTCAAAGGCAGAAAAAATGTGTATATTGTATATCATTGTCAAATTGACAAAACACATTGTAAGCCACTAGACAACAATTTTTATGAAAATTATGACATTGTTTACAAATACCTAATAGGATAAAATAAAGTAGTCATGAGATGTGATATCCAAGAGGTCAAAGGTGAACTTCACTGTGACATCATAATATTCAGCAAAAAATGTTCAGGCCATTATAAAACAGCTTAGCTCAGGAACAGCAACTTGACTGGTGCACGGAGGCTTACAACAGCGAGATGTCATTCTAGTTCTCCTCTTTTTCCATCTTTTCTTCCCCCTACATGAGTAAAAGATGTCAGCCAGACAACACCGGTGTAAAGCAAAACCTTACAGCACCAGTTGCATCTTTTAATATGAGACATAAACTTAATTGCTGAATCAGATGTTGAAAGCGTAGCACGTGTTACTGAATGTTTTCTTGTTTTTACTTTAAAGGTCCTCTGAAGAACATTAAGGCCTGTTCGAAGAGAAGAGAGATGGGAGTTCTATCATCATGGTCGAGGTGAGGCAGCATGTACAGGCTATACATATCACAACCAAATCTATTTACTATAAATGGCAAGTGATTATCAACATGTTAAACCTTTTTTTAAAGTCATTTGTGGATTGAGACGAAGCTATAGGAATCCAATAAAGATACTCAAGTGACATGAATCAGGTAACCTGCTGTTTGTTTGGAGACACAGAAAGCTCACTTAAACTGGCTGTATGCAGCAGCTCTGAAGAAGCTAAGCTAATTGGTTGTTGTCATTAGCCTCTAGACTCTGTTCTTCCAGAATCTAGAGGTGCAGAGTTGCCTGATGATTCTGTTTGTAACTACGAATGACCAACAGTGTTTCATTGTGATTTGATAGTTTTTAGGTCAAAAAATGGAATCGTGAAGCTAGAGATGTAAACTTAATAGATCTCAATTGTGAGATCAGTGTAAAAAAAAAACATTATTAAAGCCAGCTTGTTGAAAAATGTATGAAAGCTTTATTGGATGAACTCGTTTGCCCTACTAATGGATCATGAAGTATGAGGTCACCATTGAGGATGTTCTGTTTTCCAGGAAGTATAACTCCCCATGGGACCTTTTTTAAATAAATACATATTAAACAAAAAAACAAATGATGTCAGACCTGCGGTGGGCAGCCCCCCTCCCAAGGGTCTGGTAGATGACTCAGACTGAAAAAGTCTGGGACCTCCACCCTGCATGGATTGTGTCAGTACATTTCACTCCGTGAGAATTTTTGTTGTACTTTTAACATGATGAAACTGATCTCCAAGTCATTTTGTAATGTGTTTGGTATTAATTAAATAAAAAACTTTTATCTCACATGATTGCTATAAACATTGCTGTGTATTTCTTCCAAATGTTGTACCGTGTATCCTTATCCTTTCTGCATGAAATAAAGTGGATAAAAAACATGAATAAAGGCATTTTAAGTTTTTATCTATGCAGCATTAATAAGTGCCTCGGTTTCCTGGAACACTCATACCTCTTATTTGTTGTCACTGTGAATATTGATGTGATCCCAATGACTTTACTCATGTTTACAACCATTAAAAACAAATCACTCATTTACCATGAGTATTTATTAGATGACCCTAAAAGTCACTTATCATTTAAAAGGTTCTTGGTCAAGAAAAAAACAACTAATCGACTAGGGACACTGACATTTGAAAAGTGTTATGTTTTTTTACTCTGTTGGCTGCTCTGAAAGGTTGTGATGGTTTTACGCTCTAGCTGAGTCACAACTAGGTTCCAAACAACTACAAACAAAAGATTTTAACGTCCCTTCTCCTGTAATTACAATATTTTCAGCTCTAAGTAAACCTGCCAGCCTTAATTTCACACAGTTTGTTTCAAAGCATACATACATTTTCGTCTACTACTTTGTTTGAATACACAGACAATTTTGTTGCTACTCATAGTTTAAGGGAATGTTCACCCAGAAGCATCCCAATATTTTCTTACTCACCCTAATGCCTACCCACCCGTGCTCTGTAGCCATGTGGTCAGAATCAGTTCAGTATGATTACATATTCATGAGTTTCAAATGTAGTCCTACACCTGCCATGTTAGGGACCAACACAGGTGTTTCAATTTGAGTTGTGTTTCTGATTGGCATAGAACTAATTAATTAGTTTGAAACACCTGTGGGTCCCCAATATGGCAGGTGTAGGACTACATTTGAAACTCATGAATACAATATCCACATCTTCTAACACTCCCACAAGTTTTGGCACATACATAACTGCATTTGAAAACCAGAAAAATAACATATATTTTCCGAAGTACTTTCAAGATTTCTCAGTCAATCCACAGATTAAAACATCGGAAGCTACTATAGGTATGACGGACAAAGTTGTACGTAACAAACAAGCTGTACGGTAGTTACAATACCTGCTTTCTGCTCTCATACATTCAGAAAAAGTTCACCTGGTAAACTTGAAACCAGTTCAACTGGAGCTTGTGTGTTTGTCAGCATGTGTAATATTTCCAAACCAGGTTTTGTGTCTGACGACAATGTTTCTGTTTTACAGTTATGAAATGAAATCTTCAATATCGCTGACTTCCACTGGTACTTGTATGCATGAGCCTCCTGCACGATCAAGTCCTGAACATGTATCAGCCTCTGCGAGGTAAGCAAATGTAAACTTTACTCAGTTTATTTTTTGGGGGGGGCTGGCAGCATAGAGGGGCCCAGTAAACGTGGAACTCTATCCCTACATATATAAACGATTTTTGCCACACAATGAATAAAACAGCAAACCAATAACATGATTATTCGAAATGATTTCTTTATATTTTAGCCAGAAACATCTGGCTGGTTAACTTTGGCTGTCTGCACCATTTTGGACAGCCCTGCCATTGACCCAAAAGCCCCATGTATGCAGTGGGTGTCTATTCTGAAAAACAGGGAAGTGTATGACTACTCGCTGTGGTGAATTGCAGAGCTTGATGGGTAAATTGAGCATTTTAGATCCCGGGGTCATTACTCCATATTTTTGTGTTCTCTGTGCTCCAGTAGCTCAGTGTGAGTGTGCACCCCATGTACAGAGGCTGTGTCCTTGCCTCAGTGGTCCAGGGTTCAAATCCAACTGATAAACCCTTGTCATCCCGTCTCTCATCCTGTATTTCGTCACTCTTGAGTTGTTCTATGCAATAAAGCCATAAAAAAATTTTTTTAGCTAGACACGCATTCTAGAGACATTAAGTCTTACAGATGTTACACTAGACATTCCATGTCAGTGTACTATAACAACTCTTGAATGTGTCTGCAGAGGTAAACAAGATGATGTTGATCATCAGAGCGACACTACACTTGAGGCATCTGAGGTGAACTATCTCCAGGACAGGTTAGTATGGATAGTTTTGAGAATGTACATTTCAGTGGGTTTATATATCTGTCAGTACTGTATTGACTTCCTTTAAATACAATTTCACGCTCTTTCACGCCCTAACTGTAATTTGTTGTTTTCAGTTGTGACGAGATGGAAGTCGCCATTGACGAGGACAGTATGAAGAACAGACTGTAATTTGATATTTTATCAGATATATTGCATCTTAGTTTTTTCACTTTTGTGGCTGATCTGATTCTAGTATTTTTTTATTTTTTTTGAATTGCATAGATCTGACTTGGATAGTGATATGGAAGAAGTTGCAGAAACATCTGAGCTGAGCGGTCCAGGAGCTGATGACAGCTGTGATGAAGAGGTCTACGTACCAACAATTCCCCAGAGGCACCTGTATGTATTTGATCAGGCTCATTTTCAAGATTGGGGATCTGTACATCGAAGTCATGAAGATTTTATGCTTGATGCTCAGTTTTCAAATCCAGATTCTGCTAGTTTACATGTTTCCTGTATTACAACTTTATCAAAATAGTAAACAAAAATTTTTTTAAAATTTCTCAAACCTTAAAAAAATAAATCTTATTTGTTTTCCACAATAAAAGAACTTTGGAATATTTGGAAAAGGGCAAAGTGGGTCAAAAAAGGGCAGCAAAGAAAAATATATAACTCTAAATGGAAAGATTGCTGAAGTTCTTCTTCACCCATTCTGTAAAGGAATTGCCAAAACTGAAGCGGTGAAAAGATTATGTGCCTCTGTTCATTCACCTGACATGACTTGTCTTTAGTTTAGAAGGAGAATATTGTAAAAATAACATAGCATACAAAGATCTTTGAATTTTATACACCAAGTGAACCAGTAGTGTCGGTCTGCTGTTTTCTGTCTCAGCGCCACAAAGTCTGAACTCTTACTGGAATGTGAGGAAGAGGAGCTGGAGCCATGGCAGAAACAAACTTCACACGCTCGGTTGAAAGAAGGGGATGATAATGGAGAGTTGAGTATGTCGCACTGATTCTTGAAGAAGTTGTTGGTGTTGAGGTTTGATTTTGAGTGCCTGATTTTGTCTATTTGTATGTTCTTGCAGGTAATGACCAAGCTGATTGTAGCCCGGAGCCTTCACTTCTTCAGAGAAATACAGTAAGAAATTTACCAGCTCAGCTAAAAACAGAAAGTCCTGAGCCGGCTGCCTTCAACAACCACGTATTGATGTTATTAGATTTGTATAATTGTAATAAATGACCTGACAAACCGGTAAAAAGTGTAGCTAGTACCTTGACATGTAATGTTAATTTTAAAACTTTGATACGTGGATATTAGGAGTGTTTCTTTAAGTATGGACTCTGTTTCTGTATTTTTCAGAGCTTTATTGTGGCTTCTCCCAGGCAGCAGTTAACAAGCAACACTGAGTTAATTGGTTCTCTCGGGACACAGTGCCGTGCTGGGAATTCATTCACAGTATTACCAGGTAAAAGTTCGCTTTTTTTTTTTTTTCAATGATTGTATAATGAGCATTGTGTTAGCATGTCCACTTGTTGTTATTTTTCTAAAGCTGGTCTCAAGAGTCCGTGTTTTGTTTTTCAGCTTCTAAGAAGCGACGTTTCCGTAATGTGGCCACAACGACAGTAAAACAAGAGGCCTGTGATGAAATCATCGACAACCAAGAGTCCTTATCTGGTGTCCGGAGTCCTGCAGCGTGTGGAGCAACATCATCTAACCAACTGCCGTCAGACCAGCCGAACTCACAGACTAGTCCTGTAAACCTGTCTCTGCCTTGCTTTGCTGAACATGAACATAAATCAACTGCCGCATCGAGCAAACGATAGTTTAGTGCACCGAGAGAACACACTGTTATGTTAACGGTTATGATGGGTAAGTTCACAAGTTGTTGTACTGTTGTATTACATGCAGTCACTTAAATTCCCCTTTAAAGGTATGGGTTTTATTGTAATATTATGTCTGTAAATTAAATTCTTAAAGCAAAAAACATTTTCAAGCACTTCATTCAGGTAGTATTAAATGACTGGCATTGGTTCAGTTTCTTTACAGTACAGTAAGAATTTGTGGAATAAAGCATTGCTGAATCAGATTTGTTTTAAAGTTAGGGTTGTGAGGCAGCACATAAGTGTTTAGTTTGCTATCGAGACCTAAATGCGACAAGTTTATCAAGTATCTTTGTTGGTAAATGAGTCACACATTAATTGTCTCTAAAAAAAGAAGAAAGTAGTTTACACCCTGGAAAAAAGGGCATTTTTACTTTAGGTTTAAATCGGTTAACATCACTTATGTCTATTTCTTACATCACTTATGTGACCTGGGTGTGCTTAGAAGGTCGGGTGAACTCAGGTCATTGGAAACTCTGATTTCTCCGAATATGCTCCAAATATTGTCAACACTGTTCTTCACGTTTTAACTCCCACTCTACCATCCATGACTGTGAGACCAGCAAACTTTATGAGTGTATAATGTTGTATACATAAGTGTGTAATATGATGTAGTATTAAAGGGGCACTGTGTAGTTTTTGGGGAAGAAATTCTAACTCGGAATTCTAATATTTACAGTATAGTTGAGGTAACGGAGCAGTGGCTCTACTCTACTCCGCGGATGACTGAACTCCTCACCCCATCGCTAAGGCTGAACCCAGCCACCCTACGGAGGAAACTCATTTCGCATGCTTGTGTCTGCTGTCCTGTTCTTTCGATCACTACCCACAGCTCGTGGCCGTAGGGTTGGAACATATATGGACTGGTAAACAGAGAGTATCGACTTCTGGCTAACCAGTATGGTCACCAGGATGGTCCGACGCAGCTCCTGCACTACTTCTGACACCGCACCAAACCGCCTGTCCATGTCACGTTCCATTTTCCCATCACTCATCACCCAGACCCTGAGATACTTAAACACAGCTTCTGGTCCCCCTTCTTAAAGATGGGAGGTAGGCCTAGCCAGTGGTGGTGGTTCCAGACCTCCACAGGACACTGAAGAGGTGTGTCAACCAAGACAGCCCAACAATGTCTAGAGCCTTCAGCATCGCAGGGCGAATCTCATCCACCCCTGTTGCCTTGCTGCTTGGGATCTTCTTGACTAACTCAGCAATCTCGGCCAGTGATATGGACAAGTATTCCCCTGGGTCTTCAGACTCCAGAGAGGTGACATTCCACGTACGAAGGGCTTGTCGGCAAAGACGGAGGTCAAGAAGACAACAAGGCACGCCCTCGCCCTCTGCCCCTCACACATTGCAGCTGACCCCATCAGATGTAATGTTTAAAAAAACTATTCCCTATACATTGAGAGTCAAATCCCTTGATTGTGTAACATACATACATACTACATCCAATAAAGGTGATTTTGATTCTGTAAATGAAGAGTTTGTTTATGAAGTTTGTTTAAACAAAAAATCGGTCAATGAAGATCTTTTTCTTCTGATAAAAATGTCTTTGCCAAAACTACATAGTGCACCTTAAATATGATAATTTAATTGAATTATACATCTCACTGACTCTAACCATTAAAATAATGATTGCATCAAAATCAAAAACCATATAAAAGCCACCTTCTTTAGTCTATTATTTCCCCTTTAAAGAAAAATAAAGGCCATCATCTAAAAAAACAAAAAAAGAGAGAGCAGATACTATTCAGTGAGTGCACTCTCTCTTACCAACGAATATACTTAATTGTAAAGAAAATGTAGTTAATCCAAAAAAAATCCAGAAGGGAGACCAGCAGGAAATCCAACAAACACAAAAAGGAAGTGATGATGAGGAATGCGTCCTGCAGCCTGATTGGTCCAGACCAGTCAGAGCATTTCCGCTGCTCTCGGCCGGAGCTGGGCCAGCGACACAGTTTTCTCCCTGCTGTGTGAAGTAGAGTCACTATATCTTAAGTCTCTCGCCTTCAGGTAAAGGACCGAGGTTGCTATTTAGACGCGGTCCTGCTTTGAAACCCAGAGACTGGGCGTGAGAGAGGTAAGCTCAAAGGCAAACTCTGAGTGCAGTCTTTGTCCCAGCATCCACCTCCCAGATCTGTGAACATGCTAACGTATCCTAGCTAATGTTATGGTGCGCTGATCGATAGGCGACAAGTCTTGCTATAAAACGATTGGGGGAATTAGAGAAAATGCGTCAAAGTGTTCAAAATCAGATGTTGTGCTTGCTCCTCTAATCCCATGGCAGACCTCAAGAGCTGCAGCTTTGTGAATCATACACGATAGCTAGTTAGCATTAGCTGCCTTGCTGCTGAAAAGGACCCGGGAAGCTAACAACATAATACAGTTGCAGCGCTGCTAAATCACGCTAATGCATTATTGCTAATGGTAGCATATGGTAATTAATCTGATGAACGCTCAGAGCCTTGCTTATAATTAGGTCTTACTTTAGTTTTTGCATTTTGTATTTTACAGTGAAAAGAAAAATGTTAGCTCAAAACTATACCAATATCTTTACAATCAGGTCAATTCACCAATTTGGTTCTTAATCGGTAGAAAATGGACTGTGGCCAAGATTGTTTCCTGTCTCACGTTAGCAGACAATGACAAGTAAATATATTATTTTTTTTAAAGCACGCCGATTTATATTATTTTATAATTGAAGTTGTTTCTATATTTGGACAGTGGGCTGACTGTCGCCATCTTGGACGTCTGTTGAGGAGCTTTGTTCCAGCAATAAAAGGCCCAAATTATCCCTGATCAGTTACTCCTGAGCTAGACATACTAACATAAATCCTGCTATTTCTTGCTTAGTGTCTTTAAAACCATTTGCGTATATTCTTCTAATGGATTGATGTGCTCTGTTTGGCTTATTTAGCAGTCCCACTTGCAAAAATGATGCTTATTTTTTATTGTTGCATAACTTTCAAAGCAGCTATAATTCATATTTTGATAATCACAATGAATCAATTGACTATGTCTTGAAGCATGACGTTTACAGCACTGAACCCACAGAGTATTATTACCTTTAACTACATGTAGTTGTTTTGGATCCACTCTCATTGTTCCCAACATCTGTTACACCAACTGCAGGCAAAAACAAACAAACAATGGCTGTATTGCACCAAGACCCAAAGAACCAAACTTGGTGATTGTCAGCAAAGAAGAGTTAAAAAGAATGTGAATACCAGACCTAAAATTGACAGGTGGACTTAAAACACGACCACTGTTATATGGAAATGTTGCAGCTGGTTGTTTCGTTAATGGGCGGGCGAGAAATAAGATAGAGGGCTTGTAAAATGACGGTTTTGCAATAACCAGGTTATTGCAGTGCATATAAATCATCCTCAGGCTTCACACCTTGATGTGATTTTCCCAGAAACCTGAATTTCGGTGCGCAAGTGTAGTTATTGTGTCAATGGCTCCTTTATTCAGTAAATCTGTCAGTTTGAAAATGACAGCACTAAAAGCCTTTTTTCACTGCAGAGATTAAGTCTGACCTGTTGCAGTAGAGCACAGCTGTTACTAAGAACATTAATTACCGCATGTGACAGTGAGTCAGCAGACACAGGACCCTGAAACCAAAGTAGCTGCATTCAATTCAGACATCGTTAATGTCATTATTTACACCTGTGTTTGTCCTTATGTCAAATCATGTCTGTAGAACAAAAAATGTCAAAGAAGATATTGTGTCGTCTTTGCAATTCCTCTTCTTCCAATAAGTGTTTTTGTGTTGTTTCAGGTCCACGATGTCAGAACTATTCATGGAATGTGTTGAGGAGGAGCTGGAGCCGTGGCAGAAACAAGTTCCTGAAGTTAACTTGATAGATGATGATGACGATGAACCCATCTTCGTTGGAGTGCTCTGTATGTCACTGCACATTTTTAAATGTATTAAAGTTCATGTTTTAAACAACTAATTATGTTGATGTTAAAGCTCCACGAGTACAAAACCATGCATAAGTATAATATTACATGTGCATTTCAGAATCACTCTCTGTTGTTCAGTATTATAGTTTGAAATTAATATAAGTAATATTGTAATATAGGTCAGTGATTGATATTTGATAGTATATAAATAAATCAATATGTGTTATGGTTGTTTGAATATTTCTTTTGTTTCCATGTCTTCCAGCATGTAGCACATAATCTCTGCTAACAGGTAATCACAATATGTCCTGTTGAAGTGCTTATTTTGTCCTTTTTATATGTTCTTACAGCAAATGACCATAAGGATAGAAAGCCTGACCCTCCACCTCCTCAGAGGAAAAGTGCAGAGAAACAAGAAATAAAGCTTCCTGCACCTCCGCCTGCCATTAGTTCCTCACCAATAATGCTGCCGTTGAATATCGCTGGAAATGCAGTTAATACGGCAGCACCCAGTATGACAACAGTAGCTCCGCAGCCTGTTATCGTCAATAACCAGGTATTGTTGATATTAAAATTAGTTTAGTAAATAATGTGCAATAAAAGCAAATACCCATTTAGTGTGACTGTTCTTTTTTTCCCAGGGCTTTATCGTCACTTCTTCACAATTTGCGAACAACAGTGAGTTCATTGCCTCTCTTGGGTCCCAGTACCCTCCCGGGACTTCATTTACAATCGTTCCAGGTAAACTTGAGGATTATACACTTCTGAGGAGTTGATATTTTTTCCTCTAATCTAATCTTTTCCTCTAATCAGTGACTTTGTGTAATAAAAATCATGCTTGAACTCTTTTGTAGTTTTAATCTTGAGGTTTATCAAAACATTTGTTTGTTTGTTCCTTGTTTCAGCTGGTCAGCAGCCGATTTTTCAGCGTGTCACTGCAGCCAATGTAATGCCCGGTGCTGTCCACAGGCCTCAGGTGCAACAAATCAGCAACAATATTGTGACGCTGACTAACGTCCAGAGCCCTGCTATGTACTCTGCGCAGTCTAAGCAGATGCAACCCAACCGCTCCAACTCACAACCTCTTCAGACTCTTTCTATGCCTGTAAAGGCTGACACCAATAACAAAGGTAATGGCTTAGCCTTAATCTACCACACTTTTAGGACAGACAGCTGGCAGTAACTAAAATGTAAATGTATTTTCTTTCACCAGACCAACTACTAGTCAAACGAGCATTGCCACCACAGCTAATAGACAGCGTAGCTAAAAGAGTCAAGCTTGATTCAGGTACGTTTCTAATGATAAAGGAATTTTCTTGACACTGTTCTGTTGGTTATGTAAACAAACCCAAAACCCAATCTTAGTTGGTCTTGTCAATTGTAACATCTAACTGGTTTTCTGTAGGGCCCACAAAACTAGTAGTTCCAGTGGAAAACGGGATCTTAAAGAGAAAATGCCCAAAGTGTCATGAAGAATTCATTAACCAAGATACCCTGAGATGTCATGTGACGGTGAGTAAATACTTACTTAATACTGTTAGCTGTTAGACAATAACCCCTTAAGGTTATTTTGTTTATTTTATGTACTTTAATTTTAATACGTTTTGTTGTTGGTTTTTTTTTCAATTCTTTTTCAGTTAAAATGCTCTTGATTTGTTGAATCTTTGCCTCAGTGAATAAGACATCGATAAGAAGTTGGCTTATTTGCGTAAAACAATCTTTTTATTTCAGAACTGCTCTACAAAATATGACAATAAACCCCCGCCAGCTGTGGACGTTGGTGCCAACAAACGCATCATGCTGGTCTCAGATTTCTACTATGGCCGGTTTGACAGTGATGGAAACAAGAAAGAGACGCAGAAGACCAACACCACTTTCAAGTGCCAGAGCTGTTTAAAAGTTCTCAAGAACAACATCAGGTATGACAATGGGAAAATATAAGGGTAGTAATGCATTTTTTTCCACCTGGTATATTTTCTTTTTTTGCTAAATATACCATGTCATTCAGGGAAAGGAAAAACACAGTAAGTCTTTTTGTTTTGTCCCGACTGATGGCCAAACCTCCTTGAGGTGCAGCTGCAATCCTTCTTGGCATCCCAGTACCAGTGTGCTGATAAAGGGCCTACACTAGAGCTGCCTCAAATGATTGGTTAGTAAATTGGCAGAAAAAAACATGCAACTATTTTATTATTCATCAATTCAGTTTGGTGACCTCAACATGGCATCTAAGCATTTTGCGCATGGTGTCCTTCTGATGGCTTCATCCAGAAGGGTTAAAGCATTTGGACTAAAGTGATGTTCAGACAAAAAACATGTACCATAACTGTGTTATATCAATGCAGGAGGTTGCTTTTGTAGGGGTGGGGCCCTCTCCATTGGCACCCCTGCTGTGACACCAGACTCGCTCAAATGAATGTGGAGGCTGTGTTTTTTTCACATAGGGCTAAAATCTGTCTGAGCATGGCTGCATCTCCAAGTCTGAAGCTGCTCTGTGCTGTCAGAACACAGTGGGAAGTGATCAGGGAGTGAGTTGAGGCCTGATGAAGAAGTTCAAGAATCTCTGGGTCCAGGGTTCGCAAGTCTGAATATAAGCAACTATGGGCTTGATGGTTTTTTTTTTTTTTGTAGCTACTTAGTTTACAAGGCCAGAAACGAAAGGGACAGGCCCTCTTTCACATGAGCTTTGCATCTGACAAAATATGGCAGGTAAAAAGGAGTAGAATTTTTACTTAACAAATCACAGACATGATAAATATGCACTGGATTAAGATCATAGACGGCCTCCACAATTATTATATTAAGTTCAGGAAATTTTCTTATTGATAACTTTGGTAATTCAAATATGGGACCCCATGTGTAACCACTGCTGGAGACTGATCTGTTTCCTTTTGGATGAAGAAATTATTTTCCAACATTGAGTTGGATTGCATTAATAATATACTCTCAAAATACAGACTTAGAGCTTGAAGGACTTGCTGAAAATATACTTGTCCAGTGGCAATACAGGAAGAGCTGATGTCTTCCCCTGTCCTCACTGCAGTTTTCTTCTCAGATGGATGACAGTACCGGGACTGTTTTCCCTTATGGGCCTAAAGATGAAAAATGGCTGTTAGTTTAGGTGGTGCAAGAACTGCTCCTTTTGATTAAATAACTTTGCTTCAGAACATCGCAAAAAAAGCTTCTGTAAGCTGCTTTTAATGGGGTAACACATTTGTCCCGCAACCACAGTCTCACAGTCGAGGTCAGAGTTCATCCACATAAAAATTTCTATTAGGGGAGCTGAGGCAGCAGAACACGCTGGCTGAAAAATGGGCCATGCCTCATCAGGGCAGCAGTGGCAGGTAGCTGTGGAGGTGCTGGTTGCAGCCACAAAGCACTACATCATTAGGCAAAACAGAAATCTTTGTGTAATTGCTGATATTATAACGGCCATTATACATGCTTAGAAAGTGAGGCGCAAGGAGAGTCCTTCATTTATCTAATAAACCTTTGGGACCTGGACTATAACCACGCATGTACACAGGCCATGAATATGGATTGTTCCCCCCACTGCACGACATTTTGTTTTAATGTTTTTATTTAGACTTATCACTGTTATCTCCTGCATATTTAGATTATGAATATACAGTGGATTTTTGTCTTCTTAGCTCATTTGACTTGCAATGTTTTGATTAATGAGTAAATAATGTGATGTTTATGGTTGGCATACTTAAAATGCATAGATGCGGAATATTAGTGGTTGGGTCAACTTTTGCCCTCAAAACTGCCTCACTCTCTTGTAAATTACTTTAATTTTGTACAAGGAACTATAAATTGTATTTACAATCAATTAGTCTGCTGATAATCTCCTCGATTTAAGTAATCAAGGAAATGTACAAATTCTGAGAGCCAGTCAGAATGTAATTGTAATTTCATGTTAAAAGTAAAATGCACCAAATCACTTCAATTTTTACTTTTAAATTTCAGAAGATAACAAAGAATAAATCAACCTCTAGTGTGAATTTACATAAATCTGTTGCAAAAAGGAATATTTATGACTTACATTCTTTCATTCATTTTTTGCACCTGCCCTTTAGAGAGCTTGTGCTCGCCACTACCCCATGTTTGTTAGCCCTTTTGATGAGGATGGACAACGTTTTTTAAGCACTTCCCTTTAACCCTCTCCTGCAGGTTCATGAACCATATGAAGCACCACCTGGAGCTGGAAAAGCAGAACAGTGAGAGCTGGGAGAGCCACACAACATGCCAGCATTGCTACCGCCAGTACATGACTCCATTCCAGCTTCAGTGCCACATCGAGAGTGCTCACAGCCCGATCGAATCCTCAAGTATGACATACATTTTCTGTACAGTTCAATCTGACATGGCAGTTTGGTCAAACACTGATTTGTGATTTCTTTTTGCAGCCAATTGCAAGATTTGTGAGCTGGCGTTTGAGTCGGAGCAAGTTCTCCTGGAGCACATGAAGGACAATCACAAGCCCGGGGAAATGCCTTACGTGTGCCAGGTCTGTCACCTCATACCGAGCTGTGCTTTTCTTAAGGGTTCAAAGGAAAACTTTCACTGATGCGGAATTTCTGTTTTGCCCATCCCACAGGTCTGCAACTTCAGGTCCTCTTTCTTCTCAGATGTGGAGAGACATTTTCGAGTTACCCATGAAAACACAAAAGACCTGCTCTGTCCCTTCTGTCTCAAAGTTCTGAGAAGTAGTCACATGTACATGCAGCACTACATGAAACATCAGGTATGTTGACGATAAATTGCTCCCTGAAATCATTGCCCTAAAGAATGTTCTTTGTAAGATTATTTTATGCCTCAGACATGATGATAATGTAATAACCAAATAATACAAGTACATCCTTTCAAAGAGCAACAGATAAACCTAAATAGAATAGATGAACCTAGAAAACCAAAACAATAAATAAAATTAACCCTGTCAATTAGAGCTGTGACAGTTAATCAGTTAGTTGTCAGCTATTTAATTAATCATCAGCTGTTTTTATTTTTGATTTGTTTGTTTTCAGATGTTTTAATATTTAGGATTTTTTCATTCTCCATGGCAGTAAAGTGAATATATTTTAAAACAAGACATTTGAGGACATCATCTTTGAGGAATCTTTGGGGAACTCTGATCGCCATTGAACACCTTTTTCTGACATTTTATAGACAGAACAACTAATTGATTATACAGGAATATTCAACAGATTATTTTACAACTAAAATAATTTTTAGTTCCTGCTGTTAATAAATATTGTCATTCATTCCTGAACAGAAAATATCCTGCTGATCCAGTTTTTGCTACCTTTTGTTGTCTCATGTCTGAGGTCACAGCCAAATGTTGATAATATATGTACATTAAGATAAGATATGCATGTTAAGTCAGCCAAGTGAAGCCTTCAAACGTCTTTTTTTAAGGAAGTTAACTGATTCTCTGATTTCTCAGCATTGTAAAAAGTGTATTTTCAGGAGTTTTGGTTTCTTACTTTTGGTTTGTACCATTAGCTCCAACTCCAGGGTTGGATTGATGTGGTTGTCTGCCGAGCACCTTACTGTAATACATAAAAGGCTGACAGTAAAACCTGCCTCTCTTCTTCAGCTGCCCTAAAGGAACAATAAACATTGTAGAGTTGCAACCAAACAAAATTAATTACTGTTCTATTAATAGCAATGAAAGTAGATTCTTTCATGCTTGTTATATTCTTTCAGTGAATCCAAATAAAACATTTCAGCAATTAGCCTCTAGTTGCACCTCTTATTAATTCTGCGCTGTGGTGCTTTTTCAGAAAAAGGGGATCCATCGCTGTGGAAAATGCAGGCTGAATTTCCTCACCTACAAGGAGAAAGTGGAGCACAGGACTCACGTCCACAAGACTTTCAGAAAACCTAAAGCCTTGGAGGGCCTTCCTCCAGGAACAAAGGTCTGACCTTGTCAAAACGGCATCAGTGTGACATTTGTTTTAGGTTATGGGGTGGATGGTTCTCACTATTCTTAGATTGATCGAAGTTCAATTCTAGTGCCAATGTGTCATGTGATCTCTTCCCAGGTGACCATACGAGCCTCCATCACAGGAAAGTCACCTGCTCTGCCGAACTCCCCTGATCGATCTGGCTTTACCGTCAGTTCAGAAACACTAAGTTTCAATCAGCAAACCAAACCTCCTGTCGGTGTATCCAGGTCTAAATCAGACGGCTCTGCAGCGGGAAAAAACAAGATGACTCAGGGCCAGAAGCAGCAAAGGAATAAGACAAAGCACAATCTGGCACTCAGGAATCTCAGGTAGTTATCTGAGCTTTTTGATGCTGAAGTCAGAGAAACTAGATAGATAACTTATTTATATTTACAAAACTCTTTGCTATTCCAGATAGTCATAATTTGTGCAACAATGAAAAATCAACCAAGGGTCAAAATGTAGTTATCTTTGAAGGTTTTAGTATGTTCAGGTTTTCTGCAAACACAGTTAACCAAACAAGATCAAACAAATTTTGTCTCTTAAAGAGGATCTCCGCAGATCTTTTTATGATATTAAGGAGTATTAATGAATGGGTGAACAAATTGTATAAAAGCCTTTTGTCTTTCATTCCCGTCGAATGCACTAAAACTAAAGTAATAAGCTTATTTTGAAAATGAAAGAAAGTACACATATTTGTGTTAAGATGTAAGGAGTAAAAGTAAAAAGTTTTCCGAAAAATAAATGCTTGAGTAAAATACAGATTTACAACAAAAACAAAAAATTTAACTTTGTTACTTCGAACCTCTTGTGGTTAAGAATATTTGCATCATGGAGATATTTTACTTTTAATAAATGGAAATGTTTCTTGAACTTGCATTTGCCTTGAAAAACTGTGCCCCACAATAATAAATATAGTCCTTGGCATGTCCAGCTTTGGGCCCCTTGATTCATGTAATAACGATATAGACCCACCCATTGGGTATTCATGACAGGATTGGAGCATATTAATAGATGTATACACAATACACAAAGTAGCTAATTGAGATTTCAATTAATTTTCCAGAAACTCTTCATTAGGCTGGTTAAAAATAAAATGGTATATAGCCCATAGAGTGGGATTTCTTTCTTTAAAAACAAACTAATGAGTGTGATATTTGGCTAATTGGGCTCAGTAATCAAAGACAATATGCTTGCTTTAGTCACATAATATGGTCTAAAAGCAGAGACATGAGATAATGTAGAGGTTCAGACACTCGGCAGACGATTAACAAAGGTGATTGTTTAGTTTGTGCATCTGCCGTATTAAACAGACAAGATTAAGACAGCAAAAATTTGCTGTCATTCATTTTGTCTGTCATTATTTGATATCTGACTGAACGTATTTTTAACATCTAACTATCCATCTGATGAGCATATGATTGATTGTGTTCTGTGTTCTTTTTGTCCAATTTTCAGCATGGACGGAGGCCGTTACACCTGCATCGAGTGTAACGGGCAAGTCGACCAATTCTTCTCTCATTTCCCAATGGTTTCAAATTGCGGTGCGTGCAAATATTCGACAAGTTGTAAACTTTCCATCGGGAATCACATGATAAGGTGAGTAAAAAAATGTAACTGAATTTAATGCACTTACGCTGATGCACCCAGTGACATTATCTGACAAATCTGTCTTTGTCCTTTGTCAGATATCATAGTCGAATAGCCAAAAACAGAGTTCTGAAAATGGATAAGAAAAAACCATCAGCATTAAAGTAAGTACACTTCATGGAAGTTTATATTTTGCATATTAAACACAAAGTGCTTTTTTTGTTATTCATTCTTTTTCTTTTGTTTTTCTTCCTCAGATTTACCCTGAGGTGTCTCAACTGTGACCTGCTGGTGGATGCATCAGGTGGTGACCTGATGAGCAAACATTTAACTGATCGACCAAATCACGTATGCAAAGTCATCCAGGAGAAAGGTATGTCTCTTTTTCTGCTAGTAGCACCTGAGTCATGGCCAGTACTTAGTGTTGTGAGTTTCATGAACAGGTTGTCTCTTGTTTTTAACTCAGCAGATATGAAAGCCAAAGATCGAGTGTGAGTAGAAACTAATATCCACATTACATCTTGTTAATCCATCTATTTTTAATCTATTAAGAACAGAAGACCAAAAAACATTTATTGCTGTATATTTGGTTACATGATAATGCCCTTTATGTATATACTAACCCATTAGAACAATAAGTTAGTTCCTTATCTATGCAGATGTAGAACTTGTTTTTCAATTTATAGCCAATCTAATCATTTCCCTTTTTACCATATTTGAATAAAACGGTAAGATCAACGCTGTAGAATGTCATGCAGATTAACAGCCAGACAGCAGCCTGCTACACAAGAGCAAGAATTTAAACAACAACCCACTGTGGCTTTCCTGCAAAAGTTTCCTGCACAGGGTGCATATCATTTTAGAGAAATGCTTTGACAATTTTCCTTTTGTGCAGGCATCTCATCTTGGAGCAGCCAGCAACAGTCTTGTACGTCTTGACGACAGCACCTGTTCAAAGACCAAAGGAAATGGAGTTGAAAGTAGTTGAAAGTGTCACATCTCAAAGTGTTACTCTAGCCAATGTCAACCAACCAGTATCACAGCCAATGTTACCAGCAGGTGATCAGGAAAAGGGTCCCACAGAAGCATGCGCCATTGCAGGTTCCTCTGAAGGACAATTAAAGCGGCAATCATCGCCACCAGCCCGCTACATCAGATGTGGCTTCAGAGCTCTGTGACGAGTCGGAGGCCAACTCTGAGAGCCTCCAGGTGAGAGAACCTCTGCCTGTCTCAGGGAGCATCCCTGATGAAGAGACCAGGGATCAGGAAACTAAACCGGAGTGACACGTGACAACACTGTACCATTATGAATTTAAAAAATAATTGTATCATCAGCCACTCCTCAGCATTGTTTCATTTAGAAATACTGAACAGATGATAACCAAGCTTTGGCTGCTGGTGTTTCCTGTTAATCATGTGTTTGGAGAGACACTCTTCCATACCTGCCAACGTGATAAAGAGATTTTGGGGGGTTTTGGCATATGGCCTCCCCTCGGCACCCCATCACCCCAGATTAATAGAATAAACAAAAGGATGTGAAAGCAAAATGATTTGTAACTAGCTCAAATTAAAATAAATTAAAAAATGCATGCAAAATGTTCAAAAAGTGATCACAAGTCAGCATCATTACCAGTAAGGATAAATTCATGCAGGACTACAGTCTGCATAGTGTGGGCGAGTGAGACAGGAGGTTTGACTTTTTAACACAATGAAATCGAGAGAATAATGGGAGAAATTACCAATCGTGGGAGAAAGTTACTAAATGTAAAGATTCTTTGTATTTAAATAAAAAAACCTCCACTACAAACTTCTTATGATCTGCATAATTGTTCATTTGAGCTTCGGAAATCATTACTCCGCTCATGGTAAGATCTCAGATCTCTGTGTCTTACTGATTCGACTTATATGATTGAAGCTTGTTCTGGAATATTTCAAAAAGTAGTGAAAAACACCTTCTGCCCAAAAGATGACGATATACAGCTCTTCTCCTGGTCCATATAGTATCCACATATACTAAAATAATGTAATTTAACCTTTAAAATAAATTTTGTTTAGGCATTTTGAGTCCCATTTACGTCAGAGACTAATTTATATAGATATGTTGGTTGGAGATGTGATGGGTTTGGTTTTTTTTTTTTTGTTTGTTTGTCTGTCTCGGTTTTACATCACCGACATTATGTTTTGTCTTCCTTTTTAACCTGTGATTTGCTCCCATTGTATTGAATGTGAGGTTGATATACCAAAATCGAAACATACTTTACTTGGCAGTTAGCAAAACATTCCTGGTTTGTGGCAAAAAAAAAAAAAGTAATGTGTTACAGGTATGTTGTCACCAGCTGGTTTTGATGATTCCAGAGTATCATTTATCCCAAGAGAAGGAAAGACACTGTTAACCATTCAGAAATATATTATAAAATGTTTAGAAATACCTAGCGCTAAAATTGTATTCCCGGAGGAAAAGAATATCCGCTTTTTGAAATGTGTGACTTTGATTAAAAAAAAAAAAAAAAGGGTAGGGAGCCTTAGGTGGAAAGTGACCACATTTAATGTGTATACCACTGTACTTGAGTAGATTTTATTATCCTTCTTTTAACTGTTCAAAGTGTCAGCTTGTGAAAGAAGTCTGTTACCGTTGACAGAGGTACAACACCTTGATGAAAAATGTCAACCAATTTTTATGTCTCAGCTGCTGGTTGATTAAGTTGCCTTTTGATTTTGCATTTAGGGTTTTAAAAAAGGCTGATCATCTGTTCCTCTGGGGATATTCTTATACAATTTGTTTACTTTGATGATGTAATATTTCAAAAGTCATTGTTCTTTCACAGGTTTTTTAAAAGGGATTGCGCTCGTATGTACAGTCTCTGTAGAGTGAGTCTGTAAATGCTTCTACATCTATGATGCCACTGTAAATGTAACCTCCTGAGTCTGTTTTTGAATACATTCCTCTAAAAATGTAAGGACACATGTTCCTCAGAACCATACACTACTGGGTTTGGATCAGTGTTTTTCTGTTGTTTGCTATGTAAATAAATCTTTACTACAATAAGTTTGTGTCTGTGTCTGTTTTTTTTTATTATTCTTTTGTGAATGTTGCTCTCTAAAGCAGGTCAACATTGGTCAGGGGTCCCACAGCCATGAAATTTCAGGAAAAGTTATGAAATTACAGCATTTTTCCCAGACCTGGGAATGGATCGAGCGCTTTGGAAAAGTTTTGAATACAGCTGTTGACAGGCACATGAAAGATACACATGCTTTTTATCTGATTAAAACTACATCATCATGTTATAAACCATTTATTAACTGCCTACACTGTATACACAAATTCAGCTATAATTGAGTGTAAATCAGCCAGGAACCCAGAACTTGTTTTCAAAAAAGAGACAAGAGCCTGTTACAATTTACAAATCTTAAGTGATAATAACAGTAACGGCAATAACAGTTCTAGGCTATAAAACATTGATTAGGTATTAATACACAAACATTCCCCCGAAAAGGAAGAAATTAAACTGTAATGCGGTCTATTTACACGTAAAATGGTTCCCCAACTCGTGTTATTCATTGAAAGTCTCCCCTATTTATGGCTGTAAGTCATCAAAAATAATAATAAAGCTCACAATTTTACATTTTTATGTTGTGCAGACAGAAATGTGAATGTGTGAAAGCCTCACAGCTGCTCTTTGAACAGGTTTTCCATCTTGACCCTACATGATGTAAAGTTTTTGTTTTTACTATATAACTCATGTTCACCAATGAATAGACAGACCTCAGAGGGTTGTATGACATGAAATGATTGTGTGATTATCAAAAGTCTTTGTTTGGAAAATAGGCAAATCATATTCATTGCTTCATTAATGCTGCTACAATGTATGTTGTAGGTCACAGCACCACTGTAGGTTAGAGCCTGGCCTTTTAAAACTACTTTTATAAAAAGTAATAGAAATACCTTATTTTTTCCAACCTGCTTATTTTTGATGCGTGATTTTTTTTCATTTTCTTTTATTTATTTGTTTGTTAATTTGTTTATTTTTTTTATACTTAATTGAATGTTTATTATTTGAGTTATTCTTATTATTAATAATAATTATACCATTCTTCTTATTATTATTACTATTATTATTATCATTATTGTTTTTGTTGTTGTTATTATTATTATATTTAATTAATGTATTATCATTATCACGTTTAGTGATACACTGAGACTCGTTGATTTTCCCGGACCTGACGTCATTGTCAAGGCTCATTTCTATTGGCCGAGTGACCGGACACGCGGCGTTCCCTGGACAACGAAACGCCAAACAATCGAATACACTTAGTTACATCTCAGGTTAACCACTGCGAGTTGGTCATTCAAGGCGACTTTTCTTCTAAATTTATTCGAAGTTAATTAATAATAACTTGTTTAAGATCTCCACAGTTAAGAGGAGTCAAGCCAAAAAGGCGGGAATCGACAGAAAGCACCGCAAACATGGTAAAGCCTCCGAAACCGGAGTCAGCGTTAACGTTAGCTCGATTGATAACAGAGCAGCGTTAGCTTAGTAACCGCACCGTAAACACAGCACTTCATCGCCAATTCAATGTTCTCTCGTGTGTCTGTTTTGTCGGTACAGAGTCGTAACTGGGAGCAGACCCAGAGGCAGAGGTTATTGTCTCAGCGCCAGAGTCAGGAGCAGCACAGACTGCAGGAGGTCCGGCGGGTGGACAGAGAGAGGCAGCAGCAGGCCAGTCTGCGGGACGAGGAAAACTTTGAGAACAGGAGATACCTGCGACAGGTGCAGCAGGAGTTCAAGGAGAGGGAGATGGAGAGCGCTCTGTTGAAGGTAGGCTTCACTGCTGTACAGGTAATGTTAGACAGACAACAAGATTCCACTCTCAATCATGTTTTGTTCAAAATTCTTGTCACCAAACCAAAGCTGTACCCATTTTCAACTTACTGTTCTTCGATGTAGGTTATATGTGTGTTGGTATAGTGTGGTATGTATATTTTATTGTATTTTTCATTTTATGATGTAGCAATAGCTATAATCTCTGTGCAAGACATCACTTACATTCTCTGTATTGGAACTATGTTAAACTGCATCGTACTTATTAAATACAATTCAGATGAATCAGTAGCAGCAGCAGCTTGTTTCCCAGAGATTCAAGTCTGTAGTTCTTGACTCACACATCTGACTATTATGCTTACACACACATACAGAAACTGTATTAATTCACCAAAAAAAGAACTGTAGACTTAAAGTATAACCCAATATGATGACTTAGTTGCCATGTACTGAAAACAACAGATGGAGTAAATATCAAATAAATGTTTTGTATTTTAATATAACAATAACAGCAGTTAGACTAATGCACATATATTCACCTGCATTCATAGTAAAGCAGTAAGTTTATAACCTGCAAAGACTAACCATCCTATTTATTTTCTTTCAGAAATGAATTTGATATTTTATTTATTTCATCCACCTTTAGTTCAGTGTTATTGATTTATTGTTTTTGTTTTCTCTTTTTCTTGAGTTAGTGTTGTTATTTACTCGCCCGTATGCTGGAACTATGAAATTGCCTGAATGACTGTAAGACACAAGCAATTACTGTAATGTATGATTTTTTTTTTTTGTTAATTAAAAAAACCAATTGCTTGATAATCAGACTGAACTGCCCTTTCGTTTTGCTAAAATAAGTTATTAAAAAAATCACCTATGTGGATAGAGAGTCAGATATCTGAATCAGACATTCAATATGTTTTCTTATTATAAGAGCAACACCGGATTTTATGCAAGAGCAATACTCTTTTTTTCAATTGTTCAATTATTTTTCAATAATCATTTCTGAGTTTATTGGTAATCGCCATTTAAAGCTAGTAAAAAAAGCACTCAGCTCAGGTCCAAATTCTGAAAAGCATTGTTTTTCACAACACTATTCTGTATCATCAAGGTATTTCCTGTGACTTACCTACACTCAGATGTAGATAGTCATACATTGTATTTCCTTGTAGGCAGAAGAGGAGAGAATTAACAGAGAAAAGCAACTTGAACAAGAGGAGAGAATGGCTAAAGAGTTGGCTCGCATCAGCTATGAGACGCAGAGAGAAGAGAAAATGAGGCAGTATATTAAAGAGAACAGGTATGCACACTTACTACATTACCATGACTGAATGTTTATTCTAGTATACAAATGCAACATGTTTTTGCTTTTGTCAAATTTCTCTGCTGTGCTCTCTTAATCACAAATGATACATTTTAAATGTCTATTTAAATACTTCTCAGCACGGAGCTTCGAGAGTTGGAGGCAAAGCTGAGGTCTGCATATCTGAATAAGGAAAGAGCTGCACAGATTGCTGAGCAGGAAGCTATGAGGTTTGAGACAATGGTGAGCACTCTTCTTTGCATACGAGTCACCAGGCAGACATCCAGTGTTATTAAATATAGAAGTAAATACTTTTAATTACTTTTAATATGGAGCTATGTAGCTTTATAAGACTTTAATTTGAAGTGGCAATTAACAGGCTATACACAGGCTGTGTATGTGTTTTCTCTGAGGTTAGCGTGAGGAGGCAGACTTTGCTCGCACGATGAGGAGCGAACATGAGCGAACGTCCGTCGAGCAGCAGAAGCTGCAGCAGAAACGCCTCGAGGAGCAGGTGCAGTTTCAGAGAGACCTGGAGCAGCAGCTCATGGAGAGAGAGCGCAAGAGACAAGAGGCGTACGAGGAGTTCCTGAAAGAGAAGCTCATGGTTGATGAGATTGTCAGGAAGATTTACGAGGAGGATCAAATGTGAGTCACAATGCATACAAGAATATTTTTCTCGCTTCAAGTAACAGTCAAGATGTTAGTGTGAGCAAAAACTTGACTTGAATTCTGCGGATTTAAATTCAGCTGAGTACTCCTGGTCCATTGTAAGTCTGCATGTCAAAGTGTCTACTAGCAACCATCTTCTCCACAGAAAACATCAAAGCATAATGGCTTTATTGAAAAATGATGTTGTTTTCTTGAAGGGAGAGACAGCTGAAAATGGAGAAGGTCAGAGCCACTCAGCAGCACATTGAAGAATTCAAGAGACAGCAGGCCGAGTGGAGACGCATGGAGCAAGAACAGATGGAGGCTGAGAACAGACGCATCATGGAGTTTGCGAGCCATCAGCAGCACATGGAGGAGACCAGAATGGCTAAGATGAGAGAGAAAGACGAAGCAAAGGAGCAACTTCGGAAAATAGTTGAGAACATTTTTTCAAAAAGCACACATACTTCTATCTGTTCATTCAATGACATGAGTCTGTACTGGCATCAGAAATTATTCCTCTTTGTCCTCCCCTAGCTGTCTGAGAAGATTGAGGAAGAGCAGCAGCAGCGTGAAGAGATGGAACGAGTCCGTGAGGAACTTTACTTGGAAGAACAAGAAGAGGCTAACAGGCAGAGGGATATTGTAAGTAATAAATATCACTTTTCAATCACGGCTGATATATCTGCTGTGTAATACTCACCCTCACAAGGGCATAAATTGTCCATATAATCCATCCATATCATGCAAAGCAACAATGAAGAATAACAAGTAATTTGACCACCTTATTTGATCAGTTCAGTTTCTAATGTTAATATTTAATCATTAATATTATTGATCTTTTCAAACTTAATTACAAAACTAAACATTAAAAACGTGTTTTTTAAATTATTGCAAATGTCCTCTTGCTGCCCATGTGCAGTATCTTTGAGGGGCCACTAGGAGGCAGCAGCTCGCACTTTCGGAATCACTGCTGTAGCGCACATGAACACTGAACATGTGTTCACTGTCAGTTCACCAAAAACCCCTTCAACAAAGCAATCTGAGTTTGAACATCCCAATTATCACAACACCTTATTATCACAAATTATCACAAAATACTCTGCCATTTCCATGACAACACTGTAACTGCCAGATATGGAGCAAACGTCAGTATATATAGAAAAAAATGAAGAACCACTGTGGGCCTATACAGATCTCACCTCTAGTTCTATCAGCTGTTAAAGTAACATTTATAGAATAATTGTTCAATGTAATACAAAATTCGGATCTTGAACTTGAAGCTTTACAACATATTTATATCAAGTGATTCATTTGATTAAATCAGTTATAAATATAGTTATAATTCATGATTTATGGTGCTGCTAGATTGCTGCAAGACCACAAGCACCTCAAGTTCTGACTTCATTACTGTCCTGCAACAAATAACATTAAAGCACACCCTCTCCTGTAATAATGCTTAATTATCTAAAAGGACTTTTGTCTGCTCTAGTCACTGACTGGCAGTTTTACGCCCTCAGTAAACAGCAGCTCCTGAGACGGGAGACAAACACAGTCCTGTGTGCTCTGGAGCACCTGAATTATCTTAATAGATTTCAAAACTTTCATCCAACAGGAAGAGATGGAGAAGAAGATCCGACAGAGACTGATGATGCAGCAGACTTGCCAAGAGCAGATGGCTTTCAAAGAGATGCGTAGGCAGGCAGAGAAAGAAGAAGAGGAGGCCTTCAGGAAAATGATGATGGCTAAGTACGCAGAGGACGATCGGATCGAGCAGATGAATGCCCAGAAACGACGCATGAAGCAACTCGAGCACAAACGCGAGGTGGAGAGAGTGATAGAGGAGAGAAGACGGCAGCATGAAGCTGACATGGTACAAACCACTCACTCTGTATGCAGAATTACATCCAGAATAAGGTGGTGCTAGTGTGTGGTTTTATTGTCAGAAGTTAAAATACTTGCACTACACTCTTTGAATGTAATGTCCATTTTAAATGACCTACGCTGATAATGCACTGATCTCGTTTCAAGGAACTGGAGGCCAAAGAAAGAGCGATTGAACAGGAGAGGGAGGCGCTGCGTAGACGGATAGTTGAAGAAGAGAGGCAGCGACTTCTTAAACATCATGCAACTAAACTCCTTGGATACCTTCCAAAAGTAAGAGGCAGTGAATTAATCATAAATCATTTTACGCAGGTTCATTTGTTCTGTACAACAAACATGTACACTGTATGACCATGAGCATATCTGTTCTCAGGGCTTACTTCGTGAAGAAGACCTGGAGCACTTTGATGAAGACTTCAGAAAAAACTTTAAATCACGTCAGGCAGATATCTTCTCTGAAGACAGCTGGGGGGGAGATGATTAGATTTGTTTCCCCCTGAAGTTGCACACTGTGCCACTAGATGGCAGAGTTAGGTGACAGTGAAATGAGTGTTGAGTTCTTCATTTTGTAGTTTTTATGATAGGACTTGTTTGACATTCAGTAACACAAGATTTTAAGACATCTTTTTATTAGAACTGTGCTAACAGGATCTTGATTAAAATCATTAAAGAAAATATCTATGGTGGCTAAATGTCATAATAATAATCAAATTACACATAGAAATATCTTTAAAAATGTATCGAGGTACCATCAATCAACTTATTTATGACTTCCCCCAGTCCAGAGCTTTCATGAACTCGTCTTCTGTGAATGACAGCAGCTTGGCAGCTTCAAAATGCATCTGAACAAAAACAAAAGTTAGTGAATTATTTTGGTTAAAAACACAGTTGAATGTATTAACAGAGTACAATAGAGACACTTACCTTTTGTCTTTTGAGAATGTCAATCAGCCTGAGCTGTTTCTTGAAACCCACGATGAGCTCGGCTTTCTGTTTTTTCAGCATTTTGTTTTCAGCAAGTAGGTTTTCTTTACTCTGGTGTTCCTCACTTATCTTGTCCTTATTTGAAAGAGTTTGAGTTTAAAAGACTGAAATTAGTCAACGTTATGCAGAACCTAACATTTGTGCAGCAACTTTATAGCTTTATAGCTCTGTGGCTGTTACTCCACTTTGCTGCTATGTCCTCTACAACTGGAAGAGATCATTTATATTCAACTAAAGATTATATTCTGTCATTATTATAAAAATGATATTTTTGTCCAAGTTTTAGTCTTTACATGTTAGATTTATGTTTGTATTACTTTATGCATATATGCTTAATATCATATCAAATTATTTCAGATTTCTGGAGTTTATTTTAATTGCACAGATTACTCCTGCATTGAAAGTCTGCCTTTAACATGTGCTGATAAAATGCATCATGTAAGAATAGAAAAAATGCTAAATAAGAACCGTTCTGGAAACAAAGGACAATTCTGGACCCCGGCTTCTATTCAGGACAAAAAAGTGAAGTGAAGCACTCTCTGCTGATTAAATGTTTTGTACATTTTGATAGCAAAGAATGAAACCACAACAAAAAGAAAAACACTTTTCTGTTGCTAAGGCTCAACTTGGTTATCTGTTTTACATTAATTTCTACAACATGTTATGGTTAAGATGACAATTTGTCAGACAAATTATTATTAACACACAAAAAGATAAATATAAACTTTTTTTTTTTTACATGTTTGCTTACTTCTGTATTTCTATACTTAAAATAAATAATTATAGTAATTAAATTAATAGTATACCTGTTTATGAGTTGTGACAGCACTGTAATTTGCTTACCTTGTTCATCTGTGTCATCTTGCTCAGTTGAGTCTTTAACCTCTCCACCTCCTCCAAGGCTCTGTTCAGACGGACCTCCACAGAGCCATGGACGGCTGCTGCTTGTTTGTGAGATCTATTCAGGTTCTCTATTTCCTACAAAGAGCACAGCCACGAGGTAACCACACATGAGTAATGGGAGATGGTGTCACATTTTACGTTTTGTTATTAGAAATAGTCGGTGTTTATATCTTGGACTTAAAAATGTTCTCAGACCTTGTGTAAAGCCGACACTTGTACTTGAAGACCGTCACATTTTTTGCCAGACTCCTCTGCTAACGCTCTGTGCTTCTCAATCTGTGTCTGCTGGATGCTTGTTGTTTTCTGCAGCCTGGCTCGATCCTCCTCAAGCTCTTTAATTTTTGCACTGAGCTTGGCGTTTTCATCATCCTGCAGAAACAGTGTAATTTATCACTATTTGATTTTGAAGGTATCTGTTAGAAAAAATGATGCAGAAAGAAGTGAGAAGAACCTGTGCTGAAAATACTCACAGTAGTTCAATAAATGCTCGGCAAAGGTACTTAAATTCTCTACATGAAATGTTCAAAAGATCAAGGAACTCTGTCTCACCAATTTTTGCAATGTCATAGGTCGTAAACCTTCTAGGGTTATTCATTTGTTTTTTTTTGTTTTGTTTTGTTCTGTTTTGTTCTGTTTGGTCTTTTTGTTTTTAATACTGAGTTCCCCCCTGCTCCTCTAACCACAATAGAGGGAGATTGTAATTGTAATTTGGAGCAGTTGACTTGGGGAAAGTGAATGATATGAAGCATATCTTCTTTTGTGTTACTGACATGTTTCTGTTTTTTTGTGTTTAAGTGTTTATTCTGCAGAATGTCTAGACTGCATTTTAAAATAAATAAACAGATTAAACTACAATGCGACCATCAGTGGTTGGTATTGTGGTATGATGTTTGTCAATCTTGTTACCATCCTATCTCTCCATCACCGGACGTTTCACAGCTGCTGAGCTGAAGCTCTGTCTCCCTCTGCTGATACACCGGGTCAATAGCAGTTCTAGTTGAATCAAACCTTACAGTACCTTCTTATAATATTCACTTGTGAGTTGATCCAGTTCCTCCTGCATAATCCGTAGTTTTGCCTTCAGAACTCGTATCTGAGCGTCAGAAATGCCTTAACAAAACAGAGCAGACAACACAATCAGAATTAAGCTCACAACCTACCAATATAATCATGAGTCTTGAGTGACATATTTAATGATTAAATGTTTATTCTTAAGTGGCTAGGTTTCCCAATAGAAAACCCCACATTAACCCCAAAACACAGAAACAAGGATTAATGTAACACGAGAGCTAACACAGATAGTCTCACCCTGAAAAATGTCTTCAGTGAACTAACTGAAACAGTCGGGTTTTGCAAACTGACAAATAAACGTACATGTCTTTAATAAATTTATTTATTAAAGACATGTTTACTTTTTGACAAGTAACATAATCCTCACCTGATCCTACGTAGTCTCCAGCATCATCCTCGACATTCTCATGAGTGATTGTGTCGTTCATCTTCTCCTCCATGCTACGTATCGTCTTTGCCAGGAAAAAGTCAGCCGAGTCTTCTACAGCTTCTAAATTATCCACATGAGACACCTTTGGAGTTCTGAAATCAAGCAATAATATGAAAACTTTGTGAAGAGTGACAATGCAGAAATATTGGACAAATGTGTGACCTGCACAGTGTTATTTTGTCGCTCATAGACATACTTGCACATGGCTGTAAAAAAAATTATACAATCAAACTCACTGTGTTTTCCACGGAGGCTCTTTCCCTTGTTTTCCAGTACCCATCTTTTGTGATGTTGATGTCACCCTTTTTTTGGTCAGCGCCTGAGAAAAGAGATGGTTATAAGAAACAACATGATGTTCTGAAGACATGCAGCATTACCAAACTGTTACCTGAGTGAACTGTGAACTAGAGTCTGTTGAGCAAAATGTCTACCTTTACACTGGGATCCTGTGCAGTGGCCTGATGAGACTTCATTATCCTGTAGGTAAAGAGATACATACATTCATACAAGAATAAAAGAAATGGGGGATTTTTGTTGATAAGGTTCTTTCTCTTACACTCTTTCAATGAACAAATATCTGATTGAATCTGCTCTCTGTGAAGTAGACACAAGAAAATGAACCACTGGAAAAAATTGTTTCTGTGGTAACTCAGATATTTCTTACCTTGAATTCTCTTCATCCTCGATGTCGGTGAACTGGACGGTGGATAAAGGTTTTGACAGAACTTCACTCTGTTCTCTCTAAAATCCAATAAACACCAAGAATTATTTCACAAGTCTTTATTCAACTCAATATTTGTCCAGCTAATATAAGCAACCATGTTGACAACTCACCATGAGTTGCTCTGCCTGCCTCACTAGATCTGCTGTTTTGGCTTCCAGCTCTGCATTCAAGAGTCTGAAATAAAATGGAGAATGGTGACATTAGATGCCAAATTTTTACATTGACAAAGACTTGTGTTACTGAACTGCAATAAATACACTACATCCACCTTGTTTGTCGTGATTTTTACAGCATTATTGAGTGTCTTACATGGCATTATGGTAATCGTAGGCCTTTTAATGAAAAATTACAAAAAAGTAATTAATTGTATGTTTATTTAAGGGTTTAAATAGAGTTTAACCAGTGTAAAAGAGGGAAACACAATAAGTGCAACCCGGGCAATTTTCCAAAGTCCCAAAAAAAAGTCTTAGAATGCTATTCTCATTAGAAGTTAATAAACCTGTTACACTGAAATTAATCAGAAGGGGACATCCAAAGAAGTAATATGAGAAAAAAAGAGTCTTACTTGTATTGTTCTTCCTTAGCAAAAAGGTCATCTGTGTCCTTTTTTGCTGGAGCAGAAGCTGATTTGAATTGCGCTCGCTCTTCAGCCCTCTTCGACTTCTCAGCCTTACTGGTAGAGGACAGGCGTTTCTTGGGCTGAACAAGACAAAGCAGTAGACTTTGTGACCATCATTCCCAAAGGTCAAATTTCCTTTTTTGAGATTGGATACAATACCAAACAATATGCGTTTCACCTTGTTTTTACCTAAGCACTACTGAAACTGCTGTACGGTCAGTTTATCCACATGGGAGAAAACGTTGTAGCTTGGTCACAATTCTTTAAAAATTTAATTTAAGGATGTCTTGTTATGTTTTGTATTCGTGTTAGAAAATAACAATCACTTGTTAAGTCATAATCTGATTTTTTAAATTCTTAAATAACAATATTTTTACTGGCCTTAAGGAACCAGTATCAATCTGTGCATCGCTCTTATCCATGCACTCACACACTTCTCATGTAAGTTTAGTAGTCAGGTAAATGGTCAAACAATGTCGGAGAGTTGGATGGATCTTTCTGATTAACTGAAAGGCATATATGTTCTTTATAGACAGAACCTCAATAGGAAGTGGTACTATATTAACACCCAGGCTTAAGTAATCTATTGATTGTTGATGTCTAGTGGCAAACTACACAAGAACACCTGTAAGAATGTGGGCTACATGAATAAAATGGATTTGGCTTAGATCAACAATAGATGATGTGATATACAGTTACACACTTTCTCTGCATTATAGACACAGCATCTTGTATTAAAAGGTAAAACAAGTACAGCAGTACTGAGTAAAGGCAGGTTGTAACAGATTAAAAAAAGAACACAAGCAAATGGGATACGCTTGGTGTTCAGTCTATCATTCAACCACCCACTCACTTAAACGTTTTAATAACTTATGACACACCTAAAATATTCATAATACCATACATTATTGTCTCTATCTCCAGCTAGGTGTGCACATATTTTTGAGGAGAGAGACCTAACAGAGCACAATGTTTGAGGAAGCAACCTAATTAACGTTAGCTTGTGTTGATGTTTGTTGACGAAGCTGAGCGACTTCACCTGTTCGAAACACATACTTGGATTTAATACTTTACTAGTAGCACACAAACAGTACTGATATAACCTTTGAGAGGTTCAAAATATCAAAAAATGACGCTACTAACCTGCGAGACGACGGGCTGAGGCGGACGGACATTTTTAACACAACTTCTTCCAGCCATTGTCACACAGAGATGATGTGCCTCTGGTTGCTTAGCAACTACTAGTTCACTGCGCACACTATACGGTGGCCCTTCATGGACATTTTACAGGATATTTTACTACTACTACTACTACTACTACTACTGCTACTACTACTGCTACTGCTGCTGCTATTTATTTAATGTTCATTTCTATAGGAACAAGTATTTAGCATAAACTAAGGTCATACTAATCTGCAATGTCTATCCCTAAAAAGCGTATTATTATTATTATTATTATTATTATTATTATTATTATTATTATTATTATTATTATTATATTTGGACTTATAATACAATTTAAAAATATTGTGCTTGGGCAACATTTATTTTTGTTAAAATGATGTCCATGCTCATAGTAACCTGATAGTAACGTGTTCCGTAGTAACGTCTCCTGCCTACATGTTGTTTTTAATACTGGGAGTCTTAGTGCGCATGCGTGTGCCCAACAGCTACTACTCACCCTGCACATGCAGAGAAATCCCATAACGTGAGGGGCACAGCACACCGGAGGGACGAGCTAGTTGTCTTCCAGCTGTCCGTTTGCTGTGTACACCTGCTCTTATTTATATCCATGCATCACCTAGAGTTTGACAGCGACACGTAGTTGTGCTGCACAGCCTCTTTTATTCACCAAGTGTGCGGGACTTGAAGCGAGCGATGTCGGAGGAGGACAGGGTGGCAACAACAACAACAACAGGGCGCGCTGCTGTCCCGTTAGCATCGCGACGTCCACCGGTCCATGTTGCTTGACTCTGCCGGCCAGAGTACACCCGACCACGCCTCCTGTCCAGTCCAGTCCTGTCCAGAGCGGTCCCGAGGCCCAGCGTGATGGCCGAGGAGGACCCCCAGCAGCAGCCGGACCGCGGGGCGAGGACGCTTCCCGGCCTGCTCCCCGGGCTGCAGGGAGCTGAGGCCAGTGCTCTGCAGCTCAGGATCAAGAACTCCATCTGGTGAGGAGCTGTGTGTCCTCATACTGCTGACCATGGGTTGATGCTGCTGGGGGAAATTACTGAGGCTTTTCACTCACTAAAATAGCAATACTATAGTGTAAACATACTTCATTACAGGTAAAAGTAGACAAGTGTAATGAGTAAAATGTGCTTATATGAAAAGTAAACAGCCCTGGTTGAGCCCTTGTGATATTATCAATATGTTCTGTTATTATTATGTTATTACTGATGTATTAATATCTAGGTACCATACTGTTACAGTTGCTGGAGGTGAAACCAGTCTCAGCTCTATGCTGCTGGGATGTTTAATCATTGCATTATATTTTACAAGATGATAATATGTTTAATATTTGGAATAGTAATCTTCTAAAGTAGATTTAGCTGTCAAATAAATGTTCTGAAGTAAAAACCACAATGTGTCCCTTTGAAGTAAATTGGGAGACAAGTAGAAAGTGGCAGAAGAGTGAAATACTCTGATTACTGAAGTAAGTGAAGCATAGTACTTGAGTAAATGTGCTGAACCTCCTTCCACCTCTGTGTTACATCAGCAAAAGAAGCAAGTCCATCATGTTAAAATATCACTGCATACAACATGTCACTAAAGTGAAAGTTCAAATGTATATCCGCAAACTATGTTTGATTAGCATTGTATATTGTCATATTATCTCACAGTATTTAGTAAAATTGGATGTTTATTCCTGATATGCGAGCAGCATTTCAATGTTTGAGCTGCTCAAGAAGTTTTTATACTGAAAAGTAACTTTTATCTGTAACAGTAGCTCATATTTTATAACTGATTATACAGCATGTTTTATATGTAAAATATAAATCTGTAGCGTGAAGTAGAGAAATACTAGTAATTAATAAAATGGATATATGAAGCTATTGGTCAGATAAATGTGAGTGGGAAAAAGTTTTTTTTATAAATATGTAGTTTCAGAGCATCAACACTTAATTTAATGATAAAGGACCAACTGCCTCTGTGGGAATGTAAACATTTTGTTAACATGTACACAGAGAATTTTTGTGTGTAGATGTACATTTCAGTCTGACTATCTGTTTAGGAGAGGAATATAGTCATGGTGGACATGATCAGACGTGTCAGCCTTCTCAAAACTGAACTGTATTATGAGTATATGTTGGAGATGGTCTGTTTGGGCTGATAGTTAATGCTGACAAACAGAACTAAAAACATTGTCTTATGATCAAAATCTGTTGATCAGGACTCAGAGTACATGTACTCATGTACGTTACAATGTTGATGTATTTGTATTCAGCTTACCGCAGTTTTATCTTTCTTTATGCCCTTTTACTGCACATCCCCATAGAATATGTTGTTCTTTTTACTACACAGCATACATTTGACAGCAATAGTCGTATTCTGATCATCTTATAAAATATGCTAATATGTTAGCATGAAAATGCTACTTACACATTAATGCATCAGGAAGTACACTGTGTTATTGTTGTGTAAGGTAATCTAAATCTTACTGGGTCACTCTTCTTGGATAGTTCTGAGTAAGACAATCATTTGAATGCAGGACTTGTAGTTGTAATATAGTAATGCTACTTGATTTTTAAATTTTTTTTTCAAGCTGATTTTTGAGTCTCATCCCCAACTCATCAAATGCTGACGCTTTGGGAGTGTAGTTCTGTTCGGCCGCCATCCCAAAACGTCAGTATTTGATGATCTTACAAATGAGACCTTTAAGTAAAACTCAAACGCACCTCTTCATCTCTTGCTTGTTTACTGATCTTGCAGTAGCAATCTATATTCTGTCTGTCTGTCTGTCTGTCTGTCTGACTGTATTTTTACCCAGTTATGTCTCCGCTCCCTATTTTCATCATCAAAAACACTAATGGCATGCTGAAACCAAACAGCTACAGTATAAATTGTATGTCCTGCTGCAGTGGGTGAATTAACTTGACATAACTCAGTTTAATTATGCAGGAAACTCAGAAAATGTTGACTGCGTTACTCAACTCTTGCACCACCAATGTAATGTAATCAACAAGCTGTGTGTTTGAAAACTGTTCATACATACCAGACATAGAGTATGACCTTTATATAAATTATTCAAATGATTTTCACACTAGGTTAATTAAAAGTGCTCCCCGAACTCTGACCGCCTTGCCCAGTTTTATTCTACAAATAACTATTTCCAAAAAATAAGCCAGACAGAATCACATGACTATGAGTGACTGTGAAGTATAAAATTACAGTTTGAAAGAAGCAGGACTGAAGCCTGTGGGATTTCACTGAACAAAATTAAAAAAAAAAAAAACTGAATCAAAACCTAATATATGTCACAGAATCAATGCAAGGAGTGCCTAGAGTGTGTTAAGAGGGTTAAGATTACTTGGACAAGAAAAAAATGCTATTTTCTTACCAATTGTTACAAGTGTATGCTGTCTGTGGTTGCAGTTATTTAAGGCCGTCATCTGACTGGAAATAACCTTTTATTTCTGAGTGTGAAGGAACATAACGTGTCGAAAGGCTGAACTACAAGAAAGCACAACAGTTCAGAGTTGAAATGTCTGCAGGAAAAAACCTCAACGGAAACATGTCACCCGGCTGAGGTCAATAACATACTGGGATATTGAATGTTTGTCTCTAAATCGTTCACCTTAAACAGGATTAGAGCATAAGTATTGACCTTCTGCTGCCGAGTGGCTCATGGTAGAAGGAGACCATCTAGCAAGTTCAGCAATATTGTCTGTAGCTACACCGCCACTGTGTCTTCATTTGGATTAATAGTCTTAAGTGTTACTGGGCTGCTGGTTTGTACTTAAGCCGCCCAATCAGAGGCTGACTTACACCTGGATATCATACGTAATGTGATTTGAAGGATCTCTTGTATCAGTCCTTGAGTCCTTTTTCTAATCTAGGTCTCAGGTGTCATTCAGTCTAGCTGCCAAATCTGCCTTACAAACAGCTTAATGGCGGCCCTTCTGCACAGACAAAATCCTTGGCCACCCGGTAACAGTGAATTAAAGTGAACTGTTCTCGTCGTGGCTTAAAGCGTCTGCTGATTCTGACCTGCCCAGAGTCTTTAAATGAGACTAACCTGCTGCCTCGCAGTAAACAACAACCTGGCCTGTCTGCAGATTAGGAGTTTAGACGTGGAGATGTTGTTCGTGTAGCTGGTTTGACTCTGATGTTTCGTTTGTTGTAATCAGTATAAGAGGGCCTATGCTGTGGCAGTGGTTCTTAGAGATTATACTTTAATCATTTCATTCAATACTTTCACTTTCAGTAGTCAACATTTAACATACTACTCTGCTCATACGTCAAATTGTGCCCCTCAACAAGCGGTTTATTCCTTAAAATGTGAGAGTATGCAAAGACACATAATGGAGGCAGGATATTGAATATGATGTCCACAATGACATGAATCTTTTTCTGCATTATAGTCTGTAAAATATGAATACATTTTCATATCACTCAATATATAAGCCAATACTGATATATCTGTGATATCAGATTACGGATATATCAGTTGGGCTCTATATGGATCAGACTGAAAACCAGAGGACACACCATGGTAGAGACTTGTCAATCACAAGGAAGCCATGCCCTAAAAATACATACCCTGCTCTTTTTTTAAAAAAAAAGCAAGTTGCATTAAAGAAGACTTATATCTAGCTATTGAGACCATTAACTTATTAGGAGAGTGCATACTGAGGTAAAATATACAGTGAGGAATAGGGTCATTTTCTCATAAGCTTACATAGAATCAGACTTTTTTTTTGCAAATCTGTCAAGTCACCTCCCGCTGGCTGCAAGAAAGAGCAAATGTTTCAGGTCTTGAAGTATACCAAGTATTATACTTTGTATTATAAAGACAATGGTCAGGTTGCATGGCAACTAGTGGGGCCTTCTGAGTGTCACAAGGTTTATGCCTGTCAACAATGATAGCACTTTGTTTCGGTGGTCGACTCGTCAGTTTACTGTGGAAGTCAGACGGAAAAGCCTACATGAAAAAAAATGCTGTACGGTTGAGGAGAAGGTTGAAGTTTTAGGGAAAATGGATCAACCCTTACTTTAACCAATCTCAGGAGACAGATAAAGTTGTCTGCCTCAAACAGAAATTCAATGTTAAACAATATCATGAGTCTAATCACAAATCCTACGAGCTTTAAGATGCTCTGGCATCAGATCGAGTAGTTTAGTTTGTCCTTTTTTGTGTTTACTTGCTCTCATAATAATGACTGGCATACATTTATTTGCTGTGCATATATTGACTGAACTCTGCATGTTTACAGAATCTACAGTTTGAGTATGACTATACAGTGTGTATCACAATAGAACAATTGGAAACACTATTTTGTTCCCTTTCTTAAAATATGTTTAAATAATGGCTATCCACTTGTATCAAATTCTTCCTCAACATTAAAGTGAAGTAGATTTCCGGTGTGACTGTATATAATTCACTGTGCTTCTGTCAGAGACAATGTGACCACAGTGTCTGTCTCTGTCTCTCTCTTTTTACATATGACAACATGTGTTCCTGGTGGTGGGATACATGACCTGAGAGATGCTGAAGGGAGGGTCGTCTCATACCAAACATACCTCTGCTTTATAAATAAATACTCTTTAGACACAAGCACTCATCATGTTACAGTGGCTTCATACTAATTTATACTATCTCTCTATTTTGCAGCAAATCTGTTCAATCGAAAGTGGAAAACATTCTGGTGAGTATTCTTAATGTCTTTTTCACCTACAAATTGTGCTTTTAATGAAACTTAACTGTTATATTTAACTGTTACCTGTTCAAGTATTGTTTGTAATTTATTTTGTAGTTCTAGCTGAAACGCTAGTGTTTCCTGATGGTTTGGTTTCCTTCCGTGCGTAATAAAAAATTAAAGAAAAAGTAAATCTGTTTGCAGCAGCATTTTAGGTCAACCTATAGAGGGTGCATCTGAGACCAGACAACTGTACTGCACTACTGGCTGACTGGGCTGGCTCAATTATGACTATTTTGATTTTTAGCTCTGAAAGCTTATGCCTATGAATATTATTTCTTTACGGCGGATATCAACACAATGTTAAATTTGTGGGATGTAGTGTTGTGTTCAGGAACAGAGGTACTGATTTGCCGCAGTGGGCCTCTATAAACGTTGGCTACAAAGGATTAACCATTGAGCAGCCTCGTGAAGAGGTCAAATACGCCCTCAGAAGACCAGAGTCAGATTTTCGTCTCTATGAAATTCAAACCAATGCCTTAGGTGACAAAACACTTCTACTTCGTAGTACACAAAGATGCACATTAACTAACAAAACACAGAGTGTGTATGTGTTTGAATGCTCGTAACATCTTCGTGTCAAGGTAAAGTGAGTTGAAGGGGGGAAGGAGTTCACTGTGCAGTGCTGATGACACAGTAACTTACAGACATTGACAGTCCAAGTCAACAGAGTGGGAAGTGAGTCACACTGAAAAGGCCAACGGTGTTCTCTGAATGATACACAACAAGGTTTTATCAGGATGGCTTTTGAAATGCAGCCCGTGGATAATAGATTATGCCCAACCTTTTTTCCTAGTTACAAAAAATGTGAGCACTTATTTGTAAGAATTATGTGTATGTACACGTCTTCTTCATGGATGCTGCTGCTCAGTGTCTGTTATCCTCAGCGCTGGGTGAACTGTGGTCGCCCAACAACAAAGAAGTTAATCAGAGGAGAGCCACAGAATAAAGTTTATTTTTAGGAGCCAATTAGAAGGGAGAACATATATACACATATATGTGAGTGTATTTGAGTGTAGACATGTGTTGGCATAGTGTAGACATGCCTGTACAGTCACCATGCAGCAAGCTGTCCTGAGAGGAGGGTTAACAAGAGCTGATTCGAGTTCATCTTACAGGCTGTTTTGTTCTACAGAGGCCTGTCTGTCCCTTTGTGTGCACATGTGAATGTGTGTACAAATGTAGTGTTGTGTTTCATACCTCTGCACTGCTATGGGCTTTAATTTGGAGTAAAACATTTTTTAATGTGTGTTGTGTGGCTCTGATGGGCAAAAAGCTCATTTTTGGTCTTGTCAGACTACAGAAGATTGTTCCTGCTGATTGCAGAGTCTCATACGTGCCTTCTGGCAAACTATAGCAGAGATGTCCAACAGTTGTATTCGCTGCCTCTCAAGCTTTTAACCCCTTCAGAGGTCTCTTGGTGGCTTCCCTCACTTGTCTATTTATTACACACTCAGCTTTGAAGACAGCCAGCTCCAGGCGGATTTCAGGTTTGTCTAATTTTCAACCTGAAGTCTTCTGAGCCAACTGACACTGACTCAAGTGACCTTATTTGTGGCAGTTCATCAGCTTTCTTGCTGCGTCCTCTTTAACCCTCAACTCTTCTCACACATGAAGTAGTACTCCATTTCGCGGAGTTGCTTAGAGAGTTGCTTCATGTTCATGACTATGACTACTAAAACCAATTGGCTGCACCAGTGATGATTCAGGTGTGTCATATGAAAGACTGAATTTATATTTCCTTTTTGCATTAGTTTAATGGTCCCATTTTAGATTTCATACTTTTATTTTGGGTGTGTACTACAAAATGTTTACATGCTTTAAATGCAGTCCTGGCATCTCGTTTGAAGGCACAGTTTTCTGAATACAGGTTTATGATACGTGTCGATACTTTCATTTATATAGCACCAAGATAAAACATTGGAATCTCACTTCCTAGAGTATATATATTTTTTTTTCAATATTTTCTTTATAAGTATATAATCAAAAGACAAAATGGCACTTTTAAATCACTTTGAAGAGACCTGTTTTGACTTTGACAGTGAGGAGTCTTTAACACAAAATGCCTCCTTAAATCTACTTTGATTCAATGTTGCAAAAAAAAAATAAATACTTACAATGTGGGTGAACCCTCTTTAAATTGACATCGTATATGTTACTGAACTCCCTCCTGCTGGGTTAGAGTACTGCTTGGTGCTGCTGCCATCTAAACCAGCAGAATTTAAACTGCTCCCTCTTCACACTCTCATGTTTCTTTTTCACCTTTGAGGAACGTAGTGAGAAGAGCTGAAGACTGTTAGTAGGTCAGAGGGCCGTGCTAAGGAGGTTCAGTTTGTCCTGTGTTGTATGTGTTGGGTATGAATGAATGAGAGGGAGCGATGAAAATGCAAAAATCATCATGTGTGTAGACATGATCTAGAGTATGTGTCATGTTTAATGTACCAAAGTACTGGTTTGTCGGTTCATGTCCCCTTGCTGCTGGTTGTATGTTTGTCAAGGCAACCGGGTTAGCGTATCATGCATTAGAAGTTGAACTGTTCTTTTTTTATTTTTATTATTATTATTATTACTTGAATTTATTTGAGTTTATTGTATGTTTGCTACTATAGTCACATATGTAATGAGAATTGGCCAGAATCAATGTTCACTCTTTTACTGTTAAAGGTTAGGGTTAGGTTAACCCTAACCCTCTTGAACAGGGGGAGAAACTCTCTGAGCTGTTTGTAATTTATTTAACCAATCTCAGTCGTCTTGGGCAAAGCTAAACCCAGAATGCAGCGACGGCGCCCCGACAAAAAAAAAAGTGGGGGAACTTGTTTTGCATTTGGGGCATTGAGCCGTGGCATTAAAATAGCTGAATACCCGCTAAAGAAAAGATCCCAGCTGCTGGTTTGTTTAGGTTGGCACTATTGGCCACCAGGTCAGGGTGACTTGCTGTTATCAGTGTGTAAATTGCTAGCTTGGAGGTGGTTGTTGTTTTACGCAGAGCCGTGGAAAGTTTTAACATGCAGATAGCAGAAGGGAGGAGACTGCCGCCTGAAGTAGGCGCCCAATAGCCGGCTTTGCATCAACCGTCTACATGCTGTGAGTCAGTCATTTCATGGCAATCCATCAAACAACAATTGAGATATTGTGAGACAGTGGCGGAGAAACCAACCCGCAGATTGACAAAGTATGAATAACTTAACAAACAGTCGGGTTTACTTTTGTAAACTCTCCAAGAATCACTCCCTCTTCTGCTGTGTGCGCTCACCTGTGCAACAGGATGAGCCATGCTTTTAAATCCCAGTTTGTGCTGATAAACAGGAAGGACAAATATTTACACACCTCTTTTTATTTCTACAGCAAGATGTGGAGAAGTTCTCAGACATTGAAAAACTCTACCTCTACCTTAAGTTGCCTTCTGGTCCGAGCAGTAACACTGAGAAAAGGTAAGACTACACCTGCTCTCTGACAGCCTTTACAGGAAAATGACCAATTAATGAAATACTTATGAAGAGGGAATGATCGGTCATTGATAGTGGCTTACATTTCGGTTCACTATTGTCGTAAAAAAAGGTCTATCATGTGAAATTCTATATACACACACAGATCTTAAATTAGCTTTGGCCACGTCTCAGGACAGAGGTCACACTGACTTGAGTCAGATTAGATGTTGTTTCTTCTGCTGTGTCATTTGTTGATCAATCAATGATGATGAATAATCTTTTCTCAGTGACCAGAGCGCCCTGTCATCGAGCCGCACACAGCAGATGCATGCGTTCAACTGGATCCGCAATCATTTAGAGGAATACCCAGAAACCTCTCTCCCCAAACAGGAGGTCTATGATGAATACAAGTAGGTATAATCAGAAAGCTCTTGTACATTTTCTGAAATGAGAATAATGATTCTGTCACTAAAATAACTAACCAATTTCAAGCTGAGGCTTTATTGTTTAGTCTATTATTAAACACATGAAGATCATATATAACAGAGAATAAATCTAACTTTTTTCATGACTTAACTGTATGCTTCACTATTTATTTGAATATTTATCGCTGGTTTTCACCCTTCGAATAGATAACAGCTTCTGATGTTTGAGATTCTCTCTCCTCTAAATTGCCGCCGGCTAAAGAGTCAGTATAAATAGACTCTGCAGGCTTGGGAATCACAGAGTGCAGCATGTGTCGGTAATATTAGAATGGAAAGTCTGAGACAGCCATTGAAATGCTCTGACAGTATTATGTAACTGTCTTTTTAACTCTACCAGATCAGAAATACAGTGCCCTCCAGAAATATTGGCGCCTTTAGGACCGACAGGTGAAAAGGCTTTAAACAGACACAATGTGCATCACTTTAAAACTACAAAAACATTTTGTCTTGTACAGTAAATCAGTTGGTAGCTAATATTCACATAATGTCCTGCCACATGCTTTTACTATGTGTGTTTGATCATTTGTTTGAAAGAAATGCACCTCGTAGTTTAAAATAGCACAAAGGAAACATTTGAAGATTAACGCCTACACACTCACACTCACACACAAACACAAACACACACACACACACACACACACACACACACACACACACACACACACACACACACACACACACACACACACACGCTATTAAGCCATTTGTGTGCTCTGAACCTGCATTGAACCAGAGTTCAGAGCTGGAACTCAACTGTACCTGATAAGAAACTGGAAACAATTTGTGTCAGAAGACTCAATGGAGATGTTTCACCAAGATAAATGTCATCAGTTAACCCAAGTCCTGATCTGCAATGACACGTGGATTTATGTTTCATAAATCCACGTGTCTATATGGTTCATACTTTGGATAGATAACTATTAAAGGTACTATATTTTATATGGGAATCTGGATGGAGCAGAATCAACCTCAAAATATTGCAGTTCTTGATACTTGAAGCTCATTTATGCTCATATCTGCACGTTTTTTGAAAGCATACAATTACAGAAGAACAGAGTAGTTACTGCTATGGTCATGCAGTGTAGCCAATAATTCAAACAAGACATGAAAAGACGTCTTAAATATAGCAGATCTTTTTGAGGAGAGGTCATTTGAGTTGGTGAGAAGTTTTAAACATCTGTACGATATAACTTCAGCAGAGAGACAAACAGTTACTACAGAACAGCTGGGAAGAGATTGGACGATGGTGATGGAAAGTGGAGGTCCGTGTGAGCTGATTTCACTCTGAGCAGAATTCTCTGTTGATTGTATTGCGTTAATGGGCCTTTAACTTTACATATTGAAACCTTTAAACCTGCATTAACTGATTCGGCAACTTGAGGGCAGCACAGGAGGCTGTAAACGCAACATTGACATCAGCTTATAAAGTTGATATAGTGAATTTGTCAGCAAAGACGTCCCTATTTACAAATCCAGCAGTCGCAGAGCAACATTACCTGCCATGTTCCTAACCATGTGATACATTTTAATCCAATATTTACTCTCTTTAAACTCTGTGTTTGGTCTCCACCAACTCCTGAGAAAAATGGCTTTTTAGCTTCTACTTGCTCTTCTCTGCAAGTCGCTCCTAGTCCTAGTCACTAACATTTGTTGGGCGTTTGGTGCTGGACAAGAAGTGTCGGAGAGCAGCCGCCTGCTGTGGTTTAAAAAGACATTTCTGAGAGTCGAGTGAAGAAACCTTTAATGTCTTCTCATGCCCCTTTAGCAGGTCTAGAACACACTCTTTAATTAAGTAAATCAAAAAGACCCAACATGTCCCCCGATGAGCAAGCACTTGCACTCATGATGTCACCTCACATTCAAATTCTCCATTCTTACTAACATTTATTTTGTAATGTCTTTCAGGAGCTTCTGTGACAATCTGAACTACCACCCGCTGAGTGCTGCAGACTTTGGCAAAATGATGAAAAATGTCTTCCCGAACATGAAGGCGCGTCGACTTGGCATGAGAGGGAAATCTAAATATCCTTGACTGGAATGGGTTGTAACAGTCTGGCCTCTGTCTCTGGTCACAGACCATCTGCTGTTGCAGTTCATAAGCTCTCTAAATATAGATGTGAAATGAAATAAAGTCCCCCTCTGCCTCTGAAGCAGAGGCATAATACAGAGGCCCCTCGGGGGAGTCACTGTGATCTTGACCTTCATGAAAAAGGGAACTTTCTATTTTAATTTTATTTATATATTTTTTATTTTATTTTTGCAAAACTTGGTTTATATTTACCACTTCCTGTGTTCAGTTATTCATTTTATGTAATTTAAAATGTTTGCTTTTTGAATGACTTTTGATTTGAACTCATATTAGCCAACTGTCCAATGACCAACTGTCCAAAAAGGATTTATTTTAATTAATACAATAAGTCAAGTAATAAAAAAAGATCCCATAAAAGAACTGGATCTACATCAACATAATTAACACATGTACAATGAAAATTAATTTTGAATTGAAGTAGATTTACCCCAGTGGTGGTTATTAAAGTTAGATTAACACTTGATTTATGTTATATTTAGGTCTATAGACTTAAAAGTTCATGGATCACTTCAATACATCAGTCATTTGAGACATTATGTCTACAAATCACTGCAAATCTAAAAGCAGAACCTGGACCACTAAACCTGCTACCACGCTCAAATCAGACCTAAGCATTTCAACATAGACTGCAACGTAAAAATTCATGTATTTAGACAACTGCTCTCTAATAAAAGCCTTATTCCAGGTGCTTTAACTCAGATACAGTGTGCAAAAAAAAAGTCCTTACACTTTTTGATTTTTGCAGAAAGTGCAAGATGCTTTTTCTGCCATTCATCATTGACTACAACTGAATGTTATATATGTTCACACTTTAAATACTGCTTTTAAGGTCGTTAATTGTTCTAAGCTAATAATTTTAGATGTCATTACATGTATGAATTATTGACTTTTATTACTGACTAGCTGATAAGACAACTGTCAGCCCAAAGTAGTGTATATACAGTATAATACCAGCATATGTTTGTTTTCTTGAATCGCTTGTTTTTTTCTTAACACCAGCTTACATATTGCTATAGTGGACTAAGGAAGAGGCCCTTTGTACACATGCCATCTTTACCAACTCTGGATCTGCATAAAACAGGCGACGGAGTAAGCAATGCCTTTTTATTATCCCAAAATAATCTTAAGTTTGTATTCTGACTCCATGAGTGTCACTGTCCTGTCATGCAGTGTATCACATGTTTAACTGCTTATCTCTTGTGTGCAGCTCCAGTGTGATGTCTTGGACTCAGCGGGCCAGCTGAGCAGCATACAGGAGGATGTGCGGTTTGCAGCCTGTGATCTGGTGTGCGAGTGGGCCCAGAAGGTGCTGAAACGACAGTTTGATGACGTGGAAGACTTGGCTCGCTTCCTAATTGACAGCCATTACATCAGCAACAAGTCTTTGGCAGCGCTCACTATTACAACCGGCACTGCAACAGGTAAGAGAGAGTTTACATCAGCTTCATGTCTCCTGTTGAAAAACTGGTTGATATTGGCATCTAGTGGCAGCTGCCTGTTACTGCACTTCAATTCCAGTTTGTTTTCATGAGGACAGCTGTATGTAGCTAATGTGGATGTACAGTAAATAAACAAATAAATATAGGTTAAGGTGTTTTTGTACATGTAACTCAAGCTTATATTTATGTAATTCACATTATGATGATGAGGTCATTACTTTTGACTAATAACAGTGCTATGCATCTAAATCCCTGTTACCTTTCTTCAGAGGTGAACACTCCACAGTCGGTCTCAGCGTTCGTCCCCACCGCCGAGGCTCACTCCTTCCAGCCTCATGTGACCACCCTGTCTTCACCTTCTGTCGATGCGAAGCAGCAGCTCCAGAGGAAGATCCAGAGGAAACAACAAGAGCAGAAGCTGCACTCACCTTCACCTGGAGAGGGACAAACTAAGAGGGCTGAAGACGGTGTGCCTTGTGCTAGCCCCACTCCTCCGTCTCCTCAGACCACCATCGGCATTGTGGTCGCGGCGGTCCCAAGCCCCATCACGGTGAGAAAGCAGGACCTTCTTAACATAATTCTAGTATCTGTCATATGAAAAAGAATGATATTCCTGAATAGCTAAACCTGTCCTGAAAATAATACAGGTCCTGCCTCATTTTCACAAATTCATGTACGGCAACAAAACTGTGCAACAGTAAGCATTTCTCTCCTCACAGGTAATGAGAGTAGAAAAATCGGAACATTGCATTTCACATACAAATTTTAAAATTATAGTATGAGAATTGACAGGTAGAAATATGTTGTGAGAAACCGTATGAGTGTTGTCTATAACTCACTTGTTTCTTTTCTCTGCACAGGTACAGAGAAGCAGGCAGCTGATGTCGCCCAGTCCAATGGGAACAGTCGAAAACAAAATGCTGCCACTTAACTTCCAAATGTTGACACAGCCAGTTCAGGCAGTCAAACAGAGCCCCAAAACCCCACAAAATATTCTAACCAGTCCCATGGGAGAACGCACTGCTCGACAGCGATATGCGCAAATTCTGCCCAAACCTTCGGCTGCGACTGCCATCACTTTGCGTTCGCCCTCCACCATGATCATCGGCAACAACCCCATTAAGACTGTGATGACTACATGTCATGTCAGCCCAGTCAGCTTGGTGAAGATGACAGCCATATCACTTGCACCCACCGGCAGCAATACCGCCACTTCCTCTCTGCGGCCGGCTTCTGCAGGCATCAGCAGCTCCGCAGTTGTGGAAGATGTCAGCTGCAATCAAAGCATGAGGAGCACTTCTGCAGTCCCCATTCTGGCCCCGGTGGCCAGGCCGGTGCAGACTGTTAACACCCCTAACATCGATGTTGAAATGGAAGTTGAAGCTATACATAAAAACAGCCAAATGCAAAATCCTAGCAGTCTGATTTTGACTCAAGGAGCAATGACAAACAGGGCTGGAGGCGCCGTACAGAGGGCTGCCAGTGTGCCCATACCTCAGACGAGAGGCTTCCTGAGTCTGGAGGAAACACCCAGCACTAATTGCAGTGGAAGGTCCTGCTCAAGCACTCACACTGTGGCAGCCACTGAAAGCAGCAATGATAGCATTGATAATACAAGCACTTTGCATTTAACTCCCTGCAATCAGAATACAAGCGCTGTTTCTTTACTGAACACCATCAGAATACCTTCATGTGGGGAGGGCAGCAGTGTAACATCAGCGAAGGAAGGTTTCCTGTCCACTAAGAGCCTCAGGAAACGCTCAAGCCTCAGTCCTGATTTTTCGTCAGTCAAAAGGGTTTTTATGCCCCAGCAGTCAGTAGAGGGAGCTGCTGGGCCTGGATATGGAATTAGAAACATGGTCGGCAACATCCAAAGACCAGGAGCTCCTACTAGACCTGAAAGTGCACCAGTGTCTAGGGAGGTAGAGACGAAAATGAACTCGTCCACTCAAGTCCACGTACTCTGCACTTCCTCTTTCAGAGCCAGTGGCTTCTACTCTGTTGCCAAAACACAGGGCTCAATGCAAAGGAAAAATACCTCCACTGTTGTGGAAACTGGCACCTCGGTCAGTCACGCATTAATACAGCAACACCAGGGGCACACCATGGCTAGTGTGCATAATAACCCTGGCCTTCAGCAACATTCAGGTGTGAGCGATGTGAGGAGTTCAACCACGGGGAGCCTGGAAGGAGTGCAGACCTACGCTCAGTCCAACCTGGCGACTGAATCCTTGGAGTTTTTCAATCAAGCTTCATCGTCGAGCCAGCTCCCTATGCAGACAGATACAGACTACTTTCCCTTTGACGACGATGTGACTCAGGACAGCATTGTGGAAGAGCTGGTGCAGATGGAGGAGCAGATGAAACTCAACAACATGCAGGAGTTCGGAGGCTGTGTCACGCTGCAAGGCCAACAGGCGATGATGCCAGATAATGTAACATCAACTAATCAGACCATGACTGCTTTCTATAATGCCGCAAACAACCACAGCAACGCGATCCACACTCCAACACCAACGCCCACTCCTACACCTACATCAGAAATGATGGGAGGAGCCCAAGGTCTCACCGGAGAGAGCCCCTGCTCCCGCATCACCTCTACAACCCCAGTGGACAGTGCGCTGGGAAGCAGCCGTCACACCCCAGTTGGTACTCCACTGTCTAACTGCAGCAGCAACGTGCCCCCCAGTCCAGTGGAGTGCAGAAACCCGTTTGCATTTACACCCATCAACTCCAGCATCACTGGTTTTCATGACGGCAGTACCGTGTCCAGCAGCCCTGTCAAGCCCATGCAGAGACCGATGGCCACCCATCCCGACAAGACTCGGCTGGAGTGGATGAACAACAGCTACAACAGCAGCAGCAGTGGGAGCTTGAACAAGTCAAACAGCGGAATGGGAATCCTGCCCAGCTATCAAGGCCTCATAGGTGATAATTTTCAAAAGCCTCATGCCTTCGCTGTCCCTCATGCACGCCACCATGACAACCATTTTGGCCGCTTGACTCCTATCTCGCCAGTTCAGCAGCAAGTAGCGAGCATGGCCAAGCAGGAGGGTTTTGCTGTGCCTGCCCCTTTGGATAACAAAACCACCAACTCGCCTGCTACGACTTCTCGATGTCGCAGCGTAAGCCCTGCTGTGCATCAGAGGAATCTGAACACAGGAAACCTTCCTTACGTCCCTCGATCAGTAGTGTCCCCTTTCAACTCACCTGTGATGCCCGAGATGTTAAACATCTTTGCAAACAGCCAGACAAATCTCGGGGTGAGCAGCATGGCTCAAAGGAGCCATTCTGTGCCGCTCAACGTCATGATGCAAACTGAGGTCCTGCCCATGCCGGGCCAACAATGCAACGGCAAGAACATCACCAATGTCCTTCTGAACAAGCTAGATGGGAACCAGGATGACACTGTGCGGGGTCTCGGCATCAATAATTTACCCAGCTACACTGCACGTATGAACCTCACCCAGGTCCTGGAGTCCGACCCCAACCTCTCCTACAGTGACAACCAGCTCAGCCTGATGTCCCCCGAATCCACCAGCAAGTTGCAGAGGCCAAATTACCTCATGGAAAATGCAATGAACGAACAAATGATTCTCTCAGCAGGTGACAGCAGAGCCTCTGGAGAGCAGCGTGGGCATCAGGCCCAGTCTATGCTGTTGTCTTTGAGTTCACAGCAACATCAAGAAGAGCTGCAGCAGCACCAGCAGTTGGACTTCAGCCGCACTGTGAAAGACCTCCTGACCGACAGCAGCCTTACTGCTGGCAACCACCTCATGGAACAGGTGACGGAGCTGACTACAGGCGGGGCAGATTTCCCCTGTGAAATCAGAATGACATCGGAGATCTCCAGCAGCATCAGTGACCTTAACGCATTAGACACAAACCTTCTGTTTGACCCCAACCAGCAGCAAGGGCAATATCAAAACACTGCTGCAGAGGAGGAGCTGGCGAATGATGTACTATTTCAGCAGATTACCAGTGAGGCTGCACATTCAAGTGGCCTCGACTGGCTGGAAAACAAAGATCATCCAACTGTTGGGTTGATGGGTTGAGAATATTTTTTTATTTAACATGTTGAACATGTTAAATCTGTGGTTTGTTTTATTTATTTTCAGGCATTTAACATTTTATAGTGCAACACTGGACACTTGTTTGTCCAGTTTAAGTGCCAGGCTGAACTGCAATGATGCTGCAACACTATGATTAAAATGCTGGTCATTTCCCTTTAATCAGTGAACATCGCCTCACCTTGTTTGATCAAGAGCATTTCCAACAACAAGTAAACAAAGGTTACTTCGCAAAAAAAGACCCAATCCAAATCCTGCTTTCTTCTAAATGCTTTGTTTGATATTTCAGTCAGAAATGATAACAGAGCCATGGATTTCTTCTTGTATAGATATGTGGGAATGAATGAAACAAGATAAATATTATTAAACATTTTGCAACAACAAAATTTCTTTATATCAGTATGTCTAGATATTGGTAACTGCAAGCTTTAACTAACAGGAGGATGAGGCGCAAAATATATTTACTGCTGAACTAATTATATGTCGTAAATGAAACATTTGTGTGCAATGTAAAAACTGGAAGCATCACAGGTTATCTTTGTCAGAGCTTTAACTGTTCATCTGGTGTCTGAAAAAAAATATTATCAACAAGACAGTTTACAAAATATCATTTAGTGACATAGAAATCAAATTCAGCCATTTAATATTCTTATGATCTCTCATCACTGATGTTCACGTTAATTGATTGCAGGACAAGTATCTGTTAAGACTTTTAATTGTACTAATTCAAAATGTGCTACTGTGGCTCTGATGCAGCATCCTCTCGCACAATATCCTGTCAACAACACTTTCTGATTTGGTTGATTTCATCGCTGGTTGTTTGAAATTTTGACACAAAGAGTTTGATTTTACTGCGAATTAATATCGATCCCAAATAAGTTTTTTCACTCTAATAATCTGTATCAGTATGTACCCTGAAAAGGCCACATCAGTCGACCCCTAGTCTACATTTTTTATATCAACATTTTCATGCTTTGTAATTTTCTTTTTATGTAAAATCTTCCCGACAATCATCTCAGATTTTGGCTGTCCTGGAGTCAGCCAATAAATTTAAAGAGCCAAGTAAACCTGTCATCTCTATCAAAAGATCAAACCAATATCAAATCTACAAAATCATCAGTGCAATAATAGCAGGGCTCTGACAAAATTAAGATATTGATATCAGTAGTAGGATTTGGCTTATTTTGCACATTGTTTTGTTTGACAAGTCACCTTTTGCAAAAATGTGTCCATCCATAGATCCATAGATATTTTAAGAAATATCAGCAATACGCTATAAAGAACAAAATAATAACTTCTCTCAGTGGTTCAGAGTAACTTATTGTAGACACCTTGAGCCAAGAAGAATGACCTCTGTCCTGTAATGACGCCCATAGATAAGATTTAAATGTGTATTGAGTACTTATATGGCACTGAAATGGTAGTTATGTCATACCAGGCATCGTATTATGTACAACATGAAAGGTGCCCATCAAACAGGCAAACAAGAAAGAACTACTGGTTGGAAAAAGGGGATAAAATGTATAAAAGAAACAATTTACATAATAACTACAGTAACCCCCTAGAATGGGAGGGTTTTTGCACTTTTAAAGAATGAATCTTGTTTAAAAATAGAATAAAAATAGAATTTTGAGATGGTAAAAAAAATAATAATAAAGAATAATTGTATAAAATGGACGTAATAGTTTCGGTTCCTACTGTAGCACTCATGATACTGCACTGACAATCTGTAATACTTGTGTTTCTTTGCATAAATGCACTGTTTGGTTAAGATGACGGAGGAGTGTTTTTCACTGCACACCCTGAGATATAACAGCTAATCAACTGATCAAATGTGAAAGTCTTGTTTTACAGGGCGTATGATCTGCGTGTAAAGGGTTTTGGTTTCTGAGCCTTATGTCCATACCAAAGACTTTTAATATAACCTGTAATAACATGCACTGAGATCAATCTACTGTGTGATGGACATAGCCATAACAAATATATTGAGTAATATGAATGATAAAATGAGAAATGAGAAGTAAAATATTTGTGACGTTTGCAGCACTGGAAATCCTGTCTTTATAAAATCAAGACATCAAGGATTTCTTTGTTTACTATTGTTGATGCTTTTGTAAATGCAAATGGAAAATAATCTTTTTATGGGGGCAAAAAAACACTCTAATGTGTTCATTCTGTGTTAGCGTTAGATCCCTGAGTGCGTATTATTGGTCACACTGACGTTATTTGTTGTACAGATTAGAGGTGTGGCCTGTTGTTCAGTGTGTTTTTGTTTTACTATTTATTCAGTGTGTTGTTTGTACAGAAGGTGTAACCTTGCAAACCATATAACCTTGTGGACTCACACTAATCGGACTTGCACTGTTAGGAGGTTTTTTTAAGGCCTACTTTTTAAGTGTCATAGCATATTATCATGTATCATATGCAGTTATTTTCTGCAGCGTGATATTCGGTTAATAATGAATAAGAACTGGATTTTGGCGGAAAATATCCCAGAAAATATTTGCACAAGTTTCAAAATGTGGGAATGAGACTATCCATATTTATATGGTGTAATACTAATGTCATGAAATATTAAAGACTTCTGACAAAGCAGATTATATCACCGTAATGATGATGATCTCATTTGGAATATAATTTCATTTAGACAAACCTTTCTTATTTATATTCAGTTTTTTTAATCTGTTCTCTCAGTTTAGATGTTTCTCTTTACTGTGTCTGTGAAAACATTTGCATTTATTTGGTTAGCACTGACGTTTGTGTTACATTAAGCCTTTACCCTTCCTCTTGTTCAAAGTGGTTCAGAGCTGTAGAACTGCCCTCCACTGTTGTGTTGCTGTGCTCAGTGTACAGACGATTTTGTTTTGTTTTTTTGTTTTTTTTGCATTTTAGCAAGTGCTTTTATAAGAGGAAGTGCTTGTTGATATTCATTTTTAAAGACTTTTTAAAACTAATAAACATTTTTAAGTACATCGGTATCCGTGAGTCAATGTGTCTTTGATATCAGCATAAGAGACTCTGGAGTTCTGGTAAGTAGCTCACTTGTTGGCATTTGTTAACTATTCTGGTGGTACCTTTTTTTGAGAATGACTAAAAAATGTGTGGAAAATAAAAAATACAGCACTGGGTACCAACAGTGGTGTGCTCAGGTTGTTTGAGGGGCAGGGGCAAAAAAGTTTTTTAAAAAGGCGCCAGCTGCATGTAGTCGGGAATTATAAACAGATGTAGCCGAGGAATGTCTGCATTGCCACGGAAATGGACGCCGATATTTTCAGAAAATAAAACACTCAGCTGAATTGTATTCACTGCAATCCATGAGAATCAACAGATTGTAGTGTTTCGATGTTTTAGCATTGGAACCGTGTGTCAGGTGCGTCAATAGATGTTTTTCACAGCAGACATTTTTTCTTCTTGTCAGTTTCCTGCTTTGAAAAGTCAAAATGTCTGCGGTGAAGTAGTTAGGCATACTGATATATAGTGAATAAAAAAGTATTGCGATCCGAGAAGAGAAGAAGAGGTGTTTAAACAAACCCGATTAAGATCCCAAGACTCTCCCTTTTGTTGCACCTGCTAGAGTCAGTTATCATGCACATTTATCATTTTTATATTTCATGAAGTTTGATGAGCAGGGAAAATCACAGCTAACAGGTAGCATTAATGATGGCTCTGTTCTGTTCTGGCTCTGTTCCAGTAAGTCGTATGACCGCAACCGGCATACAGAGTACATGGACCTTGGAGCTGTAATGCATGGAACACAGTTATTTATTTTTGCTCTGTTTTTCCTGCTAATATTTGTCCCAAATGTCTGCTGTTAAAACCCCCAACATTTCTCAAACCAGCTGCCATCTGGGTTTAATTAGCTCGAATAACTGAAAACACCTGTGTGGTTGTGAAGGATCTTTGATGACGTGCTATTAAAAATAAATATCACAAGCAAGGACAAAGAAGTAAGTAAAATGGAGAAAAAAAATTGGTAAGATAGAGGTCAACATTTGTAGCCCCAACACCTTGGAAATGGAGTGAAGTATAAAAATGGAAATACTCATGTAAAGTGCCTCAGAAATAAAGTAACTCTACTTTTACTATCCATTTACCCCTATGTGTTGAAGTGTAAAAATGTTGAACCTGTGCTGGATCTGGGCTCCCGCCTTCTTGCTACGAGTAACTTGAACTCTCTTGTTGTTCGTGCAGCAGCGCTAAACACCAGCACTGTGATCTGCCTGAGCTCGGCTTATCGTTTGATTGATGACAGCCCAAGCATCTCTGCCCTTTTCTAACCATCTACTGTTTATGCTTCTGCAGACAGATTTGTGTTTGAACCACAAGTATGGTTGCACACCATTAGTTACAGATGCAGAATTTCTGACCAGCTTCCTAATTTCCTGGTAGAAACTTCTTTCAGTTTAATTTCATTAAATTCAGTTTCAATGATAAATCACATTTCAGAAACTAAAGCTACATTTCAATTTTAATTATTTAAGCCAGCTGCAGCACTTACTAAACTACCTGACAGTAGAGTAAGGGGTTGCAGTTATATACCCTTTTCAAAATAAATGTTATCATGCCATTGCTTATCTACAATATCTCATTCTCACATATTAGTGTTATTAAAAATACATATATTTCAATTTATATTAATTTTTGTGTCTGTCAGGACAAAATGGACAGATTATAAGAAAGTACTTGTTCAGTGAAAAAACCCTTATTGTTTTCTTTTCATTAAGTGTCAGTGTAACTAATTATTTTATAATATTTGTGTAATACCATATACTGTGACACCGTGATATTATCTGAGACGGTTATCATACTGTGAAAATCTCATACTGTTGTAACCCTAGTCGGCTTTGAAACATAATACAAATTTCTTCCACCTAACTGGCTTCTGGCTAACAAGCTGCAGCTTTTACTGCTGCAACAGATATAATAAAAACACATAATTATACTATATATATAAAGGACTGAAGCCAGAGTGATTTTACTTCACACTGATAGTACTCAGCTAGAAATGCACTTTTAACTAAATTATGTTTTGAATAGACAACTTTTTTTACTACTTTTACTAAAGCAAAGGATCTAAAACTCCCTTCACCCATTGATCTTAAATACCAGTGTTGTAAAGAATAGGCAAAGGTCGTACCTGAGTAAAAGTTAAGATATTGTGTTAAAATATTACTTTGGTAAAAGTGAAGTGAGTTGTTTTTTTTTATATTAGATGTAATTTGGCAACAAAAGTAATTTTTGGTCAATAAATGCATACGTAATAAGTATCAAAAGTGCCAGTTAAATTGTGTTTCAATGTCTGTTCTCCGGTTTTATTGTGGATGTTTGTATATCAAGTTTTACATGTTGCATTTTATTATGTTATTACTGTTACCTTGGCCAGGTCTCTCATGAAAGTGATCTTGATCTAAATGGGCCTGGTAAAATAAAAATGAAAAAAGTCAACTATGCAAATATTTATGTATGTTTGCTGGATGGGTCACTCCATGCCAGCTCACCTAGGGCCTCCCAGTTCATGTCATGGATTTTCTTGAAAAAAAATTCATGCTACTAAATTCATGGGACCTTTTAAAATCATATCACTGTCTTTCAAATACTTTGGAATTTATGGATTTTGGTCTTCTGAAAAAAAAATTCAGCATGTTTGTAATTCTTTAGGTGTGTATTCTGAACCTCAACAATGACTAATTTTTCACTTGACTGGGTTGAAATTTGTCCTGATCATCCAAGAGAAATCTAAAGAAAAAATGTATTAGTTTAAACAGTTGTTGCTGAATAGTAAACAGTAATCAAATTAATAACAGGAAGTCGTTTTGTACCCAAATGAAGAATCTGTCATTTTCACTGTTCCAAGAAGGATTATTTTAATTTTCTTGAAACTTGACTATGTCACAGTATTGATATTCATTGCGTATATTTATATTATAAAACAAAGATGTTAAATTACTCCATCATTTATTAATTTCTAATAGCTTGGATTGTTGCATACAGGAAGCTCGTAAATAAAGTTATCAAACAAAAAACTGTTGCCTCCGAAATGTAGTGGGCCGGGAATATAAAGAAGCAGTAGATGGAAATACTCGGGTAAAGTACAAATACTCTCAAAGGTTTACTCAAATACAGCACGATGATGCGTTCACTTGCCTTCTCTGTTGTTTCCCTTGGGTTATCTCAGGTTGTTGCAGCGACATACAGCGAGGTGGGACAAGAGGAGGAGGAGGAGGAGGAAGGAGGAGGAGGAAGGAGGGAGGAAACCGATGAGGAGGAGGAGGAGGATGGTGAGTGACGACGGTGTCACAGCTAACCACTAGGTCAGTTTCATGGTATCTAACTACCAGCGTAAACACACCGAGGAGATAACAGAGGAAGAGTAGTAACTGAACACAACAAGAGTCTAACTACTGTTGACCGGACCACTGTCTTCTTCTTCCTCTTCTTCTTTTTCTTCTTCTTCTTGCCGCTCTGTGGGAGGAAGAAGGGCGACGATATTATGGCTGCACTTTCTCCCCAGATCCGAGGACTTCAGACAGATGAGGTAAACTATCTCGTTAATGAGAGCGCTCATGTGACCGCGTCGTTAGCAAGATGGCTAACTAGTTGACGCTAACGAGCTAACGAACGTCAACTGGCCAGCTCGCGCGGCGCCAGGAGTTCTTTGTGGGCTAAAATGTGTTCACTATTGATAGAAAATCGATGTTATTGATCTGCTCCACTACTTCTCGGCTTACATTTATGTTATCCATAACTTAGAGCCGTAGCCGCTCACTTTTTTTTGATTAGCCAGGAAACACAACAGGCTCCTGAACTGTCAACGCCTCTCTGTTGGCCCGTCCTCACCGCACACACACACACACACACACACACCAAACTCTGAATTATCTTGCTAGGAAATCACGTTGTCAGAGCTCCCTGGTGCAGATAACAATGTCAGGGCCCAGTGGTAAGGTTATACTTTCATGCCAAGCCTGTGTGTGTGAGCTGTGATTTGGTTGCGAAATCACATGACGATTCATCACCAACTTTACAGTAAAGGCATAAATGAGGCTGGGGTTATTATGGTGGGAAATGTGCTCAGCTGCCGAGTATTGTCAGGATGTTACATCATCCTGACAATACTGGGCAACACAGCTTGTACAGAGGGGGTTTGTACAACATGCCTGTAAAAGGGATTCATGTGTAAGGACAGATTTCTGCATATTAATGAGGTAAGATTGAATGGGGATTGTTTTGTTTGCTCAGATTATGATTCTCTACCAGGCATGGGACAATAGGAGACCTTCTCGTCACGATTACCCTGTTCAACATTATTGCAATCCCCGATATTATCCCAATACTCATCCAAATATTCTTAAAACTTTAAAATAAAAACTAAGGCATACTGGAATTACTTTAACGTTACATTTTGATAGGAAACAGATATTTTGATAGTATCACAGATAGGACACACATCTTTTTCAAATGAAAAACAAGCAATCGCAAAAAAGTCAAAGCTACATTATGTATAATGTTGATAGTCAAGTGTCTTGTCATTAGGTAGGTAGGTTAAATGGTTTCTCCATCTCAGCCACTCCGCCCCTATCACCTGTTTCTGCACTGTGTCACAACTTAAGGATCACAGCGTTACATACATGTTTACTTAAAGATACACATAACAGTGTTATGACATAAGGAGTTTTGTTTGTAAAGTGGTCACCTACATTATGTCTGACAAATTGTTACAAACCTGGGATTTGTATTTACGACATGGATGTTGCACTCAGAAACTGTGGGTTCCCCAAATTGCAAATAATGTCAATTTCTACATTATGTTGCTTTGCATAAGTAATAATAAATCGTAAGGTCTTCCTGCACGAATAAAGGATAGATAAATAGTGTTAACCTCATCTCCCTGTGGATTTTTGTATTTTGGAATCCAGATTATTTACACACATCTGATCTAGCAATATAGGACTGTAAGTGGGTGAGCTAGGGAGCTTTTTCAAGTCATTCATGTGATAAATTCTTTATCGTCCCATCCCTATTAACTACATTGCTATTGATTTGTGTAGTATACTCATCTGTATGTAGCATGAGTGTGTACATATCTAATGAAGCGAAACCAACACAAGACAATATTCACTCTCTACTGGACTTAAGCTGACCATGTACAGGATAACACCAGGCACTGTTGTGTACATTTAGAGTTAGAGTTCTTAGCTTTATGTTTCTAGTTAAAATGTTATTAATTTATGTTTTTATTGTTTGTTTCTTATCTTTCTCTTTGACTCACCTTGAGTTATTTGGTTTATGATTTATGTGTGACTGTAATTGCCCATCAAGATATATCTCTCTGTCTTCATGATATTATCGTATTCATACATTCAATTGCGTGGCTTTTCTTTTGGTTATTTCAGGAGGAAACCAGAATCCTAAAAGTGAAAGTCATTGCCGGAATTGGGCTGGCCAAAAAAGATATACTTGGAGCCAGGTAAGTTGTAGATAATTAACATCACAGTTGTACTGTTGTACTATTGAAGTTGACTAACCCATTAGTTGACTCACTGTAGCTCTACATTAATCTATTGATCATTTTTCTATTAATCAGTAAAACAGTTACTGGTGAAAATGCTTTTCACAAAACCCAGACCCTAGATGATGCCTGAAAATTGCTTATTTTTTTCGGCAACAGTCTGAAACTCAATTTGTACTGTTGTATCGTTGTTTATGTTTAATAAACAACGATATATCCAATCGAAAACAAATCCTCACATTTGACAAAAACTTATTTTTTACGATTTACTTAAGCAAATTATATAATTATAATTATATTATATAAAATTGTTGACTGTTAATATATCTGTCAGTATCTCAGAAACTTTGTTGGTCTGGTCTCTTTATGTTTTTCTGTTTTCTGTGGAATCAAAGTCATCTTCCTGTGCGTATGAGATGGCCTGTTGCTGTCAAATTTCCTAACTATTTTCAGTACAGCTTGACAGTCAGAACTTGCTTGCAGAAATTGCATCCTCTATACCATTGTCTAGCAGGACAGGAAGGTGATGAGGACATTTGTTGAACAAAGAACACACGTACGTCAGAGACTGTCAGTGATCTTTCAGTGAACCATGAGTCAGTTTGTGTGTCATCGTTTCTTATTGAGTCCACCATATACTAAAAAAGGAAAAGAAAGTTCTTTATTCTTGAAAATTAAGAAATGTGCTGATGTTTTGTGTGCACATAGCCCCGAATTCTGCTGCACTGGCCCTTCTCTCAAGAGCATGAATTAGTAAAGAGTACTGATAAGGTTATTCTACATTGTAAGATTATACTGTGAGGTGGTTGAAAACTTCAAAGACACAAGCGAATGTAATCCTCTAACTGACCTATTTACGACCTTTTAACTTCTTGTTTTTGTCTTACTATTAGCTCTATTTCAAATTCTAGATGAAAAACATTTAAAAAAAAATTCCTTCTCAGCATTTAATACAACCTAACAACAACATGTAATCAAGATTTTATGACATGTTGGTTATTTTTGTATTATGGGGGTTTTCTTTGCTTTTTTCTGCTGTATGATTAATTGTTCACGTCATAACCAAAACTGCTGTGTTGATAGCGCTCTAACACCAGCTACTTAATACATTACTAGTGCCACAATATTGCTGCAGGCCTAAAGTGTCATTGAGATACTGTAAAAGCTAATATGACATTAATGATGGATGTGGTTTTGATGCATGTCACAGTGCCTCAATCTATTATAAATTAACAATTACTCTCAATTTCCCGTTGAGCATAAACTAGCTGGAATCATTATGTTAATGTTTCTGAGGGCAGGATGCACTGCCTGATCTGATCAGGCAGTGCAAGGAAGTGTTTCACTTCCTTCAGAAACCACATAATCTACTGATTCACACAAAGAGCAGAAAGTAGATAATACATTTTAAAATCTTATATATCTACACCATACATTAATACATACGTGACTCTCTTTTTCATTCAGTGATCCATATACAAGACTATCCCTCTATGACCCTGTCAATGGAGAACTCACAAGTCTTCAGACTAAAACAATAAAAAAGGTGAGTAACTGAACATCTACATTTGCAGTTTCAGTCTGTCTATTTGTTTGACTGATAGCTCATTTTGATTTTATTTTTCCTTTGCATCTCATGGTACATGAAGACACTGGACCCAAAATGGAATGAAGAATTCTTTTTCCGAGTAAGTGGAACTTGAAATAGATAAACATTCAATATTTGAAAGTCTATTTATCTCTTCTATCTTATGTTGTGTTACACATACATGTGTGTTCCAGCAAGTGATATGTGGCCTTTCATGACAGGGCACTGGATTAATTTATTGATGTATCATCATCTTTAACCATAAAACACATTTGTTGGCTTTTTGACCAGACATTATTGTTGAACCCATTACTTTGTTTTGACCACACATTCTATTTGTTGTTTCAGGTTGATCCCAGTAAGCATCGAATGCTGTTGGAGGTGTTTGATGAGAACCGTCTGGTAAGTGATTTATTCATGTTAAATATGTCTGTGTTTAATTTGTATTATTCTGACAAACTGGACACAGCTTTTCTTTTAAATTTCTCTAGTTCTTTTTTTTTTTCCTACAAAATCTATTTAAGTGCGTCTTTATGTTCACTGAGAGTAAGTGGAATGCTTCGTTCACTGCAGGACTGCAGCTAACCAACGATAACTTTACTCATCAATTAAACATTCATCGTTTTCTTGATTAATCATTTGGCCAAGCAAATATCAGAAAAGAAGATGCTTTTTAAAGCTGTTGTTTTGTCTGAAATTTACTATCACAAAAGACAAGAGTCTGTTGGAAAAATGCCTGTGTATTTACTGTCAATCAACAAATTGATTAATTGTTGCATCTTGTTTACCAGTAGATAGTGTTAGTGCCTGTTTACTGATGTGAAAAACAAAATATAGGTCTTAACTTTCCACCAAATCTAATTTTCTATACATTTAGCACGGAGTGGACAGGGAAAACTAACGTCCATTAAGTCTGGCGATGTTGTAAGAAGGTGGATAACCTGCTCCACCTGTACATGGCAAATGTCAGTTTGTTATGATTAAGGGGTTGGTGTTTTGTTAACTATATTGTGCTTAAAAACCCTGGACAAGCACTACACAAATAGGGCTTCTGGCTGTGTACACTGATCTAAACAAATCACTGAAAATAAAGTACTGGAAATCAATTTTAAGAGCTGCTTTGCTATAGAGGGACATGTCTTAATTGATCGTTGATAGCAGTGTGGTATTGATAGTTTTAACGCACTCAGCATATTGGACAGAGCTCAAATATGTTATGCCTGGGAACAGTATCACAACGGTTGGATATTTAAAACAGATTGATGTGCAGAGAAGCTCTTTAAAGAAATATTTCATTATATAAACATTATGTATGTATACCAAAAACACACCATGAATGCCAAACAATCGATTGTGTCATATCCCTGTAGATAAAGGTATCCTCCAGTCAGTGCAAAGTTAACTTTGTTTTGTCACCCTTATTTTGCCATGACCTGTGTGATATTGTTTGAAAAATTAGATACCTTATTAGTCAGAGCTGTAAATATGGGTAAATCTGGCTTCCATAGGGGCATCCTAAGGCCTGGAGCTTACTGTACAAGTGTGCATGGAGAGTCAGATATCACATCAAGGGTAGATCATGTAGATGACAGAGACATTATGTGTGATGACATGTAGTTAAATACTATCTGTTCTGTAGCAAATGCGTAGAGTTCTTGTGTGTAGAAGCAGCTTGGTGAGATCTGAGGTTTAGGTTGTTATGTCAGATTGAGTTAGGAGATAGGAGGCTGCAGTAAATATAGAGGCCAGCGTCTAACATTCTCTGGTTGATTACACAGTTAGTGCACAGCAGTGTTGAAGCTTTTGGGAATGTCAGGTCGATATCAGTTGAGCCCTTGACCCAGTTTCATGCTGGTCTGATGCACAGCTGGTATTGGGACACCTGAGCAGCCGCACTACAGTGACAGAGCCACTGTTGTATGGGACGTGCTGCTAACTGTGCCGTCTGTATGTGATATAAACACAGTCAAGCATTTAGCCAACATGAACGGTCACGAAGTGTTTGACCCTACTGACTATCACCTAACCTCTTACAAGCATACTGAATGTTTATAAAGACATGTAGTAATAATAGTAGTACTTAAGAATAACATATGAATATAAATAGGTAATGCAGGTGCTTCTAGTCGATGTGATAGTTGTAGTTATTTAAATATATCTGGCTGTTTTTTAACTGAATGTAGTTATGGTGACATTTAGACATATCTTTACCTGTCCTGTCTTCCCTATGGTGAGAAACTGATTCATCAGCCTGTCCAAACTGGTTGAGTTTGCTCTGTGAATATAACAAGGAGCTGCATGTTGGGTTCTCAGAAGAATCAAGTCAGTGCACAGCTTGAGGCAGCTACTTGCAACCATTTGTTCTCTTCGCCACTTTGTACAATGTGTCACTATTCTGCACAGAACTTCCAAAGCTATGCTATGATAATAAAATATTGTGATAATTTGCCCCACTCCCTTTCAGCTGTTATGTTACCGACCACTGCAACGCTTTGTAATTCTGTATTCTTCTTTATAGAGAAGCTTGGACAACTTTGATCATTTGTTTCAGTTTGATGTGTTGCACAAGATTTGTTTAGTTTTTTAGTCCCTTGGCAGGTCACATTGGAAAGTAAATACAAACAGAGTACACACCCACACACGCATATAAATACTCATAATATAATATACCGGGGTCCACAGATTACAAATGACACTCAAGCGATGAAAATCACTTCATATTTCAGACACAACCAACTTTGGCGCCAGGTGAGATTATACCTTCAGTTTGGGCACACACCTCAGTCTTAAGAACCATCTTTAGAGAACTCTCTTCTTCACTCTGTTTGCGATGCTGAATGTTTCTAGAAGGTGTTATGTCACAGGTTTACAGTCACATGAGAAAACAAACCTGGGTGTGACTGCCAGACTGTGCCTTGTCATGTTCTGGATAGATTTGGTAGAAATTCGGAGGGTGTGTCGGCACTGCGAACGCGCTTCTGAGCACGTGTGATTCAATGCTGCTCTGACACACAGAGGAATGGGACAAAAACTTGTTCATTTTTGTCTTGTCAGCAACAATCTGAGAATGAAACTGGGTCTTTTTGCTTGTCCCTTTTAAAGATATGAAATTTGCCATTCATTGTATAGTTGTTGTTCTACAATGATACGTTGTCTTTGTGATCTGCAGTTTGGCCTTTCACCTAGTGCCATTATGTGTTTCCTGATTGTTTCATAACAATGATCTTTGAAAACTAATAGCGGTCATCCATAAATTTAAAAACTGGTGTTTTGGAGTGTGATGAGCATTGCAGCTTCTGATCAGTAATTTTGTAAATGGTAAGTATTACACTTTATGCTGTTCAGCCCTTTTGCAGCTTGTTGAGCAAGTTGAGATGTTTATTAAGGAGGAAAGAGAAGAAGTTCTCCAGGCGAAACCAGGAAGGACCCCATAATCTAACAACAGTTTTGTCCCTCCTGGTTCCAAGTTCTTTTAGCAGCAGCCGAAGACACTCACAAACTCCCAGACACCGGCTGACTTATTCAAAGTAACACATTCAAAATGTAGTCAGATACTTTCAATAGTTTCCTTTCAGATATCACATGCTGGCATGGAGATGTCTTTGTAACAAGCCTGAATAGATGGTATGCACATGACATCACCATATGTGGAAGTTACCATGGTTACTATCCCTTGAATGAATGGCCACTATGAATTCAAATGGAAAACCCTGATAAAATGGTTAAGAGCTGTTGTGTTAGCTACAGATACAGAAAGAATTCAGGAACTTTTCACAGATCTGTCCACAGACAAACCAGAATATCCTGTGATGTCCAGAACATTTTTGATCAGGTTGACATGTCCTGCTTTAAAGCATCTACATGTATCTGGCTTTGTTAAGTGTTATGCTATAAAGGTGAATCCTTCTGCCCTCACTATGTGTTGAGGTCCGCAACGATACAACTAGCTAAATAAACTTCCAATACTGGTTGACCGTAACAGCTGGCCCATAAACCAGAGAGCAAATTCTACTAAATCACATAAGTCAACTATCACAACAGGGCTGCAGCATAAACACTACCTACAGTTTTTTTCAGAAAGAGGATTTAGGGAGAAGATAAAAGATGATTGTCAATATTTGCTGGGACATAGTGACTGGTACTTTGTCTGAAATCACTTCCTTGTTCTCTCATTTACTGCTACCTAGAGTGGATAATGGACACTCGACGCTTATCTCAATAGTGAGACGTAAATTGAGATTTGGGTCATTGACAGTACTTGGCGGACAGTAAATGTAGTACACTTAATGGTAAATATTAGGAATTGATACCATTCACATTTGAGGCAATATGGGTATTGGTACCTTGAATTCGGTTCCACTACCTGATGGTATCTTTTTACTGTACTTAACTTTCTCTGTAATGCAAATAATGGACTTTCAGAAGCAAAAAATAGGTCAGACAATAGTAGCCAGTGACAAAGTGTTAGCTGATGCTAGGAAAAGCTAATGTCACCCAAGTGAGTGGGAAAAAAAAGCCTAGTTATCTCCATCAATAACTTATCCAACTAGCTGGTAAATTTTATTTTAGGTGGAGGGTTTAACTCTCTCCGCCTTGGCTGCAGGTGTGCTAATGTTAACTGAGGTTACTCCAGGAGACCTGGGTTACAGACTATCAAACAAGGTACACTGTGCAGCTTTTAGTAATACTACGTGTTTGATCGTAAGTCTCCACAGGTTGACATGTTGTCCTCAACAGCTTTGAATTGCACATTACAAATATTACATTGTTGTCTTCGTTGAGTTTTGAAAAGTGGAACCACACTTGAGATCGCTTTCAGCTCACTGTTGCCCTTTCTCACAGTGACCTGAACAAGCTGCAAGGGCAGCGTAGTCTCAGTCTTGTCCGTGTTTCCATGGTAGATGCCAGTTCAGGTTATGCTACAAGATGCGCCAGAAGTCTCATGGGGACTAGAAATAAGGTGGATACTCCAAGTTACTCTCTTAGATTTGATTTGTCACTGAATTGTGGTGAGGAGGGTTGTAGACTGTCACAAAGTGATAGTTTAGCAACTTGTTAGCCAAACTCATTAAAGCTGCTAAAGTAATGATTACACATACAGTGTATCAACTCATTAGCTCCTGCTGATTGTCAGAGCCCTCCCATCTCTCATGCAGACTACTCTAACCACACCCCATCAGCACAGTTTGTAATGACACTCAAACACGTTCTCTAAAGAGTTTATTAAATATAGCTTGTCCTTCAGCTTTTCCTTTAGTCACAATGCTCATTTTGGTGCCACACTCATGTGTATATTATCGGCAGCTTTGCTTTATTATCAGCCTATTACACAGTATGTATGACGTGGCATGTGGTCTAATCTGATCTTATGGCCTACGTACCACCGTCAGTTCAACCTTCTTTTGGCCTGATGAGTGATTAATAGCCTATCACGAGGTGTCCCGGTAGTCATGTTGGTTTAAAAAATAGGTCACTACAGCCTTGCAGTGTCCACTGGTGAATCATATCTTTATCCTGGCCGCGACTCTTACTATTACACCCTATACTGAAAGTGATTTGGATGCAGGGTAATGCCCTGAAATAGGCCAGCCTGGCTCACAATAGGCTGCCATTAATAAACAGAACTGTCAACAGCCATGGAGCGGAAATCAGACCAGCACTGACTGTTACATGAGGTGTCATTTAACAGGTGTCATGTCGCTGTCAAAGCAATCCCAGTTCGTTCTTGTTCTTATCTCCTTGTTTTCTGTACGTAGGCAGATAATATGTCACATATCACTTCATCTCTGCATTTTTGTTTAACAAGTTTTCTGTTTCTTCACGAGCAAAAAAATATTGTGAAATATTTCTTTCGACTTTGGATTTTAGATCTACCTTTGCATGATTTAAGTTTTAATTTTTTCCCGTTCCTGCCTATTTTCACAAGCTGTGGTGTTTTTTGTTTTTTTGCAATGCAGTTTTGCAACCCAGTCCTCAGGTTTATACAGAATTATGTTGAAAGTCATTCCCTTTGATTTCCTGTAATTCAATAGCAGTGGGTAAAAATATTTGTGGGGGCACAGAGCAGCAGAAACATTAGAAGCATAGCTGCAGCAGGAAGTCTTGCGTGAGGTGCTTGAGGCAGATGTAACAGTTTACCAGAGCTTCAGTCTAAGATGCAGCATTGAGGGTTTCCATGTTGTTGTTTTTCCAAAAGGGTAAACAGGAGCGAGGCAGCTAGAAAAGATTCAAGGTGTTAGATGTTAATTTGTATGGAACTCAAGAGGTTCAGTTAACTAGCAGTTAAGCTAATGTTATAAAGCAGGTCAGGGGTGGAAGCTTTATCCTTGAAGTTTATGTGTAATTTTTTATTTTTTTTTATAGAGTTTAAGCTCCCTTAAAGGGGCAAACCTCTGTGATTGCTCTAGTTTCAAAGGTCGTGTGTTTGGGTCATGTCTCCAAACAGAACCACTGACCTCCTCTGACTAAAAGCTGAGATCAGCCTGGAGAGGAATGTAGGTTGTCACCAGAGCTATTTTGGCAATGTACAGCAGCTAATGATTGTGATCACAGAGCAGAGCTCGGAGCAGTTGCTTTGCTTTCCTTTTTTCCTACCAGCAAGTTTGATCATGCAGCTCTCGCTGGCGCTGCAGGGATTAGAGAGTTAAACGAATGGCACGTCGGCTGCGCTTGCACTTTGCGTCAAGGAGAAGCAACACGGACCCTCTATCAGAGAGCCTCAGCAGCCATGGTGAGGAGAGTGGAGTCAGCGTGCCAGCTCGAAGCCCCGCAGAGATTCTGGCGCATAGTTCTGTCCACTTGAAGGTGACTCCTCTGTCACCAGACTATGCTAATTTACAGCGATACTCTTCAGTATTTATACCCAGGGTGAACACTGGAGGATCTAATAAGAAGAGCATATTGCAGATCGCACTGCAGCCCCGTGGAAAGGTCAGTGGAGAGCCGGATGGCACTATAGAGGATGGAGACCCTGGGGGCAGCGAAGGAGGAGCAGGTAGTGGCTCTGACGGAGGCTCATGCAGCAGCAGCATGGCCAGCGATGGCGGGTACTGTAGCAGCAACAGCATCTTTGAGCCAGAAGCTCCGGAAAAGCACAGGACCACCCAGGAGAGGAGTCAACTCTGCCGCAAGTCGAAGGTCCCGCTGAGACGGTGCTCCTCCTTGGTTATATTTCCAAAGAGCCCCTGCAGCACCCCACCTGCTTCCCCAGTCAGTCCAGTGGCTCTACCTGCTCTCCCACCATTGAGGGGCTCTCATCAGTCATCTCTTCAGACATCTGCTAGTGAATTCTCACAAGATGATGAGGAAGTGACTTGCAAAGGGTCCACCACTACGGCAGTAAGTGGCCGTCGTCTCCCAAAAGGAAATTGTGCAGCCGAGTTCAGGGACACCAAACACATGGTGCAATTTAATATTCCTTTACAGGATGAACCAAAAGGCAATACGGAGGAAAGGAGTAAAGTGATGGAACTGTCATCGAACGTAGACAGATCAAACCGTCACTCTAGCAGCGTTCTGCTACATTTTGCCCACCAGAGACCAATTATTCCCGGGAAGGGAGCTGCAACCACGGCTACAGTCACCAACCCAGCCGAGGGTGAACATGATCCTCACAAAAAACTGTATCGTAGTACCTCTGCTTGTTTGTTCTCCTCAACTAAACCGTTAGAGAGAAACCAAAAGGTCTGCTCAGGAAAAGGCCAGGAAATGCCTGAGGAAAACCATTGTCATCGCGCCATACAAAGGAGCTTTTCTCTGGAGGTGCCCTATGCTAACACTGGAATTTCATGTCACGTTTCAAATCCAAAACTCAGTAGCCCTTGCTCTCCACATGTGCACATTCATTTGTCTCCTTGCTGCCCGGCTAAGCTGCCTAGCTCTGTCACTGATGTAAACACAAACCACAAAGGGAATAATACACCAAAGAGCCCCGGTCAAAACCCCAAGGTGAGCATTAAGTTTCTTAATTAACTGATGGTGTCTGACCATGAGGAATGAGCTGAGATGTCTGAAACTTCACAGTGAATTAAGTGGCAAAAGTGGTCAAGATATCTGACTCAGAAAGGCCTTATGAATGAGCACTTTGTTACTCATAATGTCGTTGAACTGGTTCAAGTAGATTCCATACTGCTTTGTTGTGACTGCTTGGGTGACACAACTTTGACTTCAGCATTTATACAAAACATTTGGTAAAAGTTAACTGTCATGAGTGCTTTAAATAGCAAATATGCTAATGTTGGCCTTGTGCTAAATGTTGCTTCTTTGGCAGTTTTTTTAATGAAGGATAGTTTAAGAGGGATTATTTTTCCGACACTAGATATTTAAATGGAGTGGGGAGTATACATATATGCCATTTAAAACCCTAAAACTCTGTTTACTCAGCGTCAGCCATTAGGCTCGCCACAAGCCAGAGCGAAACTCAGTAACTGAGAAGATTGCTACAGCTAAGTCATGCAATTAACAAGCCCAATGTGGACAAACATTCGGAGGTATTCGGTTACATTACAGTAAATCCATTTGCTTGGTGGTTTCCAAGAAAAGCGTGACAAGAAGGAAAAGTTGTCGATCTTTCATCTTGTGTGTGTGTTCATTTGTTTGGTGTGTGTGAAGACGTGCTCAACTTAGTTAGTTCTCCATTTTTATTATTCTGTTAGCGCTATGAGTGATCGACTTAAGTATTTACCCAGGCTAATTTTAGTGGTGGGAAAAGCAGTGCCCCTTGCTGATATAAATAAAGTGCCTCTGAAATATTCCCCCTGACTCCAGATAGTCTGGTGGTCTGTAGCTCTGCCCAGTCCCGTGGATTCAAATTTAACAGCATGATACTAGAGCAGCGCACAGTCATGCCAGCCATCTGTGGACATGGTGTGTGTGTCTGTGTGGTGGGGGTAATGTAATGTAGGCAGGATGGGAGCGTGAGCCTTTCCCAGTAAAAGGATGGTGTGCCCCTTCCCTCTGGGTCCCCCTGCCAGGCAGTGTTTGTGAAGTATCAGGTGTCAGCCTCCCCCCTGCATTTAGCAGGTTGTCAAGTATGAAGGTCCCCTGCAGTAATTAGCCTCTCCATTGACTTTTAAATGTCTAAATTTGCTTTTGTAAATCTGGATTTCATTTTGTCACTTTAAAATGCCCCTGAAATGCCATTATCGAGTGTATTTATTTCATTTGAGTTTGTTGTTGATAGTCCTCCATGTGTATTTAGTCCTGTGTCAAATCAAACATCTCCCTCTCAGAAATCTGCATCAAATACGCACGCCTTTGTTTACATTGACTGGTTCAACACACAACAGAGCATCAACAATATTATTCACTATCAAAAGTACATACTTAAATAACACGTAAAAATACTAAAACAAAACTCAAATGGTCTAATGGGTTTCTCATTCCTTTATAGATTGACGCATTTAAAAAAACAAGCAGGTAGTGAGTTCATTGACTAAATGTGGCTAAATGAGCTTTGTACTCACCAATGACCTTCTTTTTACAGCAGCTGTAAAAAGAATCGACTCATGCCTGCAAGCACCACAAATAAATGGGGAAAAATTAACATCTGTAGTTTTTGAAATTCCAAACTTTTGCGAGGTGACAAAACTAATAGCTATTTATCACTACGCCTGCTTTGGCCAAATATGATACATAACGTGACATAATGTGTAACTACTGTAGTTAGTTTAACAAAAACAAAATCAAATACTGCTAGGAAAATAACTGGAAAACTGTATGGTCAAATTTGTCACAAGCCACAATGGAAATTTTTATGAAAGTTTGAGGTTTGCCACCCCTTATCTGCTGTGCCCTCAACCAAGTGTCCCTCCTCACATGAGTTAATGAACAACCAGGTGTGACCACATTAGACACGGAAGGTGAACGACACGAATCAGAAATCTCTCTGCTGCGTTTGCCACAAAAGCAAGTCATAGCTTATTAAAGGCACAAGCAGAATAAACAGATGTCGTCGTATAATGGCCCATATTTAACTACAATTAAATCTAGTTAAGATTTGATTGTCTAAACTAGTTTTGTGCCGCTGCCACAGTGTTTGTTGTGGAGAGTAGTACTTCCTTCTTCCTTGAAAAGTCATAACATGTGGTTTACATAAACCATTCACCTATTTAAAAACCCTGTATTGTAAGATATAAGATCTTAAACTGTCTTGACACAACACAGATGTAAGCAGGAGGTATAGCAATAAGGATTTATGAATTACTTGATATATAATATAAATAATTGCAATATGACGATGGTGAATCAAAGTAAATTTTAGTTTTTGAAACATTACTTTTCAAACATCTAGGTTTCATGTACAGATTTGGTTACTCGTGAATAATAAATTCGTTGAGAAAGCTGAAGTTGACATCATTCCCTGTATCACATACCTGCATAGGAGGAAGAGGGCCAATTAAGGATCTGTTTTGAATCCTTTAAAATGTCGTAGTTCTCTCCTTCTGTGGAATGACCAATCAAAGTTGACCTTTTTTTCATCCTTTCTCTGTTATTGTCCGTTACAGCTTTTTTTTTTTGTTCTTTGGTCAATTCTTAACTTTTTTCTTCAATACTGCTCTGCTATCAGCCATAAGCACAAAATATTTTGTCTTAAATAGAAGTCTCTAAAGAAAAGTCTCCTCCTGCTTCCTTTTAACCAGTAAATGCATAACTCGCTGTAAAACTTTGCTTAGGGAAATGTAAACAGGCACTTCCTGCCTGTGTACTGTAAATTTCTATGTCTGATTTCACCGGAAATCTGACCACTTAGAAAGTATTAAAAATAACTATGTAGAAATAGCCAACTCAACAACTGTTTAAAAACTGAAATATGACCACTTTCTTCCTAAATATGTTTCAGTTATGAATTCTCCATCAGCACAACAAATGAAGTGTGCTGGCTCCTCCAGTGAATAGTTTCCAGTGTGGAAAAAAAACAAGGCTGTCGCACAACATTTTACAGCTTAGAATTAACTTTGTCATGATAATTAAACATTATCTCTGCAGCTCTGGCAGCCTTCACTTGCTCCTTTGTGTCTTTGCCAAAACATAACTTCTTCTTAAATGTCAATGTTTTCACAGATTTGTACCTCAGTTCGTAACCAGGATGGCTCATCATTAGACACTTTGCCTGCTCCAATAACATTAGTTGGGCGGCTCTTCAGAAGTTTAGGTTTCACAAGCTGCTGTCCACCTGTTAAAAGTAGTTTGTCGTTGCAGAGCTAAGATGGATATCACTGAGCTTGCTCCACGGATACCAAAACATGTGTCTCTAGCTGTTTGCCACAGCCTCATACAGTATGTGGTCAGCACTGCTTAATGCCACATGCTAAACTGAGTTGCTTTTAGTGTCACATGAACCTTCAGGGATGCTCTGAATGGACATTTATCTCTAGTTGACTTTTTATCTTGAGGTCTCGTCATGTGTCCAGGCCACACACTCCCTCCTTGTTAAGCTTCACCTCACCCAACCGTATACCCAGGACACTTGCAGGGAAAGAGATGTTTTCACTACATAGAAAATTAGATTTGTGAGTTCCGAAGTAGAAACGACACACTTAACTTTCAAACCAGCAGGCACAATCATCACTACAGTGTGATACTGTAATTGTTAATGCATAACTGTTTATGAAAGACCGAGCAGAGGTTTGATTTGACAGAGGGATCAGTTGTCTGGTTATGCTGTGATTGTTTGTATCGTTCATTTTCGCAAAATATGAGAAGACTGTTAAGTTAAGTTATTAAGGGCAGAGTATACTGATAAATGTTGATGTACAGAAGTAGCAGGTGGCATGATGACAAGACGCAGAGTTTATATGAAAGTAGGTCTAATCAGTGTGAATGTGACACTAAATGGCTCATGTTATCCTTCTAGATGTTGTGTATCTGACTGTGTATAGTGATGAATCTAATTTCTTTCTAAATCTCTAAATGTCTAAAAAAATCTGTTGCCTCCAAAACATGAACTTGATTTTTTTTACTTAAAGTAAAGATCTTATGCCTCAGTCAGAAGGAAAAAGCTTTATCACTATCATATTTGTTATCTATATTTTCCTCTCTACTGTCATTAACTGTTGTGAATATAAATATAAGTAGAAAGGAAAATGTTCAGTATGAAACAACACTATTGTGTATACTTTATACACATACACTCTCGTAAATCTCCAGTGGTTATTATAGGGGCCACACGCAAACAATACCAAAAGATACACACATTTTAACTGTCTTAATATCCTGTGGACTGTGGTGTGTAAATAAATGTAACTTATATTGATGACCCTGAATGCTGATATCCCCTTAAACAAATAGCTCACTGTAAAACACAACAATGCTACTGCAGCCATAAATGCAACTGCTCCCTGGGAATGGCGAGCATCTACAGCTTGCAGACTAGTAATGAGACTTAACGCAAAAATGCCAGAAATTCCTCAAATCCAGTCTGAGTTGAGATGATTTGCTGCCTCTCTTTGCCGTACTTTATAGTAAACTGGATTTTTCATAAGTTTGAGCTGCTGTTGAGACAAAATAAGTAATTTACATTAGTCATTTGTAGAATTTTCTGACATTGTAAAGATCAGATGATTAATCAGTAAATTCTGATTTCCATTTTAGCCGACAGTCTTTGTCCCAAGTGACTAGCTAATATATATTGTATTGTATTGTATTCATATTTTATATGAATAACTAATTGTTGCTGTTGAATAAAGTCTAATTTCTAGACCAACGGACTGCGATTTCCAACAGTTAACTTTGATGTACTTGAGGTTATTAGTAATTAAAACAAACAGGACCCCCTATTGTGGTTAAAAACTTGGCAAAGTTAAAAGGGATGATCATATGGGTTTTCAGAATTTAATCATTGCCTGTGTGCTTGTCGCTTTTCTTTTAACTTGGACTTAACTGCTTTTCTTGACTGCACTATTGCAAGGGCAGGACGAAGGAGGCTTGCATCTATATTTGTTCAGGTAAACACTCCATACTGCTGTTGGACGGTCTGACCTGCTGCAGGGTGTTAATTTGGTCTCAAAGCTGACTCCCACAGTGCCTTCAGCCCTTCTGCCTTTGAGACTGCAATAAAGGCATGCAGTGAATGTGTGAAGTGTTCAAAGAAGGGACAGTTTATTTGACAAATGCTACATTATTTTTGTCCCAGTCTTTCTAGCAATAACACAGTGCAGCCATTCATTGTGGCCTGATAAACACTCTCCTACTTCTTAATCTATGAGGAAATGGATCAAGTCAAATGACTCATTGTTTCAAGTAGGAAACAGTGCTGTATTTGTGCTAAGGATGATTTAAGATAGTTGGACGGTCTTGTCTTGATATGATAGAGACATGACCGGAGGTAAAACACCACTAAAAATACACATTGCATGCTCCTATGGGGATATTACAGTGATTCTTATTACGCCAAAGACGGCCAAGTAACGAAACATGCCCAGGCCTTCTGTGTGTGTGTGTGTGTGTGTGTGTGTGTGTGTGTGTGTGTGTGTGTGTGTGTGTGTGTGTGTGTGTGTGTGTGTGTGTGTGTGTGTGTGTGTGTGTGAGAGAGGAGATAATATTGTCATGATCCTGACATTGGAGATAATATTGTTTGTTGATCCTGTGTGTCTCTCTCCCTACAGACACGGGATGACTTCCTGGGACAGGTGGACGTCCCCTTGAATCAGATCCCGGTGAGTTCCTTGTTGCAGGAAATCCTTCCTCTATGTGACTTGTTTTAAGGTCAAGTGAGTGGACTGCATTTTGTTTTTACTGTAGTTTTTACCGTACATACTCTCGACCTCAATCTCACTCCAGTCACCATGTGGATGTAAACGTGTTCACCCGTATTCTAGTGTCTGTTCCACATCGTTGTCTATAGTTTTGTAAACACAGCCCGTCATGTTTATGTTATGTTCCTGCTTTGTTTCATTATAAATACAACACCCACACATTTGCCCTCATGGTGCAATGCCACACATCATTTCATGCAGTCGTATCTTTAAATATATCGTGTTATGATACAATGCAGGGCAGTAGATTTATTCACGTGGCTGTAAAATTGTTTGGAGAGTTAAAGATTTCCTTTTATCGTTTTCTCAGAGTCTCAGATTTCCTTTTTTATTGTTTTGTTTCTTTCTCAGACAGAAAATCCTAACACAGAAAGGCCATTCACATTCAAGGATTTTCTGCTTCACCCACGAAGGTTGGCATGATTTCATGGTTATTAAATCTTTTGTCTTTTCCCGTTTTACATTCCATTTTTACATGTTTATTTTGAGAAATGGTTACATTTCCGTTAATACTTTGATTTTAAACCATCCTGACGTATTTATTTCTTCCTTAATCTATTTGTTGCGCAGTCACAAGTCTAGAGTCAAAGGACATCTGCGTCTTAAAATGACGTACCTACCAAAAAACCCAGGATCGGAAGAGGAGACAGCAGATCAGACTGAGGACACGGATGTAAGTCTGGCTAATGTTTGTACAGTAACAACATATCTCTCATGAACTTCAATAATATTATCTTGCGTTTAGTTTGCTTCCTCAGTGATTTTAATTACCCGTTTATGATAGATAAACTCAGTTCGATAAGGTCATTCAGTTGTTGCTTGATGGCCTCAAGCAAACTTATGACAGCATTAATCATTGGTCAATCAATCACATCACTGTAAATTTGTTCTGAACAAGCTTTTCTGTGCCCAACAATCGAAGTTGATGAGAGTGATACGAGTTATTTAAGAGCATGGATAGTCTTTGAGTCTGGTTTATAATTGTCATTCTGTGTGCACGTCACTGTTTTTAAAATATGCTGATGATTTCATCAGAACGATCGTAAGTCCTCCTTGATGTGTGCAGTCAAACAGCTGACATTAGTATGTTGTCTTTATCCTGTTTGGGCTGCCATTTTAACTCGTTTTGTTCATGTTTTGCAGCCTAGTTGGGAGTTTCTGGAGTCTCAGGACATGTCAGGTCCCAGACAAAGCCAGCTGCTGCCTGCTCTGCCCCCTGGCTGGGAGGAACGGCAGGACAACCTTGGGAGAACCTACTTTGTCAATCATGAGAGCAGAACCACACAGTGGCAACGACCCACAGTGCAGTAAGCAGAGTCTTGTCTGCGAATTTATAAAAAAAATGGTGTAGTTGTTGGTGTAGTACTGATGGTGAATCTGTATGTGTGTGTTTTCGTCCTACACAGAGACAATAATGTGGAGCTGCAAAGAAGACAGAATAATAATACGGAGGTGGAGCATGCTTTTATGACACGCAGACAGATCTCAGACCCCGATGAGAACACCACACGAGAGTCTCCTGAGGTTATTTGAACTTTTTAATATATTTGCATTTCCATTTGCATGCCCTTCACTTTGTCCTGCTTGTATTGTATTACTGTGTTATGTTCAGACCTACCTGTATTTTTCCATTTTGTTTAGGACGGAAAATTATTTGATGAATGAGTTTTAAAACATAATCCCAGCATACCCACTGAACAGGTCTTAACTCGCTCAAGCTTTTTTCACCGTTTTTCATCTTATTGTTATCATTTTTCAGCTGATGACTTAACTGTTTTTGGTTGTAATGTCACAGCCTTCATAGCATTGTTCTATATGCCGCAGGCTGTAGTTTCCAGTGAAAAAACTCAAAAAGACTACTTTGCACTCTCTGCTTAGCACCAGACAGATGGCAGACACAGTTAATAAATAGCTGGTTAACATATTGGAGCATTTAGCAGCTAAAGAGACAGATATTTTCCATCACGATCTGGCAAAAGAGCAAAAACTAAAGTCAACTAAAAAGAGAGCGAATATTGGACTTCAGCAGAAACAAATGTATGATACTGTTGCTCTGTATCTGGATGTGTAAATAGGCACCTGTTTGTTCAACACACCAACTTAAATGTGATGATATGACTGTGATATGTTCACAGCTTGTTTGTACTTCCCCAAGTGGCAAAAAAATATCTTTTACAGGTTTAAGAATATCACACAGCCTGTCCACAACAGAGTTTTTAACAATGCTTTTTAGGTGAATGGATCCTGATAGCCCATGTTGAAGCCAGATGTTGCTGTAGCAGTGCAGTTCTGGCTTGTCCTTTGAGGACTTTGGCATAAACACTTTCATTTCCTCTAAACAAACTATCGTTTAGGTTTTTGAAACAGAACTCCCAGTGGCCTGCACTGTATATTTAAACTGAGTAATTTGGCAGAGCTAACCTTAGATCAGTCTCCCACTGTGTGTCCTTAAAGTGTCTCTAATGTCTTATCTTCTAGAGCTGGGAGGTCATTACAGAGGACGAGGCCAGTTTGAACCACAGCAATAACCAGGTCACTATACCCAGAACGCCTGTGCCCGAATTCAACTCATTCTGCGACGATCTGAGAAACGTTAACATTTCATGGGCCTCATCCAGTGAAGTGAACACCTCCCAGACAGTGAGTCACTTTCTGTCGACCATAAGGTTGTAGTTACCGTAAGTCAGAGGAAGAGAGACACATAATGAGATTTATATGAACCACAGGCTTCCAATGAGAGAGAGGAGGAAAGTACAGTAGAAAACACATAAATAGCCAGATGATCATCGTTGTATTTATCATCCTTCCCCTCTGATGCAGGATCATGCTAATAATTCACGCCATTCCAGTCTCAGAGGAAGTACCCGGTCTTCACCAGGAGAGGAACATCCCGTTAATCCTGTGGTAAGTATTTCACACCCTGTTGAAATCACTCCTTCCTTCCTACCTTTTACCAAACCTGTCTTGCATCAGAGTTTTGCTGTGTGAGGGATTCTCAGGTATTTTCTTTAATTAGCATGGCTTCTCTCACTTCCTGTGCTGTTAGGAAATGGTTAGAGTGAGATAAATGTCTTTGTTGGTGTTGTGTTTCACAGGGAGCTCGAGGTTTCAGTATTGATCACTTTATTAAATTTTTATGTCATTCAATAGCTGCTTCCAACCTCAACTGGGCTTCCTCCAGGCTGGGAGGAGAAGCGAGACAATAAAGGACGACGCTACTACATCAACCACAACAGTCGAACAACTTCATGGACAAAACCCCTCGTTCAGGTACAAACCGGGCTTTCTTATCGTCAGTGGGGTGGGTAAATGTACTAACGTGTATATATACGTTTATGTACTGACATGTTTAATATGGACATCAAGTCTAGTCATTTGTCATTTGTTTAACACTAGTATTTGTCTCCATGTTTGTTTGACAGAGAACTTCCGATGTACCTACAGCACCAGCAGCAGCACAGGGTGGTGCAGGTTCACCCCAGAGCCCCCCTCCATCCCAACCGCCTGCCCCCAGTGAAGAGTCTCCTCAGCACACCCCGAGCCCCGAGCCCACATATGAATCTGGCTTCCTGCCAGCCGGTTGGGAGGTTCGCAGTGCTCCCAGTGGAAGACCCTTTTTCATCGACCACAACACAAAGACTACTACCTGGGTGAGAAGGCAGCACACTTTGTGCTTTTTCCTTAAATTATAAGTGGTGGCCACCCACGTGGAGATGCATTTCCATTAATGGCCACTAGGCGCACGCACCAAGAAAGCTAGTATTTTATTTCCACACCAAGAATGAGTTTCAAATGCTAAGCAGACTTTTTCTTACTTGTGTCCTGATGCAGTCTGTTCAGCAGTAGTATCTCCTATGTATGCAATCGTCTTTGACTGAAACATGCCCTGTTTGTTTATTTCTGAACAGGAAGATCCGAGGCTAAAGATTCCTGTGCAGCAGAGGAGAAGAGCCTCACTTGATCCATCTGATCTTGGCGTTCTGCCAGTAAGTTCATCAGCTACAAAAAGATCAGTAGCAAATCAGTTTAAAGTCTTTTTCAGCGTTGGAGCTGACAGTGCTGCCTACTGTATTCAATAGTCATAAGTCAACTTATTAAAGCATTATTAAATACATTTGTTTCCTTCCTAGCCTGGTTGGGAGGAGCGAGTCCACACTGATGGGAGGATATTCTACATAGATCACAGTACGTATGACATTCATCACTAAAATACGTCTCAGACTAAATGATGAGTATTTTTCCATACTGATAAAGGGCCTCTGATGTGTTATATTTCATAGACACCAGGACCACACAATGGGATGACCCCAGATTACAGAACCCAGCTATAACTGGACCAGTAAGTACAACCTGAATTAGAACGTTTATTTCTCAGTAAATGTAGGGAAGTATGATATATTTTTGAATTACTGGCCCAATATTGGGTTATGTATATTGTTGTCTGTTCATCTGTGTCCGTAAAATTTTAGCCAGTAAATAGAGCCGATAATGAGAAAGCAAACTGCTTTTATTGACTTGAAAAGCATTTACAAACTCTGATACACTAGGTGGCTATTTTCACCTTGAAAGTTGGTTTGAAAAATAAACAGAGAAAACAAGACAATCAGATATGTTCATACAGTTTCAGAAGAAGTCAACACATTTGCAAGTTGCAGCACATGTTTCAAAGGGGTTTAGGAGGCAACAAGTGTACAAGTTTTAGCAGATCTTATGAGAGCTGTGGAGTATGTTTTCACTCACTACATCTGAGCCTTTCTCACCCCCTGGTGTGCATAAACCATGTGAACTTCTTTTCAATACGAAACATGTGAAATATCAATTATCTTATTGTTATCGGCCATAAGTATCAAGTAATTATCGATTATTGGTAAGAGATGAGGAAAAAATCCATATCTTACATCCCCAGTAACATGATATTAGCATACAATAAAACCTGTTCTCTTTTTATAGCTTAAAGGTTTCCTATAGATATGTATCATTGACCACAGAGTAGGTCATAAGGTTAGGATTGATTTGTTGCCACTGAACACTGTCCTCTTTTGCTTATAGGCAGTGCCTTATTCCAGAGATTATAAACAGAAGTATGACTACTTCAGGAAGAAGCTCAAGAAACCGGTGAGTATCTAACTGTAACTGAGAACATTTATTTTGCAAGTAAAACTATTCTAATGAGGACTAGTGTTACCTTTACTCTGATATCAGTTTTTTTTGTCTCAATTTCACATATTCTTTATTTGTTTAAAGGTCCCAAGTGATAAAAAGTGGGATTTTCATGTCTTTTTTGATATAAAGCATAGTGCTCTATATATAATATATATTCTGTGAAATTATCAAAACGGTCCATCTGTGAAAAAATGCACACCGCCTGTATTCAGAAACTGTGCCTTCAAACAAGCCATCAGGACGTCTGTAAGGCTGTGATGTCACAGCTATACAGTCACTACCTTCAACAGTGCCGTCAGCACGACTGAGGTTACAGAAACACTGTAAGAGCTGTTGTGGGCGCTGCCTGCTCAGGCTGGTGAGAGTTGACCAATCAGAGGAGACTGGGCTTTTTGAGAGGTGACCCTTAATGAGACAGACACTAACACAGAGAGTTCACTCAGAGAGTCAAATGAGGTGCTGCAGCAACAGACAGCATGAGAAAAATATGTGTTTTTGGAACATTTTCTAGTATATATCCACTTTTAGCAAAACATGGGGCCTTTAACCACTGAATAACCACAAGCTTTATTTTAATGAGCTCAATACATTTCTTTGCAGGCTGACATCCCAAACCGCTTTGAGATGAAGATGAGAAGAAATGCAGTGTTCGAGGACTCATACCGACGCATCCTGTCAGTTAAGAAGGCTGACTTGCTGAAGGCACGACTGTGGGTGGAGTTTGAAGGAGAAAAAGGACTGGATTATGGTGGGATCGCAAGGGAGTGGTTCTTCCTCATGTCTAAGGAGATGTTCAACCCGTACTATGGACTGTTTGAGTATTCTGCCACGTGAGTCTCTTTTTATACCTTCTTATTCATCTTATACATCATTAAGGTGTGTTTAAATGAGTATAGTAACCCAGAACAGTCTAGTATTGCACAGACTGAGTATCAACGAAAATACAAGCACAGGTCAAAATTAATACATAAACACAGAATTGTTTTTCTTTTAGCAACATAAAAATATACATATGAGAGCTGTAATTATCTCTAAGTTGGAAGCAGGAGAGCTGATGTTGTGTTTGTCTTCCAGGGACAACTACACGCTGCAAATTAACCCCAACTCAGGTTTATGTAACGAGGACCACCTGTCCTACTTCAAGTTCATTGGCCGGGTGGCAGGCATGGCTGTCTATCATGGCAAACTGCTCGATGGTGAGTGCTACCTGTCTGTGTGATACTTGTGAAAATGTTTGTATAAATGTTGTTATGTAGGTAGCAGCCACAGCAGTGAGGAAATTAAAAATAATTAGATCAAGTTGTGTGATTTTAATAGATTCTAACATTTTTGTTTGTGCTCTTCAAAGCGTTCTTCATTCGGCCTTTCTACAAGATGATGCTGCAGAAGCCGATCACTCTCCAGGACATGGAGTCTGTTGTGAGTGTCTCTTTATAGGTTAAACACCTTGAATCAGGAACTTCACATTACAGGCAATTTGGAAGACCTGTGGTGTGTTTAAATTTGTTTGTTGTCTTTTCAGGACAGCGAATATTTTAACTCTTTGATGTGGATTTTGGAGAACGACCCAACAGACCTGGATTTGAGGTTCACCATTGACGAGGACCTGTTTGGACAGGTTTGATTATAATTTTGATATTTGCCTCAACAGCCTTAAATCTGTGACACGATTTTCTATGTAATTTACATGAAACCATCCAACTTTTTCAGACTCACCAGCACGAACTGACACCGGGCGGCACAGATATTGTCGTCACTAATGAAACAAAGAAGGAGTACATCCAGTAAGCAATAAAGAATCAGCTTTTCATCATCTTCACATAAATTATGGTTTTGATGCTAACCTGCTGCTGTGTTTGACAGTCTGGTGATGCAGTGGAGGTTTGTGAACAGGGTACAGAAGCAGATGACTGCCTTCAAGGAGGTGATGATTTATTTTATACATTTTTATGTATCACCATTAAACAGTTTAAAATATCATGTCATATCATTTTTTGTGTTTTTAGGGATTCTTTGAGTTGATACCACAAGATCTGATCAAGATCTTTGATGAAAATGAGCTCGAGGTGAGTGTTCATTCTGTCCGAAACGTGAAATGAACCAAATTCATTCCAATAAGATGAATAACGATCTGCCTACCTGCCTTCTTGTCCTCCACAGCTCCTCATGTGTGGTCTTGGAGATGTGGATGTGAATGACTGGAGGGAGAACACCAAGTACAAGAACGGCTACGCGTCCAACCACATCGTTATCCAGTGGTTTTGGAAAGTAAGAAGTCTTTCCATGCCTGGAGCCAACACGTTTTTTTTTCCTTTAAGAGGAGCTTTGCATTAGTTATTTATTGGCACTTCTGTTTGTGTTGTTACAGACGGTGCTGTTGATGGATGCAGAAAAGAGAATCAGGCTCTTGCAATTTGTGACAGGAACATCAAGGGTACCGATGAACGGCTTTGCTGAACTCTATGGTGAGATAACTTTCTACATTTTACAGATTCACGACTCTACTGTACTTTTATCCACGCGGTACAACTGATACATATGATTTCTGTCTCAGCGTTAACTCTGCATCATACACTGTATACACTAACTTTCTTCTATTTGTTTCTTCTAATTGAATTCCGGTTATAATCATGTTGTATGTATTTATTTTATGTTTGATGGATTTATTTTCCAGGGTCTAACGGACCACAGCTGTTCACCATTGAGCAGTGGGGAACACGTGATAAACTCCCCCGAGCCCACACATGGTGAGCACCGCCCTGTTATTATTATTATATTTTTTATATTCAACACAGTTAAGTTTAGCAATGTACTCTAGATTAACTTCAAAAAGGCTGAAGGAGGTTGCTTGAATTAGATGCTCCCATTGCTTTCTACTCTCTATGATATATACTGATTTGTTGATGTGAAGTGGTCAGGTTTGTAGTGAAGTTCGGCTTTTTGTCACAGTTCTGAGGAACATTTACAAATATGACATTTTTTACACTAAAATGTGTAGACCCCCAGTGTTTCTAAAGTTGGCAATTTTAAAGACACACAGACAAACAGCAGCTAAAGTAGTTAAGAGATATCCCGGAGACAACAGTAAACAGCAGACATACTTTGAAAAAAGTTGGGAAACAGCTGCATGTATTGTGCTTTAGTTCCTCATCTTAGATTACACTGAGTTATTGCGTGGCCACGGTGATGGAAAATGATAAAAAAAGGACTGAAACAAAATGATAATTGAGCTTAGTGGGTTAATGCCCTCTAGTGGCTGCATACAGTCATAGCTCTCACTCTGCTATTTGAGAGCTGAATACAGTCATTTGCAACAGGCAGAGCAATTTTGCTTTTCAAATCAAATCTAAACACCCGATTGTCAGCACTGTTATTTGTAAGTTAAAGACACTTACGAGCGTCCAGACTGAGAGGGCTCTGTAAAAATACGATTTGAATTGCATTGTGAGCCACCTACAAGTGTGGTTTGGATACAATTTGCAAAAATCGCATTTTGTTTGGTTTTTGGTCATCTAGACTTGCTAAAATCAATATGGATATGCCAGAAAACTGATTTGCGATAGCAGTCTAAGCACAGCCTTAGACACATCCATGTAAAAAGGAACTATACAGATTTGCATGTCAAAGCCAGTTTTCTAGTCACAAAGATTGCAGAAGTTGCAGTTAAGTTGGCAATCAGAAGTGTAGGATTCAGGGTTTGTGGAGCTTGACGCATGTGAGGGACTCATAGCCAAAAAATGTCTGCCTCTGTGGCAACAAATGAATACATTGGTTTGTTAATCTATCTGTGGAGAGTCTTTTTTGGGGAGCAATATTAAATCTGGAGGGTCTCCTAACAATTGTGAATGACCAAATTGCATTACTTTATTGACTCCTGTTTAGATGTGATGATTGTCTTTACTTTCACCCCCTAAAGCTTCAATCGGCTGGACCTGCCTCCCTATGAGTCTTTTGAAGAGCTGAGGGAGAAACTCAACATCTCCATCGAGAACGCACAAGGCTTCGACGGGGTGGATTAGCGCTCCTGCTGCAAGTGAGCTGAACGGACATTACTGCCGTCAGAGAGAAACAAGCTGTGCGTCAGACTCGGGTCTTAACCTGCCAGTTGTGTGACAGATGAAGGACAGTCACACAATCTTCAATCTGTTGAGGCACAAGCAGAAAAAGGCCATAAAATCTTGAGTGCTGGAGGTATTTAATCACTCCGCATGTGTTTTAAAGTTTACAAAGCAAAAATTCTAAACTGTATACTGTGTAACAAAAACATAAAAAAAAACAAAAAAACATTTGTTTTATTTAGGCTGAATTGCCTCAGAAAAAATTTCTCACATCAGGTACCTGCTATGTTTTGGTCTTCACGTTGTAGTAAATTAGTTTAGTTATGTTATGCAAATGTTATGAATGGTCTGAATTTCCATAACTTTCCCTTTCACAACATGCAAGTGCTGAAAAGTGGGAACCATGGGTCAGCGTAGTCAAGCTCACTATGACAGGTATATGAAAAGGTTCAAAATTACAACTGTGTATCCTGTCTAGTACCCTTCAACTCCAAAGTTAATTGCACAGTATGTTATTTCCTCACTAGGAATCTCACAGTAGCGAACAATGTAGTTAAATGATGTCGTGAAGAAGGGTGAGATCATGAGAGGTGTTGTTTAATTGTTAAACAGCCACAGTTGCCAATGAAAATGTTATCTTTCTATGTCCAGTGGAACACATGAGAGATCAGCATCTTTCAGTAGTCCCAGTTTGTCACATTTCTCCATCTTGGAAATGCCACACCAACCTGTAATCTTCTTAGGTTGTTTGGTTGTACATTTGAGCTTTCAGGCACAGTTGGCATCAGTAAGTGCAGCAAATGCCAATGAGTAATCATGCTCGATCACAACTGACATAAAACGGTTTGTGTTGGAAATCCTTGAAAATGCTTGAGTTTTTATCTGGTGTGTTCAAGATTTGAAAAGTTCTTAGAATCTTGATAACGTAACTGAAATTGTAACTGCATTACTTTCATGAAAAATCGCTACCCAACTAGTAGTAGCTACATTTTTAGATACAGAAATAAAAACTCAAATAAATGCACCTGTGCTGGCTTTCCGTAACTTTGTTTCTTTAACAGCTAGTGATAGAAAAAAAACTGATCAAAACTGAGTTTTAAGGGGCCTCCCAACAAATCCCAAATATCTATTTATGATACAGGATACTTTATTTTATGATTAAGAATGCAACCCTAACCCTTACATTGCAAAATGCATTGTATTACATACCAAGGTTCATGTAAAGCTTAAAAAAATACACCTTTAAATGCTTTAAAAGTTCTTAAATCTGACTGCAAAGGTGTCTGAACCTTGAATAAAACAATAGTAAACAATACAGTTCGCTGACTTCCTTCCTCACTCTCTGACGTATCATCTGGTGTTTCCCTGGTAGAGATGCCAGCGTAAAGGATCAGCGTTACCTTGAGTGTTGGATCATTTAAATAAACAACTCAACAGAATATATATGACAAGTGTCTATTTAAGGCATTTCAATGCAGAAATGTTACATATTAAAAGTCCCAAATCCCTTTTTAAAAATGACATTGCCCCAACAAGAACACTCGCTGAGGGCAACAATGTGTAAGACGCAAAACTTGAATGACTTAAAAAGGCAATTCAGACGTAATAAAACAGATGTGAAGATTTGTTCTCTCTATTTTCTTGTCATTTAGATTCTATACATAATTAAACATATTTCATTCCATCACACTAGAAACACTGATGCAAATCCCAAATATATGCACCTCAAAAGCATTTGAAGCAGTTTGAGTGACTACTTAAAGCACGTGTCATTTAATCATTTATATAGTGATGTAACAACACCAGGACCAGTAACAGGCTAAACTAATTATACAGTAGTTTGTGTCGGTGTAGGCCACATATCCAAAGAAGTGAGTTCATGCAGTGTTAGATTGTGCTGAAATACTATGCATTATTATTGTACATACTGATATTGTTATTGTATACACAAATATACTGTAAATACAAATATAAATTTGCCTTCTACAAAAGGATGAAGATTTTATTAAAACTGTTAAAAGCGACTCAAAATGACAAATTGGTTATTGGTGCACCTCCTCATCCTCATCCGTGTGTCATTTATGATCAATAGCCACTCATACTCAAGTTCAACACTGTCTGTGTTTTAGATGAATACATATATAAATGTATATACACGTTCTATGTCCTGGCCAGTAGCTTATAGAAACATTAATCAAAAGACTGGCCTTATCATACAGTATGTGAATTATTATGTTTTGTTGTCAATGAGTGATATCATTTTGTTTTCTTCTACTCATCATGGGTGTCTAATTGCAGCACAGTGCTCTATTTTTAAGAGTACAACTTTAAAGATTGTTTTGTTGGTTGTGTACAGATTATTGTCTGTTTTCAAGGAGAGTCATCACTTGTAATCCCTTTGTAGGAAAGCAACTGCACTCAAGCAGTACCTTTAACGTTTTCTGAATGATAAAACATGTGTTTACACTACCTGCCATGTTTACAGGTCGTTGGTAAAGGAAGATATCATGGGCTGGTTCTTGTCTCTGACAACACAATTTTATACTTATGCTTTTATAAAGTGAAGCACTTTGTTAATATCGATGAGTCTTACTTCTGAACTGTCTGAATCTTTGTCAATCTGTCACCTGCAGACTGCTTAAATCTGATCCTATGCTTCAAGTGCATATGTGTTATAAATGTTTACATGTGAACATTGCTGAAAATAAGCACATTCTCTTCTTTCTCTTCTATTTAAGAATTAAGTCCTGAGGCCTTCGTTTGTAATGTATTGTAGACTTTGATTGTTTATTGATGTTTTAATCTCTAAATGGAAGTACTGTTATATATGTATTGTTCTCTACTGAAGAATAATGAATAGAGCGACACTTAATTTCTGATATATCAAATTTTGTTATTATAGAATCTAATTATAACACCTATAAGTGCATTATAACAACAACAACATGCATGCGACATATATACAACAGTTTAAGGGGTGGAATGAACTGTAGCTGTTAAATCCAAACTTGATTACTTATAGCACACCAAATTAAATATATTTGAAAAATAAAGAAATGTAAAAACAATTATGCAGTGTCTTCATGTCTGTCTCTTCACATATTCAGCTGCTGTCGTCTTTATTGCTCTCGACGTGCACTTCAGTTTTTTATTCTTATTACAAATTTTCTCCCTTGATTTGATGAACTGTACCCCGAGACTGTTAAGGCAGTGATGCATTGAATTTAACTTTGAATGATTTCTGGTTCTTTTCACATATTTCTCAGATTCACATTATGTAGACTTAATAAATGGTTTATCTGAAACAAGTGTAGTTGCCTACCATATAGCACTGAGAATCACCATGACCACGCTAAATGGTTATTACACAAAATGTTATACTGGTAGTGTACTGGAATGCACAGATTCAGAGCACAAACTTTTATTAAGGTTTTGACGCAATGTGCATCTTCATCAATGTGTCAAACAATTAAACTATTTATTTTACAAAATATCGTAGTTGGAAAGAGGTGAGTTTGTTGACACATATAACTCTCTCAAGTGAAAGCTGGAGTGTAAACGCTGTGGATGAGAGTGAAATACACTCCATCCATCCATCCATTGTCTGTAACCGCTTTATCCCTCACTGATGGCAGAGGCCGCGATGCAGGGTGCCAACCGCACATCAGGAGCATTTCGGGGTTCAGCATCTTGCTCAAGGACACTTCGACATGCAGCTGAGCCTGGCGCTGGGATTTTGAACCAGCAACCTTCCGATCACTAGCTGATCTGCTCTACTCGCTGAGCTACAGCCACCCATTGTGAAATACAGTCATATTGATAAAAAAATGTGTCACCCAGAGAAGTTACATACCTGTTTACAACTACATTATAGTTGTTGTAAATACTTGATAAATGTAATCTACTGCTTTCTAGTCTAGGGTTTTTCTTGTTTGTTTGTTTCACTAGAAACATTTGGAGTGCCAGGCTGAACATAATGAGCAACTTTGGCCCACAGACTGCACATTGGGCAGCCCTGGTCTCAACTGTGGAGTGTTTAGGTGCAGTATTTCATTTTTTAACACCAAAATGTCGATGATTGTATGAAGAGTTTGGAGGACACCTTCTGGAGCAGACATTTAGGATTTTATGAAATAAACACCATTTGGCATTTAATTTTTGACAGCTGATTATGATTTCTTGCTTCCATTATTTCAGAATATCCTTTTATGTACTTCAGCTGCATTTCAGACATGTATGGTTTCTCTTTTGAAAAGCACGTGATCTAATCATACTTTTGTGTGTTGTATAGATGTAGCTGTTTGTAATACTGAATTGTTCCAGCTGGGGGAGATAGAACACATTGGACTAACTTTAGGGACATCATCTAACTTTAAAACTTGCCAGTGAGGAACTTTTTTTTTTCTTATTTAGCAAGAAAAGCATCAGTTCTTCACTTTCACTTCTGCTTTTTTATGTCTAACTGTTATCATTCTGCAATGGGTTTTTATTTAGTTATTTATTCAAACTACATGTCACTGCACCACAGAACTAAAAGCATGATCTGAGTTTTTATCTGAAGCTACAAATGTGATCTTTCCTGTGTGTTTGTTGACCAGCAGTATGGAATAAACATTCACATGAGATGTTAGATGTTGAGTAGTGGAGAGGACTTATTTCTGTGGTCGAAGCCTTTTGTGTGACACAGCTCAACAGCCACGGTCCTAATTTCTCCACAACCCCCCTGTTGTGGCACTAAAACCCCCTTCTCTCTGCAGGGTCAGTGGAAAGGTCACACAGGACCCAGGCCGGCCCTTTTGGACACTCCTGAGGTCAGCGGGGATGGGCATGTGTGGGAGCAGGAAAGGCAGGGGCCTCAGCCAATGGCAGCAGATCCCCTCTACCCACAACCTTACCAACATTCATAACCTGATAATGACTTTTACCGCATTGATCCGGCCTCAGAGCTCGGCCGCAGTGCACATGCCGGCCATCACTCCACCCGCAAACTCTGCCATATTGGCAGGTGCCGAAACTGAATTCTTGATTAACTGAACACCCTGGGGAGAGCCTCGCTGACCGTGAATGAGGCCGGGCTCTCACTTTCTCACGTTATGTAAGAGAGGGGCACACAACCTGCACTCAGGCTGTGGACAAGTATTTGGTTATGTAATGCAGTACAAGTACTTTACAGAGATCCATTAAAGAACAAACAGCTTAAGTGTGTGTGACAGAAGACGTCACATCAACCATATTTTCTGGAGGAGATTGGATTTTTTTGATTAATTGGATAATATCTTTGGGATATTCTTGGAATAATGTTTGAATTTAACCAGTCACTATCAACATGTCTGCACATTTCTTCATGCATACAATACAATATCTGACATTAGTTTGAGAGGAAGCTTGAAACATACTGATTTAAAATATGCTACCAATAGTTACCAAGTTACCAATAAAAAAATAATTCTGTTTTTGATTCATTTTCAGGAAAAAACTGGCACCTCAGTAGGAAATAAAGTGCAGGAACTTGCGATGGTGACAATACACTCTTCCTCTTTTTTATTGCCTTTTTGCTGAATTTATTTTCGGAGAACAAACAACACATCAGTTCATTAGGTGAAGGATCATCCATATTTTTAAAATGTATTTCTCAAGAGTATAAAATCTATTTTTGATATAAACCTGCATATAAACACGCAGTATTCCTTCTCAGCGTTTTTTCTTCTTTCTGACTGAGTGGACATCACAGCTGGGCTGCGGTCCTGCGTCTGAATAAAGGTTCACACAGGGAGGGGCGAGGACCGTGGGATGAAGGGGGTTTGATCTCTGTGCACAATAAGTGATGGACATCAGATCAATATCGACACTGAAACAGCAGCTGTCCTGCTCCTATCAATGCTTCCTCTTAATTGCTGGGTCCAGTTTTAAAGGACAAGAGGGAAAAGTAATTTCCATTAACATTTGGTGTGCAGTTGGTCTCTGATACTGACGGATCTGCTCTCATCAATACAGCCTCAATTTTATTGATAAGGAAAAGTGAAAGGGTCTTGGTGGAGCGAGTGAGATGACACTGCTGGTGTATGAGGGTTGAACTCCCATTGTTGCGACGCATGCAAAAGCATCCATCATGGATCAGTCAGGGTTTTGGTGTAAGGCTCACACGACACAGAAAACAAAACAAGGTTACTGATACAAGTCAAAAGTGTTAATATGAATGGTGTTGAAGTTCATGAACATTATTCAACTTAAACATGACAGATTTTGCAGCATATAAAATCTGATTTAAAATGCAATTGACTCAAAGAGCGGGATGTCTGTTAAACTGCATCTAAAGGCTGTCACATGTGCAAGAGTGGAAGGACAGTATTCTGTTCAACACAAGCAACTATGTTATTTAGGAAGTTACTTGTGATGTAGAATGTTTGAATAAAGGAAGAAATGTGTCCCCCTAACAGAAAACATCAGAAAATATTTCTGGTTACTCTTCAGATAAACATAGCCATAACTATTTTGCGTTCATATGGTATATTCTTATGAAATATTGCACATTGCTTCGCAAAGAATAGTATCCAAAGTTAGCCTATTAAAGAAGTAATCTGACATAGTGCTGGAATACTTTCAACATAATGCCCACTATTCATATATCAAAGGTCCTATATTTAAGAATTTAGTTAAAAACATTCAAAATTGAATTAAAATTACCAACAGAATGTGAAGGCCTAACAGCATTGACATCATGTAGAGTGGTGTAGGGATGACATGTTTTGTAGGCTAACCCAGAAGTTAGCATCACCCTGTTTCCCTCGACAAAAAGCCAATCCGATTTTTGGAATATTGCCGAAAATAGGCTCTGTGCCAAACACAAGTTCACAATACTTAAATATTTTGTCAAGCAAGATAATCCTCACTGATTAACACCACTGTTGTGATGTTCGAAGAGTAAATTAAATTGCCAGAAGTAAAAAAACTAATGTTAGGTGATAAACAGACTACATTGAGGTCGTGTGACTTAAATATTACCACTGCTACATTTTCTATAAACTGATCAATGTATTATGTTTATAATGTTGTAAAGTTAGACTTAGAACAGTTTGTAACTAAAGTTTTACAGTAAAGACAGAATAGTGAGTAGATGAGTCTCCATGTTCCCAATGTCCATGACAGCTTCTTGTAAGACAAAGCACCTTATGTTGCATATTGTTGGACATTCAATTATGTATTTGAGGTAGTAGAACAAAACCTGTAAATATCTTAAGCCTGTAGTAACCACAGACCTTATTTCAGGCATTTAACGGAAAGCCAATTTAAAAAAAACTCATAGACTTTGAGAGGAGGGAACAAAAATGCTAACTGCACTTACTCTACTGAACTGCTTCACTAATAAGCTAGCCCTGACTCATTCTGTCCAAAGACCCTGTGGTAGCTGTGTAAACAACAACAACACTCCAAAGAAGCGTTCTGTACTGCTAGCTGCACGGCTTACTGAGCTAATTAGCGAATGGCAGCTACATTTGGGAGCAGTTAGCAGTCACTCTTGTGACATGCTGCTCCCTATCTGTTGTGAGTATCAGAATCAGAATCAGAATGAGATTTATTGCCAGGTAGGTTTTTACACAAATGAGGAAATTGTCTTGGTGCAATGCTGCTTAAATATACAATCACGCAAAAAAAAAAATAATAATAAAGAAAGATAAATACAAAAATCACACAAAAATATACAGTCATACAAAAATCACACAAGTATAAAATACTTTTTTTTTGTAAATATAGATAAATAAAAACAAGAAAGATAAGAAAAGATAGAAAAACTGTACAGAAGACGAAATTATACAGAAGTATGAAATTGACTTAAACAAACCAACCCAAGACAGCTGTCAATCACAAAATGGGTACATAATTGTTACGTAGACTCCAACAGGGAACAGACTTTAAGTTGGATCTGGGCTCATGATGGCTGCGGAGTTGATGGACAGCCGAGCACACCAGCCTCCCTGTGACCTGCAGCTAACGCTAGGTGGCGTTGGTCTGAAAGCTTCAATCAGCCCTGGAGAGGTGGATAATTGACTCCGTCCATCCCAGAGGAGGGAAACTGCTCTCCTGCTGCCCTCCACACCAGCCCTCCTCTTCAGTAGCAGCGCAGTTCATCTGGAGGAAACAACTATGAGAGAGTAGCTAGCATGCACGGACAATTCATGATAAATGGCGCCCGTTAAAAGGAAATTATATCAGCGTTTGCTGTTCCTGGTGGTTTTTCTTCCAATCTCAGGTAAGGAGCATTTTCGGTGATATTTTGTGAGATCGTTAAACGCTGAACTGTTGTGTACATCACTGTGACTGCCCCGTAACCTACCGGCATAGGTTTGACTGGAGCAACTGAGCTAAGTTTAAAGCTCCTCTGTAACATAACGGTTAATAACTCGACTAAATGTTACCAAGGAGACACTTGTCAACATTTATCATTAGCTAGTGGCTGCAAGAGACGAATAAACTTTGGTGGTATCAAAACTAAACCGGATTTTTTTTTTTTTTGTACATTTACAAATATGCTTATTGATGAAAATGTATTTTGAGGACACAAAAAATAGTCGCGTGACTGCGAGAGAAACTGTCAGTTAACTTTCAGACGTTGAGTTACGTTACGTAAACTTCAGCCATCGTTTCTTTCAGATCTTCACCGTCAGGTATTAGATTTGATATAAATGGTTAAAGGTTATCAAGGAAAAAAAAAAATTAGCAGTAGTTTCATTCACCTGTTCCATTTAACGTTTGTAGCTACTGTCAATGCTGCTCGAGTTAAAGGTGCACTATGTAGTTTTGGGAAACACATTTTAATCAGAAGAGAACGATATTAATTGACTGATTTCTTTTTTTTATGCCTAAACAAACTCCTTCATTTAATAAACAAACCTTAAAGGACAACACAATTTCATACTGTTTTATTTTGTTGGTGTTTGGCGGACCCTGCCACCTTTCTAGCTTTAAACATCGTTCTGGGGACCTTGTTTTCCTTTGAGAGCAGCTTGTCTATTAATGTAATGGAAAAGATAGATACTTGTGAGTTTGTGTTATTCGCTCATTGATATTTGGATTTCCTCTCTTAAACTACATAATGCCCCTTTGAGATAAATATAAATGAGTTAGATGCCATAAATGATATTAAAGATGGATTATGGATATGCCAAAATTTCTGATGTGTTCTTGATGTGTGGTAATATTGATGTTTAAAGTGAGTAGCAAAGTGGAGCAGTGTGAAGTGGCAGTACATTTATAAAACATGTATTAAGCAGTAGTGTGACTTTGTGATCTTCTAACAAGGATCCTTAAAATTACAGAGCTCGAATGAGAGATCTGGCGTGTGCATCGGTCACTAATACAAAATCAAAACATCTCTTATCAAACACAGATCTGGTGTAAGAGATAAATTATTCAAGAAAGAGATGCATATTGTGGCCATGCTTTATGAATAGTCCCTTGCTTTGATTTAGGAGAAAGTCCTGCTTTTGGAAACTTCACCTGGTTGTGAGATAAATTCATCACATAGTTGCATGTTGATGTCGCGTTATAGCTGAAGAACCCGCAGTGTGTTTTGTACATATATTGAATTATAACCTTTTAAGGAAAGACACAGTGTCCCTCTATTTGATCCACAAAGGTCACATTAATGAAACATTACATAAAGTGCATGCTGAGAGTTCTGTAATAGGTTTCTTTTTAAACTAAAGGGACTAATAGGATCAACTGTTTCACCTTCAGCTGGTGACTTTATGAGCCTTAAGTAATTGGATTAAAGTGGAGCGGGAAAGACTTTATGAAGCTACAATGAGATTACTGTACAGCAAAGTAGACCTCTTGCTGGCAGGCCTCCAAGCCCATTGAATGTTTCATTTCACCTCAATAGGACGTTTTAATGTGACACTTGTATCCTTCTGAAACTATAAACATTTAGAGTACCCATTCAGAGGATAGTGTGCCCCTGACTCCAGATCTCACACATTGATTGCATGTAAAAGGGTGATTTAAAACTCACCCTTTAAATCACTTTAAACCAGAAGTTAGATCGGTGTGCAAAGGTTTTAAATGTTTTGCTGGGCAAGTTTTGTTCCTCTGCCACGACAGATAGCCACCTTCGCCCCTAATGCACTCTTCTTCTCTCTTTCTGCAGGTGTTTTATGCTTTAGCGAGTTATTTTTCATCAAGGAGCCTCATGATGTCACGGTCATGCGGCGAGACGCCGTTATTTTGGACTGTCAGGCGCATGGAGAGTCGCCCATCGACGTCAGGTGGCTCAAGAACGGAGTAAAAGTGGTGGAGAATGAACGGGTATACCTGCTCTCCAATGGCTCCCTTTATATTTCAGAGGTGGAGAGCAGAAGAGGAGACAAATCAGATGAAGGGCTCTATCAGTGCCTTGCTCAGAACAAGTATGGCGCAATCCTGAGCCAGAAAGCCTGTCTTACAATCGCAAGTGAGTATTATGCTGGAATCACATCAGAAACACATGGATATGTGATGCAATGGAGGGTGAAGGACAACTGTATTCATGTCCCAAACTTCTCTTACCCTGATCGTTTGCTGCCATTAACTTACAATAATCAGTGTGTGAGATTAAGATCTCCTTATGATTCACCCAAGGAGATTTAAAGTTATTCACATTTCTATTTATTTAGTGTTTTTTTTTCTGCTCAGCTTTGATTGTAGCAGTGGAGGAAGAGGGACAAAGTCTTCAAAGTTAAAGGGCCAAAAAAGATGCTGTTTGGAAGGGGAATATGCCCATTGGTGTGTAAATGAAGGAGCAACAGATCTGAAAGGTTAGGAGCTGTCCAGGATACTGGCTCTCCAATGCTAAAGAGCAGATGACCCCTATTCACAAGCGGGGGCTTTCATGTTATTGCACCCTGATCGCTTGAGGAATTGTTCTTTTGGAATTCTTTCTCCTCCAGTGCTGTGCGAGCTGGCCTCATATTTTAAGGGGGGGAGTAGAGAAGCTTCAGGCAGAGTTGATCTTTTGGGACCTCCTACACCACGGGCCATGTGTCCTGCTGTGCCACTTTTGCAGCATGTATACGTTAACACTTTCACCCTGCCAGCAGTGCATTCCCATGTGTACTAAAACATGCATTTTTAACATTCTGTGCAGGATTACATTTAATTTTATGTTTTGGACAAATGAAGTGCAGTTCAGTGCTCTCTGGTAGAGATCCCAGTTTTAACTCTGATGTTTTCTGGTCCTGTATACATTTTTTTAATTAATTGAGTAGTTTATAATAAGTTAAGAGGTGATAAAGGCTGCCAGTAAGCTTTACAAGTTTGTTTTAAAATGGCACTTAGACCTTCCTTAGGGTCTATCTGGAAGCTCATAAAGTTTGCACATACCTGAGAAATGCTCAGTTGAAGGACGCAGAGGTAGCAGTGGGGGTTGTTGCGAGCGGTGTGTGCACACACACATACACGCACACATACAAATGTGAATTGCTGTTTCCCAGTACCACTGCCTTGCCCCCGAGTGTCTAAATGACCAAACTTTATTGCAGGTCTTACCAGGTCAGTAGGGGCTGGAGGCTTTGCACACAATTGTTTTCTGCCTCACTACTCTGGTGAAGGAGTGAAAAGCTTTTCACTCTGACTGTTTTTGTCCACACTGCCCCCACCCCTATTCTCGCAGAAGAAAAAGGTTAGTTCGGGGGCAATTGTTTGTCCGAGTATCAGTGGACTGAACAGCTGGACCTGCTCACCACAGCGAGGCTAATTACATTAAGTGTATAAGTTAAAGTTCAGAGATTGATTCTAAGTTGGTCCTAATTAAAGTCCTAATTAAACAGCATGGCTCTGTTTTATGACAGGCCTATTGCATGGAAAAGTGTGCGGAGATGGCAACATGTGGTCATTTGTCTTTGAACACAAACAAGTTTGAAAACTTGAGAATGACTCTACATGAAGTTCAGTTTATCATGAACATTTTGATCAAAATCTCTTCCTGAGGTCTTTTCTCATGTTAAATCCTGAGCTAAAAGATTGATAGTATAACATGTAGAGTGTGTCATAGCTGTTTACGTACCCCTCTTTATCACTCTTGCGACCGTTTCCTTTCCAATAGCTAAGTGAGGATCACATCAGGACTGTTTTATGCCTCAAGTGTAGGGTTGGTACCCATTGTGTGCTTTTTGATACTTTGCTCATATGTTGAAGCTGTGGACCTACTAGTTGGAAGTGAGGAATGTGATAGTGATGGAGGGCAAACCTAAACATTGTGTTGCTAAAGCACAAAGGTGAGAAGGGATTTGGCTGTGATGAAAAGGAATGCGATATTTGAGCCTCACCATGTGACATTTGTCAATAGACTTCAGATTGATGGGGATTTAAGTTCAGAGATTGCCTCCTGCATTGGCTCCCTATTTTGGGCTCTTTCACCATATGATCATTGGTATGTAATAAGGCTCGGTGTTGGTTTCAGACATGTTGATGGCAGTCATGGACCAGTCTGTAATGTTATTACTTTTTGTACCCTGGCATTAGTGATACTAGGGCTGCACTATTTGAAAAAAAAACAAAAAAATATCACATTGAAATTATTTTGACATATAATGCCATTGTGATATGATTCACAATTGTTGAGAATGGTCATATTTGGGCACAATTTCTATTTTCACTTAAAGAATACTACTAAAATTAGGATTATGTGACATTTGTTGGAGTTTGTACAAAGCAAACATGTTTTCTTCCATCTGGAGAACAAGATTTGTAGGCCAGGGCATCTCTGCAGTAATAGAGTACTTTGATACCTAACCCGTGGATATTGCACTTGACCATTTTGATAATATCTCCTTAATCTGCACCTCTTATTGATGCAATACAAGGCAAAATCTGGGGGCATTTCTGGTGACAAACTGCCATTTCCAGGAACGGTCAAACCGTTATGTCCACTGGGCTCCAGTTTTTGGTGCAAGATGAAAGAAAAGTTAGTTATGGAAGTGCTTGTTTTGTGTCACAACTTAATTTGCTATTTGTTATCCAGAGCTTCGTAGATTACAGTTTGTGTGCTTGTTTCTGGCTCTGATGCAGATGTTACAATGTTAAGTATTATTCATTATATTTATGTTTAAAAATGAGCACTTTAAACATGAATTGGAACAAGCTGCTGCTGTTCACTCTGAAAGTTTATTCTGGGCAGCCAGGCCAGGACCACCAGCATTATTTTAAGTTGCTAAGGAATGCTTCGGGCTTGGACTGGCTCGGCACAATTAGAAACTCCAATAAGACGAAAGCAAACCTCGCACAGTGTGAGCTGTGGTGTGAATGAATGAGATGGCCTTAAGTGAGACAACTCAAAGCCTGGAATCTTGTTTTTCTCCTCTGCTGGACACGAAAGGTTACCATGGTTCCCCTGAACGGCAGGCCCAGAGGTCAAAGGTTTCTTTAAATTGTTCAATATATGGAGGGCAGTGAGACAGAGTGCAGGACTTAAATCTTTCCTACAATAATGCTGGATGCTCATTTCAGTTGCTGCAGTAGTGTCATCAGTGGGTCTGCTTTTTTTTCGCGAGCATCTTTCGCTCTCTTATCTTACTTTTCTGTAACAACAACTTTTCTCCTTACTTTTCTAATTCCTCATGATAAAGGATGAAACTGTTGTTAAAACCAGAATGTAGACAAATTGACTTCTTCAACTCTGTTGTGATATGGAGATTAAAAACAATGAAGCCACTGTGTGTGGTGAGTAGAGGTTTGCTGTTGAATGATTGGAAAACTTTGTGGCAGAGATAAGGGATTGGAGGAGGGGATGAATGCTCCTTCCAACACCGCTCCCCCACTGCCTGGCCGGTGCTTTGAAAGGTCACGCTGCTCATGGGAATAGTTCTTTGTTTTGCCAGGCCAGTGGTCACTTGACTGTCCTGCAGCCTGGGTGTAGCAGCAGCACATCTGCCAGCCAGCTAGTGATTGATTTGTGGGCTTTTCAGCTCTGCATTCTTTTCCTTTTTGCTTATCAGCCCTCTTTTTTTTCCAGAGCCTTTTATTAATGTTCAGTGAGGTCACTGAAAGTTGTAAAGGACTCATCACTCAATTAAATTGCAGTGTTTTTCAGTAGGAGTTCTGGTGAGAGTAGAGGTAGATTTAGCCTTTTCTTTGGTGTGGTCGAGGGGCATCATTAGCATCCACATGGCTGAAGTAAATGAACAGCGTAACTGAGCACAAACCTGCTTCTGTCAGTTTCAAGTTCTCTCTTTATTAGAAAGCTGAAGGATGACTTTATGTGAGACTATTTGCTCTGATTGTTATATACAGCAGAAAATAATTAGATTTATTCGCCCCAAGAATTGTATTTTTAACTGATAAACTCTAATCGTGACATGGAGACAGAGTGTGTTGTTATCTTGCCTGAACAAGAAATATAACTTTCAGGTAGGATAGGGGAAGAAGAGTTTCAATGTTGTGAGTTTGACACATTACGATAACCACCTGAGAAAATCGTAGTTTCAAGTTATCACGGTGCCACGTTACTACACAATATTATTATGAGGTACATTTAAAAGAATGAAGAATGTATTATGTCCTAACAAACAAGAAAATTGATATAAACTTGAAATAAATATATATTAATAACTATAATACAGAAGAAGATAAGCAAAGATTATAAATAAGCAAATATACATTGTTCAATAACCGTCAGTTGTCATACCATGGTATACCTTGAAACTAGTATAAGACACTGTGCATATTATTTCATATTATACATGTAAAATGTGCTTTGATGTAAATCACTATGACATCACTGTCAGTGTTTGAAGATGGTGCTGATGTTTCATTCATGGGGTCAGAGTGTAGAGGATTGTCCAGCATTAGCTTGAAGAAGGTACAACGATTCCATTGACAGTATTGTTTACAGTGACAACTATAAAATTAAATGCACAATAATAAAGACCATAAATACAACATTTTTAGATGGTTAATTGTGTCACTAGTGCCCTAGCGACATCACCCGAGCACATCACTGTTTGGACAACAACATCTGTGGATCAGATGCAGTTATACTACCATGAGCTGTGTTCTGGCTGAGAAACTGACCAGAGTAACCAGAGGAGAGAGGGCTGAACTAATTCCTGGTATTTGTAAGGGAACCTTTGTTTGGGCCTGACCTGTCCACTGACCTTCAGTTTGCTGAGCCGCTGGCATCAGCAGGCCCATCTGTTGCAAGTTGAAGTGAAGCAACTCGAGCTTTACTCTTCAGGTTCAGTTTGGACGGTAGAGAGAACGTAGTGTAATAAACTAGGAAGGCATTTGGACAGACCTGTGTACTGTGTATGTTTAGCTTTGAATTTAGCTTTCGAACTCTGTATATTGCTGTCACATTAAACTGATGCTTTTCTCACTTCTGATTCAGAGAGAGAAATAGACAGCTTTCAGTTCATCACATTGCAATCCATAAAGCTGTGGTATACTGTATACCGTCCATACTCCAGCAGCTGGACCGTGTATATTTTTTTTATTTGTTGTATTTGCAGCAACTGGCTGATGTCATTGATACAGCATCAATCAACATCATTTTAAAACCTCCCAGCTGGAGAACAAACAGAGTGATTTCTAGGCAGTTAGTAGGGCAGCAGTGAACAGCGGGCTGGTTTCGGGTGGTCATGCAGGGCTCTGCCTGAGTCGGGTGCTAAACAGGATTTGTGGAGGTCAGAGGTGAAGTGAGATTGCTGGGAAGGACAGTTTCTTCATGCTTTTGTGGAAAAGATGGAGCAATTCATTCTGTGTTAACTTTGAGTTGGCTGAAATCTTAGGGCCAACATGACCAAAGACTTTATATTTCTGTCTTTTGATTGAATAAAGAAAAATGACAGACACATGTACTTGCTCTCGAACACACAAATAATAGATCGCTGGGGATTTACAGATTATTAAAGAAAATCACAAACAGGTTTACATGTTTGCCTTGATCATTTCATCTGTACATTAGATGCCCCGTCGGCAAACATCATCGCTCAGAGCCGAAGGTCAGCCTTCTATTTTCAGAGAGGAGAGCTCTGGCCAATGCTCGACAAGCCCTAGCAGCTATAGATTTTCCACCTTGTCTTAGTAGTTTATCAATAATCAATGCTTATCCCGCTGTTTGTCAATCTGGCATCATTTGACTGAATGGAAAAGCAAAGAAGTGAGGGAGAGGATGAGAGCAGCTCATCTCTCATGCCTTGCAGGCATATCACTTCAGCACATTAATGGCATTTTTGTAAAAGCCTGCGTTAACATGGAGGGGATAGGAGAGGTTAGGTGTGGGAAGGAGGAGGGGGGTTTTGAGTGTCTCTCCCTACTTCTGTGTTCACATCAAACAGCCCTAACAGCTCAGGACTAATTTGATTAAATCTGTCTGTGGTGAAAGGATCCGATGACAGCTTGTCTCTTAACAGCAAGAACAACTTCAGGAACATTTAGCCTCACAGTCTTTGAAACCATCAACGCATTTAACAAAACAAATTCATTTCAGTTCATACTGTTGTCATGTCCCTTATATCTGGTACCATCATGGCGCTATGACAATGAAAAAAATAGACCCAGCAGCATGATTAAGTACAGCAATCTACAACAAATGTAACAGTTATAATGAATACGTAAATTTCTTTTAAAATAATCAGAAATACAAATTAATCTTTAACCCCAACTGTCACCCTTGACTTGATCAAAATGAGACGCTTCTCCCTCCACAAATATCAGCTTAATTTGAGGTCAACTTGTGTAAAAGTCATAATTCACTGAAGCTCTCCTGCTGTTTAGCACCACAACACCTGGCAACACTGCTTACACACAGCCATCTATCATGGCCCACATACACACTACTGTGTGTTTATGGCAGTGAAGGGATTTCCTGTGGACCTTTCTCGAAAGCAAAGTTTACCACAGCGTTGAATTGTGTGTCTCTGTGGAAAAATATTACAGATAAGGATGTTGGATGTTTAGATGTTTTTCCACATGTGGTTTTAACTTGATGCTAGGATTTGTGCTCCTTTCTGTTTCTTCTTTGCTGAGCGCTGACGGCTCACTGCAGCATAAGAAGCTATGAATGAACGAGGGTTAAAGAGCACTGCAGTGTGTTTGTTTATCCATTACTTATAAGGTGAGAGTTCTGCTACTTTATTGGGAAAAAGTCCCTCGCAGTCCATTGATTTGTCCATGGATGATTGATACATTTATTATAATCAGTTAAATGTAAGCATGCCATGATGCTGACTGTTTTTAGGTAATCACAGTATTTGCTCTGTACCACGAACAGCAGTGCAATTGATTTCTTGTATGGAAGGATTGACCTCAGGCTTCTGCAGCTTGAGCACAGAGGGGGACGGTACAGCACTGGGTGACCTTAATGGCTTTTAGGGCTTTTATGGCCCAGGAAGAACCACTGTCAAAGAGAGGGTTTATTAACGAAAACAACTTAAATCATTATAAAATGCATATACGTCTCTTGGCTGTGTGCTTCACTATAAAAGGCCTTATTGTAATTCACGTTGGGCCTCCATTGCTTGCTGCTCAGCTGGTGGCTGACAACAGCTCGGTTTCAGGGAAACCCTATCCACGCAGGATGTAGCTGTTGACTCTAATCATCACCTTCCTGCAGCACTCAGCAGGTCTGTAGCAAGAGGTAATAGGCATCTCTGTTTTCTGACATCCACTGAAACTGACTGAGATGGATGGATGACTGAAATACATCAATATGTTTGGAAAGGGAGGGAGGTAATTAGATTATCATCCACGACATGCCACAGACACTTTACCTTCATGATTGCATTTCATAATAATAATGCCTAATTTCATTAAGTGTTATGTCAAAGCAAGTTTCGTGGCAACTCGTGGAGCAAAATACAACACCAGATTTCACAGCAAAGAAACACCTTGATGGAAAGGAGTTTCCTTTCACTTGATCTTAAAAAGACAACACATAAGAGATAAAAACATGAATAATCTGTTGGTCTCTGGGAAGAATTCTACAGTTTGAGACACCAGAAGATTTGTATGTCGATACATCTAGGTCAGCTCTACTTTTATTGCCCTTTGGTAGATCTATGACCTAAATGTGGGTCTTAAGAAGTGGGTGGATGTTGTTAATTTTCAGCTGTCAGTCGCCTGAGTGAATCATCTATTTATTTGGATTTACTGAGAGACAATATATGCCTTCTTATCCTGATTCACTACAAGATAAAGGGGAAAAAGTTATAGAAGTAACATATGACCAATTATTTTCTGTTTGGCACTATACAAAACATCAAATGTATTAACAGTTGTGTCTTGGTGGTCTGTTTTGCTGCAGGTATCTCATCTTTTGCAATCCAGCCGACATCAATAGTGGTGACGCAAGGCTCAGTCGCCAGGTTTTCCTGCAAAATCAGTGCCCACCCTCCTCCAATCATCACTTGGGAGTTCAATAGGGTCACATTACCCCTTGCCACTGAAAGGTAGGCACTCTATTGTTTTCAGTTTAACTTTCACTCCAACCATTTTTCATATTCTTACTGGACATGAAGTATTATCTTAACAATTCTTAGGCATTATAAGTTGCTCCATACTCATACTTAATGATTAATGCAGTATTGTATCTGTGTGTGTCTCTGTCATCACAGAATCACAGTCCTGCCCAGTGGTGTTCTTCAGATCATCGGTGTGCAGCGGGCAGATGCTGGAAATTACCGCTGCATCGCCACCAACATTGCCAGTCGCCGTCGAAGCACGGAGGCCACCCTCACTGTCACCCCAGGTTTGTAAAGTTTGTTGTGTAGAGGGCATCAACACAAAGTTTAGTAGTGAAATGTCCATCACAAGGCAGAAACTATATTTGTTGTAGACATTAAAAGGAATATGTGATGAGATGGTAGATATAATGGGAAACCTTGGTAAAACCAACACCACAATATCTTTGTAAGGTTATGAGTTTGTGTCTTTCTAGTAGCTGTAGACATGTCTATATTTTGTTGAAAGGCTTATTTATTTACTAAAGGGAAACAATTTTCACCTTAATCTATGGTATGTCACATCACACTACTGTACGCTAATGCTGTCTCCTCTCCCTCTCTGCAGCCCCCAGCCCCCAGCTTCCCCAGAGGCCGCGCATCATTTCTGGGCCACAGAATGTTTCGGTGTCGCTGCACCAAAATGCTATTCTGGAGTGCATGGCCACAGGCAATCCCCGACCCATCATCTCCTGGAGCCGAGCGGACAGCAAGTCTATTGATGTTTACAACACCAAAGTGTTGGGAAATGGTAACCTTATTATCACAGACATCAAGCCTCAGCATGGAGGAGTTTACATGTGCAGAGCCACCACTCCCGGCACGCGAAACTATACTGTTGCTTCAGCCAATGTCACTGTATTGGGTAAGGATATAAATTAGTTTGTCTGTATATGTTTGGATACTGTATTGATAATTATAAAACCTCATATAATATTATCTCATTGATGTTGTTGTTCTAAAGCACCACCTTCCTTGGTTGAGTGGCCAGAGAGTCTTACTCGGCCACGTGCTGGCACCGCCCGCTTTGTGTGTCAAGCTGAAGGAGTACCAACACCTCAAATAACTTGGTTCAAGAATGGAGAGAAAGTTCACTCCAACGGTCGTATCAAGATGTACAACAGGTATTGTTCTCTTCATTTAGTGTCTTTCCTTAGATCTACAGGAACCCTAACTCCTTTTGCCACAAAACACTCGTTTAACAGTCTTTATTGGCCAACTATTTTTTATAAATTATTCACCACTGTCCTTTCAGTAGAAAGGAAACTAAATAATTTACAGGAATGCAAATGGGGTTTTAGTGGGTTTTCCTGTAATTTTCTCCTGCTACTTATTCAACTGTCAGTGCTTGTTAAAGGTGATTATAGAACGAGTACACCCTGGTTAAAGATCCTCAGGATGACACCATCTGTGTGTCTGCCACAGCAAACTGGTCATCAACCAGATCATCCCTGAGGACGATGCTATCTATCAGTGCCAGGCAGAAAATGAGCAGGGATCCGTGCTCTCCTTGGCGAGGCTCATCGTGGTGATGTCTGAAGATCGTCCGAGTGCTCCCAGGAATATCCGAGCTGACACTGTGTCGAGCTCCGCCATCCTTCTGGCTTGGGAGAGGCCTCTGTACAACTCTGATAAAGTTATTGCTTACTCCGTGCACTACATGAAAGCTGAAGGTGAGTGGTCTACAAACAAACAACAGTCTTTATTACTCAATGGGACATTTTCTCCAGTAGAGAGAAACTGTAAATGTATTTAGATGTAAAAGAGAACTAGCATTGCAGTTTTATAACACTGTTGGAAGTGGAAGGTTTAAAGAGGCTGTACATAAATATTTGTGTTGATTGTAACCTGACTTGAAAATTGAGATTTGTATAAGTTGTTGTATGCTGCTGGACTGTAGATTTATTTGTGAAGGACTCTCATGAGATTTGCCTCTCTTCACTCTGTTAACAGGGAGTAACAGTAGTTTATGTTAGTTTTGAAATGGAGTTCGCTAACATAAATTAACATCAGGCTTCTAGCACATCATATAAGCTCCACAGAGCCCCTTTAAAACTGAAAGCATCAAAACTGCTACAGCAGAACCAGAGATATAGTTTTTCTTATTCCATATTGTCCATTCATATTCCTTGACAAACATGTGTCTATATTACCCACAATGCAACTAGACCGCTGACAATTCGTTCATAGTTTTGTTGTTGTTTGTGCTTTGCTTGTCACAGCTAAAAATGAGTCTTGAGTTGAGGAGCGAGAGGAGCGAGCTACAGAAGTCTGATGAGACTTCTCAGATTTTTTTCAGTTTCAGAATTGTAGCCTTCAGCCTCAAGCAAAGCTGACTCAAATGACATCGCTTGAGGCAATTTATCAGACTTCAAGAAGCTCCCTCTGAATGCTTTAGTTTATACAACTTTTTTCACATATGTTGTAGTGCCTCCCAAGACCTGTAAAAAAACATGCTAATGTGTACAATTGCTGCAGTCCCCCTGTAAGGCAACAGGAAATAGCAGTTTAGGTTCTTAAATTCTGCCACCCCCTTTTCTATGAAGCATATTGTGGGAGTTGACTCTGTGTTGTCAGTGTTGGTGGGCAGAAGTTAGGGGAAAAAAAGAAGCACTCTTCCAAAATAAAGAACAACTTCTTTTTTTAATGACAAACAGGAATAGTCCTCTAAAGACCACAGTCCTGTGGAATCTCGAGGCATGGGGTCCCTTCTTTTTGTCTGTTAAGATGCAGGATGCAGACAGAACTATTCACAAAAAAGCACATAGGTTGTGGTGTGGAAACAGAAAAGCCTTTCAGTTTTCCTGGGAACTCTTGCTGTTGACAACAAGAGTCACATTCAAACAATGAGACATTTGAGGAAAAAAATTCAGCTGCTTCATTCAAGCGTTGCACTTAATTATAATCCCAGTGACTTCCATTTGGGAGGTGAAACATATAGAAAAAGGAACACCTGCTCGTTTTTCTGGGGATAAGGAGGTCAAAATAAAAAGAACAAGTTGAACAAATTCTTTCTAGTTTATTCTTGAATAACTGACATCTGTCAGGGGATTTTCTGTACTTACTTTAGATTTAATGACACAATTTCCCTGGTCCCAGTCACAGAGAATGGCTGTTCATTGACATTGACAGAGTATCAGGCAGTACACTCTCCATCTGAGGCAGCAGACAGAGAAGCCTGGCCCTAAATGGAGGCTCTAATGAAAGGAGGAACTAATTAGCCCCTGTGATGGAGTGTCCAAAAGTGTGTATTCTCCGAGAGCGGGTTGTTGTGAATTGGACAGGAAGGGAGACTTTGTAACACTTTTCTGAGAAACTTACTGAGGCATTCAGACTGCAGAGAAAGCTTTTCTTATTTACTCCATGAGTACCTTGTTTACAAGGTCAGAAATCACACCAGCTTTTGTGACGTTGCTAATCTGTGTTAATTGAAAAACTATTGCACAGTAGGCCATTTGGAAAACTAGTGCAAGTCACATGTTTCACCAAGCATTAAGAATTCAAATGTACTTACTTTCAAACTTATTTAAAAGATAAAAGATTGTTATGGTGCAACAGCATTTTTTTTGTATCAAAAGACAGCCTGCTGTTTGTAAAAAAAAAAATCTCATGCCCGCGTACTATTGATTTGGTGTATTTTGAAATTAAATTCCTTGTATAATGTGATCATTTTTCCAGGATTAAACAATGAGGAATATCAGGTTGTCATTGGAAACGATACAACTCGCTACATTATTGATGACCTGGAGCCGGCTCGCAACTACACCTTCTACGTCGTGGCCTACATGCCTATGGGAGCCAGTCGCATGTCAGACAATGTGTTCCAGCACACGCTCGAGGACGGTGAGGCTCGCACCCAGTGAAAGTCATAAACAATATAATCTTTCCCACAGTGTGTACAACACCAGAAGACGGTAATATATAAGAGTGAGATGGGCAGATATAGGAGAAACAGTGCTATTATTGATCTTAAACAGACTAGTTACTCCAACAATACGCTACAGCATGTACACAAGCTCATGTGTATATCTATATGCCTGTGTTTATGTCTCAGGCCCCTGGAGTGTTTTTGATATCCAGGAAAACTTCATTAGCTCATGGTCTCAGCCTGTGGGTCAAAGGGTGAAGATATTAAATTATGTGGCATAGCCTGCAGACAAGCTTAAGGTCGCCTTAAATAGATGCTCTGTTTAAGGCAATCCAATTCAATTCTAATTAATAACTTTAGGAAGACGTATATAGAATGTCTTGTGAATTGTTTAGCTTGTCTGATTTTCACCTAAAATAATACTACTAAAATACTAAATAAAGATTCTTCCTTCTAAAAACATATAGCTGATCCTGCCAATTCCAGTGGTTCCACCATGATTTGCTCCAGAGGATGGAATATGGAAAAAAAATTCTGTGTCATTTGTTAACTTATTTTATATAGCATCTATTGTGGAGCATTTTCTGTGAAATTTGAGGAGAAAAGTCTAATATTGCCATAAAACAGCCCTTAGATGAAAATATCATCAGTGTTCATCAGTTTTTTTTTGTGTCAACAAGCCAATTCTTAGCTTACACTTTAATGATATGAAGAGGACCTCTAATAGATTGTGGTACTGAATTCCACTGATGTGAATGGAGATGGTAGTCAAAACACATTCAACAGTGATCTGGTATGTTTTGAAAAATTTTTTTTAAAATTGTATCTACCATTACAAGGGTCTCCTATTTCTTTTTAGTGAAGCCAACCCTGTTGAAGGAATAACCATTAAATCATCAAAGGGGACTCCTCAGTTGTTAACCTTCCTGTCTTCTTGGTCCGCAGTTCCCCTCCGTGCCCCTGAACTCAGCCTCACCAGCAACAGTCCCGTGGACATCCAGGTGTCTTGGCAGCCCCTTCCAGACAAGCTGAGTCGTGGCCGAGTCTCAGCCTACCGATTGTCCTATCGTACCAGTGCTGAGAATGCTGTCTCACAGGTAGAGCTACCTGGAGAGAAGACCCAGCATCTCCTGGAAAACCTGAAGCCTGACACCATCTATCTCCTGCGTATTGCTGCTGCCACCACCATAGGGTGGGGGGAGCAGTCTGCCTGGACGTCCCACCGCACTCCGAAGGCATCTAGTGCTCGAGGTACAACATTGTGAAGAGCTGCTCTCAAATGTGCCGGCTCATTGAAAAAATAACATCTAGACAGAAGAATTTGACCCAAAAATAAAGAATTATCATCACTTCTCTTCAGTTCAAATCATGAGAACGAGCTATGAGATGAGCTTGCTCTAATAATCTTGTTAAGGCATTGCATTTGTTACTCTGTAACCTCTGCCCTGCACTGTCAGTTACATTGGAAGGGCTTCAGTCATGGGTCATAAAGGGAGCATCTCAAGCCTCTGGGTGGGAAAGAGTATACGGCTGTTTAGAGCCACATCTGAAGCTTTGAGGTGGGGGAGGGGAGAATCTGTTTTTCCTGCCCATCTCTATTGCCCTCTTTCTCCAGTTTAAACTCTTTAGCCAGGAGTCTTCAATTGGTAAACTTCATTCCCCTCATTCCTAAAATAAAAATGTGTGAAATTGCTCCCTTGACTGCGAGAGTGGTTGAGTGTGAAACAGCTGGTAGAACATCAGATGGTAGTTTCACTTTTCAAAGAAGGCTCCTGGTAAGGAACCTCCTCTGATCATCACATAAACACTGGAAACAGCTTGGTGAGGACATTCCTGTTTTCCAAGAACAAGTCCCTGCTTTCTGAAAAGCTTGACTGATAAAGTACACATAGAGGAACAGCATCTTTTACCGTTGTCGTTGTTGTTTGGTTTGAATTACTGTCAGGGAATATTAAGATAGTTTGCTGTAGCACAGTGTGGAAATGAGAGTGTCAACTTTTTGCTCACGTGGATCTTTATCTAGAGTGTTATTGAAGAAACTGTTTGTGAACTCTTTAACCTTTCTTGTTTTAGTGTAGGACTGTAATCTACCTCAGAATACCATTATCAAAAATATGATTGTTTTTCTGACTCTTTTCTCTTAAGTTCCTCTGGCTCCCGAGCTGCATTTGGAGCCTTTAAACTGCACCACTATTTTGGTGCGCTGGCAACTGGCACCGAGGAACTCAGTCAGTGTTCAAGGCTACAGACTCTTCTACCATGAGGAGAGCCAGTCTGAGAACGCCCCGGTTCAGCTGCGTGCCTCAGATAGTAGGCACACCATCGGAGGCCTTGGTGAGTTCTGTTTCAGATCATCTGAGTAACGTTTTTGCCATCATTTTTTTCATGGTTTTCATGTCAATGCTGACCCATGTCTGTCCGTCCTGGGAGAGGGATCCCTCCTCTGTGGCTCCTCCTGAGGTTTCTTCCATCTTTTTTCTGGGGAGTTTTTTTCCTTACTTAAATAGAGTTCATAAGGACAGAGAGTGTAGTTCACTGTACAGATTTCATTTTACCGAAAAAATGAATGACTTTTTCTAAAACCTCTTTAAGTACGAGTTCCTATCAAAACTCCTAATGGTGATGTGGAAAAAGTATGTTTTTGCAAACTTATTCCTAATTTACTACAATTATTGGCCTTAATAGTAGGGTTGGAAATGCTGATTATAGTCATTATTGGTTATTTTTGTCAGGATTCATTGTTTCATTCATCTATGAAATGTCATTTCATCAGATTGCTCCGTTTGTCCAACCAAAAAACCCTCTTTATTTACTATCATAAATGACAAAGACAATCTGCAAATCACATCAATCTCACGTTTAAGAAACTGGATAAAAAAAAGGTTTGTCATTTTTGCTGAAAATATGCCTTAAACAATTAGTTAATTATCAAAATACCATTAATTAGATTAATTTGTGTCTCTTATTAGGTTAATTAGCTAATCATTACAGCTCTTCTTACTAGTAAGACCCAGTACTTTCCATATATGTTAGTGATTATAGTGGGTCAGTAGGCAGCTAAGACAAAACCAATTTCAAAGACACGACTTAAGATTTTGAACTAAGAACTTTTGTCTTAACAGTTATTTAAAATGTTTAAATTGCAAAAGCTTTATTGAAATAGCTAATGGTGGACACTTCTGGTTGAAACCAGCAACAGCATCTATTGACAGCTTATGAGTGATTAATTGCCTTAAGTCTTGTCATGTGTCGAGCAGCACTGTTAGCTGTGGAATAGAGCAGCACCACATCCCACTTTAATGACCTCCCAACCTCTGCCCAATGTGTGTGTCCTCTCAGCAGCTGCTGGATGGTGTTTGGGCCATGTCACAGCTCTTCTGGCCTTTAGGTCAGATTCATTTTGACTTTTTTTGTTTGAGAGAGGAAAGGGGGATCAGGCCAATGCAGTGGACATCTGACCATCTGTGGCCGGAGGGGGTCAACCAGGTGGTCAGCAGCTGACTTGTAAATCAGGAAGCTCAGTGCTAGAACGGGATCAGAAAGACAGAAAGATTAGGAGGTACTATAAATTACTTTAGGTGTTAACTCTAACCGCTGCAGGCATTTAGCTAGTTAGATATTCAGTTTAATGGTTTGAACACCACTGGTATTAATGCGAGTGCTACAATGCAGCTACTGTGAAACCCATCATAACTAAAATCACACTGAATACTTAAGTAACAAGCTAAATTTAAAGAGATACTTAGGATTCCAGTTCAATAATAGCGTTAGATGGTGGTCAGAAAGGATTAACAGAGAAAATTAATTTGGGTTTTATCATTACATTTATTTGATAATCATGAGTTTTATTTCCACAATGGTTGTTTTGGTGTGTAATAATACGGCGAGCACTGTAATTTTTCTAAAAGTTTCTCTAGTGTTTTTTTGAGGTCAGATTTTTCTGGTTATGGGAGAAATAAGAAGCTGCAAAAAATGCTTCGTATTGATACCAAGCCAATCAGCAAAATAAGCAACCTCAAAAATAGAGCTCAAGCTGAATAAGAAGAATTATCTTTTTGTCCGTCTTAAAGGAGCTTTGCAGGGCTGTGTTTTGAATGGAGAGAAGCTGTTTAGTGGGGGTCGATTTATTATGTGTTTTATGACTGCTGTGACCAGTGTTGCCGGAGGAGCATTGACATCAAAGCCTCTCATTGTGTTTGGCTTTGAGAGCCACAAAGATAGTTTATTAGCCAAGACTTAAGGAAATGCAGCCTCTCACCAACTGAGCTGTAGGCCGAACAATGAGTATGTCTTGTGAGCTCACAAAGTTGCAGATCTGAGATTTCTTTCTCATGGCTTAGCTGCAGCTCTGTGCATAAGTAGAGAGGTGTAAAATGCAGAATCTGACCTCTTGTCTGGCAACACATCCTGCATCAGAGAAAAACCCTGCTGTGTTGTGAGGAATCTGGTGGCCTTAACGCTTTTTACTGATTATAACTTCCTTTTTTTAAGACATTACTTTGAATTGCTGTTATTACAGCTACACAGGTTGTAAAGTTTTTAAAAAAGTTCATTTGATTGTCAGCTCCACATTTAAACAATCAAAATGCAACATATTAAAAGTGTGAGACATGTGTCCAAGCTGAGCTCCATACAGTCCTTCAGTGAGCTGACATGGTGTTACAGCAGCACACACAGGAAAGCTAAGTTCCACCAAGCAAACAAATAGAATATAAACAAACTTATAGCTCTTCTCTCAGTCAATTATTACTACATTGTGACCCATTATTAACCCATATTAAGCTTTAGATTAATTAATTGTATATTTTTTATTGCATGATCGTATTAACCCAATCATGATGAATCCCTGTTCATTCATGCAACAGCAGCTACATTTAGAGATACTCCTGCTTTAAATACATGGTTAATGCTAAAACCTCCTTTGACAGTAGCATAAGTACAGAAGCCAGTAAACTCACTCAGTAATGTTAGTTATAAAACAACACCTACTGTATCTAAAGCCTGCTAACATTAGCTGACATTAGCCAGCAATACGACATGAGCATATTTTTTTTATTTCTGTACATGTTGCTCTCTTCCTGCACTTTATGCCTCAATCATTGCATTGCAAAATGATTTGGTCTTGTAACCTCCTATGAGAAAATATCACACTTTTTCTTTTCCTGTACATTATTTCTGAGACATTATTTGCAATATTTTGTGATACAAATTGAAGTTTGTATTGTCCTTAAGGCTACCAAATGATAAATGTTGATTTTTTCTCAGCAGGCGATCTTTGCAAATTAAATGTGCTTGTACTGTAAATGGTATTTCCTATAATCCTGGTGCTGTTGAGTGCAGCAGCCATCCTGTTTTGTGCCAATAACATTGATTTCTGATCAGCTGTGGTAAAACTGGATGCTGCTGAGTCAGCGCTGTGTACAGCTGCGGGAGGACATGCTCTGAGCTGGCTGTTAAATTATCACTTATGATGATCCTGATGATTGAAAGCACACCCTGAGAGACAGGAATGTGTTTGAGAGGCTCCACTTGGGTATAAATGACACAGTGATGTGACCTTTCCTCGCATGTGTTTTCTCTACTTGGCTCATGAGGGGAACATGTCGTTGAAGTCGAAGCTTAAATACCTCTCATACCTGTTGGCACCAGGCAGCGCTGTGTGCACAACTGTAGATTTATCTCACAGCTGCAGGCCCCTTGGCATCTCTACTCCCTCTATTAAACACGAGGCAGAGCATGCTTGGTTTGAAAACCACATTTGTACTCTGACCATCCGTTTAAAAGGTCTTGTGTGTGTCAGTATGTGTCTGCGTGTTGATTTGTGTGAGTAAGGGCAAAAGAGAGGGGGGGAAATGATAGATGCTGGTGTGAGGGTTCATTTGGGAGTTGACATTTATGGCCCCTGTTCAGGCCTGGCTTGCTGCGGCCTGGGGGGCCTTTCGCAGGCTAGAACAAAACCTCAGGGGCCAACAGGATCTGCATTTTGGCTGTAAAAAAAAAGGGGGTGACCACAAATGGCTCAAATATGCCCTTTAATACAAACAGCATAATTTGTGGAAGTAAAGCCATGCCAGTGGGAAGAAGAGGAAAGTGCCTTCACCGAAGGCTCTCAACTCAAGCAGAAAGCAGCAGTCTGATAATACTGATTATAATTGTCGAGGAATCTGTTGATTATGTTCTTGATTCATTCATTAGTTGTTTGATTATTGGTCAGAAATTTTGTTAGTTTACAGAATTAGGGCAGAAATTTAATTCTCCTGTTTTATTGCATTATGACAGGATCAATGATGAAAAAAAAGTTAGCTTCAGCCTTAATATCAGGATCTTATAAACAAGATTATTAAGTTTGATGGATAACGACACTGTTTCGTTAGCTGTGGTGGTGTGGTAGTCTCTTTGAAGTAGCTTATGTTATGGATGGCTTAGTAACATCCTGGTTATGTTTGACCAAGCAGTTGTTTATATACGCAGCAGGATATAATAGAAACTGATATGATGATACAGTCTTTTAAGGTACGAGTTTCAGGCGTCTGCTCGATTGTGAGTGAAAAACAAAACTGTCCTCTGAGTTTTCTCTTATCAGGACACTGTGTCATCACCTATTAAGTGGCATTTTATTTTGACTCCTCCCTGTTTTTCCACTCACTTCCTCTGCTTGACCCTACCCCCTCACAGAGAGCCCTATAACCCCTCCTTTTGCAGGATTTAGCTTGCCCAGGTTCCATGTCAAAGGTCGTGGCCCAGATGTCACAGCTTCCCCCCTCGCAGAGCTGCTCTCTCACATAATTATGGCAGGCCCATTGTATTGTGGGGCTGGGTAGAGGTGCATACTATGTGCCTGCTCCTCTTTAGAGGTGGACACTGAGGCATAACAAACTAGTTAGAAACAAGGTGGACATTGTGCAAAAAGTGTAGGCCCTCTGGTTTTATTCATTACTTACAACAAGAAAAAGAATTTAGAGAACTTCTCTTTCCTTCCCATCAACTCCTCACTTAGTCTCGATACGCTAAACATTCATGATGCAGTTTATATCGCTATTTTTTAAATCTAGTAATTTTATTTTACTCTTAATTGTCTTTCCAAAGAGCCATGTAGTTGTATTCAGGGAGAATCGTCGAAGCAAAAGAAGAGGCTCCTCTCATGTTCTATACCCATGACCTCAGATTCTTTCAGAGTTTAATCTCGTCCTGACCTGCTGGTCCTGGTCTGGCTCCAGTGAAACTCCTAAGGGCTACATGGGCCCCCCCCCACAAGTCGCTCAACTCCACCCCTCCTAAACCTTGATGGACTTGAATTCATCTATTGTGGTCTCCTGTGAGCCCCTAAATGTTTCATATAGCACGAGAAGTTTGTTTTCTAAGAGACATGCTGTACCGTAATAGTGACAGTGTCAATTAAAAGGCTCTGATTATGTTTTATCCAACAGTATTGCAAAAATTATTTTCATTTTTAAAATCTTGTCGGTCCCTGCTGACTGTGTTCTAAGCATCTGAGAAACACAAATTAAAGAGGTTGGAGATAAGTTTGTTTTTTCATTTTCTTTATTAATATTGTATACATTCACATTGGCACAGGATCATTATTCTTTTAGGGGTAAAAGGGACTTTTGGTCAGATGGCTTTTGTTCAACGCATGGTCTTCAGGGTCACTGAAGGCTACAACTGCTGTTGACCGACAGTGGTGTCCTTCCCAGGGGATTTTGTCTGCCGATTTAACCCCCAGATTCTGGACCTGAATAGGAGTGGCCACTGACCACTAACCAGCAGGAGAAAGGACCTTCGTATTCACAGTCAAAAGACTCCTGATGACAGGTTGATGGATAGTGGAGCTCTTCTGTTCTGCTGCCCTCAGTGTCACAGAAACTGACCAAAGGACTTACGGCACTGAGCATCTGTCACAAAAAGCCTCACCTCTAGTTCCCACCACAGCATCAAACCAGAGAACCTCACTGACCCCACACCCACACAGTCCAGGTCTCTTTCATGTATCACCCCCGTTTCCTGTTGCCTGTAGGAATCACATAGTGTCATCTGTCTTGGTGTTGTGGTGAATTATTACATTGAGTGCAGAGTGTTGCTGAAGTCTAGATCTGAGACAACACATAGCCTGAACTCTGGGTGCGTTTCACATTTCTAGGATGTGATTTATTCACACATTTTGCTCTCTTTCTTTTTCTTAAAAACAGACCCGAGGAAGAAATACCACGTTAAACTTCTGGCTTATAATTTCATTGGAGATGGCTACCAGGCAGACCAGACTATCAGCACCCCTGGATGTGTCTGTAAGTCCCAATACACTTCTATATTTTTTTTCAGTGCATCTGAGGTGGCATTTGTCTTAACAAAGTGGGGGAAATAACATTACTGTTAATGTATCTACAGCTGTTCGAGATCGCCTGGTGCCACCTCCACCTCCTCCACACAATTTGTATGCCAAGACTAACAGTTCCACCGCTGTACTTCTGTACTGGAGCCGACCAGCCTTCACCTCCAGTCATGCAGTCAACTACACTGTCCGCTGCAACCCAGTCGGCCTGCAGAACGCCTCCCTGGTGCTCTACCTGCAGACGTAAGAATTTCTTCATCATACAACTTTTCATTTTAAACAGTTGCTCACACTAACATTTGGAATATTATTGCAATTTACAGGTTTATCAGTGTTTCAGTGTTAAAGTTGTGTGGACTTCAGTGCCTTGCTGTACATGTAAAGTGAAACCAGATGTATAACATATGTAACTATGGAGTCTCACTTAAAACTTTTCACCAGGATAGAAAGGGTTTTGCATGTTTTCTTTTGCGAACTCTGTGACTCCATCTCAGCTGATGCTCTGAGTGCATTTTGTATTTAATAAAACATCTATGTGCATGGAAATTGATATTCTCTGATGCAAGCAGAGTCTCAAGTGTATCAAATCATTTAAACTTTGTCTTTACAACACTTTACTTTCCTCACATGTGTTCAGCTTGTCACCAGCCTCTTTTCTCGACTGCCAGTATGGCTCTATATCGCCACCTGCTGGGCAAAAAAGCTTACAAACAGTCAAATGTGGATAAATCAAACTATGTCATAATATTTCAAAAGACAAATAGCTGTAAACTGAATGTTGTGTAAAATCCTTCCCTGAGAAGTTTAATAGAGTGATATACCAAAATGTACATATCCAAACCTCAGCAAATTACATTTAACTGATTTGGACGATAGATTCTCGCCCAGGCACAAGGATGTGAAAAATGTTTTGAGAGAAATAGCCTCTGTTATGTCGTTCATCTGCAGGGGTGAGCAGAGCCTCCTGGTACGAGATCTGGAGCCCAACACCAAGTATGAATTTGCCATTCGCCTTCACCTCGACCAGCTGCCCAGCCCCTGGAGCCCTGTGGTCTATCAGAGTACTTTCCCTGATGGTAGGACTCTCAATTATTCATATCAGTATTGTAAATCCTGCATGTATTCTCCACATATTATTGTTACCCAAGAAAACTTTGGTGTTTGTAGTATTTTTATTTGACTTTGTTCTTTTCATCTGTCCCACCACCCAGCTCCCACTCTGCCTCCTTCCAATGTGAAAGTGACTCTGATTGAAGAGGACACAGCGCTGGTTTCGTGGAAACCCCCTGATGAATCCAACATTGCTGTGACACATTACACGATCTTGTACGCCTCCAGACATGCCTGGATCGCTGGGGAGTGGCAAGTGCTGCAGAGAGAAGGTTAGGAAAATATCGTGTTATACAGGTGTGCAGGGAAGGGGAGAGCACAAAGCCACTATCCTGTCCCGCACAAATGGTGCATTGGAAATCAGTAACTCATTTCATCCTCCAATCTGTCTCTGTGGTCATTGTGATCCCTGAATAGTGCCAGGAAACAGAGAGCTCACTGCTGCTTTTGTCTTACTGATAAACGATCAGTTTGGAGGTTTAATGTGATTAGAACAAAGGCTGTGATTTACCTCCTCACACAAAGACCACTCAGAATGCCTTCGACAGAAACTAATACACTCTATTCAAGTAGAATCATAATTTTTCCTATTCATGTCAAAGTGCTGAGTTTTTTTTTTATAGATTTCTTCATTCTTCTGTTTTTTAAGTTAGAACACAAATACACACATACCTACAGTAGAAAATTGTAATTGTGATGTCACTGGTAAAAGGATTTCGCAATACCAAATACTTTCTTTCTTTCTATGTAATATTCAAAATTGCAGCAGTTTTGAATGCATTCCGTTTCCCTTGTTTCATTTGTTGTACAAGTCAGACTTCATTTGATTTGTAATTGATTAAATATACAGTAAAACACAGCTTTGAGCTCTAATTCTAGATGTGAATAATCAAAGAGAAAGCATCCCTCTGATTTTTAGAGAGAGTTTTTTTGCAGCGGTAAAAGACACGATTAAGCTGAACAGATAGAACGTTTAGAAAGGAACATATAATGAGCCATCTCAGTCTCAGGCATTATAAATTGTAAAGCTGTAGTTGTATCTGGGTTGTGAGGCTGCGTAGGTGTTTTTAAGAGCAGTGGGTTAGGTTAGGACTCCAGGAAACACACAAGAAAGACTCACAATTCCCCCTTTGCCCCTGGCGAAGGGGTCAAAAGTGAAGCCATTCACAAAGCCCCTCCAGCTCAACCCAGCCCCCTATCGCCTCAAGCTGAACACCCCCCGCTCCCTCTCCAGGCTCTGCTGGGACCCTGGTGTTGTGTATACTGGGTGGTACTGGATAAGGGAATGTGTATCCTGATCCTCTGACCTCATGCTCTTCCCCTCTGAAGTTCCCCTGTCATAGCACCTCTCAGCCATGAGGATTGTTTTTATGTTTGTCTTTCATGTCTTTCACTGCATCACGAAGTCCTGTTCTTCAAAGCTCAGCTGACTGTGAAAGTCAGAGGTGAATAGGTTGCTGAATGCTGAAATATGTACCAAATGTAATTGTCTTTTTATGTCCCAAACTATAAGCTTGATCAATGATGCATCAACAAAAAGTTCAAACATGTTCTTAAGTTGTCTGCAGTTCCCGATGGTCTGTGAATAACTGATGAAGAAAAGCCCCCACACTTGCTCTCACCAACAGGGAGCATCACCATGGCTCTGCTGGAGAACCTGAAGCCTGGTCAGATTTACTTTGTGAAAGTTTCTGCATCCAACAAGATGGGCGATGGGCCATTTTGTCATACAGTGGAGCTGACAGTACGAGCAGATCTCTCCTCTGGTCAGGATCCCCGGCTCTCCCGAGGCTCCACACACTCCACAGGTCACTTGATATGTTTTCGATTGGGGTCTTCTTGTGATAGAACTTGAAATTAATGACACTTTTGATAGATGATCGTGATGATTGTGTTGCCTTCATCCTTCACAGCCTTTTCTGATGGTTTCTACCACCTGGACCAAAAGTCGATGACAGGGATCACTGTGGGAGTTTGCATCGCTCTCATCTGCATTATTATCTGCGCTTTCGTCATTGTCTGCAGAGGCAAAAATAGGTACTTCATATGTCTAAACACAGTGACACCAGCACTGACTGTATTTACAAACAGGTTCTGACACAGACTTTAGAACATGAAAAGCCCAGTGTCCTTGAGTATCGTCTGTCTGTAGTGACATCATGTTTGATTCCCTTCAGGAAATTTTCAGCTGTGAAAACGTACAGAGAAGGAGTGAGCACATCTGCATTGGCTGCAGGACATCTGGTCTCTGAGGGACAAGCTGAGAATGCCGATGTGACTGTGCCAATGATGAATCAAAGCCACTTCATTGATACCAAGGTACCTTATCTTAGTACAGCATCTAACACGGTCACTTTAATTCAACTTTGAGTGAAACTGGAATTGTAAACAAGGATACTAATGATACAAATTCATTAATCATGATGATAAGAAAGTGTATCAATTACTGGACATGGGTCATACCTTTTCAGACTTATATTTTTCGTTTTTCACTTTTAGGGTGGAACAAATCTCATGATCAATTGTCTCGGTCCTGTTCAGCCTAACTCTGAGAAGAAAGAGAAATGGTTTTCCTTCAGTGGTAATGTGAAAAAGGACAGTAAAGCAGTACAGGTACGATTAAGAATCACCAGTTCAATCTGCTTGTTCAGTCATCATCAGCAATTTGTAGATTTGGTTGAGAGTATGTGATGGCAGAATAAGATCTTGTTAGCGGTTGTAACTATCTGCAGAGACACAACCAAGCTGTCAATGCTTAGACTAACAGACACAACATTTTTTCTGTGCTACAGAATGAGAAACATGGCAGCGCTTCCTACCAGCTCAGTTCCACAGTACTGACCTTTGAAGAGGAGCTGTCCATGTCTCCAGACCAGCCCAATACTATGCAGGCCCTGATCTGGCGCCCCGGAGACACGGAGGGCTCCTCCAACAGCGAGGGCAGCCATGAAACTGGCGACTCGGGTCGTTACTCTCACGACGAGACAGAGATGACCAACCTGTCGTCTGGTGCCAGCAGCCGCCCACCATCTCTGTCAGCGGAGGACAGCAGCGGCTCGGACTGCGGCGGCTCAGCTGAAGAACCAGGCGAGCTGCTGGAGGAAAGTCAGACTGACAGGAAGTTAATGGAGTCTGTGGAGAGCTGTCATTGTAAAGTGGAGGGCAGTTCTCAGTCTGAGCTTTCTCTCCAAGTGTGTGTGTCTGAGTGTGTCTGAGACTCTATGTCTCTGTGTGTGTGTGTGTGTGTGTGTGTGTGTGTGTGTGTGTGTGTGTGTGTGTGTGTGTGTGTGTGTGTGTGTGTGCGTGTGAAGGCAGTGATATACTTGCACAAGAGTTCAACTGTAGTGATGTAGAAAACAGAGAATCACATCATAGAAATGTCTACAGTGGCATATTTGGTTATTTACTCTTAATGTGAAAATCAAAGGAACATTTAAATTTTTTTTTAGGAATAGTTTTATTCACCTTTTGCCAGAAAGTAAGAAGAGAAGATTGATACCACTCTTGTGTCTGTTGAGTATAAGGCTACACCTAGCTAGCCTGGCTCAGTCCAATGGGAACTAAATGTGCCGACCAGCACATCTAAAGCTTGTTATATCTTGTGTGATTTATCTGTGCAAAGACTGAAATATAGAAACAAGTTGTGGTATTTACAGAGTTTTAGTTGCCGGTCTATTTCTTGATCAGGTCAACTAACACCCTGGAGTCTCTGCTCATTGCTTGGTAACAGCACAGAACCAAGACATAGTCAGGCACGTAACCCTAAACAAACAAATCATATAGCATGTTCATATCTGAATTCTTAGTGTGCTGGTAAGTTGATTTTGTTCCCTTTGGACGGAGCCAGGCCAGCTGTTCCCCCAGCGCCTCCGTGCTAATCTAAGCTAACTGGCTACTGTTGGTAGCTTCATATTGAACAGACAGACAAAGAGAGTGGTATGGATCTTACTATCTAACTCTTACCAAGAAAGTGACCATGCATATACACCAAAATGTCAAACTACTCCCTTCATTTTGTCACATGCCACCAAGAGAAACTGGAGAAAATGGTGACACTCAGAAAACAACAAAGCAAGACAGAGGAGGGGGAATGAGGATTTAGAAACAGTCAAAAACCTCCAGATATTCTCGTGGCAGGTCAGGCTGTGGACAGATTCGGCTGAAATTAACTCACATTACCCTCCTGCAGTTATTCTCTATTGCAAGTATACCACATTCCTGAATGTAAGTATGAGAGAGAGGTGCAAAGAAACAAAGAGATTGCCTTCTTTTTAATCCTTTATCTTCTTTTGGTCCAATACACAATGAACAGAAAGCCAACAGATGCCTTTAACCATATAAGTTGTTGGCAGGGAGCGTCATTTGATTTCTTTTTACTTCTTCCTTTTTTCATTCAGTGAATATGTTGTTTTTTATTTTCTCGTTATTTGTGTGTGTTTGTTTTTGAAAAAAAAAAAAAATCTCACCCACCATGAATGTTTAAAAAGCCTGTCAAGAATATGACAAATGTGACATTTCTGACATTATTTAAGAGAGTTTATCACTGGAGCGAAAGGGAAGCGTGAGCCCTTTTCACTGATTACCTACCTCGGTTTACCTCCGGGTAAACCTCCACTGTATATTTAATAACTACTTATACCTACGTTATGTGATGGACTACTTCAGTTACATTACATTGATACTTCCTGATGACTTTCTTCTGATTGTCATCCCATTTTGTTGTTTTTTCTCTTGCATTGTTCTGATTTATGGATGGTAAGGGCGCTGCAGCTTTTCTCCTCTCGCTCCGCCTATCGTGTGGACTGAAGAGGTGGGAACACATACATTTCTTATTTATCTCCTCAGATGTTGCTGAGGTGCTGTGCCAGTATTAATAATATGTTTTTGTTCATTTTGTCCATTATTGAGTAATGGTATGAAAAGATAATGAATGTCTGCTTTTGTTTTTTTGTATGTGCAGCTGCCCTTGCCATTCCTGTTTTATACTACCTCATTTAAGAATTTATTTTATTGTCTTGTTGTTTTCCTAAACTCAGGGAACAAGGTTTAGTACATTTGAAAAGTCATGTAGTGTTACATGCTGATCTCACAGGGTATCTTCTCAGTACTAAACCGTTGTAGTGTGTAATTGCCTAATAGAAAATGCGATGAATGTATCTCCGACATTGTGTGCCAGTAGCTCAGATGTTTGTGCTGCCCTCCCCAACAGATGGAAACCCCCTCTGTAGTTTCTCCTCAGGTCTTGTAACGTTTGCTTTTACAGCAGACTCTTTTGTTTATTCTTCTTCCTTTTTAATTCGTGTAAAGAATCACACCAGAAGTGCTTGCAGTGGCATGTCGGTACAGAAAAGCTTTATAATTGGCCTTAATGTGGAAAGCGTCCCTCAGAAGCTGAAGCCTAATCTTTCTGAGGGAGAAGCTCCACATGAGGATGCAACACGTGAAGAATGATTGTAGTAAAAGCAATGGAAGTGTTTTAATCAGAGATGAAAGTGAAGAATTGAATGAACACCATGAAACTTTAGTAAGAAAAATCTATATTTTTGTTAGAAGATAATGTACTACTGAGTACACATTGTAGTTTCTTCTCCCAAGTAGTTTTTTTTTTTTTTTTTTGCCGTAGAGTAGATAAAGATTAGCACTTGTCTGCCAAGTAGTTTTGTATTATTGGCCAATGTGCAGCGGTGACTTGTGACGCTATAACCCAAAGAGTTGTTTGCTACCTGAGTTTATTTTAGCCTCTTAACTATCTCTGGCAGAAGGTTACTGAGGAATGCGAAATAATCTAAACAGATTAGACCAAAGATGAGTTGAACGCAGCCTTTGAGATGAATTGAGGCGCTGCTCCTCCAAACGAAGCCTTGCACATTAGTGGCCTTGACCCGCGACAAAAAGAGTGAAGATAGTCGCAGGTTCAAACTCCGAGGAAGTGCCAGCAGGATACAACAGGAGTGACAATTAATAATCAATTTTATGCACACGAGCCAAATGATCCTTACGCTGAGTTCCTCCAAAACTGTTGCACACAGATATCTGTACATTGTAGGGGAAATTATGAGAGTTAAATACAGTATATTATATTGATTAGAAGTCTGTGTTGCAACAGTGCAGTTGTGTGTCAATGTGCACCCGCTGATTTTACACCACCAAAAATAACTTAGAAAATATAAAGTACATAAAGTATTTAGTAAGTATTGAAATATCATGCTTTTATACAGATAAATTGAAGATCTCATGACAAAGATTGAAGAAAAATCAGTGGGTGTTTTCACATGTCTGTGTTTTTAATCAGAGGATTCTGTAAAGGATTCAATCATGGGAGATTTTTGGGATGAAAAGTGACACAATCAGCTTAATTTTCTTTTGAAAAGCAAACAATGTAAACCAAAGATTTTTTTCACAAAAGGTCACCGTTGCATATTGGCAAGAGATCTGTTAAAAAGTATCCTAAATCTAGTGAAACGTCATCATTTTCATTGTTCTCAAACTCATTTTATGACTGTATGTGTTGTATGTACTACGAGACAGCAGGAGGGAAGCGTTACACCGTGTTTCTTAATCATCTTTTATGTCCAGAATCATGTTTGACCTGCTTTCGCAAAGTAAAAGAAGGATTCACATTTCCATTTTAAATTAGAGCTTCAGGGGCTCAATTCAGAACCTGAAAATAGCACTCATGTTTATTTCCTGAATCCAGAACATGATTTTCAAGTGATGTTTTGGAGATTACCAACCTCTAACTTTACAGAATTGCAGCTCTTCGTGTTTTCAACTTGTGATCAGTAGACACAAAAGTACCAGAGTCGTTCAGGTTCTGAATTGGTCTGTTGAAGCTCATACAAGTTTTTAAGTGCTACCTCTAATACAGTAAACTTGGGTCATTAATGTTTATAAGATTGAGGTCAAGATGTTTCATCACCATCCGCGAGACCCGTGACGTTGGTCTGCTGTCCATTTCGTGAATGGTGTTACGTTGGAATTACTTTTCTGTCCGAGCATGTGAATTTAAAGGGATAAAACACACAGTCCGGTCTCACTGTGTGTTCTCCCTTTTGCAGTAATGTTGTGTTTCAATAATGTGAGGAGGAGCGCTGCGGGGTCATTTACAGTCAAACTCAGGGGAACCTGCAGCTGCTCCTCCTCTAAGAGAAAGCAGGTTTCAAGTCTTGAAAAATGAATGTATCTTTTTGTAATTATTATGTTTTCTGATATTTTCCTTTAATGTTTTGTTATAGTTTGTCAGTTTGTCTTTGTCAGCGAAGTCACTTGCAAGTTGGTTTTTGCCAAAAATGTTTAGTTAGGAGATTGTAGATAATTATGAAAAAGTCTGATTCTCAGTTTAAATAAAAGTACAAAAATTGCAACTTTTCTTTTGTGAATGTGTTTTCAGTTCTTGTGCTGCTTGAAATACAAAACTAGGACAGATTAAACATTAATTTGTTGTTTCATCTTTATGCTGCTTGAAAATGTAATGTTTAATAGTTTTTATGGACAGTTCAACTTGTTTCATGATTTTCATGAATGAGCTCCTAGAGAGGACACCAATTTGAAAATATATGTGTATATCGAACATCTCAACACTCGTTCACTTGTTGAAGTATTGAGATCCTTTACTTCACTAAAAGTACTTTTACCACACATAAAAAATAATCCATTACTTTTAAAAGTCCTTCATTGAAATATTAAAGTATAATCAGAAAATGTACTTCAAGTATTTAAAGTGCTTGATGTAGAAAAGTGTCCCCTGTGACTGTTGCACTGTTACATATCATAGATTACTACTCATTTATTAAGCAATTTTTACTTTTGTAGTTGGTTGAGGAGGAACTGATTTTAATCTATTTCTGAGAGAATTGCCTCTTATTATTATTTTAATTATGGAGTCATGTGCTGGTTATTTTATAATACAAATAATTTGTTTGAGTCATAGTACATTGAGAAAAAAGTGAGAAAAGTAGTGAGAAATGTCATAACTACAGGGCCCACAGTAACACCTGCATAGTGCTGCTTCTGTCCAACCAAGAGTCCAAAACATAAATTACATGCCTAATTATTGTATGTCAGTCGACAAATTCAATTATTTACTATCCATTTTTAGCTATATTTGTCTAAGCTCATCATATGTGTTGTGTGTATAAGGTTTACATTGTAAATGAACTAGTAACTTTAGCTCTCAGATTCCTGAGGTTGTATATTTCCCTCTGAGATGTGCTGAGGTGAAAGAATAAAGTTGAATGAAAAGAAAAATAAATAAATAAAAGTTAAATAAATATTTCTACTTGAGTATATAACACTTGAGTTTTGCATCTGTAATGTACTTAGATCCACCTATGTAACTGTTTCAGTAAGTAGTAATAGAAATGTACTTTCTACTCCTCTGCATTTATTTGACAGCTTTAATTAATCCTTAATTCCAGATGAGCAGGTTTATATATTTAAAAACATGATACGCTCATTAACTGTGATGATGCATTATTATAGATTAAACAACAATGTATGAGGTTATTGAAGTAGCAAAAGCTTGATCATCTACAACATTAGTTGCTGCTTACGCATTAATATATCAGCAATAATGATCCAATAATGAACTTTGTGTTCTAACACTGTAAATCATAAAAGGTAAGAGGTCATTTACATACATATTTGCATTCCTAAGCACATAAGTTTGCTTATTTTAGAACAAAGAAAAATTGCCCATAAGCAAACTTACATACAAATTAGTCTTAGGAAAATTATACACAGCAGTTAGTGTCCTGTTATAAATAAAAGATTATCTCATTACACAGTCTTCATCACCTTACTGTGCTTTATTTAGTCAAAATACACTTTTCCTAGTTGCTGCACATATATGAGCTGAAACTATATTTGCCATTATGTAAATCTATATGCAAAGCACCTTACAACTCAGTAATTACCATCTTTTACACACACAGACACACACACCATAACCTCGACAACTCTGACCTCTACTGTTACTACACGTTAACAGCAGCAGATGTTATAAATATTTATCCACAATATAATGATACCAAAACAAAAAAGCTATATGAGGTGTTAATACCACACAGCGTCTTTATTATGTAGAGTTTTGTGTCTTCATCCCATTTCTAAAAATGTGAGATACATTTCCCCCGGTCGACATACAAATAGGGAAAAAATGATGAATAGTTTTAGTTCTGTGTATTTTATGTTAGTTTTCTCCAAAGGATGTGCACTTATTCACACAGAAAGACAGGAAAAACAGTTATTGCCAAACAATTATATTAATGCTTGTTTTGTGTTTCGTTTGTGTTAAAATGTCAGTATATTACAGTGTTTATTCATTTTTGCTTCATATTAAAGCTCAATTTAACTAATATAAAACACTGTAGATGCATGTGGTTGTTTTCATGAGTCCCCACAGGTTGCGCTCTGAGTATTTGCATGAGTATTTAGAGCCACTAAACCGCAACTACCAGTCCCGCAACATGACTCAAACACGCAAAGATTTAGCTGCTGGCAAGGGGCCAGACGACACGCGCTCAAAACTCATAACAACGACGACCACGTGCTTCCTGATGGACAGCTGGACTTTTCAGCATCATCTACGTGCTTTTTTAAAACTTCTAAAAGCGCTGCAACACTTTTCAAAACACATAATTAATTTCATTTTGTTTCGTTATCGTCTTGACTCATTTTGTAGGCGGTCTGCTTTGTCACGCTTCCTTGTTTATGTTTTATCCGAGTTTCCACACGGCGGTTCCGCCCTCATTGAGCCCGTTTTGGTCACCGCGCTGACTGATGGGACTTGTTGTTCTAAGAGTTCGGTGAACGCGTTGTGCTGCGTGGCAAGTATACGTCTATAAAACTACATTTCCCATGAACAGTCCGCTTCATGGTTGTTAACGGATAACCTCGGTTTGGGTATACTGCAATTCTCTGGAGCTGCTTGTAGACAGCTGCCTCGTCGTTGGGCGTGAAACACCGGTGAGATTACTCAATTTTCGCATTTATTTGAAAGATAGCGATGCTATTTTGCTCCTTAACATAATATACGTCGCCTACAGCACTAATTATATGTTTGGACGGTTCTTAGAGAGGAGGCGTCGACAACTAGCCTATTTAAGTTAGTTAAGTAGCTGCTAACAGACCGCTAATTTTCATTATTGAATGCTAACAGACGAAGCTAATGTCAACTACAGCTAAAGGCTGCAGTGTTGAGCCGATGTTATCCCTGTTGTTGGCTGTTGTCATTGTCAGGCCGCAGGAGCTGGCATCATTAGAGAGTTGTTATTGTGCTCTGTTACCTAGAGGGCGCTGCTCATCCTGTGTGTTTGTAAATATCAATGTTCAAGTTCATGAGATTTTACTTTTCAAACTAGCCAGATGTGAGTCTTTGTCAATGAGCTGCATTGTTCGGTACTTCTATACATTTGTGTCACTACATTCATCAAAAACAAACCCGGAGGTTTTGTTAAGTATCTCCAAGTTTGGGGTAACGTTACTTTCCAGCTCTCCGCATACAGTTACAGACTATCATAAAGAAAACCAGCAGTGTGTTGGTGTACACCGGATTAAAATTACAGCACAGCACCCTGCAATTCAAGTATGAACTCAAGTCTGAATTGCTGGGTTCACCTGTTCATGCTCATTAAATATACACGGTAAAGCAGTAGCAGATGTTTGTTTCAGTTTCTGCTTTTTAATGCTTTTTATGTAACATTTTTGAACGCCAAATGCAGCACAAAGTGAGGCAAAGCAAGGGAGGTTGATTTGTTTAGCACTCTTTTCTCCCCGTTATTTAATAAACCATAATAGAAGGTGTAAAGAAACATGGTTATGTGGTATGCAACTGAACTTGGGCTGCAAACTTTTAAAGTTATTAAAAATCACAATTTCTGATGAAGGTGAAATGTGTTCAAAACAGCATTGTAATGAAATACAGTAGTGCTGCAGAGAAAATCTTGTTCTCCAGAAAGCATAGGGAAACTTTGTTTGGTTTTGAGCTCAATGAATGTAATATCATCGTGATGATATCAACATTTTTTGTGTGAACATTTGATATCAACATTTTTTGTGTGAACATTTAAACTGTGCTGCACAAATTACCATTCCCACTAATCATTAATCATATTGCAATTAATCGCCATATGATGTTTTGACTATAGCGTGCAGCCCTATACTTAACTAATGGACATTTCATATGCATTACATTACTACTTGTTACTTGTTTTTATTTATTGAGTGTTGTTTGATGTTTTCACATATGTTGTATTTGTATTTGTGTTTCCTGCCAGTGGGACTGCAGATGTAAACTAGCCCAAGGCTAACTCTGGTGCAATGCATTTAATGGTCACATTTATGTTTTAATTGCACATTGTCCCTTACAAATGAAATTGAAATTGACTATTCAGTGATATGGATGTTTACAATTGGATGTCTAATTATTGTATGTGGTATCCTGATTGTTAACAATAATAAATTAATTCTTGACCGCTTAATCTCAAGAGGCATTCAACTCTTCTTCAGCTTGTGGCACACAGGTCTACTTTTCTTTATCACCACAACATACTGCCCCCAGTGTTTAACCTCCTTTCATCCCCCAGATCCCTGTTTATTGCTGACAACTGACAGAAATGTCAGAGACGTCAAGTGATGCAGAGTCGTCCTGTGGCTGGACTATTATCAGTAATGAGGTACAAATCCCTATTTCCTTCTTCTTAATCCCAGCTAGATTCATTTGTTGTTGTATAGTTTTTGACATTGTAAGGTGACAACAAGGAGAGAAAGAGTTTTTACTTTGCAGAAAAAATACCAATAAACTCAAATAGTGCTTTATTAAAAATGATTAATTAATTGCATATTATAAGATCAGTGGAGTCAAGTAGCAAGTTTCATCACAGAGGTCTTCGTGTCACAGGAGCTGGCAGTTCAATACTTTCAGACATGGTAAACTGGTTTGGCAGCACAAACTTCCAATTAACAAAAAAAATCCCATAAAAGGGAAAAAATCTACAATTGCCTGCAGCAACTTGTATGCAAAAATACTCTTTTACTTCGGACATCCACGCTGGAGTTTTTGTAATAAAAACTTTTTTTGCACACAAGTTGTACATCTGAAATAAAAAAACAAAATAAAAACAGGATGAGGTTGTGCAATTATAGACTATTTTTGCTTATATTAAGTTGCAGTTGCAGCTTTTCCCTTTTTGTGGGATTTTTTACAATGAAACTATAATTCTGGCCAACTGATGTTTGTTCAGTCACAGAATCAAGTGTCCGTTCTCTTTTACCGCAGGGTCCTTTTCTAATATTTCTAACTTTGCCAGTCAATGCTGTAAATCATCTTACACAGAAATACTTACTGTAGGCTCCTATTGCTCAGACTTATAAAATAATGCAGGATTTATACGTCTGATAATTAATGACAACATTTGTTTTTATATATGGTCATTGTGTTTCCAGGGTTCAGATATCGAGACATTGGGATCAGAGGTGGTGGTGGAATACGGAACCGAGCTGTTAGAGCGCCCTCTAGTGGAAGAAACAAAGCTGCAGGACGCAAAGACCGCTGCATCTGCTGGTAAAAATCCACGTTATCATTTTAGCCAGAAGTATTATATAAGCAGATTTTTATTAGTAATATTGACTAGTTATGTTATTAGTGTAATATTATAAAAAATGATAAACTTTTCGTGCTTTATTTGTTGATGTGCATACAGATTTGTAGGGAAATGAAAGAACAACTGAATAAATCTCATTCAGCTGAATTTAAGTTATCAACGCTGACTTTGTGAGACACCTGAAAGTCAAACTGTTAACTGCCTTTAACTCATTTCTATCAATATGTCTTTTTAAATTTTGTTAATTTTTCTTCGTTACTTTCTTCTTAACTGATAAATTGAAGTCCGTTTATCAAGGACAGATGCTAAAATAAATGCAGTTTTTAGTTTGTCAGAGGTGATATTTCTATTAAAGTAATTAACAGATTAATCAATCACCAAAATACCTGTGAGTTGCGGCCTTGATTATGAATATCATTTTCAAAACATATTTTTCAGCTGAATGTGGTGAGGAGAGCATTGCTGATTCACGTGATAACACCCTGGGAGAAAAACCTGTAGAGACGCTGTGCGCCTCTGAGGTGAGACAGACAAATAACCTGCATAACCTGTTCTTTAAATAATCCAGAGCCACTCTGTTGCTGCTGCCTTGCCCTTAAACTCCAATATATTACATTTTCTCCAGACTGGAATCGCCACAGCAGGGCACCAGAATGTGAGTCCGTTGTCCTCCAGCGATCACTCGGACATTGTGACTCTCAGAGACTTGAAGGAGGACGAGCATGTTGAGGCGGGTGAAGAGGCAGCAACCAATGAGGAGTTCTACCTTGGCACCTCCTGCAGCAGCCAGTACGCCTTCACTGCTGCTGAGACTGGTAGGCCTGCTTCAACAGACACACACACTGACACACTGAACTGTCACTACGTCTCGACACATCAACACAAAAACTTTCTTTCTTCTGCCTGTTTTGTCGGTGCCGAAGCAGGTTTGATGTTGAGTCACTGGAAACTTCCACAGAGACTCCTGAACTTAGGCTACCACCTGAGAAGTCAGCTCACTGGAGGCCGGTCTTTCCCAGGTGGCCTGATTGAAACTGGAGTGAATCTTAAGCTTGCTCACAGAACTAATCCTGATTATTGGCTGACAAAAACACAGGCGGGTGTGAGCCAGCTGTGCTTCTTTTAAAAGCATGCTCAACCACATTTTTAAGAATGCAAAGTAGTTTCCTCTTACAGTTTTTTTCCCAACGTGCTTGCACGTTTGGGTGGTTTAAGTCTGGTTCCCCTTTTGTCAAAGAAAGAAGAAAGTAAATAGTATTTCCAAAATATTATTTTAATGTATTAATTTCACAAACACTAAAATTAATCAAGACTTAGACACAGTGTTGCTTCATCAGTAGGGAATCAGTTAATCTGTAATATTTGTTATCTGCATGATTGACCTCACTCGTGTGCTTTCTGAGCCTGATATTTTTGTGTGTACCTCCTTTCTATTACTTTCTTTTCATCATGTGATTGCTACAACCATAACTTGTGTATTTTTCTGTAGTTTTCCCGGTGCAGCAGCCTGCAGTGACAAACTCCAGCAGCAGTGAGGATGAGGCAGGGCGAAGCGGTGGTACCGTTGTCCGAAGACGAAGGTTGAGGAAGAATACCACAAGCATCGTGACAGAGCCTGAGGAGGAGGAGGAGGAGGAGGAGGAGGAGGCTCTGGAGTCAGGCCAGAGTGAGAAAGAGGAGGATGATGAGGAAGATGATGGAGAGCAGGAGGAGCAGGCTGAAGCAAGACCCCATGCCGCTCTGGATGGCCAAAATGTGCAAGTGCAGGGCAGCAGCATCCTCAACAGGTGTATCCTGATCGCCCTCGTCGTAGCCATCAGCATGGGCTTTGGACACTTCCATGGTATGATTTTACTCACGAGATTAATATACATGATATGAAATCCCCCTGATTTTCACAGAGATTTTAGTCTGATTTAGATTAGAAATGTACTTAGTTTGGTTGACCAGGTTCAAGAGATATCTGAGTGCTCCTCATCTTTGAGAACTACGGCGCTTATGTGAGCTTTGAACAGCTTGTAGGTTCTGTACTTGTCCTACTTTTTCTCCTCGTAACAGTGTTTCTGACTCTTAAAGACATTATAGACCAACTGACCTGTAACAATGTGTTCTAATGGTTTGTGTAACTAACGTGTTGGTGTTTCACTGACAGGCACAGTGCAGATTCAGGATAGACAGAAAACTGTGGAGAAAATCCGAGTGAATGACCTTGATAGTGTGAGAGATCTGATTCACCGACATGCCAGAGAACAACACGTTACAAACCAGGTCAGGCAACACAAGTCACAATGACAGTAAGCTTATTTGCAGCAAACATACATGATGATGGACTTACTAATACCATGCTTTTGACTTCAGTAACTTCTTCAATACAGACTTATTTTACATTATATTTATATTGACTTATTGTTAAATACAGAAAACCATGCACGCTAGTTTGATGCAACCAGATAAAATAGTCCAGCGATAAATTCCACCCATTTAAAATTTTTAATCAGCATCAGAAAATACTGATCCGGCGCGCAGGTGGTCGAGTGGTTAAAGCGAATACCATATACGCAGCCGACCCTGGTTCGATTCCAGCCAGAGGTCCTTTGCTGCATGTCACATCCCCCTTTCTCTCCCAACTTTCCTATCTGTCTACCGCTTAATAAAGGTGTCTATGCCAGAAAAAAATCTAAAAAAAAGAAAATACTGATCCATTAAAAAAATGTATATCACAAAATGTAAATGGTATTTAAATAGACATAGAGAATCAAAATGTGTACTAAAAACTGTGATATGGTAATTTACTGTAAGGTTCTATTGTAAATGCAGTGTAAATGAAACATCCCAAATAGAGCCTAGATGGCGGATTATCATTGGCTGATATTGGTCTGACATAGATCCATAAATGTGCATATGTTTTGTCCAGTATGCACCAATATGAAAACTTTTATAATGCAGAATAAGATGCATAGGGAAAATAATAATTAATTCTCAGTAGATTTAACTTTTTCAGTGCACTGATGAAAATATACTGATTTAAATATCCTGTGTCTGTTACATATCTCTCACTGACGTACTCAGATGCCAAAGTAATTCATATTTTAAACTCAACACAACCCATGTATCCACGACTTTAATGGACTAAAACTTATCTGTTCCTTTTGTCCAGAGGGGTGACTTTGGCCTGGATGACCTGGATGACAAAAAACTAATTTTGATACTCACAGAGGTGATTGAGAAGATGAAGAGAGAGAACCACGAGCTCATCATCCAACAGGCACACATTCAGGTAACTGCATAGTGCAAATGCAAACTAAATGCAAATGTAACCTACGGAAATGCCGTGACTTAAAACTGAATCAAAAAGCTCTTTGTTTCACTTTTCGTCCTTCATTTTGTCTCGCTTTTCATATTGAGTGAACTTGGTGACCTCATTGATTAATAATGAGTCATTGCATTTTTTCAAAAAGCCATAATTCCCCTCTTGTACCTTCTTTTCGCGTCAGGCCCAGAGAGATGACCTGGAGATGTTGCTGAAACAAAAGGCTGAGGAGAAGAGTAACATTGTGTCTCAGCAGCAGAGGTTGACAGCTGAGAACCTGCTGCTGAAAAACTCCCTTGAACGTGAAGAAAAGACCCTGTCCACTTTACAGGAGGAGCTGAGGAACCTGCGAAACAAGATCAGAAATTGGGAGGAGTCGGGAGCCGTTACCGACTCGCTGCTGTCAGAAAACCAGATGCTGAAAGTTCAGCTGGAAGAGGAGAAAGAGCTGATCCGAGGCTTCCACGGCCAGAGGGAAGACATGATGGCCGAGGCACAGGCACTGAGGAAGAAGCTCGACAGGGAGAGGAAGGTTACAGATGAGCTGAGGATGGACTTAAATGAGCTTAGAAGTCGCATCGTCGGAGCTGGAAAGGAAGCTGGTTCAGAGTCCGAAGAGCTTCAGTCGCGTCTGATGGAGCTGGAGAAGAGACTGAGCTTCGAGCAGCAGCGCTCTGACCTGTGGCAGAGGCTGTATGTGGAAACCAAAGAGGAAAGAGCCAAAGGAGACACAGAGCCTAAAATGAAGAAACCAAAGCCAGGCATGGCGGGAAAGGTGAAAGAGACATTTGATGCTGTGAAGAACTCCACAAAGGAGTTTGTCCATCACCACAAAGAGCAGATAAAGAAAGCAAAGGAAGCCGTGAAGGAGAACCTGAGGAAGTTTTCAGATTCCGTCAAATTAACCTTCCGAAACTTCAAGGATTCAGCCTCCACCTTCATCAACAAAGCCAGAGGTTTTTATGATAAGAGAAGTCATGAGAAGAAATCAAAAGAGTCGTGGCAGCACAGATTCCACAAGCCTCATCACAGACATGCACACAATTTCGACGACTCCTTCCAGAGCAGCCACAACACTCGGAAATCAGGAGGTAAAGTTCACGAAGATCGAGGTCATAGCGGCCACAAGTCCAACTTGAAAGGATGCTCTGGAGTTTTCGACTGTGCCTACCAGGAGTCTATGAGTCTCTTTAACAAAGCCATGGAGCCAATCAGAGCTGATGAATTTTACCAGCTGCTGCAAAGCTACCTGCAGCAGGAAGTCGACCACTTCCACCACTGGAAAGACCTGGAGATGTTCATCAACAACTTCTTCCACAACGGAGTGTTCATCCACGACCGGATGCTGTTCACAGACTTTGTCAGCGGCGTGGAGGACTATCTGACCGACATGCATGAGTACCACGGACTTGATGACAATGTGTTTGGAGATCTCGATGATTTCGTCTACCGCCACTTCTTTGGAGAGGCTTACACAAGAAGCTATGGCCCAAAGTAAGTCCTGGGGCTGTGTTCGCAAAGTATCTCATGATACAAGAAGGCCACCTAAAAGACTAAGGCTTTCCTTCCAAAACCCCCAAACAATTATTGAATAATTTCCAAGATTATTTCCAGTTTTTCATGGAAAGAAAGACTTAAGCTGTGTTCCAGACAACCTCGGAGGTCTAAATTCCCTATTTCCAACTTTTGACCTCCAAAACGTTTCAGCTGCGAGACGTCAGAAGTGAACCAAAAACTTGACTGACTGTAACAAAATGATGTCTCTTTGGGTACATAAATTAAATGGAGGTAAATCGACACATGAGGTTGAACATACTTTTAAACATTTTATTTTGCAGCACTTGTATACTTTGAAACATATCTGGACACTTCAATTCAGCAACCTTTTACAGACGTTACCAAAGTGGCATCTCATTGTACATTTTCTAGTAGGATGTGTTTGAGTTCTGAGTTGTCTGGAAAGCAGCATCAATCTGATTCTAATGTTGGGGAAACATAGACGGAGCCTAACCCTAATCTAGAGAATCTTTCAGCCAGAAAGAAGGCAAACACACTATTTAACATAAATGGAAACATTTCTACGATTATTGATTATTAACTTGATTTCAATTTTGCTTTTCTTTTAAGGAAATTAATATTTTCCCAAAAAAGTTGTGCTAAATGAACAAAAATTGTAAACAAAAAAATCCAAATCTGTAAAATAATTATTAATCTAATATGAAATAAAATATTCTTTCTCCAAACTGTTTGTTTTATCCAAAAGTTTAGAATCCAGATCTTCAAATGGTTGTAGAGTTGCCTCAGAAATGACTGAAATGATTACTTGATTATCAAAATAGATGCAGAAAGTATTGTTTATTTATTTATTTATTTATTACAGAATATTAAATGAACTCTTCAACAAACTGAGGTTTTAAAAGTGTTTGCAACAAATCTTTCAACCCAAGACATCATTTCTTTTCAGTGTTGAAGCAGTGGAGTTGTGCAAACTGTTATTTCCTCTGTTACTAGACTGTTTTAACTTTGTTGCCGAGCTGATTTGATTCATATCAAATACATCGCTGATAACATCGGCTTTTAAATGTTTAGTCTACTACAGCTGACCGATTGTGAGCAGATCTTACTGACTTCAGGACTCCTCTGGGCCGCCTTCAACTTCTCTCATTCTGTAGCTATTTTTACAGCTAAAATATTTGGTGAATGACATCTTTGACCAAAGTCTTCAAATTTGGACTTATTTTTAGTTGTTTTGCAGTTAGAACCTCAGATGTTTTGTGAGCACCGCCCCTGTTTTCCTCCATATCGTCCAACAGCTTGTACATACTTATGAGCTCAACACAAAACTACTAAATTATGCCATTTATATTTTGTGTTTTAATCACACAGCGGGCCGTTTGAGAGACCCGACACCGACTCCAAGGAGACGAGGGCAAAGCATCATCAGCGAAAGCAGCAGAGAGCTCGACCTCGACCACACAGTGAACGCAAGTGGAGCCGATCAGGAAGAAACGCAGACCGACACATGGCTGATGTGAAAATAGAACTGGGTCCAATGCCGTTTGATCCGAAATACTGATAAATCTTAACCAGATTAATATTATAGTTGCAAATTCTATTTCGAGTTGTATGTAGATGCTAAACTCCTTTTTTTTTTTTTAAATTGTATGTTTGCACAATGTTAACTTTTCAATGCTACTGAATGTTGTTGATCTGTTGTGTTCAGTGAAGTAATTATTAGGTTCCAAGTGGAAGATGTGGCATATCTGACATCATTTGCACTTCTTACTTACATGAGAAGTATGAAGACGTTTTTATTTTGGCCTTGATGATCTGATGAAGACTTTCTTCTGAAAAACAATCTGTACTACATATGTTTAAAAAGAGACTTTAAAATAATCAGCAGAAAACGTTCTGGAATTTGGAACCAAACTCTAAAAAAACAAAGATATGCCGCATTTTGAATGTTTCCGTGTCTGGTCATGTAGTTGTTTGATTTTGCTGCTACAGTGAGAGCATTGTGTGACAGCATTGTTGTTATGCTTTCAGAGTTAATCTGCAGTTTTCTAACATTCCACCTCGAGCTTGTTTTAACTGGACCTGGCAGTTTTACTCGTTCATTTACATGCGTTGGGGAAATAAGACTGGAAAAATAATGTCACACCAAATTTAGTTGTGAATAATAATTAAAAAAACACACATTTGACAGTGATGTTTAAAAAAAACAAGTGCATTTAATTTCAGTAGCAAATTAATTTCTTGTGACATTGTTCTTGAGGAAAGAAAATTGCCATTGTTCCAGTGTTTGTCAGTGCCTTTCATAAATAAATATGCTTCCTCCAACTCTTCCCTCAGGAAAATGACTATGAAACATCTCCGCTGTCCTCACAAAGTTATTCGCCTGCAAAAACGGAGAGATTTCCTGCAACAACAAAATCACAGCAAATTTTAGATGATGCGTTTTAAGACACATGGAGAATTATCGCTTGTCAATGTCTTACCTTCTCCAAAACATCAAACAAAACCAGATGTGTCGGTAGAGAAGATTTGTATGGAAATGATGTCCTGAGCCAGTGAAGAGGGTCGTTGTAGAATCTATCCGCTTCATCCACGTAACCCTCCTCTCCGAGGTCTGGAGGACACTCAAGAAGCCTCATCTTCATCGGACAGTGGACGTGGCTGCAAAGAGACAACCATCAGTCGGTCAGGTCGTGTTCAACACAAGGTAGGAAGTTTGATGTTTCACTCAGCCTGTATCAACCTTTGAAGTGAAAAACTATATTCAGATATTGACAATATCAAATGCACAGAGCGAGTAATGCTGGATGTGGTAATAACCACAGTAATACACTACACACAGGATTATTATTATGGATCTTGTCCTTATCTTTGCTTGTTCTTTTATCGGCTATTTCCTGATATAAAATAGAGTTTTTAACATTATTTTTTATGTAAACAAAGTTCTTGTGAAGCTGCTTTTATTAAGAAGACACTAAGCACAGCTGCAATAATATGTTTGTCATATTTAGAAAAAATCAAAGGGTTATGTAGTAGTTTTGTAGAAAAAGTATTTCTTTGAAAAAGGGAGAAAAGAAAACGGTTATTAAAATCAGGTGTACAGTTAAAAAGCAATATCACCTCAAGTTATATTATTGCAACATACCTGTAAAATGGCGTCGAGTGGCAGGGCATGAGGAAGAGGACGTTTGTCTGCGGAGGGCTGGAGATGTTGCTGATGTCACAAAGCGTCTGGAGATGGGTCATGACGTCAAGCGTGCCTCTCTGGTGGATCAGGCCGGTGTACAGAGCTGCAGCCAAGTTACTCACTAACAAGAAGAAGGCCACAGCTCGTCGCCAGGCTTTCAAGTTAGCCAGGGATATACCTGTAGAGGAAGAAGTGTTAAAACACATGTCTTTCTGTTCGTAAATGTTTTTGATGTGATACTGAAAACATACCACTGAAGATCATACAGAACGGCAGCACCGGATAGATGAACCTGAACTCCTTGTGAGGAAGCAAACTGAGGAAAAACAATTCAAACATGTTAGAGCAGAGCAGGAATCATCACAGTCCAACTGCCTGAAGTGAAGCTCTGAGGAGCATTTGACCACTGGCATCGCTGTGGAACAACATTTCCCTCAGTGGCTCCCTGTTTTGTATGTTTTTAGTCAAACTGTTTCAAAATATTCCACTGATTACATGTGGCAGCAACATGCCAGTAATACTAGACCTGCACCAGTAAGCGCAGTAAAAAAGAAAACTGCTAGCATGTAAATGTGAATGTAAACAATACAGGACTCAAAATGATCAAAGACATCAGCTTTGCAAATGTTTTCTGAGGAAGGAAATTAATTCACCATGTTTGTGTTAGTAACATAAACATAACTTTGTTTACAAGTGAACTTCAAAGGGCACCTTCCAGTAAACAATGATCGTGTACAGTCACGATTAATCTGTTAATCATTTTCCTGATTATTGATTAGTTGTTTAGTCAATAAAATGTTTGAAAATGGTAAAAAATGTGCAGCAGTGTTTTCAAAAAGCTGATGCCCTCAATTCAACCCTCGATCACAACCCAAAGATATGCAGATATATTTCATTAAGGATGAAAGAAACCTGAAAACATTCACATGTAAAAAGTTCAAAACATAGAATTTAGAGAGATTTTCATTATAAATGATTTACAATGATTAATCAATCATCAAATAGTTTACAGTTAGTTAGTTGATAATTAACAGCTAATTAATTAATCGTGTAATCATTGCAGCTATACATGTATGACACCTGAGATATTAAACATTAACATCATGATAATCAACTTAAAAGAAATACATACTAACTTCAAATACCAAAATATCACAGATAACAAGAATGAAAAGCTACATCTCTCGAAGCTACATTCTCATTGAACGTGAGCACAGGCGTTTCACCTGTAAACCACGAGCGTCCAGACGACTGCTGCCAACAGAATCTTGTATCTTTTGAAGGCGATGGTGCACCCGTGAAGGAAGAGCGGAAGATGAGGGCCGATCACGACGGCGAAGCCCTGAGTGAAGTACCAGTGCCAGGGATGAGAGCCGTAGAAATCAGCCACACTGTAGAAGATGTTAAACTTGAGGAAGTTGAACTGGACCATGGTCCACTGAAACACAGAGAAACAATGTTAGTTTTGACTTTACGAGCAGAAGTTAGTGTGATTTAAAAACACGCAGATTTAATGTTTCACCTTGTCGTAGAATATACAGTCGATCAGTGTTGACATCACAACAGCCACGGCTCTGGAAAGGAGGAACACGTGGATTATTAAACAAAAAGCCTGAGGATGAAATTCAGATTAAGTTTGGGTAACATTTAAAAGGTACAAACCCTATCGGGATGCATTCATGAGTGATGAGCCTCAGTTTGTTTTCCTCCTTCCAGAAATGATACATCAGCAGAGGGAACCAGACGATCAGGGCTGTCGGCCGCACAACGATGGCCAAGGCCACCAGGGACAAATATTTTTTGCTGGAAAAACATCAACAAGGTAAACGTCTGTAAATGATCTATTTTTTTCCTGATGAGATTCATTAACAATAAGAAGAGTAAAGATATGAGATGGGTCGAGACCTGCTGTGTGTTTTGGACCCAGGGAGGGGGTAGTAAAAAAGAGCCAGGCAGGTGATGGTGGTCTCCATGCTGTTAGTCAGAGTCCTGGTGCAGCAGAACCACGAGAACCACGAGCACAGATGGCAGAAGAACTACAGAAGAAGAAGAAGAAGAAACAGCGAGGCATTAGAGATGACCGCTTCCATCAGGAACTTCTCCCCTTTTATTCCCTCACACAAATCTCCTCCTCACCGTCCATGTTGCAACGTCACGACTCTCCAGTGTTCGGATGAGGAAGAAGAATTTTACATCTGCAAACGCAGCCAGGAGTGCATGAAACACTCGCGGCAGCAAAATCTGCAGAACCAACCAAAGCAGGATTAGAAAGACAAAGTTACTTTCTGATGTAAAGTTGTCTGGATAGAAGATACGAGAACTTACCAGGAGATGGACAGAGTCGTAGTTTATGAAGTGTAATATTTTGTATATGGATGCAAACAGGAGTGGATAGAAGAATCCTCTTAGTCCTGCCTTCCATTCCCAGGTCATGTACCCATAAGTCACACTGTTAAGGTTGTAACGGCACAAAATGATAGAAGAGCAACAAAAATAACAACAAGCTACGTGTTTCAGCTAAACAAATGTCAACAGTCGCTTGTTGTTTTATTTCAATGTAAGAAACAAAAGCCCAGTTTTGAGAATAGGTGGCACCAGACACCAAAACTCAGTTGGTATACACAGCAAAATCACATAATTATGTAAAAAAAAACAAAAAAACAATGTTGCTCCAACAAACTCTTCACTGAAGACAGCAAGAAGAGCTCATTGATTACGGTGTCAGGTATTTTTTACTTCTGCTAGTCACACACTGAATGATCCAATGATGCAAAACTAGATTGTTCTTCATCATTAAAACTTGTCTAAGTCTTATTATAATTACTAAGAAAACAATTTCCCCTCAGGACTCAATTAAGTATTTCTGATTCTGATTAAAAGTTTTGTTTATTACCAGTTGCCTGATTTTTCTTATTGTTTTATATGCAGCTCTCAATACTGTCATTTAATTCTGGACTCCGTTGCAGAAGATGTGCCAGACCTCAGTGGGACTCACCTGGTAAAATACAAAGTATTAGGAGACAGTGAATGTGAAAAATTTGAGTATAAGACCCTACTAACCGATGGAGAAAACAGATTAAATTATCTGATTGCTGCATTTTAAACAATTTAGATGCATTATATCGGAGTCTGGGACTGTGATCATTATTTATCAAGGCTTTTAATTAATACATATTAACATACTATGTTGATCTTCTTTATGACACTGTTGTCTAGTGCAAATAATAATGATAATCCACACACATCCAGTCACACAGCCGCAGATGATCATGTCACAAAGGATATTTGAAGACCATCCGATGGGAAACCTCCAGAGACTGCCAGTATTCATCAGGCACGAAGCTGGTCTGAACCAGGAAGCAGTTGATCAGCCTGAACACCACACAAAACACTACAACTCTGGCTCTCAGCACACCTGTGGAGCCAAACAATCACGTCATATTAGCAGTGTTATTTTTTATCATCACATGTTTGGTCAACATTACTTCAGTGTTTTGTCCGGACACGAAACTATCACGTGTTTGGGTCCCACCGTCTTTAAGAGGAGAGTCATCTTTCTTTGAGTACAGTTGAGAATGTCGTTTCCTCAGTTTCACTACTTCCACTTTATTCCCAAATTTCAGACGTGGTCGGATGTTCTCCATCAGGACATTGTGTCTTTCTTGTCTCCACAGTCTTCTGCCGACATAATACACCTGTCAGGATGAGTCAGGTGTGATCAGTCAGATTCAGAGGCTGAATCAACTCCTCGGTTGGAAATCAGACACGCTTCACTTTAAATATACGATATTAACGTAACCTGTGTGATCGGGTGCTACGAGTGAACAACCTGCACAGTCTTTCTGTTTATTTCACCAGCAGCGTCAAACTTTTACAACTTCCCTGAACGAGCATGAAATTCTATAATTTCCAGTGAGCACAGAGCGAACGGTGCTCATCAGCTGCGCTTCCGCATCCAAACTAACTTCCGGGGAACGTTGTTTCCCGCCTTCAAAGTAAAAGCTCCACAGTACCGACAAGTTTGTTTTGATGAGTCTCAGAAACATGGGGTCAGTTTTCTCTGAACTGCAGACAATATATTGAAATAGTTCGCACAGTAAAATGTTTAAGGAAATGTTTCAAAGGACAACATTAAGCTACTCAGGCAACATTACAAATACAAAAAGTCATCACTTCTTCACTACTGTTAATGTGAAACTAGAAATAAATAAGTAGTTGTAGTAATATTTGTAATATTGTAGCCAACTTCACTTCAAAATCCAAACAATTATACAAAATATATTTTTTCATGCAAAATAACGTCATTGCTCCAGCTTAAGATAAATATTTGCTACATGAAGTATTTTCATTGGTTTCATTTATCATGAATACATTATATTATATATTATTTTAGAGTACTGTTTTTGACAAAACAAGCACTGTGAATATGTCAGCTCTTGAGCCTTTTACTGTCCTGACAGCATTCTTACTATTTTCTGATTATGATTTTCTAAATACCTCTTACACTGTTGTTTAAACTATTTGAGCTAAAACAATTCTAATGTCGCCCAGGTAAATATGATCTTCGCAGTATCACTCTACAGAGCATCCAGGAAGTTGCTGCTCTGTCCGCCAAGTGGCGAACTGTAGCTTTTCACCGCTCTACCAGAATTCACACAGCAGAAGAAGAACGCGCGCCTACTGAAGTCTCCTCGGAGTCCTTGGGGCTGTGTCTTGTCATTTAACCTCCATGCTGTCCTGCCTGTCTCCGTTTGGTGACTACAGAAGCTTCAAATAAACCGCTTCCTCGGTAAGTTTTAAATGTTGCTTAGAATGTTCTCTAAACCAGCAAAAATGGCGTTTTTATTCAGCTAAAGGTTTATGAAACTGTTAAGGTAGCAGACGCTTTGTGTATATCCGGTCTGGATGTTTCAAAGTAAGACACATACAAACGTAAACAATTCACAGTGAAAATAGTTTTGAAAGTCAGGGTAAATGTCCTTGTTCTCAAGGCAAAATGAGAACATTTTTGCAGTGTAATGATTCTGTTGAGTTACTGATCGCTTGATTAAAGTATCTTTCCTAGTGTAGAACATTGATGTTTGACAGATTACTTGATCTCTCTACTAGCAGGTAGTTTTTCCAGGTTTTACAGCAAGAAAACATCAACCATGGTGTGTAAACACTAATCCATTCGAATTGGCCTTGTTCCATATGTATCATATAAATACACTCTTAAGAGATTGATACACACGACTATACTCCTGTTAATACATATCAGAATGCATGAGGTAAAAGACCATTGTTCAGATCCAGTTATCCTTGGATTTTTAGTGACATTAGTCTTGAAATGAGTTAATTGGGAAACTTTTATTTATTTTTCCAATTTAAAAAAGGTGCCCCAGTTTCTCTGAGGGTGCAACACATGAGAATCTACTTTACATCCGATGGCTGGTCAGGGATTTAGATTTTTTATTTTGGAAATGTTGAAGTTAATGTAGAAATACTATGTGGTGGCTCTATATATGCTGCTTAAACAGTAGCATTTGGTCCAGCACAGCCAGCAACTCAGCAGTTAGCTTGAAAACATCCATGCTGCAAGTTATGCCTAAAATTTTGCAAGGACATGTAACATTCAACAGAGCACAGCAGATGCAAAATGATTTTAAAAAGATTATTTGATTATAATTCAGTGTCTACATAACACCAATTTACTCCTCTTTCAGGATCATCTCGTGTCTCAACATTGGGATTTTTATTTTTAAGGAAGTCATGTTTAGAAGAAGCATACCCTTCACGCAGATGGTCTTTGTCACACTGCTTGGATTTGGTGGTGGTATTTATATCTACAGACCTTACTTTGACCCGGTGCTGAAGAGTTCAGGACAGCAAAACCAGGATGTGCCAAAGAAACAGAGTGAAACAGACGGTTCGTCACAATAATTAATCACTCAGGAAGTACTTCACGGACAGAAGCCAGAAGAACAACATCTGGCTGCTGGACTGTCAGATGATGGAGGCTGAACTAAAGACATGACCAGCATGGATAAAGTGATGCTCTTTGAGGGATTGTTGATGTGCAAAAATAAAATATTTAATAATGTGACTTCCTGAATTATCAGCTGTTTCAAAAAGATGTGTCAAAGTTTGCCATAACATGCCATTATATATTTCTGATTTATTTCAGAAGCTTAAGGAGGGAAGGCATTTTGCCTCAGATCTTTTCTGGATGCTTTATGTTAAATTTAATTTACTGAATGAATAGATAAATGTTATATACTGTCTTTTTGAATCAAAAAGCATAATTGCTTTAGCTCTAAGGCTTAATATGTCATCACCACAGCTTAAAGTGCTGTAAAGCTCTTCTCGTGGCCTCTAGGGGCTGGGATATTTATTATACAATGCCATCTTTGTATGAGTGCCAAAACCTAGAAGCATTTCAGCAACAGGATCCTTTGCCAGGGTCCCAATGCTTTTCCCCACAGGGATTAACATGTATAGAAAATTAGTTCTGTAGTCTACATAAGCCTATAAATAGTCCAGATAGTACCAATACATTAATATAAGAATACTCCATTAACAGTAAAAGTCCTTGATTCAAAATCCTACCTAAATAAAGTACATACAAGTATTTTGAAAATGTAACTAAAAGTCAATGATCTCATCTTCACATGTATAGTTATAGAAACAGTTTACTGGTTTCTATTTGTTATGTGATTAAGATGAAATTGTAGAAGACATTACATGATGGTGTGAATTATATGACAATTTAAAGGCTGCACTTTAGGCTTCATTTCTATCTTCATGTTAGTTGCTGGGTGGTTAATTTAAAAAAAAAAAAAATTCTACAGGAAGATTTAATGTGCCAAGCTTGAGACAGGATGCTGTCTTGTGTTTGTTGCAATATAATGTTAATAAATAAGATTATTTCAACAGTTGGGTATTGTTCAATACTGACATTGTATAGCCTACTGATGTCCATATTGAATGGTACTGAACCACCATGATACTTGTACTATGGATAAAGGCTACTTTATATTTTATATTCTGCTCAGTACCCTCAGAGATCAATAAAGTCTGATCATTAATAAAAAATACATCATAATGTATTTGTTGATGCGATTGTAGCCTATTAATCTGAACTGCATCTAACTGTGACAAAAAGATATTAAATGGGCACAATCAATGGTGCGATATGTAAGAATTGGCCACCTGTTGAGTTTGTTCTCAAAACAAATGGGGGGCAGCATATCACCAGAGCAACCACTAACTGCTGCTAACTTGAGCTGTCACTAGTTTGCTTAGCTAGCCTTGCAGTTAGCAATCCGGATTGTGAGCTCAAGGCACCAGGGGACTGGTGGTGTTTACACTGCTTGCACAGGAGCTTTTCGGTTTTAGGACTCATTACTACACCACTCTATTCCAACATATTTTGTTTACAATTATAAGTTTTGGTAACGTTCAACCAAAAATATCTCACTCTAAAAAACAAACACTCAACTAAAGTACAATCACCTCAGAAGTCAATGTATTTGGTTACTTTCCATTACTGACATTTAGCCTACTTAGTTAACAAGTTGTTTTATAAGTGAGGTGAGATAAAGAATACAATAATTATGCCCTTATTAAGTGTACTTGAGTATATGTGTAACGTAGGCTGAAGTAGAAATACTGAAGTACAGTAACTTGCGCAGCCTCTGGTCGCCATGGTGCTGTAACGGTCGGTGCTTCCCCTCAGTTAAGCTAGCTGTGAGGATGTAACGGCCGTAAGCTCCGTGAGGAGGAGCTGTTTCTCGACAGCGCGGCTCGTCACCGCGGAGAGTAGAGCTGCTGTTCAGTGTTAATGAAGCGGCTTTCATGTCAGCAGCTAATGGCTCAGAGGCGACGGAGAAAGTAAAGTCTTCGTGTATTCACTTTTCGGAAGAGTCTTCAGCGGTCAGTTTTAAGTAACTACTTTTTAACACCACGACGCAGTCAGAACCCAGCAGCAACGCCCCGGGGCTGGTGAGTAACGTTACTTAAAATGTGCTTCCAGGAAATGTCAGGCGAACAAACCCGTCCGTAGCATCTGTCAGGAGTGAGCGAGAGTTCTAAAAGTTTCCTTTTACCTCAAATTCACTCAGTTTTCTGCGTTAGCAAGTGATTCATTGCCCGACAATCTGCTGGTCAAATTCACTCGTTGTCGTTACATTTGTACACCTGCCTCTTCTCAGAGCTGTTAGCGTTTTCCACTCTTGTTCAAAAACTCGTAGAAACCAACATCGCTGTTAATGCGAGGAAAAAAAAAAACTCTCCAAGCAGGACTTCAAATTATTCACACTTACAACAAAGTTTAGGCATGTTTGGACCCATATTCAGGCTGCAATATGTCTGACAAAGGAAGCTGGGAAGTTGGCATCCACGTCGTCCTTCTTGCCAGAATACACAGCAAGTGAAAAGTGATTATTTCTTGCCTAAGAGGCCTCCTCACCATCAGTGACAGTGACAGCCACATGAGGACCAGCTGACGGTCATTGAGATCTTCTGTTTGTTACAGTTAGAAGATTTGGAGTGTTTGTTTGTGTCTCAGCAGAATGAGGATTGAGTTTTGTGTCCTCACAATGAGTGCTGCTGCTGTAGATAAAGCCTCACAAGGTATTTTAATGACTAGATGGTCACCAGCTTTTGTAGCCAGGAGTTTTGAATATGCATGTGGATTTTATTCTGAGTTGCGCCATCATGTAGTTTGTCATTTCTCCTGCTGCACCCTTTCAGGTTTATGGTATGTGCATATCCGGATTTTCCCAAGGAGCTGCCTGCCTCTGTGTTGGACAGCTGCCCAGGGTGGGTCTTCCACTTCTCCCTGACAAATGATTAAAGCCACTTTTTGTTTGCTGGTCTGCATGGGTGGTAGCACTTGCCTGGCAAACACGAGCAGAGTTAGTCCACTTCTGCTTTATTTAAACCTTATCTAAATAGGAAAGACTTGTAGGGATTAAACATGTCTTTTTAAGAGGGTGCCAGCAAAATATGCTGGAATGACAATAAATTACAGATGGGCAACACAAGATAGATGACTAAAATATCCCACAAAATCATGAACAGAATTTCTTATACAAATAATCTAAAAGATCTTATCAACCTAAGTAACACCTTAAACCCTCTGAAGAGCTGTCAAAATTGTGGTGTGATCATGTGACACTAAAAAACGCTCGCATGCTCATGTTTTCAACACACTGTTGAGACTTATTGATTCCTATTTCTGCAAAGGGTATTGGTTATTAGTCTGTGGTAATTTTAGGCTAATTAATCACATTTGTTTCAGTAAAATATACGTCTTGTATACAATAGTACCAAACAAATGAACAATTAATGAAATTACCAGAGACACATTTTTGACCCTGGAGGTTAAAAGGAAGGAAGGAAAAAATAAAGTCATATTATAACATTTCTGTTTCTAATTTGTGTTTTTGAATGTTATATACTCAGTACGCAGTGCATCTCTATCTAGTTAAGAATATTAAACACACCTCCTTTACACCATCTTGTCAAAATGTGCCAGGATACTCACCACTTACAGTGTGTGTGTGTGTATATGTATATATATATATATATATATATATATATATATATATATATATATATATATATATATATATATATATATATACACACACCAGACTAAATAGTTTTTGCTGATGTTAAAGACACCAATAAATTGTGTTAAAATAGGCGTCACACTTAATTTCAGATTGCGTTTTAACTGCTGCTTGTGTGGCCCGTTCCAGTGAAGGAAGGAAGGACTGTATTATGTGACACCTCAGTCTTATAATACAACAGGGTCTTGTTTGTCGTCTGTTAAAAGGTTGTGGGAAACATGAGACTAATGTTATTTCTTTCAAAACCAAAAGTTTAACTTGCACAGTTTCTAAGGCATAAAGGTATTCAAAGAAAGTTGATATATTTGGGAGACTACTCAACCCTGGACAGTGATTCACGGTGAAGAAGTCTCAAAAGGATGTCTTCTTGCCAACTTTTAATGCTTTCTTAATGCCAGCTCTTTTCCACCTCCTATAATGTGAAACCAGCGTCATTATGTTTCATTTGGAGAGCTCTACATCCAGTACAGGAGGCCAGGGAGAGAGTTTGTTGATTCAGACAGGTTGATTTAAGGCAGTCTTAAGGATAAGGCGTGTTATTTATTCTTTTATTTACCTCACTCTGTGTTTTTATATCGAACACAATTGACGAGCATACCCTGCCACCAGAGCTTACTTCCTTTTTACAGCTGAGATAGGTTTGAGAAATGTGACCTGGCAATCGCCTTGAAGTTTTATATAATTTGCAAATATCTTATGCATGAATGTTTGCTATTATGTGTGTTATGTTTGGGTTTATGCTATTTCAGTTGGGGCTCAATAAGAAGTTGTCTGAATAGATTAGCCTCATAATAGTCTGCAGAAACTTGCTGACACAATCTTTATCTCCATCAGTGTGGTTTTGTTTTACCGTGTCACTTCTGTGACCTGTTTTCAGTCAAAATTTACGCCATAAAATGACTCAAGATTTACTGTCAGAGTTTTCAATAATAATGTCGGTAACTCTGGTAGAAAAGTGTTTAATCTGTTGAGACAAAGTTAGAGGAGGGCTGCCATCGCAGTCAAAATATCATGATAGTCTTCACTTCCATTGATTTCTACAGCTCTAATTTTTCTGTGATGGAATGAGTGGAACCCATACTACTTTGAAAACATTCATGAAGTTGGCTTCAAATCTGAATTGATAATAATCTTCTTTTCATATCGAAATTGGTGAAGGAATGGCTAAATCAGGCTAGAATTAAGGTTTTGGACTGTTCTTCATAAGTCCTGATTTGAACCCCATCAGGAACATGGGGACTGAGCTGTAGAAACAAGTTTGTGCCAGGAAGCCAACAAATGTAGTTGAACTTCACCAATTCTGTCAAGAGGAGTGGTTAAAAATTCAGCCAGAGGCCTGCCAGAAACGTGTGGATGGCTATCAAAGTCACCTAATTGAGGTAGAAATGGCCAAGGGACATTTAACCAGGTATTATTATTACTGTATGTGTATTTTTGAGCCAGCAGATTTGGTCACATTTTCAGAATAAATTCTGATTTGAAGCAAACTTCATGAACTTTTGTGACAAAGTAGTATGTATTCCGATCATTCCATCACAGAATAATGAGAGCTATAAAAGAAATCATTGGAAGTGAAGACTGCTGCGATAGACATTTTCTTTCCTAGTGTATGCAAACTTTTGACTGCAACTGTATCATTGCTTTAGTGTACCTTGTTTTGTTTTTGTCACAGGAAAAGTTTACTTATAGCTATAACATTAACAGTGTCTCAGTTCAGTTCCAGTAATCATCCTAGTTACCATTAATGTGAGCCAACATGCACAATAACAAGACTGTCATCTAAATGTGCTGCAGTCACAATTAATCGTATTAATTTCGTCTGAGCTTTTCCTGCTATGACATGTCAAAATGCCTGCTGTGAATAAGGTCGACCAGGGACGCACAGTTGCCACATTCTCTGGTATACCTTACCAAAACTAATGTAATCTACAAAACAGGAGGTGTTGATTCATGTTTATAGGCATTTCTGAGGTCTTAATGTGATGAACAAAAGCTTAGAAATGTGGCTCAGAATAATGCAATACAAGTCAGATGGACCACATACTACATCCTCCAAAATCAACAGAAAGTTGACACAGCAACTCTTTCAGCAACAGTTTCAACAACTGAACTTTAGCTACTGGCATGTTGTAATAGACTACATTTGGTTTAGCTAGATTTGACTAATAAATTGCCAACTGGGTGTATATTTATCATTAGAGTGCCTTTTGAATAAAAGATAGTTCAAATGTAGCAGGAAGGTATATGTTTTAAGCTAATAAGTCATATTTTGAATATAAAGTCGTTGATATTTAGATCATATAACACAATCTTCACTGACCAACATAAAGCAAGCTGACGAGCAAGCTAGCAGTCATTCTGTTTTTTACAGTTTCTGTGATGATTTTGGTGCGTAAAAATTCTTTTATAGTGAATATGCAGCTCACTAATGGCATCATCTTATTTATTTTATTAATAACAGTGAGGTTGCTTTTTTGAAAACAGAAAGAGATCGATAGAGGTCTAAATCATGTGTTCAAGAACCAGCAGTAAAGAGGTATATAACTGAAGGAATTGGAAAACATAATCATTTCCCTGATGGAAAGGCCTATAGCTTTTAAAACTTCTAAATAAGACCTTATTTATAGCTTCCAACCCACCTGCGTCAAAACAGGCCCCTGAGCAAGAATGTGGATATCATAGTTTGAGGGCTCGGATGTCTTTGCTCACCGTTTATGGCCACATCAGTGCCTGAAACAGACCATTTCCATCGCTGTGCATTTATCATGGATCCTGATTTTGCGCAAGACCTTAAGCTGCTTATGGCTGCAGATGAAAGGCTCACTGGGGGATACAGAAGAGGAATGTAAGACTTGTCTGAATACTTTTCTACACACGGGTCATATGATACATCTGCGCTTAAATTTAAGTGTTTTGACTGGAATTGGTCGACCATGTTTAGTGAAAATGTTGTGTACTTCTCATTTTCATTGTGTAAGTGTCATAAAATACACGCCTTCACACTTGCTTATTTTCTAATATTCAACAACCTCTAACGTATTGAGAAAAACTACAACTACTACTTTTCAAAGTGACAGTGAGTATATAGAAACTTGAGTGTGGTCTGTTTTGGTGTTTTTCTGTGGCTGTAGAAAGACAGGAATTTATAATGCTTCCTGTCACTGTGTCAGCATGACGAAACCGCTCTTTTGTTACACACATTCACCCACAGTGCCATGTACTGTACAAATGTGCGTCTGCAGGCCGTCTTGCATAATATTGGAAAAGTGAAGATGTATTGCTACACACACAGTATGGAGATGGACCAGAGCCTGTTTCTTTCTTTACTTATTGAATATGTGCGGAAATGTGGAAAGTGAATGATTTTGTGCCAACTGCGTGCATAATTGATAGCTGGCAAGTTCAACCTCCATGCTGTCATTGGCGCATTTTCGCTGGTCCTTCAGGTTATAGAAAAATAACTGATTACACATTAATTGTGAGCTCTCCCTGTGCTGTACTTAAGTACCAATTTAATGGACCGCTTTATCTACCATTGTGTTGAGATCTTTAATAAATAATGAAGGTTGGCATCTGTGGTAGGATATGATGTTCTTCTGAATATCTACTGGCAAAGACAGATGTGTTTTAGCTTTTGTTTGTATGGTTGTTCTCAGCTGACTTGCATCAGAGTGAGGATAGAATCACGTGAAGATGATGGCCACCACATTTAAATGTTAATTGCATACTTTTAAATCATCCAGTTGCACTGGAAAGACGAGGAGTCTACGCTTAGTCTTCAGAGGAACTTCAACTCTGCACCAAACTCCTATTGTGTATATCACTGTTGTGTAAGATCTTTTGCTTAAATGATCTTTAGGCACTTGAGAGACAGATCTTACACACCCATAGTCCCAAACACAGTGTTTTCATCTATGTTGCCTGATTTAACCTTCTGTCTGTTTGGGTATATACTGTACAAACTGGACTTGGTTGACATCTCTCTCCCTTCATATGGAATTCATATGATAATAATCAGAAAAATTAATTCCAAGCTGGAGTCATTTCTGTGAACTCAATTTGGAAAACATTTAACAAGATTTTAGCACATGACAAGCCAAATTTGATGTCATTCAGGCAGAAACGGTTTCATTGATGATTAGAAACATTTTGTTAATTCTCATATTACATATATGTTTGGTAATTTGTAATATAGCTTTAAATTGTATAATTAGTTGCTGTCCACATAGAGTGACCTAGATTAGTTTAAGAAGTCTGGGACAATCCCATTGCAATATAAAGCTCCAAACTTCAAAGGGCTTTTGACATGTTTAAACCTCCCGAGCATTAACAGACAATACATCTTCTCTGTAGTGTCCATGTTGTTTCCACATTACGACTTAAAATTTCAAGAACACACCGAAGTCTCCAACTGTCTGAAACCTTTAAAAACTGGCAACAAATGTGCACTTTCCCAGTTAAAAAAGGCTCTGACATTTTTCTTAAGAAAAAAACTGGTTACTGCAGTTTTTATCCAATGTTACACAAACAGGATTAAAGTGTGCATTTGTCTGGGACTATTTTCAGTGGTGGCAGATGAATACAGATTTGATTTGCCAGTATGTACGGCAGCAGCAGTGCATGGGCGCTGTCTTGCTGCCTGCTTGCCCTGTGTAGCTGTGTGGCTCATTGGTGGATTTTTCAAATAGTTTTTGGACATAATGGTACAGACAAAAAGTTATATCAGGCTTTGGCTATGCTGGGAACACTTTTTTTTTTTTTTTAGAAATAAGAAGTTGTTGCATTTACTTTTTGATGGTCAGGGATATCCCTTTAAATATCCAGAGCTTCGTGCAAGTAAAGTGTTCTCTGGTGTTTGTATGAGATGTAGACAGCTGTCAGTATGTGATTTGCGTGTCACCATAGACATGATCCTGTTATTGTTTTACATTGGGGCGATAGAACAAACAGATACCAGTTCATTTAGAGATTAATTTCTTTGCCAAACAGTATGATTGTAGGTTAAGTGACTTGTTTTGTTTGTCTGTTTCAGAACTTAAGCACTCACCATGTCTGATGGGGAATATGATTACCTCATCAAATTCCTAGCCCTTGGTGATTCTGGTGTGGGAAAAACCAGCTTCCTCTACCAATACACAGATGGCAAGTTCAACTCCAAGTTCATCACTACAGTTGGAATAGACTTCAGAGAAAAAAGAGTGGTAAGTTCGACCAGTTTTGAGTAAAGCGTAACTCAATTTGGCATTAGAACTGTTGGGGATTACCCCCATTCAGTTAAAGCGCACATGGATTTTACATTCTTCACTTCGGATGTAAGATTTCCTTGTGTTGGTGTGTGCTACAAGCATTTACGGCTACCTAATTAGGGGCTTAAATGCATTCCTTGACCATTAAGTAACTGGGTTGTAACAAAAGCTGACTGATGAATGTTGCAATAGAAGTTATGACTAATGTTGGTGAATGGCAGGCAGCACCCTCCTTAAGAATAAACACTTCATACCATTGGCAAACAGCTGAGCAGTTTTCATATTTACTTAATATTCACGCTTTAATGCTGCTGACCTCCAGCTCCGAGAATAAAACAGTTTTATCATAACTATAATGGACAAAAAACTTCTTTTGCCGTGCTTATTCTTTTATTAGAAGCTTTTCCATCACTTCTGATGAAAAAGATGAAGATACAGCAAGTGAATACATATTCAGGAAAAATAGAAAGATAAATGTTTTGACAGCCTTGTCTGTCTTTGATTGTTAAAATCTGTGAAATGTTAAAATTCAACAACAGACTGTCTGTGAGATGGGTAACCCTGCTAAATGAAAAGACTGAAGTTATATCAAATGTATAATGGGATGAATACATTTGTAATACCTGTCCAGTGGACATACAGCTGTGAGCAAAAGTAGCACTGTAATACTCTTAAAGGGATATTTTGGTAATTATCCATTGTCAGTGTGTTTCATGCACAAACATAACCAGTTTGGAGAAGCAGACAGGAGTACTGGCTGGTGAGGGAAGCTAGCGGTGTGCTGCTGTAGACGGGGTCAGCTGACATCTACTGCATGTTATACACTGACTATGGATATACAATCTCACATAGACAAACAATCCAAGAGTAAAGACTTAATGCTACTTTTAAGCTTGAATAGGCTTAAGCATCCACCTTAACTGGCTAATGAAAACTAATGCAGTGTTGGAAAGATTAAAGACAAGATCTGGATAAGAAATTTCAATAGCACATAGTTTCTGCAAGCAGCCGTCATCCAGTTTGCAATAAAACAGCAGATTATTGCTGCTAATCTTTTACAGTAAATTCAAATCAGTGAAGATTTATGGATTAAAATGTTTCATTTAAAAACTGAACAGCTTGTTAAATATTTTCAAGGTCTGTGATGCAAAAGTTTGTATTTGATGTACTTTTGGCGGAATAAAACAGGCAGAACACAATAAAATATATTACAAAAAAAAAAGAGGCAGAATACAATATGCACATTGGTTTTGAGATTGTGGCCTTGTCTTCAGTTGCTGTCGTCACAGACAACAACAATCATTATTATGATTAATTGATTTAAAAGAAAGAAGTAACTCATACATAATCTTGGATAGCCTTGGATGCCTTTACATTCTTGATTTCTGTCTTTAAAGTAAAGAAGAATGTGCAGCTGCATTAAACCACCCTCGGAGTTTCCTCCTTTGATCCAGCAGTAACAAAAAGCTGTGTTCCCCCAACAGAACCCATCCAGATGTTTAAAATCTGTTGTTTTTAGTAAAGAGAACATCCATTAAGATTAACCTCACTTGTCTCTGTTTCACTCAGATGTACAAATCAGCGGGTCCAGATGGAACTTCAGGTCGAACCCAGAAGATCCACATGCAGCTGTGGGACACTGCAGGACAGGAGAGGTACATGAAGTACTTTAGACTGTAAACCTAGTCTTTTCTTCAGTTATTTTTAAGTATGTCTCTTCCTCTACTAATTGTATTTGTCATGTGCTTTACTTCCTGAATGGTATCAGGTTTCGGAGTTTAACGACTGCATTCTTCAGAGACGCCATGGGTTTCCTCCTCCTGTTTGACCTTACAAATGAACAAAGCTTCCTCAACGTCAGAAACTGGATGAGTATGTCCTCTGATGTGTCTCACTAAATGTACATATTTAGTTATTAAATCGATGGTTCTTTAAAAACTAACACCTGAGTTGGTATAGCTGTGAAAATATTTAATTGCATGGGACATTTTACAGAGTTGAATCCCTTTTTGACTGCTGAAATACTTTCAGAGAATGATAACTGAAACACTCTTTGCGTCTGGCTCATGTAAGCAGCTGTTAAACCCAACATATTATGTGATTACACATGTCATTTTCCAGTTATGAATAAGTCTTTCAACATTCATTTTATTCTGGCCTGAGCTACTGCTACTTTCTTTTTTTAGGTGTATACAACACATTAATGATGATTAGAAATCTAAGGATATTACAGATTACAACAGGACTGAAAACATACTAAATCGCTGAATGCATCTCCCAGGTCAGTTACAGGTTCACGCATACTGTGAAAGTCCAGATGTCATCCTGTGTGGCAACAAATGTGACCTGACAGATCAGAGAGCAGTTTCTGAAGATGAGGCCCGTGAGCTGGCAGAGAAGTATGGGTATGTCTCAGATTTGATCCATCTGTACATGAACCTCTCCCTCAAGTGTTTGTCAAGAAGGTAGTGGCTGTATTGTTTGCACAAGTCTATGCAGGAGAATGTCACACCAAATTGGTCCTCCCGGAAAGGTAAATATTTGTGCATACGTGTAAAATATCCTGCTGGACACACCTTTACTAAAAAAACAGGTATTGTTGTGGAAATCCAATTTTTATGGTCTTTTTGAGGGAACTTCAAAACCTTAAATGTCTTTTTTTCCCTCTAAACCAAATTTAGCTTCTGTTGGATGGTAACTGGTAGCAGCAGTCGGTGGTTCTGTGTTTATAACCAATGTTTTCCCCCCATGCAGAATCCCGTACTTTGAGACAAGTGCTGCAAACGGAGAGAACGTCAGCCAGGCAGTGGACGTCCTGCTGGATCTCATCATGAAGAGGATGGAGCGGTGTGTTGACAAGTCCTGGATCCCTGATGGGACCGTCCGAGTTAATGGAGCCGCCAACCCAGACCTCTCAGAAAGTTCTGACAAAAGCAAATGTGCATGTTAGAATGACGAGGAGCCATAGTGGTCAAACATCTGAGTCCATCATAGTGTTGAAAAAATAGGAAGACGTCCAAGTTGGGAGTACATATATAAATATTTACACATATATTGTGTTCTATGTTGGGTAAACCTTGACATTATTTGTCTGTTATCCCACAAACCAGTGCATTACTGATACTTTCATTGAGATGCTATATTAATTGTCAGAGTTAAGTGCCACTCAAATACGGGCATTTCATTTCAATTAATATGATTTGTTTTTTGAACAATTAATTCATATTGGAATGTGGGATATTTATTTGTTATAACATATGGCTGAAATGTTCAACTTCAGTCATCAGCTGGATATGATGATCATGCTATCAGGTATGAACTTTGTGCACCAAGTCGAAGCAGTCTGAGCTGCTCTCAGATGTGCCATAATTACACTGTTAATACTCTTTACTTGCTGTAATGTTAGCGTAGATTCACACTGCAATTAACTCAAAAATGCCACTTTTATTTCTCTTTCTGCTGTCAGATAAATACTGACTGCAGTCAAGGTTTGTTGATAGAGAGAAGTTTCCGATGATTGTATTTATAGAGAACTTTAGGAAACCAGTTATGTACTACCGATGCTCTGCCGTCAGGCTGCAATCTCACCGGAGCCACAGCCTTGAAAAATGTTGCCAATCTGACGTTAGATGGACTATTAACACTCATTTATTTTATTGTCTAGATCAATAGTTGTTCTTGTGACTCCAAGCGAGAATTTTGGACTGCAGTTTGACTGAGTCATCTATACTTTAGAATGTACGGCAACACGTTCTGCAGATAGTTACAATCATTGATGCTCAGTTGTTTTTAATAAGAGGAAAAAATGCGTTTTTGAAAAAAGCGTAATTGAAAACTGAGCAATAACTCAGGAACCCAGGTAGAGTATCCTGCTGTATAGAAACCCCCACAATAAATAAAGAAATAGAAATATCATATTTTGACTGTTTTGACAAAATGTGTTGCTACATTTAGATTAACCTTTTAAACTAGAAAGTTTTTTTGGGGACATCTAGTAATGTTTAATTCAGTGCTTTGGTTTAAAATGACTCTTAGAAACTACTTATAGATGTTCAAAACAACTCGGCAAATCGTTCCTGCCTCCACCATGAAGATGAAGTATCATGACTGTCCTCTGCAGCTCCAATAGTCAGACCTTATGAATATTAAATAACTCCACCCGTAGTATCATTATTATTATTATTGTTGTTATTATTATTATTATTATTATTATTATCATTATTATTATCATCATCATTCACTTGTAATGTATTGTATGGAATTATATTTCATTAGGTCAGAGCCTAAATACTTGCACCTTGTGCTGTGGCCCCAAGATTATCATGAATCAAAATAAGTTTCCACAGTGTTTTATTGTGATGGTGGTGGGCCGACAATCTCCGTGGCAATTATCAAAAATTAATACACTTAATAAAACATTGGACTTCAGGGAAAAAGAGCAACGGTGCTATTTCACACAGAAATATGTTATTATTTTACTGAAGTGGCTACTGTTTAGGGTGTCATCTTCTCTCTATATATATATATTACAAAAATAGTATGTGCATCCTGTAAAACGCTGTAATGGTTTGTCCCAACTGTTAAGTGTTACACACAACTCCACGTTATTTGTATCACACTGTTTTTCTATTAAGGGGTGAATGTGTTTTAGTTAAGACACTGAATATATTTTTTTCACTCACAGTTTCAATCCACAGTTTTGAAAATCTATTACTGAAATTGAATTTGATTGTATTAGTAAGACTAAATTGAATTATGTTTTATAATTGTGCCATACAGTTTCATATGCAAAATATGTAAATTATGTCCAAAAATAAACATTTTTATTTATGTATTACTTGAAGCAGTATCTCATTTCATGTAAGTGCCAGTGATTGTACATATAAAATGCTTGATAGAGATAGAGAATGATAGGGAATATATAACAAAATGTTAGTCATCTCATAATTTAAAAAGTGTTCAACCCATCAATATTTTTGTAATACCACAGTCCACATTTGAAAGCCATTATTCTTTCTCTGATGTATGCACCAAACCCAGCAAAGGAAGTATTTTTTTCTTTAAACATTTTTACAAATTATTTTATGATTTACAGCAGATCATCCTGGATTTGTCAACAATTTACCGGGAGACTGTGTGCCACCAATTCAATTAATTGATATGATTGAACTAGAAGACTATTAATGTCATGCAAATACAGTCTCAAAAATAATCTCTTTTAATGTGTTTTACTTTTTGAATCTGTCATGATTTAAGTGGTGGAAAAGAAATCCATGGGTGGTTATACGAAAACTTGCCATTTTGTATCCCTCCAACAAAACTGCTCCGTAAATCTGAATAAACAATAAAAATACTATATATATATTATTTTTTAGTTTCCTTGATATGTCTAGTAACATACAAACTAGATAACATTTTTTTTTCTTTTGTTTTTAGTGTTTTAAACCTTTTTCTGTGCAAAGTATCCTGCAAGAAATATAAAAATGGCCTGTCCCACTATATGATTTTTCTACCTTTACTAGCTATTAATGCCAAAAAAGTCAAACTATCATATAAAAACTTGAACTTATATAAAGCCTCAAGTGTTGTTTCATTACTTATGAATGGGTTTTATTCTTAATATTTGTTAATTGTTGAAAACAACAATTTATTCAGGTCCGTGGGTTGTTGTCAACCCTGTTACTTTCAATGAAAACACCCCTTCAGAGATAATGGACTGTTCCGAAAGTGGCATCATCCCAGGAAGTAAAATCATCTGCCTTATATAAAGTTGATAGTGGAGAGACAAGTGAGTGTCCTCTTATTTTAATGAATTTTCTTTAAGTTATGTAGTGTCTGACAGGGGGGGACAAGCTCATTGTGTCAGCCCTGTTACCACAAAATCATACTTTAAAAAGTTATTTGTTTGAAATTGTAAATGTACATATATAACAACATTTATGCCTCTCGTGAATGCACACCATGTGGTGTCATGACATGTACCACATGGCTAGTAATGGCTGCCAACATCATTTTTCATCAACCCTGTTACCATTCTAGGGTAACAGGGTTGACGAAAGTATGTGCTTTTGTGTGTACATGAAAATATACTTTTCTTTCCAATAGTATTTACATAATTTGTTTTTGCAGGTTTCATACCTAAATATCATGTTTTTCTATTTATTCTACTGATAGGCGGGCTACAAGATGTAATACGTACTAGGCTTTTGTTTCTTTTGTTAAGGCCAAACATGTTCAATACATCATTTATTTGTGATGTAATTTCAATATCCTTCAAGTTTTGAATAAAACAATTGGAATACATTTACATCATTTTTCATCATCTTATATGCTAATTCCTCTCAAAAAATCTGTGTCCAAAATTTTCAGATTAGTCATGTTGACTGAAAGATTTAGGAATGTCCCATTTATAACTTGATTATAGCCATAACTGTGACTTAAACAAGAAGAATAACCAATACGGTAACTGTTGTCAACCCTGTTACTGAGGTGTCAGCCCTGTTACTTATATATAATTATGTATAATATTCTAATATAATGTAAAAAATGAAAAGACAAATGTAAAATCAACTCATTTTATATATTAAGTAAAAGAGACCAGTTATCCACTCAAAGAAATTGGGGTATTATTATTTTGTTTTCATAACTTTTTCTTAAAGCAGAAGATGCTGTGAAAGAGTCGATTGTAAATGAGCATATTCATTCATGGAAAAAAGTGAATTCCTCAATATTCTCACTTTGTAAACACACTTACTGTAACAAGGGGGATTGTATCTTTCACTGTATATTAGATTTATTTTAAATTTCAATTTAAAACCTTTTCAGACAGCAACTGATATGTCAATAACAGGGTTGACAAAACGCGCATGTATGTTGATTATATGTGATAAAAATATTAAAAAATAAGATGGCCTGAGATGGCACGGCACATTTTTCTGAAAGGTAAGGATATACTTCATCCAAACAGGGGCTTAAAGACTTTTGAAACAGTACTTTGAAAATCAAAGGTAAATGGCACGTTTTCGTAAATCTCCACAGGGGGGCAGCACCGCCTCATCACAGCTCCTGGTGCAGCGTCGATTAACCAGCGAAGAAGAACAAGGAGGAGCACTCAGGAAGGTATCTGACATTTTCGTTTGTTTTGGCTTTTTAAACTTTTTCATTAAATGCAAAGATTTGTTTTACCTGGACATCAGTTTTACTGAAAGGTCGGGGCTTAAAAGCAGAATCCTGACGATGTTTCTGCCTAAAACTCACTAGTTAAATTTTTATTCATTCAAAGTTTGCTTTAATATGTTAGCTATCTAGCTAGCTTACGTCGGGCTGTTCGTTCAATTGATTGCCTTTTTTAATACACAAAACTGACGCAAGATGAAAGAACTTCCTGTAGGAAACACACAAGACTTTTAGCTCAAATTGTTGAGTTGTTGTTTTATTTGTCATATTTCCAGTTCAGTGCTAATGATTGCTGACTAGCTTAACTAGTTAAGGTAACAGGAGAGCAGATTGCCTCTTTTTGTTTTTAGCTAGCGTCAGATGTATTTTCTTTAAACTCTATTCAATCATCTCATTACGTCTAATGTTGTTTGGTTGGATGTGTTAACAGGAAGACACGTTTTGCTGTAATTGAGTTGCCATGGCAATTCATAATTTATCTCCATGGCAATAGACATCATGGCTGTCAATACATGGGCGAACAGAATAACCAACTAGTGTATCTCAGTTTATCATAAGTGATGATTTTCGTCGTTGTTACAAGCACATTCACACAATAACTGTATGCCTCCTTGTTAATCAATCTGGGGAGGATAGCAGCTGGTTTGTGTGTATTTCTCTGGTGAAGTTGGTTCATTTTAAATCCGTAGACAGGATTACACCCAAAAAAATATGTCACCCGCTGAAGTGAAGTTTGTTGTTTAATTTTGTGTTTGTGTGTGTCTTTGTGTTTATTCTTGCAGAATGCCTTTCCAGTTCTGTCCTCAGTGTGGGACAAAGTTGCAGCCTGGATTCAGATTCTGTCCATCGTGTGGAGAGAAGCTTCCCGGTCCTGGTCCTGATGAACCTATAACCGTGAGCTCGACAGCTCCTTTATGTCGCACTCCACTCAAGAGTGGTGAAGCTGCAATATCAATAGTTAACACAAGCCTTGCTGCTTCAAACACAAGTGTTGAGCCCACTGAGAGCAAAGGTAAATATCTTGGCCAATATTTTTTCATGAGTACTTGGTGTTCCATAGATAGTTGACCTAACAAATTCTCTCTTTTCACAGCCAATGCTTGCGCTACATCAATTCCACTCACACCTCGTCCTGCACTGCGAAAGACCCGTAACTCACTACGACTGGACAAGGATGTTAAATTCAACCTTGCCACTGCACCAGTGGTGCTCTCCACTAAACCTGTCAGAGATGACAAGACTAAAGGTAATTTAAATGGTGGGGAAGCAGCTATTTTAAGATATGTTGTGAGAATATGAGTACAGAGATATGCTGTATCAGTGTGGCACAGGTGTAAATAAAATAATGTTACAGCTGATGGGTTCCTTTGGAACAAAAAAGTGTCTGATTTGTTTCAACAGACCATGGTGTTGGATTGGCTAGAACTCCTACAAAGCAGCACACAGTCACTTTTAAACCTGATGCAGCAGTAGAGCCAACTATAGAGTCTTCCTCTTCTCCTGTTGCAAAATCCCCTCGACCTGGTGAGCTCAAACAGAAGATATTCCACATAAAAAATGTAGTGTTTCTCCTCTTTTTTGTCATAATCTTTTCTCTCATTTATCTTGACTGTGCCCGGATTCATATGCAGTCAGAGGAAAGGCAAAACTCTCCAGCCCTGCTAAGAAGCAGGCAGAAGATGGAAAGACGCTGACTGATAAAACTAGTAAGAAAGCAGAAGAATCAGCAGTAGACGGATGTCCTGTGGCCTTGACTTTGCCTGTTTCCTCTCCAATCTCCAGGTCACCAGTTAAAGGTGAGTGAAAACTTTTGCTACTACCACACAACATGAAGTGGCACTGGTATTTTATCAAGTAAAAGGTTGAATGAATGAATAAAGTCAGTACCGCTACAGGCTGACAGAAATAAGGGGAAGCAGCTTCCTCTAAACATAGAAAAATCACAAGACACCATCTGCAGTTACAGACTTTGAAGTGGAGAGGAAGGACAACCAGGAGGTTTCAGTTCTCAGGTGGTGGGCAATTTACAAAACAGAAGTCATGCCAACTGGAGACATGTGGTTAATCTTGTCATGGTACACTGTGTGTGTACTAGTAGCATAAAATGACTATATGTAAATGGGACCGCTAAATTTAAATAATGGTACTTGAGGGATTTTATGAAAAAAAACAAAACAACTCTGACCTGGTGTGACACATTACTGTAAAAGGACAAGTACACATTGTTTTATTGTTATATGATCGTTTTTTAGTCAGCCTGTTCACACACATCAGGGTGTCATTAGAAGCCCACAGTGACAAATCATATAGTTGTGCACATTTTTTTCTTGTTTGTGTGTAACGTTCCTTTTTCTGTTGTCCCACAACACACAATGCAATTGGTTGGTCATGTTATGTCTGCATTTCCAGCTACAGCGAAAAGCAAAGCCAAGAAGGCAAAGCATGTGCCGGTTGTGGAGCCGCTTCAGGAAGGCGAGGAGGTGACGGACACAGCGGGCAAGAACTGGAAGCTGCTGAAACTGCTCAGTCAGAGTACGACGGAGCTCCTCTACGAAGGTGAAGCTGCGCACAGGATGTATATTTACCAGTAAACTAACGTACAATTAGATAGATATTGGTGATGATGATCTCTCATTCATCACATTAACTGTCAAATATCTTAAAACAGATACCAAAAGCCCTGAGATTAAAACACGACACATTACAATAAACCACAAAAAAAGAAATGTACATTCAGAAACTGTAAAATTGAAGAAATTACCATAATGAAAACAATTATTTTTAAAATGTGAATATTAATAGTAAAGTTTTATAAGTAGTTAGTGACCTTGTTATGTTTATGCTGCCATTTACAACAAAGTCAAAACTAAAATAGCGTCTTGAATCCATAAAATCAGCTTGAATATGTTATTAAAGCACATTTCTTACCAGAATACACAAAGAGAGGCCTAGTTCAGGGGATTGAGCTGAAGTTTTCTGTAGCAGGATGTAACAAGCGACTCTAACAAAACTTTAATTGTAGAAAAGAGCCTAAAATGATATCATTTTTTTGATTTTCAGTGGTCCAAATGGTTTCACGATCCAATTCCAAAGAATCAAATCACATCCTAAAACTGGTAAGTGCTGCCTCAAGACTCAAAGTAAATATTTAAGAAGCTGAAACACTGCTGAATTATTATTACAACAGTCCTCTAAGGTGCCTCTTTTGTATTCATCGTCTAATCGATGGTTTCAGTTGTTCTCATTTTCCTGTAACCAGTGCTCCCTCAGCTCTTCAACTTCCCTGAGTAGGATCAATAAAGTTTGTTTGATCTCTCTTCTTCTCAGGGAGCTAAAGATGGAAGAATCTTTAATGAGCAGAACTTCCTGCAGAGAGCTGCTAAACCTGCAACTGGTGAGGGTTCAGTATGTTCCTCAAATCAGCTCTTTTAGTTCAAGAAAATAAGTATAATGTTGCTGATTAAAGAGATTTTCTGTCTGTTGTGGAAGGCGCACGGTAGTTGAACAGAAAGTTGTTCAGTGTTTATTTTTGGCTGTAGTAGTCTGATGAACAGGTGACCAACAGAAATTAGAAACAGAACCACGAACGTTAACAGTGTGAAATAAACAGTTAGGAAGGTTCTGGCAGTTTGTCATGTGATGTAGTTACACAATTTCACAAGAGCAGAGCTGCGCAAGAGGAGTCCAGTCATCTTTTAAGCTGCAGTTTTGATTGGTCTTTTGGTGCAACGAACACATGTAGTGTCACACATTAATATCCTCCTCACTGTCTCTCTCTAGTGGACAAGTGGATCAAGCAAAACAAGATGGATTTTCTCGGGATTCCTTCCTGTGTTGGCTTTGGTCCTCATGCAGATTCCTACAGGTGTGTATTAAGTGCATCTGTCAAAATTTACACACATATGAATAAAGTAGATTTTACTTTAACTTGACATTCGGCCTTTTAAAACATTTTTTTTTTATATATATATATATATATATATATATATATATATATATATATATATATATATATAGGTTTCTGATTTTCCCAGACATGGGTCAGTCTCTGCAGTCTGTCATGGAGGAAGAAGATGAGCTTCTGTCTGAGAAAGTCGTCCTGCAGCTCGCCTGTAGAATAGTGAGTGTAAATGAGGTCTACGACTACTACTATTACTTCACCGTCATAGAAGAGAAAAGAGACCAGAAAATAGTCACATTCAAGAAGCTGGAATTTTGACCTTTTTGTGTTTGTTTGTTTTCGTTTTTTTGTCAAAGTGATTAATTGATTATCAAAATAGTTGGTGATTAATTAAATATTAATTTTAGTTGCCAGAAAATACAAGATCCAGAACTTGTGAAGAACTATAATCCCCCATAACTTAATAAACAATAACCTGTCTTTCTTCTTGCAGTTGGATGTTCTGCAGTACATCCATTCAAACGAGTACGTTCACGCTGATATTAATGCAGAAAACATTTACATCAAACCAGGACAGAAATCACAGGTGAGAAACATCCTGCAGTACAAACTGTTATCTGTCAGTGACCATTTAAATGTGTTTTACACTGACAACTCTCTGCTTCTGTGTGTGTGTTTAGGTATATCTGGTAGGATACTGCCATGCTTTCAGGTACTGTCCAGGTGGGCAACATGTTGAGTACCGTGAAGCCAGCAGGACGCCGCACGAGGGCACCATCGAGTTCATCAGCCTGGACGCACACAAGGGAGCAGGTGAGTCAGTCCTGTGCTTCACTGATTTCTTGTCACAGTTACAGTCAGGGAATCATTTCACTCCACCTGCTACTGTAAATAAAACGCTACTATTTTCTTCCCTCGACGAGATACACCTGCACTCCTCCCACAGTCCTTCTGTCTACAGAGGCTTCACAGAATAAAACACATTCGATTTTTCTTGTGGACCTGATAGTGAGGGTTCTTTCAGCATTTGAGTTGTCTGACTACATAAACCAAAAAAACAAGGTGATGTTCATGTGTTTTCTCTTTAAGCTCCATCTCGGCGCAGTGACCTGCAGTCTCTTGGTTACTGCATGCTGCGCTGGCACAGCGGGACACTGCCGTGGACGGCTGTCACTCAGCCAGACCAGGTAGCCACACAGAAACAGAGGTGAGAGAGTGTTATCAACAAATTAGTTGTTCAAGATCAGGATAATGTAAATTACTCAAAAGAGTTCTGATTGTAGGTACATTGAGGATGTTCCTGCGCTGTTGAGCCACTGCTTTGGAAAGAAGAGAGTCTCCAGTGGGTTCAAATGTTTCTTACATACATTTCTTTGCCATTAAAATAAAAGAAGTGTTTGATTATGTGTCGATGTGCCGATATATTACTCTCCTTCTGTGTCTGTGTGTGTGTAATGGTGTAGGTGCATTTCAAACATACCTGACCACGGTGATGACTCTGCAGTACTCTGAGCAGCCGGACTACTCTGCGCTGAAGGACGGACTCAGTCAGGCTTTGCTGCAGCTGGGGGGGTCGCCGGAGCTGCCGCTCAGTTTTTAGGTGAGGACAGAAACAAGTATGGAGACTTGATCCTGTTTATGTCTGGTCAACAACATAATCTGGTTTCACATCACAGGGTCCAAAAACTTACTCTGCAGAACATTATATATATATTTAATTTACTTTTTTTATTTCATCCACTCTTGATAAGATTTTCAGTGACACAGTATGTTATTAATTAGCTTTGTGGCTCTTGATGTTTGTTAGGTGATTTTGAACTCACAGGGTTTTCTTGGATGAACTGATTTAACTTCCAGAGACACTTTATTGATTTGTTTGGGATGGTTTACTTAGTACAGGTTTGAAAGCCCAAACTTTGTAACAAACTAAGTTTCTGTCTTTTGTTGTTTATTGTTGGATTACTGAAGGGTAGTTTTTATTTTTTTTGTTGAACTCTGGAGCCTTTTTTTCGGAAAATATAATTTGAACTTGCCCTCACCTCCAAAAAGCCACCAGAAAATTAGAGTCAAGCTGTTGTTGAAAAATCCATCGTTTAAAGAACGTAAAAACGTGTATGACAGTCAGGACAACCAACCAGTGTTCTGTTGAGACAAACTGAATCGTCACCTTAAAATTAAAAGTCAAATCGAATTGCTGATTCAGAGAATCATGACACCCAGGTGTATTAAGATATATTATGACCCTAAATTTCACATTTATAGCTGCGTCCTCTGCAGCTCCACTTTCCCGTTAAATACTTCTTAGGGTACCAAAGGGTTGCCAAACTGTTTTCGGTACACAAATATTCAGTCAACATTGTAAATTGAACTTTGATATTCTCATATGATAGTTATTATTGTTTGAGGTGATAGTCCAGCTTAGTGCTGGAAACACTGTGACACATTTGTTCACTATGATCCCTGATTCAGTCCTGATTGGAAAACAGTTGAAACACCAGAATCATCATCACCCAGTTTAAACACACATGATAGCAGCTATGTGTTAAAATAATATAAAACGTAATAATAACACATCATTGTCAGTTCATCCTCCACAATCCACCTTATAAAAGTGTTTTTGTTTTGTTTCCTTTTCTGCAACGTAGCTAAAAAGGACTCAAGCTCAACGTGTTGTTAAATGATAAATCAATGTAACCTTGTTATTAGGAAACTGGGCATAAGGCTTTCCAAATAGCATTATGTAAATTGCTCTATTGTTTATACAATAATAATACTTGAAATCACATAATTAAACAAATTATCATTTATTGAAACCTTCAGCATGTCTCTCTTATCCCCAGAAATGATACCTTCTCAAATAGAAATATGGAACCTAAACATCAAACTGTTATATTAAAATTAAACACTTCTGTCATAATAATATTCAAATATGTCTTTGTTATATTTTCAGAGAAGTGGAACAAAAAGAAGACAACCAGATGATGAGCTGTTTGTTTTTTTAATCATGCTGTTTTAGCTGTGATGTTTTATTGCACTGAGAGTGTCGTAGAGTTCAGTCTGTGTAGATGACGCTAAGGATTGGTGGGTTTCCTTTAGGATCATTTTAATCATTTCTGATATTGTTACGTTTTCTCAGAGGAGTTGCACTGTTGGGTTTACATGTCAATGCTTACGACAATGGGAGTCAAGTTTTTGAGTTTTGAAGAACAGATTTGTGTCAGAGTCTTCTTCTAAACTTTATTGGTACTTTGACTGATCACTTGTTTTTCTGTTAGATTATGTGTTTTTTAATGAATTCACCAGGGTTGTTTTTCCCTGTTTTACCTCTTTGACATAAACTGTTAAAAATGTCTTTAAAACAAGCCAACATACGGGTGAATTAACACAAATTCTCAACGTTCATTTAAGTATCTGCACACATCGTTTGTTTGCCTAAATAAAACCGCAGCATTTCTTACAAGTGCCTTAATGTCCTTTGACATTCAGTTCTTCGGTCTGAAATTCATAGAGCACCAGAAACGCATAATTTACTAATGTTCACAAGCAAACTTCTCCATTTAAATGTGTTTTAAATAAATAATTCTTCAGGAAATGTTGTTTTTGCTCTCTTGTTATGATGTCTGCTGTCCTACATACTGATTAATTCAACACAACAGCACGTGTTCATTTTAAAGAAACCTTTATAAAGTTTAAACATTTCTGGACATAAACATTTGAACTTTTCAAGACATATACAATTCTTTATATGAAACAGTAAATATCTCTTATTGTGCACACTCTTAAAGTAATTCAGAAAATAAACACTGTTATCTCTTGCCTGATCTCTCCTGCTCATGGCATTTTAAACCTTACTTCTGTCACTTGAGGCACTTTCTGAATGACGAGGCTTTTGTAGAACAACATAAAGCATGACGCTGAAAGACTATAGCGCCCTCGTGGGGCAACTTTTGTACACAGATACAGACCCGATAGCTTCCTGGCGCAGGAGCCTAGCTTACAAACTTAAACTGATCAGTTGAGCTTTTTTATACAGACATGCTGGCAGTGTGAGGCAGCTACACATGCAGGTTTAAATATAGTTTTACACTGCAGATTGTTCTTGTTCATAAAAAACTGAACCATAGTGAGTTTGACTCCTATTCTTCAAGTGTTTATATTCATTCCTAACACTACTTCTGCTCCTGGTGTTGATTTGAAGATAATGCCTGCACTCATGTGTATTTCTGATTGTTCTCATTAACTGTCTCTGATGCCAAAACTGAAAAGATCCTGTTGGTTTTCAGGGCACATTCCTGGTTTGGAAATGACTTCATGTCCACAGCACGGCGACACAAATCTTCAGACAAACATCACATGCTCATGAAGTCTTTTTTTTTTTTTTTCTCCCTGAAATAGCTTTGGGCTGTACACTGATTTAACACTGAAAGTCATAACCTTGATAGATTTTCATATCCACAAATACTGATAAAACCTTGTAATGAAACTCTGGGTGATCTGAACGCCTCTCTGATCGAAGAAATCCACCAACTTGGGAAAAAAAAAATGATCGGATGACTTCATAAATGCACTGTAATAACGCCAGAAACAAGGCCGCTTTTAGCTGTTCCTGAAATGTTTACATTTTGGACACTGAATTTTCACATGACAGGAACAGTTTATGAACGTGTAAACGAAAGTGGTATCCCACTTCAACCCAGGCAACGTGATGGAGTGTGTGTTGAAAGAATGAGGACTTCAAGGTGGGGGAGTTATTCTTAAGGGGACTTTCTGTCATGAGGTTTATCGTTCTTGGTCAGAACAAGGCAAATATGTGCACAAACTCTGCCATGATGGAAGAGCTCGTTTGTCTGAGCAGTGAGTGGAACAACCTCGGGGCCTCCAATCCCGCAGAGTGAGAGGGAGATGGTGATCAGACTGGGAGAAATGATTTGGTTATGGTTCCACTGTGTCATCAGAAGACAGTAGTGGCCAAGTGGCTGGGAGTAGAGGGACGCTCCTCCTGACCATGTGATGTGTCGTCTCCTGAAAGATTACAAAGATTCAACTTCTCACGCTTGCTGCTGAGTTCACATGAACAACTGCGGCCTCTGTTCACCGGCAGGCTGCCTCTCACCGTGTTGTTCGCCTCCCTTCTCCGCGCTGTGCTCCTCCTGCTCCTCCGGCATTTCTATCTGACTCAAATCCTGCATGTCCGCCACGCTGGACTCCTTTTTAAAAAAATAACAGTTGTTTTCTTTTAGCTTTCACTTAATTACAAATGTGAAAAAACGCACTCACTTTAACTCCTCTGAAAATAATTCAACAGGTTCTATGATTACCTGTGATTCAGAGAAACGATCTTCATCTGAGTTCCTGAATCCTTCTGGAGCCTCCATTAAGATCTCTAGACCACCGGCCTCCTCATCGTCACTGCAAAGTGAGACAAAAAGTAGACTGATGTGACACATTTCCCTAAAATACAACCGCATAGAACCTTTAATATTTTATCAAGATTAACAGAATGGTGTATTTTATTTATGTCGACTGTTTGTTGCTGCTCTGCACGTAGCAAGAACTGTTTCGCTGTGTGTTGTTCCTTTTTGTAATATTGTATTGCTGTAATATTTTCCTAATGTTTTGCTGTTTCTTGTTGCTCTGCGTGGCTTGTGTTCGGTCTAAAGAGTTCCTGTTTTGTTTCTGTCTTTATGGCCTCCTCTTATCTTCGTTGTGTAAAGGTTATTACTTTATAGTTTCAAAAACATCCTCACCAAAGGACTGCAGTTGAAAATTAACTAGTTACTGGCACAGAAATGCTGATTCATGTGTTTGTTTCTGCATTAAAGTGTACAAAAATGACTGAGGATTTGTTGAGTTGTGTTGTTTAATTATCCTGAATGTTTCCAACAATGTTCAAACCTGAGGAAAGCTGTAATTTGACTAAAGGTAACGGTGTGTTTCATTTGGTCACCTGGCGCTGCTGTAACTTCCAGGAGAGAGCCAGAGAGTGAGGAGGGAAGTTGACTAAATATAGCATGAATAAAACTTTATAGCCCTACCTTGTCTGTGAACATTTATATCACATCACTTGGTTTATACCAGCAGCAATGGTTGTTTAGCAATGAAGTCAACATCTCCCATTATCCCACACTACTTACATCTTTAGTTTGTAGAATTTAAGTACTGTGTGTGTTGTCCCAAATTAATAACTGAATAAAGTTGGTCATGAGGAGTTTAAGAAACCACAAGACTCCATATCCACAGTATGATCTATTGCTACATCAAAATCATAGCATTCAGACTGTAAATACGAGCAGCTGAGTCGGATATAATGTTATTATTAGGATTCGGAGATATCGCCCCGCCCACAGACTGTTGGCGACAAAGCCTTCATCACTGTCAGTAACGTCTGAACAAAATTCAACTTCAGCATTGAAACAGTTGATTCAGCCCTTTTATAAGAAGCTGATCTCATTTGTTTGTATGGTTTCACTTGTTAACGACAAATACTGAACACAAGAAATGTCTGCGTTGTGCTGTGCTAACAGTGGCAAACAGTCTTCCTGTTCTCAATCATTACATCTCAATACATGAATTTTATTATATGTTTTATTCAGGGCGACCTTGAAAAAGGGAACTTGCTCTCATTGCCCCTCCTTGTTTAAATAAAGGTTTGAATGAATAAATGAATTGTGTAAATGCAACATATTCACAGTAAAAGGGGAAATGGGAACTAGTCTCATGTCATGTGACATGTGGCCGACACTTTGTCCAAATTCTCACACAAAAACAACCTGATGACACTAACCTTCCTCCAGAGTAAAACTTCTTTTCATCCTTTTCTTCCTCCTCCACTTTCTCTTCCTCCTTTATATTTTGGTTCTCTTCATGTTGCCCATCATCACCATCATCATCATCATCATGATGATCGTCATCAGAGCCATCCTCCTCCTCCTTCTTCTTTTCTTGTTGTTGCTTGTCCTCTTTTTCCTCCTCTTTTTCCTCCTCATCTTCCTCGAGGTCAGAGCAGTTGAGAAAGTCAAAACTTTCAAGGGCTGTCTCGACTTCTTGATTGAAACTAAAAGAAGTAGGAAAAGGAGCCTGCAGGGAGAAACATTCAGGTGTTTAAATATCACTATCATAAATTAGAGTTGGCAAAAACACAAAGAAGAATGTGGGAGCTCACCTTCGGAGCGTCCTCTGGTTGTTTTGACTCCTGGACGGACTGATGTGTCTCTTCTACCTGTTGTCCCTCTCCTGCTTCAGTGGTGCTGTCCTCTGCTTCTGCTTCAGTCCGTCCAGTCTGGACTGACACGTCCTCAGATGCGTCATCTTTTACCTCCTCTGCTGAAACACACTCTTGTGGGACGCTGCTTTGAGACAAATCCAACTCAGGAGGCACGGAGGAGACATCAGGGCATGAGCAGCTCAGGTCTGCTGAGGCCTCAGAGAGGTCAGCGGATTGGACAGACGCCCTATCAGTTACATTACAGTCTGGACTGCCCTCGCCGACTTGGCTGTGTGAGCAGGAAGTCTGCAGATGGCCGTTAGGCACCGCATCTGCCTGAGAGAAAACCTCCCCGGCTTCTGTCTCGTCCTCCTCTTGATTGGAGGAGAGCGATGGCGTCGAAGCGCTGGACTTGTGCGGTGTGAATGACAGCTGAGTGGTCAGGGTGCTTTGCAGCATGTTGGAGGCCGTCAGCCTCTGAGCATGGTGAGCCAAGGCTGGACTGGAGGAGTCATCGGATGATTCAGAAGAGTTGGACCAGACTGTTCCGTTCTCCATTTCTCCCTGTCGCTTCAACAGAGACTATAAAGGAAACAAGATACAGATAGATAAGGAAGAGACTTAATCTTGCTTCATAATAAGATGTCTTAAGTCTGTTTTTTTGGGGGGGGGGGGGAGGAATCAACAAAAGTAGGAGTATACATGCACATGAAAGCCAAAATGGGCCGGTGCTGAGTTGAATATAAGCAAAACATGAAACAAAAACATGGCTTGTACACTGCGGGGCTCCAGTGTCCAAATGATTTAATGCACCAAAGTAGTGATGTGTGCAATGTGTGTGTTTTGTTTCATGTTTAGAATAAAATTAAAAGGCAGTACACGCATGTTGCAGCTGACAAAATGTCTGATGGTTTTTAGGTTAAACTGAAATCAAACAAAGACTTTTTCTGTTAGTATCCTGGATTTGATTGGAAATTACCTTTAACAATTCATTCAATGTACTAAATATTTGTAGAATTACTTCCATTATGTTAATTACTTTTGCTTGACAGGTCATTATTATTTCTTTGATTATTGCAAACTAAACTACAGCTACAGCTACGTCCCAACACACCGACTGTACAGAGGTGAATCGGGGCGTTGTGCGGCCGAAATCACAACGCAAGGACGATGTCCTGTCCGTCAGGACGTCATGGAACGCCTCCGCCGACCAGCGGCTCTGTCTGGGCCCGACGCGACGCACGCTCTTCACAGGAGGTGAGGAAGAGGAGGGACATATTGGAGCTCTACTCAACCACTATTAAACAGCTACAAGGACCACAGCTCCGCTCATACATACTGCTGCTGTCACATGTCACACTACTGCTATCATTCATTCTGCTCGCGTTAGGCACGCTACTCCCACCTCCACACGTCCTCACACACAGTCCTCTGTGAATATCCTCACAAACATCAGTGCTACCGCTACAGACAAAGCAGTTGGGGAGCAGCTGAAATAGAACAAGCCGGTGAAATGACAGTAATAATAGCCATCAGTGAGATATATGGCAAATAAATAGTGTGCATATAAAGAGTTTACAAACCATTTTTTAAGAACAAGTGGTGTTACAGATGGAGGTAATGTTGGTGGAAAAAAACAGGATATGACTTTTAATGTGACTCACATAAAACACCTGCTCCCGCATCGAGGGCGTGTCTGGAGGGCTCTGATTGGACAGCAGCCGTTTGGAAACTGTACTAGTGGATGATGTCTGGTCATCCTTATCAAACGGACTGAAAACCAAGGGGAAAAAAAAAAAACCATGAGAAACAGCAAAAGACGCCCCGAATAAATATTTTTAAAATGATAAAAACATATCAGGTGTGTGCTGCAGTTTCAGTACCTCCAGGTGACCTCCAAGTTCAGCTTCACCGTCCCGAGGTCATTGATATCCACGGCAAGCGTCTGGGGGAGTGGGCAGAACAGGTCGAGCATTTCGCAGGACACGGTGCCCACCACCACATGATTGGCCAGGCTCTTTAGCTCCGTCACCTTGACAACCAGAACAAGCAAACACCAGAGAGATGAGGAGAGGCCGAGACCGTGGGAGATTCACAGTTTCACAATTAGCACAAGCTGGCAGCTTTAGTGAGACCGCATGAAGTGAGTTAAAGGCTGGTGAGAAAATGTATTTTTCTCATTTCGAACAAACACCATTAAAAACCACTGAAGGAGAAGGAGACATGTTTCTTCATTATGATGGGCATTCTTTTTTAATCGATCCCACACAGCTTCCTGCTGCCATAAATATAAGCAGCTGAAAATAGTCTGCGACAAATTCACTACTTCCATCCAGCTGTTTTAGGAAAATAAATTTGGCTTTTTAAAAAATCAAACTCTGCATTTGTGACTCCTTTTGCAAGATTTACATCTTGAGAATAAACCTGTGGACAAAAATCGGTTAGGTAAGTAAAACTTTTTGTCCTACAGTAAGAAAAAAAAACAGGAAAACCAGCTGAAGCTCATCACCTTGATTGACAACAGCTCCGTGACGAGCGGCAGAAAGATGTATTCCTCACTGTCCCACATCTGCTTGTTGCTGACTTCCACGCGGCCTCGTAGCCTCCAGCGCTGCCGCCCGTAGCGCATTAGGACCTAATGTGACGAAAAAACAGTTGATGCGGTGAAGCGGATGTGGTGCAGAGATTCCAGTCTGCATGCTTGTAATTGTGTTTCTTACCTCATACTGGTCACCAGCACACAGCCGCGCGAAGCCAGCCAGGCCTGAAACATCGGAAATGGACAAGAAAAATGAGAACTGGGGAGCAAATAGGAAGTCATATGAGCGTAGAAAGTGACTCACCCTTCATCTTGACATGAAACTCTCCCATCTGGCTTTCTAATTCGCTCTCAAGTGAGCACATGTGCTGCAGACACAAACAGAGGAAGGGATTAAATAATCTAATGGTGTAATAATGTAATTTTTAGAATATACATCTATTTTTAGCTAAAATAACGTGAGAGCCACGCCCTCAGGTCAGTCGCTTGCCTCTGTACATTCCCTGTAGCCCTTGTTGGCTTCACTCAGGCTCTCTCTGGCCTCTTTGCTGCCAGTGGCGGAGTTGAAGGCCGCCACCATCTTACTTGCTCCATCACGCAGTCGCCGCTGTATACAATAGGCATCGTACAGCTCCTCAACCTGGAAAACACAAGTTTTGGATATAAATGGATATATTTTGGCAATCCATATTAAATGGATATAATGAGAGATGAAAATGAATATTATCATACATTTGTATTGATTGAATGCCGCTGTTAGTTTATAGAAAACATCAGATTCAAAACATATTTCATGTGTTATAACTGAAGCATTTTCAGCCACTCTGGAGAGGTGGAACAGGCTGAGAACACAGCACTGACACAGCATCACCACCCATTCGCCATGGTGAACGTGTTAGCAAACATTTGCCTATTCACACATTCAGCGCACATTAGGCATCATTAGCATTCATTTGGAGTCGTGTTTAAGTCAATGTTGTGACTTTCAGTCAAATAATCACTATCTTTTTATCTCTACCAACTCCTGAGGTAAATATCTTGTTGTTTAGTTGCTAGATGCTCCACTATGTTCCCCAGCAAGTCGCTTACTGTGTCTGTCAGACATTTGATGCCAAGTACGTCATGAGTAGTGAATTCCTCAAAGGCTTTTCTTTTTCTTTTCTTTTCTTTTTTTTTACCTATACACAGCTGCTGCAGCAGGACAAGAGCAGATGAGAGCGTTTTGGGAACCAAAACCATAAAACCATAAAGATTCAGTTAATAATAATGATTATTATTTCTGGGTTTGTACCACTGGTACATTTTTACATCACACTAAATTGTCTCATTGTCCACTATAGTATTATTTCAGTACACTATTTTGATTGGACTCTTTTAAAGCGACAACAGGAACATTGTTTTTTTGGGCAAAAGATGGCGACGGTGAAACAAAGTGAACTTTGTGTTTTATTGCTGTGCCACCAGACAACAGAGCAGCAGCTTCTTTCCCCGGGCTGTGTGACCTCCCTGCTCATCCTCAGCACTCCACCATCAAAAATAGTTTTAATTTTATGACTTATGGGACCATGATTAGTCGGACACAGAAACAGAAATAGCCTCTAATAGTCTTGCTTGCTCATGTAGGTCATAAAGAGGGATCGGTGTTAAACTGAGACTATTTCATTACCAGCTAAACTTTCCTTGTAGTACCTTTAAATAAGCACATACATACACACCTTGCTGAGATGGAAGTCCAAGCGTCGCATAAACCTCTCTATGGCTTTCACTTGCTGCAAAACAAGAAACAAATTGTTAAACTTGACAAACAAAATAGAAACTATTTGCCTCTCTTCAATCCTTGTACATTTTCAACCTCCTGCAATCATGTCTGTATAAAACAGGTGTGAATGAAACTCACCTTATCCTGCTCGTACAAAGACCCCTGCGGAGGAGACAACAAGACTAAAATCATTCAGCATCACAAAGTGTCAAATTAACATCCTGACTGAGAGCCTGGCAGACAGCCTGGTACTGTCAATACTGGCGTGACTCGTTTGACTACATGAGCATCTCACCAAACGACTGTTCTTCTTGTTTTCTCTGATCTGCTGCCCCAGACTGTCCAGCTCCAGCTGGTGGACCTGCAGGTACGACCTAACAACAAAAACCGAATCATCATTACTTCTTCATTTTAAGAAAAGCAGTAGTATCCTGCCGAAAGCAGCGAAATTCCACCTGGCAGCCACCCACTGCTATCGATGCAAACAGTGCCGGACGTGTGTTTACTCACTGTAAGCCTTTGCGTAAGGCAGCGTACACTTCATCCAGCCGCTCGGGCTGGGGGGTTTTAGTGGGTGGCAGTTTGGTGGAGCCTGTGAACATCCTGCTTCCTTACAAGGCACGTTTCTCTTGGATCAAACAGTGCTGAGGGAGGCAAAGGCAGAGAGAGATAGAACATGGGTACACTTCTGATAAGGCCTCCGTGATTATTTGGTTTATTCCAGGAAACTGGCTGGACGGAGAGACAGACAGAGTTCAGCTCACCTGCTGAGTAGAGAGATACTGTCACTACTGTAGCATGCTTGGAGAGTTGAGTGTAGCGCTGTGGCTTCAACAAACCGAAGGACATGTCCTGTAATTACACAAAAAAAAGAAACATTAGAGACAAAAATGTCCCCCTTCACCTCATACTTCGCTGTACCTGACATGTTTTTGCTCGTTCTGTGTGATTATAAAGGATTCTGATAATTACAGAAGTCACTGGAGGATAAGCTGAGGGGGGGGAGAAGAGGATAGAAGCCACTCTTTCACTTCCTCGGTCTGGCCACACTGCTTTGTTGAAAGTCTGAGATGCCGAGCGACGCGCGTGCAGCGACCACATCGGCTGCCGCTGACAACAGAAGGGAGTACAGTCTGCTTTTGCTTCTCTTCCCCTTCCTTCCCTACTTCTCCACCCCCCTCTTCACATCCAACACCAGAGCACAGGAAGTCTCATGGCTGACGCTACACAGGAAATTCTACACAGAAGTTTGGCCCTAGAATATAAAACCATCTCTCCGCTGTGAGCGAGGGTGTAAGAATTGACCCTTTTTCTACTCCGAGCTAAGCTACTAAACGGGCAGATTAGCGCGATGCCAAAGGCAGGGGAAACTATAGGCAGGGAGGGTCGTGCCTGGGCTAATCTAGTCACAAAAGAGATTACAGACTTAAACCACACTAAATCTGTCAAGCAGTAGCCAAACCCATATTAACACATGGTATCTGTGAATGAGCTAGTACAGGACAGAGCAACTACTGACATCTGCTCTCCATTGTCTTACACTAAACTCAAAACCAGGAGAGAAACGTGCCTCGTTGTAACAGATGGGATCAAATGTTCCACCTGTTGGAGTCGCAGAAATGGAAAACACACAGATTATGGTTTCATAATGATCAAAGCCTTATTAGGAATAACACTGCAGACATGAGAATAAGCTGTGTGCACCCTGCTGTGTTTTCTGTGTTCCCCTACTATAGGGTGAGGTGACGTGGACTCGGGGTGCACCAGGCCGGGGGTCCAGTTAAACCTCTAATCTGAGCTGCCCACTGGGAGGATTAGCTGGAGGTGGTCAGAGTTAGAACATGGCGAAGAGAAGGTGCCATACCAGAGATCATTTACGGATAAAAACACCCTGAAAACATCAACTTTTGCCAGAAAAACAGCCAAAGAACATGCAGAACTTGCACCCTGGAGAGCTATGAAAGTGCAAAGTCATCATGATGAAACACACAATCAACGAGAGAGAGAGAGAGAGAGAGAGAGATCTCACATACTCCCACCCACCCATAAATAGCTGTACCTGAGGAAGCCCCCGCAGTCTCTGAGTTTTCCCGATAACTACGAGTGCCAGTCACTCAGCTTCCTCTCTGTCAGATGTGCTCTTATCCCCTTCCTTACATTAGAGATCATTAGCTGGATTAATCCTCTCCACAGACCAGAGCGAACAAAGAGGACACTGTTTCCAATCACCTCACAAGACTGGAGTTTTTTTGTGTAAAAAAAAAAAGAGAGACCTTTTTCGCACACAGTCTCTGCATGCACAAGCACATACAGCCTTGTTCTAGCAGCACTTTGGGCCAACAGCTCACTATCACTGTCATTTGTTATTTTTCACAAATTGTGAAAACTGAAGATTACTGTTTTTTTTTTTTTTTTTTTTTTTTTACAAGTGGGTGTTTTTAATAAATAGACTGATTTACTGTCATAGTATTTATACGTTTTGTCTCTATAGGTGCAGTTATCCGATGTCATTTTGTGTTTTGTTATTGCAATTTGTAAGTTTTGGAAATAAAAACAGTTGCAAACAAGTAAAAAAAAATCCATCTCAATGGATGAATAGACTCGATGAGGAATTTCAACAAACAATGGTTTAAAGGTGCGCTGTGAAGCTTTTTGTAGAGAAATTTTAAGACAAGAGAAAATAATTCTTCACCGATTGATTTTCAAGTCCGAATAAACTGAATGAACAGTTTAATCCTGGTTCGCTGTGTTTGTATTTGCAGGGCCCTTCTCAGTAGCTCCCTTACTAGCTTCAAACAATGTTTTGGGGACTTTATGTTGGCTTGTTTATATGTAAATATATGAAATAATTATTTACGAGTTGGTTCCATCACATCATTAGTATTGCAAATAATAATTTTCTGAGTTTTAAATCTACATAATGCGCCTTTAAATCAGGCAAAAGGCACTCAAAAAACTTCCAAAGACGTTTTTCCTGCTTCCTTCTGTAACATCACTGTCATGCCTCCTTGATGACCTGAACCATTAGCCAATTATCAAGCTAAATGGTGATTAATTCTACGCTGATTACTTAGTCAATTAGTGTCTGACTGTCTCAGCGTTACATCAGACATCAGTACGTGCCGGTAACTAACTGGTTTCTTAAACTGGTCTGATCTGACCTTCTGTCACAGAATGGGGAAAAGAAAGTCATGTGTCATGTTGGCGATGAATCATAAATACTACTGGAAGTTCACTAATCCACTAATCGTTTCAGCATTTAAGCCTCTCTTGTATGTGGCTGAACATTTAGTGCAGATATAAACAACGACGCAGCTCCCTCCCCTCCAGACCATCCATACTTTGTGGGTCCAAGTGTGCCACAGGGGGGGAGAGGAGGAGGAGGAGGAGGAGCAGGAGGAGGATGAGGGGTAATGGTGTTACAATACAATGCAGCCACCTCTATTCCAGATTACTGGATTAGCCTAACCTGACGGCAGGAGGGCCACTGAGTCGGATAAACACACTCACACATCACGGCCGAGCTCTTTCCTCCAGCTAACAGCGAACGATGGAGTCCAAACAGCAAAATAAAACTTAGGGGGACGCGGTGTCGGGCCAGATTTTTGTATTCCGCACATATCCCACCCCAGCTCCCCGGAGCTCGCATCCACAGGCCACAGAAAAAAAAGTCCTCTCCCGTCCACACCAGGACCCTCCACCGCCCTGAATATTAACACGCCACCGTCTCAAACAGCTGGGAGAGAAGCGGGATTGTGAAGGGAATCACAGCCAGCTGGCGGATACAATGTCGGCAACATCACGGCAAAGCAACTTCACGTCGGACGGACTCATGACCATGTAGAGAAAAATTTAACGGGCTTCTTCTTGTGACCTTGGCGCAGGAAAAACAGCCGTTACCTACCTCTGTTTCAATGTCCGACAGCCCGGAGAAGATGACCGGAGTCTCATTTCCGAGGCGATGCTCCACGCAATTAGCAGAGGTTTACAGTTATTCTGGGCGCTGTCCCTCTCCTTGATTTCGCAGTTTTTTGTGTCCACAGTCAAGCTAGCGGCAGTTAGCCTAACGACTTCCGGTTCGGAGTTTTTCATAATAAAAGCTCTGAATGTGAGTTAGAAGTTGGAGCAGATATAGAAATAAAAAGGTGCAACAGTAATATAAACACACGGAAACTGAGCCCAAAACGGAACGATTTTTTGGCAAGCCATATTAAAATGTTTCTCCGATGTATAAGGAATATCCACAAGACCTCTTGCTACAACCCTGGCAACGAGAATTATACTGCTCAAATGGAAAGACAGATATCCTCCAATGTTTAGTTAATCGATTAGAGAGCTCCTTCATGATGTGATCTTAGAAATAAATTGTTACACAACAAGAGGTTGCACCCTCAACTTTCACACCATTTGGCAACCAGTTCTGAAGCACGACATGCGACATTGACAGTTTTATTCATGTATTTATCTGAGGGTTTTATATATTTTTCTAAATACTGCACCCTCTACCCTCAATTTGGATTTGTGAACAAAATCTTTTATTGGAAAAAAGAACCAAAATGTTGGAAGAGCATCAGTGTACGTATTCCTTTTTTTTTCAGGACAGACAGAACAGGTGTCTTGGATATTAAGTCAACAGAAATAGCTGCAGATAAATTACAATATGTAGAAACAGTATGACAATAATGATTCTAGAATATCCAAAATTAAGTGAAATAAGTTTAAAAGGGATAAACATTGTCAACGGTATCAAATGATACTGACTGCAAACGACATTTTCAATCACAAGTGAAAATTGTATTGAGTAAGGATTCCAGTTATAGATAGGATAAGATACATCTGCTGGTTTGTTATAATGGTTCAAAATAAAATGGAAATACATTTGTACCTGAATTATTTCCCTCTCTCTGTAGCCTCACCATATTGTGAACAGCTGCACACTTGCTGCACACCTCCATCAAAGCTATAAATCCGTAGACTTACTTTGGTATATGTGCATATTTTTGTAATCGATTGTTAAGACGTGACAATTTGTTTTTATGGGCAATTTTCCATATTATCATGAAGGGGAAATAGAAATTGTTTATGTATGGGGTAGTGTGAATTTCCTATTTTCAATAATGATTCTACAACTTATTGTGGAAAATACAACCACAAACACATATTCTGATGGATCACATGCAGCATCAACCCATGGTATATATATAGACCATATAAACTTGATGATGGATGACATTTTCTGTTGTGAACCCTTTAACATTTTGCACATCAAAACTCAGCTTAGTATATTCAGACCAGCTTTGCTTGGACAGAGTCACCAAACTTGTTCATTTGAAGCCTATGACCAAGCTACCTTATACACTTCCTAATATTAGTGAGGTGTGTTAGATATTGGGATTGGGCAATGTGTGGCATAATTTTTGGGGACCAGATTTATTAACAAAACACAAAATTAACAATTCAGATATGTCACAACATAAACAATCAAGTGAAACACTAAAAATATCCCAATATCCCTAGCTAATTTTGAGTGGTGTATGTTTGAGGCCAGTCATGATTCTGGACATGAGAACAGCTTGGACCATTACGCCTTCGTGTAAACTTATTGTGAAATGTCGCTCCTCCAACCGGAAATCGGGGTTCGGCTAGTTGCTGTGGCAACAAGGATGTCTCTCAGTCTGTCACTGTTTTCTCCGTTGCTGCTTGTGCTTCGCTGGCGACGCCACGATGAATCCATCGGAAAAAAACAGACATGATGTTTCCGAGGGACAGGAAGGTGAAGAAGTAGCAACTTCTCCCAGAGTCACCCATGGGTGGCCCGGTAGAGCGTGTAGGATCCCGTTTAGCAGATAAATCTATCAGGTGCAACGGCGGCGTCGGGGCCGTTTGTCCAAATTTGACCAAGCCGGGGAGGGGGCGGCGATAAAGGAAAGCATGTGGCGCTTTTTCCTCCAGATTTCCGACAAAACAGGACGCTGCAGCTGGCAAACCAAGAATGCCGCTATTAATCATTCACATTAACTGGTTAAATATCTGCCCCCTTCCGGTGAAATCTAAACTGCATTCATAGAAACTATCATTTAACTAGATGGAGCGTAAAGTTATTTGGAAGAGAGAATAGCTGCAGGGGAGATGTCTTAAATACCGCTACCGAGGGGCTAAACACGGTCTTAATGTTACATTGTTAACCTACAAAATATCTCCTCCCACTATCATTCACTACGTAATGTTAACGATGGTTAAAACGTTTGGAAGTAAGCCAATTTGTTGCTCATTGTTCGTTTTAGCTAGCTGTTAGCTAAAACAATAACTAGCTTCAGCTGAAGTTACAGCGACTTGCTCAACCATCACATGACGAGGAGGTTCCCCAACCTCAGAAACCACCAGGACTCAGGAGTTTATGTGTCGTCAGGATAAACAAAAGACATAGAGGTAACTCCTTCACAGAGGATTATTGCCTGTTGAGGAAGGCGTTGTTAAGAAAGCTAATGAAGATAACTTTTGGATTGAGGGATATCTGTTGAAAATTTTATCCTCATGACATGATTGTCATAATAACATTAAATGTAATTACATATTTTAGAAACTGTAGTTAAAGGGCCAATATGTAGTTTTGGAGACATTTAAACTCAGAATTGTAATATTTACACACAATCATAAATATAAATCTTTTTCATAACTGAATAAACAAGCTGTTCTCAGAGGAAAATGCAGTCCTGAAACACTGTCTGAAGTTAAAAAAGATGGCAGGGTCCGCCACATATAAACAAAGTAAAACAGTATGAAATTGTGTCGTCCTGTAAGGTCAGTTTGTTTATTCAGTCATGAAAACGAAGAGTTTGTTGAGACAGAAAAAAAAATCACTCAATGAAGATCTTTCTTTTCTGATTAAAATGTCTTCCCCCAAATTACATAATGCACCTTTAAGCCAACAGAGATCTGTTTATATCTGGCGGACCCTGCCATCTATCTAGCTTCAGACATTGTTCTGGGGACCGCAGACAGCTTATTTATTCAGTTATGGAAAATAATATTTATTACTGAGTTTGTATTATGTAAATATTACAATTCAGAGATGTATTTATTTTTTCTCCAAAACTACATAGTGCTCCTTTAATGTAACAGGTTCCCTTGCCTAGTTTCAGTAGTACCAATACCTTGTTAAAAATATCATCCAAAGTCAATAACAGGCTCCAAGTGTGAAGCTGCTGTCTGACAGCTAATCCAAGGGGATCTAAGATTTTGATAACTTGTTTAAAGATTTCCTAAATTTCTGTATGATTTTAGGCAGAAAATACATCTTCTTTTTCACCATCACAGCACATCGTAGCATTTAAATGATTTCGTTGATGGCAGCATTGACAATAGAAAATCTCATGAGTAAGTGAAGTCATTTTTAATTGGCTTCAACATGCTCTTCTCACATGATGTGCATTCATGCCACATCTCACATGCAAAGAAGTTGGCCAGTGTTTCAGAGTCAGGCCATTTCCTGTTCATATCAGTAATTGAAGATGATTGAATAATTACAACAAAGCACAAGTATTAGCCAACAGCTGAAAACTTACACTTACTCATGATCCCATTGACAGAGATAAACCCATTTCATTTAGCTTGTAAGTGAAGTAATAAAGCCTTCTGCAAATTCAAAAAGTGCATCACTGGAGGCAGATGGGTGATTGTATCCCAGCTAAAGCTAGATTTGCCACAAGCCCTGCAATGCATTTTCAGGTCATTTTTGTTATTTAGACATACAGATGAGTGATGATCTTAATATCAAGTTGTCCATTTAATAAAATATATTTGCAAGCAAAATACACGGACATTTCTGTGTCAACACTCGGGTGTTACCCAGCCAATTCTGATAAAACAATGATTCGAGCCATTTTTTTTTCCAGTAACTGTACCACCAACATGTGTTATCTCTTGACTTTAAATATCCATGATAAAATAATTACAGCTGCAGAAACCTAAATCACTCTCAATGTCTACTTTTTTTTTTATTATTGGTTGTACAGTCATACATCCGGTCTCAATTGCCAGTTATTCAAATATCATTCAAGCAGCTACGTAGCATTGCATTGCCAAAAGGTACAAAAGGAAAACATCAACCCAAAGTGGAATGGCTATACAAAAGGAGCAAAAAAAAAAAAGAAAACATTATTTCCTTGAAATTATCTGTGACAATGTTTAGTACATATGCATTATCTAGGGGTGTTACAGTAGCAAGAAAGGAGCATAAGATAAGCAGTCTATTTAAGCTCTTAAAAACTAGATTAAAAAGGGATTTACTAACCACAGAAAAAGAAAAGAAAAGAAAAATATTCAAAATATTTTTTTCTTATGTCGAGGTGGCTGTGATCAAGGCAGTAAATCCATCAAGAGTTGCCTCTCAGTATAAGGACAAATATGATGATACTGCAGCAGTTTTCTGTCCAAACCGAGAGGTACATTGAGCTCTTCAGTGAGGATATTCAAAATTCTTGTCAAAATGCAGTAAAGCAAGATCCCTTACTAATGACACAAAAGTGGATAACAACTTAACAACAATGAGAAGGCAAAGAATACTGCTGTCAATTACGGCCAACCCAAAATCTTATGTTCTGAAATATGCATTTTTTGGTAGGCAAATCCTTATTAAAAATCTTTTTCCACTCATCCAAGTCTTTTATCAATACACGATTAAAAAGCAAATCTTAAATTACAACAGTGATGTTTGTTTCTGTTTAGGAAGTGTTTGTCATCCTAAATTAAAAAAATTAAGCAGTGATGCGCATGTTTACAGGGTCGACCCTCACATCCATCACCGGTCCATCATGCTGAGGATCATCTCAGGGGTCAGGTCTCCATTAGGTGGGGCCTCAGACAGCTGTGCTGCACCCTCTTCTTGGGACAACTCCTCCATCTGAATGGTAGACTTTCCTCCACCGACCACCACCTCCTCCACGGTCTCGTCGTTGCCATCTTCCTGGTCATCTTGTTCAGCGCCAACCTCCTTCTTCACAATGATGTCATCCACCTCTCCGGTGGCCTCATCCTCAACACGGATAATCGCAGCCGCTGTTAAGAGAGTTGCAGGTCAGAATCTGGTACTAATAGATGTAAAGAAATGTGAAAATGCTTTTCACTGCTAATATGATTTAAGATATCAGGTTGTGATCATTTTAACAGTCCATCAGAAAATGTAACAAAGTCTCACGCTTACTGTCTGGTTTGTTCTTTGGGGGGCGTCCACGTTTCCTCTTGACTGGTGGCTCCACAGGGGCTGGGATAGGAACAACTGGTGGGGCCTGTTCCACCTCAATCCCACTTAAAAGCTCTTCATCCTCCTCCTCCTCTTCCTCCTCCTCCTCCTCATCATCCAGTTCAGCCTCAGCCTCTACATGTGAAGTGAAGACAACAAGCAAATACCAGTTACATTTTTATGACATTAACTGACAAAGTTTACTCAATATAGTGACCACCACATTTATACATGAAGATTATTGACATTAAACTAAGGGGTATATAATATGTCAACTACATGTATTTGGATGAATCCAAAATATCAGGCAAAGAGTGGAAAGCGTATTAAGCAGCTTCATGCTGTGCATAAACATGCACGTTCGACACCGATTTGGACATTTGCATTCACAAATATAGATTGTCCGGGTAATGTCTGTTAAAGATCATGGTAGCAGTGTATGTGTGAGTACATCAAACTAAACAGTGTTTCACACAGGATTTTGTGAGACTATGGGGGGTGGACTCCGGACCTTCTAACGAGGTTAGAACTTCTCCCCTGGAAGAAAATCTTGCACATTTTAACATTAAAGGCAATCTGGTGCACTTGGACAAAAAACATTAAGAGGCTATCGCACTAACAACATGACCATGATTGAAGAATGATGGAAAATATAACATGTAGAATATAATCTGGTGTTTAGTCCAGTCCTTAAAATGTACTACACAGCTCTGGTTATTCAATGTTAACACAAGCCCATAAACTACAGTCAATATCAATCTGTTGCTTTTAATCTTGTAGCCTATTTGTCCTGACTTTTAACTTAACGTAGACTGAGAGACTAGATAATCATTGCCTTATTTTGACATTATCAATGCCCAAGAGTGCCATCTTAACTATATATTGTCTGGTCTGTTCCGAGCTGCGGTTCATTAACACAATGGCCATTGAAATTTATCAAACGTATAAAATAACACAAGTTGTATTTCAGTCTCACGTTTTTTTGGGCACATCAACAGAACAGTACTGTTAAAGTCGCTTTAACTTAACAGCTTTCACCGGTAGGTTCAATGATAAATGGGCTCCTTTTACCCATTTTGAACAAATTACATTGTATATTCTAGCATCAAACTGAGGAGCTGCTACAAAAGCATACATATCCAGTACCTGTGTCATCATCATCATCATTCCTCCTAGTCTGCATCTTCCTCTTCCTGCCCCTGCGACCCTTTTTGGGTGTGGGGGTTCCATTTTCTTCGTCAACAATCTCACCATTGCAGTTCTCAGCATGACGCAGCATAGTGTTCTGTGGAGCACATACATAATCAACACTCAGTGACATGAGTGACATGACTGTGCCAAATCCAAGGGTATATAATAAGATCTGAATACTGAACCCGTAGAAAGCCCCTATTCAGTCTAATAAGAATTGCTCAATGTGCATATGCAAAAATAAAGTTCCTACTTCCAGGCGTATATAGAACTACAGAAATACTGAATACACCCGTACTGGCCCTTTTATAAATATATAAAAAACCTTCACGAATCAAAAATCAATAATCAACGTAATTTGCGGATAGAGGTAATCTGTTAACAGTTTTACAATACATATGGATATGGGGCCATTGGGCAAAACTGGAACCAAGACTGAGCAACAGTACTGTAGCCAGCTTGTATTATACATAAAAGAAAAAAAACACAGTTCTCATTCCTACTCTGCGGGTGAAGGTCTTGCTGCACTTGCTGCAGACGAAGGCAGTGGGGATAAAGTTGGGATCATGGTAGCGCTTGAAGTGCATATCCAGAAGCTGCTTCTGCCGGAATGTTTTCTCACACTGGCTGCAGGCGAACGGCTTCTCTCCAGTGTGTGTACGCTTGTGCATTATCATGTGGCGTTCCTAGGTCAGACAAAAATAGTAATTTAATAAGTAAGTATGTGCAAATAAAAAATATTAGCAATACATAGTTGTTCATAGTCCACACACACCTGTCGGCAGCAGTAGTCACACTGTTCACACTTGAAACGTTTCTCATTCTTGTGGGTCTTCTGGTGTTGGATGAGAGCGTATCGCTCATGAAAAACAGCATCACAGTAACGACATTTCTTTCCTGTCTCAATGAATGAGTGTTGCTTCCGCAAGTGAACACCTGGAACAGGACCAGAAAGACGGGAAAAAATTAGTTGGACATATGTTACTCTGGCCTGTTGTATGGTTGAAAACAAAACAACTGTCCTTACCCACCCACATAAACACAGGCATTGCCAAAACTTGTTCTACCACATCTTATCATTTTAATGACCCAAAGTTTGAAGTAAAAATGATGACAAATAACTAACCAAGGTCACTCTTGCGTGCGATGACAGTATCACAGTGTGGGCAGTGGAACTTGGCCACATTCTCAGTGTGTTTCTGCAGAATATGCATCTTCATGGTGCCACTCTGTGTGAAACGGGCATGGCAGATGTAGCACTCGTACGGCTTCTCACCTGCAACAAAGGGGAGAGAATTTAGTAACTGGACAGCTTTTTTCAAACTGGGGGGTAAACTGAATCTTTTAGCCAGTAGATGGTGCAAGTATGTTACCCGAATGTGTCCTCATGTGTCTCTTCAGCTTGTACGTGTCCCTGCTAGCATAGCTGCACAGACTGCACTGGAAGGGTCGCTCTCCTGTGTGAGAGCGGATGTGCCTTTTCAGCTTGCTGACCTAGAAGAGACAGAAATATTTAAATAGGAGTCTATCCAGGGGAATAGAGAGAAGAATTACAGATAAGTTGATATTGAACACAGATCAACTTGTGATTACTTGCCTCCACACTGCAATAGTCACACATGGAGCACTTGAAGGGCTTCTCATGTGTGTGTTTGTAGCGACGATGACGCACCAACTCACCGCTGGTCACAAATGCCATGTCACAATCCGTGCATTTGTGTGGTCGAGTGCCTAAACAAATGGAGCACAGTTTAAGAATGAGAAACACTCGCCAAGGTTTAGTAATAGGAATATTTCTATGCTTGCTTTGTCTCAACGTAACAGGAAGCAAATGCAATCATATAATGGATGAAAAATAATGTCTTGACAGAATTCTGCTAAATAACACAAGTAAACTAAAGCTAGCCAGTTCAATTCTATAGATCAATTCTTCACTCACCAATTTATCTGAACTATTCCAATATGTTTTCAGTCATGTTAAAAAAAAATCAGTTTTGGCATTACCTGTATGTGTGTTGAGGTGGTTCCTCAGCAGTGTCACTGTCCGAAAAGCCCGTCCACACAAGTGACATTTATGCGGTCTCTCGTCCGTGTGGCTCTTCATGTGTCGGTCCAGGTTGGAGCGCCTTGGGCAGGTGTAGCTACACAACTCACACTGGAAGGTCTTCTTTACACCTGTACACACAAAGGAGAGATCGTGGTTAAAGCACTACAAATGTATATACCACTTTAGGATTGTAAAAAGGAACCTCACATAGCTAAAGTACAATCTAAATTTTTTCATGTTAAAAAAAAGAATCAGTGTCGAACCTTTTTTCTTGATCTTGGTGGGCTTTGGTGGCTTCATGTTGCCTACAACCTTCTCAGCATTCACTTCCGACAGCAGCCCCTCCTGCTGCTCTTCTTCAAAGTCGTACACAGAGACATCCATGTCACGATTGCCCTCCCCATACCGCAGGCGGCTCTTCTTTCCTTTCTTTCCTTTACGCAGGGTGGTGATGGGCTGGTAATCAGGGTCCTTGGACCATTCTGCTTCTTCTTGCTGTGGCACAGCTGTTTCTATTTCTGCTGGCTCTTCTCCTTCCTCCTCTGCCATTGTTCCTTGAAGTTCCTCATGGGCTGCCTGGAGCTCCTCCTGCTCTACAGTCTCTACTTCACCATTAGCCCCGACTTTTACCACCTGAAAAACATCACATTTCATCTTAATATGACCAGGCTATTTTCAGTAAGCTTAATAACGACACAACTAGAAAACCTGATCTTGTTTAAAAGCAATCCAGTGTTGTTTCTCACCTGGAAACCTTCAGGCAACGGAAGAGTGTGACAGATAACCGGCTCTGCATCTTTGTTTCCCGCTGATGCATCAACATAGGTGGCCTGGAGCCCTTCTACAGTTGCTGTTGTGACAGGTACCTGCACCAGCTGAAGCTGACCAAGACCTAATGCAGCTCCAGCCTGCTCCTCCATATTCACCACCTAGATTGAAAAAAAAAAACAAAAAAAACAAAACTCTTCAATTTGATCAAATTATAAAAGTACTTCTCAAGAAGTAACATTATTGATAATCCAAGAAAGGCTTAACCTGTGTTCAATACAAACCTGGAGTGTGATGATCTGACCATCGTCGCCACCAGTAACAGTCACGGTGCCGCCACCCTCCAACACCTCCGTCTTCATTTGCAGCAGAGTCGGATCAAGAGCATCCATCACCATCATCTCCATGTTACCGGCCACCTCCCCCTGTTGAGCTATGGCTGCCCCTTGCATCAAGGTCTCTCCTCCTTCTGGTAGGGCCTTTCCATCAGCCTGGTTGGTTTCCATGGTAACAACCTCACCCTCCATGGTGATAGGCCAATGAACACCCTTAATAAAAAAGACATTTATTAAAATTCTGCGAAATTCCTCCATGGATGAATATTCACATGTTTTTATTTACTAATAAACATTTTATCCACCTGCCAACTGGCAGGACATATTTGCTCAGCTCAACTAGACTTGAAACCAATATTACTAATCACTCTTGATATTAACTGAGCTTTAGCTAGTAGTGTCATTGTAAACAATTTAGCTTTGTGGTGGACCAGTGTCTTGTCATTTGCAGTGTGTCAATTTAAAAGATAATTTCTTAACTTGAGAAAGTCTCCGTTTGTGGCAAAACTAAAATCAAGCAAAAGACTGAGTATGCAAAAGTAGAAAGACAACACACCCGACACGACACACAGGTGTCGGCACAACCGTTACTCACTGAAACCCGTAACCACTCGGTTGAGTTAGCCCACATATCAGCGAGCTCATAGAAATGACTAACTCTCTTTTTCAAAAAACAAAAAATGTTTTCTCTGCTTGGTGACTGCCACGTTGGTGAGGTATGTCGACCTGCAGTACATCTGTTCAGTTGACAAGCAGGTGTCAATCACGGCACAATTCAAAGGGGCTTTAATGGAATCTATGCATCTCTCACCATTAACCACTGTAGATATTTTTTCTGAAATGAGGGAAGCTGAAAGGAATGAGACTTTGGCTCTTGACAGGGGTGCTGTAGTAGTATCAGCAGAAGATATCTCAATGCTCACTGTGGGCTTTATGTCATTTTAATGACCTGACCCTGTAATTCACCATTAAAAAAGGGCCACTCATTAATTCTGCGTATTGACATAATCAACTATCCTCTCTGAATTCATGGCAATTAGTATGCTCTCTTTAAAACATTAGAACAAACAATGCAACAACATAACAAGGTCAAATGTGTAATTTAACTGTCTCCATATGTCGAGGTAGTTAAAAGACAAGCAGATGCAGTGACAGAAAACTGGTTAAAACTTGTAGAGCATATGGAGACTGTCTCTCTATCGTGGCCATTCCTAATCTCTGTAACATTATGCACCAAATCTGGCTGAATACAGTGAAGGCCAAATATATGCCATACACACACACACGACAGAATGAGGGTAGAGTTGAACACGAGTCAGATAAAGTATCATCTGGGGCTTAATGTAAAACTCAAGTGAGCAGTAACTTATGTTGCGAAGACGCAACCCGTGAGGGTTTATCATGCATAGTATCACTATCTTGTCCAAAAGTGAGGTTAACTCTCAAAAAGTCGTAATTTACTTCCTGTGCTGGTCTCTGGTGATTAAACATTGATGCGCTGCCTGTTTGTCATTTACTGAATTCACAATCAGTCGATCAATCAACGATTCAGTTACACGTTCGTTTGTTATACGTGCGCCTTAATTTGTAACATTTCGTTATTAACTTACAGTCTCTTGGTCTTTTAAGTCATATATTGTTAAAACGGTGCAAACTACTGAAGCGTCAACTCGTGTTAGTTGGTTTGTTAACTCGAGAGGCGCGAGTACGTCTGAAAACAGGAAACAAAGGGCACGATAAGATGGACGTCAGGCCTGAACAAACTTAAAACAGAAACACTCATAAATACAACCATCCCTCTGCGAATACCCAAAAATATCAGCCAAAAACGACCAAATCGCTCAACTGAGACCGGGAGTTGCAGTTTATATACGGATTTAGTGCATTTTGGACAACGATAGAGGGAGACAAACACCCCCCGCCAGCCGCCTGGCCGGTAAGCCCTACCGTGACACCTAGAGGCCGACGACGGCTCCTACAAAAACGTTTCGTGTTTGGAGGCAAAGCGACGTCTTCACTTACTCCCGGCTGTTTCTTTTCCTCGTTATATTCACTTCGAAGCTCGGCGTCTGTGATCGCTCCCTTCGATCCCGCTGTGGCCGTCCGTGCGTGCTGAGCGCCGGACTAATAATTTTCTCCCGCTTTGGAAGAGTGGGCCTAACACAAAATGGCGGCCCTCAAGAGCTAACGCGGCTGCGCACACACAGCGCCCGAGGGAGTAAAGGGGCGTTGCCGAGCCGTGGCTGTGGGTGATGGGCGCCAGATTTGAATTGAGGCGTGGGCGTGGCGTCCGGGGACACTATCAGGGCGATCGACAGACTCGAGAGGTTTCTGATCAGCTTTCTGAGGAGTACAGGTCATTTTTGCCCAAGGCAGAAATATAGACCTCCAACAGCTTCGAGTCACTGTTAACTCGAGGATACAAGTATTTCCAGAATTAAAGCAGTTCATAAAATCCGTCACCAGAGGGCAGTATGAATGTTTTAGGTGTAGGGCGGGCCTCGCAGCACACAGATGGTCGTGATTGCACATCATTCTCAAGGGTTTCCATGTAGCGTTGTGTCAGTGTAGATGGAAGGTGGCATTTTCATATCTAGAAAGTGACTTGCATTAATGGCATAGGGTTGACAACCAGCAGTTTGGAAGCCAATATTGTCCAAAATCCTGATATCACCACCATGATCAGATAAACTGCTGGGAGGGAAAGTGAGATGCTGGGCCTATCATTAATCCCCTGTGCAGCATGTCCTAACAGCTCTTCTGCAGTACTTCCTGGCCCCAGATGTGCTGTTTTGTAGCAACATTTGGAATGTGCAACATTTAAGGGAAAAACTGAAACACTGTGGTTTAGGAGTTTAACAACCCTGACCATGAACCTCAATGTCCTCAGTTCAAGACTGGCTAACCATTTTTGATGTACACCAACCCCCTGTTAGCCCCCTCTAATGAAATCTTAGCATGAGTTTTCCAAGTCAAATGGCCCATTTGCTGAAATTTTAAACTCACCTGATTTAAAAATTTCATTAAGCCTTCTTTTAGCTTATTGGTCTATCACGCACATAGAATTCACTGTAATACTTCCCTGTGCTTCCATGTTACAGTAACCCTCTGTTGGTCTATTACACCTACACCTTTGCACTGAAATAGCTGATGTCATATTGTTCTATGTGGAAAACCTGACATGGGTTCATATGCGGAAAACAAGTTATTTATGGGTTGTTATGAACCGCTCAGAGTGGAAACAGTCCTGAAATATGCAAGTACTTTCAGAATCATACAGAAAAGAAATACGATCCATCGAGCAAAACTGAATGTAAGTGCATTTAACCAACTGTTACAGTCATAAATCAATGTTGAATGATATGAAGCATTTTCTAACCTATGCCAATGGAGCCAGTGTGAATTATACATTTATATTTATCAAGTTTCAAACCAGAAATGAATTTTCTTGGTTTTATTATTTGATATTTAAATTAGGCAACACAGTTTTCATAAAGATAACCACACATACTCCCGGGGAGTTTGTAGTATAATTAAAATACTTGTTTCTGAACAAGTCTCAGTTCTTTTGATCTTTTTTCTATAACCATCCTCTTTGGACTATTAGAGACAGTTTCCTCTAATATTGGTGAGACAGCTCACTTTGAAATTTAAAAGGACGCAAGTGTGTGTAATTGTACACCAGATCAGCCTGTCATTTAAAGCATTTCAGCATCTTTTCCGCATATAAAATAAATTATTAATTTATTACATAACCAGTAGAACATTTTGTTCATTTCACTTCTTTCCATGGCAGTATATTCACATATTCGCACTTGTCGTGGACTAGGATGCATTGATAAAACAAATCTGAGTGCGGTCACTTTATTCCTCCCTCTCTCTCTCTGTCTCTTCTTATTTTATCACCATCTTTTTCTCATGGTTTTCCTCTCAGAGGGGAGGGGGCAGAGAAAGGCGAGGTTCTGTTGTCAGATCTGTCAGTCTAGCCAGCCTGGCCCCGCCCCCCCCTCACTGGAGGCATTACATACTGCTGGTGCTCGTGCTCTTAGCAACGGTGCCTCAGCAACAGAGCTCCACAGCAACAGCGTGCCGTGTCTCCCCAATGGAGCTGCCATTGGGCGGACCAGCGCTCAGGCACTACACCCAGAGCAGACCGAGACCCCATCGACAAAAACTGAACTACCGTCCCAGCAGACCGCAGGTACTGTGAAGGAGGATCAGAGAGGTTTTGTAAAAATGGAGTGTGAGGGAAAGGTGGTGTGTGTGTGAGGAGAGAAAATGGAAGGGAGGCAGAGATGTAATAGGGTACAGAGGGGAGAGGCAGGGGGAAGGGAAGGGAAGGACGGAGGGGGAGTGCTGTGAAAGATGCCTAGTCCCTGCTTGATTAAGGCAGTCCCATTGTACCGGTCACCGGCTGTTTGGAGAACCCACACTTGGTGTTTGACTGAATGTCTTCTTGTACTCGTGCCGACAAAAAGCTGCTGTAGTATGGTTTTTATTTTTTCACATGACTGTGTGAAAAGAGTGTGTGTGATAATCTCCATTTTCCACTGAGCTGATCATGTTGTCACAGAGCTATTAGGCTGTAGACATATAGTCACTCCCTCGGAGCCGGTGGCCAGGGAGACAAAATCCAAGCTATTCCCCTGATAGGATATCATGTAACGTTGACTTCTGCTAAATTTGTATTCTGCAGTCAACCTCCTGGCTTTTATTGCTACTTGTGTGCACAGATGTTAATATGATCAGGATGATGCAACGCTGTATAGCTGCAATTTCGATATCAGATTACCTACATTGGCAAAATGAGTTATCCTGCCCTCATTTCGCATGTAAAACCCAGTGACGCCCCCCCATTGTACGTTACTGAGCAACTGACTCCCAGGAGGCTGGTTTGTAGCATGACTGGATGAGGGATTCAAACCAAAATACTCCTATAGAGGCAGAAGAAACACTTGTGCCAGAGTGTGTGGGTTTTTCAGAGGTGATGCTTATGTAATGTAAAGTTTCACGTGATGCAAGTTGCTCCTCAGTATCTGTTTGATCTTTGGTGTGAAATGTGTTTTCTGTATATGTGTGTGGTCATTAGGAGACGATAATTGAGAGTGAAAATGAAGTCCTTGAGTTCATGGGGAGGGTGGATGAAGGAGTTGAAGAGTTCTTTACTAAGAGAGTGCTGCCTACTGATACATTGTGAGTATCACCAGCTGACATTCAGCTGATTTAGATCCTAACAATACTGCTTTAATAAACTTGTACTACAGACCCGAATGCACACAGGATTGATCTGGTATATGATCCTTTATATAGGAAAAAGCAAGATGAGGAAACTATCACAGTTCACGAAGTGGCTCCTGCCAGCTCCGTCCCTTGTCCACCCCCGACGAAAACACTCAGGAGGAAGCTTGGCGATTTCTTTACTCTCAAAAAGAGACGAGGTCTGAAATCAGAACCAAGCCAAGAGGGGCGTCCCAAAAAGGCCTCCATCGCTGATTTCATCCGCCCGCTCAGGGAGGTCGCCAGAGCAGAGAAAGAAAAAGACAAGGACCGAGTGAAGGAGCAGGACAAGGAAAATGAAAAGGAGAAAGCAAAAGAGAATCCCAGCGCTGTTACTGGAGAGTCAGCTGCTCAGGAGACACCTGTTTCTGGTGCGCCACCGCTGAGGGGCGAAGCGGTGCCTCCCCGCCGAGCTCTCAGAGAGGGGAAATCCCAGTCTCTTATTTTGCTGTCTGGATCAGCAGCAGGGAGTACTAATGCCAGAAACAAGGTAAGTGTGTGTGGATATATAAATATATAAATATATATAAATATATATATATATATATATATATATATATATATATATATATATATATATATATATATATATACATATATGTTTGGAAAAGCACTCATTACTCTGCTGTTGCTGGTTTTAGAAACAGTTCGAAGGACAACATAGCTTTGAACAGAAACTCCACCTCATGCTTCAACGTATTGGAGTTTCCAAAGCCCAGCCAGGGGAGACACAGGTGTGTGGATGTCTTGATTAAGATATGTAAACTGTAGAAATCGTCAGTAGTTTTAAATACATCCTTTGTTCTTATAGAATCAGGAGGGAGAAATGAAAAAAGCAGAATCTGAAGGTATGTCCTCTTATCTAAGTGATGGTTAACATGATCGAACTCTTCTCTGCTCCAGATTAGTGATAATGAGGCCAAATTAATCTTCGAGGTTGAGGGATTTGTATCAAATGGACTTATAACATAGATCAGTTCTTCATTAAAAGGATTTATTATCTCTTTGGGCTGAAAAGACTGTTTTCAATCCATTATAGAAACATTAGTGAATTAATTCCTATAGTAAAATAAGATCTTTTTGCCTCAGGTACCATCATTGACAGTAAACCTGAGCCGCCACCAACTTTCACAAAACCTCGGACGATGTCTGCGTCATCAGGTAAAACACACACCCAACCACAGATTGACTTTCCCATCTGTGAATGATAAGTGTAACAATTTGCGCAATAATTTTTGTCTTCAGATACAAGGCATCAAATTCGCCCAAGTGTGTCAGCACACGATTCTGCTGGGAAACCTGCTTTGCTTCCAAAGCCTGTTCTCAAGCCAGGTCCACCCCCAACAACATCTGGCCGCAACACACCTGAGAACGAGCTAGCTCAAATACAGGAAGCGGAGAACACGCCCACTAAACAGAGTCCAACTGCAGCTCCGTCTACCCCTACTCCTGCCCCCACTGCTACCATCTCTCCTACTGCACTGACAATCTCAAACTCAGTCCCCGACTCAACTGATTTTACTATTTCCCCTTCAAGTACTGTACTGCCCTCTGACACAGATATATGCACTGACTCTGTTAACCCCGCTGCAGCAGCTACAACAGCCACGAATGTTACAGAGGTCGACAGCAAACCCTCAATCCCTGAAGCTGCCACTGAAATCCCCACTACTAGCTTTCAGACTACCCTTACAAGCACCACTACACCCACAGAGCCCCCAACCACTGTCTCAGTCACTTCCTCTGAGTCCATTACTCCTAGCATCTCTGTCACTTCCAGCTCAACAACAACAACAACAACTATGCCTTCCCCGACCACTTTGGAAACAGTTTGTGCTCCCAGCAGCCCGGTTTCCACAGCTTTCACAAATTTGTCAACTAAGTCCACTTTCCCAGAGCCAAATGATCTCTCAGTTGATGCTCCTCCTGCTGCTGGTGGTGATGCAGCTATTACTGTCACCACCACAGCTTCTGTACCCTCCACCAGCGCATCAGATATGTCTGCTACCACCAGTTCAGTTACTGTAGCTAGTGATGATTCCACTCCAGTCACCTCCGTTGGCTCTGTAACTTTAGTTGCAGCAGTCACTACTACATCTCCACCTCCTGACACGAGTGAAACCATTACACCTTCATCCTCTCTGGTCTCTTATGCACTTCCTCCCACCAGTTCCACCTCTTCCACCACCACCACTACAAGCCCAACATCCAACGACTGCATGGACTCTGTCTCCACTTCCACCATTACTCACCCAGCCACCTCTAGCTCTGCTGATATCTCTGCTCCCTCCACTTCATCCAGTGAAACAAACCCTACAGACACCACTACCACCACCACTACCAGTCTAAACTGCGCAGATACCACCTCCACCACCAGTTCAGCTGCTGCAGCTGCAATTAGCTCCCCAGTCCCGACTGACTCAGACACACCTAACACTGACGATGTCAGCACTGCCCTCACACCGACTGTCTCTGGCCCCGTCACGACTGAAAACTCAAGTGCTACTTCTCCCCAGTTGACCAAGCCAGCACCTGTTAATGATAGTCAAGGCCAGGATAATAATTTACAGACATCTCCTGAAGAAAAACCCAGCGAAGAGCCTGCAGAGAAGGGTGCAGGTAAGTTTTAAACTCTGTGAATATTTAAGTTTGAGTTCACACTAAAATGAAAATTAGCTAGTATCTATTATCGCTCATGTCGATGGGAGTTGGGTAAAGTTTCTGGAGCTTCATAGCAAAACAGTGTTGCAGCATTCTCTTGCTCTCTCTTGAGCACCTGAAGTAAATGTGGTCTTATATTAGACTAAAAAAAAACACCTCACACGGCAGATGAAATGGCCCAATACCGCTCATCTGGCGTAATCCAAGTCTCCAGAAGCCCAGATATCCCAAACTGATTTGAAATAACATTATTTAAACCCCTGATGCGTGGTGGAGCTAGTTCAGGGATGCACTCCAATTCTTTTAGCTCAGCAGCTACAGTGAACATTTCATCTTAATAACAGGTGGAAACAACATGTTTTCAAATCAATTTTGGATCTCGTGGCATCCAGAGAATTGGATTATGCTGGCCAAACTGAAACTAGCCATTTTATGTTTTAAAACAATTTTACTTCTACTTTAGTTCAGAACGCCAGAATACTAGTATGCTGTGAAACTTCAGAAATGTTTTTGGGATACAAAACTTCACTCAGCTTTCCATCCACATGGGGGTGAGTAGATAATGGCTGAATTTTACTTTAACATATGCCTGCATGCACTTGTGATTATTGTGATTTTCCTCTCTCGACAGCAAATGAGGTGGTTCAAAAAAGCAAGGAAGCTGACCCAGATAAGAGCAAGAAAGTCATCGATGGTGAGAAGGAGAGCGAGAATGAAAATGAGAAGCCTGCGCTGGACAACAGTGAAGTGATAAAGAAAGAAGCGCAGGAAAAAAGTGTGAAACCTGAAGAAGACGCAGTGAAAACAGAAGTGGCTGAACCCGTATTAGGAAAAGATGGTAGTGATGAGGGCGTGAGAGATGGTCAAAAACAAGAAGAAACCAAGTCAGTGGTTGAGAAGTAATTCACAAATACAGAATTTACTAAACACGGGACCAACTACTGTGACAGGGGCAGGAGAGGCCACAGTAAAGAGTAAAGCGCGGGGGCAGACGATCCATGGCACTTCCTACAGGGACCACCACATTACAGCAGCACACCACAAAGGATGGGCCACTGGACCAAAGAACTGAGATCCCCTTGGTGTGATGTAATCAACAAATCCAGCAGTGTCTTTGTCCTTTTTTAACTTATGTTTAAATTTTTGCATTGCACGTATAATTATGTACCATAAGACAACTACTGTGGTAAAATACACCATGTTTACAATAGATGGATAAGAGACATAGTTATGACTATTAAATGGATTATTAGATTGACTGAGTCATCTCCTCTTGTTTTTACTATGTGTGAATGCATTATTTCTAAGAATTTATGGTTTTTGACAGGGAAATCTTTAATCAAGGTTCGCTTGCTCGCTTTTTCTGAAGCTCATGTACTTCCTCTGTTGCCACCGGCATGATCATGTATCATTGTCTCTGTTCAACAGGGGTCTTTGGAACCAGATTTGAACAACCTGGTGATATTTGAACTAAGTCCATGTGCAGAGAAAGAACATAAGGTGTTGTTAAAAGATCCAGAAAAAACTAGTAAGCACACTTTGAGTTATATTTTTTGTTAAACCACTGTCTCCAAGATTAATGTGAAATCAAAGTTTGTATGACGCTTTCTGGGTTTAAAATTTTAATACATATATTTATTATATTTGATATATTTGTAAGGACCATATACAACATGAAACATCAATGCTAACATGCAAGTGTATATTACCCTTATCATACCCATTTTTAAAGTAAAATCCTATTTATAGCTGGATATTAGTTAAACCATCATAGTTGATGTTGGACATAATCCAAAATCACAAGCCACATGAAGGCTTCCATAGATGTAAAATGATATTTTTTTCCATTTGATTAAATGCTGCCAATACAATTGTAAGGTAGAGGAGATATGGTGATAAATATTCACACATCTGTAAAAGTGACCTTCGTCAACATGAACATTTGTTGTTGATATAATGTTGATGAGGTTTCTCAGTCATCCAGGCCTGGGAAACCTTAAGTGCTGTATCAACAGGGCGTGGACTGGAAACTGGACGTGTTTCAGTTTCTTGAAGATGTCTCACCTCTCATCCAAGAGGGTTCTTCAGTTCTAACTAGCTGGAGGGGAGCTGCAGGCTTTTAAACTCCCCAGAGTTGGGGAGTTTCCTCCCCAGACAGCTGAACAACCATTCACACCTGGGCTCACCGAGCCCTAGCAACTCACAAGAAGGCTGGTTAAGGCAACGACCCACAAGTGGCCCTAACAACTCTGAAACTCAGAGCTCACACATGTCCTTAATGACTCTATAAGGACACTCCCACACAGAGTTTAAAATCCTGCAACTCCCCTCCAGTTTGATAGAACTGGAAAAGCTTGTTTCGAAAAGCAAAGCAAGTGAATTTATAAAGCACTCTTCTGACACAAGGCAGTGCTTCACAGAGACATAGAAATGCATTAAAAATTGGATATTTAGGTCAATGTTGAAATGGTGTTCAATAAACAATAACAACAAAGCACAAATGAATAGATTTTAAAAATGCATTTACAGGGAAATAAAAAAGAGCAAAGAAACAGCCACACACAGATAGAAACGTAAATCTCTGACGTTCAACATCCAGACCAGCAGGGGTCGCTGGCGATGACATCACCCAGAAAACTACACCTCACCCGGAAGAGGAGGACCGAGGGAAACGACGGTCGAGGAAACTGTTGTGGACTATCCACAGAATTTCTTTTGCTACCAGTATTTAGATAATCAAACTAGTTTCAAACCACCCACCGGCAGAGGTAGAACTTGCAGGAGGATTTCGCCTCGTCGTGCTCACGGTAGAAATGTCGGTCGTGCCTCCCAGTCGCTCGAATGCCGGTTGGCCGCGCGGTGGTGCCGTTCAGTTTGGGAACAAATACATCAGCGGGCCCGCTAAACCGCTCACACTGGAGAGGACCATCAACCTGTGAGTTCATGCGGGCAGATAATGCACATGTAGCTGGGTTCACTATCAATGGGTGCCGTGTAGTAAACGCACACCGACGACCGACAGTCGAATCAGACGTATTCAGAGTTAGCTCAGTTAGCTAATTGTGTCTGATGCCTGCTACAACAGGCTTCTTACTGGATCCAGGAGCTACTGAGCATGATGTGTCTGACACAATGCATTAGTATCGGTGATGTGGCTAAGTTTTGGGCTTGAATGTGTTTGCTTTGCAACCAGGCAAGGAAAACTATCATGCTAATATAATAATGGCCAGTTTTGAAAACAAGGCAAGTGTATTTATAAAGAACTCTTCAGACACAAAGCAGTAAGTTACTTCACATGGACATGCATTAAACTTAAGATATTTAGATCAATGTTAAAATGGCCAAAATTGCATTGACAGGAAAATAAAGACATAAAGCAAACATAAATGAATTAAAAATGAATTTAAAGCACATTAAACAAAAGGAGCAAATCAAAAGTAACAGAATAAAAGGTTTTGAATCTACTCATTTGAAAGCCACTGAAACTAATGTTTTAAGCTACGTCAATGAATTTATTGTTTATTTCAGAAATCAGAATCAGAAATATTTTATTGATTCCCTCGGGGAAATTGCTTTCGTTCCGTGCTCCCACTCAACACTCTTAGAAAATAAGTAGAAAATTGAAAACTATATAGAAACAAGAATGATTAGAATAATAATAATAATACAGAAGTTGGTATGATTTGATTTGAATTAGGGTTGTAGCTAAATATAAAATAAGGTACTGATTCTGTAGCTGAAAAAAAGAGTTGACTTGTCAAAGAGAGAAAGATAATTCACAACTCTTTTGATAATTTATTACGTTTTTCAGGGAAATATTCAAACAAATCTGGTTTCAGTTTCTCAAATGGATATTGATTGTATTGATTCATTGAATATTCACTGGTATTCTTTGTCTTCAGTCAGAGGGAATCTTAATATTTTTGGCTCTTTACTTCTGGTCAGGCAAAATAAGCCATCTCCGCGCGTCAGCTTGGACTTTGGGAGATTGTATTGTACATTTTTGATTAGGCTACTTACATGACATTAAATATACATAATTTTAGGTGAAAAGGTTCTTGATGTCCGTGTTCATCAGCCCTAATTCAAGAATAATCTGATGTTTTTACAGCATGCAGGTATGAACCAACCTGATGATCTCTGGTCATGTTAAATAAGATTTGTAATGTGTATTTTACCTCAGATATCCTCTTACCAACTACACATTCGGCACCAAGGAGCCTCTGTATGAGAAGGACAGCTCAGTGGCCGCCCGCTTCCAGCGGATGCGGGAAGAGTTTGATAAAATGGGAATGAGGAGGACGGTGGAAGGAGTTCTCATTGTCCATGAACACAGGCTACCTCATGTGTTACTTTTGCAGCTGGGCACCACCTTCTTCAAACTGTGAGTATTTAATGTTCAGAGGCTCCTGCGCTAACCAGCAGTATGAACATTTGTCGTCTGACAGTCTGCTTCTCTTCTGCAGGCCTGGGGGAGAGCTGAGTCCAGGAGAGGATGAGGTGGAGGGTCTGAAACGTCTGATGACAGAGGTAGTTATTCCACAGCGCAGATTAAGCTTCTTCTGTTGTGATTGTGGTTTTTATGTGCTTAAACTTTTGTTTGTATGTTAGATCCTCGGACGGCAGGACGGCGTGAAGCAAGACTGGGTCATTGACGACTGTATCGGCAACTGGTGGCGCCCCAACTTTGAGCCTCCACAGGTTAGTACACACGGATGACGACAGTAAGAAGAATTTAAGCAGATATTATGAATGTTAAAAACTGTTTAGATCAGTTGGGTCGCATCTAACAATCATTTTTACAATTAATTGAGTAACGGTTAAGTCTATAAAAAATTCTAATCATAATTTCTCAAAGCCCAGGGTGACATCTTTTAAATGGCTTCTTGTGTCCAACCAACAGTCAAAAACACAAAAAACTTTTAATTTACTAATGTATGATAAGGAAATGTTAATATTTTAATTTAATAAATGACTTCAGCATTTAATCCGTTATCAAAATAGTTGTAGAAATATGTCAACAAAAACACCATTTATCTTTCTGTTTTAATGTCTAAAATACAGAGCTTAACTTACTTTACTTTCACTGCTAACATAACAATATGACTAATGTGCGTTAAATGTCAGATTCTCAGAGATAATGGAGAAAAAAAATTCAAAAGGGGTGCTGGGTCCAAGTGGTGTGTTTGTGTTTTAGATGACTCACTGCTGAACAGTGTGATGTGAGTGTACTTTACAGCATAAATCAGTTACTGACTACAACATACCGTAAATAGTTTTCAGCCATTTCTCGCTTCATCAATCCAGAATACAAACAGAAATTGCTGGAGTCAAATAAGTCATGATGTCTTTTATGTCTTTGCGCACCAATGTGAACTCATCTTGAGTTGTCTGTCTTGCAGTATCCCTATATTCCAGCTCACATCACCAAACCTAAGGAGCATAAGAAACTGTTCCTGGTTCAGTTGCAGGAAAAAGGTCAGTATATCACAGTGCAACTAGTGAAATCATTCTGTTTTTTAGCTTTGAAGTTTATTAGAGAAAATGTAGTAGACAGAGGTACAAATAAAAGTAAAGGAGATTCATGAAAAAGTATAATTGTTTCTCTTTTTGAAACCTGTGATTCATGTTTTCTACAGCGCTGTTTGCTGTCCCCAAGAACTACAAACTGGTGGCAGCACCGTTGTTTGAACTGTATGACAACGCACCTGGATACGGACCGATCATCTCCAGTCTACCGCAGCTATTGAGCAGGTTTTTTTTCATATTTTCTGTAATTGGATGGTCATTGTGTATGTAGTATAGCTAAAAATGGAAATCTAATGGGATGAATTTCTAACGTATATTGTTTTTCTTTTTTATAGGTTCAATTTCATTTACAACTAACCCGGGTGAACTGAAGAATGCGGCTGTCTCTGTGAGTGCAGCCCCGTCCGAGTGAACATGTGGTGAAAAAATGTCTCAATCTTAAAATCAACTTTCACAAAACAAAAGCTTGTCATGTAAGGTATATTGACAGTCCACAGGGGTGTTTATACTGCGAAAAGAAAAATGAAAATGTCATGTGTCTGTTTTTGTTTTTTTTTTATCTCTGAAAAACTGCTAGTTTTTGTAGTCTACAGGTCTGTAATCCAGTGTGATAAGAATCTGCTTTTATGTCCTCTTGGAGGAGGCCAATGTTTGATTAAACCAATTGCATCATTGAGTTTCCTGTTGTTTTAACCTGTAACAATGTTGTGTTTTTTTTTCCTTTTTAATAAAGCAGTCCTTTGAGTATGTTTTTATAAAAGTGCAAAAAGCAAGTGAGTGGCTTACTGATATGTGTTTCGTTTCAGCGTAAATATGAAGCTCATTGGTCTTAGTTCAAGACTGATAAGAGGACTGTATTATGTGAAAGTGTCACACAGTCAAAACAGAAAAAAACTCCACTAAATCAAAATGGCAGACACTTGCCGGCTGAGATATTTGCCAAATCTCATTAAAATATCCTCTAAATTTACATCAATTTAATGTAAAAAACAAACAAACCTTAAAATGCTTCACCATATAGATTAGCCAGAATTAATATTTGACTTAGTCCTTATATACAAAGTGAGCAGCCTACTCTTTCAAGTGCTATGTACAAAATAGAAGGCCAGCTTTGCCTGGTGGTTTACCTCATAAGCAGCTGAGTACTGCCCCAGTTAAACTGATCTTTCACTGGTAATGTTCAGATTAAAATAAATCATAGCTATGCTTGAGTGAACCACAATGTTTCCGTGACGCTATACACATAAACACATTATTTTTTGCAGATTTAAGGCTGAGTAAATCAATAATTGATTTAAACTTAATCTGTAATGCTATTATGTTGCAAATGTGCCATTTTGCACTGCATCGCTATTGCAAACGAGCAATCAATTGAACCCTAAATCAAATATGTTTGTAATTCCTTATCTCCCTGAAAGCTAAATTTTGCGGTTTTCAATATAATGAATAACATGCAATGCATTTGTAAAAATTTAAATTGAACATAAAAGGTAATTTGTAATGGTTAGTTTTCAATGCAGCCTGACAGTCTCCGCTCAGGGCGCAACCCTCCGCTCGTCGGTAACGTCATTTATCCGCGACGCACGGGCCGTTTCACACCTCCCCACGCTCACTGAAAATGTTGTAAAAGCTCTTCACAAACTGCACCATCACATGAGTTAACGCCCGCTGTTAGTGTGTACCATGGCCTCTAAACGACCGCAGGGAGACAGTGAGAGGACGGAGAAGAAGAAGAAGAAGAACTGCGAAGAGACAGCTGAACTTTGCTCAGTTGTAGACGACGAGCAGGTGAAGAGGGCTGTGAGGGAGGCGTGGAGCCAGAAGACTCACTATAGCCACGGTTAGTCAACCAACTGCAAATCTAACTCACAACTGAAGTAACACACAGGCAGTCAGAAGTGAAGTGCACATCTCCAGGCAGATGTGGCAGATTATCGGCTATGAAGCAGCTAGCCTCAGTGTCTAGAACTTCCTGTCCTTCTTGGTCAAGGCTTGTTGCATTATAACATCCCTAAATCATAAAGACAACAGCAAAGCACATTATGTGAGACAGGTGATCTTTTATGAAAGTAATGCACATGGAAAACCCGGATGAATCTGCTAAAAACCAGCCTCAGTTTGGACATTTAGCCTGTAGACAACTCTGCCCAGCTTCACCACCAAGACACTGAAACCCATTAGCATGAGATGGTTTAATATCCTTTCTCACAGCCTCACAACTTCTCAGTCATTATATATCACAATATTGATGTAATAATATATTGATTCTTCTGTGACTTCTGTTTTAGGACCATTACTGCTAATTCTCTCATACATCCAGAAGTATTAAAGGGGCACTATGTAGTTTTGGAGAAGACATTTACACGCATGATTAACAATGAATGATTAATATTAATTGGGTAATAATACAAACTTGGGTGTATTTATTTATTTGGGTTGTTTTTTTTACCATAACTGAATCAACATGCTGTTCTCAGAGGATAATAAAATCCCCAGAACACTGTTTAAAGCTAGAAAGGTGGCAGGGTCCGCCATATATAAACCAAGTAAAACAGTATGAAATTGTGTTGTGTTTGTTTATTCAGTCATGAAATGAAGGTGGTTTGTTTAGGCATAAAAAAAATCAGTTGATGAAGATCTTTCTCTTCTGATTTAAGTTTCATCCCCAAAACTACATAATGCACCTTTAAACCTTTTTGTAACAGCATAAACAAAAAAGGTCAGAATCTCTAATAGTTAATAAATGTATATCCTTTCATGTTACAGTTGTCATATTGGGTGCCACTTCATGATAACCATCTTAAGAAATGGTAACTTAATTAGTTTATTATACTTTAGTCAGTAGCTCACTGTAAGTACTTAGCTATTAATAAACATTGAAGTGCTTTATAAACCATTAATTAAAGGTGCACTGTGTAGTTTTAGGGAATACATTTTAAACAGAAGAGAAAGATCGTCATCTTTAAAACAAACTGTCTTTCAATTTCATACTGTTTTACTTGGTCTACATGTGGCGGACCCTGCCACCTTTGCTGGCTTCAGTGTTCTGGGGACCTTGTTTTACTCTGAGAACAGCTCAATAATTCAGTTATGGAAAGGATACGTATTTCTGAATTTGTGTTATTACCTCATTAATATTGTAATTATTACAATTCTGAGTTTGAATTTCTTCTCCAAAATTACATAGTGCCCCTTTAAGTAATTGTAAAGGTTTTTATCAGTTGGAACTGTCTAATGGCTCCTTAGATAATGTTAATATATGAGCTGTACAGTATTTATTAACTTTTTAGTATTTAAAACATCAATTGTAACTTTGAAACAAACACGTGCTTAATAAATTGTTTATAAAGCATTTCATTGTTTGATGTCAATTACATAGTTAATATTAAATATAGATAAAATAACCTCATATTGTCCAAGATATAATGTTGAGTTCCAGTATTTTTGAAAGATTTCATCTGAGTTCAGACTCTTTTTTTTCATGTTGTATTTGATCTCATTTAACCTAACCCCACTTGAATGAAAAGTATGATCTATATATCTATAATATTCCATCTTTCTTGTGAAGAGTTTGTTTGATAGTCCAGATAAGTTTAGCTTGTGTGGCTGTAGCTGAGACTCTAGTTCTTGGTTTGTTTGGCAGATCCTTTGCTTACGAGAAGTTATTTGTCACCATCTCACGCAGGCATTTGATCTTTCGTTGTTCATGTGCAGGAGATCTAGAGCTGGACTGCCACCCGTTCCCTCACTGCATCATCCGGAACTTCCTGGACAGCGAGACCTTCGTAGAGAACCTGCAGACAGAACTGCTGGGGCTCAACTTCCACGAGAAGTCAAACGACCTGTACAAATTTAAACAGGTTGCCCATCAAACTCACCTGCTCACTGATTTATTCCAGTTGGTTTGAGGTGTTGTCTTATTATTTTCTTTGCTTTGTCGTTGTTCCCCTGCAGTCAGATGACTTGAAGAAGAGAAAAGAGCCACACATCACAGGACTAAGGTAAAGAAATAGTTTGTCTTCTTGACCCGCCTTTATTTACAGCCTGATTCTACTGTGATAGATGCTGATGCCTTTTTCCTATATGACAAAATTAGCAGCCTCTCTTTAAACTGCTTTTACTCAGCTGTCATTTTGTCCTGATAAAAGAACTCATATTTTGTACTCACTGCTGATGAATCCAGGACTGATATTATGTGCTACACACAAAGTCTATAATAAGAACAACAACACAACTTTATTTGTAACTTTACATCCAAGAAAAAACACTCAAAGTGACTTACAACAAAGAAATTACCGGCAGTAAGTGCCTCACATAAAAACAACACAGAATTAACATAAAAGCAGGGATGAAATGCCATAATTAATGTAAAATAAGAAGGAGAATAACCCCCCATTGACAATGATGGTGAAAATAAGATAACAATGTACAACATGAGATTGAAATTTAAACTCACACCCACTGAATAATAATAATTTGAAAAAAAGATAAAAAAATAGAACACACAGAATGCATAAAATCAAGTTAGATACAATAGTTTAAACAAACGTTTACCCTCTAAAACATTTTGTTTGGAAAAAGAGCATGTTGCTGTCAGTGTCACACACACAGATACACTTACACATACATTAGTCTGTATTTGTCATTGCCGTGTTAAATAGGTTAAAAGCAATTGTTTTATTGGAGCAGCACTAGAATCTGCGGGTTGGCCCAGTGGTTGGGAGACATTTTATGGTTTATTCATGAGCTCCACCAGGTGGCGCCAGAGATCACATCTGACTCCTAATTAGTATGTTTCCATCATTTTGTGCTGCGAGGCTGAAAGGTAGCATTAACATTTGGCATGGGAGGACTGCACGCTGAACTTAATGGAAAATGGATTCAGCTGCAGTTAATCACCTGAGAGCACAAGGTGATCCCTATTAGAGCGCATTGACTGTTTCTTATTCAGTACACTGGCGCACTGAGAGTTATTACAGCAGTGTAAATGTCGGGGCTTTCAAACAAATGACTAGAAACAAAGCTGTGATTGTAGAATTACAGAGCAGTAAGAGCTGCCGAACCTGCCAAGAGGTTGGTGTTTTGAACCAAGTCCAGGAAAAAATAAGATCTCAACGTATAAATCAAGAGCAAAATGAGCTGAGTGTCAAAACTGAATCCAGGACAACACCTCTGAGACTCATACAGCATCCAGACAGCAAAATAATGCACACACGACCCCTTTATTTAGAAATAATGTGCCTTTTATTAATAGGATTATGACAAGCTGTGATTACAGCAGGAAGAAACATGTAATTTCTTCATAAATACCTACTTATGATTATACAGTACCTACTGAAGAAAGCAGCCCTTGAGAATAGATACCATAATTAGATGCACAGTAACGGCCTCCTCTTGCGATCATCTATTATGTATGTCACAACAAAATGTCATGGTAGGTTTGATCGGTCGAACATTCTGTCTGATTGGTGAGGCTTATAGAAGGTTAAAGGTGCAGCTTTATCCTCACTGTCGATACAATTCAGTGAATGAAATTGAGTTTGCATTTATCTGTGTTTGTTTTCAGGGCAGCTCTGTTTGGGCGTTTCCGCTCCTGGCTCGGGGAAGTGTTGGGGGTCGAACTGGAGCCCACGGTGGATATTTCATGTGCCAGATATGAACACACTGGTTAGATTTCTTTATATTTTTGGTTTTGGACTTTGCCTACTTGTCCGCTGCATGTTTTCCTTTTTTAAACACATAACCTTCTCTCTTCTTTCTAGATATTCTTTTGTGCCATGATGATGAGTTGGAGGGGAGGCGCGTTGCTTTCATCCTGTATCTGGTGCCTCCGTGGCAGAGCAGCGACGGGGGAACCCTCGATCTCTACTCAATAGACAGTGAGTATCCCACTGTTTGTGAGTGTGTGTGTGTGTGTGTGTGTGTGTGTGTGCTTTAAGATAACAGAGGTCTCATACGCTCTTCATCTCTGTCATCAGGTAACTTCCAACCACAGAGCATAGTAAAGTCGCTTGTACCGTCTTTGAACACGCTCGTCCTTTTTGAAGTTTCTCCCGTCTCCTTTCACCAAGTAAGAATAACCATCCGGGCCTTGTTCGTCACTGCTACACCTCTGATTCCATTCGATAACGTGCGCTGTGTTTGTTCAGGTGTCAGAGGTTCTGACAGAGGACAAGTGTCGTCTGTCGCTGAGCGGCTGGTTTCACGGCCCGTCTTTGGAACGTCCTGCTCGCCACATAGAGGCCCCCATCTCACGGAGCCCACACTTACCGAGAGATGTGAGTCTAGTCAAACATGCACACAGACGCGTAGAGTCGTATTTAAAGCAAATTTTGTACCTTAAATAACAGCTTGAGATAATTTTGATGGTGTTGTAAGCTCTTGTTTCTGCACGATGTGACCTCAGTGAGAGGGTAGGATCAGGGCATCACATACATGTTAACTTAAACATTGTTATACAACCTACACAATAATTTATACTGCATTACACAGAGCAACCAGTCATCTCCTTTAGTTATATTTCCTAAAATGTAAAACTATTTATCGAACAGACAGCCTGTGTTCCCACTGACATGTGTTTGTTGCGTTCACAGGAAACGGTGCTGCTGGAGTGGGTCAATCCAGTCTACCTGGACATTTCCTATCAAGAGCAGATTCAAGAGGAGTTCGAGGACAGCTCTGAAATTCAGCTCAAAGATTTTCTCAAGGTAACTTCTCAACTGTTTTCAGCCTTGCACGGGTTTGAATGTTTCTGTAGGATGATTGTGCATCTGTCCTCAGGAGGAGAAGTTCAGGGAGGTGAGTGAAGCGCTGCGAGTCGCTCAGATTCAGTGGACGAAGAGGGGTCCCCCCAATAAGAGGTAGGTCATGTGTCTGGGTATACTTTGTATATGTTCTGTGCTGAACAGCATATTTTAAGACTACTGCATTTGTGTGTGTTTAGATGCTATGATGTGGCCTCTCTGGATACCCTGCCGCAGTGTGTGGGTGAATGTTGGGAGCTGCTGCGTTCAGAGTCTTTCTTCCTGCTTCTCTCCAACTTCACCGGCCTTCAATTGCACTACCTGTGTCCTGCTGATGATGAGGATGAGGATAAAGAGGAAGATGAGGATTCACCAGAGAGTGGAGAAGCCACGGGGTCATCAACTGAATCACGATCAGCGAATACAAGCAGAAAAAAAGGTGTGTATCAGTTTCTACAGACAAAATGTATATTTGTGAGTGTGTGTGTTTTGACCTTTATTTTTGTTTTGTCTAGAGCCAAGCACACCTGTATGTTGTGGTGAACTGCGTCGATGGTCTCATGGCGGCTATACTCTGTTGCACGATGCAGAAGCAGCACAGGCAGAGTATGCTCTGGACCTTGTTTTGCCTTTTTCCAGTGCTGGTGAGCCCTCGTACACACACACGCACACACACACACACACACACACACACACACACACACACACACACACACACACACACACACACACACACAAAGCATCGATCTACACTGTGATCGTTCCAACATTTGACTTGTCTTTGGTAGAGTGGCAGTCAGAGTTTGGGGGCTACACATGTTATGTTGCCAATGAAGAGGACGAGGAGGTGAGTGTTGATTATAGCCATAAAGTCTAATTGTGCAATTGTGGGTTATACTTCAATGCTTATCATAATTGCTTTGGTTTCCTCTTCATCGCAGCTTCTCACGGTGTATCCAGAGAACAATTCCCTCGCCCTCGTCTACAGAGACAAAGAAACCCTCAAATTTGTCAAACATGTCAACCACAGAAGTTCCTCTGATTCTGGCAACAGTTCAACCAGCAGGGCATTGTACGACTTCTCTTTTGTATACTATGAATAAATATATATATGTATTCAGTACATCTATTGTGTGGGTTTCGTATCATCTTTGTATTGTACTCCTAGGGTGTTTTGTATACAGATAGTTGACACAGAGTAGTTGTATACACGTTGGCACATGATGATCTTCTCCCTAGGAGGCTCAGTGCTTTGCTCGGACGTGTGGACAGAAGGAGCTCGGGATTGAACTACTAACCCCTTGATTATTTAATCAGCATTAACTTCTCTTGAAAAACTTGAGTCCCTTTAAAGTCTGCCGAGGTTTTTCGGCTACATAAGATATTATACAAATTGAACAATTGACAATAACATTATTATTGTTGCCCTAAGCATGTGAGATGAGAAGTGAAAGTAGATATGAGTTTTCCTCCCATTAATCAAACAGGAAGCATCCATTTTTTGGACTTACTGGTTTCCCTTTTTAATTGTAAGATCATTGAGTGTAATATGAAAAATGACTTTGATGTAAAAGAATGACCTTTTTCTTCGGACACAGTGGTGACATTTGTGTCATCATACATAAACAAGTACACAAACTTGATAATATTTATTGAATATCTTTTTAAAAAGGTATCAATTTTGACAACACATTTTCCTGAGCTTGTCCATATATCTTGAACCGATTTGGGAATAACCCCTCTCCATGGAAATTATTTTTTTATGTCTCCGTAAAAAATGCATGCGGAAAAGTAGCTTCTTGGGCTGTAGCTGATCATTGCTTTCGTTGTTGATTAGTCTGTTATAATTAAAATACTACGAATGTTCACCTCAGGTAATGTTTACCACTTTGCTTGTTTTGTCTAACAGCACAGACACGCAAAGACAATTAATTTATAATGAAAGGAAGGCAGAAGAAAAAAGGTTCGCACATCAGTAAGTTGACTACTCATTTCAGAAGTAATGCCAACAATTAACAGAACAGAGGCTCCTCCTTGGCATTAGCTACTGTGACTTAAGCTACCTGGTCTATCAGTCATCAGACAATATCTATTGTCCTGCTTTTTTTTTTGTTGTTGATTATGGGTTTACAGCTGTTAACACAAATAGAAACAGTTCATACAACGACAGCAACACTGAAGAAACTCTGGGCTTTGAGTCATATCACGGGGACGTGCAGAAAAATCAATGTAGTCGCTACATCTGACAGCATTATGTTTACATAAACTACAGCAGCACTGATTGATCACTTGACCAAGCAAGTTTCTCGCCCTGAACCACTTCCTTGTTTCATTTCAGTCATTATTGTAACTCATAAGTTTTACCACTGAGTGAACGATTATGTTGCAGTCGTACGGAATCATGGCAGGCAAATGTTGATTTTCAACGAGTTGTTGCCCAAAGTCTTGTGCCCTACATATGGATTCCTACATCAAAGAAAAAAATACTTCCTTCCTGTCATGATTTTTTTACGCAGGCTGCGTGTTGATTTCCACCAATCAGCGCGCGGTTTGATTCCCGCCCAGCCAATGGGAGGCCAGGAAATTATTACTGTGTCAGTGGGTGTGATCCCGCAGGAGGAAGCGTCACCGAACAATATCACAAAGTTTTAAGGTAAGTTTGAACCGACTTTAACGAAGGATTACTTCACAGTGAATCATGTAACGAGACGTTACAAATCAAGGGTTTTTTAACTGTCCAGTAAACACTTCAGCAGTTCGTTTGGTCAAACTTTGGCCGAAGCTTTACCGCAGTTGTGTCTACTGTACATGAGGTTTACCAACACGAACTGTGCTCTCATAGCAACCCACCGAACTCCATTCATATTTCTGTGTTTTTAACATACACCTTTACATTTTGTGATGTATAAAATGGACACTCCGTGTCTCAACCTGGTTGAATGAAAGTGTAATGCTGCTGTTAAACTTTCGGTGAATAATTCTCCCCTGTAGCAGCTACAGCTAACTTCACGTGTTATAGCCGAAAATCATCACCTGTAACGTCCCATGTACGTTGGCTTTGGATCGCTTAGCAACCACATCTGTAGCTTAGCCTGCTGTTTGAAAGCATTCAGCTCTTTGACATTAAAACCACGTGAAATTACAGTACAACCTGGCTGTATGTGCTTTTCACCCGAACAACAACAAAAGTCTTATCTCCAGCAATACTGCAAGATTTAATATAACTAAAGTAAGTAACTGTGTTTGTTTTTGAAGAAAAGACACCAGACAGGCTACTAGTTTGATACAAAACATGAGTAGAGTTGCAAAAGCTACAAACTTAGGATAGGTTTTTACATGTTATTGTTGTCTGTCTTAAAACCATACACACCCATGCATGTTAAAAAAACATTAATATTCACTGTAATTGTTTTTCTTTCCCCTTCTCTTTACTAATCCATTCTAAAGTTCAGTTAAAGTCAATGTGATCTGGTAACTGTCCTGCAAAGACTGGATTTTGTAACACATCCTTTGCAATCTGGATCCACGAAATTTAGGCAGTTGTGCTTTTAGTTGGTTGATCAACTGATTATTTCAGCAACTTACAGAGCCGTTCCTTTCTGTAACTTGTTGTGACTTACCCAGTCTGTCACTTTTTGATTTATACAACAGAGGTGTCCTAACTTGAGTTGGACAAAAACTGCCTCAAGGAAGGTTGCGTTTTCTAAGGAATGTTGACACCAAACAACACTTTCTGTGTATATGTATAAACACATACATGTGAATAATGTTTAAAGACAGATTTGAAAACTGTCACCTATCCTCTAATCTTCTGCACACCCATAGTCCTCCTACACAGGTGTTTTCACTTGTCAGCGTGATTAGACTCGGGAAAGACAATTGTTGGCCCCGGCTGATATGCAGCATTTTACAATTATCGATACCAGTGTTTATTCTGTCAGATTCCCGATAATTTAACTAATTTAAAAATGTGCTTAGTTGGCTCTGACGCAAAGAAAACTTGAATAATCTGAATCTTCAAAGTTACTAGTAACTAAATGGAGAGGAAGTATTAAGTAGCAGAAAAAGGAAATACTCAAGTAGTCAAATTCTTCATATTTGTGCTTAACAACATTACTTGAGTAAATTGTACGTTTATGTCGTAACTGGTTGTTTTAAAATTTGTCAAAGATTCCCATTTTACTGCAAATGAATATTGGTCTGAAATATCGGTTTTCAGTCTCCTTGATTTCTAATAATAATTATCGTCCCTGACGAAGCCATATTGGTCGACCCCTAGATTAGACCTTTTCTAAGGACAGTGTGCATGTACTGCATAGACTGTGCTCGACTGCTCTCCATCACTCTCCTGTTACAATAGAGCAACAACAAACATACACCTCTGTCATAGTAGTACGCGATTTTTAATGGCGTCCTGTAATACCAGGAATAGTTTAATCCAACTTTAACCCAATTCTCATGTTTATGACTTGCAAGGATTCACATTACATGACTCAGGGTTCTCTCAGGGCAATCGCCGGGATACAGAGTTGGTTTTGTAAGCGTTACAAATACTGTGCAGTGACAGTAGCACTGTATTCATTTCAAAGGATTTGAACAATGGCCTCTAGCTGATGTGAGGCATCCGTGTTTGTATGGTTTTCAGGCACTTTGTGTTGTATAATTCAGAGATGTATGTATAGTGAGCATGGTGTGTGCTGAGATTTAATCAGTCAGAACAATTGGAAACAACAGTGTATTTGTACAGGCCATATATAGTATAGTATAATTATAGTTAAGTATGACTAAGAAGTGTGTTTATTAGAGAATGACACATTTAGTCTGTTTTGTTTCTTTGGAAGTTTTATTTTACACATGAGGGAGTGACGTCATGTCAACATTTTCACATTTTATTTTGCGAGAGAGCTGTATTTACTGGCCTCATACTACCGAAAATTAATCAGTAATCATTAAACAATTTTGATGATAGATTTATAATGTAAGTAATTTATCAAGAAAAGCAAGTGTATGGATTTTGGTGTGGTGGTCCGACAAACTTCAAATATTTTGATAGCTATCCGTCTCAAATTGTGATGGCAAGTTGTTGATGAACCAAAAAATAACAGATTAATTGATGTAAAAATAATCGTTAGTGGTAGCTTTCATTTTATGGTGAATGGGTCTCTTATATTTCAAGCCATTATCTACAGGTCTGTTTAGATCTGGAGCTGTAAAGTGCCATACATGGAAGCGCACCTTTTTACTGAATCAGATAATTGTTTCATTTATCATCAGATGAGCTGTCCAGGGAATACTAGAGGTTGCCTTTTGGCAGCAAAAGCTAAATGATATATTTTAAGCTCCTGATGATCACTTAATCCTCATACAGCTGGTGAACAAATCTCACAGTGTACTTCCAGAGTACATGTAGATAGGATCGCATATAATTACATACGGGCTAAGTTGTGGAGATTCCTGTAGACCTAGTGGCCAAGCATACTGTGTATTAGTGAAATATGAGGACATGTATATAATCCAGCTCAGAGGATGCTCTTTCCATGCAGAGCGCTCTGCATCCTGCGCATGGAGACAACACCAAGGGAGAGCTAGTGGGCCTCGGTGGTTCATTCAGCACACAGGAGTCAGGGGCTGAACTGGGGGAGGGGAGAGCTGAGATTAAACATGTTTTTATGTAATGAGGGTTTCAAAGGGAGGCTGGGGTAAAAGGGTAAAGTGGAGTGAGGACACAACAGCCAGGGACCACTAGGAGAGAAGTGGTTTTAAGTCCAGGAGGAAGCATATTTTTGGCTGTCACTCACTGGTCCAGGCAGTTATATTCAGTTTATGATTTATGTTGCGCAACTTAGTAAATCGAACGTTTCATCAAGTTCAGAGCCTGGAGAACAATTCACTACAATAGTTGTGCAACTAAGACAATATCAACTGTTTTTGACACTATTTAATAATATTGCAGATTGATTAACAAATGCTTCATTTAGTCTGCAACATGTCAGTCCAACACAACTTCACCTGCACAGAGTATTTAAGCCTTTTATAATATTGTATTTTGTGACCTGCGTCGTATTAATAACTGAATTGTATTTTTCCATTAACCTTTTGTTTAGCTACTTTTAATTTTTAATAAGTCTCCCATGGCCAGGTGTTGTAAATTAGCATCTTGTTATAAACACTGAGTGCAGTGCATCTGGCGCTGATGCATGACTGAATGTTGCAGTACTTATGTTACTGTTACGTTTATGTCCGATAGATAAACTTAATTGAATTAAACATAACAAAATGGTGAATAGTGCCATCGCCATTTAACAATATAAAGATTGAATAAATGGTTTGCAGGGCTTCGAACTACTTTGGTTGCATATGCTCCCAAATATCTGTAAAGTGCAACTTTTCATGGTTGTGACAGTGCACCTGAAAGTTAGCAATTTATTTTTTGAGACAATTCAGAATATACTTTTTTTTTGTTGTTGTTTCTTGTTTCAAGTGATTTATATAAAGAAAAATTGCCTTAAAAAAATCCCCCTCAAAGGACTTCTCACTAAAACTTTGAACATGTGCTCCATAAAAAATGCTCAGAAGTCTGAAATGATAAGTTTCTTTAAAGATCAGCTGCAGCTGAAAGGAAAAATAAAACTCATGACTTGAAAATGAATTAACTTGTCACACTGCCGTAAAATATTAAATATAATCATTAATATTGTGAATTGCTCCATTTCCAATCTAATCCTTCTGGGGTTTAGTTTTATTTAGGTCTCATGATATCATCATCTGAAAAGGGTGTAGTATTATGTAATAATGGTCCTTCTAAAAAAAAATCCTCAGAACAAAAAAGCGGTCACATATATTAAAATCAATTCTACTGATTAATCCCACTTTACAAAGGGATAAATGGAGTAAGGCTATGCAACAGTATTACAGATGTTACAAATACACACAGAGAAATAAATTACATTATCAGTCAGATCAGTGGTGACTGCTGAATACTCAATGAAATTGAAATAAAGAGACAGCTGAAAAAAATAGCTATATATTCATATACACATTATGAAGAATAATCCACAGAGTTTAGTATAAAGGTAATTTCTCTTTGAATACAATGGAAGCTGACTTCTTGACCTTCACAGATGCAGATGTTATAAGATGCTGTTTGGTAACTTTACTGTTAAACCTCTCAGACTAACTTTAACTTGTATGAAGTTAAAGGATGTTAATTTCTTCAAGTTTGTGGAATAGTTCATCTGTCAGAATAGCTTCTTTTTGTTGGACAATATATTGTCCCAGAAATAATTGCAATTAAAGATATGTATTAATTCCTAATATTTGGAAATTGGAATTAGAAAACAATATTTTACAACATAAATAAATAGAACATTAAATGAATTAAATGAAACCACACAACCAAAGCAGTAAATGTAAAAACAACACAAAGTCTTATGATGGAAGGGAAAATCTTGCTAGTTGTTTTGACATCATGTTGGCTAAAATAGTAGTGACATGTAAACACAACAAGCAATTTGAGGTCAGCAAAAACATGATCATATGCATATATTGATAAGTTGATAAGATAATATGACATATGTAGGGAGAGTCAATAATGTAAATACCTTAAAAGGCCTTTTCTTCAAATAGTAAACAGATACTTTTGGGGAAAGCTGCAAACGCGTAACGTCAGTCATAAGCATCTTTAGCTGAAGTCAGTGTTGTAATGTACGTTATAAGGAGGATCATACGAAACAAAATGGAGAGAACGATCCTCTTGTCTTTAGATCATCTGATGTTGTCTGCACGATATGCAAAAAAATCATATTGCAATTATTTTACAGTGATACTATTCACAATATGTGGGAATGATCATTTTTTAAATGACATGAAACCATGCACTGCATGGCTCCCACTGTTTTCAGAGAATGGCAGACAAGACTGTGGATCGTGGGCCATGTGCAGGATGTGCGGTCTTGTTCCTGCAGTCGCTCTGTCCTGATGTGAACCTGCTCTCTCTCTACAAAGACCAGCAGGAGGGAAAGTTCATCGTGTTCAAAGTCATCAAGCTGACACTCATAGGTGAGCGCTCCAGTTAGGATCTATTAGGCGTGTCTACCATACTAATCAAGATATAAAACAAATGTGTATTTTATTGGATGTCACATGTATTCATGGGTTTTCTCCATGGTCAGATTCTGCAGGAGGTCTGGGTGGTTATGAGATACTTAAGGTCCATGATGCTGATCCGTTTCTGGGGGTGGAGGTGAAGTTTGTGGACGTGGCAGCCTGCCAGCAGTTCCTGGAGAGCTACGGCTCTGGAGCGGTGCGTCAGTCCCTCTCCCAGCACGCCTGCCGGCTTCTTGCTCTTCCCAAGGAGCTCACAGTGGAAACGCAGCTCAAGGCCGGCACACACATCCTGGATCTGTATCTGGACAAGCTGGAGCTTTGCCTACAGCACATCCACCTGTCACAGGTAGACTGGATGTTTCTGTTTGTTTGTTCTTAGGTGATCTGAGATGGAGCTCCAGTGTTTCAAATACTCATGTAGCCGGTACTACTGACATTCCGCTCATGTTAGATTTTTTTTGATATATCACTCCTTCATCATTTTCAGTTAACACAAAACCTGCAGTTGAACTTTTCCACGTTATAAAAGAAATCAATCAATTTAAGTGTTGTTATTGCTGTTAGTGACTCACAACAACCTTCTTAGCTGCATCAACCTCATCCATGCTTGCTGCTATTTTTGAAGAATGTAGCGAGCTTGCCATGTAGAAAGATGACATCTCCATTCTTAAATTTCATATTAGGCTCCGATTAGTCAGTCATCTCTCCATCTGGTGAAACTGCCATCATTGAGTACAGCACCAAACCATTTGCATCTCTGATTGAGCTCCATTTAGTAGTGCCAAGACAACAGTTTGAATACCAAGACGGGTTGTGAACAAATACTCAAGAGGAATATCCCAGTACTACAAAAATAGAATAAGTCAGAAATATTTTTATTGCTTTATTATTCCATTTTGTTCGGCTGGATATTTTCCCTTATTGACACAACATAATACAGCTTACAAGTCAAAATATTTCGTTAAATCTATCTAAATCTATTGTCAGCTATTGTTTGTATTGCCCTTTTGTGATGGAGCATGATTTTTCATTGCAGAATGCTGCAGATTCTGTTTAACAATAAAGACAACAACTCCCATGATTCCACGCTACATCACAATGTCAACAAACATTGTGTCATTGTTTTGATTGAGAGACCACTAGCAGCAGAAATAACATACTGTGCATTTGATTAAAGGTCCTGTTTGTAAGAAACAATAGCTCAGCTAGAGAGCTACAGAGGAGTGAAGAGCAGTAAAACCAGAAGAAAACTTTACACTGACACATTAAAACTATTCTGTCACTTTGTGTCAGCCGGAGCGTCTGCGTGATGAGGAGATTGATCACCTGGAGCAGCAGCTTCAGAGTCAGGCCCTCCGTCCTGCCCCTACATCGACCGCCATCACACAGGAGGAGTCTCCTGTCCCCAGCAACTGCTTCAAGTTTCAGAACAGAGTGTTTGGTGAGTCAAGGCGACCATTTCTAGTTTGAGTCCTCTGTAGTCTGTAGACTATCAGCCAGAAGAGGTCACAGTACAGATTAAAATAGCATTTATATCACAAAAAGACTTTTTTCATTTATTCTGAGATGCTTATTTGCCTTTTATTAGATTCAGCACAAGCACATGGTTCAGTGATGCATGGTGGTTGTGTTTCAGTGTATTCAGCAATGTGTTCAAGTGAAGTTGAAATAAAAAACTTGCTTGTTATATATGATTTGTCAGAATGAGCATCAGTTGCTTTCATTTATTTATTTATTTTTTAAACCAGTGTGTCAGTGCTGCAAAGCTGGACAGTCTAGAGGTCTAGATTTGTTGGTCTGCTGTCCAAAATGAAAACTTTTTTTTTAATGTGAGAAGCTGCCAGACTCAGTTTATCATTTTCACAAAATCCAACAGTGCCGATTGATCGTCTAGTGTTAGATTGTCTGACAGCATATGAATTCAGTGCTGTTTGTCAGCTGACTCTCTAATCCGACCTTTTATAAATTGATGGTCAGTCTTCGGGAAGAGATTAGTGCCTGCAGATAATGTATTCGTTTTACACTGATTTAAATTTGACGACCTTGTATTGAACTGTTGAATTAACATTAACCAATGAGGCTCTACAGTGTCTTGAAAGTTAATTTAATTTTCTAATTGTGTTAATTCCAGATTCAATTTCAGTTCGTGTTAATTTAGGTTCGCTTCCGCAGACACTTTAATGTATCTGGGCATGAGGGACTTTAGTTCCCCGAGTGTCTCCTCCAAGGCCTCCAGCAGCACCAGCTGCTCTGGTTCAGTCTGAAATATAAGAACTGCTTTCATAGTAAGTGAATCTAATGTAAGACGTGAGTAATTACATATTAATTTACTTAGATTTACACAGTTTATGTCCGGCAAGTTCACATTTAAGCAATTAAAAGGCATTTGAAGGTTGTACAAGTCTGTTTTATTATCATTCACCCTCTTGGTGACCACATGTGTAAATGCTGCAGTCAAATTTAGCTGCTAGTATATAAAAGCAGCTGCCAATAAAATGTTGTGGCTTTTCTTTTAGATAGTGCTTCAAAAGTCAAGTTATACAACTCTTCAAACTCCCTCAGTATTGTGAGCAAAATAGGGATTATAGTTCACTTCAGTGGGATGCTGAAACAAAAAAAGTAGCTGCCCCACAATATGAAACCACCTGTGATATTTACTGAAATTTGTAAGCTGATTTTTAAAAAGAGCAGGCAGACTCATTCATCTCTCATCCTTATCAGAAATTACAACAGCTGTTTTGTGTTCATTCACACATATATACAATCAATAAACTGATATTGTGACACAAAGGTAGAAGGTGGAAAGCAGGCAGGCAAACCAACGGAAGAGCTTTGATTCAAAATAAGCCTGAGGAACAGGTAAACAGAGCAGATGACTCGACAAAGACCTAACTGAAAACTTGACTCGAATACAAACTAAACCCACAAGGGGATGAGGTGCAGGTGGAGAGAGCTCAGGTGAGCGGAATGAGGTAAAGAAACAAAACAGTAAAGGAGCTGATAGGCTGGGAAAAACAGCTGGGACCAACTGGGAACAGGGCAGGGCTAACGAGGCCGGCTCAGGGCAGGTGTCGAGGGGGAAACACCAACCTGGGAAGGAGTACAGGAACACAGGAGGAAAACATAGTGCAACTGCAAAGACACCATGGAGCCCCAAATAACACAATACAATAAAACAGAAATGACTGTACTACATGTAATGTGAACATTCCACGTAGCTCTAAGGAGCATTTCAGCACAAGGAGAGTGAATGTAGGACACAAACAAGACTCGGATAATATTTTGTTCCTTGTCTGCTAGCTGTGTTAGAATTTTACATGTGATAACATATAAATATTGTGCCACAGCTTGTATCACTGCCCCAAAGTAAGTGGCCAATAAAAAAAATCAATCAGTGTCCCTTTAAAGAGGCTCTGTGGAGCTTCTGTGTTGTGCTTAAAGCCCATAGTGAGTTTATGTTTGCAGTATCTATTTCTGAACTAATGTTAACTACTGTTGCTTCCTGTTAGTGGAAAGTAGCGAGGCACTGAGACGAGCTACTCGGGAATGTACATAAAGTAACATCCTTTGGACTTGAGTCCGTCACAAAGAAGTCAACAGTCTGAAACAAATCATCCACAGACTTTTCTAGGTAACCAAGAGAGACGGGGAGGTCTTATTTCTCTGCCACGTCACATTCTGCTCACATACGGCCAATAAATAAGTGATTAATACATGTAAACTGCTACAAATTGTTGCATAGAGCCCCTTTAATGCCTGAACAGCTTAATGTGCATGTATATAAACAATCCTGTTGATATCCTGCACATGTGAGATGCACAGCAAGTCAATAAGTAACTCTGGAAAATGCTTACTGCTTACACACACATATGCTTTCAAACCAAAGGTATGTAATCACAATTAAGCAGTATTGGCATTAATGTATTTTCTGTCCTTCATCCTTTATTGTTCGGCCTGTCAGAGGACCGAATGCTGTCCGCGGCAGATGTTCAGAGCTTCTCTAACGGAGTGGGCCGTCAGTGGAAGCACGTAGGGAGGGCCCTGGGAAAGAGCTGCCGGGCTCTGAAGAGTCCGGCCATAGACAACCTGGCCTATGAGTACGAGAGAGAAGGGCTGTATGAGCAAGCCTATCAGCTGCTCAGCCGATTCATCCAGGCGGAGGGGAGAGCAGCCAAGCTGAGCCGGCTGGTCAAAGCACTGGAGGACTGCAAACTCACCAGCCTGGCTGAACATATTCTGGACATACAGCCACGAGAGTAACTCTGTGTGCTTTTGTTCTGCGTGTACGAGTCGGGAAAAACTGAGGAGGACAGGTCCCCTCTACCTGAGGAGCTGCTGACTTTGTCCTGCCTGCTTATATATACAGTATGTTTGTCCTCGATTGACATTCAAAATCATTCCTGTGTGTGAGTGTGTGAGTGAGCATGTACATGTTGCAGACAGGTGAACACATGCTAACATCTCTGTGAAAATTGATTCAAATCTTGATTTTCATTTATTGGTATTATTGTTTTCATTTAGATGAAATGACCTGTCATCACTGTTTGAAAAAAATCTGCTTTGGTCTTGAGTTTAATGCACTGTTACACCTGTTTTTTGTTTTTTTATTATTGTTTTTTTTTTTAAATCATGTTTCTCTTTTATTTTTCTGATTTATAAGTCAATTTACAGATGGAACCTGTTGTTTCTAATGAGTACACAACTGAAGGTTATTGATTTTCTAAAAAATGGGTTTGAACAAATTAAATGGTTGTAAAAAAAAAAAAAAAAGTCTTCATTTGTGTTTGATGCATTAGTGTAATTAAAACCGATAACATAATTTTGTCAAAATTCCCTCAGGTATAATTTGGTGTTAATCCTCCCCACCATCACTCCCTGTCACTCACAACCGTGCACATGCTTATATGATTAAACTGCGCTGATTACTGATATTGTGGCTGAGTGTATGTATGTGCCTGCATGTGTCACGTTGTGGGAGCTTCGGGGCAGAGAGGTGGAGATTGCAGCTGAGATGTGTGTGTGTTTGTGTGTGTGTGTGTGTGTGTGTGTGTGTGTGTGTGTGGAGGTTTTATCTCAGCTTGGCTGTCAAAGAGGAAATTCACTGATGGATGGAGTCTCTTCAGGTTGAGCTCCTCTGCTGGTTTTCATTCAGGGTCTACTGTAAAAGCCCAACCCCCCCTCCTCTCTCTCTTTACTCCACTTGACCATCCATCCAGATGTGATGTGTGGATTAGAAGCTTTTATCAGACACAAACATTATATTACTGCTATATGGTAAGGCCACAACCCCCAACATAGACATACACATTTGTGTGTAAGTTGTGATTAACAGACTCGTGTCTCTTTACATCGGCTAAAAGCAGGGCTTCATTAACTGCCACTGAAGACGTTATGTCCTTCGTAATATTTCAGGGAATATTGGGGGTTTATGACATATATAGATGTTTATATTCTACATTTATACAAATATAGGTATTACACAAAAATCTACCGTTATTTAAAGAGGTAGCGTGTAAGAACTTTAGTTGGAAACATTAAAAAAATTAACTTAAATTTAAAACAGAATGTGAATGAATACCAAATTTGACAATGTGATGTCTGTGCATTGTGTTAGCATGCTAACCAGCTACCCCATCCCATTAAAAAGCTTCTGTGCTAGTTTTATAAACACCAAATGTCCACCCTCTGGAAGTGCAGACTGAGCGCTCAAGGGCTTCAGTAGTACATGCTGTGACGTTTCATTGTCATCACATCAAGTCTGCACATGCGTGAAACAGAAAGGCAAATATAAGCCTCCGATAAACAGCCCTAAAGTCTACAGGAACAAAATGCATTTTGATTCCCTCTACTTACTGTACTTCAAACGCTAAGCCTGGCCTACATCATTCTAGTAACGTTTAAAGAAAGTAATTGTTTTACACACAAGCTACAGTTACAAGTTACTACAATGTCACATCAGTATTGCACTGAAATGTGTGTAATTCAAGCAGTGCAGTCTGGTGGAGACTGCAGCTCTAGCTGACTCCCTGGAAGTCTGCAGAAGGTCTGCTTGAGTCTGCTTGTGGACAGGATGAAATGTGAGTCTGGAAAACCCCTTGAGACTCGCAGAGTTCCCGTGCACGCTTTCTGAACTTCTATCTGAGCTGACTAGCTAATGACAGGTACTGTTAGCAGCAGTTAGCGGTTACTCTGGTGATACCCTGGCACTTATTAGTTTTGAATATGAATTTCACCAGTTCTTTCATATTGCACCTTTAATATTATTTTTCTGTTTCAGAAAATAATTACATTACTTGCAGTTTAGAAAAAAAAATCAGTAAAATTAAATGCATTTGAAAAATATGAAATTTTGTGAATAAGTGGACGGGGGTTTTCTGGTTGGATTTGAGTGACATGTCCTGTTTTATGGCCCTGGCTGTAACTATGCAGAAGATGTTGACAGATGCAAACCAGATAAACTGTCTCTGATTACACATTTGCTAATGATCTGCGTGGAGAGCAGAGGCTGACTTCATACAACAGTAATTCTATCTTTTAACACAAAAACACAACACCCCAGGAAGTCTACGACACATACATCATATACCTGGTCCAAATACAAATTATGCTCAGGTAAGTAACCTGTAATCGTGTAATTGAGCAAGGCTATTTAACTTAATTGCCTACTTCTATCCAATAATTTTTTTTTACTTTTTTTGAGTATTTGAAACTCTGATTTTTTTATTGTTGCAATATTAATGAGGTAAAGATACAAACTCCTTTTCCATAATTGAATAAACAAGCTGTTCTCAGAGGAAGGTGAAGGTGGCAGGGTCCGCCACATATCAACAAAGCAGGATGCATGAAATTGTGCTGTTGTTTATTCACTCATGAAATCAAAGAGGGGCAGTGAAAAGAGATCTTTCTCTTCTGATCAAAATGACCACATAGTGCTCCTTTAAGTCACATATTGACTCCAGTCTGTTTTGCACATGCACAGCTCCTCTTCTCCACCATGTTCCTGCTACAGGCTGCATTTGTATTGCTGAATGTTAATCCTAGAACAGAAGAAGAGGCCTGCCAGTGTTGTGTCGTTTTAATTTTTCCACCAACAACAACAGTTTGCACTAACACCGAGAGACAACAGGGCAACATTTGCCATTTAAACGGATCTTTCATTTGAATAATCTTTCATAGGACGTGATTAAAGCTCGGCTGCTCTGACGTCAGCGAGATTGTGCGCGTTTAGATGAGTCTCGCGCGAGAGAGAGAGAGAGGAGAGAGAGGGAGAGAGAGAGAGAGAGGGGGAGAGAGAGACATAGAGAGAGAAAGAAAGAGAGAGAGAGAGAGAGGCAAAGACGTAAAGAGAGAAAGAGAGAGAGAGGGAGAGCTCCAGGCCCCCCCTCCCCACCTAACAACAACCCCAACCCCGCAGGCTCGAGCACAACGACCCCACCCCCCAATCCCCTCTGAGAGAGGAGACCGAGCGAGGAGGCAGAGACAGAGTCACGGAGAAAAAGACCGCTTCGGGATCCCGGCTCTGTTCTGCCCTCAATCCGGGCCTAATGCTGTAGCAGACCGCGCAGGAGGAGAGCCCGAGCGAGAGACAGCGCACTGATTGAGAGTCGTTGAGGGACAGGGCGGACCGGAGAGACGACGGGATTGCTCATTCGCCTGGAAACATGGGATGTACACTGAGCGCCGAGGAGCGCGCAGCTCTGGACCGGAGCAAGGCCATCGAGAAAAACCTGAAGGAGGACGGGATGGTCGCCGCTAAGGACGTCAAACTGCTTCTGCTCGGTAAGAGAAGAGCCTCTCCGGCCGCGGGGCGGCTGCGCCTCGGCGCGGCGCGGCGCGGCGCGGCTCGGTTTGCTTGTGGTGGGACTGCTTGGGGCGGAGGTGCTCTCCGTGGTACTGATTTCACTGCCGGCTCTCACTCTGCCCTCCGTTCTTTTCAGGCGGCGGAGAGTCCGGCAAGAGCACCATCGTCAAACAGATGAAGTAAGTGTCTCTCCCCCTCTTTTTCTGGCTCGATTTAACCCTTCTCGGCACCGCAAGAGTAAAAGGCCCGAGATTGCGCCTCCCCTATCTGTGCTCAGGCAGGTTGAGCCGCCATGTTTCGAGAGGCCGTAGCCCCGGAGGAGTGCCGGTGACTCGAGCACCTCCTGCAGACCGACAGTGAGGCTGCTGAGGCCGCACCGGTGCGCCCCAGGGTGCTGTTCGCTGCCTGGGTGCTGAAATGTAGTTAACGAGGTTTTTACTTGACTACAGGGAATGCACGACTGGGAATATGTGGGTGTTGTTCCTCTGTGTGTGTGCGTGCATGCGTGCGTGTGTGTGTGAATTACATCGAGGTCACTACAGCTCCATTAGTGAATACCTCTGCTTTTAATCTTAATGGCTTTAAGTGCCCGATATCGCCGGGGGTACTTTGCCTATAAAGCGGATTTACGCAGAAATATGGCTTCTAAAACCGCATCTAAACCTGCCCCTGTCTAAGCTAAATCACTCTTTGATGTTTTTAAATCACTGTTGTTTTCTCTAAACCTCTTAGTTAAGTTTCTAGATGTTCCAGTCGGGAAAAGGCACCGTCCATCCATTGTATATTGTGTCTTGTGAAGCATCCCTCCCAGTTTTTTTTTTTTTTTTTGTGTGTGTGTGTGTGTGTGTGTGTCTCCGTCCTGCTCAGCGCATCCCGGCCTGCAGTGCACTGACTGCACCCTCCCTGCCTCCCTCCCTCCTTCCTTCCCTCCATGCATGCCCTGCTTCCTCTTCTTCCCTCCACCTCATTACCTTCCCTGTGGTATCTGCTCGTCTATAACTCACTGCTCTGCCCTGAACACAAGACACCAGGCCGAATAGTGTTTACCAACACTTTTTCAGGGTTTGCTTTAGCCTTAGCCGGCAGCAGCTGGGTGGATTTTTACTACAGGCTTTGGGTCATAAAGTTCAGACATTGGTCGATGAATTTTGCTGTACATCATCATCATCATCACATGCTGTGCAGGTTGGTATGATGGCTGACAGGTCTCTGAAGACTGTGTGATCCAGGCCTGGTTGTGGTAGTTTCATGACTGCAAGGCAAGTGATAATGCACCTGATATAGAGTCACTGCCATTGAAATCTTTCAAGTGATCTTTAAGTGATCTTAAATATAACCTGTCCCACAGCTGAAAACATGTTCACAATAAGCATTGGCGTATGGATATGAATTAATAAAGAGGGAACCTCGCTGATGGGTGACCTAACCATGCTCTCAGTCTGCAGAAATGTCAGTGGCGTCTATTTTTACACTTTTTCTGTTTTCGGACTCTGTGATAGGTCAGTTAACTTTTCATCCCTCGCGCATACTGTAGCCTATATGGAGCTGAAATGATGACTCCATTAAATTAAAAATTCATCTGGAACCATTTGGGTCATCTATTAATCGTTAATCGTCATTTCTTGAGCCCAAGTGGCAAAAAATGTTGCTTTATTAAATACGGGTATGACTGATTTTCTCTCACTTTGTGATAATAATTCAAATTTCCTTGAGTTTTGAACCGCCTTTTGGATGAAATGACGTATTTAAAGACGTCACATTGGACTCTCTTGGGAACTTGTGTTGAACATAAATACCTTTCAAAAGATTTAAAAGACCCAATAATAATTAAATAGTTAATATAATTGTCAGTAGCACCCAGAGCTATACATTCATTTAAACATAAATCTTTGGCCTTTGAGGCCCATTCACCTCTGCATTTTGCACACAACGAGAGCACAAAAGACTAAAAACACCTCTTTTAGGGTTTCCGCCAAGAAAATGTGCTAAACCATTGTCACCATTTTGATTAATCGATGAGTTGATTGACAGACAATTAATAAGCGCCTATTTTGAATTGTATAATCATTTCTTTTAGCAAAGATACCAAACATTTTGAGGTTCCTGCTTCTTAAATATGAGACATTTAGGATTTTCTTTGTCTTACGTAACAGTAGATTGAACATATTTGAGCTTTGGACTTATTTTTTGGATGAATCGAGACATTTGAGGACTAAAAACGTGCATTTCTTTTGAACTATCTGTTATTTTAAAGACAGAGTGGTTATTTGGCAGCTTAATCAATAATAAAGAATAATCTTTAGGTGCACCTTTAAAGAACTCAATGGCCTTTGCTTAGTGAAACTGCATCTCTACTGCTCGTCCCTGGAGGTTTACGTTGTATTTCATGGAAATGTTTTTCTTTCGCGTGAGCGGAGGTGATGGAGCGCTGCAATACAACATCTTTTCATAATGTGCACAGTTGAGATGAATATAGATGAAAAAAACAACATCTTCTCTCATTTATTCTGCTCATCAAACATTAATGACTGAACTCAAAAGAAGCCGCTGATGTGTAATGTCGGTCAGTTTTCAGGACAGTTATGACTGATCGTTTATAGATTGAGTGTAGGTGAGGTCAGATGAGGGAGTGCTGATGGATAATTTAATGACGACCAGATTAACTGTGTCATACTAAATGTAACAGTAGAGTCCTGCCTGCTGTGATTGATTAGTGCTCTGACTGATTCCACTCCATTGCCCGTCATCAATTATAAATGGCTTGGATATCACATTACTGACCAATTACAGATCACACTGAGAATATGATCAATTCCCATCCCATTATACACCGACACACTTAAAGATGCATTTTAGGTGGAGATGGAAGGAAGAGACTGTGAGATGTCTCGTGTTTGATCGCCAAGTGGACTCGCCTGGCACACGCGGTTTATTGTTTAGCTCAGCAAGAACATATGAATGCGTGTGCCTCCTTCAGTACAGTCCATGCTTGTGTCTGATACCTGTATGTGCATGCAGGATTATCCACGAAGATGGTTTTTCTGGGGATGACGTGAAGCAGTACAAGCCTGTGGTCTACAGCAACACCATCCAGAGCTTGGCTGCCATCCTCCGAGCCATGGACTCCCTGGGCATCGAGTTTGGAGACAAGGACAGAAAAGTTAGTCTGAAATCCACCCTCCAGCTGAAATTTGAGATTTTATTCATACATCCTTGAAATGAAGGGGTTGAAATTTGATTGTAATCTTTTGACAGAAGAATAAAAGAATGATGAAAATTGTTTTAATGATGTATTCTAATGATAAAACACTATAAAGTTTGGGTTAAGATGTCAGGTTGATGTCCCTCATAGACTGGATGATTGGAAATATTTGACTTTGTAATGGACTGTAGAAAAATCCGACAATATCATGAAAACAGGTGATAAATAATAAATGCACAGATGTCATTTTGTTCCTTCTCCCCTGATCTTATGTAATGTGTTGTTCCAGGCGGATGCTAAGCTGGTCTGCGATGTGGTCACTCGTATGGAGGACACAGAGCCGTACTCTGCAGAGCTTCTTACTGCGATGAAGCGCGTTTGGTCCGATGCCGGGACCCAGGAGTGCTTCAGCCGCGCCCGGGAATACCAACTCAATGACTCTGCTCAATAGTGAGTGGAGAAAGACGGACTTTAAGAACCCCTGTGTGCAAAAAAAGAAAACACCGGTTGTCTAATCCACTTTCTTCTTGTCCTTCATCAGCTACCTGGACAGTCTAGATCGGATCGGGGCAGCAGACTACCAGCCCACAGAGCAGGACATCCTGAGAACCCGAGTGAAGACCACTGGAATTGTCGAAACCCACTTCACCTTCAAAAACCTCCATTTCAGGTAGCTTTCATGGAGTCGCTGCTCCGTTGTTCTACAGCTCATGATGACTCGCCCTTTGTTGCTGGCATTTTATCTAAGATTAGCTTCAGGGATTATAGCTCTGTGTCTGAATTGACTTCTTGCACATTCTCGCCAGGCTGTTTGACGTGGGAGGTCAGAGGTCAGAGAGGAAGAAGTGGATCCACTGCTTTGAAGATGTGACAGCCATTATCTTCTGTGTGGCTCTCAGCGGATACGACCAGGTGCTCCATGAAGATGAAACAACCGTAAGTATGACTCAGTTGAATTCATTCATGGTGAGGCTCTGACTGATGTTAAAGGTGTCCCGGTGGCTTACATTGATTAAGATTGAGGAGCCTGGCTGGGGACCTTTCGTTGCCTTGGTGTCCTGACTTTGGACTGCTGACTCTAATCTGTCGAGGCAAAATGGCAGAATAAAAAAAGCGTCTTAAAGGTCGATAGCTACAGATTGACAATGACAGTAGATTTGAAATCACTTTCACAATCTGTACAACACCCTCTGTCGTGAAAACCTTAATGTCATGTAACAGTGAAATCACAAGATCCCTCTTTTACTTTCTTCTTCGTTGGTATAAATTGTAAATGTGTTTGCTGTACATCAGCCAGTTACCTGGGGTTGGGTGCACTATGTAGTTTTTGAAGATATTCAAACGTAGAAGGGTAATATTTATAATATTAATAAGGTAATCCTCTAAACTCAGAAATATTTATCTTTATGAATGTATTTCCACAACTAAATAAACAAGCTGTCCTCAGGAGAGAATATGAGCCTTTAAATGTTTATTTGTTCTGCTCGTAGTTGATATTCAATAAAAAACAACCTCTGAAATATGAACCTACGCAATCACAATTGTTTCCAAAAGATATTTATCAGTTACACATTAAAGGACTGGTATGTAATGAATCTAGGCAGATTGCAACCAATTTACGAAAACGCAAAAGGCCCTCTCTAGAGCCAGTGTTTGGTTTGTCCATTCTGGGCTACCGTAGAAACATGGCAGACTCTTCAGAAGAGGACCTGCTCCCTCAGTAGATATAAATAGCCGAATCTAAGGTAAAAAAACCCCCCAAAAAACAATGGTTGTTAGTTTCAGATTATAAGTTCATGAAAACATTAAAATATAAGTTGAAAAAAAAAAAGACATTCACTTTCTGTCAATAGAGCCCCTTAAATCCTGCACACTGGCCCTTTAAGTAACCAGTGAAACGTCACTAACTCAGGTGATCCTGTATCCCGACATGCATATTGTGAGGTGCTCTCCTCAATGTAGCACTAAACACATATTCATCCTCCCGCAGAACCGCATGCATGAGTCACTCATGCTCTTTGACTCCATCTGTAACAACAAGTTCTTCATCGACACCTCCATCATCCTCTTCCTCAACAAGAAGGATCTGTTCGCTGAGAAGATCAAGAAGTCCCCGCTGACGATCTGTTTTCCAGAATACACAGGTAAGTCCTCGCGACCCTCATGTCGCAGCCAAGCTGCTCCACGGGCAGAGTTTTGATCGCCTGTCTCTCATGCTCTCTTCTCTCTCTGTTTTTTTTTCCATCTCCAGGTGCTAATACTTACGACGATGCTACTGCATATATTCAGGTTCAGTTTGAGAGTAAGAACCGCTCTCCCAATAAAGAGATCTACTGTCACCTGACCTGTGCCACTGACACAGGGAACATCCAGGTAGTGTTTGATGCCGTCACTGACATCATTATCGCAAACAACCTTAGAGGGTGTGGCTTATACTGAGGCCTGTCCAAGCACAGAGGTTGTCGTGGAGAGTATGAGGTGTTAATAATGATAATTTTGATGATACTTAAACACATAATATGTAATTCTACACGTCCAAAAAGGACCCAAAGAGCTGCCGTCAGACACCACTGATTTATTGCCATGATTTGTTCCCTTTTTATTTGGATTTCAGTACACACACAAACACACACCCCCCAGTTTTGTCTTATATATATATATAAAAAAATGTGTTCTTGAGCTGAATGTTTCATGTTTTTGTTGATGACTGCGTCAACAACTTGGTCAGGTCAGAAGCGGCAGCACCAGGGGTATATTCAGCTGGAGCCAAAAGTCAAAAAGCGCCCACAAAATGCAACCCGAGGATTGTGCAATGTCATTTTTTAACCACGACGTGGAATATGGTCCCATCTTTTATGTGACTTTTTTTTTTTTTTTTTTGTGCGAGCCTCGAGGCGTTTCTATCCTGTACTGAATATAGCCTGTTGTGCTCCGTTTGAAGAGCTGCTGTGTGTATGAACGTGGAGATGGTGATGTTGTTGGGGAGGTGCTGAACTCGTGGCTGAGGGTCATGGTTGGGAAAGGAGGCTATTTTAACTTTCAAACGGGACAAAGCTCCCCTCTCCTTCAGACCCACACATGACTGAGTAGCCTGCAGGCCTGTTCCACTCTCTGATTTCTCCTTTTACTTTAAAACATAATGAAAGAGGGAGCTTCTTCTGTTCAGAATGGCTGCTGCCCATCGCCATTGGCCTCCTGTAAGCGTGAGGAAATGCCTATCAGCCAATGATATATCCCCCCAAAAAAAGGAAAAAAGAAAAGAAACAAACGTCATATCGGTGCCAACCATTTGACAACAGATCGGGGATTAGTATCAGACACCATAGCTCATGTTCGTACTATCAACTAATATTATTTAAGTGAGATATTTTATTATCATCGAATGATTTATTTATTTGAGCCTCATGCCCTACATGCCTCCTCCTACCTCCTGAAAATCCCGTGCCACATATTTATTTCCCGACATGAAAAACTGGGGGGGGAACACCGTCACCTGTCTACGGTTCAGAGGGTTAGAAAGCAGCCCTCCAATGACATCTTGTTCTCTGTGTGGTGCTTTATCCTTTTGACGTGAATCTGTGTAGAAATAGAAGACTGCACGAGGAGAACAATATCATTTGAGGCAGCCTCTGTCTGGGGAGGTGGCGGGTTTAAAGACCCTCTTCTCCCCTGATCAGTAAACAGGAAACCATTTACTCCCCCCCTCATCTGTCACGTTTCTCTTCTCACAGAGAAAAAGTACAGCTCTCCATTTTCACCTGTGCACCCTGAAATTCATCCTCCCATCCCCTGTATACTCTTTATCTATCACATATCAGTCCCCATATCCTATCTCCATTTTCACCTTAAAAGCACCGTACTGTATATATATTATGATTATACCAATTTTTTTTTTACTGTGAATGTTTTTGTGCTGCACCCCCATCCTATTTGGTAGTTTATTGGTTGCTCTCATGTGGAATGTTTGTGCTGAGCCAATCGAATGTTGTGTTTACATTAAAGCCACACTTTTCCTAACTACTCCTGCATTTGTGGTCTGAGTCTGATTCCACGGAACGAAGAAGGTCAGAGAGTTGATGACGAGCTGTGACACCACAGTGCAAAAGTTTAAATACACGCTGACCCGCTTTAATCAATAGAGAGACTGAAGGTTAGGCCAGGAAATTAGGCTGAACATTATGAGAACGGACCACTTTTAATGCTTCATTGCCTGGTGAACACAGCTTTGTATTTAGTGTCAGCAACATGTATAAAAGATTGGGAGCAGGTCCTCCGTGGCAACGGGGCAGCACTTCGTGAAATGTGGCGGATGGCAGGGATCAGAGGCGTTTTCACAGCGGCTCTCAATTTATTAGGTTAAAAGTGTTCCATCATCACAGACAAGGAGCTATTCATATATTGAATGACTAGGCTGGATCAGCTGTCTGACCTGCTTCTGTCAGTTTAATGGGTAGGATGTTCATTACTGCTCTGTTTCACTGACAGCCGCAGAGCGCCGCTCCTTAGTCCCAGTGTGTCCTCGTTTCTCACACATAGTTACAGGTTAAAAGGTTGGAACTCCCAGTGTGACACATTTACACTTTTTAATTATACATTATACAGAATATTCTCAGATCATTCATATCAAACAGTTCACCGTGTCCGCCATGTAATCGTAAACCAAGTCCCTAAAAGCTGAGCTTGAACGCTGATGCAGTCTGACATCAGCCAGGTGTTGAGTCTGGAAACCCACTATGAGCAATGTGCACTTTTGTTCCAGTCAAAAGGAAATCCCCGGCCATTTGTCTGCATCCTGCCCACGTCCATTTACAGAAGCGTGGATTAAACCTGGAATGAGCTCTTTAGTGAAAAGCATCACAAGGTGAGTATGCTCGGCAGTCGCTGATAAACAGCGTGCTGGTTCCTGAGTTACAGCCGCAGCCTCTTGATGTCTTCACTTCTGAAGTCGATACGTAGTGCCAGAACCTGACGCACCTCCGCTGGGGTCAGCCGCCATGTCAGGGGCCCCGAATTTGGGCCCCAGTAATCCAAGATCTCGGTTACCTGTAGGAGAAAAATTTACGTTATGAGCCTGCGTAAAGCAAGAAGTACAAAGAGAACGTATTTATAACAAAATACTTCAATATATTAATGGTTAAAGAAGCTATAATGGCTTACATTACTAATTATCATTTGACTGGATTATCATTAATATGAATAATTATCATTGATTTGTAAATGTGTCATCATCATTTTACTGTAGCTGTTTACATTTGAGGCAGTTTTGCAACAAAGGTTTGACTTAATACCGCAAAATTATAATTTCCTGGTCAGCATCTGTAGATCCAAAAATTTCCCAGATGCCCAATTTTAATATGTAGTTTGTAGAGGTGAAACTTATTTTACCTTTTTAAATCTTGCCAGTAGTTATGTTATAACAATGCACCATATTTTATAAAATCATCAAATCTTTTGTATGCAAAATCTTAAATTGGTGAAGTAGCTGTAAGATAAATGTGATGTAAAAACAAATGTCATTCTAATTGAAATGTAGTGGAGTAGAAGTAAGAAGTATTACAAAAATGGCATCAGATTGGTTTTAATAAATGTACTTAATAAATATTTCAAGTGCTATATCGAGGGCAACTGGATTTGTTTCAGTTTCTTCTGAGCATCTTGGATGAGAGGTGAAACATCTTCAAGAAACTGAAATATATCCAGTTGCTTACGATATTGTACTTATTACCTTGATCTGGATGACTGAGAACCCTCATTATCATGCTATAAATATTAAAATAAAAACATAAAATGAGCATTCATACTAATTATACTAATTACTATATTCTGTATAGGTGTGTAGATTGATCTAAATTACCCGCTCCAGGTTAAGGATGGTGGCCATTTGTGTGAGGCGAGCAAACTTGTCCCTGATGGTCCAGGTGGTCACGGTGGTGAGGTACGCCACCAGAGACCGGAGCTCTTTATCAAACTGCAGCCCTCCGAGCTGCAACAAAAAGATTAGAAACAGTGAGTGGATGAGACGTTGTATAAGAATTCGTTTGGAGGCTTCCTGTAAGGAGCTCAAAATAGGAGGATGCTATCGTGCAAAGAGGAAGCAACCTCTCCTGCAGGCCTTTCTGGACTCATTAATAAATCATAGCTTGAGGCTTTTCGCCACATGTGTGTCAGAAATGTGATGTGACGTGATGCGCAGGGCACCCGGTGCCACCTTGTGGCCGAGCCCGGCTCCTCACCCTGCTGAATGAGCATTTAAGGACAGTCTTCTCCATTTCAATCGAAATCAGGCTGGTCATCAGGCTGGTCAGTGTGTCATAGATGATAGGAGAGAGGGCCGTCTGGTGAGAAGGCAGGGAGAAGTTAAAAAAAAAAAAATCTATATTTGGAGTGATGGCTAAAATGCTGCTCAGACAAGATACCTTGAACTCTGCCATGAGCTGCTCCAAGTTAATGATGAGCTGCTGCACCCAGGGATCATTAGCTTCGTAATCATTAAACTCCTCCTGTGAGGGACAAAGGCAGTTACGGCAACGTGTTTCATGACCTTCGATTTATTTCTGGTCACTGCTCTGACACCGTTACCTCCTCTATGTTGTGTGAGATGGACAAGAAGCTGCTGATCCAGGGTTTGACTTGAGGCTTGATGGCTGTTGTGTTCAGCTCAGTTAGTCCCTCCTGTGAAATAAAATCACATCTGAACTTGAAACTTTTACCACAAAAAGGTCCTATTTCCAGACACTTACAAGACCCTGGATACATGTCTCCTATGACCTCACTCATCTTTACTCTCTTTATAATGATAAAACATTGTTGAGTCAGTAAATATCTCAATAAAGTGTGCATTCATTTGCTGTTACACAGCAACTACACTCTCATAATAATCCCTTAAAAGCACACAGACAGAATTATTCCCTGCTGCTGAGTGCCCACTGTATGAAGAGCAACGTTCAACATATGTACGTCTCTCCAACCTGTAAGAGATCCTTGAACTTCGTGGACGTGTTGACGAGGTCAGACAAACAGCTTTCAATCTTGGCTTGGTCGCCAGAGCCGGCGCCTTGACTGAACAACTTGGAGCAGTCGTTCTGCAGAAGGGAATACAAGAATTAAAAGAAAATGAGAAACGAGGGTTATAAAACTATAAACAATGACAAGGGACAAGAGAAGCTGTGAATCTTACCTCAAGGTTCCTCTTTAGAGTCGTGATATTCTCACTGCACACCTCCACGTTATTCAGAGTCACCTGAGATAGAATAAAAAGATTGAATGAAGGATTTTTATAGCTGAGGTGATTCAGTACGAATCAGTCTTATTCCGTCATTCTGTCAAGGTCAAACTGGCAGAATGACACCACCATCTACTTTTCTGTAAACCACGGATATGTTCAGACATTTCATGTTGCAACTTTATGTTTCTTTCACAGTCCTTATGCTCCGGTTAGACTTAAGCCCCCCCAAAAAGCATGGTCGAGGTCAGGAAAAGATCAACTTTTGACTTAAAATACAGATCTTGGTTGCTACAAACACAGCTAGGGATGCACCGATTTCTTATCAAATTTGTTTTTTTTTTTTGTCAACACAAACACAGCTGAAAACTGTCCCCTGGTCTACTTAAAAACATCTCGTGTTGACATGCTTATAAATGCTGAAACGCCATCTCATGATTATCTCAATTCATGATTATCCCAATAATGAAAATTCACCACAGTCAAGTTATTGTGAGTGTTTTCCTTTTAATCACGATCATGATTTATTGGCCCATTCCTTCTGCCAACATTTTATCCTTGTGACAGGGCTGAGATATAAAACCTTTAAGTATTTCTTTGATTCAAATGTACCTTTCGACAAACGGGTTGAAAGGTTTTTGAAGTAGTGCTTCCTTCAGCTGAGAGCCATTTTAAAAATTAAAGCAAGACTTAAATTAGAGGAGGGTTATTCATGCATTTGATTCCTCACTTAAATCACTGCTGATCATTTTTAAACAAGCCTCACGCCGAAAGCCCAAATGTTTATTTTTGGCATAGTCTAGCCAGCAATCTGATACTGTCTGAGAGTGAGGGAGGGATATGTGTGTATGTGTGTGTGTGTGTCTATTACCAGAAAAGCAGCCTTGGCGTTCTCAGCACTCTCGATGCCCAGTGTGTTGAACTTGCCCTGCTGTAAGCTGCTCTGCATCAGACTGACCGCGCTGCTGACGCCACGCTGGATGTCTTGCAAAGTCGTAGCGGGGAAGCCCTGCCGCAGTTTATTATATAGCACCTCCCTGACAGGTGAAGAGAGGAAAGGGCACATGGACATGAAAAGTGTAAACAAAAGGAAGTACTGAAAATGTGAACTGAAAAGAGAAAGAATGAGTACCTGAAGTCAGACTCCAGCACAGAGTTGGCGTGGTTGATCATGGCACAGAGGCAGTCGATGCTGGAGCTGGATAAAGCTCTACTGATGCACTTCTTAACAATGTAGAAACAGTCGTCCACCATGCTGGAGGTCAGCTGACCCTTTTCATATGTATCCATAGTGACAGCCTGGGGAGAAAATTTAGCTAATTTAGAGGGAATTGACTGTAACACAGTGTCACATGTTCAATGACAATAACTGTTCAGTATCTTATTTGTAAGTTACCATTTAAATATGTTCTCAAGAAAGGCCACACTTGTTTCATCTTACATGTACTTGGAAAAGATGTAAACTAATTTGACATTAGTATATATTTGCATGAAATATAAGTTGTTATTACACATCAAAAATTTGATGACAAATCTCTGTGACAACTAAGCAAAGTCTGTTCATTGATGAAGAATGCGATAGTTGGTCAAAAGTGAAGTCAAAGTGAGTTGAAAACATCCTCCATCAATTTATCATTGTGCTCCTCAAATATAGTCACACTCATGATGAAGAAGAAAAAAATGCAGCAAAACCAGAAATATAATGCTTTATTAATTTCACGCATTGTTCTTCTGAAAAATCTGGTGCCTACATTACCCACAATGCAATTCTAACTGCTGACAGTTTGGTCAAAGATTCTGGTTCATTATGATAACAGCGGCTAACGTAACCTCGTAACGCTAGTTCACAGGCTCAAAATGAGATGAGGCAACTGACGCTGACTCACGTGACATCACTCGAGTCAATGTGTCTCCCTCTGGAGGCAACAAAAGCTTTTTTACAACTTTTCCCAAGTATGCAGAAGTAGGCCCCAAAGCTGATATTCAAAATTGGTAGAGTTCTCAAAAACTGTAAAATAAAAATACTTTAGAAAACAGAGTAATTTACCTTGTTGACAGACTCTCTCATGTAGTACTCTTCCATTGGAATATAGTAACCAATGAGCTCCTGCATCGTCCTGCTCAGCATGCAGTGTTTGAGGAGCTTCTCCACGTTCTGTTGATGCTCTTTTCAAAGAATTCAAAGAGTTCAAAGAAAAACAAACACAATCGCAAATTCAGATGACTGATTTCAGCTCTAAATTCTCAAAAAGGCATCGGTGTTCTGTATACATCATCACACGTTAACATCAAACTACCTTGTGTGACACTCTGAGCATCCCCAACTTCAAAGTCGGCCAGCATGCGACGACGTAAAAAGCGCAGGTAGAGCTCAGACCGTGCGTTCATCAGGGTTACTTCTGTCAGAACAGGATCCAACTCCCTGTTTATGTGAGATAGTTGTTATAAACAAAACACCACAGAGACAAATGTGGAGGAGAAGCAGGACGCTGTTGAGACAAACACAATTACCTGGGCTCGATCCGCTCCCCTGGCACGCTCTTCATCATGCTGCTCTGGACAATCTGAAACTGTGGGAGGATGAAAGTTCACAGTGTGTACAGGTACGCAGTAAAAACAGTCATGCAGCTCCGATGTCATATGCACCTTGTTGTGGTATCCTCTCTGCTGGATGAACTTGTCGACTATTTTCTGGGCCTGTTTGTCACACTCCTGCTGCAGGTGGGTGATAAGTGTGTACAGATGGCCCGGACCGTAATACGTCTCTACAATCACCAGATGAGTCTCAATGACAAGAGCAATACCTGTAAACACAGAAGAACATGTTAGTTAAGTCGGGTCCAAGCAAATAAAGGAAAACGCCTGCAGGCCGAGTATCAGGCCTGTTTTCTCACCCTCCAGCAGCAGCGTCAGAGTGTCTGCAAACACCAGCGGAGCCCTCTTCTCACCCGGGTCTCCTCCCGTAGCAAGGACCAAGTTCTGCTCAGCTTTGGAGGCAAGCTGTGTGAGAATATGTGAGATGGGACATTAAAAATGAGACCAAGGTATCTTTGATTATTTCTGATCAAAAAACAAAGATGACAATTGAGATTGAGTTTGTTGGTTTGTAGGCAGGATTATACAATGACGATTTCCATGAAACTTAGATGGAGGATGAGACTGCACCCAGAATTGACCCCAAACGGACAGATTTTCTCACTTCCTTTAACATTGCGAGACAGGTTGTTTTCAGACATTATCATTAATTTCTCAAAGAAATGCACTGCACTTGAAAATAACAACAACAAAAAACTGTGTATATAAGTGGCTGGTATCTATGAGTTATAACAAACTGGGACTGTTGAACCTTGGCAGAGGTATGCACTCTGCTGAGTGTCACTGTAGTTTAAAAAATCAGTCTAAAATGTACCACCATACATTTTTGTTTAAGAAATGCTTCGCTTTTTATGTAAGGTTTTATTTTAATCCTGAATGTAACAGATCAGAGGGGCTCAATTTAGTTTAGGGCATTGTGGGACATGCTGTGATGCCATGTGGTGATGTCAGGGGTCAGAACCAACATTGCTGCAGAGGAGGAGCATGCAGCTCCAAAATGACATTATTCTACACTTGGTCTAAGAGTCGCACATGGTTATTTTCTTTCATATGTTTTGTCTTTTTTATCTATGTACAATGTTTGTTAATATTTTACATGGACAACAGTGAGACATTTTCGTTAATCCTATTTAATGTCAGCACATTTCTGTTGTGCTCACGTGTTTTGGACTGCTTATCTATGCGGACTAGCTTGAGAAACCTTAACAATGAATGGTAGATGTATGTCCTGAAACTTTTATGTCTTTTATTATCTAGTAGTTTTCACAGAGTGTGCTGAAGGAACAGAAAGAGAGACCTTTTTAAAAAACCTGTATGATGTGTGGCCATTCTTTCATGGGACTGGTGTAACTAAATTCACCATAAATGACTGCTCTTTTGACCAAAGGTACTCACAGATATCCTTGTACAAAAACAGGACCAACAACAACACTGACCTGACTGCAGATATACTGTCCAAAACGTGCAAGGCCCTGCTGGTGGAGGCCCAACAGAGGAAAGATCTTGAAAAACCTTTCCACTTGTGCGAGGTCGACTGCTGCTACAGCTTCATCCAGCTTCTCAGCAACGATGACCTTCAGTTTCTGCTCGGCCTCCTGAAGCATTACCAGACTGGCGTCCACAGCACTACCTGAGCAGAGATGATGCATCAACAAGCTCAGACATACAGTACATAGTTCCTATTTTGCAGCTGATTTACTGCTACTTTCGCTGCAGTAACAAAGGTATTAAATCATTTGATGGATCATAGTGGTAAAATATTTGGTGTTTTTTCACGATGCTTCCCGATATTGTATGAATGACTACTATCATATAATAATCTGACACATTTGATCTACAAAACACACACAAAAAAAAATTAAATCATATCAGACTATAGTATTCAGTGCAGGACTGGAGAACTGGAAGCCTCGTACTTTCTTCTCCCTGCCTGCTCAGTTCAATAACCGACTGGTCCAGAGAGAGATATCGATGGATGTGGGCAGCAGCCTGTTCATAATCTTCGTTACGTAGAGCTGTCTGGACACCGTCCGTGCAGAACTTCAGATCGAGGATATCGTCAGCACGCTGGATGACATTATACAACCGTGTCTAGAAAAAGATTAAACAAAATACGGAATCAAGTGTGATCCACTGCAACACTCTTGAAATAGATACAACCTAAGATGGTCAGAAAATGTCAGCAACAGTTAAATGTGGTGTTTTTGTCATTGCGTCGAAACGCTTTTAAATCTATTATTTAATCAACAAATCCCAACTTTAAACTCTCTTCAATGAATATAAAGGTTATTAAAACTGCACATAAATGATGCTGTATCTATGGCAGATATATTAAATGTGTGTTTTTACCTTTGCAAGGTCCAACTGTCTGACTTTGCGGCTGACGTTTTCAGCCAGGCTACAGGTGAACGTGATCATGCCTGACAGCTGACTGGCGTCTCCCCCGATCAACTGTAGGTTGGGCCTGTAAGAGACAGTGACAGTTCACAGAACACAGACTGTCATGACTGGAACTCAAATAAACGTTGAGCTTTTGATACTAAACTATCTGCCTAAACTGTACCCCATCCTCTGCAGTGCCACCATCTTTGTGTGAATGGCGCCCTCCTGTCCAACCAGTCTGTCCAGCTCAGCCTCCACTTCTTTCTGCATTAGACGAAAAAAACAATACATCTGATAAGCAAAATGAATATCAATTTCATTTAGATTTAAGCATCTTAAACTTAGTACATATTCATGCATTTCAATACATCTTCAGATTTTCTATCAAAACACACCTAATTAATTCACAGAAACCAAATCAATTCTGTAAATATCTAGGTATGTAGATATCTTACAAGGAAAGGAGGCATGTCAAGTATTAGAAAATGTGGTGTGTAAGTAGTTTAAAGCATGTGAGTAACATTAATGCATTAGTATGGCATTATATTACAGGACTCCATATCATTTTACATATGAGCTTTTAGAACCTTAGTGCATTTGTTTCCTGCTCTACCTGAAACACTTTCAGGACTTTTCTGGACAAATTGACTATTACATTTCTTGTTGTGGTTGATGACACATTGCATTGATAAAAACCCACCATGTGAACATGCCATTACAATTTACTTTGCACGAATGGCCCATGAATTACCATGTTTCTTTGAACCCACTGGAACATTTTTCTTCATTTGATTGGGTGATTGTGTTTGTGATACTGAAAGTGTGGTGATCTCCTCACACTGTCAGTCAGATCTATCTTTTAATTTTAAGTCTCAGAACAGATATTCATAATTGATGAACTGAGAGCTGAAAGATATTATGAAGAGGGAGCAGTTATATCTGAGTGACATTTCTAGATTCTGAAAGGGAGTTCCCCCCCCACCAATTGAATAAACAAGCTGTTATCAGAGGAAAATAAGTTCCCCAGAACACTGTTTGAAGCTAGAAAGGTGGCAAGGTCCGTCACATATAAACAAAGTAAAACAGTTTGAATAAACAGACAGATACAAGGACATGATTTCAGTCATGAAAACAAAGAGTTGGTTTATTTAGTGTGCTTTGGCATACAGAAACAGCAAATGTTTCCCCCAAAACTACATAGTGCACCTTTAATAAATATGACAATATAATTAATTACATAAAAACGATGCCTCAACATGAGATACATCGTTATGGCAGCAGGGGGACGCTATACATCGTCAAGATGGTTTGCCAAATATGTTAGCTTTACGACCAACACCCTCAGACAGACTTTAGAGTCGAAATCTTGACAAGCAGAATCATTTCTATCACTTTCATCACTTATCACATATTAATATTTGTGTTAGCTAGGTGTTGTGGACAGCTTTGTGCCCTGGCAACTCAGATGCTAACGTTACCCCTGTTTTCCACGTACACTGGAGACTAGTAAATGGTAAACTATAGCTCTAGCATGTTCTGAAAGTCATTAACATAATAGCCTCATTATTTTGTTGCATATATTTGGTCGTATTATATCAAAGTGAAGCCCTTTCCCTCAGTAGTGTTTTGGGCCATCAGCGTCCCGGAAGTTAAATGGAGGACGTGTCGATGTCAAACAAACTGCCGTTAACAGCCGTTTCTACTAACCTCCTGTGTGCAGAGCTGCTGATAAACTTTCTCCAGATCCTCCAGCTCTGTCAGGGCCGATATGGTCTCCATGCTCACCGAGGACACTGAGCCAGAGTCGCATCTTTTCGCTGCCAGGGGTCCACTATCAGCCATCTTCCGACACTGACAGCATTCAGCAGCCACGTCAAAGTGGGTTGATATTTTCCCCGGGTTTAGCCTGTCTGTCAGGCGGCGCCTCTTCGCAAGAAAATACTGCTTTCAGAGAAGACAAGAGTTGCCATCCGTCCCGTTTTCCCCAGAATTGTTCTCTTTTTTCAACAGCTGTCCGGGGAAAATATATATTTCTCCCGGGACACAATTTGTCCCGTTTTTGGGGGGGAAAGTGTAACACCTTAATTTGGTTTCCTTAGTTCTGTAGTCAAGTGAGGTTCCCGTCAAAATTGTCTCTGTTTACTTCCCGTCTACGTCTACGTCATACATCCAGTCACGTGACGAGATGCATTCAGGTGCGCTCTCAAACAATGGGAGATGGGAGTTGTCAGACCTGGGGGTACTGTGTCAAGCAGGCGCCACCTATTGGACATTAGTGTCCTTTGTTAGCGCAATTCAGGCCGCTTTCATGTCAGAACCATGTGCCGGTCCCAACACAAACATAATGTGATTAAATGTTAGAAACATTTTCTTATTTATGGCTGATCAAAATATTACATCACTGACCTCCCCATTCAATTCCCATGGATCATGATTTACTCAGAATCAGAATCAGAATCAGTGTGTCACAGCAGCCTAAGGACAGTTCATTTTAACAATGAACGATAATAATAGGACAAAATAAACAATATAATAAAAAGGTACGAAATAGATTCCTTTATACATAATATGTACAAGTGCCCCGTCCCTTTCTATGACATCACCCCATGAAGTCATCATTCACGTTTGATTTAATTAATTTTATTGTAAAAGCACAGAACAGAAATCAATAACACTTGAGCTGAGGTGTCCATATTAGCCTACCTGAATTCACCCGAATACAATATTAAATTAATGTAACTTGATTTAATTCCGTTAGTAATGGATATTAAAAAATAAAGACTAGAGGAATGAAATATCAATAAAAAAGTGACCTTGTTCTGTCCTATTGACAATTGTTTATCTGAGTTGATTCTATTAATATTTGTTTTAATTTTATTTTAGCCTCTTTTGACAAGAGAGACAGAGAGATTATAGGAAACAGGAGGAAGAAAATTACCCTGGACTGGACTCTAACCCAGGAGCAAGGCAAAGTCTCTATTCGCCGAACGCCTGCTCTATTAACAGAACTAAACAGTGTTTGATGATCCTACGACTCTCTGGTTCTATCAGCATACCACAGAAAATAAGTCTGCAAATTTTCTGAAAATGCAGGTGGTGCGCGCCAAAAAAGAGGCGGTCTCGCTCGTTTCCTGCCTGAAGTCAGTGCATTTCCCTCTAAATTTTTTAGATGTATATTAATACCTGACGGATCTTCACTCTAATGGGAGCGGCTCTTCTCTGAGGACACGAACACGGTCTGTAGACTTCTCTGTAAGAATCTGGTTTATGCGTATTTTTTAGAGCTCCATGAAATCTGGTTAGCTAACGTTTACTGTTCAGTTTAAGTGAGTGGTCATGTTACGCCATGTTAGCTAGCTGACGTTAAAGTTGTTGGAGATGCACTGCACAGTTTGGGAAACACGTTAGCAGGGGCTCAGCTGCCTTTATTAAAGGGGAAGGACAGATGAACCAGGTACTGACACTATAACAAGCTTATAAAGTCTGAGTCATTTAATCGTGGCGTTTTTACAGATAAGTTTGCATGTATGTTTGTGGGAGAGTGTTAGCATGACGCCATTATCGTGCTGTGTAATGTTAACTTGTTAATACTAGCATCCTTACAGCCGAATATCAGAGTACAACACAGTTAATTTAGCTAACAGGCTCCATGTGTTGTGTTTAATAATGTCTCAGTATGTTTGTATGTCGGCATCTAGAAAGTCATTTTGAGCAGCTAAAGTAGTTTATACACACAATATGCAGCCTCATTGTTGCCTGCACCCAATGTATTCAGTGTGTTTGTCTCAGTTGTGGTTTAATGTGTTATTTAAATCACCACACTGACTCCCTGTGTGTCAAAAGATAGACTTTGAAATCATACTTGTGTATAAAGCACTAAATGTTCTCAAGAATCAATATATTTCGTTTACTTTTGGTTTACCTTTACAAAACACATTTGTTAAATCAGATTATAGTAGATTTTATAGTGCAGAGTGATGTGAGACTCCTGAAGTGATGTCATGCACATAGTTACAGACTGCTATATTATTCTTTATTATGAAATTATAATCCTGTAAGAAATCCCCTTATTGTCGGATGTGTCTGTACTCTGATTACATCTTCTTTTTTCCTGTTACAATCAGAATATATATACACACACAAATATGCATCGTAGTCATCATGTTATACTAAAGTTCTTCCTCCTCTCTCCAGGTGAACAGTGGGACTTGTCTTCAGCTTCAGGTGCAACAGCTCTGACCTGTGCGGTGATCAGACCTGGAGAGGAGAGACACCTGGTCCAACAAGGTCAGTGCAATGGAGATGCAAAAATTAAAGGCAGAAAGTGTGAGAGTTGTCAGTCACTGTTCATTAATACTCTAGGATCAGTAAATAATTATAAAGGATAGTCTCATTCACAGGTCGTTGAACACTTAAAATGTACATAAAAATAGACGTCTCACTGTCTACAACTAATCTCTGTATGAGTCCTGCTAATAGCCCAGAAAAGGTTGTTATTTGACAACCTGAGAATGAGACTCAAAAATCAGCTATCTTTCTCCAGAATTGCTTTAGGAGTATATGTCTTAATCTATGATAATACGTCATGTTTGACTAGTTAATATTTTGTATTAATTATATGAATCTGCAAAATAACTATTAACTAAATAAGATTGTAAAATGTAAGCTGGTAAATAATGTGCAGTGAAAATATTAATTGTAAATCCGTTTAAAGTTGTGAAAATAGAAATACTCAAGAACAGTACATGTACTTGAAAATTGAACTTATGTACACTACTTAAATGAACATACAGGGTAGTGCTGATTTTGCACTAATGGTCAGAGTTTAAAACCATGTTTTACCATTTAAATACAAGTTTTTACCATGTAAAAATTGTGCTGTATTGCTGTGTAATTAACATAAAAAATCTCAATCTATGTCAATACTTGTTCAGTGAGTCATGGTTACTTAAAATCCAATCTAATTGTTTATTGACTGATTGAGTGTGGGAGGAACCGGAGCACCCGGAGGAAACCCACGCAGACTTGGGGGCAATGAGCAGGCTTTACACAGACAGAAAGAGGCCCGGAAAAAAGCCAGTACCTTCTGCTGTGAAAACACAATGTCAAAATTGACCACTAAGCCACCATGCTGCCCTCGGAAGATCTATGAGGGTTTTGATTGCACAATTCCCCAGAAGCCCAGAAAAACATGCAAAGAAACCCTACACAACTTCACATGTCCCTAATCAATGGGGGAAACACAGCAGCCTCAACCAAGAGACAACGCGTCTGAAGCAATTCTTCTTCTTCTTCCCCTTCTTCTTTGGCCCAGTGTCTTCTGAAAATCAAAGGACATTTAAAACTCCAGCCGCACTACCATTCAGACGCAAGTGGAGGTGAATGTTACTTACCACATGTGGTTAAGTCCTCAGATATCTTCGATTGACTGTCGAGGTTGTTCAGTGAGGACTGTGACGACTTGTTCAGTCCAGCCTGAAAACTAAACACCCACAAGAAAAGGTTAGCGTGTTATTCGTGTAAATGTGATCACATCTCAAAGCTGCAACAAGTAATTTTGAATTTTTGTTGATTCTGGAGGCTTTTGAGGACCAAACTGGTATGATCATTAAATTCATAACCAGAGAAAATAATCTCACCTGATGGGAGGGAATGTGCTGTATCTCTGTTATGGGGCATTCAGGCGATATGGGGACTTTTCCAAGCAAATATTGACATATGATTGTTTGCGATCAGATCTGTCCTTGAATAAGCTGCATCTTTTTTTTTCAAACATATTTTATGTTTGTAGGAGAAACCGGAGTGCCCGGAGAAAACCACGCAGATACAGGGAGATTGAGCAAACTATGACAATTTTGATTGGAAAACTCCCCAAAAGCCCTGAAAAATATCCCATAGAAATCCTACACAGAAAATTACTTCACGCATCTTGTTCAGTCCAGCCTGAAAACTAAACACTCACAAGAAAAGGTTAGAGTATTATTCGTGTAAATGTGATCACATCTCAAAGCTGCAACAAGGAATTTTGAATTTTTGTTGATTCTGGAGGCTTCTGAGGACCAAATCGGTATGATCATTAAATTCAAAACCAGAAGAAATAATTTCACCTGATGGGAGGGAATTTGCTGTATCTCTGTTATGGGGCAATCAGACGATATGGGGAATTTTCCAAGCAAATATTGACATATGATTGTCTGCGATTGGATCTGTCCCTGAATGAGCTGCATCTTTTTTTTTCATCCATATTTTATGTTTGTAGGAAAAACCGGAGTTCCCAGAGAAAACCACGCAGATACAGGGAGATTGAGCAAACTATGACAATTTTGATTGGAAAACTTCCCAAAACCCCTGAAAACCATGGGATAGAAACCCTATACAGAACGTTACTTCACACATCCCTAATCGTCATCAACACCGGAAACACAACAGCTGAAAGTCTTCCTCAACCAAGAGGCAACACGTCCGAAGCAATTCTTCTTCTTCTTCCCCTTCTTCTTTGGCCCGTTGTCTTCTGAAAATCAAAGGACATTAAAAACTCCAGCCGTACTTCAGAATGCACAATAATTCAGACGCAAGTGGAGGTGAATGTTAGTTACCACATGTGGTTGAGTCCTCAGATGTCTTCCTGTTACTGTCGGTGTCGTTCACTGAGGACTGTGGCGGCTTGCTCAGTCCAGACTGAAAACTAGACACACACAAGAAAAGGTTAGAGTGTTATTCGTGTAAATGTGATCACATCTCAAAGCTGCAACAAGGAATTTTGAATTTTTGTTGATTCTGGAGGCTTTTGAGGACCAAATTGGTATGATCATTAAATTCTTCCTGTAATAAAGAACTCAATCTAGCTATCGTGTGGATTTGATTTAAAAATGAGTAAAAAATAAGGGCAACAGAGTGTGATACTATTTTTGATCTTCTTACCTAACTGGAATCTCCTGATCTTCCAGCAGCGTTGAGTTCTCGGCTGAAGTGTGGGGTCGAACCAGGATCGCACCTGATGGAAGAATTTCTGGAGATGGAGTGCAGTCATCTGGCTGGATGTTACTGCTGGCTTCATCCCTCAGTGGAGCAGCAGTAGGCTCACTGACTGTACTCTCCTGATCTTCCAGCAGTGTTGTGTTCTCGGCTGTCACGGGTCGAACCAGGATCGCACCTGATGGAAGAATTTCTGGAGATGGAATGCAGTCATCTGGTTGGATGTTACTGCTGGCTTCATCTTCCGGAGGAGAAGCAGTAGGCTCACTGACTGTACTCTCCTGATCTTTCAGCAGTGTTGTGTTCTCGGCTGAACTGTGGGACCGAACCAGGATCGCACCTCCTGATCGAATTTCAGGAATTGGAGGGCAGTCGCCTGGTTGGATGTTACTGCTGTCTTCATGATCCAGGGCAGCGGCAGGAGGCTCGCATTCAAAGGCCTTACTTAAAGTCTGGACACTAAACGTGAAAACACACACACAGAATCATCTTGTTATTGTCATGAGGTACTCAATCATCTAGGACATGGTACATATAAGGGCTGTATCATAGGTAACAGTTTCTTGATGTTCAAGATGTTTGACCTCTTATTCAAGAGGATTCTTCAGTTCTTCACACACACACACACACACACACACACACACACACACACACACACACACACACACACACACACACACAAACACACACACACACACACACTCACACACTCACACACTTACTTTGTGTAGACTTTGGTGATGAATGGATGAGTGAGGATTTCATGGGGAGTGATCCTCTCATCTGCATCTAATGCCAGCGTGGCTTTCAGGAGCTCGATACACTGCTGTCGCTCAACAGCCTCAGTCTTGTTATCTTCCTCCAGACGCACCTAGTTAAAGAAACATCAGTCAAATTCACCATCAGTCAATTCATCCTCATGATCATGAAAAGACAATCAATCAAAGTGACAAATAAAGATAATTCACACTTACTGTTTTCAGTTCATCCAGAGATTTCAACCTGTGTCTGTTTTTGTTTAGTCTAATCCGATGTTTAAAATATTTGATTTGATTTGCTTTGATTTTGATTTTTGCTAACATGACGCACAGTTTAAACAAGATCTCCCAAATACAGCTGTTCCATGGTTACAATCTCAGTAAACCTGGACCCCATTCTTTGTTGTAAAAGTGTATGTTATATCATATATTGTACACTTCAGTCTGTGGTTGCTTCTCAGAAACTTTGTTGACAACACCATCACCAGCGCCTGTTGCTCCCCACCAAGTCACGATGCCCACACATCGGCCCCCTGGCACACCCAGCCACAGCTACGTGCCCCGACAATGGTGAAGAGAGGGAAGCGTGAGTATGGTGTTTCAGTATTTAAAGGCCGTTTATCAGTCTCATAAGATTTTTATAATCGTGTCTTTATAAACACCAAACAGACTTTAAGTTATTTCCCTGTGTCGTTCTCTCTGCGGGTCAGACGATGGCAGATATGCATCCACACTCTACTCCAGTGTTTGCTTTAGTTTTGATTAATTTCTGAATGGACTGAATTCTATATAAATAAAATTGCCTAAGTGAGGTTTTATTTGACTGAAGGTTTTTAGATCTCAACCTTAAGCTATAAAGTGAGGTGTGTCTTTGCTGATGGAGCCATTCCAAACAGGTTCTCTTAGCCAAGGCCCACTTTCTGTTTCGGGCAGCTGAAGGACACAGACAACAGCAGGGATGGTTGAAAATAAGCTGCTGATGTAAATAAGAAATTTTGGAATTGTTTAAATACAAATGATTATAGCCTGACCAGAACTGGACTTTTGAGACCAATACCATTATTGAGATTTGTTTGTTTAAATCAGCCATTAGTACATTTTGTTAACATTAACAAACAGTCTTGATACAAATACCTTAGATTTTATCAAGGCTAGTAGAATGATTATGAATGGCAATGTTAGTCTGTCAGCTGGTCGAGTGTCCCTGGATTTACTAACTGTAACAGGTCCAACAGTGATCTTCTGCTGAAACAGCCCCCTAACTCAGGTGTCCTGAGTGTCCTCTCGTAGATTCATTTAAGAACATGCTCTCCATAATAATCCTAATAAATACCCCCCAGAGTGTCTTGTCCTGTCGCCCACTGTATCTGCAAGCATAGGTTTAATTTGTGGCATACTGGAAGAATCTGCCTCAGAAACTTCTGTCATCACACTGGAGGTAAATATCAGTAATCTTCGGTGTGAAATGCAAAAAAATGCCATTTTAAAACTTAACAGAAGTTGCAGTGACGGGGGGTGAAACTGACCCCACTACTCCCTTGAAGATGATGTATTGATAAAGAAGAGTGTGCGGGAATATAATTTTACTCAAGATATAATCTTTTTAATAAAAATTTTCGACAGCGTTCCTTTAAATTGGATAATCCCATAAGGCTTCAGTGGAGTATAAAAGCATTTTTAATTGAAAACAAAACTGAAATCTGTTTTGGTTTATGCTTTTATTTGATCCCTTCCAACATTACATCTTTCCTAAATGTGCTGTTTCAACAAAATGTTTTTTTGTTCTGAGTTAAAAAAAACCCAAAAGAACAACTTGGCCAACTTTGACTGATTCAGCATTTATGTCATCTTACCAGCACATCTGATGCTGCTCTGGTTAGTGACATGGTGTGTTGTGGTAGAAAAAAAAGCAATGACAGCAATGGCAGATCACTTCAGGCCCTCACAGTAATCAGATAAACAAATATTTTTCACATGTTGTAACTACCATCTCTACTGGCAGTGTTACAATGTTGTTGCCAATTTACACATTTGAAGAAGACAAACTCCTGGCAATCATTTGTAAACAATTTCTGATACAAGAACTAACGGCCATAAAGGAAAAAAAAAATCAACTGTCCATAGATTTTTTGCAAAACAAATTTTACTGAAAGGAGAATTTACATTTTTACATTATCATGTGTTACAATAAGCGTCACAGCATTTACAGGAAACCTATAATAGGTGGTAACACGACAGTCTCGTTGTCATGTAGTAACAGAATCAACTTGCTGTTCGCTGGTAAACAAAAGTAGTTCTTCTCTTTCCTGATGAAGCTCTTTCCATTTCTTCTGCAGCTCTGCCTTCTCCTTCTGCAGCTCATCTTTCTGTTTGTTCAAGTCTTTGGCTTCCTCCTGCTGTGCTTTCCTCAATGACTCGATTTGCTCCCTCTCTGCAGCTGCCTCCCTGGCATTCACTGCACGCAGCTTCTCCAGCAGCTCCCTCTGATGCTCCAGAGCCCGCGCCTCCTCCCTCTGCGCTCTCCTCATAGACTCTATCAGCTCCTGCTCCCTCCTAAACAGACGCTTTTCTCCTTCAGACGCTCGTGAAACTTTCAACACACCTGTAAGACAAAAGGCCACAGGTTTAGTCTCTCTACGATCTTGGATGCAGTCGGTAGGAACCGCTAAATGAAGCCATGTATTTACATTTATATTCACAGTTACTTCTTTTTGAGTTGGAGTATAGAGGAAATTTACAGGGGATGATCATATTTGTTGTGTTTTTCGGCAAGATCCACAAAGCATTTACCTGAAACTGTTCTCTTCTCTATTGCCCTAACAGTCACTGGTGGTGTCGATGTGTCGCCATTAGCGTTTGAGCCCTTTGATGAATACAATATTGGTGGGTTCAGCCCTTCGGCCACTAGCTGAGAAAATACCTCCGGGTGTCTCTTTGACATGTGCTGATGCAGCTGTCCGGTGCTGCCTCCTTCACAGTATTTTAACTTCTTCATGCATATCCGACAACGAGCTGCAGACAAACTGTCCAAGTGCTCGTAGTGTCTCCAGATCAAAGTGCGTTTATGTCTAACAGGGCGACCATCAGCTGCCTCTTCACGTGTTATTTGTTCTGCTGGACCTCCTTTTGCAGCCTCCAGGATGCCATTAGGAGCAAAGTCAGCGTGATTCACTGGGGTAAGGGAGTCTCCGTCCTCCTGTGGCACTTCCACTAAAATATGAGGATAACAGAGCTATAATGACGACTAACTAGACATTATTATTGTTATTATATTATTGTTCAAGGTATAAATTAGTTAAAAGATCAAATACACACACAGATTTATACCATGTTACCTGAAGATGATCTCTCCTCTGTCATCACAACAGTCTCTGGTGGTGTCGCTGTGCCACCTTTAGTGTGTGACCCCAATGCTGAGTTCTTCTCATCGGCCACTAGCTGAGAGAACACCTTCGGGTGTTTCGTCGACATGTGCCGACGCAGGTTGCTGGTGCTGCTACCTTCAAAGCACTGTAGCTTCTGCATGCAAATGCAGCAAAGAGCAGCTGCCACACTGTCCAACCGCTTGTAGTGCCTCCAAATCAAGCTCCGTCTACGTCTTGCAGGGCGGTCATCAGCCGCCTCTTCACGTGTTTTTTGTTCCGCTGGACCTTTTTGTGCAGCTTCCAGGATGCCTTTAATAGCAGAGTTTACGTCAGCATCATTCCCAGTGGTAGGCGTGTCAGAGTCTTCGTCCTCCAGGGCTACTTCTACTAAATATGAGAAAAAACAAAGTTAAAATGACAGCTACAACTATCCACTGGTTATTGATTAATGTGTGCTTGTGATATGTTTACACATGAGATTCGTTTTGCAGTGTCTTACCCTAACCAAACAGCTTGAATCCCAATCTGTAGTATTACAAAAACTGCAGCAAAGTCACACATTTGAGAACACTTAAATAAATACCTTGATCTTTTATTTGAATTTATCTAAACAATTATTTCATTCAGAAGTATGAGAAAAACCTGCTACATTACTCAACTCTTCATTAGAGGTGAGAGGAAAAAGACGTCAGTTACAAAGCTGAGTGTAATCGAAAGGCGTTTCACTTCTGCCCTCTGTGAACTGACCTTTAAGATAGTACCTTAGATTAGTTTAATTTACCACAAACTGATTGTCGTTAACATAATTTCCATTTTAAAGCAATAACTATGAAAGTAATGTAATATGCCTGTTCTGCGATATCTAAATTATATCTCAATATTTTGGAATCTTCAAAAACGCACTTAATAAATGACAGGACAGGCAACCAAATCAAATATCACTATTTTCAATCTATTATGGTATGATGCTTGATGATGCTTAAACAAATATCAACACAACGAGTGTGTAAAAGGCAAGTAGTAGAACACGTGGAAGAGTCTGTTTTCAGGAATTGACAATTTTTCTGTAATGCTGCTTTTAAAAGCAGGAAAGGACAATATTTACGTCAAATCTCAATATTATAATCAAAAATACAAGCTGATATTTTGTCTCATACAGAGTCGAAGTCAATGAGCCATTTTCACCACATTTTGAACTGTCTCAGAAGAGCAGGTGTGTGAATAAAATAATTAATGATGTCTGGGTTGGTCTTGAACTAACCATACCGGAGCAGAAGTGTTCACTGTCGGTCTCCATGTCTTCTTCATGACCGTTAATGGGGGCAGTTTCAGCCACATGAACCTTCATCTTCTGCACCTCGGCGGGGTGTTTAGCTCGTAGATGTCTCAGCATGTTGGTGGTGCTGCCCTGCTCGTATCTGATCAAGTAGTTCGAGCAGAGCAGACACCGGACCGTCTCAGAGTCGACGGTTTCGAAGAAGTCCCACACGACGCTCCGTCTCCTGCTGAGCATCGTTGACTCCGGGTCGTCATTACACGGAACCAGTCTCCTCTGCGGCTCTGAACAAGCTGCTCATAGTCAGCGCTGTTGCCATGAGTGATATTACTTATAATGTGATTAACACTGATCGGGGTTTCTGTTTAAACTGTCAGCGTTTGCTCGACTGATAACGGTTAACTTAAATCATTAGCATTAGCTGTTGTTGTTAGCAGTTTACTAAACTTTACCCACAATGCATAGCTGCTGCCGAACGTGACGTTATATCCGGGGCGGGTTAACCGTATGATAATTCATGAGGCTTGAATAAAATAAGAAACATAATAATGACAGTAGTAGTTATAATAATAACAATAATAATAATAATAATAAAATAATGAATCAACTATATCCAGTAATGAAATGTAACTGAGTGCATCTATTCAGGTTCCTGATTACTGTAAGCTGGCATAAGGAACTTTTACTCGTATGAAAGTCTTTAATATTCGAGCCTTTGCCCTCCAGAAATGTCTCCAGACACCATGCACTAGCTCACCTGTAGCAGTATTTTTCCTCAAAATCCTTGAACTGAAGCAACCTAACTGCCACAGGGGGGAGACAAATGCTCCACACTCCAGCTTTAAACAGTATTTCCCTGAGTGCATAAGTAGAAATATGAAATAATGGATTATATTCAAAATATTAAAATTCTGTAAACAGTTTTACTGTAATATCTGCGTCTGTTTTTCTATTACTGAAAGACTAAACTGGCAAATACAGGTTGTTGTTATTTTTTGCAGAATCAAACTGAAGTGTGACAAGAGACACTGGATGAATACAATTGTTTTTATTAAAGGAAATGTCTGTCAGGCAGATGAACAGATCAGTTCCCAACTTAAAGGCAACACATTGTGCTCAAAAGCCATATTATCAATTAAAACAACACTAAATCTAAACAATTTAAATATTACAGCTTTAAACAGAAATTCACAGGCTGAAAACACAAACACTAAACAGAATAAACAATGGGAAACTTTCTCCACAACAAGACATAAATAAATACAAAAAGTCTTCCTCATTCACACAAATGTTAAGTTCATTTTTGCAGCGAGCTGGCTGGCACAAGCACCACACTGCATATTAATCATGTGGCATTTTAGCAGTTATCAGTGCAAAAACCCAGAAACGAATGTTAACAAGAAGGTGAAAACTCAGTTGGAATGCATTTTAATAATCTGCAAGCAAGTATGATGTGTTTTATGAAGACACTTAACGTAAACTTGATGAATTGTTTTTGTAAAGCACTGCTGGGATAGTGTGAGGTAAGCGTGTAATGTGTATGTATCCTTGTCTGCTGGAAACTGTCAAATACAAACACAATTTTACTTTTTCCCAATACAATCCTGCGTGTGTCATGAACAGACCGATCAAATCAAATCAGCACACTGCTTCTATCAACACTTCCTGTCTCAGCATTAAGAGCGGTGAAGGTGAATATTATTTAGGATATGCAGCAGTACTGAGATGCAGTGAGTGACTACAACCACAACCTGTTTACACTTCCTTATCTTGGTCTATAGTACACATTTATACTCTCGCACAAGTCAAATACAGTGATTGTACTTAATGATAAAAATTAGTAAGGTTTCACTCTCTGGATTTGAAAATCTGTAATAATTTTAAATGCATAGGTTGCATGAAAAAAATCTTGTAAAAACAAATAAAATTACTTCTATTGTTAGCACTTGTAAACAAACTCTTCACACACATTTTAAACTAATTAAGTTGTCAAATACCCTTAGGCTTTGTGTCGACTTTTATCAGACACCAATCTGTAATAATTGTAGGACAAGCCTGTTTGCACTAATATGAGTTTAAATGTGATACTCCACCTAAAGTCAATCCTTTGAGCATCACCCTGTGTAAACTTCACAGTCAGTGTCTATGGTTAAAATTATGTATTGATGGGAAGTTTTTAGAGTGGAAACCGATAACAAACATCACTATAAACACCTCTCCTCTGAGGAACATTCCACATGTCCTATGTCAGTGTTTTCCAAATGTATTCATTAAAACCCTGTGGCTGTGTGGTGCCATCACCCACATCAAAGCTTCTTGAAGTAGTGTATTTATTTGGGTGAAAAATATTTTAACTACATGATGATCGACCACAGTGAGAATATGGATGAACGAAGAAGGAAAATAAAAACTTCCTACATTTGTCTAGCCTGCATGGTGCGAGTAAGAATCAAAGAAGACTTAAGATAAAATGTATCACTTCAATGTTTGGGCATTTTGCGGGGCAATGCTACAAATTAGACTTAATTCTACATAGCTTATTTTACTCAATCCCTGGTATTTTATGTTTGTCATAGCATCCCATGACACAAAACCTCTTCCACTTTTCAAATATCTGCTTATCATTACACAAAAATGTAAAAATTAAATAAAACTCAACTCTGTACAGCTCATTAGTCTTATTCTAACACAACAGAGATTGAGCTCCACCAAACTGTCATTTATATTCTGCCAGTCACCACACTGTGAACAGTCAGAGTGTTTTGTTAGTCAAATCATCCTCATGCTTTTTTTTATTCATATTCATGTCCGATGTAAACACTTCCTTTCAGAATAAGGTGCTACTGCTGGAATAAATTACCACAAAAATACATCGACATTGAAATGTTATGAACAATAGAGAATAAAATGTTTTCTCCTATTGGACTGTACACTTGCAGCTGGTTCATAATCCGAGCTGAATTACTAAATTGAGGCGTTGGACAAAATTGTGAAGGACCCAACTGTTAACTTACTGATAAAGTACAAAATCTTTGTGATTCTCTACAACATGTCCTGACCTCCATTAGAAGACAGTAAATGTGCACTTATTTAACAAGGTTGATAGTGCTGATGTCTAGTCAACATTTTTTTTTGCTTATCCTTATCTATTACCTCTGGCAAACACTTTAAACACTGATGGTCTGATGACCTAACTGCTAAATGATGAACTATTCAAAATGATCTGGCAAACCTCAGGAAGAGCTGTGCTCTTTTCCTATATCAAGGATAAGGTATATGCTTATTTGATCTATCTCTAACTATCAATAAAATACAATAACCTACATGTTTCTTTGTACACAAAAATGTATCCAGAGAAACTGCTTAAAATGAGGATAAAGACAATGGTCACACATCCACTGAAAGGCTGGAATTTGGACTCTCAGTAATTTTGCTCTTTTCCAATATTTGACATAGGTGTGGTGCCTTACTGACAGGTGACCTCGATCAACCTTATTTAGCAGGAAACTTGCAGTCATGACTTCTGGCTTCAGTGAGAATAAGGACTTTGTCTACATTTTAGCAGGGTGCAGGGAATAAACTCTACTCTAAAATCTTCTGTTGAGAATCGGAATAATGGAGCTATGGTTAACATGTTTCGTGTAAAAACTAATTACAACTTTGAGGGTACAAACATCCACAACATAGTTATGTTTTCTAAACCAAAATAGTCTGCTCAAATTGAGACAGAATGTAAAGAAAATGCAAAAAGTAGTCACGGGTAAAGTAAACTGCCTCAGCAGCTGAATTTAAGGACAGACATTCAGAGCCCAGTTCTGTCAGACACATGTAGTAGTTGCACTGGGTGTATAAATAGATTTAGTTCTTATTTCTTTGCAGAGCCTCACACAGGTTGTGATTTGGATCTGGTTCCTGACTCATGATCTCAACACACTCCCATTCTCCACTACAGCTGGACCGTTTCACCGCCTCGACCACCGTCTGTACGTACAGACCATCCTCAAACGTAGGTGCTATGGCAACCGGTCCTCGCGCCCACAACCTGCGCTCCTCGTGAGCCTTAAAAGACTGTCTCAGTGCCTTTACCATGGAACTCAGCCCCTGCAGGTGAGGCAGGGGCATGTCTTTCACCTCTGGTCCCACCCATCCACTGTCGCCTAGCAACAGCTCTTCACATGTGCTCCCATTGCGTTGCCCATACAGTTCTGTCCCCCTGGCAACCAGTCTCCCAGTGGATCCAACTATCATGACCTCGTGCACGAATGACCCTGGCATGTTGAAGTTCAGGGTCACAGTGCAACACACACCACTGGAGCTCGACCCAGCTCCACCCATCAACATCTGGAAGAAACAAAAATCATCGCTGGTGACTCGGCGGATGCCTCGGATCAAACCATTTTGTTGCACAAAAGTCCGCAGTAAGCCGTGAACACGTTGGGCCCGTGCACTGGTTAGGTAACTCAAAAGGTCAATAATGGCAGAGCCGACGGTGTGCAGACCGCCTCCGCCCATCAGCTCCTCACACGTCCAGCCGTACGACTGATCCAGGAGGCTGGGGCCATAAACTCGGACATCACACACCTGCATCTCGCCAACATACCCCTCCACCAGCAGCTGCCGCATTGCAACAAAAGCTGGCAGGAAGCGCAGGGTATTACCCATAATGCTGAGCAGCTGGGGGTAGTATCTGGCGGCAGTCACCATCTTGAATGAATCCACAGCAGTTGCAGCTTTCTCACACACAACATTCTTACCTATACCTGCAGAGAGAAAGGCAGGAGTTATTTTTATGTAGATAAAACTGAATTAAACTCAATGAAAAATTTCAAAGATACAATCTTGCAAATCTCTACCTCCCACATTAAACCCTGTTATGATTTTTAATTATCTTGTATTGTAACAGCAATTAAAAGGATAACAGTTGATTTTCTTCTTTGAATTAATCTTTTGTTGATGCAAAAAATGAGCATTGTGCTCAAAAGAAACTTGATGTTACCTTAAATTTAAAAAATAAATAAATAACTCTAACTTGTTAGAAACTGATACCATAGATAAGCAAACGTGGTTTGAAATAGTAAATGTTCATACCACAGTATACATTGAACCGATATAATAGCTGCAACCCTCAGCAAGTTGCTACCTCCATTTTAATCAATCAGGGCAGACAACATTTTTAGAAACAGTTCTCAGAATAACTCTAAACGATTCAACAGCATCACAAACCAACTTGCAGCGTCCAAAAATAAAGTTGATTCAATGCCTACTAAAACAGGATTTATAATTGTTATAGTAGCCTGCATTTGTTTAAGCTCGTTGTACCTATTAAAGAGGCCAACTGAGTATATCAAATATGATTAGAAGACTCGGGGTGGACTTGGTGTCTCAGTGCTCAGACCCATGGTGGACTTGATTGCCTTAGATGGCATTACTGCCCAGCTTCTGGAGTTTGGTATGAATAAACACAAAGTCATTCTCAAAGACAATCTCCTGCAGCCACATGTGATATCACAGAGGATGTGCATGGTTTTTATAGATGGAGATCGGTGGCCTTCAGTCCCCCTTCGAAGCAGTGCCAGGCATTAAATCCTTTGGCGGGGACACACTCAGGAAGTTGCAACTAAAACAGGAAGCTGAGGTCAACACTCAGGAATTCCATCAGATACAGTAAGTTAACTTTATAGATCTACTTAGATACACAGTGTGTTGAATATGTCTGCTTCAGGGGGTTAATAATTGATGTGAGATGTGGGGGTTTTGTAGGTTTTGTCTGTAAGTTTAGTTTTGGGCTTTTTCCCATCAAATTATTGTGTTCCTTGTGATCATGGCTATTATTATCATTAATCACATCTCAAGCATAAATAAACCCTGTGAAATACGTTATAGGAGTAGAAGGACTACTGTCGTTGCAGTCACAAAAAATTCAAATCTGTCCCAGAGCTGACCTGCCACGCCCAGGTAGCAATTTGTATAACTCAGCTGTAAATACAGTGCAAGTGAAAACTGGACCGCAAGACAAGAACTTGATGTTCAGCTGGAAAACTGATCTTATTTGAGTGTCATCTAACACATAAACCCAAACAATTCTGAAATGTAAAGAAAAAATAAACAGTTTTGAAATGTTTTAAATATTCACCAATATTCTCTTTATTCATAGCAAGGCTGCATGTTTTTAGCTTGCAACAGAGTGGCTGCATTAACTGTATGTAGGCTCAGCTTACCCAGTGCTTTGACAGCAATCTGCCTCGTCATTGAGGGTGGAATATAGATGCAAACAAGGTCAACATCTTGGTGCAGCAGGACATCATCAGATCGGCTGGTGTGAAATGGGATTCCAAGCTCTTTTGCCAAGCAGCACGCTTCCTCTTCACTTCGCCCCCAGAGTGCATGAACCTCGAAGCCTTCAGCTTTCAACAATGGGACCAGCACTCGGGCTGTGCTCCCCGTGCCAAACACACCGACTCCTGGCAACATGTCAGTGCCACTCACTGGGACCTTACGTGTTAACCATGGCCAGCCTTACAAACATCCCAACAACCTGTGATTCACAAGTCTGCCAAGGGCTTTACTGTGTGGAGAGATTATGGTACCTGTAAAAATAAAAGAACAGACGAAGGACCATTTCTTAATGAATTTTGAGGCCGTTTCCATATATTATTTCAACTTAAGATGGCAAATAATGACCATGCACATAAAAGCACTAATTGTAGTTCAGCAAAACCGTTCAGATGAACCCTTTACTGTCATGCAGGGCGAAAGATCAGACATTAACCAATTTTATCTTTATCAAAATCTGATCTGTGAGCTCTAATGACTGCACCAACAGACAGGACAAACATGTCCAACGGAGGCCTAGACTGGTTTTTCTTATCATCGGTCTGTGACAGCTACTCGCATTGTGTCCTGCTACATAGTTAACATGCCATTCCTTAGATGTTCCACACCCAGCAAAAGTCAACGTCATCTCTACCTCTGAAGCAAGTGCAATTTATGTTCATTATGTGACTTATTAAAAGACGTATTAACTGTGTTTATGCACAAGAACTTTCACACAGAACAGCTGGGTTTATCTAATACAATTAAAAACCTTCATCCTTGCCTCAGTGCCACTTGTTCAGTAAGTTAGCTCAGCTCACCTGAGGCTCTCTCAAACACTTTACTCCTTTTATGACTTTCTTATCAAACTTTTATGGACTTATAACTGTTGGTTTCGGTCCTCTATGTCATTGTAGCACCCGCACATGGTATTATCTATCTATGAGAGGGAGGGTAGTTTGAGCAGCTCTTTATTGGCTGGGCTCTAATGCGTATGTGCAAGAATAAAAGTAAAAATGTCTATTAATCTATATTTATGAGAGGATATGAGTAGAGCTGACACTGTGCCTCACTGACCTCCCAGTAGTCACGACTGTTCAACAGCTATGTGCCTGTGCACCTGCATTACCTGTGTAACCCTCGAGAGACAAGCTCTCTCTGCTTCACACTGCATCACCTCGGGGCTCAAATAAACACTGTGACTAAACATACATTAAACATGCAAGGAGCAGTTGAAGCCCCACTCTCTCTGAAAAGCAGCCGTGCTGTGCTGTGCTGGTCCCGGCTGGTCAGATAACAAAGCCATGCATCTCAATATTGTCGCTGTCGAGGTTAATAGTAGTGAGGCATTCGTCATACTTTCTATGACAACACAAACTAGCCGAGGGGGCCACTACTTTGACTATTATAAGCGGGTGTGCCCCGAATAGCTAAGGTTCACACCACACACTAAAGCTAGCTAGACTTGGTTATTGATAATGGAGCTAGCACGTTAGCTAGCCGGCCAGACAGCCGCAAAGCGAACTCAAAAAGCTCCCAATATACGTCGGTACTTTACAGAGTTAATATCCAAAGTTAATTGATCAAACGGTCTTTAACCTTGGTATAAAAAATTACCCATAATAAAATGTAACATTAACTACCTGCTGAGTTTACGAGGACAACATCGACAGCGGTTGAAGGTGCTCAGCCGGGCGCTGCCCAGTTGCTAATGGTTACTTCAGTAGCAACGACAGGACTGTGGGGAAATACGGAGATGCTAACTGAGGCTGGAGATGTGTCACCAGCGGCGGATCAACTATAGAGTACACCCATACCTTTAGCTAGCTAGACTAAAAAAATGACTTTTTCAACACGCGTGTGGTACCAAACTCGCCTACAATCGCTCCTTTGAATCATGTTATTTTGCAGACAAATGAGTAGGTCATTAAAAAATAATTTTGATTAATTAGTGCCCCTGGGGCAAGTGCGCTCTTTGGTCGAGCATCGTGTTTTCCCATGATTCATTGCGTAGCTGGTAACGTTGTAACTCCTCCAAGTAACTTCACATTTTTTGTAATTTATTAAAACACAGTTTCAATGAGGTTGGTTTTATTATATGATTGTGTGACGCCTACATTGGGACCATCGTTGCTCAGAAGATGCTTTTGTGATGAGATGTAGCGATCCAGTCAAATTAAAGTTGTTCTATATTCTTTTGCAGATCTCAGTTAAATGAGTTTTAAAAGTGCGTATTGTCTGAGGGAATTGTAAGACAGACTCGCAACCTTAATTGCGCAGTTAAAACAGTATAATGTTTCCATATTGTACCTTTTACCAGACCATGCTGGGAGAAGATGAATTCTCAAAAGAGACTTCAAATTCACAGAATCCCAGTGTGACAGATCAGGACTCCAATAAGTACCGTGAGCACCATGAGAAATGATACCGCAGTGCATGAAAGTCTGTGCCAAACCACTCCGCTCGCAGCACAGACTTGTTTCAACAAACCCCAAGAATGCTCCCACATTTCTTTTTAGTGTTACATTCAGAGACGAGCCAAAAGTACTACAGTGTCTTTCCTTTTTCGGCCTACAGTCCAAACTTCTCCTGAACTTTGTCTCCATTACTGTCATCTGACGACAGAGGAGCATTTAGGGCAACACCACTGCTATTTAATTTATGAACAGAGATGTCAACCTGCAGGAAACAATTATTTAAAACATGCCAATATAGATTAATGTATGTCTTTAAATAGTTATTTACTTTTTCCATGTTTTTCTTTTTACACAAGTGAACCTTATTCTTATAACAAATTCTTATTTTTTTCTACACTGAACATTTTACTGAACTCTTCTGTATTTATATGATGGCTCATCTGTGATCGTGTCGACTGATTCTTTGAAGGAACTTCCAGTGAGCGACCTGCAAGATGAGTATGTGTATGAGATGAGGGTGGATGGAAAAATGAAGCGACAATAGCAAACTACTCTCAGATAACATTGTAATTAGGATTTTCATTAGACAATCACATCATTCAGAGACTGAGACTGTACTGTCAGTGGCTAAAGTGTAGTCACAAAAACTGGAAAAGTGTTAATACCCACAGACCTTTGTGCAGCATACAGAGCACTCTGAAAGTCAGGGGATTGCGGAAGAGTTCTAGTGTGAATATAACAAAAACCAAATGCCTCTTGTTTCAGATTATGTTAACACTGGTTAACTCTGTTCAGTTAAGGCAACATGAGCCACTAAAATTGAACTGAGGTGTACAAGGCCCCAAAATATGATGTACTTAATGATGATATATATTTGGACAAGTTGTCCCCACAAAGGATCCTGGAGCCAGACCTGAGTTTACACTGTTCAGTTCCATGGAGCATACTGTATGTTATGCATCTAAGGTGGTTCAGTTTTTTATTTATTTATTTTTTTTTACCTAAATTGATTCTTTAGGATTTAGCTTTGAAGGCCAGTTAAATTCCTTGCACAAATCTGGTTATGGAAATGTCAGTGTGTCAGATTTACACTTCATGCTACAGATGTGCTAACATGTAGATAACTTTGACATGAGGATCTGTAGATTATTGCCTGATGTGTCTGACAGGTGGAGTAGTTGTAGTTAAGATGGCAGATGTGCAGTGTAGAAATCTTCAACCACAGACGTCTGTGAAATCCGACAAACAAACCAGCACATCTTTCATGGGGAGATTTGGGGCGGATGCTTCCCTGTGGGTGGCAGCACAAACTCAGTCACACAGGAGGAATTTATAAGGCCATCAGGCGGTGGATAAAGGTTACTACCACATGCAGCGATGCAGGCTTGGCTGTACAATGTGCTGTATCAGGTGGCAAGATTGGCAAAGGAAGAAAACAGATTCAAAACTGGACTGGATTCCAATCAACATAAATATTTCCTTTAAAAATATTTTGCCCATGTATACTTAATATGAAACAATAGTATGTAGAACAGGGGTCACCAACACGGTGCCCACGGGCACCAGGCAGCCCCCAAGGACCACATGAGTAGCCCTCAGGCCTGTTCTAAAAATGAAAATTGAATATTGATATTATCTGTTTCCCAACTTGGTAAGTCATTGTTGATAATTATTGTGAGAAATAATTAACGTGATCAGCGTCTTCACATAGATGAGTATCATTAATAATCATATATAACTAAAGGCAAACTGAGCAAATGTGTTATTTCAGAAGAGTGTATCAAACTGGTAGCCCTCCGTATGACTCAGTACCTATGAAGTAGCTCTCAGTTTCAAAAAGGTTGGTGACCCCTGATGTAGAACAACAGCTGAACTGTTTGCTTTGCTACCAGCACATACGACTCGTGGAAAATGGCCAATTCTGACCTTAATTTGATTGAAAAACTTAAATCAGGCTCCTAAAATAAGGTTATTTTTATTGATTAGATGTATTAGAACCGTGCAAAACAGTTTTTGGAAGACTAACTAAAGACATATATTTGTCAGTATGGGCTAATGGTGTGAATATCGAGACTCTGTCAGCAAAATAGTGTATGTATTGGTTCATAGAGTTTGTTTACATGAGAGCTATTTCCAGTTTTCTAGAGCTTCATCAGCCAGTGTAGTTGAAAACACCTGTGTGGGTTCGACAGTGTCTTAAATAAACCAGTTTTATTATACATGTCAAAACAATCTGCATTAATATAAAGATATACTCATAGATAGATGGTCATTTCAAAACTTTAAAAATATATTATTAATGTATTATTCTTCTTACTGCTGCATTGTTTCTGTGCGAATGTACTGCCAGTAAATACAAATATTTGCATGGAAACAATCCAGCAGTCAGCGTCTGTTGAGCTCTGCCGTGCATTACCGCACACTGACCAGCAGGGGCGCTCGTTTACTAACGGACTTGGACAGGAAGCGCAAAGGATTGTGGGACTTTTAGTTCTCAATGGATGACGGTTGGCTTGATAACACTGCGAAGAACAAATGAAGACATTTACCGCCGAAATTAAAATATCAGCCTCAGGTTCAGCATAATTTCAAGCTCTGTGTGCTTCGAGTCCGGATATTTTCGGGTGAATTCAGTCGTCGTACGAAGAATAGCGGCTCACTTTTGGTGAAAAATAAACAGGAAGTTGTTAGCGTTGTGGGACGTGTAGTTCCGCTTGCAGGCCACTGAGCTTTTTAACAACGCATAGAAAAAAGAAACAACAATAAAATAAGCTAAACTTCACCCGGAGACCGTGCTTTTAGCCTCGGCGTTGAAGCAAACATGCCCGGGTTCACCTGCTGTGTCCCTGGCTGCTACAACAACTCGCACCGGGACCGGGACCTGCGCTTCTACACATTTCCCAAAGACACCACGCTGAGGGAGCTGTGGCTGAGGAACATCTCCCGGGCCGGGGTCAGCGGCTGCTTCAGCACCTTCCAGCCCACCACAGGACACCGAGTCTGCAGCGTGCATTTCGCGGGAGGGAGGAAGACCTACACCATCAGAGTACCGTCCCTGTTTCCCTTGCGGGGGGTGAATGAGCGCAGGAGTCGGCGGGGCAGAGGCAGGAAGGTGTCTGCGGCGGTTCCTGCCACCGCCGCTGCAGCCACCTCTGGGATCGTCCTCGCCAGCGTGCTTGGCAGCACGGCGGAGGGAGCCGAGGGCACTGCTGGAGGTGAGGCGAGCGACGACACCATCACCGTGGTTCAGATAGGCCAGAACGGGGAGTACCTGGGCACGGCGCGGCTGCCCGCCCAGTCAGAGGGGACTTGTTACACCGCGCCGATCAGCAACCCTGAGGAGCTGATCGGTGACGACTCATCGGTCGAAACCGGGTCCACGGTACACCAGTCGGGCCTGCAGTATGTCAGTGTGACCAGCAGCCCACTGGACCACTCGTACTCCCTGACCACCGGCACCACATCCGCCGAGCTGCTGCGGAAACTGAACGAGCAGCGGGACATCATCGCGCTGATGGAGGTGAAGATGAAGGAGATGAAGGCGACCATCCGCCAGCTCCGTGTGGCCGAGGCCAAGCTGCAGGAGGAGGTGCGGGAGCGGGACCGGCTGCTGTACGGGAACTCTGTGGCTTTCAGCGTCCGGAAGAAAATCTGATGGGTGAACATCACCGGACATGACCCGTGTCAGAGACTCAGACTAACGGAGGTGTTTGACGACAGCTGATCCAGCCCTATTTTGTATGAAACTGCGAGCGATGACAATTTATTTTCAACAAGTAGAACTGATTTTTCGTAGGCCTGATGTAAAAAAAGTTGGCTGGCTAGTTATGTAGCTTATATTAATAATCTCATTGGTGATGACAGTACTTAGAAAACCCCACAGTTGGCCTGCAGTCCAACCAAGGTCAATAACACACATGTTATCCATACAACCATGGCTCATAGTTTGCACAGACTTACCAAGTAGACAAGCTCACACATTGATAAAGACTGATGGGAGGACAGATGAGGGAGATGCTCATAACTGCCTAGTTACATAGAGTTTTTCTATTAAAGACGTCTCTTACAGTGTTTTTATTTTGTTGCCTATGAATTCAAATTAGGTGGTTGTTCAGAAACATCTCATGATAGATTTGCAGTACTAAGATGAAATATTCATAGTATTTTTTTTTTTTTTGTGAACAGAACACTATTCTTGGCACTCCTAAAGCGTTGCTCAGTTGATATATTAAAACTACCAGGACTTAATCTGAGTTGCCGTTCAAGGAACCTTCAGTTGTTTTCCTTTACTTTTTTCACTGAGGACATTTGTGCAAAGAAAATGAACTTAAAGGAACTCATACAAACTTACACTCTTATTAAAGAATGTTTCTTGAAGACATGCATTAAGTTACATTTGTTCAACCTTGTTTTTTTTTTTAAAGAGAAATACGAAAAAACATTTTGTCAAAAACATTATGTAACTTGAACATGTCAGATGCTTGTTTCAGTGTGATTTTGTTTCTTAATGCAGACATTTAGTGGCTGCGTCTCTCTGTCCTGTTCATGAGTGTTTTGTGCTGCAGGATGTTACACACATTTCTGATTCTTGAACTCGGTGCGACAGCTCTGATCTCATTTCAAAGTAAATTTCATTTTGAAATAGTGCTGCTTCACTCTGAATAATTTGTCAAGTCATGAAATGTGTCCTGTTTTTGTCCACTATCACAAAGTAGATAGATAGTCTGTTGGGTGTTTTTCTTTTTGAAAAAAAAAAAGAAAATCCTGGGCCGCACCCGTCATCTGTCAGGAGCACTTGTTTGGACAAGAAGAGATTAAAACCAGTGATCAGAAGTTCTGTTGTCTAGTAGGACTATTTTTAAGTGGTGGAAAAGGTATAGAACTTGTATCATATTAAATCCACAATCATAAGATTTGTGGTGAGAGTGAAACATGAACTCCAACATGGAATTTGAACACTGCTGCCCTGTTTTATACACCTGTTGCATGAGCTGGTGTATAACTGGGCAGTTACGTCAGTGTTAGCATCCTGAACAAAGTGTTGCCTTATTAAGATGAATATTGTGATGCGTGTGAACCATCATGTTAACTCTTCTGAATCATTCTTGGAAATATTCTCACAGAACTCATGAGGCCCTTATGTTCGTGTTCAGATTTCAGTGGGGTTCTTTTGATGATCGATTCATGCTGTTGTTACTATGTGTGGTTTATTAATGAATAGTTTCAGTCAAGGCCTCAAAAGGTCTAAAACTAACGCAAAGTGGCCATTAAAAGATGAAATAGTGTCTTTAATACTTATTTTTGTCATCAGCAAATTGGAGAAACCATTCCCAGCAAGTGATTCGCTATTTTTACTTCATTAATCACATTAGTTGATTAGAATGAATGAATTCTTTCTCTATTGACTATTTATCTCAGCACCATAGTTTCAGCGAGTGTACATAATACAGTGTATGATAAATTATTGGTTTATGGACTCTTGAGACTTTTTCACAGGTTGATTCCAGTATTAAAATGTTCTTGTCAGCGCAGATGTTGCAGCCTCATCTCCTCCCTCTAGATGGCGATGGAATAAAAGATTGAAGACCTCCTGTCTACACGGCCTAATTTGCTTTATCTATCCGACTGTTTGTTGACAGCTTGGATGGTCATTTGCTTGATCGTCTCTCCTATCAAAGCACCTAAATGTCCAACATCTTCCAACGAATGTACAGCTGTAATGCAATCACGCCAGCCAGCGTTTTAAAGAGTGTCATTTTGAACACCTAGTGTGATAATGTTGTTACATGAAACAGAAAGAGGGAGCGGCGGATGAATGGATAGACAGAGAGCATTGGAGAGAGCACGGATCCAGATTCTAATCTCATCTGGATTTATTTTTTTACTCCCTACAGTGTTGCATAATGCTTTAATCCAGAGCTGTCTATCAAACTTACACAACTCTGTCTGCTTTTTTCTATGGCTGCGGCCATTTACAACAGCTGTCTTTACATTTAGACCGGACGATAGCATCCACTGTCTCATTCTTTGAGTGTAGTTATTATGTGTGGATGACGTGAAACAATGAGTAAGACGTGACCCTAAGAAACCAGCGTTTGACATCAGAGTATACAGCAAAACCTTAGTATCTCTGCCTGGAACGAAAGTTTTCTAATGTATACAATTATTATTTACAGTATTTGCTGAAAGAAAGGTTAAAATGACAGTTATTAACAAGTATCTCTAAGAATATGTGACATACTTCACATGCCATAAGCTTTTAATGAGTGTTTGTATGATCTTTTTAAAAAATACTATACGTGACACCAGGTGATTCAGGTTGTCACATCTGTCCTGATTCATATGTTATCAACTCAAATGAACTAAAGTCACAGCTCACTTTAGGGCTGAGAATTTAGATATTTGCCAATTAAAATAATAAAAAAACAAAGTGCCTGTTACAGTGTTTATATTTTCTTTAGGCAAAGAAAAGCTGCCTGTGTTTTGGCAACATTTAGCAGTCTAAAAACTTTGCCTTATTTTGTTGAATTAACTTTCATATAAAAAAAAACAGTTATATGCTTTTCAAAGTAACATAGCTAAAGAAAGAAAGAAGGGCTAGTGTCACTGAATAATTTCAAACAATGGCCAGAGGGAGGGAGCATTGATTGTACAGAAAATATCTGCATTTTCTCATATTGTGTCCTACCTACTGAACATTTAAATAAATTAAGTGATTATTTAAATCTGACAAATCAATAAAGAGCAGGAGGGTAAGAAGTGTGAAACTGTAGCACATTGCACATAGAGCCTTAGATGAAAATGGTAATAATAAGCCATATTCTGGTGAAAATGTGACTGTAGCAAACAAAGCATGTGTCTGGAGGACCAAGAGATGATTATGCTGCAAGAAGTTTTTAAGGGTGTTTTGACATTTTTTTTTTTTTTTGCCATTAAAATAAGTAGCTGTTTTAAGAAATTGTGTATGGAAGCTGAAGATCTCCAGATAATTTACAACCACATATCAAGCACACAGGATGGGTGTTTTCATACTCCACAGATGGCTTTTTGATATGGCAGGCAGATACACAGTGTGTGTTCATGAACTTGATTTAGAGTAATACATCCGGGATCAAGCTCCAACACATCCACCTTAAACTGCATGAGCAATGAAAACACCAGGTAAAACAACACTGGTTTAACGCTTCAGCTGCAAGAGAAACATATGTATAGAAACAGGGACACATGATAACACCTTGCTCCTGTTGCAAGGCGTAATGTTGAGGATGAATTGCCTACTTCAAGATGCATGACGAGATGCATTGCTCTCCTCTGTCGGCAGGGTAGACAGGAGGCACCACTTGGTGATGCCTCATCCTGCTCCATCGTCTCCTGGATCCACTCACTTTACATATAATTTGTATCAGACATTCTGTTAATGTAACTTGTAAACTGTGATTCTTTGCTCGTTTCTGTACATGCGACATCTATTGCATGTCTGTCCGTCCTGGAAGAGGGATCCCTCCTCTGTGGCTCTTCCTGAGGTTTCTTCCATTGTTTTTTTTAACCTGTTAAAAGGGTCTTTTTTTTCCATCAACATGGCAAGTTTTTCCTCACTCGAATCGACAGTCTAAGGACAGAGGATGTTGTTCACTGATACAGATTGTAAAGCCCATTGAGGCAATGTGATTGCGATTTTGGGCTGTATAAATAAAATTTGATTTGATTTGATTTGAGTTCCATTATATTGCCAAACACCCAGATGTAATTACTGAACATCTCAAATCTAAAACTCCAGTTTGCTGCATAAACGGCCTCCATTCTCCTGTGAAAACCTTATTCAATACTTTGTTGTCTGGCTGCAGAGATTTGCTCCCATTCAGCCGTGGGAGCATCACGTCGGCCACTGATGCTGGATGACGAAGACTTGCTCACAGTCAGGGTTGAGATCAGGTCAAGTTTCTCCACATTAATCTGGGAAAACCTTTGAGGACTCATTCAGAGAGGACCTTCACCTTACCCTAAACTATCACTAGTCCTGTACAAATGTTAGATTTATCTTAACTGTAAGTTAGGACTAATATTTGACAACATCCAGCCTGATCAATCCTGAGCACATCTGTAAGGCTGAGACTGTGAAACTAACCTGCACCCTGTGAGCTGATACAGATGTTTCCAGGAAGACTCACAGTTGGAGCCACGGCCAAAGTAGCTCCCTTGATGTATTGATTCATGGCAGCGGCTTCAGACACCGATTATTTTGCGGTTAATGGTTGTTTTAAGCTGCAGATTAACAATGGGTTACCATCTCTCCTGTGACAGTATGTAGATGTGAACCAGGACTTATACTAATGCACAGAGTGTGAGCCATCTGGTGGAGGGGGCGTAGTAGCAGAGGGATCTGGAGGCTGAGAGGAAGAGGAAGGTGGATTCAAGTGAGGAAGGTTGGGACTAAGGTGTTTTAACATTTACGCTATGTTAGTCTAAAAACAGGGTGTACTTTGTCGCAGGTTAACGCACCACAGCATTCTCCGGTAACCCCTTGTGACCCCGCATAGCTGAAAATGATTCTCACATGAGCTGTTGCTATTCTCAGAGAGCCCTCTGCATCATCACCGGACTCCCAGGTGAGCTGGATTCTCTTATCCTCCCTGGGACGTCACCCATCTGTCCCCATGAAAAAAAAAAATAAAAAAATCTTCCTGCCACTTCTGTTCATGTTCACTTCTACTATCATGTGTGACAGAGCCCTTTGCACCGTGTCTTTGCATCAGGCATATGTGAATGAACAAAGCAGACAATGTTGCTGAGCGTGCTGATCACCGTCAGAAGATATATACCGTAATTTATTTGTATTTCAAATAAATGCTCTCAATACTAAAGACCGGAAATGAGAAAGCTCTAATCCAGTGTGCTGTGTTGTGATGCTGTCATTGGTCTGCTGCCCCCAAGCTCTCGCCTTGTGCCCCTCCCTGGTGCACGCACGCACGCACGCACGCACGCACACACACACACACACACACACACACACACACACACACACACACACACACACACACACACACACACACACACCACACACACACACACACACACACACACACACACACACACACACACACACACACAGCATCCTCTTACTCTGTGATTCATCGCCCCCTTCCACTGTTAATCCAGCCGGGTTGTGCCTCAGTGCATTGCTTTACTTTTGCAATGTGATGTATTCCCGACGGATGTCTACACACATCACATTTTAAGGCAACAACTTCATACCATTTGGATTTACAGTCAGTGGGAGCTTCATATCACAGCTGAGCCTCTGGTTCAGAGGTGGGGCGAACAATGAGGTCCCAACCAGGCACGATGAGGATGCTGCTGCCCATCGCTCTCTGCCTCAGTAAGGATGTTTCTTTCTAACTGTCGTGTGTGCTGACTTTTTGTGCGTTTTGAAGTCATTTGGAAAAAGTTTGTGAGTGAGTGCCTGTCCCATTTTGTGCTCTCTTACTGGCTCTAGTTTATCTGGTGTGGCTGTTTCTGCTCATAAACGTCGTAAACTGGGCAGAAACTCTGGTTGACTTGACTCAGTGGGTTTGTCAGATAAAAAGACAACAAACGGCTGATGATGGCTGCTATTCCATTCAGCTCGTTCTCAAATTGAGGAGAGGAAGGTTTAACAAATGCACTTACCTTAATGAAAAGCTCACTGTCCCCTCATGTTCTGATTGTCTCTCTCTCCTCTTGTGTTTGTGTGTGTGTGTGTGTGTGTGTGTGTGTGTGTGTGTGTGTGTGTGTGTGTGTGTGTGTGTGTGTGTGTGTGTGTGTGTGTGTGTGTGTGTGCATTTGGCATACAACATCATGTAATTGAGTGTTAATTCCTCTATCCATCCTTTTTGAGGCTATTTCAAGTTTGGTTATTCAAGTAAGGTTTTTTCTGCACATGAAATAAACACTTGTAGCTCTCAGGGCGAAAGGATTTCAAAGAGAAATACAAAATGTGTTGACGGCGGCAAAATCATGCTAGAAAGTCAGAACAGCACAGAACATAACAGCACAGAACATAAAATGGTCTTTTAACAATATTATAGTATTCGTACGTGATTTGTAAACTCCTCATGTAGGACAACCAGAGCAGTCAGGGCTGAATAGCAGCTGGGCTTTTGTCTCTGAGGAATAGATGGGAGCAATATCTCACTAAACCTTTAAAATGATTGGAAACGTCACTTCTGGAAAAAGGGTAAAATCTGAAAAGATGATAGTAATGAGTAATGCCAGTTGTTGCAAAGGTTTATAAGCTATATGAATGTATAAAATATGTATGTGAACACCAATGTCGCAATTTAAGTTCTTTCATGTTTTGGACTTTAGTTTCAAATAAGGACAATTTTACAACATTTGGTGATATATCTGAAAACCACGTTTTGTACCTTGTGGTAACCCAAGGTTCTTCATAGAAACCTAGAAGATAGCAGACATTTATTTCATTTATTCTAGATTAGGGGTGGCTGTGGCTCAGGAGGTAGAGTTGACCACTTACTGAAAGGTTGATGGTTAAATTCCCAGACTGCCTGACGCTGAAGTATCGTTGGGGAAGATACAGATACAGATATAATTGCACCTTGCATGGCAGCTTCTGCCAGCAGGGTATGAATGTGTGTGTGAATGGGAGAATATGCCAAGTGTTGAAAAGCGCTTTAAGTAGCCAGTTTGCTAAAAGTCCATTTATATTTTTTACAGGTGCTGGATAAAAAGTTTTTTCAACTTTTTCAAACAAAGAAGGAGCCTGAAGGTAGAGGTCAGATAATAGAACACCACACTCTACTGGTGGCTCCCAATAAATGTACGACTTCTGGCAACGGTTTGTCAGAAAGCTTAAAATATTGAAGAAATGGTTTCTGTAGGATGAATTGCATCAATCATCTTGCAGCAAGGACCCAAAAACTTGTGGAAAAGAAACAACAGATGAGTGTTGTGGCCTGCAATCACACAGGGTTCAGTTGTCCACATACTGTGGCTATGTGTTGTACTTTTGACCCTGGGACAGCTAAAGCGAGGCGGCTGACAGCGTGATTTGTTCAGTGATGTCTTCAAACAAAGTAACTGTATGGGTCCCATGCACAGGAAGAGATCTACCTCCTCACCCTCATGATGTCAGGTCAGGATAGTGTACAAATTCTCTTGATCAGAAGTCCTCTATTCCAGAGAAATGTTCAAATATTCCAGTTAAATCTTTTCTGTGAAAGATGAAACCAGTCTCAGAGGGACGTGTTACGTATGAGCTGATCAATGTGCTCAAACGGCTCATACGTGCTTGTGTGGTCCTGCACTGAATTTGGCTTTGAGGAAGTATAATCCCTCCAGATGAATGGAATACAACATATTTTTATATTTGTCTGATCCATCTAAGCACCGGATGGATCATGTCTCTACAGACATATAAACACTGCGTTTCACTCGTCACGATGAAATCCTCAAACCAAAGAATCTGGTGATATTTTTTTCTCTTGCTCATCTCCGATGTCCTCAACTACACATTGAATTATATAGTTCTGAGGCAGTCTGGCGCAGTGTGTATTGTTCTATTAAACATTGTTCTTGTCTTCTCCTCTCTACTAGGCTTGGTTCCAGTGTGTTTTGGAGCTGCTATTCCTGTTTCATGCGGGTCCATCTATAAGAGTTTCGCTCAGTGTTTACTCACACTTGGGGACAGTTTGGTGGAAACACAAAAGGACCAGAACACGCAGGACATTGATGCAATCTGCAGGTGTGTGTCTGTGTTACATTCGCCCATTACCATGGTAACCATCCAGTAACAATTTGCATGTCTTGATACAGCTGGTCTCAATTTAAAGTCATATCTGCTCAAATGAAGAGTCCTTTTTAGCTCTGCTTAGGGCTCCAGGAACCGTGATGAAAGTTGGATGTATTTCCATGAAACTTTGCACTGACATTCATTGTTTCCGGAGGAGGAACATAAGTAACCATGATGTATTCTTTTATCAATTTTACTGAAAAACTGTTCCAGGGTTTTCCCCATCCTGCTGCTGGGGGCCTCCTGCACTGCATGTTTTAGATGTTTCCCTGACCCAACACACCTGATTCAAATGATCAGCTGGTAATCAAGGTCTGCTGAAGCCTCATTATTATGACTCACTCATTTGAATCAGGTGTGTCGGGGCAGAAACATCCGAAACATGCATTCTTCCCCCCCCCGTAATTAATACAAGACAGACTGAGATGATGATAGAAGCACACGTTTATTCAATGCAGTCTAAAAATGTCCCGTTGTGATAGTTACATTAAGAGCTGTCCTGGTCCCACTCGCTTTGAGTGTTTATTTAAGTTGCACAAGAAGAAATGCATGATGGAAAAATAACATTCTTGAATAGATGACATTTTTTTTGGTTACATATTTCATCATGTATAATCAATAAAGCATCGTATCATTCACAGTTTCAATCAAATTGAAATACATGTGTCTGTAGAGAGTTGTGTAATCATTTATGAACCATACTGTTCAAGTAGTCGAGTCAATTTCATTTATACAGCTACACATTAAAAATCACATTGCCTCAGTGGGCTTTACAATCTGTGCAGCCTATTACACCCTCAGTCCATCAACCCTCCACTGAAGTAAGGCCCCCAAAAAAGTTATTAACAGAGAAAAAGAAAATGAAAGAAACCTCAGGAAGAGCCGCAAAGGAGGGGTCCCTCACCCAAGACCGAAATACATGCAGTAGATGTAAATACCAATTTTTTTATAACAAAGGTACAAACATAAGAAGATTGTAAAACACAAGTGAGAAATGATCCATAGGAGGCCTGGTGTGTTATTTTTGTTCTTGACATAGGCCTACCTCATCAGAATGAGATTTATAGCAGATGAAGAATCGTCTAGATAAACCTGACAACCCTTCCACCTAAAAAGATGAGCCACTATTGGAAAGAAACTGAGCCATAAGATCTCCATGCCAGCACTGTCGTTGTGAACAGGTGTTTATGCTGGCATTAACAGAGAAGAGTGAATCTTATAACTCAGTCTTTTGGGATCATGGCGAACAAACTTTAAGGTTTTGGTTCTCTTCCAGATGAAACATTCAGAAAACATCTTGTCTTCTCGAACCAGAACATATGATGCAATTAATAGCGCTCTTCTTCTGTGGCATTTATATCAAATTACCTTTATTGTTTACTTCACTGTATTATTTCAGTTTACTGGTGAATGGTTCTTTGCAGCCATTACATTTCTACATTAACTCTCTTCTCTCTGTTCTTTGAAGGTCGTGGAATGCGTTTCACGTTTGTGCCAACTCAGCCCTGGCTGGCTGTCCCGGAGAAGCAGCAGCCGTCTGGGAGTCTCTAAGACAAGAGTCCAGGAAGACGCAGTTTTCCGGAAACCTCTATGACATGTGTGCCAGCCGCACCACCCTCCCACCCAGCACTGTGCCTGCAGCCCAGAGCCCTCCCACCTCCGACCAGACCAACCAGGAAACACTGAAAGGGGGAACATACAATCACAGCCCCACCATCACCACACTGTTGTTCCCTGTGTGCAGCACCTTACTACTCCTGCTCAGGAGTTAGTTAACCTAAGTGTTTTAATCAGAGTGATGAGTCCTGCTCCACCTACGACCCAAACACACGAGGGTTAAGTCTCTTCACAAGTCAGCCATATCGAATCTAAGATAAGGATTTCAATAACTGGATCAAAATGAGACACTTGTTTCAGTGTTTCTTTCTTGGATGGGGTGGTGCACCTCTTAAGGTATTCAACAAATATTAAGTGAAGTGGACGATTAAACAAGTAAGGAGCGTGTTGTAAGATATGGCCAGAATTTTAGTTTAAAACACCATTACAAAACAGTTTGACGTGGCAAAGTGGCAAATTTGCTACCTAGACAAATAAGTTAACAAAATGTCATGAAATGAGATATTTGAGACCTATTTCACTCTCTAAATATAAAATGCAAGTCTATTTTACCGAACGTGCTTCATTGCCTTTTAAGCTCATACTAAACACTCTTCATTCAAATTGGACATAAGCTAAATAAAACTCACGAAAAAAGTTGTTTTGTCTTTCCACAATCACCTCTGGTTTGGTCGAAATTAATCCTCAACTCATCGAGTGAGATGTGAAAATAAGCCGACTCTGCACGCTGTTTTCACCCACTTTTGATGCCAAACTCTCTCTCTCTCCATCTCTGCTGTCCTTGCCTGCTGTGTCTTCTTGTCCCTGGAGTCATGGTCCTGGTCAGAGTTGTTGTCGATAACTTCTGCTCTGTATCTCTGCTTTTTAAACTGGCATCTTTTGGTTTCAGTGTTCTGTCCCAGTCTGTGTTCCCTGGGAGCCCTGTATACCAGTGACTCTCCTGTAATCTGACTCAAGTCAGCTAATAGAGCCACTTATCTCCACAGCTCACTGAGCTGCTTGCTAACAGCAGCCTGTCGCTACAGCCAGAGAGAATACTGAGCAGCAGTTAGCGGTTACGCTGCCTCCACATACCTTAGAATTCTGGCCATTTCTTATAGATGACACCTTTAAATTGAAAAAAGTGTTGAATTGATTGTGATTGATAATACCATGACCATACTTTGATAGGCTGTTAACGCTTAAAGGGAAGCAATTTTAAACGTTAAAGTTTGTAAACAGGGCTTGGGGAGTATGACTGCATATGTGAAAAAAGTAGAATAAAACCTTTTGTGGCTCCAGAAGAAGTTGTCTCTAGTGATGTCACTCAGAGGCTAAGTTGCATTGTGTCACTCAGAGGCTAAGTTGCAGTTTTACTGAAGGCAGATTACATGCAGCTTCCTCTGGAGCCGAACAAAAGGTTTTATACTCCTTTTTTTTCACATATGCAGTTGGACTCCCCAAGACCTGTAAACACACCTTAATGTTAAACATGGGTGGAGTTACCCTTTAATGTGGAGAGGGAATGAAACACATTTTACTTAACTGAAAGGAAAAAAAACCTCAGTTATAAGCTAATATTTATTGTAAATACTCTTTTGTAAACACTTTATTTTTTACCACAACTGCAGTAATACCACATGATTTTTAGGACAAAGGAGATTTTAAGGGATGTTTTAGTGCCAGGTGTTCAGCTCAGCGTGTGATCCAATCAGAGGTGATGCAGAGATGAGTGTTATTACAGGGTGCAAAACATTGTATTTGCGCCGCAAGTTGAATTCATCAGCCAGTACGACTGGTTTAACATCGGAAAATTTGATTTCTGTGTGGAAGCATTTAAAACCGTGTCATTTCATGTGACCCCCTTTTCAGTTGTTTTCCTCTACTGTTTTTTTTTTCAAGCAGTTATGTGTTGCTTTTTCTATTCTGGCATACAGTAACTTCAATCTATTTAAGTTAATGACTTCTTCCATCCCCTGTGGGGCAGCTAAAAGGGACACATAATACACAAAGTTGGGTACTAAAAATTAGTTGGAAGACATTAATGATGATGTTATTTAATATTGTGTAGCTTTACACATACTTAGAGAGCTCTGTTATGCAACCACACACTGCGTTATAATCTCTGGTTTTCACATCAATGATGTACAACGTTATGTATTTTCACAGCAGTGATGCATAATGCTCTTGGTTTCCCTCTGATTCTTAACCCCACAAAAACCTGAATTAAAGGTTTGCTGACAAACGTAATGCAGAGTTATTCTCCTTAAAATGCAACTATAATTAGTGTCTCTCATATCATGTCATGTCATGGGCTTTTGTGTCGTGTGTGTTTGTGTGCGTGTGTGTGCGTGTGTGTGCGTGTGTGATCTTAATACTCTTAAGCTGTTTCATAACAGCTGAATCACGAGTAGATTAATCTCATGTTTCTTTGTAGCAGGTTGCACCTTGAAACCCTTGAAAGCAGTCTCAGTGCTGTCGTAGCATGGAGGATGAATAAAGAGGGAAGTGGATGACGACTGGTTTTGCGGCGTTTCGCCATGTTGCCTCGATCATGATACGACCAGGTGTGACAACTAAAAGCCAGAGGTGATCACTTCATTAGTTCAGTGTTCTGAATTGAGCATCCTGCTTTAAATTCTGCTGCCACTTAAAGATTCATGTGCTCCTCTGATTAAATGTCAGGTCACCACCGTGCAGCCTCTCTAACCCAAAGTTCACAGGCTTAATGACTCACTTGAACAGTGCGGTTTCATACTTTTCCCAGCTGAAGCATTTCACAGCTGATACCCGTTTTTTTCCTAGCTCTGTATATTTTTTTCTAACAGACTGCATGTTTAAAAACCAGATTATCGCTCTGATTTGACCATAATGACTGATTTCAAATGCTGTGGACGGTCAGGGGATTCAAATCTAACTGAGCCTCAGTATGTAATAGGATTTATTGATTTCACCTATGAAATGTAAAAAACTATGAAGGTGTTTCTGTTGTTTGAGTCAGTCTCCAAAGACAGTGTGTGTGTGTGTCTGTGGAGGGCTGTAAATAAATGGAAACATCAGGTTTTTTTGTATTTTCAGTCAGTTTAAAAGTGTGTGTGCTGCCCCATTTTTCAGTAGATGTTTTCATATTTATAAAGATAGATAATAAGATACTTAAAGACAACAAACTAATGTAGACATCTAAATAAATTATCATATATGTGACACAAGTTATATGGTTAAAGTCTGAAGCACGTCCCAAGTCATTTTTTCTTTGGCAAGTCACATGTCGTGTCAAGTCAAGACGAGTCCTTATTTAAAGGAGACCTATCATGGTTTTTTGCTTTTTCCTTTCCTTCAGTGTTTTATACAGTTTTTTGTGCATGTAAAAGATTGAAAGGTGATTTCAAAGTCCGTACCAACGGAAGCTCCTCTCTCCCACAGAAAACACTGCTCCTGAAATGCCTCGTAGGTCGTCTCGCCTTTAACTCTGTAACAGTGATTAATGTATCACTTTAGCAAAGCTTCTCTGTTGCTGTTTGTGGTGTTGGCTCGTGCATGTCTTTACCAACTGACCAATCAGAGCAGACTGGGTGTGACAGTGAACTAAAATTCTGTTTATCATAACCCTAACTAATATTGTTCAAGCTTATTCAACAAAACAGTAACTTGTGTCCATTTCAAAGCTGGTTCCTGCATTTCAGTCCGACTGTCAAGCTTAGTAATTATAAAAGAAGCAAGAAATCAAAACAATGATAAAAACAACATGTTTTATTTTCTTCCAAGAAAACAAATGTACATTTCATTTAAAAACCTGGTCTTGCATTCTTTAAATCTTCTTAATAAGAGATATTTCTGAAAATGGCGCAACATATCCCAGAGGATAAACTGAGTAAGTCTTTAAAACCATCCCCAGAACACCTTGATGACCCTGCACCCTCTAATCTCTCTTTGTCCTGCATTTCACTTGAGAAAATCTGCAACATCACCATGAAATCTTTTTAAAGGTGCCCCGAAGCCTTCACATTCTGTTTAAAATACAGACATAGTTTCTTTCTTCTTCCTGTCAGCGCCATGCAGAACAACATTTGTGGGAATTTTAGTGATGCACTACAACAGATGGTGTGTAGCATGAGCCATGGTTTGGATTATGAATTCCATGTGTGGTGGATTGTATCTGATCCATATGAGCAGGACTTTGTGTTCGGAGCACATGAACAAATGCTACAGCCCTGTAAGCTGTACTGAACACCAACTCTACACATATAATTCTTTACATAGATGAAGAATATCATAAATAAATGAAAAATAAACGACATCCTCATCCAATCTCTCTGCAGCTGGTTAGCTGACGGCTCTAAGTCTACTAGTTTCCATTTATGTTTTTTTTGCTTTTTTTTTAATTAATTTTTCTGTCTCTGAATCAGGGAGGACAGAGGGTGTGCTAGTTATTTAGATTATGATCACAATGTTTATGTGACTTTAGGCTATAAAAATAACATTTAACTGACTCTATTATTGATCAGAAGATAAAGACAAACCACCTTTGTCACTCCACGTGCTGACTTTGAATCCGTTTTGACATTTACAACGTAATCTTATTTACAGTGTCACATGATGCACAGCTGCCCACTTTCACTTGTCACTCCTGATATATTTAATTAGTTTTATGACGATCTGGGACTTTCTCAAGATGAAAAATTGGTTTTTAACTTGACAAATATTGTATGTGTTAATTCAAAATTCAGACAGGATCAAAGGATAATTTGTCTCTCTACATTTATCTACCGCTCACAGTTTTTCTGAAATAACAAGATGTGTGACTCAATGTAGCCAAAACAAAATAGACAACAAAAACACCTGGTTCATTTGAGGAACACGTGGTTTCAAAGCCACGTTTCAAGGATAACTTCTCCCATGTGACTATTTTTCCTGGTCTATTTTTTTCCCCTAGTCACAAAACTATGACATTACAAAAACATGGCTGGTCAGTTGCAGTGGAGGTCCTGCATGGAGCAACATTAATTATGAGGTTCGATGAACAACACAGCAATATCAGATTGTAGGACATGATGAGGGCCTTAAGGTTTGTCCTGCATTTATTTTTTAATCTTTCTTTAATATGTTACAACTTTGCCACTTCATTATGAGGTCCTGTTGTGAAAACAAATCATGATGTGAAAACACAGTTTTAAGACAGTCTACAGAATCAGTTTTATACTTGTTGCAGATTCTTAAATTAAAGTGTTAAATTACTGTTTAAATAAGAAAGAGAGTGGGAATAACAGGGGTATATTTTTGCCATGGAGCTACAAAGCAGGTTGTTGGACAGAATTACAAAATGTATGCTTTTTAAAAGCAATGTAGATTTGTGGCTTATTTAGTGTACCATCTTGTGTCTACCACCATGTGACAGACAAGCCTACAAAGAGAAAGGGAGGTAGAACACAAGCAAACACACTCACTTTAGTGACAAATGTGTCACCTCACAGTGAAATGTTTAGTCCTCCAAATGTCCAATAAGACCACGTGAGTCACTTGTGAGTGAGCTATATATCTGGATGCTTTACAACTCACCAGGTTTAGCTGTGGAGACACTCTGATGAATGAACTAAACACCCCCTGGACTACTTTGGAGAAGACAGCACTGGGCCTCTTTTTATCAGTCAGAGCTTCTTGTGTGAGTGTCGGAGCTGGTTCAGGATCATGGAGGAGTTGGCCCGGGAGAGCATCAGCCTGCTGGCCCGCTCTGCGTCTCACGCGGACCCACCTCGGCTGGGATCTTTTGGCGCAGTGTTCATCATGCTGAAGTCTGCGCTGGGAGCCGGGCTGCTCAACTTCCCCTGGGCTTTCCAGAAGGCGGGGGGAGTGAACACCGCCATCAGTGTGGAGCTGGTGAGGACAGCAGGGTTTACTGTTTGTGCACTGTTTAGAAAAAAGGCTTGAATGCATACTAACTGCAAAAAATGACCTTTAAATGTCTTAATTATATTGAATATGTTGTTACTCAGAGGTTTTTGGAGGTAGTCAGCCTGTAGACAGAGTATGTATAGACTCACAGCCCCTCGGTCGCTCCCTGGTGTGAATGAGCCTCATCTCTTTCACAGGTGAGCTCTAATGAAGCTTCCAGTTTAGGTGACCTGAACTTGTGTGTGTGTCCCATGGATGGATTTCCACGCAGGCTTTCCAAGAATGGGCCTAGGGGCCAAAGTCATCAGGGGGCTCCTAAGAAGGAGCCTCTTATTCTGAGTATCTGCTGATACTGCGTCTGTTCTAATGTTTGTAATTGATTCCTCTTCATTCCTCAACGGAACAGCTCGGCCTCATTATGTAGGCTTACCATGGCTCCAGTTACATTAGATTTAAAACAGGTGAGGGATTCTACATTAGAATAATCAGAAAAAGATCAACATTTGCTCTCAAAAACCATAATTTTACAACCCAGGTTTCTTTTGTCAATCTGTTAGAGCTGAAGCAATTAGCTGATTAATCAGTTGATCATTGCAATTGATCATTGCAATTGTTTTTACAGTGGACAAAAGATTAATGTCCATGTCAAACATTTTTCCTTGTTCCCACCTTTCAAATGTTCATGTTTGCTCTGACTTCTATAAAGTCACCAAAACTCAAACTCTAGAACTAGTCCTTGAGTGAAAGTATCTGATATTAAATGTATTTAATTATCAAAAGTAATTTTCTGGCAATAAATGTACAATAGTGTACGTGAGTAAATTATACGTATATTTCCATGTTTATCGTCCAATGATCGGATCCAATATTCAGCCTTTGTTTGATTATCAGAATCATTGCTGAAAATACACACACTTAAAAAATTAACTACGGTGCGTCTGATGCATCATGTAGTCTGCAAAGTGACAAGTAACTAAAGTTATCAAATAAATCTAATGTTGTGCGTTAAAAGTACAATATTTCCTCCAAACTGTCGTGGAGTGAAACTTTAGAGTAGCAAAAAGTGGAAATACTCAGGTAAAGTCCAGTACTTTAGGGTTTACTCCAGAGTAAATGTACTGCCATTGTGTTTCTGTTATATTAAACTGGAAACGTTTAAAAGTTGGACAAAGGTTGAATATGTATTGAGCTTTGGAAAATTGTGATTTATCTTTTAACATTTCTGATAGAATATGAAACAAAGTGTGAATAGATAAATCCAGAAATGAATCCCCAGATTATCTGATAATGAAAATAATGCTTTGTTGTCACCTTTAAAAGTATTTTACAGTCTCTATTCATCTCCAGTGTGAGCCAAGACCTAAAATTCAGGTGTTTATCTGTAAGCAGCACAACACAGCGCCTTGTGGACCCCACTGTCCAATAATCCATCCGTGGTGTGTGTGTGTTCATGTGAAAATGAAGATTAAGTTTGAAGTCGTCTCTTGGTGTCTGCGCAGGTTTCTCTGGTTTTTCTCATCAGTGGTTTGGTGATCCTCGGCTACGCCTCCTCGGTCAGCAGACAGAACACCTATCAGGACGTGGTGAGAGAGGTGTGTGGACAAGCTGTGGGTCAACTCTGTGAAGTCTGTTTCTGCTTCAACCTCTTCATGATATGTGTCGCCTTCCTGGTGGTGGTGCAGGACCAGCTGGAGAAATGTAAGCAATGAATAAAGTTACTACGCTCATTTCTTACAATGGACTTCTCTGGCTGTAGTTTATTAGACTGACACATTTGGGAAACAATCCTCACAATGACCAAGAAAACAAAAAGGAAACATTCAGATCTTGCCTGTGTTTCAGAGCTCCAACTAATTGGACGTATCAGTTCAAAACATTGCGGATCAAAGGTTATTTCTCAGCCATATTTGATAAAAATGGATTAAAACACAAGACGCTCAAATCTCAGGGCCATGACAATTTTATCAGTTCCACAAAAATCTGCTACAATTATCAACAGAACGTGAAGAAATAACGTTATATGATACATGTTGACGTTACAAAGTCTGTTTATTCAGTTGCAGAAGTTAGCATGCTAACCAGCTAATACGAGCTCTGCTGTTCTCCGAACTCCTGGTCCAGACCTGCTGACTACACAGCTAACAGGGCTAGCTAGCTAACTGCAGCTACAGCTAGCAACAGTTAGCAGTATTCTAGTGATACGCCATCCTCTGTTTATTTTGAGTATGATTTCAACAATTTGGCCAATTTCTACCTACTGCACCTTTAAGCATTGAGTTCATTTAGTTCACTTGTAGAAGCTACAAGGTCCATTTACTTTGCCCTGTTTTCACCTGAAGGTCTGAACCACAGCAGCTGGAAATCATATGTCTCATAATGTCCTATTTAAAATGTCAAGGTAATCAAAAACTTAGTTGAACTTTTAATTGGTTAATCTATCAATCCTGTTTATGCAGCTCTAGGTCACAGTCACTTGATTAATTAAGTAATTAGGAATTATTGTATTGGAGGTGATATAGTAATAAATAATTGTGGGCTGTATTGTCGCTATTGGCTTTCCATCAGACTTTGTTTGACTGTGAAACAGGTATTAAATTACATATGTGATGTGAAAACAGTCTCATTAAGAGGCACAGGAAAGGAAGGGAATAATAATCATATGTTTCACCTCACTGTCAAGGAAATTCAACTTAATATATTTGATTTTGTCTTACTTTATTTGGTTGTTGTTTGTCTGTTGCATTTTTCCGATCTTCTGCAATTTTGTTTGACTTTTTCCAAATTCCCCTTCTGGCTGTTTCTCAACAATTCACCCTTACTGCTTCCCAACACACTCACACCTACAGCACCTGAATCAACAGATGCACTGGCATGAAATTCACAAATGCACATATTGACATTTCAGTATTTTTTTGTTCTTGTTTTTTCATTGTTGCCGTTGTCTGTATTCAGTTTTAGTTTGTCTCCCCTCACTGTGTTGATCTGATTACTAGTGTACCTTGTTGTGATATTGTGCCTGTCATCTTGCACATCAGTGAAGAATAGAGCCAAATATAATCAGATAATTCAGGTAATTCAATAATCTAACTGAAAACAGTTATATATAGACTTATAAACAGAACATAACATATAACATTTAATTATATTCATTATATTATTGCATTTATGTTTTTTATGCTTTTATTAGTATATTACAACACACCATGCATGCTAATTTGGTCATATTTGAAAGGAAGAGTTAAATAGAGTGTATATAATCTCTTTGTTATTACTTGTACTTTAATTTGTATTATAGTGTCTTTGTCTTGTTATGATTTTATCTTTATCGGTCTATTAGATCCATCTGTCACCCTTTGTTTTGGCATTATTATTTATAGTTTCTACAGTGTTCGGATGTTTTCATGTTATCAAGGTACCCGACTGAGTTCATGATCAATTGAACAGCCATTTCAAATATCAAGAAATTATTCTCTTACAGACCACAAATCATCCACACTTTGATTTTCATTCTAGCTATTAAACATGTGACTGTAGCTGCGGTACTGAAACCCTTTTATTCCCTTTTTCCTTTTGTCATTTTGTCCATCTGAAACCTGTTAAATCCCTTTAATGTTTTTGCTCTGTTCCAATTTTGAACAAAAGTGTTTGATTGGATTTACAAACAAAACCTCCCCCCCCCCCCCAAAAAAAAATATCCATTTGATCCAGAAATTCTGCACAGGGTCGCCGTGCAGATGGAGCAGCTGTCGAGATATCCTCAAGGACAGGGGAATGTTTTCATTATCCTTTATGTTCATCCACCATCAAAGCGTGGATCTCGCCATTAAAACATCATAAACAATGTTGTTTTACTGTAAACATGCCTTCATGTTGTAGCAGATTAATCACATTCATTTTGTTTGTTCACTTGTTCTTCTCCAGTGTGTATTTCTTTATACGAGACGGTGACCGGGTCGTCTGAGGCAGAGATGCCCTATCACTGGTACACCGACCAGCGATTTGCCCTCTCCGTCATGTGCCTCATCATCATCCTGCCCCTGTCCATCCCAAAAGAAATCGGCATCCAGAAATACACGAGGTACACAGCACTTATTTACGTTTTCCGGAGTGACATCCAGCTTTTATGGGGTTTAACTGTATTTTCCTCCTATCAGTGTGTTGGGGACGCTGGCTGCTTCATATCTGTGTGTGGCGGTGATTGTCAAGTATTACCTGATGGACAGCCACACTGTCATAATAACACCAGAGCACAGCCAAGGGTCAGTAACACTGTTTTTAATAGACACATGTGTGTTTTTACCATCTACTACTTATTTTATCCTGTTGCTTTCTGTGCATTACTAATGTGTGTGTGTATGTTGTGTGTGTGTGTGTCTGTGTGTGTGCGCTGTGTGTTTTTCAGCGTCGGTTCGTGGGCTTCAATGTTCAGTGTCGTGCCGACCATCTGCTTTGGCTTCCAGGTAGGATCAGACTTGGTGATATTCAGTCTAGAAGTGGTTTAATAGGGAGGTAACTGCGTCCACACAAGAAGACAATAATTCTAAAATGCCTGGAAATTGATGAACATAATCGGACGTGTTTAGATGGCTAGTATCTATGAACGAATAAAATTTGATATGGATCCTAATTAAACTCTATTATCCCTCCGGAGAGATTTATGATTCAGTATAATCGGCATTGAACTGTTGTCCTTGTTGTTGGCCTTGAATTATGGTTCAGTAGTTATGTGTGGTTTGAAATTTAGAGTGATACAAGTTTATTCATTGTGATATTGGATTAGGCTTGATTGAATTAAAGGGAACTGCTGGGCCTAGGCAGAGGCATGCACACTACTAAGTGCCATTCTAGTTGTCCGCTTGTTACACTGTTAGCTATTTAAAAAAAGTAACTAAGACTCAGTACAGCCCTACTTGACGACTCTGTTCGTGGATATGAGGTACATAAGAGCAACATAGTGAAATTTCTCCACTAAGTCAGACCAATCCCTATAGAATATGTGAATATTTAGATTGAGGTGTGCTAAATTATTACATTGTCAAGATGGCGTGTTTGTGTTTTCAGTGCCATGAAGCCTGCATAGCCATCTACAGCAGCATGGAGAACAAGAAGCTCTCCCACTGGGTGATCATCTCCGTGCTCTCCATGTTTTTCTGTTTACTCATCTACACTCTGACTGGTGAGTTCACCTCCGTAGATCTCAGTACATCCTGTGTTATACAGAAAGGTGCTAATCCTGTCCACCCTCTCCGTCTCCAGGTGTGTACGGCTTCATGACTTTCGGACGAGAGGTTGCCTCTGATATTTTGATGTCATATCCAGGAAACGATGTGGTCATGATCATTTCCAGGCTGCTTTTTGGAATATCAATTATCACTATCTATCCTATTATTCTTCTTCTGGGGAGGTGAGTGACACCTGAGCTGAACTGTGTTGTGGTTGAGTTTATGTTTTAACACCTATCATGTTGTCTCTGTGTTTGTAATGACAGATCTGTCATCCTGAACTTGATGCTGCGCTTTCAACGACGTCGCAGAGGAATCGTCACTCATTCGTTTGAGAGTCGCTGCAGAGTCGTTCTCACTGTGATCTGGATAGCCGTCACTCTTCTCATCGCCATGTTTGTCCCTGACATGGGTGAGGTCATCAGTGTCATTGGAGGAATCAGCGCCTTCTTCATCTTTATTTTTCCAGGTATGTCAACAACCTTAACTTTAATATATCTGTTTATGCTATCTTATATTTAGCTTGTCTGTCACTTGGAAATCACTTCAAATTGAACTAACTCAAATAAATAAATGTTGTCTGATTTGTGTGTTCATGTATTGCAGGTCTTTGCTTAGTGTTCACAATGCAAAGTGAATCTGTGAGTCCAAGAGTCAGGTGAGTGTGACACATTTATTTTAAAATGTCCTTTCCTGGTGACACTTAATTGTAGAGGATCATAATACCTGAATTATTGCCTAATAATTTCAAGAAATAACCATGAGAACTAAGCAATTCTGGCCAATTAAAGGGAAAATAGAGATAAAGTTCAACTGGTACACCTCCACTTCTAGTTGCTAATGTACCCAAACTCATTTTGTAACTTCCCAGCAGGTCAGCTGAACAAACAGAAACATAAATAATTTTTTAGGCAAACATACAATGCAAGACAAACAGAGAAATAAGATTTATATAATGAATGAATGACAAGTTTCTACTAAGTTACAGTTTAAATATAGTTTTCCTTTCCAGAAAATTCACATTTTACTGTACTGTAGAACTAATGCGATCCCATCTTGCTTAATAACTTTTCACAGAAGCGATGCAAGTTACACGTCCACAGCAATCTGCTGCACTCATTTCACAAAAGCCTTTCAAAGTCGAAAATGCGTTCACTTTCAAAAAACATCAACGCCTCTATGGGTATTTATGTAAAAAGTACACTAAATCATACTTGAGTAAAAGAATAGATGCTTGGTTAAAATATTACCTGTGAATATTACTTAAGCTAAAGTTGTGAAGTATATATATTAAATGTACGTATGAATCCAAAGTACGAGTACAAGAAAATAACACATGTATGTATAAACTGTATTATGTGTTCAGGATATTTTTTTCTGGTTATCTGAATTTGTTGTTTTTTTACCTGATTGATTGAATAAATTCAATATGAAGTTGCACTTCGTTGGCGCTGATGCAGCATGTAATCTGCAAAGTAACTAGTAACTAAAGCTATCAATTGTGTTATAACACGAGTAAACTGGAAGAAAGGAAATTATGATAATTAATTAAGGTGAAACAGAAGATTCACAATGAAGCCTATTCACTTCTGCGCTGGTCTCTCTCTCGATATCCCTGCAGGGCGTGTTTTACAGTTTGGGGAGTCATAACCATCGTAGTCGGAGCCTTCATCTTTGGACAAAGCACGACCATCGCTGTCATGGAGATGGCCAACAAGTTCTGAACCCACCATAATCACGAATATCCGTAGCAGCTGCTTCACTGTGAACTCTGAGCGGTTTGTGACGCTCGCCTCTTTTGCACAACAGAAAGTTGCTTTTCTTTAAAGGTGGTTTTTAGTTGTATTTTTCTTATCAGGGTCATCCAGGACCTGGATATAAAATATCTTTATTATGTCAGAATGTGATGATTTTCTTTGTTAGATACGCATGGACAGTTATATAATGTCAAAGAGAATAATGTCAGAATGCTTTGTTAAGTGTGTGCAGAACAAAATATTTATGTCTGAATGTGTGAATCTGTTTTATTTGGTACGTCAATTATATAATATATTAAATGAAAAACCGTAAAGTGTTGCCTTTGAGTCTTACACTACCAGGGGGCAGTATTGGACCACTGAAGCATTATTTATTTATCTAGCTGTGTAGTTGCTTCATGTACAGTATGTGTAGAAGTGCATATTGGCAGCATAGATAGAAGAAATCACAGGTCTTATCAGTGTTATGAAGGTCCCAGGGATTATTTTGACGACACTGCCATGTTTAAATCAACTAAACAAGATGATATTCTTTTTTAATGTAACCGGATGGGTTTTACGCCCTTGAAATACAATGTTAAGATCTGCCAGATGATAATATGAGTGAATGATATTGAATTTTTTTTTTCTTTTTTTAATACACGATTTTTATCCCTCCTCTTTTCCTTCCTCCTCCCATCTCCTTCTCCACCGACCTCCACATGGCCTGAATCATTTGAGCGATATTAATCTGCAGCTTTCATTGAGCATTGATTGATGGCCGAGCTATGCTGAATATCACTGTTTATTGTTTATTGACTTCAACCTTAAAGGAGTTATGGCACACTGCCTGCAAGCGTGCACGTGCTGGCACGCGTGTGAGTGTAGAAGTGAGTAATGATTTACAGTAAATCCAGAAAATGGTTGCTGTATATGTGCCTGGAGGGGGAATGCTTAACTTCATTCAAAAATAGACCATCCAGAAACACACAGTGGCTCCTTATCGACGCTTCAGTTATGTAATGGGTTTATTTCATCTTGTGCCGGCGTGACTGTCCTTAAGGGAAAACCTCAAAATGTTATACTCTACTTGTGTTTAGCCCATGGGATTATATTTCAACCTGCTGGCCAAATGACTAAATCCACTAAATGCGGGGAAATATCCTTAAAAAAAAACAAAAAAAAAACGCAAAAGAAATTCCTTCTTGAATCCTACAGCTGCACTCAGTCAAAACCAGCCCATAGATCTGTAAAAGCAACTGAGCAGTCCTGGATAATACGGCTAGCACACAGCTACCACGAGCCTCAGATCTCTGTCTGTGTCAGACACTGCCTCAAAAAGATAAAAGAACGGCCAACCTGTCTCAAATACGACTCCATATCAGCTATTGTTTCGTTTTAGCCATTTTAGCAGCTCTGTGAAGCTGTACTGAGGTGAAGCAGTGATTCGAACGCTAACATGCAAACGTGCACAGTGACAAAGGTGTCACATCCCCCCTTTTTTTTAGTTATTTTCAAAAAAAGGTGACAAAGCTAGCTCTTTAGTTTCCTGTTTGCTATCTAGCTTTATGCTTTCGTGCGGCTTAAATCAATTAAAACCAAATTAACCAAACTTAAACAACCATGTGTTTGCCTGTGGTTTCACTGTTGTCGCTGCTGATGCAAAGAGAGCTTTAGCTACATTGCGACCGCTTAGCAGCTTGGCTACTGTTCAAAGCAGAAAACAACTTTGAGAATCCCAATTTGAACTAGAAACCCTGATCTCAGTGCTATGAAAAGGCAGAGTAAAACACCCGGTTCTACTCATAGGTAGGCAGGTTTTGTTACCAACTGATCTGGTAGAAAGAATGGCGGTTTTAAACCGTCTCAAGTCCCGTCAGAAAGGGAAAACATATCAACCAGGAAACAGACTTCGACACAACACTGGCGCTCTCCATCGAGTGAATGCCCATCTGTTGAGTTTCCCCAGTTGCTGTAGTTGACCAGAGAAAACAATGCGTCTTCCTGTTTTGGTTACGTAATGGCAGACACGCTTCCTTTGTGCCGTAATGCGACCTAGGGATGGCGATTTACCGCCATCGGATTGTGCCATTTTTCTGCAGCCATTACACTGTGCAAGCAATATTTACACCAGAATGCTAAGTTAAAGCAACCCTTTAAGTGTACACTATGTTTTTTTTTTTACGTTATGTTTTAGAATCAAAACATAGCACACAATGGCCAGAAATACACACAACCCCACATCAAAATGCCTGACCTATCACATTAACTCAGAGGATCATCAGTGTCAGGAGGAGTCATCCTCTCATTTGTGTGCACATTTTCAAGGGTATCCATCCAATAGCTGTTGAGGTATTTCAGCCTGTACCAGAGTGGAGGACCAACCAACCAACACTACCATTCGTAGAGCCTCAAGCGTGCCTGAAAATCATCCATTATCCTCTGCGTTAGATTATCTTTTCATTTTCCTCCGCCTCTGAAAAATGATTTCCAGTCCTCATTATTATGCTGTCCCCTGTAGCCACTTTGTTATTGAAAGATTACTTGTAATGTAGGCCTCTTGCCGTCCTAATTAATGAAATGGCAATTTGTAGCAAAATCCCTTTTAAATGTTAATTGTTCATGATAAGAGCATCAGCACAATTCCTGAATGAAAAGGGACGGCTGCTGTTATTCCTCTTACTGTGTCTGTGAGTTTGGTTTCTTTCAATGTCGCCGTCACACTGATTGAAATCTGCCTACCTTTTGTTTTCAGAATGAAAAAAAAAAGACCCTATTTTGTTCCTTTTTAATTTGCAGATAACTGGGAGTTTTTGGACTGTCTATCTCAATACCTAATGAGAAGATGTACGTTACTGTACATTGTTGTGACTGTGTGCACTGAACAGATTACTGTACGTATGGCGTGGCTGTGTGCAATTATGTGTATGACCTTGTTTTCTATGCATCAAGGTTATAACCAGCAGGCTGAGATCATCATGATGGAGATAACATGCATCCATCAGTTTTGCTACCCAGGTCTTTATTGAAGTGGTGACAGCAGATTTTTGACCTCTGGGCCAAATTCTGTGTGATAATAGCTGCTGTGGCAATGAGTTCAGGTGAAGGAGAGGCCTCCGTCACCTTGTGTGAGCGCAGCAGATCAGGATGACATCGAATCCTGTGTGTGATACTGAAAGAGCACTATTGTTCTCCTGGCTACTGTGCAACAGCCTTTAAATGTTTAACAGTGTATCTGCTTTGCATCTGAGATGATTTTGTCTGCAAATAAACCAAAATTGACAAAATAACGGCTTCAATTGTATGCTGACAAATATCTTTTCAGAGTCGTCAGGAGTGAGATATGGTGTATGTACTCGCAAACAGGAACTTGAAATGAATCCTGTCACTGCATTCACATATTAGATTATGATAAACAATGAAAAATAGAAAACAGCACTAAGACTGCATAATACATTGATTCTCATGAGTCACATTCGCACACTTTGCCTTATCTCTCCAGAAACAGCATCGTAGTGATGACTACATCTACAGACATCAGACAAAAAACATCATCAAAATATGTACTTCGACTATCGACTTCCTTGGTGTAAAATTAACCGGATCTTCTCAGAGCACCGGTACCAGAGACTTCTGTTAGTCAAGCAGCTAAATTCCAGTTTAGCCCTCTGCTAACTTGAATGAGATTAAAATGAATCAATGTTACGACTTGGATAACATTTTCATAGTTAAATGTAACGTTCAGTCACAAAATTTGGCATCTCATCTCCCCCTTCCATTGTTTTCACGTCAAAACAGAGCTGTTCGAATCACTTGTCCCTCAAGTGGTTGCTGGTTTGTTGCACTAGCTGATGTTGCCTATGCTAGCCAGTGTAGACATCCCTAATGCTAGCTAGCTAATGTTGCCAACGCTAGCTAGTTAACGAAAGGGCAGCACAGTATGCTGGGTGCAGACTCTAGAAATCAGCCATTCTTACATTTCTTTTCCAAAAACTGGCAACTACCAAGACTGTGGATGCTGACAAATGCAGGTGACAAATGATACCAACGATGCTCTACTCTAGGCTGACAATCCTGGACCTGACAAACCCCTTGAACCCTTCTTAAATGATTTGTCTCAATAAAATGTTATCAACACAAGCTTTAAAGTAATTTCTCTGGTGTTTCCATTCCCCTTTTAGGACTGTTTCTTTTAAAATGCAAGCTAATGGGGAAAAGTACTTTTGGGCCAGTGTGCATCTCATGACGTCATTATACAGTCAGGTGTGTTCAGGTATTATTTGTCCTACATTGAGATATGACTTCTGCCGAAGTCCAAACAGCCAGCTAGATTCAGTTAATTCCACATATTCCATCAAAAAGGAAGTAGAAGAGGTTTCTGTTGGTTTCTGTGCTCAGTCCGCTGTAAACGGACAGTGTCACTGGCTGAGTTCTCACTTTGTTATTGGAGACCTGAGTGAGATGAATGCTGGAGGGAGCTGGAGAGTGGCTGCCCTTTAGGAATAATATACCACATAGAGAATGGCCGCAGTCTGTCTCTCTTCACATTTGCAGAGCACATTTAATTTTTTTCAAAGTCACACATGACCTTTAAAACCCCAACCCCCTAAATATCAATAGTTATATACACAGCGTGCGGTTTCATTTGCTTTGAATACTGTAAGCTCAGAGCTTTCCTCATCCTCTAAAGGACCTGTTTGTTATTTGTATTTTACATGACTGTCTTCACCACAAACTACTTTAGGAACTTCTCTGTCCGTCACAGTTTGGGATACTGCATGTGGACACTACCGGATGAACAATAGGACAGAAATAGAATGATAACACTGCAGTGTACACATTAATATTACAGGAGGTGTTCCTGTTATAGCAGTAAATCCGATGAGAATATGTTTACATCCACCACTTTTGGAATTCCTAATTGCACCTTGATATCCCAACGGTCCATTATTTATGAATGAGACTCCCTCTGTGAGTGTCCTCTTTTTAGTTAGTGGCATACTTCTTATCAAATCCTGTAATATCTTTGCATGAAACATACGGCATGCAATCTATGTGAAGTATATTGGGAGGGGAGAAAAGAAAAAACAGAGTTACAAACACTTTGTATACCAGATTCAAACATGGCAAGAAAACACTATTTGTCAGTTTCATCAACTCACACTCGGAAGAGCTCTAATAATTATGTAACATGATGACACAGATCAGTTCACCGTGGATTAACCAGCTGGAAAGATGCACACTCAAGCAAATTCATTACCACAGATGATCATACATTTTATTTTGAGACTCAAATTATTCAGAATTTACGCAAAAACTGAAAATCGGAATACTATAACATGGATCTACACAGTCATTCTTTTGTTTGGAGCTACACTTTCAGAGCCATCACGTTAGAATCATTATCATGGAGCATTAAACCAGATATGTACGTCATAATCTATGTTTATTAATCTACAAAAAACAGTGAGTGAACAAGTAAAGCACCAAACAAGATTTTGTGGGGACAAATTAGTTGTTTTGTATTTAACAGGATAAATAGCCAATAAAATGGGTTTAGTACTGGTTCTTATGTTTATTAAAATGAATTAAACCAATCAGCTTCAGAATACTCACGTTCTTACAATTTTTGTTATCAATGTATATAAAATATGTCTATACGCAAGATACATTTCATTTTAAACTAATTCACAGATTCACTCCTACTGAGGGAAATGCAGGTCTTCATTCTTCTAAACTACCTGATGGCTCGGGGTTGACATCTGACCTCTTGTCTGTATCTGACTAGCAGAGCTAATGTCATTTTTTCTATCACATAAAGAATCTTATACAATTATTTTTGACATTTGGTTAATTTTGCATCTTCCCATTAGCCCTAAAGAGCTTTTTTAAACTTGCAGACTGATAAATTATTACGAAATTAATAACAATGCCCAATAGTAATGATAATATGCATGTAAAAATATCGGCTAACTGAAATATAGGTCAAATGAACCTGCAAGTTTCCATTGGGCATCAGTATGAACTTTATGTCGTTGGGCTGTAAGATAACTAATAATCACTGATGCTGATAATTTAGTTCTTGATTTGGAAGTCCTGACAATATACAGAAAACAGTGGACATTGTAACTGAAATTGTGGATCTTACAATAAACCAGACAGACAACACTATATTGCTTTTCAGCCAATGTAAGTTATCTTTAAAAAATTATTTTATCATTATCATTTTTTTGTATTTGAGGGTGCAGTTAATCTAACATTTGACCTGAGCTGCATGTCTTTGCAGGGTGGGAGGAAGCCAGAGCAGCTGGAGAGAACTCACGCAGACACGAGGAGAGCGTACGAACTCCACACAGAAAAGGTCCAAGAATCGAGGCCAAACCCAGGACCATCTTGCTATGAGGTCACTAATCCTAAACTAACTAGGAAACGATGTTTGGGTGGGTGGTGTTTGTCAAAGAGGCTCCACAGAAATGACAGAACTCAAAGTTTCCCAGCAGAACATTTGATCGTAACAAGATGATTAATGCTCACTTCACTTGTCAGTTGTTTTAATGTTTCGGCTGAACAGTGTAGATATACATGTTAAATACTTTAGATAATTTGCATAAATTGAGTTTTAAACTATATTATTCATAATTTCCCTGCACTTTGTCAAACAGCTTTAGTTAATAGTTATTTTGCAGATTCATATTATCAATATTAAGTATTTTCTGATCAAAAATGATCTCTCATTCTAGATCAGCATTATACAGCAATAAAAGCATAAAGTTGAGACCTTAGAGAGGAAATGTGAGACAAGCCAGTGTCCTGCAGATGGAGGACAATTATTAATTGTGTGATGTCGGCATACTCATAAAGCAGTTCTGTAGAAAGACAGCTGATTTTTTAGTCTCATTCTCAGGTCGGCAAATAACGCACTTTGCGGGCTATTAAAAGGACTCAGAGAGTCCAGTTAACAGTGAGAAGACTTGTATTTTCAAACACATTTTATTTCAAGATATATTCTTTATATATATTTTTTGTGTTTATCCAGGAGCTGTAAAAACACTCCTTGAATCCTGTGGGTTTTGAGGTGAGGCCTAAGTCTGCTTAAGCTATTTGTTCCTATCAGTTCGCAAGACCATGACTCCAAAGGCTTCATAAATAAATAATACATTTATTAATACATTTATTTATTCAGGATAGCCCCTTGAGATGAATCATCTCATTTTTGAGGGGGTCCTTCCATAACAGATACAACAATATAAATGAGAAAGTGAATGAGAATAAAATAATAAAACAAATAATAAAAATAAAATTATTAAAAATAATAATAATAAATAGATAAATAAATAAATAAAGCTTCACAAAGCTTTTCAAGCACTCTCTGAACGCACATTTACGCGCTCGAGCAGAGATGTACACCTGAACTGTGTACCTCAGCAACGGCTTCCAAATGAAAAACGTCAACACAACTCAATCGGATCCTTGTTAGTGGCCTGCTGGGCATTGAGGCCGAGGGCCCTGTAACAGCTTTGTAATGATCTCTGCATGGTGTTATCAAGCAGGATGCTGTTGCATACAGTTTCAAAGAAAATTAATTCCTGCAATTGTTTTCATTTTGTTTTATCACAGAGGTTCAACATTATTTTCAAGCAAAGGCATCGCGTCCATGCGTACTGCACTCGTGAGTGAAATCGTCATGGACAGATGAGGGCTGAGATGGGCCACTTGAGTTGGCGTAAGGCTAGCTTCTACCGTGGCCCTGAGCATGTCCCTAGCCAGGCACGAGGCCCGAACTAAACACGCACACTTTTTGTGCATGCTTCTACCAACCATCGGTTTGTATCATCGAACAGGGACCTGCTATAGGTATGTAAACTCGTACAGGGACCTTTAAGTTGGCGGGATCGCACAAGGGCTCAGAGGGTACGCTATTACCAATACCAGTGGCTGATCAAAGGCCTGACTACTGCCTTTCATGGAAAACAAACCTCTGATGGACAACGCTCGGGCATTTGCCATTGAAGATAGCTGAAGTCCAGTCAAGTAAACCTGTAACTTACAATGATAACACCAGGTTTGCCTGGCAGACCACTAACAAGTGAGAGAGCCACAGCATTAGAACGAGTGACAGGTGAAATAAATAACATGGATCATTGTGTTCCAATGCCATGTTCTGTTGTGAAACCATGAGTCCCAGCATTCATGTGGACGTCTCTTTGACAAACACCAGTCACCCAAACACAGCCGCAGACCGAGTACACCCCCTCATGGCAGCAGCACTCCTTGATGGCAGTGCCCCCCCAGCAGGACAACGCACCTGCAACGCTGCAAAAACTGCTCAGGAACGACCCGAGGAACGTGGGAAAGAGCTCAAGGTGTCAACCTGGCCTTCAGATTACCCAGATCTCAATCCAGCTGAGCTTCCACTGGATGCAGTCTGAGCCAAGAACCATCTATGGGGGCCCAACATGGATGGGAGTTGGTTCTTGCGCATCCCATAGATGCTCAACTGGATTGGGATCTGGAGAATGAGGAGGCCAGTTTGACACCTTGGGTTCTTTGCCATGAGGGGGTGTAGTTGGTCTGAACGATGTTTGGGTGGGTGGTGTTTGTCAAAGAGGCTCCACAGAAATGACAGAACTCAAAGTTTCCCAGCAGAACATTTGATTCTAACAAGATGATCAATGCTCAGTTCACTTGACAGTTGTTTTAATACTGAATTTGAATTTATTTATTCAGGATAGCCCCTTGAGATCATGAATCATCTCATTTTCGAGGGGGTCCTTCCACAAAAGATACAACAATAATATAAATGAGAGTGAATGAGATTAAAATAATAAAATAAATTAAATAAATAACAACAATAGAGAAATAAATAATATAAATGAGAAAGTGAATGAGATTAAAATAATACAATTAATTAATTAAATAATAATAATAATAATAATAATAATAAATAGATAATTACATAATATCAATGAGAAAGTGAATGAGAATAAAATAAATTAAATAAATAATAATAAATAGATAAATAATATAAATGAGAAAATGAATGAAAATAAATTAAATAAATAAATAAATAGTCATAATAATAATAATAATAATAATAATAATAATAATAGACAAATAAATAAATAGGAATAAGAACAAACACAAAGTCAGCACTTAGTAAAACCCATTTAAATTACTACCTTTACTTCCTTCTTTTATTTCCCATTGAAGTTACTTGTACATCGCTTGTTTGCAAATTTGTTTACCTTTTTAATTTGATTTTTAAAAAGACAAACAGAAAAAGAGGAAGAGAGACTAGTGTCCCAACAGTGACACTGTCGTGGCTTCTGCCAACCCAAACTGTCGGTATTCAACAACCTGCGAATGAGACTTGACTAGACGAGAATCACTTTGCTCTTGATCACCTTATCGGCATACCTGTTGCGTGAGCTTCATGCGCAGTTGCCCAGGTCTACATTTTGGAGTCCAGCGTTTCTTTGAGAAGCCTAAGACTTTTTCTTTTTCTGACCACCCTGCATCTTGTATTTTTTCACTATCTTCCCCACAGCAACTTGAGCAATGGATTTTTTATTTTTTTAATTACTAGCATTTTTGTACTTTCTTATGTTTGCAATGAGGACCTCATGGTGAAGCAAAGTCTTCCTGACTCTATTGTTCACAGTACAATTCTTCAGTAGATGGCGCACTTTGGATCTGAGAGAGTCCTGACTTTTATTCACTTGCTGAAGTCTCTTCTTGTATTTCTCTTTCTGCTTTTTTTGATGGTGCAGTTCCTTTTTGAGCTTTTCTATTTCTTTTCTGAGTTTATCTCGAGCTTTTCTCATTTGTTTCTTGCCTGCTGAATGCCTACAATGAAACCATAAATAGAACATTGACGTTTAGTTTTACAAATTAGTACTTAAATATGACTACAATTATAGCAAGGGTACAATAATTGACCACCGTGTGTGTGTGTGTGTGTGGTTAAAACATTAAGGTCCGTGTGTGCCAGTCTTAATTCTACTTAAACTCCTGCTGTCTTCCTGGGTCAAATTGACCCTCTTTTCACTCTTCCTTCATCCTTTCCTTCTTTGCCTCCTTCCTTGCCTCCTTCCTTCCTTGCCTCCTTCCCTCCTTCCTTCCTTCCTTGCCTCCTTCCTTCCTTGCCTCCTTCCTTCCTTCCTTCCTTCCTTGCTTCCTTCCTCCCTCCCTCCTTCCTTCCTTTCTTCCCACCTCTCTCTTTCCACCCTCCTTGTTCCTTACTGTTTTCCTCCCTCCCCCTCTTGTTCCTTCCTTCTTTCCTCTCTTCCTTACTCCCACCTTTCCATCCTTCCTTCTTTCTTCCAGTCCTTCCTTGACCCAAAGACAGCAGGAGGGTTGCAGCAGCTTCTATTACAATTTAGACTGAGTAGCAATGTCCCTCACCTTGAAGACCCTGGTCTGGCTTGCACTGCATCCTGAATCTCACTCTCAGGACTATGTGGAGGGGTTAAAGGTGCAGACCCACTGCTCTCAATTTCAGCTTTTCTTTTCTGCCTTCCACCACATCTTCCGCTTATGTCTTTTAGCTCTCTCACTTAGGTCATTAATTGACTTCTTTTTCCCTGCTGCAGTATCTCTTTGCCATCTGGCATGCTCTTTCCTGAGATATTCTTCTCTTCTCTGTGAATCTGCATTTCTTCTCGCCCTGTACTCTCTTTGCCTCTCTGCATTTGATTTTTCCATCTAAAAATAATGAACATGGAATAACATTAAGAAAATATTTGTTTCTTTCAGACAGTTGCATGTAACTCTTAAACTCAAAGGACTTGTTAGAGCCCTAAGCCCTTTTTTTAAAGTACACCCAAATTGAAATTAGCGCTGTTGCAAAAGTACAGTACAAATGCCACCTACCAGATAGTGGTGCCAGTAATGTTTCAGTGAGGTTGTAGATGTTATTTAACCCAATAAAATTATATATGGCATGCCCATATTGATAAATACTGAATACTGCAGTCATAAAGGGTGGGCAGGGTTGGGGGAGGTGCCTGGGTGGGGTGGGGGGCTGGTATTGGAGGGTGTCTCCTGCCCCCACCAGTAGCGTTCAACAACTGGTCAACTTTCAATCCCATAACAAGGATTCAACCCCGTAACAGTGCTCTTTGTTATATACTTTTATATGCTTTTCCACACAATTGTTTGATTCTTCCTAAACAATATTTAAATATCATTTATCTGTGTAACAGTGTTGAAAGGTTGAGCATGACGATGTCAATCTCACAAAAAAAACAATGAAATATGGTTAAAAATGTATGCTAACAATTACCTCTCTTCACAGCATGACCTTGAAAAGACTTGAGTAAGATCACTTTCTGAAGGTTGAGTATGTTGGACTGAACCATTATTTTCAAAAAGGGTGGAAAATGCTATGCTGTTACAGGGTTGAACAAACTTGGGGGACATGATTACATAGTACCATTTCATGAAAAAAAATCATGAATTCTTTTCAGTTTTCTTTTATTTTAGTTAAAGTAGACAGGTAAATGATTATATAAGCAGAAAAAAATGGGGTTAATGGCAATTTATATACGTTTTAGATTGAATGAAAAAGTAACTTGGTCACTGGGGACATGCATTTTTGTCTGCCATCTGATACTCAGCGACCCATAAAAATGTGAATAATGTATTTTTTTCTAATATTTTCTTGTGTTATATGCAAATACACATGTTTTTTTAAAATGCAAATACACATGTTTTTTTGGTTAAAATGCATTTTATTGGTAACTTTATTTTTAAATCTTTGAGTTAAACCTCTGGGACACAAAAGGCACCAGTTACAGAGAATCACCCACATGCATCTTACCTCCAACAGGGGCTGTGTCCAAATTCAGGGGCAGCATCCTTCGGAGTGCGCATTTGAAGTGCAATTACGTCACTAAGCCGCGCGAAGCCTGTCCAAATTCAAAGTGTGCTCCAAACGCTCCCCACAAATGCCTCCTTCTTTTGCCTGTTTCTGGAGGACACACTGCTACTATCCTTCGTGGCTACAAATTGCCCAAGATTCATTGCGCGCCCAAAGAGAAGAAATAAATCAATAAATAATGGCGACCTCAAGTGGCGCAGATCTCTCGTTTAAATGTAAGTATTGGGTCTAAACTCGCTTTTTAGTCATTGGGGGTGAAACGCCAGATATGTTAAACTTCAAGGGACCTCAAAATATCAGTTAAAAACGTTGGTAATGCTCAGCTTGATGCCTTTTACTTTCAGCCATTAGACGTTCAGAGGTTGACTTATATCTTATATCGTATTGTGACTGTGGAGATGTTATGTTTTGCTGTATTAGAACCCTTTTGTCTGTTGACGTAGCACAAACATCTTTTACATTACATTTTGTTTTAGGGAGCAAACAGAGAGCTTCATCACTGTCCGAGGTCAGAACAACATTAGTTCACAAGGCGAAACATCCGCCGGCTGGATGGAAGTATGGCAGTTATATATATTAATAATAAATAATAAATAGCCGATCTGTCAGCCCTGATGTCACTTTTTGTAAATCTTTGCATCCCTGTGTTAATGTGATCTTGTGTTTACCTTTTCTGTTGCTTCGAGGAGGATGAAGGAGGACATGAGGCTGCAGAGAGGATGGAGAGGCTCTTCTCTGCTCCAGAGGACAATCCTGACATTATAGCTGTTGTTATTTAGTTAATGTATGGGTTCTTTTTATATTATTTGTTCATAATTGTTCATTTTATATAATTCATGAAATAAAATATTGTTGTATTATTACACGTTGTCTATTCCATTCAGTATTTACAGCTAAAGTACAATTTATAACAGCAAACAGCATCAAGTGCTACTTTTCAGGACAACAAGGGATTGAATGTTTTCTTTTATTATTAAGGTCTAAACATTTACAACTTTTTACAAAATTACAGCATAAATAACTATTAACTGATTATTATTAACTATTAACAAAAACAATTATTATTAAAAACAATATTAAAACAGTTACAGGTGATGTACAGTAACAGGCTGAGCAGAGTCCCTGCAGTGCTGCTGGGCTGGAGGGTGTCAGTGGGACATCATCTGGGTCAGTACTCAGGGTCGTCCTTAAACTGGGTCTGCAGTCGATCCGACTCGATCGAAGGCTGCCATGTCACTAAGAATGTTTTAAGAAAGACGCAAGAATAATAATTTCATACTATAATAATAATAATAATAATCATCATAATAAATTACAACAAACAAAACTATCTATCACACATTTTAAATACAATGCCTTTAAAATCATAATAAAACCATATGTGGCGATCAGCAGTTTACATGTCAGCATTAACGTAATGTGTCGGTATGTTAATGACACCAAACTGTTAGCTAGCTAATAATGATAACATTGATAACATTATGTGGGCTCAATAACAGGTTCACCTCTCCACGGTCCTCTCAGCCGGAGATAAACCAGAGCCGCTTCTCCTCTTCCTCCACAAGCAGGAGGATTAAAAAGGAAATCAGGAATTCCTGAAGCTCGAACAGATCTGACAGTCAAACTTTACTCTTCTTGTCAGTTTCGCGGACCTCGGCTGCATAAATAGTGACGTACAGGTAGGGGCGGGAACATCTCGCAACCAGGAAATGCTGCGAAGGGTAGACTGTCCAATTTCACAGCAGGCTGACACGGCCTGCAGATCTCTCTAAAGGACCCTGCCTTTGCTGGCGGCAAAGGATGGGTCCTTGAAGGATGCTGCCCCTGAATTTGGACACAGCCACGGTGTTATATACTCCTTTAAAATAAGCCCCGCCCTTTCGGTCATACGCATGCGCCGTGTTGTTCCGGGTCACATGGAAGTGTGGTTCCGGGCCCTGACAGCAGCGAGACTCCGGTGAGTTTCTGTTCAATGTTTTCGGGCTGTCTGCGTCTCTGTTATCTACACAGCAGTCCTCAGACTGTACACCGGGACAGATACGTCTTTCAGACAGCTGATAGCGGCTCAGTGTGTCAGAGAGATTCAGTGTTTCCGGGTTTTTATAACGCAACACGGCCATTAGCACTGTGCTGTGTGAAGCGTCTCACTGCATTTTCAGCTGAGGACAAACTTTGATGAGACACGGTTTGTTTTCAGCAAGCAGCTATAATGCCACGACCATTAGAGTCGAAACATGCAGCTACATTTAGGCTGGTTGCCATATTTACAGAGCTGTGAAGCTCACCGATAAATAACATTAATCCTGTTTTCAGATTTTGTAAGCAGGTAAAGGTTTTGTGCAGGTGAAGACATTTTAATCAGGAGAAAAAGATCTCCATTGACTGATTTTTGTTATGCTTAAACAAACTAAATGAACAAGTAAATAAACTATTTTTTGTTTTAATGTCTCAATGCACTGAATAAACATTGACTTTAAAGGACAACACAGTTTCAAACTGTCTAGCTTTGTTTACATTTGGCGGACCCTGCCACCTCCTTAGCTTCAAACAGTGTTCTGGGGACCTTATTTCACTCTGAGAACAGCTTGTTTATTAACATTAGAAATTAAAAAATTTAAAGTTTGAATTTATTCTCCAAAATGACATAGTTCCCCTTTAAGGAGGAAAATGGCGCAGCTCATAATAATTTAATAATATTATATTATTACATTATATATTATAATATAATAATATATTAATTTAAGATGACAAAACATTGTCTAAATTTGTTATATACATACAACTATCACACAGGTTATTTGGAAAGTAAGTACATTTACTCAAGTGTTAGCCTAATTCATGAACTTTTACTTTACTTACATATTGCTACTTTATATTTCTACTCCACTGCATTTTGGAAGCCAATAGTTTACTTAGTTTACTCTACACTATGTCATTTTTAGTGATGTTTGCCCAGCCCTAACCACCTGCTACATCTAGCTTTTTTTGAACTCACTGATTTAACCAAGCTGACATGCATATAACTAATTCTTAAGTAGAGCTCATTTATAAGTACGTTTCTTATACTTTGAGCTTGTATTTCGGTAAAGCTGAGGTTTCAAAGATTCTCACAGCAAATCTGAAATGATTAGTGTGGGTCTAATATATAGAATGATTTATTAAATCTAAAATCTCTTTATCACCTTCCTCAATCACTTGTTTGGATAAAATGCTTACATCAGGCTGTTTTTCCTCTCTTGTGTATTTTAACGTTCACAAACAGAACAGAGCAGACGACGTAATGCCTAACAACAGTTTGATTTATGAGGAATAATTGATGAATGTGCTGCCATTAGCTATACACCATATATTGCCTTTCATGAGTGAGTCACTGCAGACTAATCAAGAAATGACCCAGAAATCCGTTCTCCTGCCCAGTGTCGTCAATCTAAATCACGTGCACGAGGGCAGAGGATTAGCTCTGGGGTAAATGTGATTCTGACTCTAAATCTTATTTGTGTCATCAATTAGAAATCTCTCAATAATTACATGAAGTGTTATGAACTTATTTTTAGCTCACCACAATGGTCTAGTTAAAGGTCATACCATCATCATCATCATCATCACGGATTGATCAGAATATACTGTCGGTTTTGAAGACCGTGCTCCTGCATCAATGGTAAACAAACCCAATCATGCTGTTTTATAAAACAACACATCTCAAAATTTGGTTTCAGACAGGGCTGCATGATCAAACAAAAATGTTATGGAAATCGCAGTGTGACCAAGTGCAATATCGAAATTGCAGGAGCTGCAGTTTCTTTGATGGGGGTAAAATCTGTAACAGTGTACCATTATGAATGGAGCATTGTGCTGATGCAGAGATTCTCACCCCACAAATCATATTCATGTCCCAGGTGTGAGGGAACTAGTCTAGTCATGGAGAAGTCTCACTCATTTTGGATATCGTGTTGTCTTTTCCTGTTTTTAAGGGCTGCATGACAGTAAAGCGGTGTCATTTTCTGAACTTACCAGACTATTCTACTTGTTCTAACACCTGCCTTTACCCACTTAGTCATTTTATTAACACCACTGATAATTATTTAGCAGAAATGTAATTGTGTTAATATTTTGTTAAAGTACCAACAGTCATCTCTACAATAATGTTGCAGTATTGGTCAAAATATTATGATATTTTATTTTGTCACTCAAATCCTTGCATTTATAAAGTGCAAGTTATATATTATGTATATCTTTACATTCTGCTGAGGACATTAAACCATTTAAAAACTCACTGGGTCATCTGAGAAGTCAATTGCCACTGGTTGCAACAGTTTTCAATTGTCCAGGTATGATGACCATCTCAGAAAAATCTGGGTTTCATGGTATCATGGAATAGAATGGTATTTTTTATCAGTTGGAATGAAATTTAAAGTTCTTTTTTTTAGTTGAACAAAATTATAGTTCACAGAATATAATGCCCTGACAGATATGAATCTTTATTTAAACATGAAATGCATATATTTTAACACACTAACACAGTAGAATTCAATATCTTGGATAAGCAACTTAATCGTTTTTTGTACTGTGGTACAGTAAACTGATGCAACCCTGTTCATAAGGCTGGAAACATAATCTAAATCATCCAAATAACTTGAAAAAGAGCCAGTGTTGAATGAATTTAGTCATTTTTAAAATGTTTATTAGAAGAGAATCTGTGTTACCAGAATCCAACTGACTCATTTTTATTTTGTTTATTTTCACAAACATGCAAAAAAATGACTCATTATATGAAACCAACACAGGCAACATTTTCCAAGCTACAACAAGAGTTTGAAATGTTGATAAGACTTGCCAAGTTTTCCATGTTCGAGTCTAATAAGAAGAGCCTGCATGCTGCTGTAGAGTTGGAGGAAATCTCCATTCTCAGTGGGTTGCGCTCTGGCCTGATGAATTAGTCACCAGTATTTACAGTCTGCTCTGTTACCCAAGGGCACCACATCACAATGAGTGGACATTAGTATTTCAACACCACTCATGCATGTAGAGAAAAGTGAACGGTTGCAGAGCTCAGCCTCGGTTTAATTCACTGTGAAATGTTCTGTTTGCAGATTTTTTTGCAGACTCTACCTGTGCCATTAGTGCAGGTCAGATAAACACTCAACAGTCTGGTGGATTACATCAAAACAGACAATGGATCATACAGATGTGTCTTATTATCAGAGCGTTTCTAACTCCTGTTGTTGTTCTGCTACAACAGGTGCAGAGGATGAGCTCGCGCAATGGGAAAAGAAGGAAAGTCGGCAAGCCGCAGCATATCCACAACATGGTGGCGTTTGATCCTGAGACACAGACTGAGATTCATGCTCTTTTCAGTAAAGTTAGAACCTATGTGAAACCATCCAATGGGGAGTGGAGCCTCCCCGACCCAAACGCCACTCTCAGACACTCTACGGAGGAACATAGCCGGCTGCAGGCCCTGAAGGCATCACTGAACGCAGTAAAGAACCAGCTCAGTGACAAGAACGTGCAGGTCTGGCATCAGCACACCAACTCCACCAATCGAGCCGGGAAGGTGATCGCTGCCGTGCGCTCTGCTGCCAACGCAGAGGTCTGCACTCAGGCCTGGTGCAAGTTCTCTGAGATCCTGGGAACCTTTAATCTTCTTCCAGGGGAGGCTCTTCAAAATGGAGAGCTGAACACGATCCACCTGTGTGAAGCTCCAGGAGCCTTTATAACCGCTCTGAACCACTACGTCAAAACCAGAGAGTCCACTCGCTACTGTGACTGGAGCTGGGTCGCCAACACGCTTAACCCGTACCACGAGGCTAATGGTGGGAACACAACGATCGCAGATGATCGGCTGATTGCTAACACGCTGCCCTGGTGGTTCTTCGGCTCAGACAACACAGGGAACATCATGAGCCAGAAGCATTTGCTGGAACTGCAGGCATTTGTGGCAAACATGCGTCGAGTTGATCTGGTGACGGCAGACGGTAGCTTTGACTGTCAGGAGAACCCAGACGAGCAGGAATCACTGGTGGCGTCACTGCATTACTGCGAGGTCACCGCTGCACTGCTGCTCCTGAGTCTTGGTGGCTCCTTAGTACTAAAAATGTTTACTCTGTATGAACACTCCTCTATCTGCTTACTCTACCTGCTGAACTGCTGCTTCCGCTCTGTCAGCGTCTTCAAACCTGCCACCAGCAAGGCTGGCAACTCCGAGGTTTATGTCATATGTCTGAACTATGAAGGCAAGGAAGCTGTGAGACCACTGCTCTCAAAACTGATTCGAAACTACGGACCACATCTGGCTGACAGAGAGGCGCTTTTCCCAAACTCACTTGTCCCGGAGTCATTTCAGAAGCAGCATGAAGAGGTGTGCGTGTACTTTCATGCACTCCAGGTGGAGACCATCACAGAAAACCTGCGACTGTTTGAAGGAATGAGCAAAGAGCAGAGGCAACGGCTCGACTACATCAGGGACTGTGCGGCTCAGGAATACCTGCAGCGCTTCCAGGTAGGAGCATTCTATCTAATTGAGCAGGGCAGTTGACAAAACACATTTTTTCAGGTCCATTTAGTAGCTGTATGAGAGCTTTTCATCGTATCACGCATTACTTAGTGACCACAAAAGCTGCTCAATATGTCATTTAAATCCCCAAATGAAGCCATGAAGCCACATTTATGTCAGTGATTTGTTGTATATATTCTCATTTTTTGTATTGCCTACACTTTATTATCCAAGTAAGTTTTTAGTCATCTAACAACATTTGTTTCAGAAAAAACGAAAGAGCTTGATTGAGTGTCTCTGTTGTAGGTGAGCTTCCTTCCCCGGAGTCAATGGATCTCCCGCAACACGGTGAGTCCGGCCTGCTGCAGGGTCTCAGCGGGTCGACCTCTGGGACAGAGGAAGCAAACAGGCTCCTTCAACGAGAGGAGGGAATTGCAGACCTTGGGCTGGAGGGAGCGCATCGAGAGAGGTTGCCATGCCGCCTGGATACAGAGACATTGCACAGAGGCCAGTGGGACGGGCTGCCTGCTGCAAGGACCACTGTCCGAGTGTCACCTGGACTCGTGGTTTGTTATCGTCGGCGCTGCGCTGCCAGCAGTCAGAAACTCTCCGTTCTGTGAAGGAGTATTGTTGAACCACTTGAATGAAGCCCTGATGGACACAGCGGTAGACTGGACTCGCCCACCGTCCTGTGATTCATGTCATGTCGCTTGCATGGCCTCCATCTTGTCAGATGTGGCAGGTCTGTGCGACTTCAGTGATGCCACCGAAAAGAAGAGGCAGTGTCTGGTGTTTGGCAGCCGCTCAGTGTGGGCTGCCTGTGAAAGCCAACTCGAGGATTTAGTCTTAATGTTTTCTGCAGAGCCTTCATTTCCTCAAAGAGGCTGTGTCACGCTGCACGACGGGGAGCCGCTTTACCAGCAGCAGCTCTTGGGTTGTGTTGTGTATTCCCTGCAGACCCTGAACTCTGGGGATGCCCTGCTGCTGCCTGTGTTTTCTGCCCTCACCCGTGTCACGGCAGCTGTTGTGCTTTGCCTGCATGTCTGCTTTAACTCGGTCACATTCAGGTGTCCGCCGCCCTCAGGCGTAGTCGGGACAGTGCTTGTGTGTGCTGGATTCTGCCCTGAAGCTGCTGCACGATTACTCCCTGTTCTGACTGACGTCCATAACCGCATGGGTCAGTTAAGAGGAGAGGAGGGTGAAAATGTGCCGTCTGGGAGCGACAGACAGGTGCTGCAGTTTGTTACTATAGAGGAAATGCTCACTGGAGGACTGACTGAGTTCCTGTGGACCATGAACTCTGAAATTATGCAACACAAGCTGCATTTGCTCATGCAGTCATAGTGCAGCAGTTTAGCAGTTAACTGCCACTTCAGAAGCTGTGTTATTATGTTACAGTCTGTTTTACTCTCGTTGAATCAGCAGACTGTTTAACATAATGAGCTTCCAGCAGTTAGTCACTGAATAATTTCTGTCTGTTGACATTAAAAGTGTACTCCGCTGATTTTGCATTGCTCCCAAACATTGGCAGATTCACGATGGATGATTATAAAAGGTTTGGAAGTTTTTGTTTTTTTTCCTCTCTACACATTATTTTTCACAGATGCAGTAAAACTCCTCGACGCCTGGAAACAGTGTAGTGTGTAGAAACTGCGGATGGTGTTGCACTTTGTCTTCTACTCTTTACACATCCTTTTCAAGGCTTTTATTTATTAAGGACTCTCCAGTGGGTGTGATAAAGTATTGGGCACAGTATCTGTAAGAGATACCTCTGGGACATACTGTAATGATGTAGAAATGAAAATGAATGACTTTTTAAGGATAATGTCATACATGCAAACTATTAAAGCACATATGGCCACTAACTTTTTGGTTAGCATACTACTGTAATTTGTAATATTAGTTTAGATTGTAAAGCAACTACATCAAATAGTAACGAGTGTGACTGACACATCAGCGTGGCCCGTTTTTATCATATCGCAGATATCAGACATCAGCGTATGTGTGTGCCGTTGAGTTACAAAACACTGTGCCTGTTCACCAGAGCAGGTTTGTCACATGACGTTCATTTTTGGAGGCCTTTCATCAATTTTGTGATGATAGAAGTTTATTCCTTGACGTATGTCACAAGAGTATGGAAGATAAATTAAAGTGCAGCCTGACAGACATTTTGAGGCTGATATTGGGATATTCCACAGTTAAAACATCCAGTAACAATTAGTTATAGATAGATATGCATTTGGTTATAAAAGAATTGAGCCTAAGAAAAGCTGACTTCAATATTAAATCAATAGTTATTGCATAAATAGTTACATGAATAAAGTGTGTAATATATAAATAAAACCACAATAAATAAAACTTAATTTAACTCAACGCTCTTTTTTTTCATTTCATGCCAATTTTTTATTTCCTTCCTCTCATCTTTCAGTCAGTCGCATGTCTCCTGCAGCTTAAGTTCACTTCTTGCTAGCATTTTTTGCCCGTTAGCTCCCGCTAGCTAGAGCAACAGCGGCGATATCTAGAAAGAAGATTTGTTAAATTTTTCACATATTGTTGGTTAATTGTTTTATTGCCTTTTAACTGTTTTTTTTACATTTCAACATATAACATTTTAGGTTTTGACAGCTAAACAGGACATTTGAGATTTTAGAGTTGAGAAGTGCTCTCAGACTGAGCAGTGATGACAGAGCTTCTGAAGGACAAATATGCTGAATAATCTCAGATAAACTAAAATCAGCCTCTAAAATCTACCAGATGTGCCAGTGTGACAAGTGTCACCAGCAAGGTCTCCAAAACATCTTTATTATTATTACTATTAATTATTATTTCAGTTCAAACAAAATGTATCTGTGCTACATTTAAAAATTTTGACACCCTGCAGGCAGGAACAAGACTGTCCGTTGATGCAAACTTACAGTGCATGAAAATTAAAATTACTTTCAGTTCTTGATCAGCAGAACTCATCCGTGACTAAATTCACTGAGGATTTTAGGGAGGCTGAATAAACAACAGTCCAAACCCTCAGAACCAAACCCTCCTGTCAGTCACAGATGGTTTGTGTTGAAACCTACATCATCAACACTCTGGAGTTTTACCCTGAAAGTGCCTGTCGTGTTCTACAACTCGTTATTTATTTCATCCCAGGATCTTTTTGTCAGAGTGCCATCTTGAAGCTTATCGCCAACTTAATGTTAAGCTATTACAATTTATCTGTTTTGTGTCCAGTGAGAAAAAACTTTATATCTTCATATAAAAGGACAGCCTGTGTGCACTAAAATGTTTTATACTGCATGAGCTATTCATCGAGGGAGATGTTTAGGAAAGACACGTGTATTAGCTTGAATAAAGACATGCTGCATTTGTTTATTGGGAGTTTTGTTGTTACCCCCTTTATAATCAATATGATGCCACTGGAGTTTATTTTCTTACATTCTTATTAAAATAATAAAAATGTACACTGACAAATGACATAAAGTCTTAAGTTTTCATTTCACTGAGACAGCAGAAAGACACTGTTTGAGAAACTTAACTACCACTTGCCAGCTGTCAGTTCACACTGTTCACGTCACACTAGAAAATTACACTGAGAGATGGATGAAAACTGGATGGACAGCTTTGCTCTGCTCAGATCCTCAGCTGGAATACTTTTCTCAAGCAATTCCTGAAATCTTAGCACTGGCTGGACTCAAATAACTTCTGACCTGAAGAGAAAATATGTTGTATTCTGTCCAACGATCATCTTAAGACATATCAGACTCAATTCGTCTGGCTCAGTGCAAAAGTATTCAAAAGTATCCAAAAGTATCCAAAAGTAATTGTTGCCCAAACTGACAGGTGGCAATAAAATGCAGATAATAAACACCAAATTTGCTCAAATTAAACAAAACATAACACCTGACATGACAACAGAATAATTGCAGAGAGGATCAGAGGTGCAGGATGATTGCAGATCTCTCTGTGTGATTGCATGACTAATCGCACCGTGTTAACTGCTGCTTGTTTGCACAAAGTTTAATTCTGGATACTTTATGCAATTCAGTACTGTCCTGCGTCACCTGCAGTCCTGTGTTCCATTGTCAGTCCCCCAGTCCTATTTTATTCTTGCGTTTTGCCAGCGTTTTGCAGTTGTTTTGTGTTCCTCAACTTTTGTTACGTCTTCCTGCCTACCCCTGTGTCTGCATCCGGGTCCTCACCACTATGCAAACGCTGAGACGTGCTAGTGAGCTTTAGAGTGAGCTTGATACTGTAGTGACATGTGGTGGGAGTGTTGTGGGACTGTGTGCTAGTGTACTCACATGTATGGAGGTATTCATTCACTGTGTATCTGTTGATGTCAGATAACTGATCCCCTGACTCCCACCACAGTCATATCTGAGCTTCTTTACAGTGTGTAACAGCCATTGGTAGATTTTGTATTTGTACAGTGCCTGCAGACGGAGCCAATGCTCTTATTTCTATAACACAGAGCTCCTCTGTATCTGAACGAGGAGAAGAAGCCATGCAGAATCTCCTGCAGCATGCCTTCACTTGCAGCACCTGCTAATGACAAACTGACCAGATGTTGGATGCTTGGATGAAAATGATCCTGCCTGCAGGCGGTTCACGTAGAGGTCACAGACAAAGCTCCATATATGTTAGTGAGGTAACAATAAATCTAACCAGGAAATCGTATAAATAACTGGCACAAAATATGATCAATGATAAGCTTACAGCCTAAATTTATGCAGCTTGCACTCCATGCACTCACAGTTCAACTCTTTGTAAATAATATTATTATTCTGTTTTCGGTCATTGAAAATTGCAAGTCAGCACTGTCAGAGAAAATGGACAAGCCCACAAGTCCACTGTGGCTCTGGCTGCCATCCGGGAAAAGCAGATTTGAACTCGACCAACACTCACCCTATTCACCTGATGTGACACCCTCAGACTACTACCTCCTCACCGAGACGAAGGAGGAGCTCAGTGGGCGCCATTTTGACCGCGATGACGACAACGTTGTCGCTGCTATGAGCCAATTTGTGGAGGTGCAAGACCCTAATCCATAAGCTCCACAACTGCTGGACTAAATTAATGTGCTAGGTTTTAATGAAATTGGCTCCTTCTACCTTAAAAGCCCTTTCACAACAAGCTTTTTTTCCTCCCCACAGTGCTGCAGAACATTTGTGCGGAGGAAATACACGTTTGACCAATGAAATTCTTTGTTTCTGGGAGAAATGGGACAACAGATTCTGAACTTGGTCTCACAGCATCCAGAAATGAATGACAGCCACCACAACGATGCCGAGATTGCCCAGCGGCTGGAATACAATGATATTCATAGTAACCCATGACTGTCCTCCCCCTGAAATCTTCTGGTGGCTCAACAGAGAGATGAACCTGTATTCAGTTGCCATTTTCCTTGTCGTTTCGTCTTCGGGACTGTTCGGATATAGGTTAGTATTGTGGGTCATCCCCTCATTACACAAAAAAATAAAAGTTAATTATAGGGTTTTCATTCGCAAGTTTAATACCTCTGGAGTTTCTGCTTTCGTGGTTTTTGTGGATTACAGTTGAAAAGTGGATCAGAGAGTAAATCAGTAAGTCATCGTCCACTAATCTGTCTCCCTGTTTGTCCGACTCCAGTGACACCCCCACCCACATAAACAATTCAAACTCCGACAGATTTATACAATTTAAAGATTTAGGTGACTTTTTATTATTATTTTTATTATTATTAATCATTCTTTACATGCAAAACAGTAAGATAAAGCATATGACTGTTGTGTGCAGTACTTTGAAATGGTGAGGTGTGATAAGAAGAAAACTGTGTGTGTGAGACAGAGTGTGGGATTGGGTTGTATTGTGCAGCAGGAATTTAATCTGTCCTCAGTGCATTATTCTTCTGTCCACCAATCTGTCCTCTCCAAATACTGAACGAGCACACACACACACACACACACACACACACACACACACACACACACACACACACACACACACACACACACACACACACACACACACACACACACACACACACACACCGATGCTGACTGCAGTCCAATCTGTGTGGATGATCAGATGGTGAACTTGTGAACTGTGTTATGAACTCACATGAACATGAACTCATCCATCAATTCCAGCTTTCCCACCTTGACGCAGTTTTCAAGTGTTTTTCACGAAAGGCTCTCAGACTTACAGCACCGCCTGATCCTTGAAGATATCGCTGATGTGTGCACAAAATAAACTACACGTGCTGTTAAAATGTTTATTGAGCAATCTGCATGCATTGACAGAAGGGATCACAATATCACAGGTAGTTGCCTCAGAAGGTAAACACGGTGAAAAGAAAGCCAATAATCAATTACATGCATATTGACAATATTGAACTCTCAGTGTAAATGTGACAAAATCCAGTAAAGCTCATTTCTCGGCAGATATAAATGTTGAATCTTAGCATTTTCTCTGTTTTCACATCACTGCTTAGCGGAGAGTCGCCACTTGCTCGTCGGTCTACAGAGAAAACATGTTGACAGATCAGGTGAAGTGAAACTCTCATTATGAAACAAAAATAAGGCAGCAGGAATAAACCTGTGAGAGACAAGAGGAGGAGATGTGTTCCCAGCAGAGCAGGATGTGTTCAGCAGAGGAATTCAGCGCCGTCAGTCAATTTTTACTCCGCGATCTCACTTTCAGAGAAGTTCTGTTGCTTGTTAGTCTCATTTTGAATCAAACCTGTGAGAGGAATTTCAGCAAAGAGGAAACATGTTTTCAGTTTTCAGTGAAACGTCGCTCTGTGCCAGCATCTCTAAAATTCAGTGCTTACCATGTCGTATCTTTATTGTTTAACCTGTACAAACAATATTTGCCATTTAATTAAGTATTTTTTTCTTTTTTTTCTCCCAAATCTTTATGCTAACCTAACTGGTTGTTGGCCCCAGCTACATATTTTCTGGACTCACTCAAGAGTGATATCACTCTTCTAATCTAACTCTCATCAAAAAAGTGAACACGTTTTTTTCTGTGACCTATTGCTTTAAGTCAAAGTCTTGTGCAACAACTATAAACACTGCATTTCCAAAAGACTCTCTTTAAGCTGTGATTGAGGAAAGTTTGTTTGGTTTGTCAGATTGCAGCTGTCTGTCTTCATCCAACCCCATCAGTTTCCATTCATGTTATCTGGTCAGTGAATGACATTGTTGCTGCCAAAGCAGATGCTCCACCAGATGCTGCGTCGGCTCTGCACCACAGAAGAAGACACAGTTAAACTCGGTCCTCTTCCTGTTTTAGCTGTTCGCTCCACGACCAGCCTGTCCTCATCAGAAAAAACACCAAAAAGGCTCCTGAAAGCAGCTTTTTAAGATCCATATGAATGTTTCAAGATAGGCGACGTCCTCTGGTGGCTCTGGTTATTACTACAGCTACAAGGAGGAGGACGTCAGGTGCAGTAATATTAAGATCGACAAAGTCTGCCTAGGGAGGAAGGTCGAGGATGGACGGACAGGTTAAACAAGCATAGGGCTTTCATCATGTTCGGTGTGAAACCACGAGTCAGCGGCGGATTATTTAACGTACTTAGGCAGTTGATTTTTCCTGATGTACGTTGGTTTCTTCTAAAATTGATTAACATAAATAATGCAGTTATTTTAACCATCATACTGAGATGTTTCCTAAACCTAACTAAAGTAGTTTATGTGCCTAAACCTAATCAAACTGTGAGTGTATGATGAAGGTCTTGTCTGTTTATTTATTGGCAAATCATACCCAGAGGGAGCCAATATATACATATATAAAGCGGCACACAGAACAAACCACCTTATACATGATGGTCTTACTTTTCTTGAGTCATTACATCACAACAGAATATGAAATATAAAAGGTAGATCCATGAGGAGCTTTTAAGTATGTCTTTGGAGGAGTCGAGTGTGAGTGATGCAGGATGGATGTTCAGGCTGACAGTAATGTTTCAGCTCCAGCTCGATGAGGAACAGAGTAGAAATAAACACGCCACTAAGCAATCACGGCAAACATCTGCTCTCTGTCACAGTGACACTGCGGCGATGCAAACGAGTCGCTCTCTCTCCTCCGGCAGCTGCTGTCTGACAACAAACCCTCTCTGTCCCTCTCACAGACGAAAGATGGATCATCTATAAACAGACAGAAGATGGATCAATCTCTGAATTAGAGAACCAGATATGAGCCCGCGTCGCATCTGGCAGCGTAGACACAAAAAAACAATACTTTTCCAGTATAACAAGGATATAACAAATATGAGAGAGCGCATTTTAATTTGTGTTAACAGCCCTAGAGAGCGGCTGGTGGAGTTACTGTCATGGCTGAGGGGTTTTAAAATTTACTGCCCAAAGCAAAGCCTTCTGAGCTCAGCTGAGCAGTTGCTGATAGTGAGGAAGCTCAGCTATTTTCTCCAGTGTGAGAAGAAAATGAAAAAAGCCTAAGAAAACCATGGATAAGGAGAATAGAACCGCTAAGATGTAATCCAGTCAGACTGTTGACTTGAAATCGTATCAAATAAGATCAGAGTATTCTAAACAGTGACGACGGCAGATAAAATATATACCGCACGATATATTCTTATAATAATCCTTGAGCCCTTACTGAAAGAGAATATGCCGTTCGGAAAATCCGTGAGAGGACGGAAGGAATTAATAAATCCGACTTTCAGTTAGAGTTATGGTTTTAGTGTAACATGAGGTTGTACATACAGCTTAGGTGTCTGTAGGGAAAAATTAAAAACTCCTCAGAGGGGGAAAGCGGGATTTGGGGTCACAAATCTTTCGGTGTGGCAGGTGTTTCCCACTCATAAACAACAGCAACCAATTAACCTCTGACACCCGGCCAGAATTGAAGTGTCAATCCTTGTCGATTCTTGGAAATATTGCAGTTTAGTTCCTGTTCTAATGGCTGGTTTTATGGATTGAGTATGTAAATCATGTTGGATGGTCTCAGATTTATGGCCAAAGCACAATGGTCTTTGGGTTTGTCTTCTTAAAATGCTAATCAGTTCAACTCTCTTCTCAGCTGCTGCTGTTTTATTTTTCTTGTAACAATCATCTGTGCAAAGAGGAACCGGCCGGAAACACGGAGCCGTGAACTGACGCACAGCCTCTGTCATTCATGTGCTTTATGAGCTGCCTTCACACTTCAGAAATATTCAGGTCAGACAGCCTTCTGAATAGTAAAGGTTCTGATAATTTAAACTCGTAGAAGATATTTTATATTATTACATGTAGAGCCTGACCGCTATATTAGTAAGCTGTAAATCAGCTTTAGACCATTTCATCTGCCTATAAAATGTCAATTTAGACAAGAAGGTTTGTTAAACTACAAAATATCTTCATCAACTGTTTGATAACCACATTCAAGAATACTGGCCAATACATCATAAATAATCATCGCTAAATAATAATATTTCAAATCTCATCCTTCACGCTCATTCACAACCTTGTTACATTCCCTTCAATGACTGGCGACGGTGACGACACGTTGCACTTCCCCTGCAGCCAGCAACACGTCAGCTCACAATTACAGCTTGCATGAGTGCTCATAGTGATCTATTTACCACTGAGGAGACTAATCTTGTATTGAACGGTAAAACTTCAGAGCCCACGGTTTACCATCGTTTAAAGGGTAACTTCACAAACTTTACACATTAACATGTGTTTACAGGTCTTGTGGAGCACTGCTGCATCTGTGTAAAAAAGAAAGTACTGTAAAGCCTTTTTTGCTGAATATAATCTGATCAGATTTCATCCATTGGTGTCACTCAGTGTCTGTGTTGCACTGTGGGTAATGTAGGCGCCACGTTTAAAAAGCAGTCCACTGATCTGCATTGGACTGCTGTTGGTATCATTATGGACAGTTGAAAAACAAATGATCAAATATTAATAGAGCAGAACCGGAGATATCGCCTTATTTATTCCATGCGTTCGTCCTTCTTTTCTCAACATGGTTCCTACATTAAACACAATGCAACAATGCATCACTGCAGGCAATTCATCAGTTTACATGCAGCTTCCTCCGGAGCCACATAAGACTTTAAAACACGTATTTCACGTATGCAGTAGAACTCTCCAACACATGTAAACACACTTTAACATGTAAAACTGATGGAGTTACCCTAAAAGTGACCGAGGGTTGGATCATTTTTAACTCCACCGATTTTCCCTCCAGAGCAATGTGAGATTTTAATTGAATTTTCCGATTATCCTGCTGTGCTATAATCCTGCACATTCCTCTACGGACAGCGTGATAAAATAAAGCTAAAAACAAAAATCCTCATTTTCCATATGAAAATACATCTGATAAAGCTGGAGCCAGTGTGGGTTGTGCACGTCTGATTTTGTTAAGAACCCGTCTTGTGTGATAGGCTGCAGATACAAACGCACCGCTGTGGGTCAAACACGACCACCTGCATAAGAATGAAGGCGAATAATCGAAGCAACATGATGCAAATACAAGGAGCAGTGTTTGTGTGAGACGGAGTGGATACAGACAGTATCTCACACTGGCTAAAAAAGGGAAATTGAATCAAGTAAGGATAGAGGGGTCATTTTGGGGAGAAGACCTTAGGTTGACCACAGCCAAGTTGGAGATGAGCAGGGAGATAGGTCAACTCCTCTTTTAGTCTATTGGCTAATTTACCAAAGTGACCAATTAGAAGAAGTGGGTGTGAACTGGAAAAGGGACTCTAAAAACCTTGCATAGGAAGAGAAGGAAGGGTGGCTTATGGTGGATCTCCAAAGATCGAAGGACCCGAATTGGATTTCGATAGAGCAGAGGGCAAAGCATTTTGGCATTGCTGTTGCCATAGATTTGAGAAAATCAGAATGCGGCCGCTTCTGAATCGGATGCTGGCATTGAGGTCTGTTTCAACAAAGATTGCTCTATCATTCCACCCAGCCTTGCCTCCGCAGAATTCTTTTATCAACATACTACTCGCTGACACCTTTGATAAAGAAAGCCCAGAAACCACAGTACAAAGTCAGGCCCCTCAGATAGGCAACGTTCCAGTGGAGCTCGGAAACGCCCCACTTTGGATGAACTTTCCTGCTGACATTTTGTGAGTTTGCATATTTCCCTGTGCGGGCAGGGGGGCGGGTGTTTAAAAAACCAAAACATTTAAAATATTAATCTGTCATGGATGAAAACCTGCCTGTCCTCCATTCAGAGCCAACAGCTTGCACTTTGAACTCATTGTGTCGTTTTCTGTCCAAAATAAAAACACGTCGCAGCCAAAGCTTCCCATGCGCAGCTGCCAAGGCAGTTAGTGTGTGAAGCTGCTGAGGGTTTGACAGGTCACACATGTTTTTGCAACTGTTGGGCAGCCAGATTATGTCCCATATGGGCCGCAGTGGTTTTAGTGTAATTTGATTAATTTGTCTGATTTCAGCTGCTGTTATTTCTCCTCTACAGTGTGTTGACCAGTCGCAGTTGATGGCTGATAGATTAGCTCTTTGCCAGTGTTGTTTACTGTACATTGGTGTCTCTCTCTGTCTCTTGCTCTTTGCTTGAAGGCACATCAATAGATCTTTGTTCACCCACTGAATTGAATCGACCCTATAAATGGGATTGCCTGGACAGAGGGCGAGGGCAGGGGGCACAAATCAGGCCTCAGGGACACTTGTTGTTGGCATTTAATATGAGCACACACACACACACACACACACACACACACACACACACACACACACACACACACACACACACACACACATATACACTACACACCCATCTGAGGATATGTCTGCTCAGGTACGTATACTGGACTTTTATATGCGCATGTGGGAGTGCTTGTTGCGCTTCGGTGCATTTGTTTATGGAGGCCTGTCAGCTCCCGATGATTCATCACAGCGCTGAGCTCCTGTGCTCGGACATCTTTTCCCTCCGTGTGTGTGATCCATGTTTTTCTGCACACATTCATTTTTCCCCTTCCAAAAAAACGCAGATGATGAAGTGTGGTGGCCGCTGGTCCATGTGAGCGCTTACTGTGCTTGTGTGTGTGTGTGTGAGGGCCAAACACACGCTTTTTATGATACCCTGGAAACCCCACATCATTTGATGCGGTCTGGTCAACACTTGGGGTTCAGGTTGTGAAGGTTATAAAGGGCTCTACACTGCATAAGATGACCGTGCACATGGATCGTGCAGTTGTAAAGTTCCTGGTTGCAAATACGAGCGAGGTAGGAAATGAATGTAGATTTGACTGATGATGCTGATATTTAGCATGTTCACAAGCTGGTGTTGGCGGGTTGTGACTGACAGTGTAACACAGAAACAGAGCTACAGGTGCTGAATGGGGATATACAACATTAACGTCTCTGTGGGTAAAATAAAAACCATTGAAGCTTTACCAGGTAGTCTGTGACTGTGATTGAGTATGATGATTTTGTATAACCTCTGTAAAGATTTGAAACCTGTAGACTTCATGTTGACTTTCATCATGTCAGATGAAAACTTTGATACCAGTCACATATCTTTATGGTAAATATGAATCTTTTATGAAACTACTCCTTGGCATATTTTATTTTATTGTATTTTCTTCTTATTTTTTTATATTTGTGACTAAATGTCACTAAATGTTTTAGTAAGTTGTCTGAATCTGAATGTGAAGTTACCGCCAGCAGCCAGTTAGCTTAGCATAGCATATAAACTGGAGACAGAGAACTACCTACCAGCACTTCGGGGTGGGGCAGAGTTTTTAAAACATTAAATCTAAACTAAATTGTCCCTGTATGTGTCTCTGTGACTCTACCCCCTCCTGACAGTCCTTTCTGAGGACCTCCTACTGAAACCAATCACCACATTTCCAGTATTTATCCATTTGAATGATCGGATTCACTGTGTGCATATAGAGTTGTCTCTGTGGGGTTTGGACGTTCCGGCTGAATGAACTGGTCCTGAATTGATTAAACTGTTTCAACCACAGGATCATAGACAAACATTGATTTGATTGATTTCTTTAAATGTCCAATTTAAAAACGCAGATACATTGGATGGTGAATGGTCCTGCATTTTTATAGCGCTTTTCCAGTCTACAATACTTGCCACATTCACCCATTCATTCATACACTGATGGCGGAGGCTGCCATGCAAGTGCTCATCAGGAGTAATTTGGCGCTTAAGGACACTTTAACATGCAGCTGGGGGGGAGCCGGGATTTGAACCAGTGACCTTCCGATTACTAGACAACCCGCTCTGGCTACTGAGCTACAGCCCCCCCAGATAACAGATAACAGTAATTTCTCACACACTCCTATGTATTTTACCTGTTGAGGGACAACATAGCTGTAAACACAGACATTAAGACCAGCTGGCTGTTACCTTCAGACCGAGCTAAGCTAGTTGTTTCTGACTTGCTTTTAGTCTTAATGCTAAGCTATAAGCTAACCAGCTGATGGCCGTACATTCATAGAGTTCAAACATCTATCTGTTCATCTGTGTGTCTTTTCTTACTGACTCAAAACTATAATGACCTGACGTTCATTCTCATCATCTTTCTTCTTTCGGTGCATCCGTGAAGTTTCGCCTCGCAGCCTCACTGTGGGGCTCACTGTTGCATCATGAGGACAAATAATCGGTTCTTGTCTCTGGTGACATTATTACTTGTGGTGGGGTTGTTTTTGCAGTTGAGAAATGTTCTCTCTGGAGGTCCGGTATCTTAATTGTTCCCTGCAGAGATGGGTGGGAGAACAAACTGTCAGGCATACAGGGAGATGCCATTCTCCTCCCGACTGTTCAGCAAACTCAACAATGCGATTTTATCGTGTGGCTGTCACACTTAATGCCCATCTCATCTGTGAAATGTTTGGGACACATTGTGTGAGCTGAGCTCTTATCTCAGCAGGAAGCGATGGTGTGATGATAGTGTTCGCCGTGCTGCTATTACTGCACTTCTTTTTTTTACATACGTGTTTCCGGTACAAACTGCATGCAGTTTTTCTCATTGCAAGGAGTTAATCTGTTGCAGAAAAAAAAAACCCCACCACAATGCATTCCGCCAAATAGACTGAAAATTGGATTCAGCTTTATCCGTTTTCAGCCTTTGGCAACCAACAGTTTCTATCTCTCATGATCACACTGTAGTCCACATTGTGCAGCTGATATACAAATGGCTGATTACTGCAATGAGGCACCCTGTCACTCTAATTTACACAAATCATACACTCCCACTCTGACTTCTGCTCAACCGTATTAACGCTGGAGCAAATGTCTCCAGCAGTGGAACCCGGAAAGCCTAATTTAATCTACATGCACACTTCCACACAAATAATCCCACACCGTGATATTCATTCCAACCAACAATATGCGCATTTGGCATTCATTGTTCCTCTGAGCATGTGATTATGCAGTTTTAGCTGTGTGCTGTCTAAGCGGCGTCACATCAGTGAGGAGGACTTGTGTATATACAGCTGATATCTGAATGGATGAGATGCCGCAGAAGGGGATGAGCATGGTGGAGGAAAGTAAAGCAGTGAAAGTGCAGGTTTGGAGCTCACATAGACATCTAATGATGATGGGTGGGTGAGACAAACAGCCACATGGATCATTGCACTGTATTCCATTGTGAGACCTGATTGGACAACTTCTTGGCCATTCAGGAGAATAACAGACTCCTGAATTACCCGTGCTTTTATCTGTCCCGATGATGTATGTGGTGGATACCAGCAATCAGCATGCAGTTAGCCCTAAAGCAAGATGCCTGCGGTCATCTGCAGTGCGTGGCAGCGCAGGACTGACCCAACATGAAAGGTTCCCAGCTCACACTCACTCACTGTGTCTGGGTCAGTATTACTCCATCGTTGTGGAATTAGCAGACACAACGTTGTGTTTCATGCAACTGAATATCACGGTCATGGTTGATCCCTCAGCTGTCCTGCATCACCAGCATGTACTCACTCACACATCAAATACAGCGACCTGGTCTGTGGCCCTGTTTAAAGTTTGACGATTTAGGTGCCCCCCCTGAAGCACCGCAGCAAGTCAGGGGATGAACTGGGGGGTCAGATGGCTCATAAGGTGGACTTTCCCTTTGGTACGAAATCCGCTGTGTTTTTTTGTGACCAAAAGTCAAGGGTGATTTGTTTTTAAGTTAAGTTACATAAGTAAATTAACGTATGTAAATGATGTACTTAGATCACTTACATTGTGTGATGTTAGAAAGGGTTAGTTATGTAATTTACCTGATGTAAGTTATGAGACTGAATGTATTTTTTTTAATCCAATTTTTTCCTAACTTCTTGGTCAGGTTAGACTTAACCTAACCAAGATGTTTTGGAGACTAAACGTAAACAAAGCATGACCGTTGATATGAAGGGTACATATTCAGCACTTCTGTGGTTTGCAGAAATGTCAAATTCAAATATCTTATTCTGGTGATTGAGTTGGTTTATCGAGTCACTTTGCTCCTCTCATTATGAGTTAATCTGTTGGATTTTCATAAATTTTCTGCCAATCATCCTGCTGCCAAGCCAAGAATTTTACTATGTATCACATTCACAGTTCTGCATGGTTATCAAGAAGATATTTCCTATTAAATGATATTTTAGATGTTTTGGCTTACCAGACCCATAGGTGTACAGACGTGTACAGAGGTGCGAGACGAAGTGGATACGGTTCTTTATAGAACCCAAAGGCTCTAAATCTACTACCAAAGTACCGTCTGTCTGGAAATGTTCTTTAAAAAAACTGTGAGACAACAAAGAACATTTATTATAATTATATTTTATTATTATATCAGGAATGATGTTGCACAAGAATTACACAAACGGAAACTGAAAAATGATCCTGGCTAGGACACATTTGAGATCTTATAAATAAAAAGAAATAAAAACTCTGTGGATAATAAAACAATAGGCTGTTGTACGTTGGCATGTTAATTAGCAATCAGCAAGTCTTGATCTCACTGTGAATAAGCACAAGCATGAGGTAACATCTCGGCAAGAAAGGCAGTTGTAGCTGCATTTGATGCATTTGTGTTATTGAGAAGTCGCTAAAGTTTAATTTAATAGGCCATGTTTCCTCCACATTGTTTTCAAACACAAGGCAAACATCTTATCATATAAACATCACAAGGCACAGCACCCCTACAAATGAGACGAAGGAAAACCTTTGGCAATGTCTTGCTCTACTCCTGCTTCTCAAAAGGTTCAAATTGGTGTTGAGTTCCTCAGAAAAGTTACTTTGTTTGGATTAATGTCATTGTCTGAAGCTCATCCTCGGAGGCTGTTTTACAGCATGGATATGAGCTTTAGTTTTTAGAGACACACTGAAAACTCAAGGCTTTAGTTGATGCAAAATAGATGCCAGAATATAAAACAGTTATTTTAGTATTCACACGAGGAATACCAATATTTTTTTCTTTATTTAAAACCTGTAACCGTCTATGTAAAGACACATTTTATGGTTTCCTCTGTGGATCAGAATTGACTAAATATTTAGTGAACAAGCTCAGTAATCATGTTTGATTCAAATTCAAACCTGTTTTATTATTAGTTTGGACACGTTTGTCTTTTATTTATTTTTGTGCATTTTCAAAGAAAGTTTAATGAAATCTTAAGAGGTCAAAATGAAACACTAATATATGTTTACCTTTCGGAGTACCTTTTCATTTGCAGTTGGCTAAATGATTTCAAGTGTTAATTGTAAAAAGGTATTGATTTAGAAAGAAACCTTTAAAGAAGAGTTATATCTTCCATTGATTCAAGAAGACAGATGAGGTGAAACAGCAGCAGACACAGACAGTAATTACCATTCATAACAAAAACCATTAATCCACACTTTCACCAACGGATCTGTCTTTATTTGCATTAGAATACGTTCCAGTCATCGTCTACTCAGTTTAAGTCCTGCACTCTGATCGCAGCTTATTATTTTACTTTTGAATAATCGGTTCTTCTTATGTGTGAGCCCAATAAAGATTTGTGCTCTTGATCCTAATTCTGCGAGGCAACGTTGTCATTGAATTTCATTAAATTAAATCTGAACTGAAAAGCCTCTTAAACACCTGGCGGCCTGCGACATTCCCTCATCCTGCTCTCTGATTGTGCGTTAATAATCAACATTAAGCCACTTTCAGCTAAATTTCATTGAATTAATTCAATATATAATATGCTGGATCGCATCGTTATCTGTAATCTGCAGATGTATGATGACTGGCATGCAAAGCCAACGCCACAGCCTTCCTATTGGCTGCTTGTTTAAAATTCATATTATGTGTTCATGTGCAGCTGTCTGTTCTCGGACATATTAGAGAGGTTGAGACAATTACATGTGAGTATGTGAGCCCGCATGTTCACATCCACAGGACACTTTTCAATTTGCAAGGTGTTCAGAGGTCCATCATCATCATCATCATCATCATCATCTCTGTCGTGCTCATATCCCACACAAGTCTCCATTATTCCTCCCATCGCTTCACCTCCAACACTGTCGACAGAGGCGACTCAGAGCTCCGCAAACAAACCCTATAAATTCTGTAATTATTATTCATACAGTTTAGGCTTTATGACGGGAGTTCCTATAAATATCTCCCCATCATTTTCTCTCCCTCCCTTCCTCCACACACACACACATACACATACAGTAGTCGCACATATGTGCTTATCCTACACACACTTATTATCTCCTCTCTCAAACTCTCTCTGTTCTTGTTTTCTTCCATTTCCCTCTGATCAGCAGCACACAGCTCTGCAGGGAGGAGATAAAGAGTCTTCTTCTTCTTCTTCTTCTTCTTCCTCTTCTGCATCCTCTACATCTGATTCCCCCTCCAATCGCAACAGCACCCATCCCTCACACCAGCTTGTGGGGACCAAACTGGAAGAAGAGGAAGATTATGCACCACAGTAGGAGGAGGAGAAGATGAGAAAAAAAGATAGGAGGAGCAGAGCGAACAAAGGTTTCGCAGGTGATTTAGGAGTTGCTTGCTGCTTGGATCTACTCCAAATGCAGGTTCGATTGGCCGAGGAGACTGAGTGCCCCTCCGACCTCCACAAGCCGGCAAGAATGATGGAGGGAGGAGGTGAAAGTAAAAGGATGCAGGGAGATCTGATGGGTAGAATCAAAAAGTCAGCAGAGAGTGACAGAAGAGGAGGTGATGTGTAGTAAAACGTGGCCCTCACTGGAGCATGAGCTCCACATCACGGCACTTTTTGATTGTTTTCCTCCTCCAGAGGTGTTGCGGCCCCTGGGATGGGATATTTAATTTATTCAGGCTTTATTTGATAATTCACAGTTCAGAGAGCTATAGTATTAGAAGAGACAGGGATGACATAGATCCCACAAGATCCACTGGAGCCAGCAGGGCGCCCCGCTGACGGGTAAATTGTTTGATGTGGTCCTTTCCTCCTGGGGGAAGCAGGATTGGATGATGTATAATGATCCTGCTATCAAACCAGCAGCCTGGACAGCAGTTAATGGTAACTCATATGAAAGCCCAGGAGAGCCTTCCTCCTCCTCCTCCTCTTCCTCCTCCTCCTGTAATTGCTCTCCTGCTGGAGCTGCCTGCAGGGTCCTCTCGAGCTCAACGCGCCCCCGTGTGGCGGGCAGGAGAGGCGCAGCACGCCGCGGGGGGTTTAAAAGCCTCAACTGAGGAGGAGCTGCCCAGAACCAAGGAGCTCCACACCGGGAAAAGTTTACCACTAACTATCGCACTCGACTCACAGGAGGGAGAAACAGCAGACATGGCAACTCAAGCACAGCAGCCGCCCCACCTGCACCTGGCTGAGCTCACCGCGGCGCAGTTCATCGACATCTGGAAACATTTTGACGCAGACGGTCAGTGCGCGCAAGTGTCCATACCGGTTCTGATTAATTGAGTGATCAATTAGTGTTTATCAGAAGCGAGAAGACATACAATTGTGTAGTTAGAGACGCGTGTTTTTCATTGATTGTGTCACAGCTAAGAGAGTTTAATTAATTATGTGTTGTTAAAATAATCTAATTTAAATATTACAGTTTTATCACTAACTACTGCAAGACAAATAACCATTGTTCCAGATAATCTGACAAGAAGTCTCCCTGTAAAGGAAAACATCATGTTTTCGGTGTTATTTCTTAAAAATTGAAATGATTTTTCGTGCGTCTGAGGTGAAAAGCCGCTGATTAATGAGTGTTTAATGCTCTTATGTACGATGGTGTCACTTCAGCATCCTGAAATATCATTAATGTGCTGTTGTGATGTAGCTGTTTATAAATGTGTCAGTGTTTTTTTTTTTGTTTTTTTTTTAAAGAACAATGAAAGAAATTAAATAAGACTCCGTCAGAGTAAGTTATGGAAAGGAGGCTGGGAAAAAGGGAGAGTGAAAAAATCTAAGAGAGGGGATGAGGAGGAGGAGGAGGAGGAGGAGGGGGGGTGAAGGAGAGAGAGGTGGGGGAGGGAGGGATGAAATATATGCAGAGGGGGGAGGTAAAGAGGTGTGGGAGGGGGATGAGAGTGGAGTCTGCTTATTCTACTGGACTTTACTGGGAGGAGCTTCTGAATCTGAGAGCTTACTGGGATTGAACTGGATATGCGTGTGTGTGTGTGTGTGTGTGTGTGTGTGTAGGGTCCTTTACAACCAGCGATTTACCCAACAGATTTGAATCAAGCCAAAGAAAATTGTAACACATATAACGCTTAATTTGAAATAGAATCAAAGTGTCAGTTTAGCAGGAATGGAGGATGCCTGTGATTGTTCGATTGTAGTAATGGATCATTAGTACTGATGCATTAACGAATAAGCAGCCGTTTGATGTTAGACGGTCGAGATGGAGCTGAACTGTGATCATGCTGTTGTGTTCAATCAATAAGAATTAGAGTGTTTGAGTTGATTTATCAGCGAGAAGATCGACTGTTTCGTTAATTCATTAATTGTTTTAGTCATTTTTATGCCTCAGCGTCTGACACATTCATAATTTGCTGGTTATTACGACATTTTAAATAGATGTCTAAGAGGATAAAATTATGAAGCGATGACGTTTTACATGCAAACGGTTAAAGGTAAGCTCCACTGTGACAACATTATGTTCAGCAAAAAACACTTTTCTGGCTGATATTGAACAACATACCTCAGGAACAGAAGGGGAGGTTGGTCAGACACTGAATAGGAGACTCTAATCTTGGGTGTCCGTCTTGTAACTGTGGTTATTGTAGAAGTCTTTGGGTCGAACATGTCTGTTAGGCATCCATGTTCTAGAATTTACACAGTGTTATCCAAGGACTGTTTTCTGTTTCCCTCATGAAATTGAAGACCTACAGAAGTAGTCAAACATGAGCTCATTGTGTTTGCTGATATTGAGCGTCAGGGGATTGTTGTTGCACCATGTACTGTTAAAAATAGTCCCTAAGGGAGGACAGAATGTGTCTCACTGGACGTTCATCAGGGGAGTTAAACATGTAAATACTGTGGAGACTGGACAGACATGGATGCAAACTGGAACTTCACTGGTTGGTGGAGACAGACAACCACGAGGCAAAAAAAAAAGTCCAAAATGTCAAACTGTCTTGTTTCATAGTCTGCAAAGTATCTCCAGCTGTTAAATTAGTGTTGTGAAGAGAATTGAATACAGTGAAGTAGAAGTCTACATATACCAAAAAACCTCAAAGTTGTACTTAAGGTCAATAGTTAAGTATAGTTACATTCAGTCACAATATAAAGCCTGATCGCAGTTACAAACTTCCTCAGAACTTGAAAGTGTCAAACTGACTGAAGTTTCACTCTCAGGTCTGAAAGTTTTGGGTCATATTTTTTCCCGGTAGCCAAACTGCAGAGTTTCATGTTGCAAATTGAAGGATTATTTTTCTGAAGCCAGTCAGAAAAAAAAGCTCTACCCTCCATTGTTAAACCCATTCAAAATCTACTTAAATAAACTCACAGTTTATTTTCATCAGACAGCCTCACGGCACTGTAGTAGCCCGCAAAACTCCCGCCCTCCTCCCAACGGTTCATGTTGATTTGTCTGAACCACGACTTCATCTTTCACATAACCTTTTTTGCCTCAGCATTCAAACCTTAACCCAAGTCACTGTGGAAACAGATCAGAAAATGGTGATACTGATAAACACCACACATCCTCAAACCTAAATGACTGAATAGATTGATTATCAGCGTTTCACAAAACAATAGGACCTATGTAGCTTAAAGGCTCATCTATGCCCGCTTTACATACGAACTGTTATGTCCATTTCAATCAATATCGCCACCTTCACTACCACATACTTTCACGCATCTTTCATGTTGGCATGGATGTTAGTCAATTCAACCACTAGAGGGCGCCACTCAGGGTCGAACTGGTCTCGCACGACGTGAAAAGATGTAAAACGTTGCCCTGGTTCCCTCAACAAAAAGCCCTTTCTGGATTTTGCTGAATTTCCTAAGTGTAAATTTAATCGCTAGAAGTAAAAAGCTACTGTTAGGCTATGAACAGACTACACCAATCATTTCACTGCCACTAAGCATCTAACTACACATTTTACTATAAACTGATTATTGTAGAACTTGTAAAGTTAACGTTAGAACAGTTTGTAACTTAAGTCGGCGTGTAAAGATGGACGAGTGAGTAGCTGAGTCTCCATGTTCGTCACGATGATGTTTAATCTCTGTGAGAACTTCTGTAGTCTCATTTAGCCGCTTGTTAGCAAACAAAGTTAGAACAAAACGTGTAATTATCTTAAGCCTGTGGTAACCACAGACCTTTTTTCAAACATTTAACTGAAATTCAGTGTTAAAAACCACATTGACTTTGAGACAAGGGAACTGATGTGCTGAATGCTAACTGACTCATTACCAGAGCACTCTCTGAAAGTCCTGTGCTTGTTTACTCCAACTTCTTCACTTCACAAACTCTTTATACTACTTGTCCTCACGTCCTCCTTTATGGTTGTGATAATTACTGCAGCCACTAGAGGTCGCTGCTGTGAACATGGGCTATAATAGGCTGCTTTTGTTATGGTTGTTTTTCGGATAAGGACAGGCTTGATGACGATCAGAAAACACTCATATTGATTCAATTACTAAATTTCTTCAGTTATTTAATTTTAGGACACTCTGACTCTTCAACTACCATCTAGATGTCCGACAACCATTGATCCTACCATCGAAGCATTTACGGAGCATCTTACTTTGCAACGAGAGGAAACATAGACAACTGAAGTGACTTTTCTTTCTAAACCATTGTCTTCAAGCAGCTCCACTGCGGGAGTTCAGTGGGTTAAATGTTCAACTCGAGGCCACCAGACTCATGGTAATGAGGATGAAGAAATCAAAGCTAATTACCTCCGCTCAGAATCATGGACCCATAAGCATAAGCGACAGAAATGTTTTTGCTTTTCTCGGCCCAGACCCTTGAAAATGTCCCCCTTCTTAGTTTGACAAAATGTTTTAAAGCATTGCCTTCATCCGATATCATCATCAAGGCGCAGCAGACACGTCTGAGTGGAGCAAATTGGACCAAATCGCAGACACAGTCTTAGTCACACAGTCATATATCCACTCGCCGCAAAACAGTCGTCGGCTGAGACGGCATCACAGCAGCAACAGGTTGTTTATCGACCACAGCTGCAGTGCAGCAGTGACTGATGGGACAGCAGCTCCTCACTGGCTGCGGGGAAAACTAGGACAAATAGAGCAAGTGAACATGTGATGGAAGGGTTTCCAGAAGCAGCGTGAAGTTTTCAAACTCGTGTGGCCTTTTCCTCACATTCAGCGTGTCACTTGTGTATTTGGCGAGATCCATTTTTTTGTCAGTTTTCGTCACCTTGGGTTAGGCGGGTGGATTGTTTTACAAAGTGCCAATGGGCAATCAGCAGTTGAACTGTTTTTGTAAATGTTTTAGGGGAAGTGGGCTGCATCTGCTCAGTATGCAGTGTGCAGTGGTGTGCTCCACGTGGCAGCTGATATTTGTGTTGCTGTGGAGCTCTGGCAGTGAGCCCCAGTGAACCGAGGACACAGTCATATACTTTACTTGCTTTATTACAAGTCACAGGATCTAAACACACTCATACTTCAACACACAGATGACTTGTTTCTTGCTTTGCTCACCTCGACACCCTCAACCATCTTTGCTCTACTCTTCATCTGCCATGTATTAGATTATGTGACAGCATAATCCAAAAGAATAAGCTGGACATGACATTTGTCAGGTGAATAGGTTAGCTAGAATTTAATGTAAGGTGTAAGGTTTCTGTTGAGACAAACTTTAACAAATTAGAAATCAGGGACATCATCACGGTTATTCACGGTCAGTCAGATAGATTTGTCGGTTAGCAATATTTTCTTTCTTTTGTCATTGCAGGACAACAAGAACACATTCAGATACACAAGCACACACTATGTGCCGTGTGGACCACTCTGCTGACACTGTTATGCACAATAAGTTGTGTACGCTCCTCTTTCGTGACACACATTTTGTCACACTTGATCTGGCTTAACCCGACTCTGCAGACCCAGCCAAGCAAAAACTGATGCAGCAGCACTCAGGAAAATAATTACTGCTTAAGGACACTTAGTCACAAATGTTTCTGTTGAAGTTTGATGGCAAATTTCTAAAAAAAAAAAAAAAAACAGTTTAAAGTAATGTGATTCTGTATTTGATAGCCTACTTATTCCTGCTGAATTATAGTGATCCCCCGACTTTTCCTCCAGCATCAGCATTAGCTTGACATTTGTGGTGCTCAGTGCTAAGCTGATGTTAGCACTGAGTTTATAGCACTGCTGCGAGTAAAGTCTTGTTTTCACTGCATGGTACAACTCGGCTCGACTCCAGGTACTTCTCACGATTTTGGTTTGACACTTCAGATTGTACCTTAGCAATGAAGGTTGGATTATTAGCTGATTGTTTTAGCAGCCCCACTTGAAACTGCCATTTAATTGTGCTTAATGCAGCTCAAACACAGGAAAACTGGAGGATATGAAGGGATGGTGTGCTTCAATCTAAGAATATGGCCGTTTGTCAAAAAAGGGGAAAAGGTTGAAATCCTCACACATGACAGTTCTATTGATGGTTCTCTGACAATTTGGTGGTCTTTCACTCCACCTATAAGTATCTGCTCAGTTTGCTTTGAACCTCCACTGAGGTGATAACAAAAAAAGTACAAGGTACCAGATACTGTACTGTACATCGCTTCATACTGTACTGATACAACTTTTGCTGATTGAAAAACTAAAAAAGAACTGAAGGAGTGAGTCAAGTTGAGCCATACCGTAGAGATGAGGCATTAGCTTCAGAGAGAAGCTAGCTTGGATGTAGACTCTAAGTCTAGCTAAGCTGCTCGTAATAGAGGAATAATCAGGTGCAATATGTAAGAATTTTAGTTTAAATCATCGAAAACTTAACTTGAATTATAATCACAATGTGAAGAAATAATTGTTTTGATGTTACGTCAAAGAAGTCAAAGACGTATTGTGTTGCAGAGCCATCTGCTGAAGCTAGCATGCTAACCAGCTAGCACTGGGCTTGAAAAGTTCTTTCTCCTGGTGGTCCAAAGGTCCTGCGCCGGTGTTGTAAACATCAACACTCCAGCTAGCTGCACAGCTAACCGAGCTAACAAACTAACAGTAGCTACAGTCATAAACAGGGTAAGTTAGCAGCAGTTAGCTACTCTGATGTTATTCTGCCCCTATTCACTGGGAGTTAAATAGGTGACCACATGTAGGTTGAAGTTAAAGATGCTGACAAAGATAAAATTTGAATTTTCATCGCTAAAGCAGAAAAAATAAACAATACCCAATTTGAAGCAAACTGACAGTCAAGAGTCTTTTTTAAAAATGATCTTTTGATTATTTAAACAATTTCCATCCAGTTGTTCTCCACGTACCAATCGGTCCTTTTGCAGATATAGATATGATAATTCTGTCCGTCACGTCCTGTCATTACTCTTGCGGTAAACACCGCAAACTATTAGCAGTGTAAGTTTGAAAGTGAAACTGAACTGAAGATGAATGTCAGGGCGTATTGAGCTGGCTCACTTTGTTTTCCTGCAGTGATTTGTTTGAATCTAAAAACAACAGCTAAACCGAAGAACAGATGGTGACATGGAGTACCTATAAAGTACAGTGTGCAAATGAATCTGGGCGGGGAGACGGGAGGGAGGATGAGGTTAAGAGGGGGAGGTGAGGGAGAAAATGATCAGAAAGGAGAGAGGATGAGAGGATAAGAGATTAAGAGATAAAAAAAAGGGGGGGTGGAGGGGTGAATCTCTGCATTTTATTCTGTACATCTGTGTGTTATTCAGAATCAAAATAGCAATTTTATTGACGTCTATTTTGTATTATAAAAAGCACGAAACCCTGCGATCCGGGCGCAGACTGTAGACAAATGGGAGTCACTCTAATGATTAAAAAGAGAACGTTGACTGTCCTATATGTTACACTGTGGCTCGCAGAGGGAAAACAATGGAGTAAGTTGTTATTTTGAATCATCCCCGGTCATGTGGCTGTTGTAAGAAGTATAAATCCAGCAGGGACAGAATGCCCCAATAAGCATCAATCTGACTGCCCACTTTCACCCTCTTAGGCAAGAAAACACTCATTATACTGCGTACACTCTAACGATCCCCGACTCTTGTTTTTTTCCCTCCTGCTGCCACTGCTAAATGCCAATTCGGCATGAGATGTATGGATGTGAATAGGGAATACTCTCGAGACGTGAGCTAGTTTTTGTGTAGGGTGCCTTCAGTTCATAAAGTGAGTTTTTCAATTAAAAGTTTTGGGTTGTATAGAGATGATGTAACATGTGTGAATCTTTAGTTCCCCATGTCATCGTGCTTCAGGCTGAAGACATGATGACCCAGAATTGTGTTGTCACTTGTGCGCTGAATTCAGGGCTAAACCACCCAAATACCCTCAGAAATGCTCAAACTTAAGCGCAGCTGTAAGCATGTATATAAGCATACACTTCTGTAAACAGCTTTACTTGGATCCAATCACAAGAGGACTTGAGACTGGACTAGCGTTCGAGTTTTCCAAAATTTAACGACCGCCTGTGACCTTTAATCTTCCATCGGCATCTAAGTCTTTCATCAAACTTTTTGAACAGTCCACAAAGCTTCAGGCATCTTAAAGCTTCATAACATCACTTGTGCCAAACTCATTTAGCTCCTCTGGTGCTCCGCAGGAAACGGTTACATCGAAGGGAAGGAGCTGGAGAATTTCTTCAAAGAGCTGGAGACTGCGAGACGAGGAGCGGGAGCAGGCATGGTGAGCGAGTGCTGACAGCAGCAGCTGTTTGCATTTTTCTGTCGGCCTTTAATCCATCATTTGAAAAAAGCTAAAATAAAGATATATTCATCACAAACGCTTCGGCAGCCTCTCTCCTAGAAATTACATTTATAAACTGCTAATCTGTTTGCCGATTGGGGGTAAATATAATGGAAGTGCTGCCTGGATTATATATTTTATTTTAATATAGGAAGTGCTTTGGTTGCGTACCGTAAGATAGCTCAGGGGGGTGGAAAAGTAATCTTTACTTATGTTAACATCACACTGCGAATGCCTAAACATAAGAAAGGAGAAACATATTAAATATAATTTTACTGAATGTTTTCAGCATTCTGTCAAAATTTCATCAAGAGAGGATCTGAATAAAGACAAAATTCAAGTTACAAAAAGGCAGGCATACAAAAAGCACCTAAGAGAATCCGGAAAACTAAACAGCACTACAAAAAAAAAACAACAACGCAGGAATGCAGGATGAAAACATACAAACCAATAATGATTCAGGAGAAACACAGAGAAAACATCTGGGACAACAGACAAAGACAGGAAGTGGAATGTAAGACATGAAACTTGAGGAAAAGCTTTGAACATAAAACAGGAAATCAACTGAACTAAAACCTAAGACTGTGACAGATTCACTGTTAGTTTTTTGCCTCATATGTTAATGAACATTTTCTCATTATCTCGACAGTAAAGATTATCAGGGTGGACTTCCATTATTCGAAACTGATCTACTGATGCAGATTAGTAGGAACATACATTTCTGGGGGGGGGGGAGGGTTGTCTTGGTTAGCATGTTGCAATTGGTTTTCTCTCACATATATGTTTACATTATAGACTGTGTTATTGTGTTTGCAGGATCCTTCACATACAGCTTTCAAAGAGAAGATGAAGGAGTTCATGGCCAACTTTGACAAGAACGCTGATGGGAAGATTGAGATGGCAGAGGTGAGAGCGACATACTTGGGGCAATTTTAGCTCTGGTCGCATGTCATAACTCATTTCATTGTGTAATCTGTAGAAACTGTTTCTCTGTGTTTTAACATGAAACAAACATCTCTGGAATAAAACTTATTTGGTGTCTTTGTCTTACTCTCTTCAGTTGGCTCAGCTGCTGCCCACAGAGGAGAACTTCCTGCTCTGCTTCAGAGAGTTTGTTGGATCCAGCTCTGAGTTTATGACCGTAAGTTTGTTCATATTGTATATTCAAGTCCTTCATCTTAAGCCCTTACAGTCATCCAAACTGATTGTTTTAAATGATGGCAAGTAATATGGATTTTACAGCTCAAAGCACTGTTATTACCCGTCTCCTGTCTCTGTTGCTTTTTTGAGAAATTTGTCCACTTACCAACTGCTTTAACTTCACTGGGCTGTGAAATCTCCCTAAGACTGCCTCAAGTCTGCAGTGCCATCACAGCTTGTCCTGTGGGACTCATGTTCATCTGCCATGCAATCCCTTTGTTTATCTGCCAAGCTAGGACGTCTGTTTAGTGTGGAAACAGTCCAGTTAGGCTGTAAATTGTTAATTTAAAAGCTGGATGCTGCGTCTGGAACTCAGACACTCGCATAATGTCAGATATTGTTTTCAAAACATTTTAGATTATGGTCAGTGAGAGCGGCATGAAGGTGACTTAAATTGTTCAGTTTTTCACAGTTGTTACATACATTTGCATTTTTAGTGGCTAATCGTGCCTTTATCAGTCTAGAAAAACATCAGTATCTGCTCGTCTTCTTGGGCTGCATATGTTAAAATAATTGGAGAGAAAACAGTGAAGCATCGAACATCTGCTCCTCTGTGATTGAAAACAACTCGTGCGAACACACACTTGGTGTACTCTGGGTTGAGCTGAGGAGGGTTTTCAGTGGTGGTGTGATGCTCAGGCTGCTCTGTGTGTTAAGGCTATTCTCAGACAGCCATACATTATGGATGGAGCGCAGCTTTCTGCAAGGGAAAGGCAGTGAGTGCTGGAGGGGTTTAGGTATCCATCTTTGATAAGGGCTTTGACAAATTCTATATTTACACAATGTCAGACGACACCCAGCTACTGTCTCCTAGTCTTTTAGCTTCTGTAAAACTGACAACGTAAAGAGAAGTTCTGCAAGTCGACAAAGTGAAGTGTGCGTTTTGACTTGTCATGTTCGCTCACTGCATCGCTCTTCTCCTGCAGGCCTGGCGGAAGTATGACTCCGACCGGAGTGGGTACATCGAGTCGAATGAGCTGAAGGTAAAACACAATATGGCAAAAAAATCTGCAGTAACCCTAATTACTGAGGGATCATTTCAAGTGCACAGCTGCTCTGACAGCAGCGCGGCACTATCGCCGAGGTTTAGTCATTCTGTCATTTAGACTCCAGCCTCTGCAAAAACATGCGCACACTCCGTTCTGCATCTGACCCTTGAAGTGTTAAAAATGCCCTCACACATGGTAATTATAGTCAGAAATGAGATTGGAGTCGATTCAACTTTACTGTCGGTGCACAGAGTACAAGTACTGAGGCAACAAGTACAAGTATCAAATGTAGAGATACATAAAGTGTCTGGTAACATTATGGAAAAGATTCCTTTGGAGGCAGACACTGTTTTGTTTTTATATTTCCTACAGAGATCGGTTAAATGATAAGATCTGTTTCATAAGCAGAAGCTCAAGTCTCGCTCATGGAGAAGTCTCACTCTGATATCACACGAGAGATGAGTTGTTGCAGGAAGAAGACAGTGGAAACTTGAGTCGGAGTCTAAGAGACAAGTTCACTTTGAGGAACTGGCAACAAGAATTTATGTCTAAAGTCATGTCCGACTATTTAACAGATGTTTGCAATCAAGATGAGGCGACAACTGTTGCAACTCACCACGCCAGATTTCTGAGCGAGACCTGTGTTTCTGGTAACAAAATGGACCAACAAGAAATGTCTGCCTCTGAAGGAATCTTTTCCATAATGTTGCCAAGCTCTTGGAATAACAACCTCAGCCTGTCAGTGGCAAAAACAAGCACTTTTAGTGGCTGGAACTGATGGTCGGAGTTGTCACCGAAGGATTACACTGTAGATGCGTTGCAGCTGCCAGCAAAGTCGATTTACTGGACTGATTCCTTAAACTTTTGGTAAGCTTGAATCATTTTCACACCAAAATATATAAATATAGGGCCCAGGTTTAAAAACACCAGAAATCCCCTTCAACACTGAAACCAGAACACTGTTGATAAGTGCATAATAAAGGATTTATTATATTGTAATAAGCCATTTTTCTTACTTTTAGATCTGGCAGCTGTAGAAAGGCACAGGTAGCTGGTAATAAATGCGCACTGAAACATGTATTATGTTAACACAGCAATGAAAACGTTTGTGGTTAATGATGACATAATAGATATTACAGATGTTTGTTATGTTATTATAAACAATTAGAAGAAACTCTTAAGCATCTATAAATTGTTGACATATTTCTTATAAGTGCATATAAATGACTTATAATCTAACAATACACATGTTTGTGGTCCTATTGTTAACACTTATATAGTCTTAATAATAAGCATAATGTTTATACGTACTTTATGAGGACTCTTACGGGTATAATTATCTATTATCACAACTACAAAGACCTTGCTGTAAAGTGTTCCTTGCATTTTTTAGGTTGGTTGGTTTCCCTGGAGGTTACAGATGCACGTCAGCTCTCTATTCTCTAGAGTTGTTTGTGTTTGAAGTATAATAGATGTGTATGTGCATATTTTGTAATTACTGTAAACAAACCAGACCTTGCTGATGAAAAGCTTTTCTCTCATGCCGTCAGTATAATTGTCTCTTCTGAGGGAGCTACTCTGAACCTGCACATACAAACCACCGTACGCTCCACTTACCTCCTGAGCTCGGTGTGTTAACGCCGTTCGTTTTCACCGTAAGTGTTAACTGGCAATCATAAATGCATTATGTCGTCCAGGGTTTCCTGTCGGACCTGCTGAAGAAGGCTAACAGAAACTACGATGACAAGAAACTCAAAGAGTACACACAGACAATTGTGAGTATCAAGAATTAGGGTTTTTTCTTCTCTCTGCTCTGACAAACTCTAAATTGTGACTCTAAGAATCAAGACTTCGCTGTAGAAAATCCATTTTATTTATATTTGTTTTCTTTTTATTTGTCCTATATTATATTTGCTAAGAACCATTTACCTTTAAGATCGAGAGTGGATTTAAAATAAAATCTATTGTATCAGTTTATGATATTCTCAGTAACATTTTATATGAAGGCATTTTTTCGCGCATACACGACTAAATCACATCTACACTCAACAACAACGCCTTCATGCCCCAATGGTTCTGCATAATGTAACAGAAATCGCTTCCCTAAAGGCTTGAATTTTAATGTATTGAACATCAGTGTCAGCATTCACCTTCCAGCTCACCTGTATTGCTGAGGCATCACTTTCACATGGTCTCAGTTGCTGCCATTTACATTTTCTTGAATGTTTTAACATGTGATATGTGTGTAGGACTGTACATGAAGGTATTTTCGGACCTCCTGTTTAGCTTCTCTGGTAAATTCTGTGCTAATCTTCTTGCTGTGCAGCTGCGGATGTTTGACCTGAATGGCGACGGTAAGCTGGGCCTCTCTGAGATGGCGAGGTGAGTGCATCTCCGGTTGTTTTTGCCTGTATGTAAAGTTTGAAACCTTTCTGTAATGACGCTAACAAGATTAAACCGTCCTTTGTTGTTTTTTCTCTGCAGGCTCCTGCCAGTCCAGGAAAATTTCCTGCTGAAGTTCGAGGTAAAATCAAAGCCACAATTTATTTTTAGGAATAAAATAATGATTACCGAGGCAACTTAAGACTGAAACTGTGATGTGGAGAAGTCAGAGTAGTACAATTCAACATTATTGGATTCACTACAAGAGGATTATTTGTCATCAAAGCACTGAATGGACATATGGGTCCCTGACACAAATGCGAGTTTACTTGCGCTAAATCCTTTGGGATTTAAATATTACCGTATCATTTCTTCAAAAACATCTTCCTATACCCCTCTCGTGTGTTTGGGAACAGCTTCTAAGTTTTTATTAAATCTATTTGATAAGTCAAATGATTTAAAGTCCTGTAAGTGTTTATATTATCATAGGACTTCAATTTGCATCTTTGAATGAAAATATCTTATCTAATCCCACAGATTCATGTAGGATTTTAGTTACATGATCGGGGGAATACATAGCCACTACTAGAGCATTTTGATGCCTCAAGTTCAACATTTGTAGCACAGGGACAGTTTTTAATCTACATTCATGTCCCACATGTATTTTGTCATGTGTGTTCCTATACATACACGCTCGCCTGCCAGAGCAGATCAACAATTCCTTTCTGACAGCGGATTAGTCTGTCTGATCGGGATTAACTCAACTCTAGTCCCAGTTATCATAATCTGCATGGATTAATATCAGTTCTGGATCTGGCGGGGCTTTTACCGCTCTCTAGAAAATGTCCTGCAATTTGCAGTTTCTAGCAATCTTCACATCTTTTCTCTTCCCTTCTTTCTCGCACACAGGGCATCAGACTCACAGTGAAAGAATTCGACTCCCTCTTCACCTACTATGATCAGGTGAAATGAGCTTCTCAGTCTTTGTGTTTGCCTTCATAAATACTACGTCTGTGTGTTACGCATATTCAGTACTATTTCCATATTTTCTATGAGACTGTATGTGACTGATTACATGCTGCTGCTCATTAATGAACGTATGGTTTAAGATTTATTGGGTCCTTCCACTTTCCACAACTACAAACAACTATTTGACGGATTGCTTTAAAATTTTGTGCACACATTCCTGGTGTCCAGATGATGCACCTTTATGATTAAATGGATCCCATTACCTTTCCTGGAGCACTGCCATGAGGTTTACATTTCTGGTTGAGCACCCTGGAGGGTACTTTATCATGTCTTATCTACCATAGGGGCATCCAAGAGAGCACTTTCACAGCGTCTTTTTGAACATAGGGGCACCAGTAACCAATTGTAAAAACTATCTATGAGGTCAAATGAAATACATTTTCCCAGTACTTTTGTTTATGATCTAACAAAGATGAATTCCCATCAGCTTTATCTGTAATTTATGATTTGTTCTCATTAGCAAACATTAGCATGCTAAGGGGAGCTGCAGCGATTAATTGCGTCAGCACATTACAAATGTTCTATACCAGACCATCAGTTCCTTTATATGATCAGATTGTTCCCTTTAGACATAAAACCACCAAAGCCGCCCCACTGTTTTGAAAAACCACATAATTTTTTCCAGTTCTCAGTCTTCTCAGCCACAATTCATCATTTCAACCCTCCACATTTTCACAGTGTGAGGGGTTTGAGGCTCCTTCCAATGCCGTAGAACAATCTGTGCACAAGTTATTGAGCCATATTTTAACACTCTAAATGCAAATTTACTTAGTTGCAATGCTACAGTTTTGTCTCCAAGGAGGCACAAATCTTTACATTCTAACTATTTATCCATATAATCTACAACATTCCTCCAGAGGGCAGAAAACCTGGGACGTTCCCAAAATGCATCTACATCTACATTTCAAACATAGATCATCTTTAGTTAGAGCCAAGAGCCAATCTATTGTGTCTTGTTGGAGTATAATAATATCTTTGAAGTATCTGATTCCAGCAACTTATGTGAATATTTTCTATTTTCTTTACTCCTCTGTGACAGTGAACTGAATATCTTTTCAGTTGTGAGCAAAACAAGACATTTGAGGACGTTATCTTTGGCTTTGGGAAACACTGATCATCATTGAAGTTGATCAACAATCATCAATTGTGCGAGGAAAAAAAATCATCAATCGTCAAGCCCTGATGCTAGCACAATAAACTAAAATCAAGGCCATGCTAACCATGCTGATGTACTGCCTCACAGACCTGCTAGCATGGCTGTAGACTTGTATTCTTGCTTTAAAGGAGACATATCATGCTAGTTTTTCAGGTTTAATTTTTCTATTTTAATTTGGGTAGCTACTAGACCTTCTCGACATCCCCCACAATAGGTCTGTCTAAAAAAGCACAATAGGTCTCCTTAACTTTCACATTGGATACTTGAATATCTTCTATGTAATTCAGAGCTCTCACGTTGTCTTTCACCAGGACGGTAATGGGTATATTGATGAGCAGGAGCTGGATGCTTTGCTGAAGGACCTCTGTGACAAGAACAAAATGGTAATGAATAGTTAGCCTATTGATTGATCAGTTCAAGTTACTTTTCTACTTGCCAAATATAGAACGGCCTGAGATACCTCTGCAATGTTCTGTACATTTGCGCCACCCAAGGACCACCTTGTGCCCGCTGACTGTACGTGTGTGTGGTTTCTGGCAGGACGTGGACTCATCAGGTATCGGGGGGTACAAGAAGAGCATCATGGCTCTGTCAGACGGAGGGAAACTGTACCGCACTGAGCTGGAGATCGTCCTCTGCCGGGACTCCGAACTGTGACTTCCCTGCCCGGGACCCTGCAATCCTCTCCGCCCCCTCTCCACTGCCTTGCCTTCCTACCTCCTGATGTAACCTGGTGCATGTGTGACCCTTAACCTCGCTACACCACTTAGAGTGAAGACAAAAAGTGTACCGCTGAACTTGCTGTTTTAGCCTCGAACCCCTCTGAGGTCTTTTTTTCTGTTTTTGAACTTTACGTCCATCGTGAGATAGCCATAGCAACAACTACAGGAGTATATTGTGGTTTAATTTATTTGACTTTTAATATGCATTTGTATTTTTTACATTCGTCTCTTATCTATTTATGTTCTCCTCCCGATGATTTAACACTTCTGTGACAGCTGTTTGTTTATTTCATTTATTTCTATTTAATTTGATATTATCCTGTTTTGTTTGATGAGGCTTGTACTGTTCTATTAAAGATATATTAAAGATATTGCTGAGAGAATGAATAAATGTATCATGACAACCCTTGTCCCACTTATTCAACTGCATGAAGAAGTAATGTCTTCATCTAAACAATGTTCTGTTACACCTCTGCTGCCAGGGGGATCATTTCAACTGTGCCACTGCCTCCACTGTGCAAGGTTTGTTTAGTTTTCTCTCTCAGCGCCGCGTAGAAGGAAATAATTCTCCCCCCACTCTTAGAGTAGTGTGGTTCCAGTGAAGATTACAGATGCCCAGAGCAAGAGTTTTTTCTCCAGCGTGTGCTCTACCTTCGCTTTTCTAATCTCCTGGTAACAGAGAGTGTGATGTCAAAAAAGCTTGTGCTGCTCCATTTTTCATAGCGGTGAGTCTCATGAGCTTCTGTGGCACTTTGAGATGAAGTGAGCAGAGCGGGACGAGCTGAAAGATCGGGACAACAAAAAAAAGCAGCCAAAGGGTTGTTTTGCTCTTTTATATGTAGAAAAATCTGCCATAACACAACATGAGAAAATACAACGTGGCAGTTTGCACCTTTAAATAATTCAAACGTGTCATTTTCTCAACCAAAAATGCTCATGTTAGGATCCTCACCTGAGCTGACAGAACAAATTTTCCAGTACAGGAGTGATTATGACACGACAACATATCTTTATTGTGGATTACATTGATTATTTAACATTCATTTCTCACATTTCTTTTTAAAGAATGCTGTCACAGTTTATACAATTTTTTTTAAATGTCTTTATTTAGAAAAAAAAAAAAAGGCAACACACCCCCGTATTTCAGCATTATGGAACAGTCTACCTTCCATCAATTAATAATCAGCTCTTTCATCTTTAATTAAACTCACTATCTTTAAAGCACACCCCTCCTCACACACATCATCACTACGCTCATGCACAGAAACGGTACTTCAGCGAGTAGTCGATGTTACACACGTGTGGGCAAACTATACACACACACACACAAGTACACACATGGAAAAGCACAAGGGCACACAGTGAAGCTCTGCGCTATAGTTCAAGCTGCTAACTGCTGACAACGTGGAAAAACAAGAGTTACATCCGCTCTGATTCCTTCACACACATCAGTCCCACTCAGTGAGAGCAATGAGACAAGAGGGAGAAACGGACAGATGAGATTCCCTCTGTTATTTACCCCTCTGTGTACAGCTGACACACACACACACACACACACACACACACACACACACACACACACACACACACACACACACACACACACACAGTCTACAAAGATAGACACAGTTGAATGACTGATATGATCACAAATTTAAAAGACAAGGACAAAACAATACTGCACTGTGTACCTTCACTGATATATGACACACAGATATGTAGCAGGCGGTACGGATGTCTAGAGATAAATGGACATTTCTTTTGCAAATGACTCAGAAGATTCCATGATGCTGATTATTCATCTTTTATTTAGTCGTTACTGTGTGTTCTTAAAGTCATTTAAAACCAACATTTTATTCATGTTTGCCCTAGAAAAATTATCAGTGTTATTTTTGGATCGTATTCTAATTGCGTGTCTCTTATGACATCCACTGGGGACAGTGTTTGTTTTTCCTCCACAGAAACAACAGAAATCAAATGGCAGCATCCAATCTTTTTTATATGACATTCCAGTTTCTAGCTGAATAGACTTACCATGTAGAACATTGGAATCACAATAGTACAGCTCATAATTATCAAAAGTACTACAAGGAACTTTTAACTTGTTATGAAACAGTCTCAATTTATCACTGATGAGTCTTTTATGACTTACATAGAGAAACAAGACCAGCAGAAAGAAGACTGTCAATCTCTCTTTATTTGAACTGATCTTAATTTCTGTCACAGGGTTGGATTCTGATTTGTCTTGTTTGGAAAAGTAAAAAAAAAAAAAAGAAATCGAAACTATTTTTCATGTTGCAGTGCTGAGGATGAATTTGGGGTCTCAGTACCTGACGAAATAAGCTGCTCTGTGATCTGGTGATGCAGCACCAAAAACAATCTTACTTTGTTTCATCGTCATCTTTTGTCAGAAAGGGCTGCCAAAATCTACAAAAAACATGCAGCTCATTTTTATAGCTCTATTAAAAATGAACCCTTTCATAACCATTTAAGATGGAGTACCATGTCCCACTCACCAGGCAGTGGATCCTCAGTCACGTCCACAATTCAATTTAAACTGAATCTTTATATCTCTTTTTATCATTTTGGCACATGGCATTATAAATTCAAAATGGTGGTGAGAAGACGAGATAAACCAAGTCCCTCTGGAAAAACTGTTAATCCATCTAAAACAGGCTGTGAGAACCCATTTCTCTGTTTTTTGTATTAACTGGACAATTTCACATACCCATATTTATTATTATTCAACAACACACTGCCATACTGCTTACAATTACACTGTTAACAGTGTAAAACATTATTTATATACAATGTATATGAGTCTATTTCTTACTTTTGTATTGTATTGTTTATTCTTTTACTATTATTATTGTTTATTACAATACCACTGTCCTTTGGCTGCTGTGATGAAGAAAGTTCCAAAATAAAGGAAATTCTGATTCTCAAAAACCTTCAAAGAATCAACTAAATTGAGTATTCTAAATACAATTATCAAGATTTAATTAACATTTTTCTTGCACATTCTTTTCTGTGGCTGAAAATTCATCTGTCTACCCCTGTGGAGGTTATTTGCGCCAAATGGTTTATTCTGCTTTTTCAGATCTGCCTTATTTTGAGTATTTTACTTTTCTAATTATAGAAATAATTCACACTTGCACAGTTTAATCAAACAGCAATATTAAACAGTCTTTAGATTTGAACTAACTATATTTTTGGTGCATAATGTCTGCTGGAGTTGACAGATGTGTTTTCAGTCACAAATAAAAGATATACAAGAAAAATATTATTAAAATCTGGTTGAAATCATGCAGCATCTTAATTATTAGACAAATGTTACTTTTACCAGTCTGGCGTACTGAGAATTAAACGATTTAACAGTTATTCCAGATTCACTTTCATACCATCAGTGCATGATGTGGACATCTATGTAAACGCAAAAAGAAAAGTGGCCGGCGTGATTTTTAATTTGCATATTAAAACGCCATGTTTTAAAGGCCCGGTATAGCCTCACAAGTGTTGTCACTGATTCTGGCTGACCAGACTTTGGCTCAGATTGAGGAGTTAAGCAGTTCTGATAATTACATGTGGTCACCAACAGCCAGCTAATAATTGGAATGATTAAAGTGTAATATATCCTGCACAACAAAGTTAAAGAGGGAAATCTACATTAATCTTTTTCTCTGAGGTCTTTTGGACATTTAGCACTAAGAAAAACGGGCGTAAATAATACAATTAATGATGGATGAATTCCATTTGGCTTCAGGGTCCTGCTGTCATGCAGGATGGTTCAGTGTCACACTGGCAATGACTTACATGGACCCTTGAATACAGAGTCATTGTCTGTGTTATTATAATAACCGCTGTGTCTTTTCTGCTATGACAAGTCAAAAGTGTGTGCTAATCCAGAGAAGAGCTCTAATCAGCAAACTGTGAAAACACCTGTGTGGGTGTCACAATATTCATTCTCAGATCACTGCCAAGAGAGAATTTCATGTTTAATATTTGACTGTACTCATTGTGAAAAACATGATTTATGAGGCAATCACTTGAGCTCAAACTTTGCCCTAATTTCTTAACACACACACACACACACACACACACACACACACACACACACACACACACACACACACACACACACACACACACGCACTAGATGTTCTCTCACTCATAAAATATAGGCACACATACGTCAAATACTGGAGGCTGAGCCAAAGAAGATCATCATGTCATTGTTTTATTCATTCGTCTTCGCACAGAGGAGATTGAACGCATTGCAGCTCGACATACAAGAAGCATACGGAGGCACACGCACTGAAAATACAAAGACGCAGCACTTGTTAATAATTCCTTCTCATTTTTTTCTTTCTCTTGTGATCAAATCAAACCCCTTACATTTAAACGCGTGACTTCATATTTGAGAGCCGCCACCGAAAAACAAAGTGGACAAGATATCACAAACCACAGTGAGAGACAGCGAGCCGGACAGTGCTGTAGAAACAGAGCCCACGCAGCGTCAAGTGTTATTACTGCAAGTGATGTATGGAGTTAAACGTCGGACGGTTCACTGGCACCGCCTCACATCAACTCATCATCACAGCCGCCTGCAGTTGCACAACCTATTAACCTATTACCTCACAGGAAGTGCAAAGGTGTGAGCATATTGTGTGTTTGACGATGGGGGAGTGCACGCACATGCACATGGATACACTCACATATTCACTCCTCAGTGGGTATCAAAGAAGCCCGTTCAACTCTAAGCTGAGGCGTCACTCAGCATTACAGTCAGTAACTCTTCACTCTTATCAGTTTTTCCATTATTCTTTCCTGCTGCTCTTTCCTTGTAATGCTTCTCTCAGCTCTGCTCTGTTTGCTCCTCAACCTCCTGCTGCTCGTCGTCACTCCTTACTGTCATCAGTTTCTTCCTAGAAAGATGTTTAAGGACAATGTGGATGGATTTCAGCGCTGTTCTGAGTGAAAACACATACAAACACTGAGATTGTAAGAGCAAATACCTACAAAGTACAATATTAAAGAAACAAAAATCAAAAACACGGCATGTTTCCTAGCATGCCACTGAATAAACTGTGGAAACTGTATTGTATTTTGCCTCATCCCTGTTTCACCTGTGAAAATTGTATGGGAGAGCGTGTGTTGTCTCTGACTCCATGGCTTAGTTGGAAAAAATCTCCTCCATACACAAGCAGTCCCACATGCAGGCCAAGTTGATGTCCCACTCTGTCACTGTGTTGCGATGCCAGGGCGAGTTGTCTGTCTGGTTGCAGGCAAAAGAATTGTGTCATGGACTTCCAGGCATTGCTGTGTGATCCTCTTCCAGGTCTCCGTTCCCTCTGCTGTTCTTATAAACTTGTATGACGTCATCTTCACTTAATGCAGCACTTTTGCAGAGATATCCCTGTGTTTATTCAAGGGATATGAAACCACTGGAAAATAACAGTGTTTTCTGAAGGTCGGAACCCTTTTGTATCGAATATGTTCACTAATAATTCAATGATCTATAAACTACAACACAAGAAGCACTGAGCGCTGGTGAGCTTTGTGGAGTGAAATGTAGAGGTCTCCATCTGGTGGGGTGTTGGAGACACCAGTGATCAGGGAAAAGTAAATCAGTAATGAATGCTATTTATAAAATTTAAAAAATATATGTTTTTTTAATTTCTGCAATGTGTAATTTATCATTTAATGTTCCATGTCTTGTTACATGGCCACAGATGGTTAAAGACTACTGCTGGATAAACCTGCATGAAGTGACTGTAATAGCAGCTGCAGCTCCAGAGATGAAGCAGTGTCTGTTGTGTGACACTGCCCTCAACAGGACAAATGAAGAAACTGAATACCGCTACTGCCAGGGAGTGGCATCATTTTTGCAATCAAGTATCAGATAAAAATGATGTTTGCTGGTGTGTGTTGTCTCCTATATTATATTGCGATCTGGAAAATAAATGAGCAAAGTGTGCGTATGTGGCAAACAAGCGAAAAAAAACCCATAACTTTTTGCCTTTAGGCTTATTAGAAATGTACAGTTTATCATTACTTTAGAAGTCTATCAAGTAACCATTGTTGAAAGCAAATACGTACATTTACTCAACACATAGTTCTACCTCCTCCTTCTCTATTTCAAGCATAATATATCATCAACATCCTAAATCTCAGAGCTTTATTGTCTTTTGATAACTCCACCACTTTTGTCTGCTCTGTGAAGTTCAATTGATTCTTTTATCCCTTTTATTGAAATCATCTCTAATATGTATTTTCTGAATTTCCCTGATATAGCAGCTCAATTCTAATTCTTCAGGTTAAAAGGTCCTCCCTCCTTTAAAAAGCTGTTATATCAGGCTAAAAACAGGCTGCTTTATGAACTCATTAAGCAACTATGTCTTAAAAGCATTTAACACTGTCTTACTCTTATTCAATGTGCGCATACCTTTTGCTAATAATACTTTTATACTTTTTTTACACTTACTTTAGTAATGCTTAAATTGCAAAGCTTTTACTTGTCATTTAGCAGTTTTAAAATCAGTTTTTTAAAACATGTTTAACCACAGCATAGAGGGTTGCTACAAATTCAAACTACTATGCAGCCTTTCAACACACATTTAACCTAAATATCTAAAATGGACACTTGCTGCTCATCCAACACTTCTCGGCCTTGCCCATTTGCTATTTCATCAGAATAAGGTGCCATGGCTGCCAGATTTTGGGAAAAATGCAACACCAATTAATATTGATACTTATCAATCGCCATTGCTCATCATTCCCATGTAATTAGAGTTCTCAACGGGCTTGAATTACAACCCAACCCGGGTTTTTAAGCCCGAACCTGACGCAGCGCGACACACCGGCATGAATTGTCTGCCGCCCCCCACGTTAACCCGACCGGACCAGAGCTCGCGGGTCTGGTCGGGTTTGTCGGCCCGACCCGTTGATATAACGCTTCATGTAATAGAGCCCCGTTACCTCCATCACCTCACAGTCCCTGTATTAAGGTTTCTACCTGCTTACCGGTTGTACTACACTGTCCCTGTCAGTCAGCAGCATCTCTGCTGCTCCTCTCCTGCCCGCGGCTGCTGTCTTCACCTTCAACCTGCTGTTGCTGGTTGACTGCTGTCTCAGAGGACGTGGAGGCTACAGCAGCCCCTCCAGCTAACAAGTCTGTGATTTTAGCACATTTTGCAGCATCTATAGTGAGCTTCTTCTCTAACACGCAACTTTTCTTTCTCTTTAATTGCTCCATGTTGTCACTCCTCGCACTAGCAGAAGTTACAGGTGACAGCACAGGGAGGAGAGGGGTGGGGCCGCTGTCGTACTATATCCTGATTGGTTCAGTCCACTGTCTATATTGAAGATGGACCAATGGGCCGCCCCCTCGAAACTTTGCACATAGAAAAAAAAAAGAGAGATTTCATTGGATTAGCCAAATATACTTCTAGAAAATCAACCAATGGGCCGTCGCGGTCGATAAAAATTATTTATAATAAGCTTTTTTGATTCAATTATGACAGCCGGCCCAAAAATGTGCGTCGGCCCACCGGGCATTGTCCGATACGCCAGATGGCCAGTCCATGCCTGCCTGTGATGTTTGCAAACTGTTTTGATAGTCTTAATGGTTGTGCTATAGCAAAACGTCTAAAGTTTAAAACTTTGAATATTCATAACAAATCAGTTGTTTTGAATCATCAACACACGGCAATGGAGGTCACGGCTGCAGATCACTGCTGCAGTCAGGTTGATAAATGGGAGTAAAAATAAATCACCTTTTCAATCCTGAGCTCTTGCCCCACTGGTCAACGGCTCCAGATCAGAGCAGAATCCATTGAGAGCCATCAGGGTGTTTGTGCCTCCATAAGGTCAGGATCTGCACCTTATCCTCACACAGTCACACTTGCAGTCTGCACACAGACATGCTCGTAGTTAACACACCAGCTTACCTTGACAACTTCTTCTTTTGAGCAGGGATCCATTCACTGTGTGCTCTTTCAAGACATCTACCCAGAGGACAGTGACAAACATTGATGTTTTTTTGCTGCTTGAATTTAATTTTTGCATGTGAGTTTTATGTTGGCAGTGATGAATGACTAATTTAGTTGCAGAATTATTTTTAAAGTCATATAGGCTATAGGACATCATTTTCATTCCACATTGTAATTTTTTCTCTACTCTTTTCTTATTCTACAGTCATTTGTACACATTCATTTATGGGGAATAAAATGTCTTTATTTCATTTTTCTCTTTATTTCTCAATATGTACTCAAACATGGACATATGTGATGATGTTGAATGTCTTTTTATGTCTTTTTTCTTATTTTAAATATACACGACATCCTAATGGAGTCTTTTTGTGGGTGGAGGGAAGGTCCAGAAGTAAAAATTTAATTTACTTGTTTGTTTGTTTTTAAAAGAATTTAAACCTTGGAAAATTGTAGGGGTTAAATATTGTACTTTCTACTTTATTGCTCGCACATGTAGCCTACATAAAGTATGGATGGATGTACGTGTGGTGTTCCTCTCACACTCCTTTGAGTAAGCTCTGCCTCACCCACGCTGCGCATCACTGTACGCTGTCGTGTCGTCAGCACGTACTCGGTGCGTAGCGTCGTGGTCGTGCCTGCCCTTCACATCCTTCCACATCCTACCAGGCTCTACTCCCAAGCGCAGCCCGACGATGGCCCTGCTCAAGTCAAACAAGGTGATCTCCTGCCTGGGGAACATTTCCCCGGCCCTGGGAGTTCTGTCCAGCCGCAACAGGTAATCAGCGATAAAACAGTCAAAGCTAACAGAGAAAGAGACGTTTAGATGCAGTTGCCATGGCGTGCCTTACATTAGTTTAAGCTAGCTTGACCTGCCGACAATCTGGTATTTTAAGGTTATCGTCAACAGTTAATGCCAGCCATCATGTTCATGTAGAAACGTCACCGCTCTGTTATTACTTCAGCCACACCAGCTGGCTATCTTATCATAGACAGGGGTCAAATGGTTTCAATAGGCCCCGGTGTGCTGTGTGGATTTAGCTCCTGTGGCGAGAGCGGAGCTAACAATCTCATGTCGGTTAGCTAGTTAAGGTTACAGGCTGCAGGTTTATGACTCGATAACCTCCCAGGTTAACACCTGTTGTGCTAGGCACCATGTCGGAGTTGCACTTAATTGACCTCATAGGCTTGCTTGCCAACAGTGAAGCTCGTTAAGTTATTGATGAAAGTCACGTTGGTGTGTCAGCAGCACAAGTTCCGATGGAGCAGTCGCTGGTGTGTGGGTGGAAATCGCAGCCCTGCTAACGGTAGGTTTGTTTCGTATTAAATCAGTGCTGCAAGTTAGCTTCATTTCATATTGAGCGGCAACTCTCTGAAGGAATTACACGATCGCGATGGCCTCAACAGTCAAATCCCACGCACAGTTTGAGCTAAGCGACTTGTCGTAGTCGGTGAATACGTGTGAGCTGATTGGCTGCCGTGTTCCGCCTTTGCTCGCCGATTGGCTAAATTGTAAGGGTGAAGCTGAGATTGAAACCGATGTCCTTTCACGGTGTGCTTGGAGGGCAAACTAGGTTACATCCGTTACTGCGCCTTTATTGTGTTAAAATATCTCAAGTGTAACTTTTTATAAATGTAGACGTTTTGCTCAGGCGTGTTGTGCATATCTTCATATCTTTATTCAGCCCCTGCATCTTTCTCAGCAGGTGTAGACGAGGTTTCGTTTAGCTAGCCGGTGCTATCATGTTCCTGTGTGTGTGGGTGTGTTTCTGCTTTTGTCTCATCTTTTCGTCTCGTGTTCCTGCACATTGGTCCGGTTTCAGAGACTGAATAAATTACAATAGGGTTTTTTTTTTTTTTTACCACCTACAACCAGGTTAGACGCTAGTATCAAGATTGTTGCAGAAGGTTCAGCCATTTTAACCCCAGCATCCTGCCCTGCAGCTTGCCTAGAAGGCCTTTATTGATCACAGATAACTGCCAGTCACTGTGATGTTTGTGTATATATAAATGCTGAAGGTCAGCTGTTCAAAGGTTGTGTGTACATAAGACCATTTGAACCTAAACGCCACTTACTGTATATTGCTTTCAAATCCGCTGCAGTGATTTACAGTTGTACAGTACCTCAAAGTAAAATAAACTTGTTTGCAATTTGCACAGACAGCTGATATTTTGTTCCCATATCTATATCCTAACACACAGTGTATATACATTCATGCATTCACAACTCAAAATTAGTAAGGGATATTAGGACATTTTTGTGTTTTGTGAATAATTATGGTCCCAAAAAATAATGTGACAAATTTCAATTGACTTCTATTGCATATCAATGCACATGCATATATGCTCCCATATCCCTAACTATTTTTGAGTAGTGTACATGCATGCAATCTTTGTTTAATGCCGTCTCAGTTAGCTACTCATTGTATTTCCCCTGCATTTGTACAATGAGAATAAGAACATCTTATCAAATCATAAACTTCAAAACTATATAGCATAGCTCTGATAACAGCATTTACAATACACTCATAAATTATACTACATCCTCATAAGTACAGTGGAAGCAGTACTTCTATGACACTGTATGAGCATTATAATCATCAAAAAGGTTGACATTGTATGTTATTGTATTGTACTGTGTTGCTTCCATTGTGTTGTCTACTGCTTGTAGTATCAGGATCAATAGCTCTGTGTATCAAGCTCAACAACTGAAAGACTGGACATAGTACATACAGTACATGCTTTTAAAAATTCCACACTGCTTAAGTCTTAACACTAGTTGATAAAGCAGTGTGATCCTTTTTGAATTATTAGCAGGATATTGGAGACCCTTGCCCTTTTGCGAAGTGTTCAGTACTAAATTTAGCTGCAAAGTTTAGAGGGTTTATAAAGTAGAAGAAACCTGAGACAATATGCGCAGTGGCGCAGTAAAGGTTACAACAAGCAGCAACCTTCATTTATCAAGCAGATATACGTGTCTTACATGTATGTATTGTGTTTGTAATGTATTTAATTTACATCTCAAGTACCAAAGTGTACAGTGGCAAGATGATTTTTATATCTGTTGCAAGCAATGCGTTATGACATTGTAGCCAAATATCCAGTAACAAAGCAGCCAATAAAGCATTGTTTTCATTGGCCTTTAACAAACAAATGGTGTCGAGTTGTCCAGCACAGATTAGTTTTCAATTTGCATTTTTGTCATTTTATTTGTCTGCACATTGGAATAGTGCCACCCCCCATTAATTAATATAGATCTCCATATTAAGGTGAAGTTGTATTCTGAGAAAAAGAAGAAATGTAAAACGGTGTATGCTTTATTTAATGATTGAAGGGATAATAATTGTGTTTGTATTTGCTTTGTGAGTGTAATAAAACCATTGAGATACCTTCAGTAGATTTCACATGACGGCATTTTATTTTTTGATGCAGTACGCTCACCATGCGCTGATGACTCAGCTAGTGTGATTCAAAGTGCATATTTTTGTTTGATCCATCCCCTTTTCACTTAACAGTATATCAATATGCACTAGTCTATATATATATTGCTCTAGACACTCGTTTCTTTAGCCTCAAAGAAAAGTATTTTAAAGTGATTCTTCTTTGTTAAAGTGGGAGCGTCCAGTGTTACTTTCCAGAGTGACTGGTGTGTGTTTTACTGCAGTGCATGTTGTAGATCACCAGTCTAAACTGGATCTAATATGTTTACACAGTGTCATATGTGCATAACAAGCTGTAGACTGCATCAGGCTGAGGTCAAGAAGTCAGAGTGCATGACCTTGTGAATTTGATATGCAGCTTACTTTTACTGTCTTTAATGCTTGTCTACTTAAGTCTTCATGGCCTTCTTAAAATATTTCTAATTTCACAGATGAGTAATTCCAAAATTTCATAGTAGGTGATTTGTTTATATATTGGACAATTTTTTACCATTTACTTAATATTGCCTTTGTGAATGGTAATGAATAATAATAAGTCTGACATGATTTAACACTGTCCTTGAACTAGAAAAATATAAAAGTCTTCAGCATGCAAGCAAATGATTAATGAATGATTTAAAAAAATGAACAAGTTATAGGACTGACAAATGAAAGTTTTGCGAAAGTATGGCAAAAGTAAACTTAACAAAAATAGTGAACATGACCATTTCTCACTATTGTATTGGTTGATAATGGTGGGAAAAGTGACTCGATAAACAAACTGAAACAGTTTACTTTAGGCCCAGATTACCTCTTGTTTTTGGACTTTGGACCTCAATGGATTATAATGTTTGTTTCATGAAACGTGTGCCCACTGAGCATGTGTCGTTCATGAGTCTCTACGTCAGCGTGGTATCCTCAGGTCACATGAGGAGTTAATCTCAAGCATTAGGTCCACAGCGTTTTACAGGAACACGGATAATTAGCGTGGCTAGTGTCACATAAGACCATGAAAACTTTAGAAAGCAGCGCAATTCATCACCTTGTAAAGACACATAAGTGTTTCTGTTTGGGAGGGAAAATAGCTGTTTTTTAAGCACACAGTGAACTCCTGATTTTGTTCAGTTTTTGCGGTCTCATCCTTCTCATCACCTGATTTTAATTTGTTGCAGCTCATGGTGGGGTGGAGTACAGATGGGCCCCCCCGATCCCATCCTGGGGGTGAGCGAGGCCTTCAAGAAGGACTCCAACCCTAAGAAGATGAACCTGGGAGTGGGAGCCTACAGGGATGACCAGGGCAAGCCCTTTGTGCTCAGCTGTGTCCGCAAGGTACAGCTGTCACCAAGCCATGCACCGAAACCACAATGTCTCTCTCATGTCACATAGTGATAACCCAAATGCAATTCGGGGTTCAGGAAGATAAACAGTCGTATTATAGAGTCTACATTTCTTTTGCTCCAGCAGAAACATAATAATGCACTATTAGACTGTGACATTTTTCAGCAAGTATTTTAAAAAAGGGAATAGCCTCTTAGAGTTGGACAGTCTACATGTTCACTGGGTGTTTGAGGGGTCAAAAATTTGGTGCCGGTCGGGGTCTTTCTCATTGGTGCATTCTTGCTTTGTCATTCTGAGCTCAGCATCTGTAGCCCCAAGAAACATCAGGAACACACATGGTAGTAATTAGGAGAATATCTGCGTTATCACCATGAGAAAGTGTGTATGCGTTTGATTTTGTCAAGATTTGTTAGCTAAATAACAGATGTTTTATGTACATAACAGGGAATACTACTGTGTGTTGTGTTTTATCCTTTTTGATTTTCAAACCTTCCTTCTAGGCAGAGGCTATCATTGCAGCCAAGCAGCTGGATAAGGAGTACCTAGGCATTGGTGGTTTGGCAGAGTTCGCCAAGTGCTGCGCCCAACTCGCTCTTGGCAATGATAACGAGGTCTTGAAGAGTGGCAGGGTAAGTTAACTCCTTCAGACTAAATTAGATTCAAATCAATTGATAGTTTAAGTCCAAGTCAGTACCGCAGTCCTCTTCTCCCAACAGAGCATCACCGTCCAGACCATCTCAGGAACTGGATCTCTGCGCATCGGGGCCAACTTTTTGGTGAGGTTCTCCTGTGACGGTCATTTCAGACAAACCAACGTTTAAGTCCGGCTGGTTATCTCACCAGGTCTTTTCCTTTATCACAGTCTCGTTTTCATGGAGGCCCTCGTGATGTGTACCTGCCCAAACCGTCCTGGGGAAACCACACACCCATCTTCAGAGATGCCGGCATGCAGCTCAAAGCTTACAGATACTACGACCCCTCCACCTGTGGCTTTGACTTCAAAGGAGCTCTCGACGACATCTCTGTAAGACAAATATTGTAATAGCTCCAGTTTGACACCTTTTCATGTGTTCTGATTTAAAACGCAAACACAGAGGATTTTATGTTTTCTTGTGAAGTTAGTTACTTAGTTTAATTAAGAATTGAGCTGTTTTGGTAGAGAGGGATTTCAACAGAGCCACTCAGTCTGTGTTTATGTTTTCACGTGTACACATCCCTATTTTTTACTTGTGTTTACACGACTGCCAGCAGGGTAAACTTTATGTTTTTGCCCCCATTTTTGTTTATAACCAGGATATTACGAAGTGACTTAGTTGAAGGAAGACTGGTTATTGTGTAGTAAATAATCGGTTATGTGACCAGTTGTATGTCTATCAGTGAAAACACTGTCAAACAAGAGAGTCTGTACTACACATGGTATTGTAAGGTGATTAACCAAACCCTTTGTCTTATGTCACAGAAAATCCCAGAGCAGAGTGTGATCATGCTGCATGCTTGCGCCCACAACCCCACTGGTGTGGACCCCAGGCCTGAGCAGTGGAAGGAGATTTCTGACCTTGTGAAGGTCAGTACAGGTCATCTCAGTAAAGGCCTGGGAAAGTTAAATTAAAAAAAAAAAAAAAGAATGTCTGCACATTTTCTTTTACCTTCAAATCAGAAGGGCTGTGACAGTTCAAAAGCCACAAGTGATAAGCACAGTACTTTATCAAGCTGTTATCACTTGAAAAATTACTAACTTCTTGTCTCTGTGTCTCTCTCCTGTGTTCTCCCTCTTTTGTTTGCACCTCATAGAAAAAGAACCTGCTCGTGTTCTTCGACATGGCCTACCAGGGCTTCGCCAGCGGTGACATCGACCGTGACGCCTGGGCTGTGCGCTACTTCATCGAGCAGGGCCACAACATCCTGCTGTCCCAGTCCTTCGCTAAGAACATGGGTCTCTATGGTCAGTCAGAATTTTACATGAGCTCAATGAAATACTAATAAAAGATCACATAAAGATATGTACAGACATGAGATGACAACTCTGAGGTGCAGGTTAGTTTTACTACTGCTGGACAGGGTCTGCCCATTTCAGCATTTGGTAATTTTAGATAATACAAGAATGACCAAACTGCAGAATCTGTTGAAATGAGAGATGCTTTATTATATTAGAAACTTTTATTAGATACATATATATGCTGTACTGTACATACCATAAAGCTAGGGATACATTTATGGAAGACAACATGAATGCATGCATTTGTTCAGTGACTGGGTGAACTATATCTTGTGTTTTATCACCACCCAGTGGTAAAAACTAGGTGGTCACATGTGATTTATTCCATTAAGGATTGAGACTCAAAGGACTAAATAAAATTGTACCATTATGTGAGACAAAATAAGTTATTGTCAGCTCTACCTATGCTACATAGTTATGTTGTGTTAACTCAGAATATGCCCTAAAGCAGTCATCTAGATGACCTTTATTGAGGAGTAGGTGGTAGCGTTTTGTTCTTCACCAAAACAATGTTTCATAAAGTGAATGCAGTGATCTCTTAAGCTGCAGTGATTTATCCATTCAGCAGTTAGTTTATTTAATAGTTGACAACTATGTTGATAATTATATGGTTTAAGTGATTTAATTTATTTTAGACAAAATGAGAATATTTTCTGGCTTATTTCCTTGCCTGTGACAATAAACACAATACCTTTGGGTTGCGACAACACAAGACATCTGAGAAGGTATTTGGGGGCTTTGGGTGGTTTTCTGCCATCTTCTGACAATTTATCAATTACTCAAGAAAATAATTGACAGATTAATTAACAGTGAAGCAGCCCTAGTGATCTCTAGTCTTCTTAAAACATGTTCCAGGTGCGATCTCATTCAAATTAAAAGTTGGTTTATTAGAATGTAAATCTCACTGATGGAAACAGTAAAATAAATGTTATATTTTTGAAGACTTTACTTTCTGTTTTGGCTTACTATTTAATGATTGTCAAGTGTAACCTCTCATACCTAATTTATAAAGTTCCTTAATACACTTCAGTTTTCCTTTTCACACACATTGAGTTGGTCAGACTCGCTGTAGATCACAATGTTTAACACCTAACGTGGATTTTTAATATTCACAGGTGAGCGTGTTGGAGGCTTCACTGTGGTGTGCGGCGATGTAGACGAGGCGAAGAGGGTAGAGTCTCAACTTAAGATCCTGATCAGACCCATTTACTCCAACCCACCAATGAACGGCGCCAGAATTGCATCAACCATTCTCAGCACACCAGATCTACGCTCACTGTGGTATGTGTTTATTCATGCATACACACACACCCCAGTGTGTAGTTTGTATTTTTGCAAAAGCACTTCAGGTTCCAGTGTCCATCTTTCATTTGCACCAAACTGTTCCAAAATCCATTTCCTGATCAGTTTGACCCTGCTGTCATTGATCCCAGGTTGGAGGAGGTCCACGGTATGGCTAACCGCATCATTAAGATGAGAGAACAGCTGGTGGCTGGTCTGCAGAAGGAGGGCTCCACTCACAACTGGCAGCACGTCACCGACCAGATCGGCATGTTCTGCTTCACAGGCCTCAAACCTGATCAGGTACACACACATTCTGGCCTTTGATAGTTGATATTAAATAATGAAAAATATGTTTATTAATGAAATTTAGCAAATGTTCAATTCTTTAATAAAACCGACTGTATTAAATGTTGCCATAGAACAATGGCTAATTCTCAGAGAAAATCATCAAAGGAATAGTTTGATGTTTTGGGATTTTTTTTCCTTCTTCTTTAAGGTAGAATAGATCAACTGCTCATAGCCAAGAAATAGTCTGGCTCAAAACCCTCCACCAATTGGCATTTTTTTTTCTTTTTACACAACGTTTTTGCAGAGATTAAACAAACAAGATAAGACTAACTAGCTGTTTTCTGTCTTTTCGCTAAACTAAGCAGCTACTGCCTTCATATTTAGCATACAGGTATGAGAGTAGTGTCGATCTTTCCATCTTAACATGGAAATGGCACAAAGAAGAAACGAAACCAAAGTCTTGTCCTTCAAAAGTACATTTAGTTCTGAAAGATTAAAACTTTATTGTGAGTGTAAGCAATTGGTCTGGAATAAATTGAAAATCTCTCCTTGAAGGGAATCACCTATTGGTCAGGCATGATCACAATTCTTTGTCTGTATTTGTAATATTTGTAATTGTTATAGACTCACAGACAACCTCCCACTACTCATAGCAGAAAATAATCGTGTTTTGGTTTTTTTTTAAATGCAAAGGTCACATGTCTAGAAAAATGTGTCCATGCTTTCATCCTCAGTTGATTCAACTACTGTAACAAAGGCAGACAGCTGCAGCAGATTTCGGATGGCTGCCAAGTTACAACAAAATGTAATTGTGTGTGTTAATTTATCTGTTCTGCAGGTTGAGCGCCTGACAAAGGAGTTCTCAGTGTACATGACCAAGGATGGCAGAATTTCCATGGCAGGCGTGACCTCCGGGAACGTGGGCTACCTGGCACACGGGATCCATGCGGTCACCAAGTAGACTGGATGCTGCAAGGAGAGCTACGAAAATCAAAGCAGCAGTGTTTAAGAGGAGCTTAATGCGTCACTAATTCAGTCTCCTCCATTCCACCATTTAGAAGAGCTCAATATTTAGTTACACATTTTCTTGATTGGATTTCAAGTTCAACTTTGAACATTTGCTGCTGTTAAACGGTTTAGTTTCAAACATTTCACTCAGCTGGCTCCCCCGCCAAACTGTAAGAGACTGCTTGCTCTCACCACAGACGGATCATCTTTGCGTATTTATTATGTGGAATCAACTGTCGGCTGTGCATTAGTGTCCTCCTAAATGTCTGCTGTTTTATCTGCTGTGAGCTCATTCACAACATCAAGGAACCAACATCGGGGTAATATTAGCCTGTGCATTAGTGTTACGATCATGTTGAAGTCTCTGTTGCATTTGAAAGCCTGTCAAAAATGTGAGTTCTGTTATGTTTTTTTTCCTTAATTTTTATGGAGGAGTCGTAGCACTTTATAAGGTGTAAGGCACTGTTTGAGGTTCAATATTTAGCTGGCACTCTTTATTTCTCAATTAAGTAATCGGTTAACTATCAGGCAGATCTCTGGTTTTTCATCTGAATTAATCAGTCATCCAGTAATTTCCTCATTATTTCTGTTGGGAATCTTCCTCAGTACGTTTCCAACAGGATTCATGAATGACTTCTGGTGGCAGCGCAGCCGTCTCTCCGTCAGTCCCTTTTAATCCCAGATACAAAGAAGCACATAAGCCAAAAATGGTTAAACTCAGTACAGAGAACCAATCAATATTTTGAAAGACTTACACAGATACACATGTTTCTTCATAGCACCACAGCCCCAAACTGAATGTCCCATTTCTTACTTTCTCTTCATAACGGAGTCCTTGTATTTCATCCAGATATCTCTGTGTTCACAATAAAGATGAGTGGGGCACCCTATTTGGGTGAACACTGGACAGTTGATGAAGAATATGCACATGCTACTCATTTAATCAGACATCATGGATCAGTGAATGAATCTGTTTGTCAGTGAGAACATTGGATACACCGTGCATTTTAAAAATGTGGCGTTTGTCCCCAGTCTGGTCATACTTCTGAAACTTCTGGCATGTCGCCTCCACATTTTGCGTTCTGTCATAAAACAATGGAACCTTGATCATCATTGAACAAACAATAAATGGCTATAGAGTATTATGTCATCTAATGTGTGTTTTTTCTCTACATTTCCCCCTCTTGTGATCAGTTACATTGACCATTTTACTTAGTTTACGCAACTTCCCAAGTTGATATACCTACATCTTGCTTATTTAATCAGTGATTAACTTTACATCACAATAATAATGCATTTGCACTATACTGTAGGTCTACAGATGTCATAATGCTTGTTTTATTTTTTTTTTAAAAAAATACTGTATCATGAGTCATTTACCAGAGTGATGTCACAGTGAGACTGGATCTAAAGCGTAGCTGGATTAAAGGGTACATTTACTAAAAAATTACAATTCTTGCATTATCTACTCTTCCCCATGCCGATGGAAAGTCTGGAGAAGTTTCTTCGACTACAAAACATTTCTGGAGCTTCACAGTGAAACAGCCTTCTTCTAAACAACTGAAGTAGACGGAGTCTTTTTTTAGACTTGTTAAGATGAAATCTTTAATGTAGCAGCTAAACTAGAAGTGTTAACACACACCCTATCTGAAGTGGGTGCATGAGCTTGACCCTAAATAAAGACTTTTCAAATCAATTTAGGGTTTTAGTGCTTTTGGACGCCAGATGAGCCATTTTATTTATTTTCCCTGGTTGTTTTTCTGATAACAAATCCCCATCTGCTTAATTTGTTTGGGAGAATGCTGCAACACTGCTTTCCCTTGAAGCTCCAGAAATGTTCGGTGGTCTGTCACAGAGCCTCTCTGCAGGACGTAACAGGGCTGGAAGATGAGGTGATAATGCAGAACTTATTTAAAGGCCATAATCACTTCAGTTAATCTTCTGCTTTAGTAGTAGCAACATTTCCAAGGGAAGTTGTCATCCATCAAATCACCACAATCTTGTTGTTGGCTAGATTTCCCAGTTGATAACCTTGCTTAAATCCACAATGCACTGAGAAAAAAACGTTTAGTTTATCAGCAATTGAACTAATTGTGTCTATTGAAGGCTAAAACCCCACATAAGATTTCTCATCTCATTTCCCAACGAGTATCCTTGTGCAGGTTTGGCCTAAGGAGGAGAATGACACTAGGATGAGTCGTTTAACTACAGATAACTACAATACCCACAATTCCAAGCAAGCGGAAGACGCAGATTGCCAGTCACGTGACGCAGCATCACACGCTCCTCTGCTTTGTGCTGGCTGCCAAAACACAGGCAGACTGGTCAGTCATTACCTGCCTGCGGTGGAGGCGGTTCAACACTGAAGGTACTGCTCCTTATTATCAGCATTTTACCCTCTACACACCACTTAACAGCGATGACACCACATATATAAGTTATGAATATGAATGAATATGTAGACGGTCTCGTGAATAACGATCTCGCTTGTATTTTGTGTTTGGCTAGGTGTAACGTTTGCTAGCTAGCTATTGTACGACACAGAATATAACAAAGAGGTTGACTGCGTTGACATAAGTTATTGTTGTGATAATGAAAGGAAAAGAAAAGCAATATTCTAGTCATATTACAAGGTGAGGTGTTTAACCAGTGTTTAATGTTGGCAGCTGAAGGTGTGTCTGTGTTGAATAAGATAGCAGTACATTGAATTGAGGTCAGCTGGACATCATCAGCACCTTTTCTAATGTCCTGTAACCTTCGTTTTACTTATTACTAAACCATCTCCTACTTGTGTTGTCTAACAAACATACACTAGTCAAAATTGGTCAGGGATAGTGGGATATTTCAGTGTTTAACTTGATGTTTATATGTTTATTCTGTGACATATATCTGATTTTTTATTTTGTGTTTTGTAAATATTTTAGGTCCCCAAAAATAATGCAACACATTTCATTTGACTTTTATTACACATCTATGCACATGCATATATGCACCCATATCCCCCCCCCCCCGCTAGTTTTGAGTAGTGTATACACATCAGTATTAAAGCCTGTGTTGACGGGGGAAATACTTGTGCCGTTTGACTTCAGGCTCTTCGCTGGTCCCTGTTGTGCAATGACCAGACTGTTACAGCAAATTGAACAGTCTAACTTTAAAGCAACCATAGTCTCGCCTAGGGGAAGGTTTGCACTCTTCAAACAGTGAAATGTGTAATGTACAGCTTCAGGTCACCCCCATGCTTCTAGCTATGTACTTGGTGGTGTTTTTGTTAGTTAAACAAAAGTAAGGAACTGGTTCATCTGAACTTTTGAGTGGTCAAAAACTCCACAAGGAACCTTTAAATCCATTCACCAAAATTATGTGAGACGGCAGTATGCAAGTTTCATGTCAGCCAAAAAGAGCCTGATGTTGCACACTGGACAATGGAAGTGGGCTCTGACATGGAAAATGTTGTAATGAGAGGTGTAATAAAGAAGTAACACACACCAACACTTGAAAGCAAAAAAACTGGCTTCATATGCGAATTTTCTTTTTGAATTGGAATGACTTTTTGACCTTCAAGCCTTCATTGAGATCAACAAGGCCCGACTAACCTGCCTCGACTGTTCACATTTAATCCAAACAAACCTAACAAATGACTACTTTATGTTGATTTACAGTGTGTGTTGGTTTGATATCAGCATTGTAATTGTTCAGTTTTTAATTTACCCAAGAAATGTTTCTAAATGCAACAATATTTCATTTCAGATCACGAAACAGCTCCACCATCACACTGACGCAGCTGGTGATAACCCTGAGAAACATCAGCTGCCACCTAACTGTTGTGGAACTTAAGACACTGGACATAAACTGCTACTACTGCTTCCACCTCTGATCAACTTCTCTCCAGTTGGATCCAGAGCGTTGGAGACTGATCTTCTTAAGTGTGTAAGGTTTGGCAGGCCAAGCTACAGCCTCTTGACTCATGGCAATTAACACCGATGTGGAGGACTGGGGTGGAGTTGGGAGTAATGACTCTGGAGAAAGAGCGTGGCTCCTGCAGAGCCCCAGCGTGGATTCTGACCGGCTTCTTGAGACAGACAGGAGGAGGAGCGGAGGTGTGTCGTCATTTGGAGCTGTCTTCATTGTAGTGAATGCAGCACTGGGCGCAGGCCTACTCAATTTCCCTGCAGCCTTCAATATGGCTGGAGGAGTTACTGCAGGAGTGATGCTTCAAATGGTGAGGAGATCCCAGTGATGACTTAGCACTGTCTATCCTTTATACACGCACTTTGTCCACTGAATGAGGCACATAAGCTATGTGGTCTATAAGCTCTTGCTGTAATCTGATAACTTGTCCTGCAACCCCCAAATCTATTCATTATTTAGAGTGTAAAATGTAAATCCAATGACAAATGCTAATTAGACATTATTTGCGTGTAGCATGCAGTGTAATCATCCACTTGAAGTACTTGTTGTTTTTGCCACTAACGGACTCATAATTTTAGATGTGTACATTTCGCTTGTTCTCACCCAAGCCACTAACTCACCAGAAAAACAAAACCAAACACGAAACCTTCTTAGTTTTTCTCTCCACTGTTCCAACAATCACCAGCTCCGGTTTGGTTGAAATAAATCCAGAATGTACTGTAATGGATGTGAAAATGTTGTGGTTTTAGATGCTGTTCAAGCATCTAGCATGGTGGATTAAGGGTTCATTTCAACTACATGAGAGTTGTTTATTGATGGAACACTGGAAAGAAAATCAGGATGTGTTTTAATGAGTATTATTTAAGTTTTTTTGTTAAGTTTGAATGATGTGTGTTTTACAGTAGCCCCTTTGACACAGGAGAAGATGCATTATTGCCACAGCAGTGGCTAGCCAATTATCCACGGATGGTGATTCACACAGAGCGAAGCATTAAAGATGAACCGCTGTGTAATTCACACAGAAAGTCGGCGCAGCGGCTTCTAAAGAGGCACGACGGTACACGTCATGATGATGACGGTGTGTTTTCAAGGTGTTTCCTCAGTGTCCCCCCTGTCAATCTGAACCTGCTGACTGATCAAACCAAAAAAATTACTTTTAAAAAAACCTTTATCCCTCAAGGAATCGCAACCACTTTGAATGACAATCTGAGCCTGTCAGTGGCGAAAACAAGCATTTTAAGTGTATGGACTTCGATGGTGCACAGGCATTACATTGTAGCCAGCATATTGAGCTAATGGCCACCAACATATAAACAGAGAGAAGCAAATATTTTTGGGTTTAAGAAAAGCTGAAAGGAAAAAACATGGTGCTTTGCTTAGTTTTCTGAACTTAATTGTTTGATTATTCGTACTTGGCTCCAACGTATGTGCAGGCAGACACATTGCTTGAGCTCATAACTGCTGTGTATTTGAGTGTATTTTCTCGTTCTGTCTTTTGACCAACACAAAACTGCATATACAAAATATTAACTGGAACTATAATGTGCTACTTCCTGTTTCTTTCGTTTCAGTTCATGTTGATCTTCATAATCAGTGGACTGGTGATCCTGGGGTACTGCTCCAAGGTTTGTGTCTCTTCAGAACGGTCATATTCTTTATTTCCATCTCTTACCGTTCCACTTCATTCTCTTTCGACATGTTCAGCAGCCTTTTAATTCAGACTACTATTCTTTCACACGAGCATGTTTCCTTCAGTAATGGTGAAATAACTGGAGCAGCCTTGTGCAATAACTTGGTTCTCTGGTTGTATTCCTGATTAAATGTAGTACATTGCAACAGAGCTTAGACTTCTTGATGGCTCAGACTTTTGCTTGATAATTAAAACATAAAGGAGAAAGAGTCCATCCAGGTTTAAGTCATTTGAATACATTCATTTTACTTTACAGATGATATTTGTTATGACCCAAAAACATCTGAAGAGAACTGCTTTAAAATGCATCAATCAGTCGTATTCACTTATAGGATGAACTTTGTGTTAAAGCATGTGGTTCCATGAGAGCCACTGACTTCATGAGTATGATGACTCAACAGCCCTAAAACTTTACTTGATTCCAGTCAGCAGTGAGGCTGCTGCTGCAGGTTTTCTTGTGGAGTAGAGAGTAATATCTGAGAGCAGTGTGTTGAGCTGGTGTAAAAAATAAGTGTTTACCTGCTGGAAATATCAGATCAAAGAAAGTCAATCATAATAAGACGTATACACCAGTATATTTCATACTTCTTTGTGGTTGGCAGCTTATCCATTACCTTGTTTGGACTCCACTCTGTGCTGTGTCAAATCTTGAATCACATGAGCTGTCTCAGCAGAAGGTTATTTTTTGTTGGTTTTAACAACTGTCAGCAAAGAAAAGCAGAACGAAACCACTGTGGGCACATGGTTGACAAAATGGGTAGCTGACGGTTAGGACTGTTCCTGGATCAGTCAATTTCTAGTTTTTTATTTTTGTCAGAATTTAGAGCGATGCTGGTGGTGTTGTATTGTTGCAGGGGAAGGTTTTCTTGGTATCATTTCGGGCCTCGTTAACAGATCTACATTGTATAAAAGCCACAGGTTATGATAACATTATCTGCTCAGCTCCTCAAGGCCCCAGCTTATCTTAATGTATGTTAATGCACCATCTCACAACACATCCATCACTTCAAGCTAGTCAAAGAAACTAGCCAATGACTTTGATTTACTCCCAACAGTTTAGGATTTGATGTCACAGGTGTGTGCATACTAGGGCCGACTAGTCGATTAAACATCGCTACCCTCGCTAGATGGCATCAGAAACAGAAGTTGATAAAACGTATTATTATAATATTTATGTTTGCACTGAATGACATACATTGTAGTGAAATGTCATGTTGTTCTGTCCAATATTGCTTTATAAAAAAACAGGCCCCCCGTTATTAATGTTAACCAGTTAACTGTTGCTGTTGCTGATATTTGTTAACTTTTATTTAATGTGTTGTTGTCGTGTAATTTAAAATGATGTGCAATGTTCATAATGCAAGGTGCAAAGTCCTGTATATTTTATTGCTATTTGAATACAAATTGATAGATAAAGCTGTGTTTTTTTGGCTTTTTTCATGGCTGTTTTTCATAGAATAGCTGAAGGGTTACAGGAAATAGGATGAGAGGGAGGTGGGATGACATGCAGCAAGGGGCCACAGGTCAGATTCAAACACTGGGCCTCTGCAGCGGGGTCACATCCTCTGTACTGCACGCTGTACCAACTGAGCTACCATTGTGCTCGTTTAGACATTATTATGAGTGCTTAATGTCTGTTAGACCAATTGAGTAGTTATTTGTTTCTGTGTACTTGTTTGGAACATCAGTAGTTTATATATACATATTATAAAATAAATATTAATGATCTTCGTGACATGCAATATTCTGTAAACAGCTATAAGAATATTCCAGTTCCCTTTCTTGCTGAATCACTGTCCTCTAACTATCTCTAATTGTGTGTTTGGTTCTTTAGGTCAGCAATGAGAGCACGTATCAGGAGGTTGTTCGAGCCACTTGTGGAAAAGTCACCGGTGTCCTGTGTGAAGTAGCCATCGCTGTCTACACATTTGGGACCTGCATTGCTTTCTTCATTGTCATAGGAGACCAGCTGGATCGCTGTAAGTATATTTAGTGATAAAGTCAGTACAGCCTCCCTGTTTCTGTCTCCTAATGGCAGTGAAAGTGCCATTTCCCAGAGCTTAGCTTTGTATAAATGTCCTTACTTATTGTTCTCTCACATACGTTCACATGGACTTTGTCATTATTGTGCTACATTTTAGTGATCTGTGTGTTTAAACAGAGGAAGATGTCTGGAAGCTGTAGTAGGGTTGATAACCTTTTTTAAGAGGCAGTGCCATCATTGACGAGGGTAAAGAGCATCAAAGATGACTCCAGTCAGCTTTTTCACTCAATAAACGTGTGACTCATGTGACCCACTCGTGCTGAGACGCTGACAGTGTAGAATTCCTACTTCCAGGAAATAGATTGTGACCCTCCACCTCTGTCAGTCTTTTGAAATAAATGGTGAGGTTGTGACTTTAATTATCTACTTTGCTCAATCTCTTCCATGTGTACAGCAGTCTGCAGTTCATTTCCACGATGGCACTGCTTACTCTATACATTTTACTGTCCCCTTTTGTCTATCTGTGCTTCTCAAAGTTTATATTTTCATTCCTGTGTTTTGTTTCAGTGTTAGATGCGATAGCTCATAGACCAGAGGGTGCAGAAAGCTACTGGTACACTGACCGCAAGTTTACCATCGTTGTTACTGCAGTCCTGATCATTCTCCCTCTTTCCATCCCCAAAGAGATTGGCTTCCAGAAGTATGCTAGGTACAAATACTCAGGTTATTTTCTCACAGAGGATTAAAACAACATTACCTTGTACAATAATCATGTCTGAGTTCTTGCTCTTGGTCATTGCAGTACACTGAGTGTGTTGGGAACCTGGTATGTTACCATCGTGGTCATTACAAAGTACATTTGGCCCGATAAAGAGATGACTCCGGGCTATGATCCCCCCAGGTGAGCTCTGCTGCACACACTTCATGAACACTGCTCTTTAATGTGTGCAGCTAAGCTTTTTAACAACTTTTGATGAATCATTTTAGCTTTGTCCACCCACTCATTCAAGCAGAAGCATCCACGTCGTCATGCTTTGCTTGAGTTGCTAAATCGTTGTGTTTGTTGCAGTTCTGCTTCCTGGACCGCAGTTTTCAATGCAATGCCCACCATATGCTTTGGTTTCCAGGTATCTCTTCATTTGGTATCATTTGATATGGCCTTCTTTTAAAGGGTTTAATATTGATTAACTTTTCTCGTCTGATCCTCTTCCTCCTGATTTTTCTGCAGTGCCACGTCAGCTGTGTGCCAGTGTTCGACAGCATGAGCAAGAAAGAGATCAAACCTTGGGGAGTCGTCGTCACTCTCAGCATGATAATCTGTCTCTTCGTTTACACAGGAACAGGTATTATCAGCACTCGTTACTCACTGCGACCTGTCGAAGAGTCTCGCATATATTGGATTTTAATTACATTTAGGAAACTGCTTGTAAAGACGTGTTAGATTTTGATAACATTACCCAGACAAGAAACATCTATGCAGGCTGCAAATCAGTTGCTGTTCCTAAAATTCAACATATGATGGGTCTTAATGTTTCAGTTCAAATTGCGCTGATAACAGAAGTCCCCTATTTTATGGTGCTGTTACAAGTAAGATGGCTTGTGACCAGCTGTCAGTACTTCAATGCTTGCTGTGTTTTGTGTTTGATCAGGAGTCTGTGGCTTCCTGACGTTTGGCTCCAATGTCAGTCAGGATGTGTTGATGTCGTACCCCCCCAATGATATTGCAGTCGCCATCGCAAGAGCTTTCATTGTCATCTGTGTCATCACCTCATACCCTATTTTACACTTCTGTGGCAGGTAAGAGACACTTCTGGTATCCATGTTCAGCATACTGTTTCTCAGTCAATGTTGTTAAGATGTAATAAAGATTTTTTTTTTTTATATATATACACATGCACAAATGAGCACACAAAACCTCCCCTTCACACAAACAAGCAGCTCGGCAAAAAAGCTGCTTTTGCACGGACCGATTTTTGCATAGCATTTGTGTTGTGCAACACACTCTTGCACAGCCCAAGGGATTTCAGTGACAGACTTGTATTACTTTACACATATAATTTCCTTTTCTATTTCCTCACTGCTCTCTGCTGTAATCTTGTGTTCTTCCAGGGCGGTTATCGAAGGACTTTGGCTGCGTTTCCAAGGCGAGCAGGTGGAGGTGTGTGTCCGTCGTGAGCAGAGGAGGAGGATCCTGCAGACGATGGTGTGGTTTGTTGTCACCCTCGTCCTCGCCCTCTTCATCCCAGACATTGGTCGGGTGATCTCACTGATCGGAGGATTGGCAGCCTGCTTCATCTTTGTATTCCCAGGTAACACTTCACTCATTCTAAGCAAGATTGTTGATTTCTGCGCAATTCTAATATCCTACTGTAACGTCTGTCTGATGTCTCTTTAACTTAACAGGTTTGTGTTTGATGCAAGCCAAGTTGTCAGAGACAGAAGACCGATCTGCAGGGTGAGATGCAGCTTATTCTCAAAACCCTTTCAGCTTCTCTGGAACTTCTCAAGAAACGATTACATTATAATGTTTGTCTCCTTGCATCTGTAACAAGAGCTGGTGCTGCACTGTATTGACCCTTTGCTGATGCTCACTCAGGATGGGTGAAACAGAGGATGACTTTCTGCAGTTAATACAGTTGATTCTTAGATATTCCTCTCCGTTGTTTGCTGATGAGCAGGTAGATGTACAGTGTAACTAGACAAAACGAGACTAGAGCTGCAACCGTTAGTCTATATAATTGATTGTAAAACTTTTAAAAGTAACTTTTTAAGCAAAAATCCAAACAGTTTCAGGCTCCAGTTTCACCAATGTGAGGATTTGCAACAATCCTGTTTTTTGTCACTGAATACTGATTATTTATGGGTTTTGATAGATTGATAAAAGAATCAGCAGATAAATCGATAATGAAAAAACCTAACCACAAATCTCCAGAGTTTGGTGTCGTCTATCATTCTGCTGCTTTCACATTAGAAACTTTTCAGTTTTAAGTGTCAACAAAAAAAGTGTTTAATGCAGATGGGATGATGTTCTTTGTTGGTCTCTCTATCACAGCTGGCATGGATTTGTGATCTTGGGTGCCGTCATGGTTACGATTGGAGCCTTTATCTTCGGCCTCACCACAACCAACTCTATCTATCAAGATGTCGTCAGCTAAAAGGGAACAGTTTTTATCGTGGACAGCAGACTCCTTGTTAGAGACAGAGGGAGGGGTGCTTGGCTGTGTGCTGCTACTTGAACTGCTGGATAAGATGAAGAAACTCATGACACTCATTTTAAACCTCTCTGGCATGTCACATCCCTGCTCCATGTTGAGTTAGAGCTCCACAGGTCTTTACTCCATCAGGTAGTCATCAGAGAAAACGCCAAGTAACTCCGGACACTTTGCCTTTTATTCGATGTAAAGTTTAAATTGCATGTTTTTATGATTTTTAACTTGCCGTGGAACCAGTTTTTGACGGTTTAGCCGTCCCACAGGGGCGCAGAATGACTTCACTGTCTCTGACCCTGTGTGGACGACACACTGTCCTGTTTACAAGAGCTGAAGGACTTTGTACAGAAAGGTCTTACAATCAAATTGATTTTAATGATGAAATTGTACCAATTTGTGTATTTTAACTTGCACGTTAAATGTTTCATGCAGTGGTTTCCAGGTCAAGACTTTGAGTTGACGCTGCTGTTAGTTTGTCAACATTAAATCTAAAAGACAGGTTTGCATCAATGTTTTATCTGTATGGCTGGGCAGTTCAAGTCTTGTTGGTTTAAGTTCAGTCAGTACCTCTTAATGAGTTGAAAAATATTTTTTTCAGGTATTCTGGCAAAGCAAAATAATTACATTTTAAAATAATTGGAGTTATTTATTTTATATATTTTCTTACATATTTTATAAGGTTAAGAGACATACTATGATGATGATTCTGTAATTGACTTTGAGGCCGAGTCATTTCATTAAGACCTGGCTACAAAAGCTACGTTCATGTCCTTTTCAAAACGCCTAAAATTAGTTACCCTCAGCCAACCAAGACGTCCGAGGTGAGCAGCGCCTCCACATTCAGGATATGAAAACTCTTAAGAGTGTCAGTTCCTCACAGAGTGGGTTTAAAATGAGACAGTCTTTGTGAATGTATGCAAAACATGGATGTAACCTACACAGAAATCAGTTTGCACATAATTTACAGGAAACACTTGCTCTGGGTGCATAGACCAGGGACAACATGTCAAACTGAGGATTTGTCTACTTGAGTGAGAACGCACCACTGTAGATTTTTCTAGTTTTGTTGTTAAACCTAAGACCAAAGTGTGAGCTTTTGTTATTTTTAATGCTCCAATATTCATTCTACTGAACACTAATTCAAATGTTCATAATCACAATTATTGAGATCATTAAATTGTATTGCAAGTACATTAATATTCAAGCGCTTACAATGACAGTTCAAGACTAAACAGTGAATTAAATCCCTGCTTTGGTTTATTTAATGACTATATCACTAATAATCTTGGGTACATTATGAGTTATGATCTATAATCAAAGTGAGATTCAATACTTGACAACCTTTTGTTTTTTTTTTTTACTGTCAATTGTATTATAACCAAAAAGTGTTTTATTTGTGGACATGGACAGAATGTAAAAAAGGGATCGCATTAGTCAATTAAGAGGAAGTAAAGAAGCTATAGTCAAAACAGTACTGCTGTCAGACCTGTAAAAAACAATCAAGTGTTGGAATACAAAGACTTTGTAGTCTAATAGCTTAAGGTTTGTTGTTGAACCATTTGTGTCAAATCTCTTTAACCTTTTGGTGCTGCAGACAACCGTTTGTCTGGTCATGAGCGAATGTTGGTTGCAATTATGATTTCTGTCTTAAGATGTACATTTTCTTTCCAAGATAATCAGAGATCGTGTGACCCTGTCGTCTCTCACAGACAGCTGATTTGCAAATATGAAGTTGGAAAGTTTTAACAGCTCTACCTGTGATGTACCAATAAATGAACTACGATCAAAGCTTGTGAATAAATCAGACAATCTGTAATACTGGCAGTTGTTTTAATAAAAGACATGTGAAGCTGCAGTTTTGATCAAGGCAGTTTGAGCGTTTAACTTTCCTGCAAATGTCAATAAAAAAAAAAAAATCACTGACACCAAAATTCAGCTTTACATCAGTGCTACAGAAAATTGCTTAATTGATCAATTAAAGTGCAGTTTGAGTATCAGGATGAGGAAAATTTCTGTTTTGGCTTTTTATTCAGCACATTAGGTATGAAATAAAACTGTAGGTCAAAGTGTTGACTTCTAAGCAGGGTTTTCACTTCTAGTGAAGGACTTGTACCCTTTTATACATGTGTAGCTCCCTAGTTTCAGGACAATAATCTCATTAAGTCAAGGCCACAAAGAAGCTTTTAGAAGTTACACAGAACTGTACGCTTTTCGCTTACTGAAAGTCAACCAGAAGGCACAAAATCTCAAACATGTGCAAGAAGTGAAGCTGGCTGGTAACTGAATAAATTATTTTAGTGACAATTTTTGATCTGTACAATTATTTGTGTATTGAGAATATCTAAAAAAAGGGTTTTAACTCCTATGCCATCAACTCAATATAGATTTGAACATCGTCAGATGTGGTCGTTGAACTTGCATCGTTTCATTTCAAATCCAAAGCAAAGCCGATGTGTTCCTCTCCAAATACTCAGACTGCACTGCAGGTACGAACAATACAAATGATAAAAGTGTCCCTTTTCCTCCAAAATCATCTTCCCTGAGAAAAATGTACAAACTAACAAGCGAGTGCAGGTATCTGACATTTTGGCTCAGTAGGAGCCATTTGTGAGGAAAGACTGGAACATGTCGAAAGCTGGACCTGGAGCCCACTGAGGAACCATGTGACCTGCACCCTGAAACACACAAGACAGCAGTACTTCACAACAACGCACCAGTATCAAAGTAAAAACAGGACAACTCAAGAACACACAAGATTACCTTGACTGTCAGGAACGTGAGGTTTCCAAACTGTTGGTAGAAACCGGCAATCTGGTTGTCAGAAATCCACAACTGGTACTTAGAGGTCTCCTGAGAACAGCATTTATTATTAAGAAAAAATCTGAGGTTGGAAAAACATTTATAATCTTCTCCAAATTGAGTTCCTACCTTCAGGCCGAGGTCCTCCACAAACCAATGGTCTCCCAGGAAGTTGCAGGCCATGTCGGTGTCTCCGTTGTAGACCAGCCCCCGCAGGCCCAGAGAGAGCAGCTTCAGATAAACGTCCTTCATTGTTGCGTACAGGGTGTTGTATTGCTCGCCAACTTCATCACTACAAGCAAAGTAGAGCTCATTGTGATCAGGATCAACATGGATCTACCTAAACTGCACCAACAGGATGGGAAAATAACTAAATTTGACAATTACTGTCAACCCAATTTTAAGATTGATACATGAACGGATATAAGACAGCTGTTTAATTTACTACTTCAAGTGTTAAAAACTACTGTTATCAAAGCAAAAATGTGAAGATTCCACACATTTTTTATCATTAGAGATTTAGAATGTGTTGTCACAGCATAGAACAGACTGGGGTCTATTTAGGCAACAAATCTCCCGTTTTGTACACCACGTGGTAGGTATACGTTTCTCCTTTAGTAATTGTTACAACAGCAGACAGATGTTTTTTTCCTAGCAATGCTAGGGGCATGCAATTTCATATTTCATTTACTTTATACATTTTATCCTTACTCTTGTCATAAATACTTTTCTCCATTTGAATCTTATGTAGATCTGCAGTATTATATTTTATATTCTAGAAAGAAACCAACCATGGGGAACAATAATAGTATGCTACATATGAATTCATCGATATTCTGATTGTGAAATAATTTAATGACCCAGAACATGATTGTGGTTTCTTTATCAGGCTAATGTTTCAGAATAGATTGAAATTACACAACATATCCAACTGCACGCTCAAGAATTATCAGCCCATCATGCGACTGAAGGAAGTGATAGATGACACTACTGAGTGAAGTTATTTTTGCCAACAGTCTCTCTGACTTTTAAAAGTTAATGGGGGGGGGAGTAACAGCTTATGAAAAGGGAAATAATTCTAATAAATGACAGAGGTTTGTGTTCCTGTTGTTCAGATTGTTGTAAAGATCTCCAACTTAGCTAGATCGTGAACCTAAAAACAAAATATGAAACTTTGTCTTCACTCCAGTATAGTCTGAGGTATTAGACTACAAAGATTAATATCAGACTTAAAGACATGCAGTTATTACCTTATACTGTTGCTTGCATGAGCAAATTAGTCATATTGTTATTTTGCAACTTTTTCTCAAAACATCACACTGTGCTTGTCTACCACCACCTGACATCACATTCATTTGACTACATTCATTATTTTGCTATAACATACCTGCACAGGTCCCAGGGTGGCAGTGTGTCTGGTATGTGTAAGGCTTTCCTCACATCGCCTCTGTTCAGCCAGTTCATCTGAGCAGTGCTGTTGAGGCAGGGAGGGACAATACCCAGAGACACAGAGGAAGGCACTCCATCTGAAAACTTCAGTCAGGATTTTTAGCATCAACAAGAAAATGAGAACATGGTGCACAGGTGCATGCAGCACTCATTTGTGGAGGGAAACACTCACTTTTTGGGTGAACCATTGTTTCCTGTAGTTCTTAAACAGGTGAGTCATGATCCTCTCATAGCCTTTGTGAGATCCTCTGACACCCTCACAATTCAAGTACAGGGCATACTCATTAAGTCCACTTTCATAGACGATACCAAAGGCCACACCCACCTGTAGGGAGACAAGGAAGAAATTAAATTTAATGAGTAACACCAGAAAGTCCCGCTGAATCCTAAAGTAAAAGTGCACATGTACCAGAGTCTTGCAGGTCTCTGAGCTGGAGTTGTAGAAGATACAGCTTCCCTTGTCATCACAGCAATTTTTATTCAGATCACGCCACAAACTGCACATAAAACATAGGTTAAAAATGACAATGAGTCATATGTGCAAGATAACATGTTTTACTTCTTTGCTTATTCATGATGTCTGTATGCCGATGCTGATCAGTCGCAAAGTCATTGCTGAATGGACTTACATTTCTATAGCACCTTTCCAGTCTACAGACCGCTCAAAAGCACTTTACATTGCATACATTCACACACAGTCATACACCGATTTCGAACTAGCGACCTTCCGATTAGTAGACGGCCCGCTTTACTTCCTGAGCTACATGAGCCGTAACAGTGGGAGAAAACATTTCAGTGTAATGACAAGGGCTTTCCAAGGCGAACAAGCTTCCTCCACCACAAAGTGCCACTTACTCTTCTCCAAAGAGGCCGTGGTAGTAACCGAAGTATATCAAAGATTGCTCATTGAGAGCAAAGCTGGTGATGCCATTTCCCACTGCAAAGCCCTGGAAACAAAAATGTACTCAATATAATCACACCGCTTTACTGCAAATGTCTTTTCCTGAAGGGTAAAACAACAACTCTTTAGTCATGAAACAGCTTTCTGGTGGTGTTAGACTAAGGCTCAAGATAAGCTGCATGAAGCATCTCACCTTGAAGTTGATGGTTGCAGCTCCAGTAGCCACACGGAGGCTGAGGGTTGGTGCATAAATTCCGCCGTAACTTTCCCCAAAGATAAAGAAGTCATTTTGAGCAAACTTGGGGAACTTGGCAAAGAAACTCTGCAGGGCTCTGTAGTTATCCTCAGCGACCTGAAGGAAGAGCAAGTGAAATTGAAAAGGCTGCTTCTAAACTCAACTTCTCAAAATGAAGTCTGAACTCACCTGGTCATCATCAGTAGTGTAGTTTTTGTTGTCGGAGTAGGAATATCCCACTCCTGCAGGAGATTCTACATACAGCACATTGGCAATCTTGTTCCAGCTGAACGGGTTCTCATACAGCGTGGCACCGTCATCATTCACCTGAAAAGGAAACCCATCAATAACTATTCAGAGTTTCTTTTAGTCAGTGTACAGCAGGCGTGGGATGATAACGGCGACGATCACAACACAATTATCCTGACCCAAATACACTACTCAAAGTTATTCTATTCTTTAAAGACCCAAAGCTGAGCTGAAGCCGGATCTCAAAACACAACCATTTATTCGAAACTTAGACACACATGACTCTACATGAGTAAAACCATTAAAGCAGCAAATATACTGTTGGACAAAATATAAGCACCCATATCGAAATATCCCTCACTAATTTTGAGTAGTGCAATTGCGATTCATGTTTTGAAATATGCTGGCATTGCATCTTTTTTAAAAATCATATTCAAACAGATGCAGTAAAGGATAAATAGTGGGCACCTCATCTCATATTGTTCCTTAATCCTTAGTATCTACACACATCTGATTTAAATTTTGTGGGGATTCAACACACAAATCAAACTTCAGCGGTGGTGACAGGCTTGAGGTTTTGCTATGAGTAGAAGGGTGCAGCCTCCCCTTCAAAATCAGTATAAGACTGCATATTATCGAGCTGGACAGTTTTTTTTTCCAAGTCACTTATGAGGATATTCACAGTTATCCTGATAATGTAATCAATTTATCCTGAGTGTTTTTAATCACAATCTGCGATAAATATTCTCCCATCCTCTAGTTACTCATTGAATTAGCATTCTCACATGAAATGGTCCGTTCTCTGACAGGAATCCATCCAAGGAGCTGCAGCCTGGACCTCCATTCAGCCAGAGCACCAGAGGGTCTTTGACTGGGTCCCTCTGAGAGGTCACAAACCTGCAGAGGATGAGGACCAGAGTTAGATAATGCATGACTTCAAGAAAGGTCACAACAAACAAACAAACAAACAAACAACAGGCACACACATTTGGCCTCATTAAAAATTACTTATGGCACTCCAGGTGTGAGATAAATTGGCAGTGTTAGCAACTAACAGTTAAGTTTGTTAGAAATAATAAAATACAATTACTTTCTAAACAAAACAAACTGTTGAATTTGCTGACAATATAGCCTCAGTGTTCAGGGTCTCAAGACGTTGTCTGACTGTCAGTCACTTATTCCTTTTTACTCTCAGCGAAACCGAAGCCAAATTTAGGCGGAGCGAGGTAGTGCTTACCGGGAAGCTGCAGAAAGCCAGTCTGAGTTTTTTCTTACCAATAATGGAGAAACTTTCCCGGCCGAGCCTGGAGGTACCCCGACCACTGTCGGTAGTTGGGTTTGAACGTCATGCCTGGCAGGTAAGTCACCTCATCAGGGGCGTAATGAGCCCGAGAGCCGAGCTGAAACACGGCCAGCAAACACAGCAACAACCCGCCGGCGGACATCACTGAACCAACCTCACACTACACTACAGCCAACAGGAATTTAAGAGAAAGACGAGGTTTCTTCTTCTTTGACGCAGTAACTTCCTCCACTGTTTTCAGCTGCAGCTCCGCGTGAACAAGTCGAATCACACCGTCATATGACTGCGTCTGTTGGTCACGTGACCAGCGCCTGACTCCACCCGGAAGTCCCAAACGTCTTTATTTTCTTCCTTTCGCTTTTTTAGTGGTTAGTCCTCGTCGGAAGCAACTGTGACTGGTCGGAGGCAGGATTTTGGAGCTGTAATCATCTGATGTGAAAGCCGAAAACCTTCAAACGTTTTTAAAACCAAAACACACTGACAATACAAGTAGAAGAACACAGTCACAGGGTCAATAATAGGCTAATAAAACAACACAAAGTACTCTTAAGTCTACACAGTCGTTTGACTTTTTTTTTAACGATATGGGAATTTTTTTTTTTCCAAATACAAACATTATTAAGATTTCCCATTAGGATAATTACTTTCACCATCAAATATACATATTTATTAAGGTTATTCATGTAATATAGATTTCAGGCTAATCTGATGTTTAGAGGCTGATTCAAGTTTTCCTCCATCTTTTGTTTCCCCTGCTAAAAAGTTTTTTCTTTAAGATTTTCCTGGAATCAACGCTCCACACTCTAAGTTTGGAGTGAAGATTGTGCAACAAGCCAACTGAGGCTCTGTGATTAGTGGCACTATAAATAAATTTGATTTGATTTGATTCCAAGTTCCACCAAATAACAGTAAAACTAAAATATAGTCAGTGGAAAGACAAATGGCAAAGTTAGAAATAGACTAAATACGGTGAGTCACACTCCTCTGAGAAATCATATTCACAATATAATGCAGATTTATATAGCAGTTTATTTTTTTAGGCTGTTGGCGTACAGGGAATACAAATAATACATTATTTACCAACAACTACCAAGCGTAGACTCCTTGAGACACCCCGAGCTTGGGACATTTTGATTTGTCATAATATGAAAAGAACAGATGCTACTCATAACACAAACAGTGTCTCTGTTCTATTAAAGTGTCCTAGTAAGTCATGTGGTTGAAACAGTGAGCAGCATGAGCAAAACAGGACCTGCTGAAACTGAAGCAGCTGCATGGAATTCATCCATCATTGATTTATTATTAACACCTGTGCTTTTCCTACTGTGACAAGTTAATGTGTCTTTTGTGGAAAGAGTCTGTTTTACCAGATAAGCATGACATTGTGTGAAAACTATTAGCAGTTTAAAAAACAAGGTTGCACAAAAATATTTGCTCTTCAGAATTAAACTTGTTAAGGAGCTTAGAAGAAGTTTCCCTGATTACTGAGCCAAATAGGCAACTGCTCTACAGCCAGTCTGCCAGCCTTGGACCTCAACCAGGCCTGGTCGACTGCATGGGTTTGTGCCCTGAGTAATTTTACTATGTTGTTTTCACACATGAGGACAGTAGTTTTGGCCGTAACTACCACTCAGGGCAGTGAGGTATAATCACATACCCTTGGTATTTTTCAGTGAATGCAAAATACAAGTATTTATCTAAAAATTGTATTAACAAACATTTGCTGAATAGCTTACAGGCTGTCTATATTGGTTCAATTGTTGGCCAACAGTTAAACAAATGAGCATTCTTTCCTAGGAAATAAAGGAAATATAAAAAAGAAATACATCTTTTAAAAACCTTTAAAAAATAACACATTTTGAGACTTTTTTGGGTCGAATTAATTGGTGAAAATGACAAAACCGTAGCAAAAGGATTTCTCAATGTTATAAGACTAGTTTGGTCCTTAAACAGGGCAGAATTTGAATATTTACAACAATAATGAGGTAATAATACAAAACTCATAAGTGCTTATATTTCACACAACTGAATAAATAAGCTGTTCTCAGAAGAAAATAACTTCCCCAGAAAGAACACAGCTTGAGAGCTAAAAAGGTGGCAGGGTCCGCCAAATATTAACAAAGTACAACATTATGAAATTATGTTGTCCTTAAGGTTAGATTGTTTATCCAGTTTACTCTGTTATTAAAAACAAAGAGTGTGTGAATTTAGTTTCTTATGCCAATGAAGATCTTTCTCTACTGATTAAAATGTCTTCCCCTAAACTACATAGTGTACCTTTAATTAAGATGGAATACATGTTCCATGATTACTTTTTATGAAGTTGTATCATTTCAGTTTCGGAGGATTTTATTCTGGTCAGTTTGGACTTTTATTGTGAAGGCAGGTATCAACAACTACCGGAAAAACTCGCGCCTCATATCAGTAGGGGGGAGGAGTACCAGCGAAGTTTGGACTGAACCGTAAACATTGGCTTAAACCTAAAAGTACACTCAAGGTAAATTAAGCTGTCTGTCTCAACTTGCATCTCAAGTTAAGTACCAACGGTTGTCGTCGTCCAGGCTGCTAAAGTTAGCTTTAGCTCGGCACCGTCGGCAGGAACTCTGTGTACCGCCGCTCCCTACAACGCTCCAGGTAACAATAATGTATCATCATGTTTATCAAGCTTGGCATTGAGGTCACGTACACAGTATGTTTGTATGCATGCTGTATCGTTTTTCCAAATAGCCCAGAGTAAACAATAACTTAAAGGCTGTTCAAAATTAACATTAGCTGTGTAGCTAGGAGTGAAAAGATACACAAAATGCTAGTGTTTCCGGTACAAACGTTTCACAATAAATCCGCGGTAGGTAGAAACGACCCGGAGGGAAAGTTGTTTTTAACATCATATATTCAAATCCAAGTACAATTACACAACACCCGGGCAGGACACCCCGGCTAGATTTTTGTCGAAGTTAATCCTGTATGATTGTGAGAAGCAGACTCTGGGCAGCTGTTTGAAACAGCACCGCAAATTCTGGGACGCTCCCATGTTTGTTTTCCTCTCACGTCCAGCAGAATGGATCCCGAAGGAAGCCCGCACAGTCCAGACAGGGACGCCCCCATGCCAGAAGAGATCCCCAAGTGCCACCGGAGTACGAGAAGCCTTAACCTGCTCGCCACGAGGTTCGTCCACCTGTTACAAGAAGCTGAGGGCGGTGTGCTGGACATCAAAGACGTGAGTGAGCTGACACAAGTCAACCTCACTGCACAACAAACCCTGAACACAACCCTGCAGATGTTTCATCATGAGTGCACTAAGAATAAAAACATCTCATCTACACGCCTCTTCAAATGTGTGTAATGTCATAGTCTCGGATAAAGACTACACACTCCAGACATTCCGTACAAAAAAATTAATTTAACATAAAATTCTTCGTCTTCTCATGAATTTCGGTGCTTACTGTATGTACAGGGAATAAAAATTGTTTCTGTGTTAATTTGGGATGCTTTATAAGAAATGTCTGATTGATTACACACCAGTATTTCTGGTTCTGGTACCAAATGTGAGACCGAGAGAAAAAAGTTAACTTCAGGCAGTTTAGTCTTCTACGATCTAAAGCCCTCAGATTTGTATTTGACGTGACATTTAGGTGTTAAGTGTTCATTTAGGTGAACACTTAAAAGCGACATTATATTTCATTCATGTTGCAGTAGCTGTTGTCTCAGGCGACTGGCAATAGGTTCATTTAACCTTATTTGGAACAAAAGCTTTATGTTATCAAAATTGAGCATTCCTATGATTGCTTTAAGTGCTTAATTTGGTTTCTGAAAGTGGGTTATTTACTTTTAATATCAACTGTAAGTGATCTCCAAATGTTTCAGAACCTCTGGCAAGCTGATCCCCTGATACACCGAGATCATAATATGTGGATCTTTTTTTTGTGTGTTCTTTCAGGCTGTCAGGATCCTGGCTGTTGGGCAGAAAAGGCGTATCTACGACATCACAAATGTGTTGGAGGGCATTGGTCTGATTATGAAAATTTCCAAAAGCGTTGTAAAGTGGAAGTAAGTTTTTCAACCTTGCATTGTGTGTTTGAAATTGGATATGAATGCACAGTGTAAAAAATGTTTTATAATATAATACTTCTGTTCTTTTCTTAATAAGGGGTTCAATGCCTGGATCAAATGCACTTGAGTCATCCAACAAAGTAATAGAGTTGAAGTCTGAGCTGGAGGATTTGGAGCAGAGAGAAAAGATGCTGGACCAGCAGAAATTCTGGGTTGAACAGAGCATCAGGAACACAACAGAAGACTGCAGCAAATATCCTTTTAATAAAAGACATAGAAAAAAATGCAGAAACGAATGTGGATATAAGAATGAAATTTAAACTAAAAATGAAATGTTGAACACCATTTTGTGCAGATTTGATCAGATTTCTTGTGGTTTATTCTTTCATTAGATGAATGTTCTATTTTCTTTGGCAAAAGGTATTCCTGTAAAATCTGTCATGCTACACTCAGAATCATTGAGGTTTCTCTTCAAGCTAACACAATATTTCAAATTGATCCTTAACTCAAGTCAACTCTGACTTATGTGAATCATGAAGATATCTGCAACTGCTTCAGTGGTAATGTATAATAATTCTTTCCTTATTCTATTGCAGTGAAAGACACATCCTGGTACTGCTCAAAAATATCTCCTAAGCACATTTCTCCCCACATCTTTGCTCCTGTTAAGTTGCAATGATCGCTCTATTAGTAGGAAGATTCAAGATTATAACATTTTTTTTTTTACGTAAATGTATCAAAACTTGAAACAGTTGAGACTTTAAGTCCACAAACTTTATTTCTCATTGATTTATTTTTCCAAAGAAATGTGTTATAGGAGAATTTTAAGCTCTGAATATCAGACATGCAGAGTTAAACTAGGTTGCAGCTCAGAATCAGCTGATGTTTTGGCAAAACAGCGGATTTTCCAAGTTGGAGTAATGTCAGCACAGCTGGACAAACACTGCTGTAGAATTTGAAGATGATACTTACATCACCAGAGCAGCTAACAGAGCAACTTGTTGTTCAAAGTAAAGGCAAACAAACTTAATATCCCTTTTTCTTAAAATATGGGAAGACTTGACTAAATGATTGTGTTTTAACAAAACTGTTCTCTCTCCTCTTTCTCCAGGCCACACTCTTTTAGCAGTACGAGCACCATCTGGCACACAGCTGGATGTTCCCATTCCTAAAGCTGTAAGTTCTGAATCACTTGAACTTGATTTACTTTGTTCTTTGACTGTCTTATAGGATGATTTACTATGTCCATACACCTTTGTCAGGTCCAGAACTGCCCGGCAAAGTACCAGATCCACCTGAAAAGCATCAATGGGCCGATAGATGTCGTGCTTCTTAACAAACTCTCTGTCAGCTCTGCTCCTGTCGTACTGCCAGTCCCACCGCCTGAAGACATTTTACGTAGAGCCAAGTTGGCCATGTCCATGTCAGATGTGACAGAAAGCAGTTTTACACCATGTCAGGCTCCTGCCAACACCAGATATAGCCCCAGTTTTCTACGGACGGCAATGGAGAACATGCAACGTCTTGAGTCATCAACAGTTAGAAACCCTGAGGTGAACAGATCCGAGGCATCCGGATGTGAGTATTTGAGAATGTGCAGTTTCTGAAGAGCATTTGTGTTAATAAACCACTGAAGCCGAAACCTCACGTACCCCTTTAGCTTCAGCTCGATCCCTCGCTATATTGATCCAAACTCTAGATCTGAGATAATGACTTTGCTTTGAATCGAGAGGTCATGAAGAACAAATCGTCACACTTACTGTTTTTTTTGGAAAGAGGCAAAACATGCTGTTGCATTAACCACTTAAGACTGAAACTAGAGTCAGTAAATTGGACAGTATGGACATATGTGACATGTGCATTTAACTTGCTTAATCAAATAAAGTGAATTCAATGTTGAATTAAAGCATGGCTAATGCTTCTTATCTTAACTGAGGTGGAGATAACACAGACCTCAAGCTCTTCCCTTAGTGACTCATAAAAAGTGTTTATCAGTTATATTTTATCAGTGATTTCCCGCTTGCAGTGTCTTTCGTCTGCGTCTTGGTTATTTTTTATATGCTTAGACAATAATGTGTTTCTGCCTCGTGCATGTTTCTGTCAGTGTGGACTGCTTTTACATTTATTGTTTTAAACATCTTTTTTTCCAGTGAGAAATTTATCAAAAGAACTGGAGGAACTTCTACAGCCCACCAAAGGTAGGGTGTTTCTTGATTTTCTTAATTATTTATGTTAATTAAACTTTTATGGAAATTTTACTGTATATGTGTTTATGATTAAGAAAATCTTCCCTTATTATGTAGAACTGATGAATGCAGATCTAATCAAACAGCTCTTGACCTCTGAAGGTAAGTGCATTGTTATTTTCTGACTTCATGTCTATCACATACTGCTACTTGCAGTATATTTGTATTCATCATGTGTTTACTTGTTCTTCTCAGTTCTTTCTCCGCTCCTCCGTCTATCTCCGGCCCCATCTGAACAGGATTACTCTTGTAATCTGGATGAGAGTGAAGGCCTCTGTGACCTCTTTGACATCCCTGTACTCAATGTTTGACCTGTGTCAAGACTTCTAAAGTAAATATTTTTTGTATCCAGAAATGTACATAGTTGTCTGTTTTTTACATAGTTATTTGATTATAAAAAATAATAAAGAAATGATTTTGAATTTTGTGTCCACCTCATTGAAATATTCAGAAGCAAACTACTACAAACATATTGCAATATCATGCAGTCCAATACGACACAACAAATTGCAGCGTCACGGTTAAATCAAGACTTCTTTGACAGTATCAGCAATAATAAATATGCCTTAAAGTATTTATTACAGGACTATTGATTGGATTTTAATGTGTATGAGGTTAAATTCTGGCCCTCACGTGAATCTTCCCTCAGCCTGCAATTTTCCTAGTTTTGATTTTAAATATGTATATATATCAGCCGCATGAAATTTACCACTGAAGTACGTAGCAAGTGAAAGACTATGAATCTACAGTCATGCCAGCAGCTCCGTGATACTACTTTCTCTTATTACATACTTTGTACTTTAAGCTTAATGCTAACGTTTATGCGAATTAGCACTAAACGCTACAACTGAGGCTGATGGAAATGAAAGAAGTTATGTAATGTATTGGAGAAATTAAAATTTTGACATGATGGTTGCACTAGATGAAAAGTCAGAAGGATCAGGAAAGTTAATAAAATTAATTCTGAAGGGGACAGGAACACCGGCGCAAGATTTCATGGAAATCTGTCCTATTTCAGTTTGCACCACAGTGGTGGACTCTAAGACTGACATTGCCATCCTGAGAGAGGCAGTGTAATCTATTCACACAGCAGCGTTTTTTTCCACCAGAGGTTGAAATTCAAAAGAAGGAAAAAAAAACAAAACCCAAACACCTTTGCCAAAATGTATACTTTATGCCTGAATACAGTCAAAATGATCCAAAAATGAAACAAAAAAATGAAACAAAAAACGTAATGTGCATCAAAAGTTTCGTGACTTTTAAATGTTTATATACTGTTGATAAATACTAAAAAGAGGAGCTTGAAATGTAAAGCTGATAGTGCAGTTCAAATGTACACTTTCTTTTCCCCTGGTCTGTCACTGTTTTCCTGGGATGGAGTGGGTATGACCCGCCCTACTCTGTCTTTGATTGGCTTACTCTGATATTCTTGCCGTTGCCCTGACCAATGACATTCCTCTTGCCGAAATCTAAACGAATCAGAGGCCGAGTAGGGCGGGCCATGTCTTCATTACGCCTCAGATTTGACAGCGTGCAGGTGTTGCTATGGAAACAAATGTTTGAGACAGCGGCGTTGAGATAAAAGTGGAATAACTTCTCTGAGTCGGAGTGCAAGCTAATTTTATACTAGCTTGTCAGATCGATTAAAAAACACCGCCTGTCTCTGCGTATTATTTGCGCAGTATTTGCGATGGTGAGTCAAATGTTCTTTAAATTAATTCATCACAACGTCTTTGTGGCCTCACACTGAGCTATCTACACTAACGTTACATAGCTAACATTAGCTGTTAGCTACCCAGCAGCTGCTGTGTCTCGGTGTGTGAAATTCATATTTGCGTGATATTAAGTGCTTCTCATTTGTAATCATTACATTCACTGGAGGCACAGACCCGGACCACATACTTTGCCACAAATGCTAAGTTAAAGAAACACTCCAGGTTGCCAGTGGGAAGCATTTTTAACCTTCTATTATGTTGACCTTTGTCCAGCCGCCTAAAAGAAAAAGCTCAAGTAAAACGCCAGAAAAGGCAAGGACACCCACACTGATAGACGGCCTTACCAAGGAGGAGATGTCCAAGGAGCAGGTCAGAGCTAAACAGTAATGTGTGTTGGAAAGTGTGGAGTGATGGTTGAAAGTTTTATGTCAGGAGGAAAGAAAGGTTGCCTCCTCTAGGAACATTTCATCAAGTCAGTATTTCACGTCCGTACAGCTGGGGTGGGACCCCCAAGAGACAAGTTTAAACAAGAAGGGTTCAAATAAATGCAGCACAGGCTGAGACATCCTGAGTTGTGAATCCCAGTATGCGTCAAGGTCTCAAAACACTGGATCCTCCGGGAGCAAATTTTCATTAGAGCTTCTCTGCTTGTTATAATGTCTGTTAAGCTCCGGCCACCCAGGTGTTAATGTAGACTTTTGTTGCAAATTTGTAGTCCCTTAGCTCATGCCCTGATGACCTAAAAGACATCACTGGAATAAATTATCTTAGACTTTTACCCCAGAGCCGTAGAAGACACACACACACGCCTGCTTCAAATATTCCCACACTGAACACACATTTTGATTTCAGCTGGAAGAGCACATTGTGCGCCTCCGAGAGGAGCTGGATCGAGAGAGGGAGGAGAGAAACTACTTTCAGCTGGAGAGGGACAAGATCCGCACCTTTTGGGGGATCACAAACAGACAGCTAGAGGAGGTGAAGGCTGAACGGAAAAATTTAGATAAGGACATAGAGGAGGATGAGCACCGCCACCAAGTAGATATCAGGGTAAGTTTAATCCACAGATATGCTACACCCAAACTCACAGGCTAGACTTTCCCATGTGACTACCCCGAATATAGGCCCTTCAGATGCAGGTAACACATTCAACCTCTTTTGACTAAATGAGAACACAATTACCGTATCCCTTGCTACCCTCAGTATCTCTCAATCCGTTGTGTGTAAGTCATTTCTATAGTTGCGTGTAAATGTTGTCCTCTCAATTTTTCCTCAAAACTTGGGAAAAATCATGTGATAGCATTCCTGAAAATAAGCGCTTATATCATCAATCATGTATATCACTTGAAATACGTAACTTTCAATATATTATTGAACTCCTAGACCAACCAAAAGTCAATTTCAAGTGTAAATAATGCAATTAAGCCAAGCAATAAATCCGCTCCTGGCAATTAAACTGCTGAAAACTCATCTCTGTTCCTCACAATTACATATTGGAGGTTTTCCCCCTGAAAAAAATCCTACGTGGCTTTAGAGCAGCTTGGATGTAACTCCACAACTTTGCCTCATCAAGTATGCTATGTTCTATCGATATGCAAATTACCACAAATTCTAGCCCCATCCTTGTTCCACAGCAGCTGGAATGTCCCTGCAGTTTTTACAAGTAGAGAAACTCAGAATGCAGAATACAGATATTAAGCTACATCTGCACACGGGTACAGCTAGTTCCCCTGCAGCATTATGTTCATGAGATGGAATGGTGCACCGCACACGTTAATGGGAGTGGTTCCTTAGGTTTGTGACAGATGAAACCCTGGCTCTCTGAATCTGTGTTTTTAGTCTGTCATTGGTAAACTGCTCAAAAGCAGAAATGCTTAGCCAAGGAGTTGACTGGTTATTTTGCTCAATACATGTCTTGCATAATATAAAAAACACAATTTTTACAGGTTAACAAGGTTTAAAACTTAATTCTCAATGGAGGGGGTCTTTACATACTATTTTGTTGTGAATCACAGATTGCTTAAAAAAATTGGTGTCATGATTATATTAATGTGTTAAGTTGACCTTCTAAAGTCAAACCAAGTGTCTCAGCAGGTATAAGCCTGCACTCTTACCCATAACCATAGAAATGCTCACCAGAATTTTGGCACATTCGCTGGCATAAATAGATTATCCAGGGACAGATCTAATGGCTGATTTTTCCCCATAGGTGTATAAGCAGAAGATGAAGCACCTCCTGTGTGAAAAGGAGAACACAATTGCTGAGCTGAAAGCAGATGGGTTGGTCTCCAATGAGCTTGTGCAGAAAGAGCAAGAACAGTTAGAGACTGAGCTTCATAAGGAAATGAGGGACATCATGGTAGACTTGCAGAAGCTTGACATCGAAGACTTTGTCAAGGAGCTTGAACTGGTTTGTAGTTCACACCTAATAATTTTTTTCCCTAAAATTAAAGATCTGTGGATTTAATGTTTCTCTTTAATCTGATGTATCTTCAGCAAGTTAGCATCAATTCTGCAAACACCAGTTTGTTTGTCGTCTCAACAGAAACACGATGACGAAATGTCTGAAACACGAGACACCAGGGAGAAGCAGCTCACAGGTAAATAACTCATCACATTTTAACTTGAATTCATCATCCTATGCTATTCAAATCTAAAACGGGAGCCATAACTGTGTTGCTATTTGTGTAGAAATTAAAGCCAAGTATGAGAAAAAGATGGAGTTGCTGATACAAGAGCTTGACAACATGAGGAAAAACAAGTTCAGTGAGAGAGAGGATCACTGGAACAGCTACATTGCCTCGCTTCAAGAAGACCACAGCAAAGCTCTCAGTGAAGCTGATGTTCTTGTTAAGGAAATGCAGGAGGATATGGAAATGGTGAATGATTCAGTCAAGGTATAAGTGGACACAGTCTGCATCCATCAAATTGACACCAAATATATTTGAGATGTTTTGCATGCCACTAATGATTGTTTACATTATTGTTGAGTCCACTGATTATTTTTCACAATTAATTGATAAATTGTTTAGTCTATAAAATGGGGAGAAAAAGCCCATCACACCCTCCAAGATGATTTTGGTATCTGATTAAAAAGCATATAAAATGTAGAAAAGTGACTTGTGTATGACAAATTGTTGCAACATTTGTTTTCATCCAATCATGATTTATTGGCTTTTCTTAGAAACAAATAGAGGACATGACGATAAAACAGGAGGAGAAGAAAAAGGACCTGGCCCCTGCCTTGCAGGATAACAAACGTCTTGCTAAGCTTCTCTCTAAAGCTATGGAGGAAACCGCTGAAAAAGAGAAGAAATTGAGCTACAAAGGAATGACAAGAGTTGGTGTCAATGTGGATTTTTTTTAAGCTGGGTTTACTGTTGCAAATTGCACACTACTTTCTGGAGCTGCTACTATATGTATCTGCCTTAAGTGCTACCTTGTGCAGCATGTGTCTCAGTAACTGACTTGTCGCATACTGTACAAAGGCACAATGTTGAAACTGTGACACTGTTTTTGACAGGACACCAGTGAAAAGGTCAAGAAGAAGCACCTAAATGATCTGAAATGGGAACACGAGACGCTGGAACAGAAATTCAGCAAGGTAAAGTGGAATGTTATCTTGATTCATATGCACCCTGGACGTGAGCCATATTCTTTGTGTATGTTTTAGTATTTATGTGTGGGTGTCAACGTTCTTGCATCTGTTTCTGCGCATGCACATGTGCTCCTGTGTACGTGTAACGCAGCTTCAGCTGGAAAGGGACCAGCTGTATGAGAAATTCTCTCAGAATATTCAGAAGGTGCAGCAGAAAGCGAGTGTGAAGAGCGAGCTGCTGGAAAGGCAGCTGGACACTCTGACAGACCATCTGGAGAAGACACAGACTCAGCTGAGTTTGGTGCTTTCTGCGTCTAACGTGGACCAAACTTCCCTCGGTGGGGTCACAAACAAAGTTAAGGTACTGTTGTATATCCCCCGTTTGTAAGTTACACTGTATGTTTAATGCACATTGTCCTACTGCTTGTCTGAGACTAAATAAACTTATTTTTTTGTTTGTAGCAAAACCTTGAATCCAGTAACAATACAATAAAGAACTTACAATGTAAAAAAGCTCAGATTTCCAAGGTTAGTAGTTCATTTACTTCCTGAACAAATGATGATGTTCAATCTGTTTTTGAAGTTTATTTGTGCAGTAACCTTCATACCTAATACATGAAACAACTTTGTATCTGGCAGGCCCACAAGGATTTGCTGCTGACCTTTGAAGCAAAGCAAAGGGCATTTGGTGTCCCTGTGGAGGTACTGTGTGTGAAGCCCTCTGACAGCAGTGTAGCTGGGACAAGTCATCTTGAGTTTGCCCTTAAATGAGAATTCAATGAAATGAAAGATTGAAGTATTTTGTGCAAATCTCACTGTCTTTGCATGTGATCTCATGTGAATCTGACATGTTGTTCAAACATTGATCTTAAGTAACACAAATATTAGCATGAAATATTGTTTTCTCTCTGTATCTTGTAATTGTTGAAGAGCAACGGGGGTAGTTTCAAGTAAAAGGTCCTTGACGGTCCTGATTCAGGCTGCCCTCCAGAGGCAGAGATCAGAAACAACAGAGACAGTGACATTAAGGAAATAGGGTTTAAAGCTGTCGTGTAACAGATAAAAAGGTTGTAATGCTTTTATTTTCTGCCCTTTTATGCTAATTATTACAGCCTTTAGATCTTTCCCATCTGACAGTCCTCAGAAAAAACAAAGGACCTACAAACAAAATGTGTAACTTCAGTTTCTCCATTTGAAGTAGTTTACTAAAATAAACTGTTTTGGGTTATTTATCATTTTTTGCATCATCATTTAGCAAATAGATCACAAGTGTGTCACATGTTTATGTTTTACTGTGTGTCAGTCCATGTATTATTAAGATGTATATTGAAATGGATACAATAAGTGAATATGGATTTAAATACAAAAAAAAAACAAATATGATTTGTAGCAACAGAACAAGTCTGGAGTGCTGTGGTGGTCCTGTAGAGGTTTTTGCTGTGTTAACATGCAGCCACTTGGTTCATTCAGCACTATAGACTACACTGAGTGGGACTTTATTCTGTTAATGGCATGTGTTTTGTCATTTTAGTGACTGGACAACAGGTGTCACTGTCCACCTACTTAATGGCTTTGTTTTTATGAAGAAATACAGAGTCATAACACACTAGAAACAGCTTTGACATGGACACATGGACCAGCTGTGACATAATTTGTCTCATTTTGAATATCATTGAGCAACTTTCTTGTTGTTAACCATACTGTAACTCCCATATGTTGCTCTTAGGTTACAACTGAACCGGAACGTCATTATTTTACTATTGCTAGAGATAAAGAGATCGTGTCTAAACCTTTCCCAAACTGTGAAACTACAATGTTGGGCTGAATGCAATTTGCATAATGCTTCTGTACTATGTTGTGAAAAATAACAAAATTATCTCAAAACAGGGTTAGGAGGAGTAAATGTGATCAGGTCACCCCTTCTTTTCACTGAGCTTTTTTGATTTTCCAACAAAGAATGTGTAATAACCTCATAAAGAGGCCTCTGACCACGAAGCCACCTGGACCTGAGCCAGGTAGGCCTGTTCATTAATCCACCCCTGCATGGAGAGGCATGAAAACCTGTGCAGGGAATGACTGGTTCACATTTTTTTGTTGTGGTAATAAAGTCTGTATCCTATGTATCAGCATAAAGGGGATTGAGGGCCCTATTATACACTCTGTAGATTCATTAATGTCTTTCACACAGCTTCCAGAAGAAAGATGATGTTGCTGTGTGTGTGTGTGTGTGATTTTAATAATTAAATACTTCTTTTATTTTTGCTCTTCTCTCTTTGTAGAGCACAAAGGGGCATTCTTTTAAAATATGTATGTTCATGTCATTCTTGAATAAAGAACTGAGCAGTTAAGACACTGCTCAGAGCAACACAGTGTTCTTAAAATAAGTCTCACAGCATTTCCATCGTTCCTTCTCTCAGGCTGGTCAGGATTCGGTTGAAGAACGTCCTTTTGTATTTTTGCATGACTTTTATATCAATGAGCAGTTAATGTGTTTCAATTATATGCTGCTAGAGAACCTGCTCCTTTTAGGCCAGTTGTGCCCACTGTCTATTCTTTAAAAGTGTTATAGCCAGCTATGAGGACATACAGTATAATACATGTAATGAAGTCTATTCTAGTTCATTTATAATTGTTTTGGTAAATAACAGATATACACTAATAAGAAATGATTGTTTTTGATTTGATATTTTGGTATTCGGTTACTCTGAATCAATGGACTTGATGTCACTATGCAACACAAGAAAACTACAGAAGATATCATTCTCAACATTAGGTGACACAAATATAACAAACAAACAAGACACACCTGATTAATGTGTTGTCTGTTACCAGAGTTAAAGTGCATGATCTTCATAACAATCTACTTAATCTTACTGGCTCTGAAAATTAATTAATGCAGAGAATGAGACTAAAATGTTAATTTGACATTTAATACTAAGTGCTGGCAATTACAGTCTAATGAGATTGATAGAGTATACTCACCACGAGAGAGGTGGCACCCATCTGTTCCAGAAGTGGAACATTTTATTTTTCTATTTCCCCCCTTTTGTTCTTTTTAATGGGTTCTTATATACTTGCAAGCCTTATGCCTATAAATTCAAATGTTTTGAAGAATAGCAGTAATAGCTGCCAATTAGTAGAAATAATAACCAATTTAATAATTTTGGTTAAATAAATTATTGATTTTAGCTACGGGTTTAAGTTTAGGGTTCCTTGATAGATGTAAGAGTATGTGTTGAAAAACATTTAGTATTTCAGATCACCTTTTGTGTGTCTGTTTATTTACATTTGTTAAATATTATTTTTGAAAAGACAAAAAACCTGTCTTTGATATCCTTACATTTCCATTTGAATATAACTAAGTTACTTAAGTGCTGCACTATTTTTTTGATAATTTTACTTTCTACTTCTATTCCATTATATTTTGAAGACAAATGTTGTACTTCACTACATTTACTTTAAACCTTTAGTCACAAGTTACTTTGCAAATTTAGCTCATGTAATAAAATATGAATAAGATAATAAATGATGCTGTCTTAGTATAGATTAGGCTCAGCACCGTGTAAAACAATTACAATCAGCATTGGCTGCAACATTCAAGGTGCAATATGTAAGAATTCTGGTTAAAAAACATTCAAAACATTCCCAAAATTATCTTATGTACATTGTGTTGCAAATCATGTTTAGCATCGCTCAAAGTCTGCACTTTTAACTACACGGCTAACTGTGCTAACTTGGTAACAGCAGCTAAATTTGGCAGCAGTTAGCAGTTAATTTTATACGTTGCTCCTTATTTGTGAGTTAATTTAACAGACGGCCAATTCTTACATATTGCAACTTTTAAAGTGATGCACACATGAATTAATCAATAATTACATCCCAGTATGATTCTGAAATGGGCCAATTTACAGTAGTACTATAACTTGAGGTATTTAAGGCGTTTAGCCGTGCTATATCGCTACTTTAATTTAAGTAAAGTTTCTAAATGCTTCTTACACACCTGCTAAGGTGCAATTTAAATAAATCAATCATGGTTAAAACAGCAAGTGAAATCAGTTCTTCAGCTTCTAATGTCAGTAGATTATAGAAAAATCCAACTCAGTTTGGGGGTAATTTGGCGTATTTCTGCTACATTTCCATGTGATGATGGCGCTGAAAGTTGGACTCAGCCCAACTATTCCAATCTCAACAGCGAGTTTCGCCAGCTGATTTCTGCCATGCTTGTTTCCAGCGGAGACAGGAGGAACGTATGGGGTGGATCCAGTTTCTCATTGAATATTCCTGTGGCGAATCGAGCCCTGCTGCACTGAGTGATCGCTGTTCCCTGCCGTATCAATAATACAGGAGGAAGTTATTGTCCCTGTGCAGGCCACAGTATCATACAGCTAAGGCAGGTGGATGGAGGGGGTGGTCCTTTCACTCAGTCCTCTAGGGTTTCAGGGCCAGCAGACAGTGGTCTGACTCTGGGGAGCCGGCTGCTGTGCCCTTGCACAGGGCTCAATTGTGAATACGCCTGACCGAGGGGATAAATGTGTCTAAACAGTGACAGCCTGCACAGTCCCGTTGGCCCGGCCTCGTCAGTAAGACAACACCCCCCAACAAACCCAGAGTCACGAGATGAGTCCCAGCTGAGAGACAGCTCAATGGGGAATCAGTCAGTGGGAGACATCGGACAGTTAGAGAATGGGATAGATATCCTGGGTGTGATTAACATGATCCAGATTTTCACCTTGTTTGAGCACCTGGCTGAGTGCTGTGTCCTTCCTGTAGCCTCTCAATGATCCAAAATACTGAACAAGGAACACAACGTATAGCACATCCAAAAAGGATCAAGTACATGCAAGTCTAACCACACTGATGTCTTATTTTTTCCTGCGCATTGTCATCGAAAAAACCCCACCCCACAAACATACTGCAGCATCGCAGGATAGACTGAAATATGAAGCCATGCATCAACTCTTAAGCCCCAGAGACAATAACACAGCTTAAAAGCACAGAGAGGGATAGAGGACACAGGTGGGAGGGGTGCAGGAGGAGAGAGTGAAAGGTAGAGAAAGTCAGAGTGATGGTGTAACAGAGAGTGGCACTCAGAAAGAGGTCAGCTCCGAGTGTGTTGACACGACCAAGTTAGAGAAGCTGGCAAAAACTTGAAGGGATACTTGAATAAATGGATTGTAACTGCTGGTGAGTTCTGACTTTTTGGTCCTTGAATTCTCATTACTGTTGGTAAAATTGATTTAAAAAAATGCTTTCAACAGGATGTATTCTTTTTGTGAAACGTATCTATTTAAGAATCAGAATTTTGTGTTTAACTGTGTGTATATCTTCTCTCACACTCATAACCTTTCCTTTGGTTACTCTTTCCAGCCTCACATGTGGACCCAGTTTTCTTACAGTTTTTGTAAGTTAAGTACATTTCTGATACTCGTTTCAGTGACCATGCAGTGAAAGTGGTAAGGTGATGTGGGAGCTAGTCATTAAGGTTTAATGCCCCCTCTCCGCTGAGATACTTTACTCCTTGAGTCCATCTCATCAATGAAAATTAAAAAAAAGCAGCATCTGTTTAAACTTGAGGTGTTGTGAAATCAATAGGAGAAACAGGATGAGGACAAAGATGTGACTGGCATGAGATGAAGATGGCAGAGAAAGGGCCAGGGATGGTCACTCTTAGATTCACAAGCATCATAGTTTGTGCTGTTTTACTGGGACAAGGATCCCTGGAGAACACAGGCAAGTGCACCCCCAAAACATTTCACTAGTTACAATATTTGTGTTGATTAAAAATGTAATACCTGATGCTGGCTCTAATGGGACTCTTTTTTTTTTTAGGAGGTGGTAAAGAGGACAGCAAAAACGCCATTCTTAAGGAGATCCTTTCAAAATGGAGTACAGGAAGTGGTTGGAGTCCTCAGAAAGCTCCTCCAGAAACAAGCAAGGACCAGCCTGTGCACCCATGGGTGAGGAATATCATGGGGAGCCTAAAAACACTTTTTCCAAACAAGAACCTGCCTTCTTTAAACAAGCCAATTGACAGGCACCGTTTGTCGGGCTTCCTCTACAACATCTCTCTGTACCTCCAAGAGATGGGTGCTGAGCTGGAGGAGGCACCAGCCGAGCCAGATGAGGATCATCTTTGGGAGAAGGTACTGCATTTTTTTCTCCAGTCTGAAGGGAGTGCTGCACTGAACCAGTGGAACGGCCGGGTGCCACCGCGACCCAGCGTCAGAGTGCAGGACTGGTTTTTGTCCCTAAGGGGCAGCCCTCACTGGGACTGGCTCCTGGGGCTGTTGCAGAGCCTGCTCAGTCTATCGGAGCGTCAGCCCAACAGGCCCCTCTTGACTTACTTGTCTCAGAATTGGAGGACAGTGAGCGCTGTGCTGGAAGCTTCGCTTCAGGCTCTGATCAGTGGGACTTATGGCCAGGCTAGTGCAGGCCTGCAGGGCTTTATCTGTGCTCTGAAGGGTCGTAGTGACTGTGCCTTCAATGTTAGCTGGCTTCAGCAGCTGCTGCGTTTCCTAGAAACCCGCAACTGGAAGCCTGTGGTCAGTTTACACCCAGCAGGGGAGGGTGCTGAACACAGTAAAGGCTCAAGTGCCTTTGGACGCTTAAAGCCCTTCAGCTTGCCCCCTGAGGCCATGAGGCAGGATGGGTTTTCTGTAAATGGATCTATGGATGAAATGATGGCGGCGGAGGATGATCCAGACTCTGTGCAAAGTTTACTCCTACAGGTTTTATCGCGCTCAGGTGGAGGAGAGCGAGGTGGCCACCTGGCACAGAAAAATCTGGCTCTGGTGCAGAGTTTAGACGGGCTGAGAAGAGGCCTCCTGCACAGGGTGGGTAGTTCTGTCTACGATAACCTGAGGAAAAAGGTGTCACGAGTAACCATGGTGCTGCTCGATGATGTCAGCACTCTGGTGGATGTGCCACAGCCCAACCCTCAGGGCCGGTGCTCTGTTGGTGAGTATGCTGAGCAGCTGGATATTTGCACAATCAAAACAGCTATGAAATCTTGAGAGAGTTTAAGAATATAAAATCGGTATACATTTAAAAAAGAGCTGCTTCCACTTATAGCGCATATGGCAGATGCTGCTGTGTGTAGATGCACGCTCACATTTGAATGGTCTGCTTCAGAGAGATGACTCTGAGATAAGCAATGATAGTGGAAGTTTTGAGTAAATCATGCATTATTGAGATTGCGTTTATTGTTATTCATCCAAGCTAAACCCTTGTTAAGGGGCCTCCTGAATTTGGCCTTGGTTTCACCTGAAGGATCCAGGAGAGACAGTGACAGTGACTGCCACTGCTTTAAAATCTTTGTTGTCATCCTGGCCGATGAAAGCATCTGTTGTTAGCCCGGCTAATCTCTTTATCCTCTCATTGATGTCAGTAACATTATATCTCGGGCATTGTTAGCTGAGCTGCGCTGTTACATCAGGCACGTACTACAGGAGTCTCCACTTGCTTTTTCCACCACTCATACACTTTGATTTTCTATTAATATTTGCTTTTTGTTTGTCTCTTTGAAGGCGACCTGAGACAACTGATCTTATGGTAAGATATTTTAGGAATATGACCACATGTTTCACAGTAAATTGTTCACAAAAACAGAATTCTACCATCGTTCTGTCCATGCGCATGTAGGGGGATAAGACATAACGTGACGTGGAACACTCAGGCTTTGGGCGTGATGTCCCAGGGTCTCCCGAGCTCACTCCCATTCCTGTCCTGCCCCTCCACTGAAGGAGATGAACTGAGATCAAAAACAGCGCCCTCTTCAAGAACCTCCAAACAAAACCGCTTTCATGACCTCTCCACCGCACCTCGTCGCTCGCAGTTCAACCAGCCACATACAGGGAAAACAAGAGAGAGCATCGACCTGCAGAGAGAAATGGAGTTCTCCACCTCGATAGAAATCCTAGAGGCAGCATGTAACGAGTCGATCCCGGGCTTGACAGGCGTCTCCAACTTCACTGTGTTCCTCTACTGCAAGCTGTTTGAAGGGGAGAACGGCTCAGTTGATCCTGCAGTGGCCGAGATGGGGCTCGACCTGCACGCCACGTGTTCGGATGCGGCTTGGTACCTGTCTGCTGCGGAGGAGGACTTCCTTTGGGTTCACGTCTGCAGTGAGTTCTTTGCCCATGAATTCAACAACACGGTGTGTGCCAACTCTTCTTTCTGGCTGCAAAGAGCACATCAGGTAATGAACTGCTTGCAGTGTTTTCCGGGAACTTTTTGCTAAATGTCTGTGGCTTCTGTTGGTCCCTTCCCATCATTTTAACTTATCCTTGCTTTACTATTTGCAGGCTGCCTTGACAAAGGACTATCATTTTTTTAACCAGACAAGCATAGACGAACTGTGCGTGCAGCTGTCAGGTGAGTCGATAGGAAGTCCAGGACTCGACGAGAACTGTCTGGCCCAGTTGGGCAGCAGGTCTCTCAGTGCCCAGACTTTCAGACATTGCTTTCTGCCCAATAACTCCGTCCTGATCTCAGCTTTGTGTGGGAGAGAGTCCTCGGACTCGCACCAGTCCTTGCCAGAGGGCAGCTGGGCTGCGGCTTACTGCTCCAAAATACAAAACCTCTCCCATGTTGACACGATTGAGGAGACTTGCCAGTACAAGGACTGGGCTGTGCATCATTTCACTAACTCCACTCTTTTGGAGCTCTGTGGGCATACACATGGATTGAGAGAGTACATCTGTCTCAATGCCACACTCTACCATCGACTCCTGAGATCAATGCCTCAGTTTGCTGATTTCTGTGCTGATCTGCAGGCAGAGCTGGAGGGCAGGAAGTGTCTGCTGCAGAGGTTTTTTGACATGCTCCCTGCGCCGTATGAGTTTGACACCTCACAGCTGTGTGTGGACCCGGCTCCGCTGCTGGTGGAAGTCATACACAAGCTGAGTGTGTGTGAGGTGGAGGGAGGGGAGCGCGAAGGGTTTTTAGTGGTGCTGGGATATGTGTTGCGTGTCCTCGACTTCATGGTGGGCCTCTCTTCGGGACTGGACGAAGGGGAAAGAGAGGCGAGGCAAGGTTTGGGCCAGGCCATCCTGGTCTCCACGCTCCTCGACAACACCTCCTGGGCCACGCTGCAGCCAGAGGCCTCCATGAGCGTCCTTCACACGGTGGGAGTCTTCCTCCGCAGAGAGCAGAACGCCACCCTCAAAGAGGACCTGCTGAGTTGCTTCAGTGTAAGATAGCTGAGTGAAACACACACACACACACACACACACACACACACACACACACACACACACACACACACACACACACACACACACACACACACACAGAATAGAGAGTGAATAACTTGTTTCTGCTGTTACATCAGCCCGTCTTGTGGGACCTCATCCAGCGGGACGACAACTCATCTGCTCTCAGGGTTCTGCTGCAGGTACTGGCCTGTGCAGCTACATGCACAATTCAATCTTTCAGATCAGCTCACTGAACTTTACACTGAGGTGAATCACTTTATCCCACCAGGAGTACCTTCAGATGCCAAGAGACAGCATTCGCACACTTGTGATGTCTGCAGAAAAAGATGCTGTGAAGAGATTCCTCTCACATATGCATCAGAGCTGGGACCAGCTACATGTTGAAACCGACCAGGTTTGTTTTTAAAGGGGGAGTTCACCCCAAAATCAAAAATATATATTTTATCTCTCACCTGGAGGGGAGCTAATCCATCTAGGTAGTGTTGATGTGAGATGCTGAGTTTTGGGGCTGTGGAGATGTTTTAGACATTATTGCCGTCCTCTACCTCTGAGTTTACCAGTTTTTTACAGCAAGATTAGTTCAGGATAATGATAACATCTCGATATCTATACATATATCAAAAAAGAAAATTATGCCAATTGAATCTAAATTACCCTCAAATTACATGTGTTGGGAGGTGAGAGAGTTTATAACCATAGCTATAAAAAAGTGAAGGAAAAGAACAATTACTAAAAAATACACTATAACTAGTGAAAAGATCATAAACGAAAATGCACAAAGGCGAAAATCTGGATGGATTAGTCATTAGACATATTACCGTATGGGTTATCATTAGTTAATGGGTTGTTGTATAAACCAACAAGATCTGACAAATCATTATCTTTTCACCACTTTGAACACCACTGATTGATTACCGACAAAAAACATGATTCATAGTGAAAATTCAGAGGGACATCGGGTTGTATGTCAAGGTAAAAACAACATATTTGATAACCCATTAGCTAACATTAGCATTCAACCACTTCCTAGCTAACATTCCCATTTGATTACATCCACTGTGTTTCACTTCCAGGCTTAAATAAATCTATCCAAGCTCTATGCTGATATTAAGGAATTAATTCATGCCTTTCCTGTCATATAGTGTAAGACTATCAAGGAGTGATGTTAGCTAGGAAGTGGTTTAATGCTAACCCTAGCCATTGTCTAACAGAAACTAATGGTTTAAAATATGATGTTTTACCTTGAAATATGGCCCGATGTCCCCTTGAGATCTTTACTATCCATCCTCTTGCCAGTTTCTTATCAGTGGGGAAGTGGTGAAATAATATCATTTTATAAGATTCCCTACATTTATATGACAGCGGCATCATCCCAACATTCAAGCTTCACACCCTGAACGTGACATCAAGGTAAAATGGCCGCTGTGTGAATATGTTCTATATGTGACACTTTTTATGAAGCACTTTTAGCAGATTTAAGATCTTTTTACAATGTACTGTGCTGTCTCTCTGCCTATAGCTCTGTGTATGGTTCACCTGTGCTGTCTCTGTTTTACTGTGATCTATGTCACAGCCCATGCATATTGAAAGAGGGCCAAACTGAATACACATACAGTTTCTGTCCTGCTCTATTGTTTTCTCTGTCAGGCCTCTCAAAAAGAGCTGCAGGCCATGGAAACAATGACCGCTGCTTTCATCCATAAGTTCCCCCGAGTGACCCCAGAACTGTTTGTCGACCTGTCTCAGTTCATTCCCTTCATGTCGGTCTCTGACATCATGAGCTTCCCAGCCTCCCTGATAGTCAACGACAGCGTGTGAGTTACTGACCTACGAAATGATTGCGTTCAATTTCAATACACAGTATCTTTTCCTGACGGTAACAGAACAGCATCTATATTTCTCTCCAGGTTGACTGCCATTCGTGATCACAGCTCAGGGATGAAGTCACTGCAGAAAAAGGCTTTTGTAAAACGACTCCTGCAGTCAAGTGTGCTGGGTGATGTCCCTACATGGCCACCATACTTTCTCAGTTCCATCCTCCCGCTTCTACCTTACCTCCCAGTCAGTCATTTTCAGCAGCTGACATCACAGCAAGTAAGGGGCCAATCTGCTAATTTTAACATAATCTCTGTCACAGATGTTTGTCAGTACAGACATGATCAGCTGATTATTCAGGCCATGGATTGGGGATCTTACATATGTGCAGATGACAAATTAAGGGAAAAATCTAACTATATGAGTTGGGATGCTTCCATGCAAGTCGTAAAGGTGACAGAAGGCTTTTATGGCCTTCACAGTAATCAGATCTCATCTCAGTTGAGGTCCTATAGGAGATTTTGTAGATGAGTGCTCCTCCACCACCACCACCATGGATGGAGACATTATGTTTTGGAGTTGTCCGTCCATCTGTCCATCCCAGTCTTGTAAACCCGATAGCTTAAGAAATTCTTGAAGGAATTGCTTCAAATTGGGAAAAAGCAACAACTTGAATTCGGTGATGAACTGATTTGAATTTGGTGGTCAAGAGTTGTGGTCACTGTGACCATGGCATGCACCCACATCCTCCTTGCTCTGATGTACTGATGTAAAATAAAAGACAAATGGATAGTAAAATGCAAAGGAGCAGTGTCGATATTGTAGTAATAAATGCTTTGTCTCAGTGTTTCTGAGCACATCGCAAGCGCTTTTCTGACGGGAAAAAACATGGGCCCTCGAGGGACAAAATTGTGTTGTCATGGCACATTAAACAAAAGGTTGAAGGTCAAATTACCTGTGACGTCATAACATTCTGCAACAACACTTTTCTGGACATTTTTTAATGCCATAATTTAGGAACAGAAGAGAGATTGTGACCATGTTTCACATTTGGTCAGAAATGGTGACACTCTTGGGTGACCACCTTTACTAAACTGTGCTGATTGTAGAGCTCTACAGGTTGAAGATTTATTAGGAATTTAATGTTTCTTGTTTCTGTCAATTAACTTGACATACATAGACATACAGTTGAAGTTTTTGTTTCTGCTGATTTGTCGATGTGATTGTCTTCGCACCACGTGACTTTTAATCTGTTGTCTTCTTTAGCTCACCCCCCTGATAGAGTTTCTAGGCAACAGCAGTCTGGATGGTGTCCGGGGGCGCCACGTGCTCCGGACCCTCTTCAACAAGAAGAAGAACCTGACCAGTGATAACATTCTGAGGTGGGACTGAGATAGCCTCAATTAATATTCATGTGTGTCTATCTTTATTTAGGATCTCTTAGAAGTGCTGAACATGTAAGAGTTATCCAACATCGTTAACATACAGAGCATCAGTCCTGCGTTCACTGTTGCTTTGCGTTCTGTTCTATGAACAAGTGTAATCAGCTGAGGGCATACTCGACGAAGGTGTTCCTGTCCTGACGATGTGACCTCTATGGGAGATTATTTATTAATATAGATTGTGACTGATTGGCATTGAGGAGTTAGATCATAGTTTGTTTATGTATTGATTTGTGTGGTTTTATATAGAAAATAAAGTTTTCCCTCCCCCCCTCTTTAAATTCTGTTTGCAGGTTAGGGGTCCTTACATGTTACCTGGATCCAGTCGACCTGGGTTCATTTCTTCAGGACTCAGCAGTGTCTTTAGCTCTCTGGCAGCAGCTGGCTCAGTGCATGTCCAAGGACTTCATCAGTGACAGCGGCAGGGTAAGCACTACTTGTTCAGTAAAACGTCTTGAAACCACTGACATTTTCATCATTTTTTTTCTCTCTGTGCTCTTCCACGCTATGTTTGACTAACTGGGCTGATTTGTATGTGATGGACAGATGTCCTCTTGGTTGATACCAGCCGTTCAGAAGCTGAATGTCAGCAACATGGCTCCTTCAGACCTTTCTCCCCTCACTGGTCTGTTACCTCAGTTAGGAGCTTCCTTCCTGCTGTCACTCCCGTCACAACAGCTCCTGGAAATCCTCTCACAACCAGGATTACACAGATATTCTCCAGCACAGGTCAGCAGGGAATTTATTTGTTACCTCTTGGGTGCAGTTGTTACATGTTCTCCAGTATTTTGTAGAAAGTAATGTGGACAAAACTTCATTTTACAGGTCCTCAAATTTCATGGTAAGCAAGTGGTATTTGCCAAGGAACACATTCTTTGAAATTGCCACCAATGTACGACAATAACTACGTCAAAATCAAAAAAACAAAAAAACAAAAACACCCCTATATTACTGAATATACCAGTGAATTGTTGTAAATTAGCAACTTACAATAATTTACTAGTTAGACAGAAACTAGCTGGAAGTTTCCTGAAACTGTATGAAATAAATGACCTGCTACTTATGAACTGCTTGTTGGAAAATAGCAGACAATTATTAAATCATGTCTGGATCATTTTCAATCAATTTTGAGGTATGGTATGGTATGGTATGGTAATTAGAGGGTAATTCATATTAAGTGTTACTGTAAGTGTTTTTTAATGAAAGTTTCTAACAAATTTCGTTAGTAAAAATGCCAAGGCAATCATAACTGCTTTCACTAATCTTGATGCATTTTTCACAACCTGTAGTATGTACTGCAGGGTTTGTCCTAACTGTACTGCAGTGTTCTTTTATCTCAAGAAAAAAAGAACACTGATTAAACATGTGACCTTTACCCCAGATATCAAACTGTCTTCCAATGCCAACACTTGTGTATTTTCATACGCCCACTTACAATTTTTTCTCCTTAGGCTTTTCAAATGTTCTCCAAGATATCAAAGGACACCACTGTAAGTAGACATTTTCAAAATATTTTTGCTGAGTTCCAGCCAGCTGCACTTTCACCACCGTGCTTCTCTCTCCCTGCCAGCTCACCATGGAAAAACTGTGCAGACTGAAGCCATTACACTCTGGTCTCTCCCCCGCTGTGCTCCGAGACCTCCAGTGGCCTGAGATCAGTGAAGCTGCCCACTGCCAGTGCTGGAGGATGCTGCTAACTGAGCTAAAACCCGGCCAAAGAGCCATGTTATACAATGCAATGCAGGAGGTGATGGTGCTATCATCTAACTTTTCTTATCTTGTCATCCCTCCTCATACCCTGGTACGACTCACCATGTTGAGTAAATGGTTTTGGCAGCTGAAACGATTCGACACCATCCTTTTTGCTCCAGAAGCCTCAAACTTACTGGAAAATATCTCATTAAAACTAAAAAAACTGCAGCCCGAGTTACATTTATCTCAGGTTTCCTGACAGTGTTCCTTTTGATCCACATGTTTGAACCTACCTTGTGTTTTCTAAAGGGCCCTTTAAAGGAACAGTTCACCCCAAAATCTAAAATACTGGTGGTACTTATCCATCTTAACTGTTTTAGTGTGAGTTGCAGAATTTTGGAGACAACAGCTGTTGAGATATCTGCCTTCTTTTGATTGTAATGGAGCCAGATGGCACTCAGTTTATCAAGATTTAGGGGTCAGAAATTTAGGCTACATTTAAAAAACTCAACAGCAATGTCTCTTTACAGAAGTCATGACCGGTTATTAAAGATAAACCACAGACCTTGTTGGAAGCAGTTTCATATTAGGTACTATTTTAGTTCTTTTCATCTGCTTATGGATGAGAAGGTTCAATACAGTATGTAACTGTCACAGCTCAGCCATTCTTGCCAACCCTTCCGATTTTCCTGGGAGAGACTTTTCTTTACTTTGCCCTCTCCCATTTCCCCCCCAGGGTCACAATTCTCTCATATCTCTGACAATTTTTCACCCTTCTTTTCCCCTTTTAATTATCATAACCAGTTTCTGGCTGGTACAATGTGAAGTCTGCTGTACTGTTGCGCCTCGTCCTCCTCAGCGAGTAAGAGATGGACAGAGAAATGGAGAAGAGACAGATTGTTTAAACAAATTTCAGATGCCCTGGAGAGAGGAATTCTGGTTTCTTACATAAAGTTTGAAAGGAAAGAGGCTGGGAAATCTACGTCAGTTTCCATCAAGAAGCTGACTAAACAAAGTAAAGTGGCGTGCATGGACTCTGGAAAGGAAAGGGCAAAAAAAGAATGCATGAATGAAAAGCGTTAAGTGCTGTTGCATTTTACTTAATGTTTTGTTATTTTCATTACTTTAATGTCACCAGAATACAGGAAACACAGTCCTTGAATCTCACATTTTTGGGTGGTTGGACCCCAAATCCAAGTTTGGATTCAAAATCCTCCCTATCGTTGAAATCCCAATGGTAAGTATGAACTCAGCCGAGGATGCCATTGACCCTGACGTTTTACTCAGGGTGAGGAGCTAGAATTCTGGATAATGTTATGCTGCTCTGTCATAGGTTGCAGGTCGTAATATCTGAGATATTGTTATCATTTCATCATTTACCAGTTGATAAGCAACTTAAAAGTTATTGGATAATGAAAATCTGGAGGGACATCAGGCCATATTTTGAGATAAAACAACATATTGGATAACCCATTAGCCAACATTATCATTCAACCACTTCCTAATTAGCATTAGCATTTGATTATATTCACATTTCACATCCAGGCTACAATTATTGTACCCAAAATAGCTGTTGATATTTTAGAACTACTTCAATCCTATTTCCTATCCTATCGAAGCTAATTGGTCTTTAAATATGCTGTTTTACTGTGAAAAATCATCGCTGTTTCCCGGATTTTCACTATCCATTGTCTTTTCAGTTGCTGATCAATTGGGAAGCTGTGAAATGATAAATATTTGTCAGATTCCCTGCATCTAGGTTACACAGCTTGCAATTTGGAACACAGCAGTACAACATTAGAGCTTCCCACCCTGGGCGTAATGTTTCCTGAGGGGAAAATGGCCGCTGTGTGAATAAGGTCGAGTGCCATCTCATTTCATTATACTGGAGAGAAGGCAGACATCTCTATGGCAGATATGTCCAAAACACTGCAACAGAGACCAAAACATCATAGATGGATAAACAGCACTACAAGTAAGAGAAAAAATTGGTTATGAGGGTGAACTGTCCTTTTAAGGGCTTCTGGGTTTACACAGTGCTGTGAAAAATGGTCTGAAATGCAGTATAAAGACAGTTAAATAAAGGAAACACTGTTGTGTTGAAGATCAAACATACCTTCACAGAAGTCAGAGGGAAGTGCTACAAAGGATGGAATAAAAAAATCACTGTCTATAATTATTCAACAGACAAAGAAACCAGCCCCAATCGACCTTCTGCTCCTTAGCAATAGTTTAAATTTAACATTCAATACATGAACCCACGAGTTCATAACAAGCTTATCGGAGAACAAGATGTCTTTATACGTATCCAAGCAACATTGTTGTTGGATCGACAGTTATAAAGCATATGCAGTACAGTAGAAGTAACAGACTGAATAAATTATAAGGTTTAACAGTTCCCCTTCACAACTGACAATGTTGTTGTTGTTCTCTTATGTCAACAGGCTCTACACAGAGACTCTCAGAACAGCACTCAGCAGGTAAACTGTCTGCTGCCATTTGTCCCTCTGAGGGAGCTGACAGAAACCTTAAATGGAGAAGCGATCCTACGAGACATCAGCCTGTACAGAGACGTACTCTGGTCGTCACAGCAGGTGCACATTTTTACTTTGATCCATCTTTGTGTGCTGTTTTGAAGCTGCATTGATGTGACAACAATAGGTGGCGGCTCTCTGACTTAAGAAGAAAATGTTACCAGCTTCAGTTTTCAGTCCCATTAATCCGTAACTCATTGGATATGCTTCAGGTGAGCCTTTCAGGATATTAATACTCCATAAGCATCAGCCGCCATCAAGCTAATTAGTTTGGATGTAGTACAATGGTGTGGAGGAGTGTAGCTTAAATTAATAATGGCTACCTTAAAGGGATTTTGTCACAGCCAAGAGTGTATTTCATCTTCTGTTCTTGGCCTAACAAGACCTTAGTCATATCAATAAAGATTGCCCTATTCAGTTGGTGGCTACACTAAAATATATTGTGACACTAAATATTAAACCTAAAATATTATATTTGAATAACCCTGAACCCTGACCCTTTAATTTTTCACTCCCCTGCGTTTTGTGTGTGATTAAACATTTATAACAGTCCTTTTATTGTCAGATTGTAATTACTGGCAATTAAACTATAAATCCACCTGTCTGTACACTCAAAAAAATGATTTGGCTAAAACAGCGACTCTTAGCTTTTAGATAACATGTACATTTTCAAACAAATTTTATTACATCAGGGTCATTCCATGCTTCCAGATCTTTTCCCACTTCATGTCATGGACTTCCTCGAAAGAAAATGTGTTTAGTTTATAAAATTCTTGCAAAAAGCTAAAACATCTCCCAGGCAAGTATGCTGCTTCAACATATTTGAGCACTAGTTTGACAAACTAAAAAACTCTTTAAAAAGCACCACACCGGGCAGGGTTTTAATTAGATTTGACCTTTTTCCTTATATGCAAGAATTGATTTCAGTTGTTTTAGTATTGAAATAAACTTATAATCAAATTGATTTCTGTATATGATTAGTAGTAAAGGGGCTCAACATGCATGATACTGATCCATTGGTCTTTCATCAAAAACAAAATTTAATTTAGCTACAGTCAAAATGTTGATTCTGACACCCCTTTTCTTCACGTGGACAGGCTCAGCTTCTGTTCAAAAAGATCCAGGAATTTGTATTTATCACAAACAAGATGGCGAGGTAAGTTGAATGAATTACAGCAGAACATTCAGATCTATAAGTCCAATCGTTACCTCATTTAACCTCTAAACTGAATTAGAGATTCAAAACAAACAGATCCAGTCATTGTCAGGTCAGATAGTCACTCAATAAACAATTTAAATAATGGCTGCTCTGTTTCTTGTAGGGATCTGGGTCATATTGCGGGTGGAATGAGCTGTGACTTTCTGAAGCTTTGGAGCAACGATACTGATTTTGCGGAGCTGCTTCAGTTTGTTAGTGAGCTGCCTGGTGGCGTGAGACCTGCTCTGGTGAGCAACACACAGAATGCATAAATGTCTTTATCACAGCCTCTGATACAAAAGCCATTAGTTTGTTGATGAAAACAAATCAAAAGTCACATTTGAGTCTAACGAGTTCAGATGTGTCTTGGCTGTGTTACCAGCGAAAATGTATCGTGGACGAACTGAGGAAACAACCTGAACCCGACCTCAGTGCTTTGAGCTCTGGCTTTGCTGCAACATTACCGTAAATATCTCCTAATTAAACATGTCTGTTGCTCTTTACAAAAATATTTCACAGTTTATCTGAAGATGACTTACAACTCGTCTTCTTCTTTTCCAGTGTGACGATGGTAGAAAACCTCTCAAATGTATCCTTCAGAGCCGTGCTGGGACACATTCAGGCAGACTTTGCTGATTTCCTCAGGCTGCCACATTACAAGCAGACGAATTTAGCAGAGAAAGCCGTTGCTGAGCTGGTAAAACACCAGCATGAGCTATACAAATACTACATTTGCTGCGCATCCTGACGTGATGTGCAGGAGAAGACACATTGTTAGATGTCATTTTCATGTAATTTATAAACATAATTAACTAATTAAAAAGACATCTGAAATTAATGTATTGGTATTTGATATGATAAAATGGCACCATGAGCATAAACTGGAACTCAGAGATGCTGTTTGTGGTTGAATGAAATCAGTTATGATTGGCTCGGGTTACTGATGGTGAGTCATGTATTTGATTTGTATCAACATATTAGTGAGGCAGAAAGAGCAAACTTCTGTTGTTGATTCAGGCCTCTCAAGCAAGCATGAACACACATAAAAAGAAAGAAACAGATGGAGGAAGAAATTCAGGCGCAACCTGACTCATCTTTCAACAGCTTTTCACATGAGTGAAGTCATATCAGTGTGAAATCCATCTAATCCAGGCTCACTGACTGTATGTGGTGCTCTGTAGGGCTCTTCTCAGGCTGAGGGGGAGCTTGATGGTACCACTCTGGATGTCCTGGGGCCTTTACTGCCTTTCTTGGACCGGGACAGTTTGGCTCTGGTGGACAAAGGAGCTCTGGCTCTGCGGCTGGAGGAGATGAGGGGTTTCTGCATTCCTAAAGAGGCTCTGAGAGACATTAGTGCACTTCTCACTCAGAAAGACTTGCTTGGGTAAAGCTACGCATCTACTGGAAAAAACATCCCACGTTCTAATAATATATCAACAAGTTGATTAAAACACATCACTGGTTACACACATACGAGAGAAAACGCCTGGAAAGGTAAATTAAGTAAACTGTCACCTGTTGAATTCATACTGGAAACAAGTAGTGGGCAGCATATCACCAGAGTAACAGTTAGCTGTACAGCTAGCCTGGCTAGTCTGGACTAGGAATTTGGAGAAGCAGTTGGTGTTTGCACCACTAGTTAGCAGTGACCCTGTCATCCTGGCTATAGCATAGCTAAAAACTCACATTTAAGTGAATGTAAGAATGACCTATACATTTTGATTTCTTATGGGAAGTATTTATTTAGAAAGTTGTATAAATTAAAATATGCTCCACACATGAGTTGTACACTAGAAGTAATATTGAATAGTTTGGTTGCATTCTGAAATACATTAAATGCCTGATAGTAGATTCCAGCACTGTGCTGGCAATAAGACGTGGATTACATAAAACAGCAGTAATAAGAAGATGTGTGTTGTACTTGCCAGGGAGCCGTCCAAATGGCAAGTTGGAGATGTGGAACATTTGGGCAGGCTGGTGTTTTCTCTCTCAACAAAGCAGATTAACTCCATCCCACTGGTAAGCACCCAAAAGCATCCGCCCATGCAAATAATTCATTTTACTGCACTTGAACTGGCTTTCTAAGACATACCCTGACAGGCATGAATATATAATATGTTTCCTCTGTGCAGACAGTGTTGAATAAAGACACAGTGGAGCAGGTCCTGGTGGGTCAAAGTCGCTGGGAGGACAGTGTGATGGGTGTGGTCTGTGTTACTCGGTGTATGGACCAGCATCGCCACAGACAGCAGACTCAGAGTCTCATTCGAGGGATTGTCAAAGCGCGGAGCAGGAGGGCAAAGGGTTCAATAAATATTTCCTCCAGTGTGATGCATTTTATTTACAAGACAAATCTGGCTGTCATTATGAATTGTGAAAATGTTTCTGTTTTAACTTTTTATTTGTCTTTTGGAGCAGTGCCAGTTCCAAGCTGTGCCGATGTCAGAGGGACATTTCCCTCAGCTTGGACGTCCACTCAGCTCAGCCGAATGACACAGGAAGATATGAAACAGTGTGTAGAAGTTTTTGCTCAAGACGCCTCCATGAGCTCTGAGCAGCGCCGAGCAGTGTGGGTAAAACTCAGGCAGGTTAGTAAAACTGAGTAACAATATCATCTAGGGCTGAGCAAGTACCTGTCTGAAACAAGTATCTTGTTCAAATAATTATATCATCATATGTTAAATGTGTCAATGTCCATTCTTGTGATGAAGGGAAATACTTATCGGGTAGCAGAGAGAAGTATACAAAATGTGTTCTGTTCTCTTATCCTTATTATCAAAAGCAATGATCTGAGGGTGTTATGTTAATAATTTTCTAATAAATAATAAATATAGCAACTTCTGATCAATTAGTTGGTTGAACAGATAGAGATAATGGTGTGCTCACTCATCCTTACTATCATCCCTTTAGATTCCTTACAGTCTGATTTTTGGTGCAGCAGTTCTGTCCCTCTCCCAGTTATTATTTTACTTAAACATCAGAACACAATTTTCCCCCTTCCCTTTATCCCTAAAAATGTAATACAAATTTGGCTAGTGGTATCTGAAAATAACTTTTTTTAATGTTGTCTGTAAATTCGAAGAGTAAAAAGTAAAAAACAATGAACAGGAATTCACATCTCCAACCATGAGAGACAAGGACAGCTGAGAAAGGCATTGAGTAGCATTCTAATATCAAATAATCTGTGTTGCGAACATGTCCTGCTTCTTCATTCGATCCAGTCCTTCAGTCCGATGAGAGAGCTGAGAGCAGATCAGGTGCTGGCTCTGGGCTCAGTAGTGACTGAGATGGGAGAAAGAGAGCTTTACGATGCCAATCTCACTGATCTGGGTTTGTTGGCACATCTGGGGACGCTGACAGAGTGGAGCTCTAAGAAGGTGAACTTTTTAAATTTTCATTCTGATGCAATGTGTGTTTTTTTCTTGCACTTTTTCATTTAAGATATGATTATTCTGGGTAGAGTACAGGAACTACAACTACAACATTGTGTTATGCAATCTTGTATGGTATAATGATAATTAAACTGAATCTTGAAGTTTGACTTTTTTTTTTTAAATTCCTTGTTTCAGATGAGAGCAGTGATTTCAGGTGTGATGCGAAAACGCAAACTGAAAGTGGAGCAGCTATCAGCCGTTGATCTGGCAACATTTGGCCATCTGATCTGTGGTCTGTATCCCTCAGAGATCAAAAGACTGAGCCCCTACAACCTCAGGTCAGCCAAATACCTTGTGTATTTATACAGCTTCTTCTTCTAGAGTAACAACTCTTAACAATGGTGGTAAAAGCTACAAAAATGGCTGTTAGAACTAATAAAGAAGACTCACACTCAGTGATTCAATAAGTGAGTCTTCAAAAGCAACATTAGAGAACCAAAAATATTCCAAACACAACAAAATGTCAGATAAATAGCATCAAAACAAAGAGGAACATTAACAAATATAAGTACTCCAAAGGGGTCAACAAATACTGCTAGTTTGCATCCAAGGTAGTAAGTAATTTGTCCACTACTTAGCAGTAATTAGCACCAGTAAACATTATGATGCATCTCTCCGGTGCCATAACAGAAAGACTTTCTTGTGGTTTCAGTGAGAAATTAATTGATTTCACATTCACAGGCTAGCAGATGCTAACTAACAGAGGGCTGGTGCACATTTCTCAGCAGCACACAACATCATGAAAACATTTTGCTTAGCCTCAGAGAGGATAAAGTCCTGAATTCTTTCCCTCTAACTGCAGTATGGCTGTGCCGTTCCTGCGGGAGACATCCCTGCCTTGCACAGAGCAGCAGATGGAGGCGTTGACAAGCCGTTTGTCCAGACCTGAGGCCTTCGGTCCAGTCAGCGCTTGGGGACCAGACGTTTTCACAGAAATTGGGACATTGGCAGGTACAGTCGGACATAATATCCCTGGGGGTAAGAACTTGTAATCAAATGTTTTTGAGTTGATTTTTCAAAGAGAAAGGAGGCTGTGAGGAGGAAGTGACAGTTTCCAGATAGATAGGTGCAATTAAAAATATCCATGAGGGTATAAAAGTTTAGGAAAACTTTTTCCTTTGATTTGATGTGAGGAACATTAATTATCTGACAGCAGTTTGTTTGTCTCTCTGTCCAGTGGGCATGGAGGATATGGTGCTGTCAGCTCTGGTACAAGAACAAATGGAAGGAATCACCCCTGAGGCCATTGTCCTGATGACACCAAAAAAGATGGCAGTGAGTTTCACCAATGATTTTAGGGCCATGTTTACCCCCAGAAGAAATCTGTATGTAGCACCAATAACAAATTTGGTTCAATTGTTCAATTTTGAGAAAATATAACAATAAGAGTATTTTACAGTATAAATGAGGGGAATCAGTGAAGCCATTTTCAAAGCACAGGTGCTAACTATAAATGACTAATGGCTGGATTCCATTTAGCTGCTTTAGTTTCAGGGTCCTTGTATTGTGCAGGCTATTTCACTGTCACACTGTCATGGCTAATTTATTATTCATTTTTTCTGATATTAAAAATACAAACCATAAATCAAGTCTTTATTGTAACATTGTAACAAAATAGTCCCAAAAAATAATTTGTTTAGTTTTTTCTTGTAAATAAGTTAACTCTTATTGAAGCTGGGCTACTTGAAAAACAACTTGACGATATTGAAAAAGCAGAGTGCACTGTTAAAATATATTCTTAATAAACTGGAAACGTATTAGTAATGGAACAAACAGTTACTGCCCTTGAAATTATACAGCATACCCACACATAATAGTGATGTGAAACAGCTGCCGTAACGGACATGTAAAATATATGATTTGATTTAGAAAGGAGGATATGGACACTATACCACACATATTGTACAGGTATATGTCCTGTGTGTCTTGATCAGAAAATGTTAAAATATGCCTTCACACAGTGCTTCCTGCAGGTCTAAGTTAGAATTTGTGTCTGACAGGTGGTGTTTAGTGTGGTTCAGTTGTCGTGGCTGAGTGCAGAGCAGGCGTGGGCTGTCACCACGGAGCAGTGGGCAGAGCTGGACACTGAGCAGAGACACGCTGTTGGACTTGCTCGATATGAAGGCGATGTCCTGCTTGAGCAGAGAGGTGAGTCTTGAAAAAAATTAAGGTGACAACCTCCTCCTGTATAATAAGCCTGTTATTGTTATTTTATTTCACTAGGGAGGAATTTGTTATCATATAGTTTTATGATGATTACACTTGTTTCTGCCAAAAAACATGATGTTGTATTCATAAGGTGATGATAGATGTTCTGTTTTTCTGCTTCCACAGGGAGAAACTCGTCTCCAGCGGATCTGAACACAGACAGCTTCACTGTACACTCACTGGCTCTGTGTCTCTTGTTATGGCTTATAATATAAATGCTGGATAAAAAATAATTATCCATTGACCTCCCTTGGTATCATCATATTTTTACTTCAAATAAATATTTTGAAATGTTCTGTTTTCCTTCTGTGTGTTGGTCCTTAAATTTATGCTGGCCTTGATTGTGCTCTACTGCACACGTATCACATTTATGTGAGCTATAAGCTTGATAGAATACAAATAAGTATATGCAGTTGTATTATGAATATTAATATTTCACAAGAGAATAAGAGGGAGCAATGTAATAATTCATGTTTGACAAACAAAAGGGCTTTACAAACTTTACAGGATGTGTGATCACACAAACACAATTGAGATGATATTTTATGGAATCATATTAAATTTAAAAATATCTTGAACCATTTCCCTTGAGGTATAAAATACCTATGAAATCTCTCCCCCATTTATTTATAACTTTGGTTGACTCAGTAATCGGCCTCCTTCGGGCCTGGGGGCCTCCATGGGAACCTTCTTTTGCCTACAAGGACCTAGTTTGCTAAATTTATTCTAGAAATGCTGCAGAATTGATGTATGAATTCTTTCACAGCACACAAACTATTTTACAAGAGACTTTTATCCTTCCTTATTGAATTCTGTTGTATTTTTTTTTGTCAAGAAATTCATGTTTCTATCAGTTTTCATGCCTGTCAGGACAGAATATTTTGTAAAATTATAATTATGATCGATCAAAGAAATTATGATAGAATTGTGACAGTTACCTTATTGTGAAAATGGAATACTGTTGCAGTCATACTACATTGTAAAACACTTTCAGCAAAACAACAAATTAACCAACTATTCAATAGTAGTACCAGTGAAGTTACAACTTCAATGCACCAAATATCATACTTACATCTTAAATTGGATACAGGGACCTAAGAACCTCAGTAAACTATTAGAGAACGTAGAACAAAAGAAACTGAATTACCAACCAGGCAGAGCAAGCAAATGCCCTCGGACACCGCATGCCACAGGTTCACTGGCTGTGGATTGTTTTTTGGTAATTTAATCAACTGCATATTTGTTTACGAACCTGATTCATAAAGTACATTCTAGAAATACATTTTTTTTTATTGTGTGTATCTGTTGCTATGTGGTTTTTTTTTATTCTGTATCGTGCTATGCTGTGACAACAAATCTCCCACTGAAAAAAACAAAAAACAAAACCCCTGATCTAATGGGCGCCTGGGCAGCTCACGTTGGACATATTTCTAATTAAAGCTGGGTTTAGCCATCAAATTATCACAAACTGTCTGAAACTCATAAAACCTGGGACCCGATAGTATTATTCCTGTAGGATCAGGAGAAGGCTAATGGTCTGGGGAAATAATGAAGCTGCCATGTGTAGTCGGCATTGTGGTGAAAAAACTTTGAGGTGAGAGGCACACTGCACAGTGGGCAGGAGGAATGTCTGGAGGTCAATAGGTCCCCAAAACCAAATTTTTGCCCAGGGGCCCCGGACCAATAGGTTAATCTAGCCTGAAGCAATACGTTCACTAATACTTCATAAAAACCATCATTCATGAAACGTAAATTAGATTTCTTTGGTGAGACAGATGGATGAAACATTAAAATTTCAAATTCAATTCAATAAATGTATTGTTATTAAAACTTAAGTTATCTAACATCTAACAAACAATAAAATGCTTTATAAACCAAGTATTTAACAATTGTTTTTGTGAAGTTGTAACTTATATTTATAATAATTTGTAAAAGGACCAATAAATGCTGTGTAGTTAATCGGCAAAAATTAGTTGGATGGCCATTAAAAAGTTGCCACTGATGTTCATGCTTTACAATTGTTTAAAGGCACAATATGTGAAGAACTGGCAATCTGTTGAATTCATACTCAAAACAAATAGAGGGCAGCATATTACTAGAGCAGCTCTAACTGCTGCATGAATGTAGCTCCTGCTAGCTAGTTAGCTCAGTTAGCTGTGTATCTAGCGGTCTGGACTGGGACCTCTGTGCACCAGGAAAGTGTTGATATACTACTAGCACAGGAGCTTTGACCCAGGACACGCTGGCAATAACACTTAAAAAAACAGATAAAAAAAACTATTAAGCCTTCATTCATGAGTGATCGAATAATGCGGTCCAATTTTAAATACTAGAAAATAAATGTTGCCTTTCCAAAAGTGGACATTTATGTAGAATGAACCTTAAGTGTTAACTTATGTTCCTTTACTGTGTCTGTATGAGCATTTTCTAATAAAGACTGCATTTCTTGGTGTTCAGTTGGCGTTATACAGATACATACACACAACTATGACATTTTTTTTATCGTTTTTAAAGTACTTTGTTTGCCACCGCCTCAGTGTCAGAGTGCCATACCGCCTGTGACCAGCAGGTGGTGGTGTAGCAGCGCCGCTGGTCGCTAAGTAGGTGTTGCTGTTACGTCCCCACTTTGTCCACAGTCGTGACGTATTTCCTGGGGCTTGTACAGACCACTCAGCGGTACACCAGAGGGGTATCATGACTATTTATAACCAGCAATTCTCCCTTATCAATTTTTCAGTCGCTTCACCGTTCTGTCGTCGGTTCTAACACCGCGGTGAGAGACAACACCACGCCGGGTCGAGCAGGATGTAAAAGGAAGCTGGTAAGTTGAGCTGAATGTAAGTTTCCCGTCCGCTTCGGTTTGTATTTCGTACTTGTTTGGGCTGCGCGGTCGCCGAGTTTGACGTGTTCTCGTCTTTAGTCCAGCCGGGGACCCTGACACGGGACGGCACCGGACTGCATGTTGTCCTATTGATCTCGGTTGCTGTCAGTTTGTGTGTATCGGCTCGAGAGGAGAGGGAGAAGAGGAGGGGGTCTCACTCACTCACACACACACATGCCGACGTGACGTCGACTGCGCCGCGTCCGGTTACTGTGGTGGTTCCTGCGAAAAAATTGTCGTGATCCACACCGCTTCTCCTCCGTCGGAATGAGTAGTGACAATGTGAGGTCGGAAATGTTCGTCAGGGCTGGATGAGAGAGAGGGAAGAGGAATAAAAAAAAAGGGGGAGGCACCTGTGAGACGGATCGGGTCAAGCCTACCGTGGTGTCAAGTTTACGTTAATCACGTCGCGGTACAGTTTCAGACATATTTGTCAAGCGGAGGGAGGCAGTCATCATCGGATCAGCTCCAACCGCCGCGGCTCCGACACAAATTATGACTAACTACGTGTTGTTGTCACGGACTTAACGTGTGAGGTGAGTCGACCCAATGCAAACTCACGACTTTACTCCTATCAGCTGATATATTTAAACCTCTTAACTTCAGCCCCTAAACATTCAAGTGTTTGGCTGTAGAGGCCTGAGAGAGACAGACAGAGAAGTTTTCCTCCTTCCTGAACTGCAACTGCAGTTAATCTTACACAGTACGTGTTGCTGTTTACACATGCAGCCTGAACGTGAACTTTTTAATGCTAAAATCTGATCGTGGAGCGCTTACGTTATCTTTAGGACTGAACTTTGACACGAGAGGCGATCAGTGCAGATCTGAACACTTCGTTTGTTGCTGGACTGACCTGCTGTGGTCGTGCATTTGACTCTTGTACGACTCAAATTTGATGAGACACAATCTAGGCTGATGTGAATATGTTTTGTGAAAACCATCCTCTGCCTAACTGAGCTTGTAGCCATTTATTGTGTAGAAATGAGGCCGTTTCATTGTGGTGACTGACCTCCTTGGGTTGTTTGTGCCTTCGGTAAGCTGTAATTTTGCTTCTCCAGTGAGGCAATATTGAGCTGCTGATCATTATAGATAAACAAGGTTATTGAGCCCCGGGAATGTTTGTACATGTGCCAAATGACAACTGAAATTATGTAGTGGAAGTATAACTTCTTGCTTGCACAGTTTGTTAAGATGTTTAGAGTTTTAAAGGTGCACTTTGTTGTTTTAGCGAAGAAAAGATCTTCACTGACAGATTTTCTTTATGCTTAAACAAACCAAATGTCACTATTTCACACTGTTTTACTTTATTTACACCATCTTTCTAGCTTTAAACAGTGTTCTGGGGGCTAGAAGTGCAATATCCAAATTGCAAGAAGCGTCAGTTATTTCTTAAAAGTAAAATGTGACAGCATTTTAATAAAAAAAAAATGTAGAGCTGCAGAGATTCCTTTCCCACTAATTGTGAATGTTATCGCTGTTGCAAAATCTGTCCCTTGCAGTATGCTTTTTCTTGAACATATTGTGCAGCCCGAGTTTGTAAGCTCTTTAAGCCATTTGAGCCATTAAATGTTACATGGGTTGTATAGTTAAATTCCCATGCAAATTCCCTCACGATCAAAGATGACAGCAAAACGCACTCAATTCATTGTGTGTTATACCTTAAACTATAGCTGTGATGTCCTAAATAAGAATGCAAAATTATGATTAAACCACTGGAGAGAGTTGCAGCTCAGGAGGTAAAGCAGGTTGTCCACTGATCACAGGATTTGCAGCTAGATCTCTGCGCAAGACACTGAAACCGAAAATGCTTCTGATTGTCGGGGCTGCACCCTGCATGATAGCTTGCTGCCATCAGTGTGTATGTGTGTGTGCGTGAATTGCTTAATGAATGGCAAAACCTTTGAAAGGTTACCTGTTATTAAAAGCTTTCATTTAGAAGGTCAGACAATGTAACAAATGAGGTGTTGAAACATAGAGATGTTTTTCTGTTTTCCATCATTCTAAAAAACGGCTTTCATACTTGTAGTTTAAGGATCTGGATTCATACAGCTTGTTGTATATTTCAACCATTTTGCATCCTGTTATTAATGTAATTATGCTTTGAACCCTAATTTGCACTTCTAGAATAGAAAGTGTCGTTGCCGTGATGCCTAATTGGGAAAGCCAAAAGACCAAACAATCCAAACACATTTAAACTTAGTCTTTGAGATAATAATGGCCTGAATGTTGCTGTTTAATTATTCTAGAGACCATGCTTTTTTAGAATAGAGGCTTGTTGAAGTTTTGCTTCCTATACACCTCAATGACATGCTGTAACAACCGTTGCTGTAAGCCCAATGCTATCAATATTAGAGAGAAGTATTGATTTAATATAAGTCACAATGTGAGAGCCGGCTGTAGAACACAATTTTTGAGTGTGAGGATATGGTCATGGTGGCTAAATGCATTTGAGTTCATTTTTATTTCATTAAAATGTAAATAATGAACCAATGCGGTGTAAAGTGTTTCCTTTCTAAAACGTCCTGATGAGTTCAGTAATGAGGCGGGTATTATCCTTTGGGTTTAATGACACTTGGCTAATTATAATTTGGTTGTATTTTTTCTCTGTTATAACTTCTGTTATCACAGTCTGACATATGGTATCATTTACTGAGGTAACACTAAAGACCACTCACAGCACCACGGTCGGCTTCTCTTTTGTCTCTCGCCAACAGTGAAGTTGTTGAGCAGTTGTTAAGTTATGGTGTGTGGTTTTCACGCTGACGTTAAAGAAACTGAGTGGTTGAGCACCCAGATGAGGTCACAGACGTCAGTACTTAAAGTCAGAGTGTGTGTCTGGAAATCAAACAGAGGTTTGGGAACATTCACACTGTTGACCTGTTGCATCAAAGGACAGAGGACAAAGTTGAGTGAGTTATCCACCAGATTTATCTCTTGGTTTCCAACCTTTCTCTTTTGGTTATTTTATGCAGTATTTTATGATTTAGATGAATTTAAATATGGTTAATACTTCGTCAGATATTGACTTTAATAGTCAAACTTCAGCTTTAAGCCTTCAAAAATGAATTTCAGACAAGAAGCATTTTGTGTTTGTCTTTAATTTCAATAGGAACCGTGATAGAAAAAGTAAACATGTAATTAATGTAGGGCATGGATCCTTGCTTCTTAAATGAGGCAGATTTTTGAGTTCATAAAATAGGCTTAACTGAGCAGGAAGGAAGAATTAAAAAGGCGGCAGAGGGATTTGGGTGTTACTCAAGGCTGGCACATTTAAAGAGAGTTCTACTTTGAGAGACACGTCTGGCACTTGATTTGTTCTGCTTGGTTTAATAATCACAATTCTTGTTTTAAATATAGTAATTTCTGTTTTGAACCCAGTCAAACCAGTCAGTTATTCATGTTACTTACATATATAAAAATTAACATTTACCATTGAAACGCCTGACAGGGATTAGCAGCTTGTCGTACCGACTCCGAGCCAGACTGACCTGTAAGCTGGCTGATCTCTAATGACTCAGTCACCTGTAGTGTCACAACCCACTGAACCCTTTAGACGTTACTCATCACTTTGCTCTGTAAGCTTTTCACAAAATTGCTCTTTAAAGTACACTGGTGATCCAATTTTTCTAGCAGTTTTGATTTGTGTTTTTTTTCTGCATCATTTCCACACAAGTGTCGGTAACATTATAGGGTACAAAGGATTTAGATTTAGATTTTGAATAGTTACTGAAACAGGGCTTCTTTTGTAATAAACATTTCAATACTGCAAAAATGTTGCATACATCTGCAATATCACTAAACATACAGTATATGTATAACAGCATAAATAAATGATGAATGCCATTGATAGAAGTGAGAGGGGATATACAGTAGCTGTATTTGTTTTAACAATTTATTCAGAAGAGGAAGTGATATTATCAAGGGAGTTCCTTAAACTAGTGAGAAACCAGCCAGATGGGAAAATTATCCACCAAAGGGATTTTTACAGGAGCAGTAAAGTAATTCTTCTTCTGAGAAGGCAGTTTAATTAATGAATGCCAGATGAAGATCTATCACTGAAGCTTTAAATTTTGTTACTTCGATTAGTTAACATCCAGTTTCATCAAGAAACTTACATTTTTGCCTACAGATCTGTTGTTACTTAAATGCGAATATACACAGAACACTAACTCTACTTCAACCAACAAAAAATGTATCTTGAGTTACACATGCCGGTAAATATGTAGGTAAAATTAAACAAAATTCCTAGTTAAGAATGAATAACTGGTTTCCACAAATTGCCGTTAGTTAAATGTAACAGCTGAACAACACATTTGATGAGAATAAAGCAGATGTTCATTTGGAATTTATTAGTCTGTGTCTGCATTTCAGGGAAAAAAAACTTTTGACACAAATAAACTGCCCTCAGAATTAAAAAAGTGAATATAACACAGCCCTTTTATAACCACCATTAACTATGGTCTCAGTAATAAACACCATTTAATTTGAGTTTTTCAACAATGTCACCCACATATGAACTTTATGATCTTTGTAAAGAGCAAATTTATGGCAGGGTTGTTGTATTTGATTGCATTACATTGTATAGGTGTATCTATATATTAGTGGCAATTGACTGGATTAAACATTTTTTATACTACATAAGAAAACAGATACACTACAAGTTGTTGATCATGGTTAAACGCAGACAGTAATAAGATGCACCAACATTGTCCTTTGAGTTTCTAAGCAATGGATTGATGCCAGCTGGCAGCAAGTGACACAGATTATCTGCACCTAAAAGTCTTTTCAGAAGTCAATGCAGCCATTACTGCAAATTCCTTCAGTTGTATAGCTGGTCAGACAGAGTGGGCAACAGTTTAGCTGGCAGCCAGCTCTTTGGGAATCTATATGTACTTTGCCTTGTCATTGCGGTCTAGATAGATAAAATAGAGTAAAAACACTTAATATATTGAATTATACATCAAATTGGATGGGTATTGCAAATTAGAATATGCTATAAATGCTGTGGTGTGGCATCAATTTATACTACATACTTGTATGTTTACAAATAACATTAAATAATACAAATAAGAAAAATATATAATATAATGTAATATTATATTGAATATTGTAATATATTGAAATTACACTGAAAAAAGGGGGGATGTAACCAAGGATTGCTGACGATCAACAGTTCACAGGTAACTAGACAGCGTTAGAAATGTTTCAGAGATCCTTTATTAATGCAAGGAGGGTTCACTCATAGAGGAGAAACTGAACTGAACTAAACTGATAACATTGCCAAAGGCCACAGGCTTGAGACACCAAGCTTTGTAACAAACTGAATTTCTACCCTTTTGTTGTTTTTATTTTTTAACTCTTGAGTCTTTTTTTTTTTTCTGACAATATTATTTGAACTTTTTGAACCCTAACCTATAAAATGCACCGGGATGAATCTGCTGTTGTCTCTCTGCTGTTGTAAATACCCATATCTTTTTTAAATTAGAATGTGAAAATATAAATGGCATACCAAGATCCAAACTAACAATAGCATAGCTACCAATGCTGTAAAATGAGAATTGTATCAAGTCTGTATACGTGGTGCTTTATCCAGTAGCTTGAATTGTATTGAAGTGAATTCGGCTAGAGTATTTTTAATGTGAAAGTCTTGGTAATGATACGCTAAAATACTTTTTGAGTGCACAACACAAACGTCCAACTACCCCACATCACCACTCGCATAATTTTTGCTTCCCTAGGGAAAGTTTGAGGAGCTTGTTTGTTTGGACTGAGGCTTAGTGGCACAGTGAGTCAAGTTTGAGTATTTTGTTCATAAGATGACTAACATAGGCGAACGGGTCATTATAGAAGGCTGTAACACTTGGACAAAGATGAGAAACCCTGTCCCATAGTTGAGTGGAATCAGGAGAACAAATCTGAGTGCATACAGTAGGAAACATAGAATAGGAGCATTGTATTCAGTGCAGTCCAGTCAGCTCTGGGTTACAATAGAGTTAGCACTTTGGATAATGGTCTCAAGAGACTTATGGTGCAGCTGACACTTCTGGCTCGATAACAACAGTTTAGAGGCAAAATTGTATCAGCAAACAATTACACCATGAGCCGAAATCTGTCTCTGCTCACTGTGGCTACAATAGCTATATATGAACTATTGCTTTGTCTTATTCAGAAGATTGTGTTTTAGATGTTTTCTTATACCCGCACTCTAATTGTATATTGTAAATGTGTGCTACACTTTCTCTGACACTTTGAGCATGTATGTTCTCTCCTTGGCCGCAGTCATTCAGCCATTGCTGCCTCAGGCATTTAAACTCCACCCGCTACTGGCTGCTTTACCTCTTAGTGAGACTGCTGAGATCCCCTCAGCATCCAGGGCGTAGTCTATCTTTCCAACCGCACCTCTCCTCCTCTGCCACTGAACCAGTGCACCTAAGCATTTTCCTTTTGCAATCTACCGTATACTCCCATGAGAGTTTAAACGCCAAGATCTGCTGCTGTGTGTCTGACTACAACACCAGGTCCAGCCTTGACATCCCATTCGCTTCTTGCTGTGGGTTATAAAACAGAGTTATTATACTTGCAGTTTTCATTAGTTTTTATTTTCATTTGGTTTTAAATTTTTATTTCAATTGAGTTTAGTTTCACTTAGTTCCAGAGTGACTCATTTAAGGTTAGTTTGTTAGTTTCAGCATTAGTTTTTATTTGTTTTAATAAAGTATGGGTCTTTTTGTCAGGGTCAAGATTTAAGAAGTATAGGCATTACAATACTTTACACTTTGTGAAGGCAGTTGGTTGACAGTCACACAGATATCTGACTCTGAAACATATGCAGCAATGCCTCCTCATGCTTGCTGTGTTGACAGATTTGACCCATTAACAGACTCAAATTAAATTAATATTTTTTACTGTGTTTTTTAAGATTATATTTGAGATAGTTTTGGAAGTACACAATAATGTTTCAGTTAGCCTCCCCTTTAGTCTAGTTTTCATTTATATTTTAAGTTTACCCTTTTTTTCCACATCTAGTTTTAGTTTTAAGTTTGACTTTAATTAACTTTAATAATCTGGTTATCAAACAATTGTATATAGCTGGGCTGTAATTCGCCGAGTCCAGACTAATGTTCTTCCTATTGTACAAAACGGATTGATATATAACTTAATGTTGTTTTTCTTCATTTCAGCACGTCAGCGTTGAGTTACATAAAGCTTATTCCTGACTTCGTCTTTATTCTACGGAACATTGAAGCAACTGCAAAGGGAAGAACAAAACCTCAAATTTGGGTATTCTCAAATTGTCACAACGTCCAGGTAGAACACCCATGTGTCAAGTGGCTAGCTTCTTCTTTGATAATGTTATTTAAGAGTATGCATCTCATACACTTTCACTAACATTAGGTTGGAGATCTAATTGAGCTGATAGGATGTCAATTTCTGAAGTCAGTGGCCTGGGTATACCCAAAACCAGCAGTTAGTTCAACAGGCGGTGAGATGTTGCTGTTTGGTACATTTGTGTCATCATTGACGCTACCAGAATACCGTCTTTAAATACAGTGTGTCTTTAAACATCATTTTTTGACGGTCATGGTGGATCACAAGGAATGACTCACCCGTGAAATCATCAGCAGGCTTTCTAAACTTTGTGGATATATATAAACCTGCTGTGTTTTCTTCTCCCTTTTTCATGCTAGGTGAGCTGTGACTGTCCCCTTCTTTGTCTCTCTCTGTGCACCTGCATGCACCGCGGGCAGCCCCGGCCTGTCGGAGAGACGCTGTGCTCAGAGGCTGTGCTGCACTAGAAGAAACCCATGGCTTTTGGCCATCAATCTTCCTCCGTAGGCCGCAGGCTCAGGCTGCTGGAGGTGCTACTTGGGCCTCTGTTGGTCTTGCTGCTGTCTGGGCTGGGACCAGTGCGTACTGAGAAGGTCTTCACAAACACATGGGCTGTCCACATACCTGGAGGTCAGGACGAAGCAGAGCGAATTGCCGCCAAACATGGGTTCATAAACTACGGACATGTAAGTTTAAAGATTTGTTTTACTTTCCTGCATTAGCAGAGTGATATTGTTCAGACATGTTGAAAAAGAACCAAAGCACTTTAAGTTTAGGGATCATACATGGGACATATGTAAAAAAATAAAACCAACTTTAGTTTGACTATTCAAATATACAACTCTTGGGTTTCCTGACAGGCGGTGAGCTTGCTGCTAGTATACACAGTGTTCCCTTTGTGTCTGACTTGTTCATTTCTTACTGTCTATCAATATATAGGTGTGTGCATTTATGATTATTATGAGTTATTTATGATTCTTTAAGTTTCTGTTATTGGGGGTCCCCGTCATAGTGCAGTAAGTCTTCCCTTTTTCCCAATGTTTCATCTTGTTTTCCACTTTTTCCATCCAAGCACAAAACACCAGAAACTTTAACAGTATTATAGTAACTCCAAATCTTATTTATCTGATAAGTCTGTTGAAAAGCCATTATTCAGCCTGTTGTCGATATGTAGTGTGTGATTGGGCCAACAGCTACTAAACTTGTTTCAGTGCTTCAGTGGGTACTTGGACAGCTTGTTCAGTTGCATAGGAAGTGTTTTGTTGCAACAGTGGTGTTGCAAGCTTTTGTAACAGTCAAACATGTTACGAAAAAATACTTTTCTTCCATCATTGTTGTTTGTTTGTTGGTGAACAGGTTACAACAGTAGTCCAAAGTTGGGAGCAGATTGCTGAAAGCTACTAAGGCTGAACAAATAGTTAATTACTTTTAGTGTCTAAATTCAAGAAAGAGCATTGAGCATTTAAATAATATAAAAATAATAGTTCAAAATGCTGATGCAACACTGAAATTGCATGTTTAGGGTTATGTCACTGTGTTCTATGAGAAAAAGGATTCTGATTTTTGTGAAACTGTCATGGTCAACATGGACTGTAAACACTGCAGAGAAAGTTGAAGAGTAAACTTTGCAAGAGCGAGGTCAGCCGTGTGGGTGTGCACCTAAACTTGGATGACCTGCATGATTAAATGACCCTTTCATTCAAAGCAAAGAAATTTTTTCTCTGTTTATAAAGTCACACAGTTCATATATATCTCAAAGCATCTTAATCAAATTGACTGGATAAGAATTCCAAAAAACGTGCTGTACGATTGTTATCTGCTGGCTGTTTAAGCTGGAGGAAGTAGCTGTTGTCGAACACAATCCAAAATGTTCTAATTAGCAGCAACGCTCAAGTCACATTATTGTGAGTTTCGCAGTAACCAGCCTTTGTGGGGGGTAGGGACAGAAAGAAAAATGCTGTATATCTGTAAGAGTTGGACTGATTTAAAATAAATTTTTAGTCTGCTAAAGGTGGTGCTTCCACCTTGAGCCAGGTTTAAATTATTAAGATCTTCTACCAATAGCTTTTCATGCACAGTAGGTGGGCGATGTACTGATGAATATTTCGTGTTTGCTTCAGTGACGACTTTTATCGCTTCATCTGTGACCTCAGTGCAAACTGACTAGCTAACTTATACTTCAACATCATCGCGTCCTGTCTTGACGAACATTGTTTTTTTTTTTTCAATTCAGTCTATAGAACAACCCTTTTTTGTGCCTTTGTTATCCATATAGACTCTTGTTCATCTTGTTTATTCATAACGCAAATCTTATTTTTTGCTGACAGTCACTTATCCTGATAAAAGAGGAGCAAGTTGTTTCAATTCTATAACAAAAGTGGCTTTTTGGCTTTTGACCAGCACATTTTAGGAAATGAATGTTGGTCTTGGTGTTGGATGTACTTACTTTGTACTTAACCTTTCCTCTTTTAACCACAATCTCTTTAAATGAGTATCAAAATGTGTGTCCAGTTGATTAAATATATCTGGATGGATGTAAAAACTGAGCAGATGTTGACATTGTTCTGATCAGTGATCGACTACTTCAATTATGGCTGTTTTAGGACCATCTGCTCCTCACAACTTGTTGGTAGACAAAAATATATTTAAATAGAAATGCTGTTTTTTTCATAATAGAAAATATACCTTAAGACTCTGATTTTGATTGACTGGTTTTTATATACAAAATGAGGATAGTTGTCATGTGCATTTGCTCTTTTTCAGTGAAGGAAAAACACCATGCACCATATGGCCTCACTGGTCATGACCAGGAATGTCATTTGTGCTGTGAATCACTGCAGGCAGACTAATGAGTAATCCTACACACTTAAATCCTCACACTATGTATTGCCTGTGGACAGCGAGGAATCCAGACGCAGCAATAACACCCATGTTCTCACAAAACTGCGCCCCAGAGGCAATGAGTATCTGTGTGGTTTGGCTGATCCCAATACTTTCTTAAAACTATTTTATGATATGAGGGAGTGAAGGAAAATGGACCATTGTGTCTGAACTAGCTTGACGAGCTAGCATTTAAGATGGAAAAATGAGCAGGGGCCTGTCTAATGAAGCAGCCTTAATAAAGTCTGTAGAGAAACGCCGAGTAAAGCCTTGAGCTCTCTAAAATCTGAAACAAAAAACAGATGTTCCAGGTTTTTACTCTAAACAGGTATTCTTTACTATTAAACCTGAGTCATAAGTTAGATCCCTGATCTGGCACACACTGGTGTGCTGCTGAAAAAGTGGGTTAAGATAACCCAGCTGGGACCCAACACATCGCCAAGGAGATGAAGCCAAAAAAGCCTGACCTGACTGTGTGTTTTGTAGAACTAACTATAGACCCAACTTTGTGCTGCTAAGGCTTCCAGATATTACCTATGGCTTGATGTGCACGCGTTGGTCTGCTGGTACCAAATTAAAAAAGTAAGTTTGAGGTAAAGAACAGACATACATGAGATGGAAGAAGGGAATAAGTTATTCTTCCACTTGAGGAGTCTCATTTAGTGTTCAGATGAAAAGTAGTGTAATAAAGTTAATTAATAAGTTCAGATAAATCACCATCAAGATCAGACTGGGTCTGCTTTCTTGGTCTTTGTGCCACAGGAGTTGAGCGCAGAACTGAGTAAGTCAATCAACAGAAGATGAATCGGCAACAATTTTCATAATGAATTTAAGTCATTTTTACAGACATTCCAGCTTCTAAAATGTGACATTTTGTGATCTCCTTTTAGATGGTTGGTTGCACAAAATAAGTTAATGGAAAATGGACAATAGTCTTGTTCAAGGAGAGATCACGCTCTGAAATCTTGCATGATGAGTTGGTTATATATTGTCAAAGTCAGTTGAATAGTCTGTCATGACTTTGGATATACTGCAAATTCTTGCTGGCAGTTCCTCTATGTAAACTCCAGACTCCTCTCTTCATCTCATTCCTCTTTCCATCTTCTTACGGCAACGTCTCACATCTAATTTCAGAGTAAGACTTCTCCTTGAACAAGACTTGGGTTCCTGGTAACTAGAAGGATCTTATAATTAAACGAAAAGGTGTATCAGTAGGAAATGTTTCAGACACAAATACAGACACAATACCTCATGTAATGTAAGTGACTAAAATAAGCACTTTAACTGCATGTAACATTAAAAGTTGCAGTTGGCCCTAAGGTTTACGATGCAATCTACTCTAATTGACAGATTCCAAAACCTTTGGAAAGTATGGATCATTTAGAAACCAGCACATGTGAATACAGGAAAACAGAATGATGGAAATTCCCTTTAAAGTGCTTACATACACACACCACATACACCTATTCACATGCATATTCAAACACTGATGGCAGAAACTTGTCATGCAAGCCTCTGACCTTCTGTTATGTGGACATCCTGCTCTTCCGCCTGAACCAGTTTTTTTTGTTTCACTTTTGGAAACTGATTGAAACTGGCATTTTTCTATCTATCTATCTATCTATCTATCTATCTATCTATCTATCTATCTATCTATCTATCTATCTATCTATCTATCTATCTATCTATCTATCTATCTATCTATCTATCAGTTGGGTAAAAAAAAGTTTCGATCAGTTTCCAAAAGTGAAACAAGAAAAAACTGGTTCAGGTGGAAGAGCAGGATGTCCACATAACAGAAGGTCAGAGGCTTGCATGACAGTTTCTGCCATCAGTGTTTGCATATGCATGTGAACAGGTGTATGTGGTGTGTGTATGTATGTATGTATGTATGTAAGAAGAATTGAACAATTTTGAAAATAGTTTTAAGTTGCAGCCATAATTAAGCTGACTTTGGCTTTTAACACTGACATTAGGGGGCATCCTTCTGGGCACATAAATTCTGACGACATGACATCGCCATGATAAACAGAATAAATGACATGGAACAGTCACATCTGTTATGCCCCTCGGACTGTTATCGATGCATTCTCTGTTCATTAACTTTGAAAGGTGAGGTATAACCACAAGTGATGGCCGGCATGACTGCATTCCAGTTTACGTCACTGCTCATTGATTAAAATGAAGCTATTACATTGGAGCTGGAAACAAACAAATCTGTTAAATCTGTTTTCTTTTTTGCCTAAAGCTGATGGAGGGGAATGAGAGTTGCTTTGTGAGCTATGTGTGGCCAGGCATGTTGAGTGTGAGCTGTGGGGCTGTGCATGGCGCTCTGCGTCTGGCTCTGCTGGTGTGTGCAGGTGTTTGAATTAGGCAGGAGAGCTTGAGGGGAGGATCAAAGACTGCAGCTGGGCAGGTTTTACTGCTCTGATGATGGTTGTTTTTTTCATTCTCATCACTCTGTGGCATCAACACACCCAAAACACATCAGATATTAATTTTCCTCCATCATGACACGTGGGGCATGCAATCAGTAAGTGTGTACACTCGTTTTTGTCAACAGAATAATTAAGAACACAGTTTAAAATGTATGTTGTGCTTGGAGATGATTTTGCCTTAATGATTAGAAAATACTTAAATTCCTTTAATGTTTTGAACTGCAGAATTATTTTTTTTTTTAAATTTTCTTGTCATTATAAGGGCTGCCACTAATTCTTATTTTCATTATGTTTTACCCTCCTGATTATTTTCTCAAATCATTTTTAAGATTTAATAAATTTATCAGAAATTGGCGATAAATGCTGGTCATCATTTCATAAAACACACAATGATGCCTTCAAATAGCTTTTTATTTGTCTGACCAACAGTCTAAAACCCACAGGTAATCATTTTACTCTAATTTTATGATGTGATAAGCATCAAATCATCACTTTTTTACTTGAAAAATGACCTAAACCAGAAATGGTTTATTTTATTGTTTAATTCAATTAACTTTTTTGTTGATCGACTAATCCTTTCAGGTCTGGTCTTGCTCTGGTCCAAATACTAGTTTGATTAAATGCTTAGTTAACTTATCATCTTCATTACTTTCCTATTTATTAAACTTACTGTCTTGCAGATTTAAAATTTTTGTCTGTTTAATATCGAGCATTACATGAGAAGCTGAATGGGTAAAAAACGTAAGGCTATAAAGATAACTTGTTGAGTGTGAAAGATTACCCGTAATCTAAAAGCTCTGCCACATCATGCAAACAGTTGTCCTTCGGGTGCCGTTAAGCTGTTATCTGCGGCCGCCTGTTGTCTTTAGTTTCACAGCTTGGCTCGAGTCATCCCTGAGGATGCTTTTATTTAATTCAGCATGTTAAATCAGCGGCAGCCTTCTGACTGGCACAACATCTTAGGAAAGTAGTTATTTTCAACTGTTTAGTGTGGTTTCTCCATTTGAGGCGTAGCAGTAGCAGAATTGCTGCCTGATGAAAGATTTTGAAACTTCAATCAGACTCACTGTGACATGAAAATGGTTTGCTAGCAGGGCTGCACCATCTACGTTTGGGAGTGATATAGCAATGTGCGTATGTGAAATAGTCACATTGACGGATGAGCAATGTCATGTAAGGCAAATTATCCAACATGTCATGCTAAAACTGTTTTGCTGCTTAGCTGGAAAGCAAAACTGGCAGGGTTCTTATTTTCCATGACATATCTTCAAGAGAAGTCCTTACTTGATCTGATCTAAAGCGTAACTCCACCAACATTACACATTAAAATGTGTTGACAGCTCTTGAGGAGTACTACTCCATACATGTAATTGGTAGCATAAAGCTGTTTGTGGCTTCATAGGAAGTTACTCTTTAAAGGATTTGGATACATAGGAGTTTGTTGTTGAGTGATATATAGGCTCTGTACACACAGCGAACCAACAGTCCCAATCATTCTCGATCAGTTTATCAACAAAAGCAGGGAATGGTTTGATGTTATGTACTCCACTACAGAAACCTCCCCGTCATTCTATAATGATGAATTCTTTCCAAATAAAACTATTCAAGTTGAGGAATGAAAATTGCATTGCAGAAAAAACAAAATACCCCCCTCTTTTTTTTTTTTATTTCCATGTTTTTAAGATTAGGATCACAGATGACTGGTTGATGTGTTGCATCTGTCAGTCTAGTGTTGGGAGCCAGAGCTCACTTGAAGCCTATTCCTTTTCCCGTCACAACTAATCCGTCAGGGTGAGCTAGTCGGTGTGACAGTGGTGCTGGTTGTTTGTCAGTAAGGAAACTTTAAAGCAATGTTGCTTGACAGGAGCAAATCATGTTAAACCTTGATGCACTCTTAAGTGCACCAACTGTCTCAGTTGAGTAACACACCCTCTATGCACTCTCCCTTACTTAGATGTTGTATGACTTTAAAATGCCTCCCCTTTTGTTCTCTTTACTGGTAAAGGAGATGCAATAGATGACGCCTGTAAGGATTATTAATATTAATGTACCTCGGATAAAGCGGCCTGTCTGTTTTTAGACAGTACACCTCTAACTTTGACTCTGCTCCTAGATTATGGGGCCATTTGAGAACAAGGGGAATAATTAAAACTAAGTTAAAGTAATAAAATCAAGAAACGGCTGACTCACACACTTGTAAATGGGTATTAACTGCCAACTTGCATCTCCTGATGGGTATTTTACATTTTAAAGACCTTTTCTTGCCCACATCATCAGACTTGCACTGTAGTTTTTTTTTTTTTTTTAGGTTTTTGGTGCTACGTCTGGTCAAATTGCACCTCCATTACGGTGGTATTTAAATAAATTGTGAAATGGGATTGGTATAAGTAGTACAAAGTGATTCGATAAGGAGGACTGACACAAGTTAAATAAAGCTTAAGAATCATTAGAGTGTAATCTGTGAATGGGATCAAACGACCACACGATCAAAGACTTCATTTAAAAATGTATCAGTTGTGGTTGCAGCTACAACAAAGCGGCTCTCTTTTGTTTGATCTGTTCAGCTCGACGGCTGGTGAGACTGCATAGATAGATGATTTCTTTTTATATTTTTTTAGGTCACTTGTGTTTTGAAACATTGTGCCTTTCTGTCTGTGGCCTCAGGCTTTCACCATCTCCTCCATCTTGAATGCAGCTCATGAAAGTTTGCTCACTGGTGACAAGGCTCACTGTCTCAATGCTTAACTTGATCTTTGCAATGTCGCGCTGCAACTTTCTGCCTCGACCTTTTGTTAAGGGATTTACATTGTAATTTACATTTTAGGAATAACCCATCAGCCTAAACTACTGTCATTATGGAGCTATAAAGTAAAGCTGCACTTGCATAAGTCTAACACCTTTTTAACTTTTGTGGTTAACACCGTAAGGTATTCTACCTGAAGAGAGCTAATGTCATGAGGAAGTTTTGCATAAAGGCCGTTATAGCATCATTTCAGAGAAAGCCTTTTTGTTTCCTGCTTCCTCTTCCTGGAATATGAACAGGTTCCTGGTGTTCTTTCATGAAATAAATGATGTAAAATGTGCAGGACGCTATGTTTGGAGGATTCAAAATACATCTCTTATTTTTTGCTAAGAAGCCCTCTTTGATAGTTCACAGCCAGAGGTGCAAGAAAAAAGGTGATTGATGAATAAATAACTCTTTCTTTTCCTACGCTCACTTCAAAGTTAAATCTCAGAAGAAGCGTCACTTTCCTTCTTGTGAAAAATGGTTTCTATTGCTGGTGGGGGATAAACACTTCTGTGTTCGTACGGCTATTTTGGAGGCCGACATGCCTTCATTGCATGTGAGGGAGGATTGTGTTTGGCATACTGTGCCGTCAGTGCTCTCTATTAGCACCATCTCAGCCCATTTCTATTATCTGATGTGCTGATTTCTTCCCTCTTTTGTGAAGTGGTCAGACCCTTTAATGGAGATTATTAATATTCTGTGCAGCGCAAGATGAAAAAGGAGCAAATGAGACTGATATTATCTGATGAAGTACATGAAATGACACTGTCCTATCTGTAACTCATGCCACGGCGCTGCACTCAAAGGCAGCCTCCTAAAGAAGTCCAACTTTAATCTAGCCCGTAGTTTCTTAGGGGTTCTAAAGATATGGTGAAGGAATTAACTTCTAATCTCCTTCTTCCACATTCTGTTGGTTTTCCCTTGTACTTTATACAGGCTGCTTTAAAAGAAAACTCCCCATAGGTCCTCACAATATAAGTTATTAATAATATATTTTACCACGTATCTTAGTATGGACATAATGTGGTATATTTTAGTGTGGCAGTTTATTTATTTTTAACTACTTTTAGATTGTATTAACAAGCAAGAACATTTTTTTAAGGTATTTCTCTCAGTAGTGTATGAATTAAGTAAACAGAGTCCTAATAATTGCTTTTACTAGGCTATCACAGTCATTAAACCATTGTGTATCATCTCCAAGCCTAGAAATAATAACGTTTTAGCAATATTACATTATTGAAATATCTATTTTTTTTTCACTGTGCATCAGGATTACTATGACTTCTGCCACATTTACATCAATGTAAGCAGGCATATAAAGGTTTTTTCAAAGTGGGTAACCCCTCCTTAAAATAAAAGTTTCCTCATTGCAGGAATCGAGTTAGGCTTGGGTATTATTCTTTTTTTGTGTGTGTTTTGTTGATTTAACAACACAGTATGTCATTTCTACCACTAGTGGTCTCTCTGTCAAAGCAGGCAAGGCAAGGCAAGGCAAGGCAAGGCAAGGCAAGGCAAGGCATGTTTATTTGTATAGCACAATTCAGACACAAGGCAACTCAAAGTGCTTTACAGGAGCATACAAATTACATTGAAAGACATTAACGATTTCATTTAAAAGACTGCATTAAGACATTAAGAAACAAATATTAAAACAATTCGCTAAAATAGAAAAGGTTTAAATGGGACAAGACTGTAGAGTAAAAGTCACAATGCAGTCAAAGACTTGAAATTGCTTCAGATAAAAGCAGTGGCAAACAGAAATGTCTTAGTCTTGATTTAAAAGAGGTGAGAGTTGGAGCAGACCAGCAGTTTTCAGGAAGTTTGTTCCAGATATGTGGCGCATAGTAACTGAATGCTGCTGCTCCATGTGTAGTTCTGACTCTAGGGACTGAAAGCAGACCGGTACCTGATGATCTCAGAGGTCTGGATGGTTCATAATGTGGCAATGATCAGAAATGTATTTTGGCCCGAAACCATTTAGGGCTTTATAAACCAACAGCAGGATTTTGAAATCTATCCTTTGATAGACAGGAAGCCAGTGTAAAGATCTACGAACCGGAGTGATGTGATCTACTTTTTTGGTTCTTGTTTGTACTCGAGCAGCAGCGTTCTGAATCAGCTGCTGCTGTTTGATGGAGTTTTTAGAGAGTCCTGTAGAGACACTGTTACGGTAGTTGAGTCTGCTAGAGATAAATGCATGGACAAGTTTCTCCAAATCCTGCCGAGACACAAGTCCTCTCATCCTGGATATATTCTTAAGGTGATAGTAGGCTGACTTTGTAATTGTCTTAGTGTGGCTGCTGAAATTCAGGTCTGAGTCCATGATTACTCCGAGGTTTCTGGCTTGGTCTGTAGTTTCCAACATCACAGACTGAAGCTGAGACTGAGACTTTTAGTCGTTCTTCATTGGACACATTCAATCATTGATTTGCTCAATGCATCTATTCAACATTTGTATGGGATTATAGTCCCCCGGTGATATGGTTATATAAATTTGTTTGTCATCTGCATAACTATGGTAGCAAATTTCATTGTTTTCCATTATCTGAGCTAGAGGGAGCATGTTAATGTTGAATAGTAGAGGCCCCAGAATGGAGCCCTGTGGTACTCGGGGAAACTCAGGGAAAATAAAAGATCCAGTTTGTTACTTTGTGAAATAGTTCACCTTTGCTACAAGCTACTGACAAGCTACCTGATGAGACTCGGGGAGAAATGTTGACAGCAAGTGAAGTTAAAGTACATTTATAAAATAAATGTGTTATTTCGCAAGGATTTTCGCATGCACTTTCCTGTAGAGAATGGTGGCTTGTTTTAAAAGTGCTGGTACTGGAAGCAATCACATCATGCATTTTAAAAACACAGCTTTTCTAATCTCAGTTCTCTTCACTTTGTCATAAAGTTGTTACTTTTTTATCTCACCTGAAAAAATTGGTAATTGTTGAAGGTCTAGCACTATATTACTCTCAGTCAGACGTCTGTAGCAGATAGGGTTGTGTAAACTGCAACACAGCAATTTTGGAGGCTGTTGGTCCTGCCGGAGTTGCCTGATAAGAGCAAAATTATTTCTGACCCGTCTCTCCGTTGAAGCTCCATCGCAAAGTACAACCACTGTGAATTGGAAACACCAGAAATGGGAGGCTGAAAGTATGGAGTCCATAATTGGACTCTGGAGAAGTGAAGCAATTAACTGTGGGGAAATAAGGGGGTTGAAGAAATTTGCTGGAAAATCATCAGAGAGAATATGATTGGAGCGGAGATGAGGGGAGGAGAAGCTGCCTGCTGTGCACCAAGAGGAGCCTCTCTGCATGATTTGTACAATCCCACACAGGTGCTGCCTCTTTCTCGTGCTGCAATGCCCCCAAACACAACGAGACACATCGATACTTTCATAAACCTTATCAGGATTAAATCCACGCCTCTTCGCTGGTGTTTCCTGCTTTGTAGCAAACTGGGAAATAAACTTTTGAAATGTCACAAAAAACTTTGTGTTGTTCCTAGCAGCTGCATTGAGATGATTAATAAGTTTTCCTCGGCACAGCCGTGTCAGTAAACACGCCCACATGAAAAATGGAGATAGCCTTTCAGGAATTAATTAATATTTAGCACGTTATTGCTCATTTATGTCAGCTGATATTTGCAATATTTTATGCTCTGAGGATGGAAAAAGAGATGTGCTTTATGATGATCTAATGTAAACACTAAAGGAGCCATAAACCAGGGAAGCACAACCCATTTAATACATCTCAGAGATGGGGTGAACAGATCATTCATAGCCTGCCTTTGCAGCAAACATCACTTAATCATTATGAATATGATGAATGCTTTTCATCTCTAAACGTTAAACACTTCTTTTGATGACGAAAGAAAACACCCAGTGCGAGTCGAATAACTTTTTCTGCAATATTAATACATTTTTTTTGAAGATTCAATCCTCTCTATTCACTCTTTTAAATTATAAATGATGTATAGTTCATCTCACACAAGTCTGGACAGAAACCAGCTATTGACCTGGCATCAGTTTTTCCATCCGTCCATGATGTTACTATACCCAGAGGGCCTTTCCAGGGTCCTTGAGTCAAACATGTGGCTGAAACACACCAGCCATATAGATTGCCACCTCTAAATATTTGATTATGCTTAAGCATGTTTTGTAAGCTGGTTTTGTCGTGTAATATCTTCATAAATTTTTAACGGACCACTCTGTGGCTCTGGCCTACCTCAGCCAATGAGAGATGATGGCTCTAACGGACTGTGCACAGCCAGCATAGGATGTCCCTTTAGAGATGGCGCAGCTTTTGAAGTGCACTAATGATAACGCCGCAAACAAAGCTCAACACAGTGAGAACTGTTGGATGCGGGTCCTTGTTTGGACCCATTAAGAGGCTCAGTGTTTCATCCAAAGAGGAACGTATCGTTCCTCATCTCCGTACGGTTGATCCGCAGCAGAGTGGTGCATCTCTGCTGCAGCGCCTTTGGTTCTTCTGTTGCTGTCAGTGAGAGAGCCTCCTTTTATTCCACACTGTGCAACCTCTCTCTCTCTGAGCTTGACCAAATCTCACTTCATCTCAGCTGCTCAACTTTGAAAGTTAATGAAGTCTAGAGATTGACTTGTCCTGTTAGCACTGCTGGAGACTTGTGTGTTGAGGGGAAGGACTTTGGAGCCAATAAACCTGAAAGGAAATCCCGAACCATCACCAGAAAACAGTGAAAGCAATCCCTGTGCACCAGGATCCGCAAGGTTTAACTTTGCATTTAAACACCGCAGAATAACACCACATGCCTGAATACAAGCACTTTCTTCTACAGAACGGTGAGCCGTCACATCAATGCAATGGTGCAGCAAATTTAAACTTTGCCTGAGGAGCGTAAATAAGCTGGAGCTTGTTCTTGTTGTCCTCCTATTTATGCTAGGGCTATTATGCTGAAAAAGTAATAAACATGCAAGAAGCAAGGCCATCTCATGACAGTTTTTATTGGAATTGTGTGTCACCAGTTAACACAACGATGGAAAGCGTGGCGATTCTGAAAGATTACACCCTGGATCAAAAAAGTTTGTGATTCCAGGCCCTCAAAACACTTTTGTCATGTGAAAAGCCCCTTAATTGCAATCATTATTTTCCTCAATTTTAAAATACCCTGCGGACCATAACCGTACTAGATAAGCCCATGAATTTTGCATTAAATCCATTTGCAGCATTAAATCACATAGTTGCCTTTTATAGATTAATTTCATTTTTGGCAGGCTGTATCTCAAGTTGCACTGTTTGCAATATGTCATCCAAGCAAGAGTCACGTGTAGTAAAGTAAATTGCCAAATCAGTGTAGTCTTGTAGTTGGTTACATCACTTACCCAATGAGGTTATGTGAAGTTTAGAAACAGAAGTAGGAGGAATTTAAATGCTGATCTCTATGATTTGCGTGAAAAGTAGATTGTGGGAGCCTATATGATGTTGATGATGCTGATCTAACATTGTCAAATCATTCGTCCCAAATAGAAACAAAACAATGTCAGAAAGACAAGCGTTTAATCAATCTGAGGTAGATTTGGTGTCTCAACTTAAAGCTTTGTAATACAATTTACAGAGGAAATCTTTGTTAATGCTTTAGGTAAATAAAAAGATGACATTGCATTTCAGAAATCCAATAACTACACAAGTTAGATGTGCTGAATTGCCGATATAGTCACACATTACAGTATTGACATGTGCAGATGTTGCTGTAGGGGCATTTTTTAGCAAAGATTTGGTCATAATCACAAAATCTCATCAACATCCAGTTCATAGATTGGCCAGAACCTCAAGAAAAGAAAATATTTCTGTGTGTTTTTGCAGTGGGTTCTAAAGAAAACAATACAAGATGCTGGCCTGCTCCTGAAAAACACGTATGCCACATTTAATATATATTAATTCAGTAGCAGTATGCTTTGTAAATTCTTTGCTATAAAAGAGATCAAGAAAGAGAAATGAGCACTGAGCAGCGCTTCAGTCTGTGTGTCATCATCCATCAGTAGCAGCAGCTTTGTGGAAACTCGCCTACACACTTCTCACAGCTGCAAAACAAGTTGGGCAACCAGAGATTTGCCTTAAGTGCATGTTATCCACCTTAACACCAGAATGTTGCACCAGAATGTGGAAAAAAGCTGCTGTCTGATCTTAATTGCGTCCAAGTGTGATGCTTTCCTATTCTTAACTGTTTTCAGTTTGCAAACCTTCCAGATGTTTATTATGAGGTATTTTCTGGCCGCTCCTCGAGGTAGTTTTTAAGCAACATTTTCAGGCAGCAGACGTTTGTATTCTTCATTATATTACTACTAATGCAATGACTTGTTTGTGCAAAACCTCACAATTGTGTGACAGCATGTGTAGACATTGTTCTTCTCTGTAGATGTAGTTTCACTCCTGAAGGCCACAAAAACGAGATCTGATGGCCTCAAACACCTTCCACCACAAAAGAGATGTTTTTCTCTCAGCTCTGTTTGTCACTTCTTTCATTATAGCTGATGACATTTTGTGACCCTGTATGTTTTTATCTTTTTAGATTAATCAAAAGGACACCATGTCAAGTCAAACCAATAATTGCATTCTTGTGTAGAAACAGTGTTGTGACCTGCAGTGATAGTACTAAAGGCCAACATCCTGGGAAGACAAAAGCAGAGCATGAATCAGTGTTTCTGGAGACGTTTCCTTAGGATGACATAAATGTCTGGCTGGAGCTGCCACTGGCTTTTAGTCGCTCTCCTTAAAAAACAAAAATCATTTTGAAGACAAAGATGGAGAGAAATAACAAACTGGTCAGCAGGAGGCCATCTCCTGCCTAGAGTAAAGAAGTGAACAGCCATATTACCGGGGGTCCTGGGAACTACAGCAGCACTCAGTCATTACTCTGCTCTCCCACAGAGGAGCTATGGGGGCTGGGATGGAGCAGAACCACACACAGGTCACAGGGGCTGTAACAAGAGCCAGATGTGCTGAGGGGACATGAAAATACATGGACAGGCACCCTCTCTCAGCTTTTACATATGAGTATGCTCACATGTACGTACACGCACAGAAACACACTCAGAATGTAGAGATATTTGAAGAATGTTGGGACCGAGATGGAAAGAAGTACTTTTTTGTTATGCTCGTAGTTGGAATAATGGAACGTTGAAAGCAACTTGTGATCGTCATGTATTTGCTCCATTCTTCTGTGAAGTGAAGTGTCTACTTTTAAATGTTTTATATACTACTATTGTGCGGCTTAAGTGTGGGAAAGTTGTTCTTTACTGAATATGACTTCTTGGTAAACCTTTGATAACAAACCAGTATTGTCTAGCTGAATTGATTAGACAAAAAACAATTGCTTATTGGTTTCAGTAGCTTTTCAGGCAAAAATGATAATAATAAAAAAAGAATCTGAGAGAATGAAAATCTTTATGTGGTTCCTGCCTCTTAAAGTTGAAGATTCACAGTTTTTCTTTGTCATGTATCACCGTGAACCTAACAACTTTGGGTTTTGAACTTTTGTACAAAGCAACCTATTTGAAGATGTCACTGTACGGCCCAGAGAGGTTAGAGTGCATTTTGTCACCATTTTTGACCAAAATGAAAGGTTGAAAAAGCATGTAAAATTTTTACTTGCTTTTAAATTCCAATATGAAGTGTTTGCCGTTCGATCGAAATAAGAAATAAAAGCTGGCTAGTTTTTTTTATGTCCTATTAAATTACTTTTTGACTAGACGTTTACATTCCCCATATCTGATCTGTAATGCGTTAAAGCAATACACTTTTTATTATCAATTTCTTTGTTTATTAGTTTTAATAATTTAAAAAAATACGCATTATATATAATTTGAAGAAGCTTGACTTAAGCAGCCTGGGTTAACACTGTTAAATGAAAATAGAAGTATTTTTGTGCTCGGCAACAGACAACGAGCTCATGAATGGGCCAATTAGCCTACTAACAAATGATCGAAGGGCCAAAATGAGTTTATTAAAGGGCTGCTTTTGGCCCACGGGCCACCAGTTGAAAAGTACTGCTGTAGAGTATGTTTAAAGGACCATACTCTAAGGTTAAAGAACAGGATGATGAATTTGATCCCTAGTCTAACATCATAAATCTGTGTGGGGGAAATGAACACATCACTTTAAGGGAAGGCAGCCAATCCACAGGGCCGTTAAACAACGCACTCATCTGTCTGCTCCAGTGAGCCAAGAGATAAGACTGTGGTTGTACTGGGCTGCTTCCAGGTGTGGATGTGTTATCACAGCATCCTTTCTGAATGAATTCACACAGGATTTATTTCGATTAAAGCATTCATCCTTCATGGTGTCTGATTAAATTCATACGAAGCACTTCAGCTCTGACAGATATTCCTCTGTTTAACTGTTCGATTGCTGGCAGCTGAAGCGAGCCACTCTCTTCAGAGGTAACTGATCTGTTGTGTTTTGGCTTGTATCTCATGTCACGGAGCACATAATGAGAAAGGGATGCTCCTGTCTAACCAGGCCTCCCTCCTTATGTGGTCCACACGCCCACAGACACTCACAGACACAAACATACACACACACAGGCTGACCTGGAGGAGGAGCGGTCATTTGCTGTACAATTTGAAAAGGGTAAGGGCTTTGATCTGATAAGCCTTTGTACAATGAAAACAATGAGGTGAACGTTTTAAAGCCTGTAACTATCCTAATGGAGGAGGCAGTGTGGGAGGAATGCAGCATTTGGGTGGAGCCTTTTCTTTTATGATGGCTGCAAGTGATTTTTTTCTTCCTTCTTCTTTGTAACAGGAGTCCTGCTAAGTTTTAACAGATCCGCAGTTTTGAGCTGTTCTGTTGTGCTGCAGTGTAGCAAAGATGCTGGATTTAGATTTCAGATCAGGTGTCGTTATCACTTGTAGAGTAAGTTTAGCTACACTGGGACTGCCTGGGGTGGAAAAACAGGTTTCTAATTTGAGAGGCTGTTGGTAACCATGAGGATCAGATTTATACTTTAAGACATTTATGTTTGCTTGTTGTGATGATGTGGTTTTACAGTTTTGTGTATCTCTGTCGCTAAATAAGATTTGAGGAACATCTTGTTTCTCTCATCAGCTGCAGCTTTTTCTTCTTCAGCCTGAATGACCTCAAGATGTTGATACAGTTGCTTTTATTTGCATGATTAGTCCGCCTTGGAAGGAAAATCTTGTCAGAATTGTTTGGCACAAAGCGGCTGATTGAAAATAGCAAGCAAACAAACACCCCTCTCTCACTCTGTCTCATGTGTTTTGTTGCACCTTAAATTCACTGAGCTTTTTAGCACTTCCAATCATGCAGAAGGCTGTTTCCTCCTCGTAGCGCTGCACTCCGAGTTGATGCTTATTTGTTTTTGAATGTTTCCAGTAATGTTTTGGTAACCTGCCAACGTGGCAGAAATGGTTCCTAAATGTGCTAGAGGTACAGTTTTCTTTTTTTTCTCTCTCACCTTTTTTTAAAGAAGGGAGTTTCTGTTCTGCCAAGATGTTATATCATCTGTTTAATTGATGTGACAGCCTCTTTGGGTCTCTGTGTTCCTCAGTTTCTGAGGAAGTCCTTAAAGTTTAAGGTTGAAAATGCAGATTTGAGTGATAGCAACTCTGAAACACAGGATTTCTTTCTGGGTCATCTCTCTCTGTTACAAAGGAAATGTCACGCTGTGTACAGTATCAGTTGTTTGCGTGCGTGTGTGTGTGCGTTCTGGTGTTCATGAATATTTTATTGCTGATGTAAGCTATGCATCAATGAGTTGCAGTCCTCCCTAAATCCCCCTACCTCATCAGATGTTTGTGAAACTGAATCCTTGATGCCTGCTATTGCTATCTTCTTTATTGTGAGTGATGATTTTGCTGACTGAAGCCATGCTGACTGAATTGGATGCCTTACACAGTTTTTAACTGTGGGGGTTTGTTGGATAGAGATTCATACAGTGTACAAACGGTAGCTGCTGGCCTCTGGCAGGAACACAGTGCAGTTACTGTTCTTTGGTAAGGCTGAGAATAATTTTCAAAGCATTATCTTTTGTGATGTCAAGGCAGTGTGATGTATTTTTTTCTGATACAAATGTTTTTTTCATTTTCATTACTGATTAATCTGTTTTTATTTTGTTTTATCTTTACAATATGTTAAAAAATATAAAACAGAAAAGCAGCAAATTTCACATTCAGGAAACAATACATTTTCTATCGATTAGCTGATCTGCTGACTTTGCCTTTCAGCCCTTAATCATAAAAATTCTCAAAATGTTGAAAAGTTGCCTTCACAATTTCCCAGATCTTAAGGAGACACAATGAAATTGCTTTTTTCTATGACTGTCTGTCAAAACCTAAAAACATTCAATATCCCTTGATAAAGAATAAAACCAACACATATTCACATTTGGGATACTGGAAGCGGTGAATTTTGTGTTTCACTACAAATGTATTTTTTTTATAAATAGTTAACTATAAGTTTCCTTTCGAAAGACTAATTGATTAATTGACTGTCTGTTTCCTTACATATAAAATGACACTATGACAATAAACTGGGTCCCACTGCTATGCATTATATCACACAGAACAAATTAAAGGTTAATTTATTCATCATTTGAAAACACCAGGGTTACAAATTAAAACTGATCGGAATGGCGTCCTTTCATGCCAGTGAGGAGGATGAATTACACCAGTAAAGTGTAGTAATGGTATCAGTTTTAGTCCCAGTTTGCTTGGGCAATTCATTTAGACAGCAGAAATTTAAAGTGAATCTCTCGCCAAAATGCAGCCTAGGCTTTTTTGTGTGAATGTATATGAGTCAAATCTTTGTATAAAAGCATAATTACGACGAAAGAGGCACTTATAAGATTTACCGTATTTTCATTTTTGGGTCAAACTCATTTTAAATGGGAGTGCTTGGGGCAAATTAACGATAGCATCCAAATCGCTATTTTAACACTAAGAAGGCTCGACACAACATCAAACTTAGCTCGTAGTATCGCCAGGGTCTCTACACATGAACACGAGCATTGAGAACATTGTTTGTGTACACAGAGTTTACTAAAAAGAGTTTTAGGACAACTCACATTAGCAGATGTTTCCTCCGCTCGCCGCTGTCCTGCCAGTGAGAAGTGCCTTTTTCTGAATGTGAGGTAACCTGGAGGACAGTTACGGTGGACAGCTCCAAAAGCTTAGTTCCATATATATGCACGGATAATTCATTGTTTTGTCGTCACTTTAAGATAATATAATGACAATATTGCCACATAATAACACTGACATGTGATCAATCATTCCCTTGAACTCGGTTAGTTTGTTCGAGTGCCTTTCAAAGCCTCTCTACCTCCTTCAACTGCGTGTGATTTCACTGAATTATGAACATGCATATGTTTTAGAAATGAGAACCCTTTTACATTACAGTCTTTTACAATCTGCTCCCATTTGTCAGGAAATGCTGGCTTTATTGCTTCACTATAAACTGTAGCGGAGGCCATGCATCATGACGTTATTACATACTGAACACGTACTGGAGCTGATGTCAAGCTGGGCTCTCACAGCCCCTAATTGCCCAGATTCTTCCTGTCATATTCACCATGATACGCAGGAAACCAACTACACAGGAAAAAGTGAAGAGGTTGTTTTGTAAGAAGTGTCCATCTGCTTGGATCTGTTTCTCTGGAGGTTGCCTTGGCTCAGGGAATGTTACAAATGTTTTGGACAGGATACTGTGGTGGCTATAGTTGGTGAGCCTCAGTGACTCGTTCTCATTCCCAGGGCTGCAGTCCAGGCGACTTTAGCTCTCGGTCCCCTCGGTGGAGATACTCGCAGGTTTCCCTGGGAGTCTAGTGCTGCCGTTCCTTGACTTCCATTACACAAAATAAACCAGGAGAGCTGCAATTATGTGCGTCGGAAAAAGCTGAGTCCTGTGCTGAGCGAGGCTCTTCCCAACAAGTGGGTTCAGTGTTTAGTCCACAGAAAACAGCCTCCCACTGCTTCCCAGACCTATAATGCTAGCTGTTTATGAAAGAATCTCTCTCTCCCCCACTGTCTTCCCCCCACATACACACAACACAGCCTGAAACCATTTATTATCCTTATTTTGGCACCAGGTCGGCTTCTACCTCTATTTTGGGACTGTACTCCTTTTTTCTTGCTGTTCCAGCTTCCAGTAACCCCGCAGGCTGATGTGACATGTTCCTTCGGGTTACAGGAAACTGGCATTGTTTTATGCACAGTCACAATTACACACCAGGAGAGAAATGAAGGGGAAACTTACAGTGCCTTTGTTCATTTCATAACAGTGATAGAAACATTTTAATTATCTCAAGATGGATATTACAAATGATCGGATGTGATTATGAATATCTACATGTCGTCCCATAAATGACACGTTGAAGAGACAGTTTTACAATCTCTTATGTAAGAGAGTATCATGTTTATGCCGCTGTCGGGCTCTAGGAAATGGTTGCGGCCAGCCTTCCTGTCATTGTCCCAGCCATCGTACAACAGCGCGGTTTCGACGGTCAGAGTGCTGAGTCCAGCATTTGTGGTGGTCAGCTGGTCACGGTCTGGAGTGTTTGGAGCTTCAGACCAAACTGGACACTTGAAGAGAAAGGAATGTTCCCGTCTGTGGAGTGGTGTGACCTGAAATGCCAACATAGGCACAGACACACAATCACACATACACTTATTGAGAAACGAGGCACACAGCGAGGACAAAGAGCGGGAAAAAAGTTTGTGTCAACATCACAAAGGTTCCAGTAACTGCCAGTAACTTTGGTGACCAAATATGTGTTTTTAGTTTTCTTGTGTGTAGGTGGATACATTCCGGTATGTGTCACTATGGGCATTGGTAGAACATCACTTAAGTAAATTTCAGGGAAAAATATTGTGGTTTTTTTATTCGACTATATCTGGCAGCAATGGTTACTAGTAACTTTGCATTCACCTTATGTCAGATTCAACTTGAAAAAGTATTTAAAACTTTTAGAATATGATTGCAAAAGAAATTAACTATATAAAATTTGAGCTGAATCACTAACCGATTCATTAAACGTTTTCATGTGGGCGCCACCTCAGGACTGTTTTTTGAAGGGTAGGCTTGTTATGGTGTAGCCTACAGTGTAGCTCTCGCAAGTGTGTAGGATGCTTTCACTTTCGGTTGTGTTCACTAAAATGTACGGTATTGTAATCTAGCAGTGCATTATGACACAATGTCATGGTGTTATTTACACAGTGGGGGCGGTTGAGTTTGAGATTTTGATTTGAGTTTTATTTATGCGTTACTATGACGACACTGTGACAGTCAAAATTCCCTCTGGGAAAAAATACAGTGTCCACGGGATGAATTGCTGGTGCTGTCAGGTCACGGCCAGTACCCAGCCATCGTGTTTTGTGTGGCTCTGTTTTCACCCTCGCCCGCTGTGAGTGAGATTGAGGAGGAGGTGGGGATGGAGAAATGCTCGGTCTGCGTACTCTGAGAACATCCTGTTTCTGTGAGGACCAATCCAGCGATGCAGTTGTCTCTGCCATACCGTGCTGTTTCATGGCTAGCCATCTTTTCCCAGTATCCCATTTTGAGAGTGTGCCAAACACACTTGAGGCTTTTCTTCACTGTGTTATTGTGAGTTGTTCTGTCCTTCCAAGGTTCGTACGACACTAACAGCCAGACTTTGGTTATTGAAGAAAAGTACATGAGCACGGAGGACAGTTGAAGCTGCTGAAGTTTAGTATACTTGTCAGGTGAGAGAGTGTTGTATAGGGGAGCTTCAAAACTCACACTGTGACAACAGCATCCAAACAGTGCTGTGATAACGAAACAGCTGGGACAATGAACATCTGTGCATTTTAATTGATCAAATCAGGTCAAGCACAGAGCCACCTTCCAAACAGTAAAAACTCATCATCACTTTTATGAGAACTTCAATCTCCCCAAAAGCATCTGGCTCCAAAGATTTTTGGATGAAACACACACCAACAAGACACAGCTCAGTTCAGAGGTGCACACTTCATCTTCAAAGGGCCTGTGGTCCAACGCGAGAATTAGCCAATTGAGCTAGATGGATACCGAGCTCTTAATTCCTTTTTTGGCAATTCATCTTGCACGCACAGCTCTCTCTCCACTCCGCGTTATGTTATGTAAACTGTATTGATGTAGGACTTGTTTTGTTGACGTCTCCTGTGCCGGGATAACATATTATATGCAAGGCACTACACTGTCTATACTCTTTCCACTGTCTGGTGCGGGTGTCTGATTGATATCAGTTCTGTGCAGGACCCAGCGTAGCTTTATTTGAGAGGGAGCTGAAATAAAGGCAGCCGTGTCATATGAGTGTAATGTTCCTTGACAAGGCAGTGACTGCTTTTCATTCCCATAATGTAGATGAGACCCGAGTTGTTTTGCTCCGCGCTGCTGTCTACTATGAATAATTCTATGTTGTAACTGCATTTAATATCAACCCCCGGTTGCTGAATTATTTGGTTGGAAGAGCTCATTTGTTCATGCTGCCCAGGGAATGGAAATTATGAATAATTTTTGTTGATCGACATTCACCCACATAAATGAACACATCAATTTCAGATTGGGGGAACTAAGTGTTTCAGCGTGTGCGGTGGCAGTGGCTGCAGCTGGACTGAATTCTTGTGTGACTTCTTAGTTGATTTGCTTTCATGAGATTAAAGAATTAAGGTAAAATAAACTATGATGACCCATTGAAGCCCATTTCACTCAAATAGACTCTGCTTTCAGCTAAGTTCAGTTTTACCTAATTGCTGTTGACAGTATTTTTACTCGGCTTCATTGTAAATATAGGAGCAGCACGCTGATTAACATTTGCTCATTATTCTCCGGGCATTAGTTGCATAATACACCACGCAGCCATGATTTAAGCTGCAAGGACACACTGCACCTTATGTTTCATTAACTTGATTTAATTAAGGCCTTGATTTTGTAAATAGTAACTCAAAGATTCCCTCGGGAGTTTTCCTGTGAACAAAAGTTTCTGTTTTACATTGAGTGTCCCTCACAAAATAAGTTGTTGTGTGTATCCTTGAGGTCTGATAAACATGTTGAATGCATTTCCTTATAAATCGTTGACAAAGTTGATTTTTGTTAAGAGTCCAAGTCAGAGTCGTTTATGTCCATGTTTACTTGCTTACTGTCTTTTTCTTCCCTACCTTTGCTGGTGCGTTGATAGGTTTTTGGTTTATCAAAAACCTATGCTACCAAACATCCATAAAATATTGTGGTGGGACCCATGAAGTGTAAACCCACTGTGATATTGCCCATTTGGTTGTGGAATACTATTGTGGAGCCTATAGTTTGCCATTATTTAGATAAGAGAGATGGGAATAGTAGAGACTGGAAATGGCTGAACACCTGAGAGCACCTCACAGGAGCGACTTATCAATCACAAGATAGCCATGCATTAAGATATACCCTGCTTTATTGTCTATTTCACTCTAAACTGGAACCCATTTTCAAAATGAACATGATGTTGCATTCAGGAATACTTTACATTATTGATTCAAACCATAAAATCATTTGGAAACTGTTTACGGAGCTGAACTTTTTAAAGTCACTACTAAACTTACACACTAGTATTGTGTTAGGCAATGTAAATGGGTAAGAATAAACCAGCATCAACCTGTTAAGTCACATTTGAGATCACATTGTCTTCTATAGCCATTATCCTTTTAAAGGTCTTGGAGCCTAAAAAGAGATTCTACAAACTCTTTATCAGATTCAGAGCAGCCAGCCATTATGTGCGAGATAAGACCAGCATGTAACAGGCTTTTCCTGTAACGCCTACCTAAAAGATGAGATATTCAGGGAAATGATCCTTTTATTGCCTTCTAACAGATACATATCGAAAGTGTTTTTAGAAATCTTAGTCCATGGTGGTTTCCTGGTAATGTTCACATTTGTGATTCAGTTCATTTATGGGGAACTTTGAAGCTGTAATCTCTACGAGTTAGCTGGAAAAAGGGTGTGCCCGTATTGTGCGTTTATGCACCCTAATGAGCTGTTAAACTGTGCAGACTACCCTCTCCTCTCAAAAAGCTACTTATTAGGGAGTTCTGTAGAAAAATCTTTTCAATTCACAAAATTTTTCTGTCCGGTTATTTCAGTCCTTTTCTATGTGTGAACGATCACCGGATAATTTTTTGGCGACATCCATTTCTCACCTTCTGCTGCACATTTATCTGTGAAAATGGTGTTGGGACAGATTTGAGCAGGATGAGGAGAAAACGTGTGTGTGTGTGTGTGTGTGTGTGTGTCTGTCTGTCTGTCTGCCTGTCTGTGTGTGTCTAGTGGCCTATAAGGCACCAGTTACTCATTATTGGATCAAATTGACCATTAAGTCTGGAGAGGAAGCAGCTAGAGGATTTTGTCCAAATTAAGAGCTTGGCGATAACATTATAGAAGGAGAAAGCTCCAGCTTGTAGTCTTCCCTCGAGCAAGACAATGGCAGCACAGATAAGTAATGACTGATGAGACACACTGCCATTTCAGCCAGAAAGATGTGCTCCACAATTTTTCCATTATCATGCAAGTAGACGTGCGTGTATGCATTCCTTAACACATCAGTTTTGTCTGGTTGGGGTCATGTTTTGAAAAGGCTTGTGAAAGAACACAGGATATAAGACATTTGTTTTGCCTTACTGAGGATAATCTCTTGTTTAAATCACTAGTTTTATGGTAAAATGTTTTTCTTTTCTGACTCAACCAAATAGTTTATCACAATCATACCACATTGTCAAAACTGAATCTCAACTGATCTCCATGGAAGCAACGGTAACAAACAATCTTGGAGGGCTTCCCCTCTTCCATCTGTGCGGCGGATCTTGTTTTGTGATCCGTCTTTCTTTCACCCCACTTCACCTACAGTGAAGAGAGGAGGAGTACAATGAGTCGGAGGCTTTTTGTAGAGTGAGGGGGATCACAGGCTGTAATGTGTTGTAGCCTCGGGCGCTGGCAGCAGCGGGACGAGGTGGTGGCTCAGTTTCATGTTAGCGGTGTACTGCAGGACACATTGAAAGAACCAAAGCGTCAATTAGGGGAAAGAGTAGGGATGTTACTAATTGTCCTAATGATTAAACAGACTTTTAAACTTATTGGCAAGTGACTTGTCTAAATGTGAGATAACACAAAAACTGAACACAATTTGATTTATAAGATTAAACAATATCTGGGAAAGTATTGCTTATATTACATCTTTGATGTAACGGCTAACTGGCATTGTTATTATGTGTAATGGTTCCTTGTTTAAATAATTTTTTATAAAGACCTGACATTTCAGTGCACATTAATTGTGTACATTCATAAGATAATGAGTCTTACCTACTAGTATTTCTGGTACTGATTAGCAAGGAAAGCAATGTTTAATGGACTTGTTGACCATTTCAAATACTCCTCGACAGGTAAATATTATCTTGATCCATTTGATCTTTTTTTTTATTTAACGGAAATACCAAAAATAATTCAAGTGTTTCTTTTTATCTTTACTGAAACCACTTTTCATTAAAAAAAGAGAAAGTCCTTCACCTGCAAGTGCAGAGGCAGGATGTCCTTTTTCTGCTGCCACTGCTGTGCACCTTAGGGAGACCCCCGTGACAGTCCATTAAATTGAAGTGCAGCAGGGTTGGCTACCTGTGGTGGGGGGCAGAGACAAAAGTGCCCATTCCTCTGTGGAGGGAGAGGGCAGTTAATGGAAATGTTTTTAGATGGAGAATTGTTAGGTAAATTGAGAGAGTGCAGCTTTCTCAAATGGCCCCTGAGGTACTTCATTTGGGGTCGGAGGAACTTGTTTGGTATTTCTGTCCAGCAGCGGTGCTCTATCAGTGCTCTGAGAGAAAAGAGGAGAGATAAAATTAGACACCAGAGTTAAATCTTATTAGCCCCTGTCCCACTGGCAATCACCTTTTGCACCATCTTCACTTTGTGCAAGTGTGTCAGGAGAGGGATACGGTGAAGAAAAACGCAACAGGTGATGATGTTAGTTTAGAAATAAAGACGCTGTGGTTCAAACGTCCTTGCACTCTTTCCATTTACTGTCCTTCAACAGATTGAATGTCAACTTTATAGAGGAGCTTCAGAATCGGATGTCAGATTCTCCATGAAGGACATTAACCCTAACATTAACTAACCTTAAAATCCTCTGTCACTGTGCTTGACACCTCTCAAGGGATCCATTTTTAAAAAACAAAACAAAAATCAAGTGATAAAGCCCCCAAATTTCAGCCTCATCATTTAATTCACCTCGGTATTCTGTGGCTCTGCTCGCATTTGGAGACTCAGTGCTGTATTAATATCACTGCTCATGGTTATTCATCAGTGCACATTAATTCTGTCCAGCCCAGGATTTTATACATCGTGCTTTCATGTCTACTTATATAATGACGTTTTATTCCAGCACTCCTGGCAGGGGGGCCCTTGGGGCTGAGAGGCAAACTACCTTAGTTGAAATGCCAAGGACTTCACGGTAAATCTTTCCTGTCTCCTTCATAACTGTCACTCTTAACTCCTTTCTATGTGGAGCAAAAAATAACGTCCAGGCAGACCCAATCCTTGGATATACTATGCTCATTAAATATGTGCTTTCCAGGAGTTGTTCTTTTAATTTAAGCATCAACATACAACACTTAAAATGTTTGAATAAAATTCCTTGAAATTGTCATTGAACAAACTGTGATTACTGTGCATCATAATCTGACCATTTTACTGAATTTGAAAAAAAGGAACATATATGTGTGAGTTGTTTGCCATGCTAGTTAGTTGTAAATATTAACACTCTGAAACCTCATATGAAACATGTGATATAATGACACCTAGGAAATGACTGCTAATATTCCGTAAGAACAGTAATACCACAATTTGTTAATTTAAATTTTGGTTTTATGGATTAAACAATCAAGATACAATCTTTTGGGTGCATTTGTTTTCTTTAGACAGAGCCAGGCTAGCTGTCTCCCTGTTTCAGTCTTTGTGCTAAACTAAGCTAACTGGATACAATAATAAGATTATCCTTTAAAGAGTAATGGATTAGTTATTGTAATATGAGGCCAACTAACTTTTTGGATTCAGCAATGAAGGTTGTGGTAACCTGGATATTCAAAGTGCTGTCAAAAGATTCCCAGTGTGCACTTTAAACAGATTGTGATGTTATTTAGTATTTATCTTAGCAGGTACAACATTACATTTACTGTGTCTTCAGGTTAATAATTGGTAAAAATCTCATGGGTTTTGCCAGCATTGCAACAAATAGACGTAGGAATGTCGATCAACATTAAAGCTACACTAGTGTTACAAACAAGTAAACATCATATTTCCCTGAAATCAACCAAGCACCCTTTTGCCAGCAATTAACATTTAATGAAATATAACAGATGGTGTAGCAGAACTGTCCTCCTCACCCCACCTCATATCAAACATACTATAGCCCCATTCACACTGCCTTTTTACATGCCAACACAGTGGTGCAGGGGTTAACACTCTTGCCTCATAACAAGAAGGTCCTGGGTTTAGGGGCAAGGCCTCTCTGTGTGACGTTTGCATGTTCTCTGGGTGCAGAGATAGTTTCTTTCTCCAGCTAGTACTCTTGACCAAAGGCACTGGCTAAGATCTGGAGTTGGTACCCGGGCGTGAGGGTTAACCTGTGCCCACTTCTTCCTCGGAATAAGTTAAATGCAGAGTACAAGTTTCACTACATGTACATACACTGTATGATATGTGATTCTTCTAATAAAATGTCTATACAGTATGAAACAATTTGGCCAGTTATCCAGAGAAAGATGTAGAAACAAATAAAAGTAAGATGACCCTTGAGGGCAAAAATGCTTATCCAGTATCCCACATTTTAAACAGTATATCTTTTTTTCTTATGTTGGTCAGTTTTGCCATACTGGTTGATACAGATTCAACGCACAGATTAGATTTAGCATTCCCTCATGGTGTCGCAAGCAATCATACCGTTTGCTCTCCTGGGATAGAATTGCCTCCCTCGTGATAAAATCCTGCTTCCTCCCTGTCCCTCTTCAGTTTCTTCCATCTCATTCAAACTGATTTAAACACACACACACAGACTGGGTAACTAGCGATGGATACAGTTGAATTCCTCCACTAATGAGGATGAGCTCATCAAGGCAGCTGCATGAGTGTTGATGATGTGTTTAGAGAGATTATCTCTCAACTGTTAATATGACTCTAATAGGGTCAACCTTTTTTTTTCCATCATACTGAACATGTAAAGTTGTTTCTGCAACCAACAGAATCACTGATCAATCTCTCTGTGATTAGAGATTCATCACGTTTGACATTCTGTGAGACCGATCATACAGCAGACTGTCGTTAATCATGGATTGTCTTTAAAAGTCTACAAGTTAGGAAATTTAGCGTCCCTTCAGGAATAACATCCTAAAATATCAATTGATTTGCTAAGACAAATATACCAGCTGCTTTTAACTCTGTAAAGACACAGGAATTTCCCGTAAAGTAGGGCTCAGCAAACGGAGTCATTGCATAAGTGGGGTTTCAGGTTCTTTGTAGTCTTTGAAGGGTGAGATTTGATGTAAGTGCTCATACAGCAGTTTACAGATATTTATCTGCACTCTTTTTCTGAACTTGAGAAAACAGATTTTAAGTAAATGTGTAAGAATTTAAAAGGTTGAATTCAGTTCTGTTTACATACTGATACTACTTACTAAATACTTATAGGTACCGCAGTTTGGTGAAGAATTTAACAAATGTAAAATGGTATTTAAGATTAGATAATTTTTATCAACATGATTAACAACAACTTAAAAAAAAAGGTGATTTTATATATAAAATATATGAACACTCAGCGTTATTTGAACTGCTAGTGTAGTGGTAATGTCCTCTGTAGTAATGGGATATGCAGTGTTGAACACTAAGTTAGAGGAGGTGTGACTGCCAAGCTAAAGTGCCCGGGGTCTCTTTGTAGGGAAGTCCAATATCCTATTGAGTGTGATGCTCAAGCCCAGAGTGTCAAGTTTTCTTGTCATTTTGCAAAAATCAGCCAACTGATGTAGGTCTGTGAATATTGAGTGTAGGACACTGGATATGACATCCTCTGTGGCTTTTGAAGACCAAATGATTTAGATTTTCTGTTATTCTCTGAACAGGTTATGCCTTAAGACTTAGTTTCTGAAGAGTACTGTATTGATTTAGCAGTGTTGTTTTTCAAAATGTGCAGAAGCACTGCAGCAGCATGGGAGGTAATTAAAGAAAAATTAATTAAACTTAGTTTGAAATATTAATGAAGGCAAAATGTTACTTGGAGAATGATGACCAATGTTGCAGTTCCACCAGTGCCATCAGAATCAAGTAAAGTAACACTCAAGCTGTAGCCCAACCATGAGCTGAAGAAAAACTCAACTTTATCTTTTCTGTTTCCAATGAAAATTGTTGCCTGTTGTGCATCTAAACCATCAGCGTCTGACCTTTAGATTCAGGAAGCACTTGAGGAAAAGGTCCTCCTCTATCAGATGAAAGATGATGACTATCAAGACCTTCAGACTAATTCTTTGAAAGCCACATCAGTAACAGTTAAGATAAATTCCCTTTTCAAAGTCACCTGACTCATTACACATCCGCCAAATTGAATATGATACCTGAGTAATTGATTTTTCCGTGTCGGATGAATATGATGTCAATTATTTTTGAAGAATCAAGTAAGTGATGGCTGTCTTTCTTTCTAAAGGAGACACTGAAGGCACATCAGTTATATGTTAGATGATTTATGGCCTTGGCTCATTAAAACAATCGCAGTGCATTAGTCTCAAAGTGAATAAACACTAAGATCAAGACTAGGTAAACCTTTCTAGCTGCTTGTTGTATTGAAGCAAAGTAACTAAAAATGATTCAAATCTGACCCATGCAGAGAAACACCTGACATGAGCTTTAACACACCAGACTTCTTCTCTGAGCTGTGCAAGAGATTGAGCAGAGTAAACTGAAGTTATTTTGACATGCTGAAGAGTTCCCTGCTGGTCACAGTTGCCTCTTGTCTAAAGTAGCATGCCTCTGCTCTGAGACGTTATTTTGAAAAATACCTCTTGGACTGAGATCAGAAAGACTCGGTCAGAAACCCTTTCACCGCAGCACCTGCTGATTGTAGCTCTGCTCGGAATGGACCGATTCTTTGAGATGATGCCTGACCCCCACCTGAGGCTAAAGTTCACATCTCACACAGTTCTGGTCTGGTAGAGGGACGAGAGAATTCAATCGTAGGCCTGCAGGTCATCGCTATTCTTTCATTTTACCACATCGGTATGTTTTTTCTTAAGTCAAAGATGGATATGTAAGGAATAAAACATTGGACATTGAATAGCTCAAGGGGGGATATCCATAAACATTACTGAATATCCATGACCTGTCTAATCAGGTCACCGCCCTGTTTTCTGCGTGAAACAATAGATCAGATTGCATGGGCACTTCTCAAATGTATTGACTTGTCTATAATTTATTGTTATAGCCCGTGTGAAATGTACAACTGGGGCTGTGGTGTTGTAAAGCCTACGCAGCTATGTATATATGCAGTCTTATGTGACTTTACCCTTGCAGCACCATAAGGACCTCGCTGTGAAGAGTTAGTCATCTGAAGACAGCTCTCATCGACCCATGAGCTAACAGCCCTGCAGCAGGTCCGCCATGACGCTGTAAACTTATTTTATATGCTCATTCACTCCATAAAGTTGAGGTGTGCTGCAGTGGGCAAGATGTTGTGCAAATGCAGAGACCCAAGGAGGATGTAGTATACAATAAGTTCATGTTTATTTATTTTTATTAGTAATTAAATAAGGGGAAGAAATAATGGCCATCTCTTGGCCATATAATATTTATTGCTATTACACTGTGACCTCAGAGGTTTGCCATAAAGATCAACAGCAAGAGTCAGTGATTTATTTGATAACATGAGTTTATTTAATATTTATCTTAGTCTTGGTACAACATTGACATTTACTCTGTATCTACAAGTTAATAAGTAGTAAAAATGTCATGGGGTTTGCCAGCGTTGCATCACATCGCAGTTGGAATGTCTGCCAACATTGAAGCCTCGCCAATGTTTCCAAGTAAACAAGTAAACATCATGTTTCCCTGAAATTATGCAAGCACCCTTTTTACCAACAATTAACAACATTTAATCAAATACAACAGATAGTAAGCAGATGCGTATCCCTCACCCCACCTCACATCAACTGGCCATTCAAGGCGGGAATCTTGCAGCATTTTTCTGCCTCGGCTTCTGTATGTTACATGATTTAGAAAATAGTAACCGTAACCTATGTGCTTGGGAAATATAATTAAACTATTGACACACTCCACAGCATCATGCTCACAATAAACAGCATCTATGGACAGATGCATAACAAGGCACTTTCTGACGGTGTGCTTATCTGAGTCAGTTCCTTCAACATTACTTGTGGTTTGATCTGTCATCTGAGAGAAACTGAAAATTAAATTATTAGTGTCATCTCCTGAGCATTGTTGAAATTAAGCTTCAGGAACTCATTCACTAGGCTGGTGGAGAACAGTGGCAACAAAAGCAGAACCTCTATCAAAGGATGCACCTTGAATTTGGGTCAATTAAGTGTCTGCAGTGAACACAATGACTGTTTAGAAACTACTCTGGAGTCCCTATTCATTTAAAAATAGATAATTTTCTTTGATTTCCCGGTATTAGTCTCTCAATACAGTCATGAGCAAGGTTGAGAGGAACAGGGCAAAGTGGAACTGAAGGAGTTCTGCCTGAAGAGAGAGGTCCCAGCGTTTTGCAGTCTTTCTACACTCTCAACCTGAGGGGGGAACGTTATTTGATTGGGGAGCCATGATTGCGCAGAAAATTATGACCGGGTGACTGGTAGCAAAGTTGCAGAATTGTGAAAGCTAATCATCTGCAAACCGCTGAGCACAAAAGCCCTTGATTTAAGGAGACACATTTTATTATCTTAGCACATCAACAAGATCGAAGAAGGGTTTGGACTGAAGGAGATAATATTGTCAACCAAAGGACACAAACTGAGGTATTGATTATTAAAAAGGTGAAAAATCCTACAGGTTTAGAATGTCTTGTGATAAAGCCATGATAATCACATGATCCCCAGAAGAGAAAAAAAATGTGGCTTATGTGCACTGTTTCCCTCAGGCAACTGTACTGTATGTTATTGAGGCTTGAACTCAGGCCCTGAATGGTTGCTTTAATCACAATGTCAACTTCTTGCTTCCCCTCCACCCTGCAGATATTGAAGTCTGTGGGGTACTTTCAAACCCAAACGCCTCGTATTTCACCATCCCATTTTAATCCACTTGTTTTCGTCAACACCATTAAATGAACTAATCTGACTGCTTCAGAACAATGGAGGTAAACGGTGGATTGTGCCAAGAATCATAATCTGTATTTACTGTATAAACACACTCAAGGAATGTGGCCGGCAGCTTGTTGAGAACGGATGGTGTGTGTTGATAAATAAGGAAGCCTGAGTTTGCCTTATAAGACTTCATGAATGTAATAGTTTATTCCTGATTCATTCTGAAACATTTTCTGCAGTACTCGCAGCACTTCACCTTCATTTTTTGTGTACATTTCTGTAGTGCAAAGGCTACCAAAACTGTTGATTTAGCTTATGGTTCTTATCAAGCACATGCATAACAAAGATGCCAAATAAAACTAAAGGTTAATGAGCAAGGAGAGCCATAATGACTGCTGCAGGACAAATAATGAAAGGGGGGAACAATGAGTAGAGAGCATGTAATGACTAAAGCGAAGTTTGGCAGAAAGGCAGACCAGCTGTGCAAACCCATTTTCAGGTGTGTGGGGGCAGCTTCGTCGGCTCTGTCCTGCTTTAAAAGACACTGTTGGTTATGTCCAGCTGCCACTGTGGCACTCCGTGCCCCCGTCCTACCCATTCACAACACTGAGTAATTAGACTCCAGGCTCATTATATAAACAAGTTACTGGACTATTTTAGGCCCAAGTCTCATTTTCCCAATTCATCTGAACCTGCTGATGCACAGCCAAAATATGGTAATGCTCTGTGTCCTGATGCCCCTAAATCAAATGCAGCTAAACGTCTAAACTGGGAGGAAATCATTCATGATTGATGTGTCCATAGTGAAACTGCAATAACGGCCTCACCTCATGCAGAATTACCAAAATCCACAGGCTTTGTTTTTGACATTCACGGCTCCACATGGAAAACAGTTTCATATCGTGTTACTGCAGCCCTCAAACCTATTTCCCACTTTGTCTGCAGACATTGTTTGGCTCTTTGTAAAACATAATTGTGTCAACAGTCACAGGAGATGAGACATCAGACCTTTTTGATAAATGCTTTCCCACAAGGTAAATTTGGCAGGCGGGATGGGAGCAAACATGCAAACAAACCAGCAGACAGTAATTTTCCACTGTCTGTCACCGTGCATTTTAATGAGGTTGATGGATTAATGCCTCACTTCGGTAATAGGCCACTTGGAGTGCACCAGTTAAGCCTGTTCTGCTCTATCAGTGCCCGGCTTATCACATCAGTAATGGTCACTCAAAGTCTGGGTCCTTCTTTTTTCCACATCATTTTTCCATCTAAATGTCTTTGTTGCAAATGGACCCTTTTTCCAAGTGGAAAGCAGTTAACGTACCCCATAGAAACAACATGGTCCAGAGATTAAATGGTGGAATACAAACTCTTAAGTGTTGTTGCGGATTGCCAGATGATTATTTAGTGGCAGGAAAGACATTTAGCTAGACTGGAATGGACTTAATTTTGTTAGTCAAATGAGCGTGTGGGTCCGTGCATATGTTTGAAACAGTTGAGCAGTTTTTAGTGTGAGATGACCTGTCTCCCTCTAGAAATGTATACATTCATGCACATGTACAAGCAGGGGTTACATTGGGATTTGCTATGTGGATGGGCTCAACGGCCAATAGGATGAAAAAAATCCACTGACCAAGAGCATTTTTTACCTGTTGTACAAGAATAGGGATGGGTTTGCTTAAGAATGCCACTTTGTGTTTGTGAGTGTTGGGGGCTAAAAGGGCTCAGATGGGGAAAAAAATTGTAAATAATCTTCAACAAATGTGTTTTGAGTCAAAGTAATGTCAAAGAGAAAAAAGGACGGCGCAAGAGTGTGCAAGAGTCTGTCTTATAACAGCTTAAGTGCCTTTTTAGATAGAAAAGGCGGCACATTTGCTCCAAGGTAAAGGCGGCAATGTGCCACCCTGTCTTTCTAAAAGGGAGGTGTAATATTCCTCCTTTTCCAAAAGCCGCCACTTGGCCGCCTCTGAGGTATGCGTAAACATCTGACGTGACGTGAAGCACGAAGTTGGGCAGTGAACAGTGACAACGTATTTGTCTTCAAAATAAGAGCTTTACACTGCACCCCATTGGCGGGGGGCTTTTAATTTGAAAGTAGCGACCTTTCATAGCTTGCCGCTACAACAACAAGTGGACACAACCAAACATCTACAGAGACCGAGGAGAGGTTGCATCTCCCGGATCTCAGCGGCTGTCCAGTTGCTGATGGACTGACTGCTGTGATCAGCTGTTTCCTGGTTTTAAAACTCCCCGGCTGTGGGTCGCACAACAGTGCAGGTCATCAACACCTCCGCCCATCTCACGAGGCCCGCACATTGACGCGTTGGATTTAGATAGCCGTTGAGGCGGAAATAAGTGTACCCTCCGAGGCGACAAATTGGCGAACCAAAACAGACCCCCAATTTGCCGCCCTCTGCCTAAATCCGCAGACCTAGCCGCAAAAAGGACGGCCAAATTGGCGGCTTGCTTCCCTGTATAAAAAAACAGCTTTACTTACTTGCTTTTTACAAGTGTCCATGCAAACTCTGCTCAAGTCCTCTTTCTCTATCAAGATGTGTAGAAATTAGTCTGCCTTGAAGTTTTAGGAAGTAATCATGTACTGTTTGATAAGTTTCAAATAAATGTGAACCCTTGAGAAATTATGTTGCTGAACATCATCAATATGTAATAAGCAGTTATGCTCCAATAAGTTTAAGATGGTAATTTCCTACATTACCCAGCATTACCGCTGACAACCTCCAGATGGTTATGAACTTATCAGATGGCTGAAGATGCGATTAACAGAGAGAAGCGTTGACCAGTTGACAAAAAGTAAAAGTGGCGCTGTTAAAGAAAAGACCAGCATGTGGTGTGGCTGCTTTTCAATCTGTTGATGCTACTGCTCTTTGACATAATGAGGTCTGTGTCTTCTGCAGTGGTTTTATATAATCTAACTCCTCACAGAAATGATGTGTTTGAAAAAGTCGTTACTCTTTTATTCCAATTTCCTGACACCAAAACCGGAGGTTTATTTCCCTTTGTTAAAACAAATCATTCAAGCTGCTTTATTGCCTCCCTGGATACTCACATTATGTTGTCTGTGGGACATCATGTCTAATAGAAAACGCCACGTAACACACATCAACAAAATGGGCCCAGAAATGCGAGACGCATCACAAATAGCTTCTCTTTGTTTTAACTGTTATAAGTTGCCTCTGAAAACACTGGCTGAACGGATGGGTCAACCATCAGGGCTTTGTTTAGAAGTATAACTTTTCATCTGTGATAGTGTTATTTAGAGCCACTTAATGGATCCTGCCACTCTCCGCCCATGTCTTTGATCAGTGTCCCACCTCCCAGACTCTTATCTGGGCGAGCACAATGGACACACTACCTGCTCTTATTCAGGGAAGAGACCAGCGGCTCAGCTAATGCCTTTTGGATGTCAGTTTTTTTTTTTATCCCCTTTATGTCATGCATTTTCTCCTTGCTCGTGTTCTTTAATGGCTCTACACACACATTTGTGCACAGACGTGTGGTTGTGGTTCCACCTCTGAGCTGAGTATCACTGTAATGTGTGTCTTCCCTCTTGGTTATTGCTTCTCTATTGTCCACTGGCTTTGTGTGCTGGGGCTTTTTGTGTAAGCCTGGCTGGAATCGGCCTGTTTACGGTGATTAAATGGGAGCAGAGGAGGTTGGTGGACTGAACCGTGACTCTTTTAGAGTGAAGAAAGTTGCAGTGCACACTGCAGTAGCTTAGCTCTACATGAACCTTTGCTAGGACAAAAAACATTCTCTTGATAAAATTTTTTATTTTTTTCTCCCCTTTTTCAAACTGTATCTTTATGCTGCCCATAATTATATGCACATATGAAATCTGTATGCTGTGGTTAATCTGTTTACGTCTCTCAGTCAAATAGCATGTCCTCATTTTCTCTTTAGTTTATTTGATTTGAATTTCATTAAATAGGGATGCAATTTAAGCTAGTTCTAATACAGACAATGTTACTGATGTGCTGCATAGAGTGAAATCATTCATTCAAATTACAAAGCATGTGGAGCTGTAAACACCACCTGAGTACCTTCACAGACATTTGAAGACGATAGCTGCTAAACACAGTTTCACTTATGCAACCAACATTTTAAGGTCAACCTATAAACACCCATGATCCACCCATCTGAGAGACTGTAATCAGAAACTGATAGTGTTACTTGATTAAAGTTATGACTTAATTATCAAATTGTCAATCAGTTGATTAGAGTATTGTTCAAGTACTTGTGTAGATTCACACCATCAAGTTATCTCTCCTCTGAAACTGCTCTGCTTTCATTCATTGCAATTTGTTAGAATGTCATCGAAATTGCAGTGTAGTATAAAGATGTCCTGGCCTACAAACCTTGTTCTCCAGATGTTAGAAAATGTGTGTTTGATAGAAAACCCTTCAAAAATCACATCATTAGGATTTTAATAGTTTTTCCAGTGAAAATTAAAAATGGTAATTCCCACTAACAGTGAATCCAATCGCCATCGCAATATCTGTCCAAATAACTGCAATATGAATGTTTTTAACATATCCTGCACACCCGGCTCTCACACCATATTCTTTCAAGTAAAAGTAATCCCTGCTCAATATTATGACCTTGATTGCACTGGGGTAAAAGCTGGACTGAGCAGAGGATTATGGGCTACGTGTGAGGTTTACTCACAGGGAGATGTGTTAGTCGATGTTGTAGCACCAGGAGTTGGCGAGGTTTGTTGTTGAATGAAAATGGAATTAGGCTTCTCCAACTGTGAGCACACCTTTTGTTGTCTAATGCTGCCCAATAGGCCCACTTGGCAGGGACGATGATTTGCAGTCACAATGATGGGGAAGGATTTGTTGAACTCATATCACCTGACAGGAAGTATGGCAGAATGAAAAGGGCAATCTATTGATCAGAAGTTTCACACAGGGCTTTCTGTAACTAGAACCAGATAAAATGATGCATCTTTTATGCTGCTTTTGGTCAGTCAGTGCAGAGGTAGGACTGTGGCTAACACTGCTGTGGTCTCAATTAAATAATTTCATAAATGATTCATTTGCTTTGTGTATTTATTACATGTTTTGGTCCAGGCAGTGTGAAGGCCAGTTGCCTGAATACATGTTTCTGTCAGATCATATCAGGTAGCCTGGATATGATGAGTGACCGTATTTATTGCAGCGTGAGCTCAGTATCCACACTTAATACAGTTAACCATTCACAGAGTTTTGTGTTGTATTGTACTGTAAACCACATTGAGGGTTAATGGAAGACAAAATAATTATTCATTTATAAGTAGCATGAAGGGAGTAATTTCATACTTCATTGAATCCATTACCACAGGTGCAGGTTTTATCAGATTATAAAAGAGAGAGTGAATGAAATGGCTTTTGTGTGATAACTGATCATATCTCTTTCTCTTTCCAGGTATTTGGTGATTATTATCACTTCCGGCATCGTAGGGTGGTGAAGAGATCGCTGTCAGATCACAGGGGGACACAAGTCCGTCTCGATAACGATCCTAAGGTGAGGTTCTTTTTCAGGGGCCACAGTTGATGTACTGTGTGTTCATGAATGTGGAGGAGGTTTATAGATGTTTTTGTGTGTGTGTGTGTGTGTGTGTGTGTGTGTGTGTGTGTGTGTGTGTGTGTGTGTGTGTGTGTGTGTGTGTGTGTGTGTGTGTGTGTGTGTGTGTGTGTGTGTGTGTGTGTGTGTGTGTGTGTGTGTGTGTGTGTTTGTGTGTGAGGTGTGTTGCTGTATTTGTAGTGTCATCCATGAGTGGTGGTTGTGGTGTCTCCATTAGTGTATCCACAGATATTAGGTCAAAGATCTTTTCCTGCTATGTGGGAGATAAATGGTTCTGGATCAGGTATTCAGAGTGCTAATTATTCAGCAGTTGACTCAGTAAAAACGGTTTAAAGCTTGAAAACGCTATTTACATATAGTTTTTTTCTCCCTGTTTATTTAACGTCATCACACAATCACTTGCTGTTATTTGGTAAATCTAAATGTTAATCGCATTATTGTCACAATAAAAATGCAATAAAATGTAGTACTTTGAGTTGACTTTGAAAAGGGTTTTCTGCATAAATTACTTAATTTTTTTCATTATTAGAAACTCTAAATGTACCTCTGTGTTCACATGTGATCTATTAAACCAACTGAACATCTTCATTTTAACGTATGATATAATGTTAAATATTATAGCCATGTATTGGAAAATTACGTAGGATTGATTCATCCTTTCAAAGTCATTTCACTATTTACACTGATTTGATTGATGTTAATTATCGATTATTTAGTCAGTCAGTCTACTAAATGGGCCGTTGTTGTGTGAAGTACAGGAAGAGAAGCAAAGTCGAAACAAAGGCAAGGCAAGTTTGTTTCTGCAGCAGCATTCAGACATAAGGCAATTCAAAAATGCTCTACAGATTAAAAAGTAAGAGGAATAGTAAGCTAAAAGGGCAAAGAGCCAAACCCTCAGCCCTCATATCTTACCTACACTGCCTGTTTTCCTTTCACCTGAGATGCCACACGATAAGGACACTTGTCTATTGTTGAAGCTGGTTTCTCCTCCTCTTCTGATCCAAATTGAAATTTCACTTTATGTTTCTTCTCACAGTTCTGTAGGAGAGTTTGAGGTTAGTTTGACAATGAGTATGTGCCCTACCCAATCTGGAAGGACGAGGGGAAGAGTGTGAAATTAACATTCATAGCTGTGGGAATAAAATGGAGTGTGTAGCTGAGAAAGTGCATGTATTAGTGCTTTTTAAAGAGCCTTCAATCAGACAAGCCTCCAACCTTTAAAATAGTTTTATGAAAAATGAAGACTGAATAGAATATAAAAACTTTAAAGACAGATAGGCTTCCTAACTAACTACTGAAATTATTGCTGTAACTAGCTGACAGCATCAAAGTGAACAGCATGTAAGTAAAAGTATTTTAAAGTTGAGAAGAGCAAAGTAAAATAAACAATGTCAGGCTTGTTTCTAAAAGTGAAAATAGTTTGTCCTCTAACATCAGAGAACTGTTTACAAATTGTTTATCATAATTCCCCAGCAGCCAAAAGCTGGCCTATCTAATGTCTTATGTTGTCCAACAAACAGTCCAGAAACTGGAAAGTGTTTTTCTCAGTGTTTCCCCCACATAGATTTTACTCGGGTAGTCTGCCTGCCCCCTTCAGTATTTTAGGCAAACTCGTAGAGTAATGCTTAAGATTGTTAATTTTTGAGTACTTTTTGGTTTTTCATCTAATGCTACATCACATTTTTTAAATTTCACCCATTAACACACACCTTTGGCAGTCAGCTATCTAGGAATTGAACAACCAGCCCAATTAGTGAGCTGTCATTTGAATTTCAGTGACTAATTGATCAATTGATTAATAGTTGCAGCTCTAAAGAACTACATTCAATAACAGAGGTGAACTGTGTATTATGAACATCAAATGAATTTCTGTTCTCCAGTGGATAAGCCATATAACTGTTTCACTGTTTCCATATAACAGCTTTACTTTATGGTTTCCCATAACATTTTGTGTAATGTCCCTTAATATTCTCTATAATATGGCCATGGGAATTGTTAATTTGTTGTTATGACAGGAGGGTTTGCGCTCAGTTCAGACTGCCTCTCTCCATCCGCAGTAAAATAAAAAGTTTACAGTTGACAGCATCACTTCAGAGCAGCTGTATACCTGTTAGATGGTATACCAAACAAAGACAAAACAGTCACTTTTTAAAAAACCTGTGCAGCCTTTCCTGCATCTGACACTATCTGTCAATGTGAAGATTAATTAGAACTTCTGGCTACTGCTATGTATTTATTTGTGTTCCTCCAAATTTCACCGGCTGACAACTCTCTGCTTTAGGATAACATTTTAAGTGTTTTAACAGAGTGTAGTCGGGCACTGACATACCCAGAGCACAATGGGGTACAATGAACAATGAATTTGAGTGGGCACTGGCTTCCTTATAGCTAATATGGATCAGCGATTGGCGCAGGCTTCTCTACTCTGCAACTAAGTTGGGTTCTTTGTTGTGCCTCTGCGCCGGTGATTCCCGTGGCTAGATGAATTATGTTTTCAGTCCATCCGTCTTTGGCCAACTGTCTACTTGAATTGATTTGATTCTGGTGGTCCAAGGTCACTGTAACCTCACAAAACATTTTTGGCCATACTTCAGTAAATCACATGATAATTAGAACACAATCATACAGACATTTCATGTAGGATAGCATGATGAAGTGATGATATTTTATATCCACAAAGTCAAAGGTCAGCTTCACTGGGACATCATGATGGTCTGCGAATATATATATATATATTTTTTAATGTTATTCAACGACACAACTCAGGAACAGCAACTTCAGTTGTTCACAGAGGCATACAAACACTATACTTCTAGTTTCCTCCCTGATCTGCGTTCAGTCTTGTGTTATATTTTCTCCTTCTGAAAACCACCAGTACATGAGAATCGTAAGATAATGTTTTCCCCCATTTCTCCTCCTCCTCCTGCTTTCTCTGGGATTTATAATAACCTGTTTACATCTACATTGTTTACAGTCATTTCAGTAAATAGAGTATTTAAAGGACAACTATCATGATTTTTATAATTCTCCATATAATGGTCACTGCAGGAGCATAATATATGCTGCTTTTAATGAAACCTGTCACTGGCCATGCTGCCACGCTGTGCAGCTACACAGTACAGGTGCATACTAGGAAGAGAACAGCTTCTGCTGGGTTTGTTTGCGTACATGTTAGAAACGGTGCACCTCCCTCTTTGGGATTTCCTTTAACACTGCGGCTCCATTTCCTGTTGTTGAATTCCTTTTTTCCCACAGCACCTCAGAGAAAGTGGAAACCGCTCAGGAGGGGTCAAATCAGCTTGTTGTTACCTACTGGATGCAAGATTTTGCTTTATTTGTTTGTTTTATAAGGTCAAACTTTGGAAATGCTGCAATAGCTTGCAATTTTAACTAAATCCCCCTTGGGTTTTTATTCCCAAACTCTCTCATATGAAAACACCAACACAATTTTGAAACTGTGCTATAATTAATAGTCTGATCAAAGCTTGTATGAGGCAGCAGATCATTGCACATGTGATTCCCATTTGCATCAGCTACACAGTTGTTATGAAAGGGGAAAAAATTGCAGAAATAGCCCTAATAGGAGGAATTTTGAAATCCTACAGAGACTGTCCCCGCAGCTTTTTAACTGGCCGAGATGAAGCCTGAACAAAAGGCTCAGTAAACTCTCTTTGAAGAGTGTCTAATTACTGACAAAAGCACCTGGACCTCTGCCAGATCTCATAGACTGGCTAACAGAGCCCTGTTAATAGGGTCTATTGAAGATTTAAAGCTTTGGGTCTGTCCGCTCCCTCCACGCCTACTACTGTCTTCTGTCTTATTCTGCTGTTACTCTGTTGTTGCAGGCACTTTGCTTTAGTGTTTCTGTTTGGTTAGGTAAAAAGTAGAGAATTAATAGGATAGACCCAGCAAAGCAATAAGTAGCTCAAATACATTGAATTTAAGTATAATTTGTTACACTGTGGTCTCGTCTTTCATTGCCAGTTAGAAGCAATAACACAAAAAAGATTTAGCATGAATATCAGCCGTTGTATTGTGTTCCTTTATGTAATGATGCTTTCCGTGAGGTTTCCAGTTGGCCTCAGCGGTAAGATGCTATGTTTGTATAATGAAGAAAGACAAAGCAGTGGGTGTGCGAGATGAGCCGAGTGGGGAATCTTTTCATTGGACAGATACGGGACTCTCCACCTAAACATCAGCCAAAGCAGTCTGGTTGTCAGCAGTATTTCTGCATCGGATCGTTCTGAGTAGCGTGAGATAGACAGACACCATTTTCCCATTTTTCAAAATGAAAATGACTGTGCTCTGTCACAGACTATTAAAGAATTTTCCAAAGACTCCTCACATGAGAATTGCAAAACATAAAATGGAAATGTTTGTTGTTTAACTCCTGCCAGAAGTAGGAAAACCTTTCAAGATGAATTATGAGTTTTGAGCTGAAAAGTTTGACTTTGAATAAGGACGAGGAAAGAAAAGTGTGCCGAAAATAAGGACTTTTATCCCAAGTTCAGTTTAATATTCAAATTAACAGTCATTTAAAATAATAATCACTGCCTTCTGTGTTTGAAATGATTGGTAAGATATGTAAGGCGCTATAAGGTAGAAATATTCTAATAACTCCATATAAAACTGATCAGGTTGCTTCATGATTCATTTCAATTAGTTGCTGCTGAAATGACTGATTTCTTCCTACAAATGGAACAGTGAAGTACTAAAATTAAGATAATTACTGTTCTAGTAAACATCTTTCAGGAAGTTATTCGTAACAGTGATGACTGATTGAGAATCCCTGTTGTCTGAATCCCTGTTGTCTGTTGTCATCATTTCCTTATAAGTAGCAAGAACAATATTTGCTGGTGAACTGTGAGTAACATTTAGATAATTGGCTGTACAGATTAGAGGCTGGAAAGGAACTGAGGTGTCTGCAGCTAAAAGAAGCAGAACCTGCTGCTGTTCTCAAGCTAATGTGCATGTTTGCCAGAGGTGTTTGAGCTATAATTGAGTTACTTGTTACTACATTGTTTTGAGTAGTGTATTTAAATCTGACCCTATGTTTGACCTTTATAGGCAAGTCAAAAGATTTACTTTTTGAGGATCAAATGCATCTTCATTACAGATTACTGAACTGCAATTTGTGAAACATTTATGACTGCTTGTGACTGTTTCTATCACCAATTTAATGATTATAGCATGACAACAACACCTTTAATCTGTGAACACACCCTTGATCTCATGAAGTGCCCTGATCTGTAAGAGCTATTGTGTAAAAGAGTTTGAAGTTCTTATATGTGATGGTTTTGTGGGTAGTGTGCAAAACAAGGGAAAACCAAGCAAATAGATAGTTTAGTGAGCATATTTAATGCAATGCAAGATGCACAAGCTGTACAGGACACTTACAGTTCCCTTGTACATACATAATTTCCTGTGTTGCATCATAGAAGAAATATTGTGTATACACTGGGAATCTTTTTACCAAATAATCATGTTATGTTTGAGTCAGCAGGTCAATTTTCTGCGAAAAGAGAGCGATCCTACGTATGTGTGATCACGAGTGGTTTCACACAGGATTTAATGCGTGATTGAAAGCAGAGGAGGAAATGGAAGGGGGGAAATCACATACACCGCCTCATGACGCAAGAGAAAATAGCTTGTTTTTTTTATCTGACTCAAAATCACATGGAAGTTGAATTTGGTCCCTGCACACAACTGAGTCTTTGTCACGCAGACTGTAGAGATGCCTTTCTGTCTATAGCACTGCCATTTTCTTTAAAACTGATAGCCAGTATTAAAGTCTGATAGAGAGATGTCAACTGCTGCCTTTCTGTCTCTGAGGCTGGCTCAAACTAATGAGGTATTGAATAATGTCGCACAGGAATGGGTTCACAATCTCTCCTTCTAAAAAATTGCATTTAATACACTTTTATATTTTCAGTAAGGACAAGTTTTAGCCTGGAATTTATATTAGTTTTTTTGTGATATGATTGCACTTTACATAATCAATCTAGGCATTTTAATAAAAATGGCAAGTATGTACTATGAAAGAAGAGGATGTATTTAATCTTTAATCAGAAAAGCCTCCAACCTTAAGAAATACTTTAATAAAAACTGTCTGACTGAATAGAAAAATATTAGAACCTTAACAACAGAAAGGGAAGTTTTAAAGGTTTGACAAACTGAATCTAACACCTGCTGATATTCTGAAAGAGCTGACACCATCAAAGTAAAACAGCAAGTAATGTGCTAAGCTAAAATATCTTAAAGCTGAGACAAGAAAAATATGAGGTAAATATGCAAAGTGTGAGTTAAATTTGGTCCCTGCATACAACTGAGGCTTTGTCACCCAGACTGAAGAAATCCGTGGAGACCTTTTCTTTAAAACAGAAAGCCAATATTAAAGCCAGACTGAGAGAAGCACGTTAACTATTGCCTTTCTGTCTCTAAAACTGTCTCAAACTAATTAGATGTTGAATCATGTCACGTAGGAAAGGGTTTGAAATCTCTTCTTCTAAAAATGCTATGTATGGATAAGACACACACATTGTTTCAGTAGAGTTTAGTAGAAGCAGTCGATATGATGACATTTAGTTTAGCTTTGATATGATTTGGCTTGAAAACTGTTATGAGACTGTGTGCCGGCAAGAAAATATGAGGCTAAAATGTTGGGCTGGACGAGGATATTTGGCTATTTGGATATTAATTTGTTGGGTCAATATTCCATTTTCAATTTTGTGATTTGTATATTTATTTATCTGTTTAGCTAAATGTAGGCATTTCATTTTTTTGCCTTTAATGAAACTGACAGATACATGTTGCCGCACCATGCCGTCCATCTTAGCCGAGAATGGAGAAATGTCTGACTCACTCCTTCATGCCCATAATATTTGAATATTCGCTTGTTGAGTATTACGGAAGTTCCTTAGCCCAAAAACTGGTATTAAGGAGAGCCCAATTAAGGGGAACAACACCAACGCCAACACGAACCTCACACACAAACCTCTCCGCTCCTCGAGCTGAAATTGTTCCATTATGACCCGATATTCCGGTAGTGTTGAATTGGCAGCGCTTCAGTGTAGCAGCTAATGTGACCTTCATTGCATCTTCCCTCTTTTACTCTTGTGTCTCTAGTGATCTGCAGAGGCGGAGAGGGAGAGAGAGAGGTGGGCTGTGATTTGGTTGTCCTTCACATCAGGTGCTCCGTCCTTGCGGCAGGCAGTTCTCTGTCTTCCTTCCCTGACATTTTTTTTTCTTTTTTTTTTTCTCCCTGTTCTCATCTACCCGGGCGTTTTGCTGCGCAACGAGCACAGTTCTGCAGAGGAAGATGCTGCCTGATTCTCACTGTATACTTTCTGCTTTTGTCGACACTTTCTGCAGGACCCTCATATTTTAGGAAAGCTTACTGCAGACAGGGTTGTTCTGCTCGACTTGTAGTGAATTTGTAACTGTGTATGTGTTTTATAAGTGTGCATACATGATAAGGAGTACACACAAGCATTACAGATCCCGGTGCATCCCTTTACACACCAACCCAGAAATTTTAATTAGTCCCGGGCTGCTCTGGAGTTCATCAGCGAGTCTCATTAGTGAGGAGTCCTCGATACCCTGCGTGCCTCTAATCTCACTCTGTCTGCTGCCATCCTGCTGAGAATTAGTATTTCTATTAATACATTTGATGTGGTGGCCCTCATGTCCGGCACATAATTATTTCTCCTGTTTTTAATACGACTATGATCATTTTGCCACCGAAGTATTTTCCTCCCTTGAGCCTGACTCACCTAGGGTTTAAATAAATGCTTTTTTTCTTCGGGCAAAAAGAAGCCAAACGTGAATTGTTTTATTAATTTGTTGTTTTCAAATGACAGCAAATGAATTTAATTTAAGTTAATTGTTCTGTTAAAGCAACATTACCTTAAAGGTCCTATTTGTAAGAAGGAGTGTCAGTATACGACGAGTTGGGAATGAGACTCAAATATACAAATAATAACCCTTTTAAACAACAGCTTTACAATTGTTTTGATGGTACAGTGTCGTGTAATAGGGTGAATGGTGTCTCTGTCTTAGCCCCTCTGCCCCCCCATCACTTGTTTCTGCACTACGTGACTTCGGTGATGTTGCATACATGTTTACTTCAAGATACAAGTTTTAACACATACCATTTGTAGTTAGAACCTACATTACTTCTGACAAATAGTAACAGAACTGGGATTTAGATTTACAGCACTGGTGTTGCACTCATACACAAAAGGTGAGACAAGCATTCTTGCAAATCCACTTAATTCAATTAAATGTCTTTACCTGCCACCATTGCCTGGTTAGCAGTGTACATGGGCAACTCTCAGGGATGACAAGGAAGTGAGATGGCTCTCTTCTTACCTACTTCCACCATGTGGAATAATTCATGTTACCTTCTTATTTTTATTTTTCTTATAAGTGCGTTACTAGATTTACTAGACCGGCATGGTGTTTTATTCGCCCTTAGCAATTGGGCACTCCTTATTGTTAAGCACTGTTCACATCACCTTGTTGTTTGTTTTGCTCATTTCTTTATGTGTACTTTTGTGTTTGCACACTTCCTGTTTAGGTGACTTGGGCAGAGCAACAGGTGTCAAAACGGAGGAAAAAGAGGGACGTCTACGTAGAACCTTATGATCCCAAGTTCAGAGACCAGTGGTACCTGGTGAGTATTGGACAAAAAGTTGTGTGTGTGCGTTTCTGTGCGTTTCTGTGTGTGTCTGTGGGAGGTAATTTAGCACTGCTCACGGGTTGAGCTTTGTATCGTCCAAAAGTCAATACAAGTAATTAAATTTGGGGCTTTGGTGTTTCCCTTGAGTCAAAACACAAGCCTGTGTATGAATCCAATATACCGTCTTTGTGTGAATGCTGTTGTGTTTCTTGTTTGCTGAGGAAGTAGTCTGAGCGACCTCACCCTAAAGGACTGAGCAGCTTGAACAAAACCAGATCTACACACAGAGCTTCTTTTGAATTCTGAATTGCATGCTTTTTCCAAACTGATCATTTACTTTAGTCCATGAAGCACAGCCACGGAGAACAGAAAGAGACAGAGGTGATTCACCTTGAAGTGCTCTTGTTTTCAGTTGATTGATTTTCACGTTTGACTTGAAGAATGTAGCTGATACATTGGCCTGTAAAAAGCACCAGTAACAACCCCCGAGACCTTCTGTTCGGCTCCTCTTTTCCTTCAATTACTGTGTGGATGCTTCAGGCGGGAGAAGATTCATGGTGATGCAAAACAGACTTGCATCGCCAGTTGTTCAAAATGTCTGCGCTTCAACAGAGGCAGACTGACTTTCCCCAGTGTGGTGGAGTAGTTAGTGGCAACTTGAAAGACAAATGAGGCAGATAAAAGCCTGCTGCCTGCTTGTATCAATGTGACGAGATGCGATTCTGACATACGTTCACGCACCCTTATTAGTGTTTCACTGATATATAAAACCTGTGATACATGTGGCTAAGGCAGACTTTTATCTTATTTTTTAATCAACCAATGATTGTTTTCTAAATTGATTAATTAATCAATATAGAAACATTGCTTTCAGTTTCTTCTTTAAGAGAAAAGAAATGAATCCTATAGACCCTAAAATCTAAGATATTTTCACTGCAATAATATCAGTTAAAGAAACAAGAAATTAATATTTTATGACAGGAAACTGTTATATATTATTACTAAAGCTACAGTGCTTAATCTAATGCATTCTGTCGTCCCTTTTTAAAGCAGTGCGGAACCAGTGGAAAACATTGAAATAAAATCTGTAGGCGTCCCATGAGGCCATAAAGCTCATTATACACCAAAAATACACCAAAAGACATGAAAACTGGAGCAACACCTTTGGTGTTCTTAGATCCTTTCCACACTGGAATCAGTTGAGCTTTGAGTAGAATATAACAGTCACCATGTTAGCAAAAAAAAGGGTACCTGGAATGAGTGCACCAAAATTAATTGCAGATATGTTTTGTATAATGTATCGACCACATGAATTACATTCCTGGTTCGACACCATGAGCATGACCAAAACAACAACAAAAAGTTTGATGGCTGACAGCCATGTGTAATCTGAATGGTGTTAACAGTTAGCTGAACAACTCTGTGGAGTAAATAAATGCATTAAAATGCTAAAAAATGCTAATTTCCCTGGTATTCCCTGAACTCCTTAACTCTGCATCAAGGCTTCAGAATGTGTTGCTTTCATTCGTAGTTTCAGTCATTTGACATTGATTTTACTGCCTCTAGCTCGTCTCTGCAACTGTGATTCTACTGTTTTTTTTGGATGAGGCATGTGCTGTCCAAATGTCTCCACTCTGCTGAGTTCCTCTCTTATTATGGAAATGCATTCTGTGTGTTTTAAAAGTAAATCTGGTAATGCATTTTAGAAATTGTCTGGTTATAGATTTGCACTGCCTCTCTCCCCAGGCAGTAAATAAATCTGAGCCTCATGAAAAGTAAACCTGGCTGGCCAGAGGAGTGTGTGGGTGTTGTCCTTGGTGGAGGGATGCTAATAGTCAGCTGCTACAATGTATATTTAATATATTCTGATATAGTCTAAATAATGAGACAGACTTCTTTTCTGACTATTGAATAAACGGGCAGGGATCTTAAGTTATACTCATGCAGTGTTATTCACTTCACAGAAGGACTGCTGACATTAAGATAGAAAGAAAAAGACTTACGTGATGAGTAATAACCAAAATGAAGCCTTCCACATGCCTGGCTCAGATTTATTATACACTCTGCGTGGCCCTTTTTCAATCTGAGTCAGCATTGCACATCACAACTTTCCTCTTAAATTGATTTTCTTCTGGATGGTTTAAGTATCAATGACTTTACAAGGTTGAGAAGCAAATCTCATCCTGTGTGAGAGACGAGGGTTACAAGGGTCTGATATCCAAGAGGAGGAAATGGCGGGTGGAACATCAGGCACATGACGTTCTGCTTTATAAACAGGAGCTTTGAGCTAGATGAAAGCCGGACAAAGCTTTGGAGCAAAGGTCAAGTTAAATGTCAAAAGCATGTCAAAAAGCATACAGAATCATAACTGGATGCCATCATCCAGTTCACTGGTGCTTTTCTTAATGTTAATAATAAATGCAGTAGATGCACGCATAGCACCGGTGCTCTCAGAATAGAGATACTTCTTGTAAGCTTGTAAAACTGCCTTCCCCCTCATTGAAAAACTTCAGCTGTTCACTAAGGGAGAATGAATGAAATTCAATAAGCAGCACCATTTTTTCCCGGGCGCTTCAGTCAAAAGCTCAGTCATCTGACAGTCTTAAAAGATTCCCTTTTTTTAAGCTCTTCTAGATTTAGTTAAAAGCACATTCTTGTCAGCACTCAGGTGTCTCTCAGATAATTAGATTCCTTATTTGCTCTCTCCTTTCTCAGTACAACGGCAACCACCGTGACCTGAATGCCAAAGCTGCGTGGCAGTTGGGCTACACAGGTAAAGGGGTTGTGGTGTCCATCCTGGATGACGGAATAGAGAAGAACCATCCTGACCTGAAGCAGAACTACGTGAGTACTCCTTAATATGCCCAGTTTTTCATGGAGTTTTCATGTGTTTCTGCTGAACAAAGATAAGAACATAACAAATACAGCAGATTTTGAATTAAAGATGGTATCTGATGGATAGTAAGAATCTGTGCAGACAGATTTTGAAGTGCTCTATGTTGTCGATTGATGAAGGACAGTTCACCGTAAAATCAAAAATACACATTTCTCCTCTTGGCTGTAGTGCTAGTTATCAGTGAAGATTGGTTTGGTGTGCGTTGCAGAGTTTTGGAGATGTTAACCGTAGATATGTTCGGTCTACGTCCATTAGTAGTTTGCATCCTTCTACGTAATGATATGTTTGGCAGGTTTAGGTTGGAAGAAATATAGAAGTTCCTAAATGAGACTGCTCACAACAAGGTCTGTAGATTATTTTCATTACCGGGTCAGGATTTCTGGAAAGAGACATTCCTGTAGAGTTTTTCAAATGAATCTCTTGGTTGCTTTGAGCACCAAAAGCATGCTATCTAGTTCCATAACATTTAGGAGAAGGTAGACATCTCTATGGCCAATATCTCTCAGCCAATCACTCACAAAACAATCTAGATTGATAAATAGCACTACATCTAATTAGAAAATATAGATATTTGATTATAGGGTGAACTTTCTCTTTAATATTTAAAAGAATCAAACTCAGAAAAGGCAGTTTGTGCATCTGACTCTAACAGCTTATCTGTGTTTTCTAAGGACCCGGATGCCAGCTACGATGTGAACGATGGCGACCCCGATCCTCAGCCTCGATACACGCAGCTCAATGACAACAGGTAGAAATCTCAAACAGATAAAAATTTAATTTCCTGTCCTTGTCCTTTGGCTGGAACCACATGCTTGAGATTTCTAAATGCCAGCTGTGTGTGTGGGACATATCGGGATTAAATTGCACTTGTTCATTAATTTGTCTCCCTCACTGTCTTGATGGCTGACAGCTGACATGTAAATAGGGCCATGGCTGTTTCCGCTACGCCACTGAGTCAAAGGACAGTGTTTATGGGAACAAAACTAATTGAAGATCATAGCCTATGGGGTTTGTTTTATCCAAGACATTAGAATTTTCCGCCATTTTAATGATTTTTACCCGGCACAAATGGGCAATTATTTCCTAATAGGAATCCTGCCCCGACTCAGAATTGGTGGATTTGTTTTGGCCTTTTAAATCACACAGGCTCCACCAGGGCATTCCTATAGCCTGGGTAAGTAGAGTAAGTCTACACCAGGATTAAGGTAGTGTGTGTGAAGAAAACAGCTTTATTGCAGTGGCCTCTGCAGATGGCATTAGGAGTTGTTTACCACCACAGTGAAGTCTTGCCGAGAATTGATTGAATTAAGTTCATCAGTGTTAATGAAACTGAGCAAATCTCTTGGCTCTGAAAGGCCCTTGCTCATCTTCTTTCATCCGTGTCGCTCGCTCCCTTCTGACTTTAATTTCTGATTTGTTGTAATCTGCTGTTTGTGGGCCACTGGCCTGAGAGGCTTTTTTTTTTTGTATCTCGAGGCTCACCGCGATTACGGGTGATGGGCAGAGAAGATTATAGTTAGAAGGATGGATCCCAATCACACTTTCCCAACTGAGACAGAGGGCCTTGAGCGAGCACCATGAATGTGTTAGCTGTGGGATACAGAGTAGCCTGAATATACAGTAACTGCTTTATCAACTCCTTAAAGGCTTCGTGGAACTTGTAAGAGGCTGATTGTGGAAGGTGTGTAATTGTTTTGAAACTAAAATAAATCTACTACTTTGGGGCACAACTACACGCACACACAGTTATCAGTAAAAGTGCTAATAAATATAGAAGCAGTCCTAACAATGTGCCGTTGCCTTCTAGTTCAGCCATATTGAGTGCTTTGTGCCAGTGCCTGAAACCGTTTTCCCTAAATGGTGGAATTTCTTGCGGAGGAATGTGGGAGAACATCCCTCCAGTGCAACTTCACGGATCCACAATCTATGCCAAGTCACGCTTAAGCTCCTCTGGTGGCTCACAGTGGCCTGGAGCCCAGCTAAGACACTTAGTATTGATGTTTCCTTCATTTCAGCTGCACCTCTTTCCAACCCTCTCTCACCTCAGCCCTTATCTCTCGCCACCCAGCTCTCCATGTCTTCCCTGTGGCAGGACCATTTAAGAGCCGGCATATTTGTGCATCTGTGTGTGTATGTCTGTTTCCCTTACTTTTACAGTGGGCTGCAGATGCATGTGTAAACAAGCTGTGGGCGGGCATGAAAATGTGTAAAGTTGTGTAAGACTGTAAGTGTCTGTTCCCTGCAAAAGCCCAACTCTGTTCACCTCCATAAAGCTGCCTTTCTTTCCCAGCATACAGGAAGCAGAAAGGATGGCTCAGGAGCAATATGACCATTCACCCTCATATTTATCTAAGATGGCATGTGATCTTGATGTTTCTTATTCCAAACTTCCCTCTGACTCCTATCAGGATGGTTTCCAAATGTGCTTTTTCAGTTTTAAACAGGCATTTTTTTGACAAGAAAAACTCAGCTTATTGCCCTCTGATGAAGAGCAAAGTCAGCTCACAGTGTAATGTCAAAATCACTTTATTCAACATCTGCAATATACATGCAAAACATTTTCATTATGATGCAGCAGACTGATTGCACATTTAAATTCAGACACATTTAATGTATAACGATGGATGAAGGGACATATTTAACAGAACTGCAAACAGCAGGTTGATTAATTTTCACCAGAACCTGCATTAATCTCTCTCTAGACATTTTTTTCATCTCCCTCCTCTTTACCATGCTCTATAAACATTGCCAGACCTTTTGTCCTGAAGGCCAGCTCATTAGTAAACTGGCAGAACCATTAGTAGGCTTAAGAATGAGCAGAGCAAAAACAGTTGTGCGGATTTACCTTCGAGGTTCAGTGCAGCCCAGAGACTAATGAACAGCAACCGACGCTATCCACAACTGTGAGACCCTCAGTGTTGTTTTAAAAAAAAATAGAAAATAAAAGTAATTAGGACGATACAAGCGAGAAAGTGAATTAAATTGTAGAATTTGAATATGGTGAAAAGTTGGGCTTGCATTTCACATCTTAGACTGCAATTTTTTTGTTATTTATGTTTTTCATTTTGGTCATTTTTATCTCTTGTTCTCAAAGTCTTGTTTTAAAGCAGCACTAGGCATCCTGCAGAGTCGGTGGCAGATACAACAAGCCAAAAAGCTGCTATTGTGCCATTTCTTTTTTTTGGTAATGCAGGTTTGGGTCGACACTTTTCCCATCTTTGCACTACATACACAGACACAGTTTGGATACATCTGTATGACAATAGCATGTCTCTTAAGAAGTCTCCAGAGTGAGACAGTTAAAGCTTTGCAGTGATAATGGTTCTGCCAGCTGTGAGTATGAATACTGATCATGTTTTTGGCCTCGGGCCTGCAGCCAACTGTAGTCCACTGTAACCTGAGTGAGGCTCTGTGTGTAGGATCTGCCATGGGGGTTACTGGCTATAATTGGAACAAGACTTTACTGAAATTGCTCTTTGTTCACCATAATCTCCTATTATCACCATTACGTATGAAGCGAGAATGCAGGATTATTGCACAATGTATCACATACAAAGGGTGTCTTTTAAGTTATCCGAGATTCTCTTGTTCCATCTGCCAAGAAGTGACTTTTTCAAACACGACTGTGGTGAGAAGGCTTAGTGAAGGCGGGGAAAGGGTTTTAAATAAAAAGCAGATGTTGAGATAAAGACTAACAGGTATTTGCCACTGAAGTCTTTAAGTGGACAGTTTGCATTATGCTGGTAATGTGGCAGACACCCGTACTAGTTGACTGCTGCTTCATTGAGTTGTTTTGGTTCGCTGGAAGATCGTTTAAATTAGACTGGTGTAGTATTCACTCTATTAGTTGCAGCTGTTTGAAGGATGCATAGTGATGAGGTAATGTATGCATTTGTAAGATTAATAACTGTAAGATGATGATGGCGATGCAAAAAGTTCTTTAAAGCGATAGTTTAAATTTGCTTAAACATTTTTTATATACTGTATAACTATTCATAACCAACATATCTTAGCTTTATTACAAAAAGGCCAAACACAAGCTAACAAAGCTACCAAGGGTTAAGTCCCACAAGGTTTGTTTTGTTTTAAGATAATCTCATGGTCATTGCATCAAAATCAAGTAAATCGCATGTTGTTCAAACATCTCTTGTTGCTTAACCTGCAGTGATATCCGTGTACTTGACTCAGTCACAACAGCTCGCTTGAGTTGATTTGGATAGTTGTGCAATGGTCATTTAAAATGTTTAGGTTCACAGCATCAGAATGGATAATTATTGCATGTCTTAAGAAGTGGGAGCAGTTCAGAGATGAAGATGTTCTCTGAGAGTCTGAGTCAGTGTGCCAGGTACATAATACAGCACTGATAATTAATCTGTGACTTGTTAACAACTGATTGAACAATGCTGTGCTTGTAGTGACAGGAAGCTCTTTGTTCCTGCAGACAATGTCTGGATGTGGTTACACTTCCTGTGATGATCTCCTACAACGCGCTGTTACCTCATTTAGCCTCCTCTCTAAGTCCTTGGCCCCGAGGATGGATCCAGGTTTGGGTTCATGTGAAGTTGCTCTCGTCGGGACGTCAGATCAGTAGAACAGTGTTCACACAGACGTTCAGTCATGCCTTGCCCTCATTGTTAAAGGACCGGTGGCTCCCTCAGGCATCTCATTGTGACTGATCATCCTGTTGACAGATGAACTCACAGAGTTAAGGTTTCTAATTAACTGCAGTATAATTCCACATTTGGGGATTTGGGCCATAAACTATTAAGATCTTAACCATGGGAGCCATTTTTAATACTACAGTATGTTTAATGAACCATTTTAATGGCTGCAAATTGTGTGCGTATGTGTGCACGTAATGTTTCTGGGATGAATAAAGTCTTATTAAAGAGCACCACGTTAAATGTCCAACATACTGCATATTTTGGGAAAGTTATTTTGTACTGCTGCTGTAGTGCTCACATCGTGCTCCATCATATCTCCTTTTTAGAGCCCAACAGATATATTGGTTTGCCTATCAGAGATGAATCCATGTCAGTGTATATGTTGTCAAAAATATACCAGTATGAAATGCTTTTTTTTATTCATCAGAATTTCTTTACTCTGTAATATTGGTATCGGCATCCGGCCCCAAAAATGTGTATCGGTTGAGTTCTACACGTTTTAATTTGAATTTTATTTCATTTAATATCATGCCAGCCTTTATTATAGATCCTTGCGGGTGACTCTTATTTACAATTATTCCCAGATTACACCACGGTAAAGATTTTACTATGACTGAAATTTTGGAGGACATTTTTAGTACATTTATTTTTATATACGTTAATTACCTTGAAAAAAAATCTTGAAAAAGATTAACGTTTTTTTTTTTTTTTTTTTTACAGCTTATTCAATAATCCCCAAATAATCCATAGTTGCAGCCGTAATCATTGGGCACATTTTGTATTAAAGCTCACTCTTGTGAGAGACATCATTAGGTTGGTTCAGTCTTGACATTATAATATACAATAACGTTTGACCCTTTACATCGTTTGCTGGACTAAACGTTGTTGACTGGACTCACAGAGGGGTTCTGCTCACCACTTGCTAATCGATAGTCTAATGAAAATTCCTTTGGTTAAACTCGTGTAAGTCAAGTTAAATAAATAGCAGGGAGCAGGCTGCTTTCACAAGAAGATTTCACAAGTGTGTGACCCGTTGATGCACTCTTCTTCACATTCTTATTGACCCGTGTAGTGAGTGGGAGCAGTAAGAGGATATCTTCTTGTATCCATTTTATTACTCCCTGGAAACTCACTGCTAAAAAACCTGATTATGCAAGAAGTTCTTGCATAATCAGATTCAGAAACCAAGCGCTTTACCTCTGTTACAGCATTTGTATGCTGTTAAGCAGTCTACCGTGTAAGTGACTGTAATGAATGTGTCAAAGGAAGGTTTGGAAGAAGGCTTAGTCGAACAGTGGGGGTATAAGCCTGTGCATGCCCGGCATCCCACCACAGACACCTGAGCTGCTCCTGATTATCAGCTGCATCACAAACACGGATCCTGGAGGACATAATGACCCTAAAGTCAACACATTAGTCACTTCCAGGAATGTAGCGATAAAGTTCTCAGGAAAATTGTCCAGATGACATTTGTGTGTTTACTTTTGCAGATGTTTTTATTACCCAGATGTTTGTCTGTGTAGGGTCTGTTTCCGTTTGACTGACATATTGTGACACAGTAGAGACACAGTGTTGACTGCGGCTGGACATTAACATCCGCTCTCTCTGCCCTTCACTCTGACTAAAGAGATCTCTGGTGCCAGATTAATTACAATACTCTGACCTTTTGTCATTATATCTGTGTCATTAATGAAAGCAGAAGTCTTAAGGACTATTGGAATTAGTTAGTCAAAAAAAAAAGGTTCTGGCTTCTGTGACCTCTGATCTCTCCATTGTAGGAAATTTGATCTGGAGATTACTAGGTCTTTGTTATATATTTAGTTGAATTGTGTACTTATGTTAGTCTAAATGTTTCCAACAGGTTTACTCAAGGTAACGGTGCGATTCATCAGGTCGCTGTCACTACTCAGTGGTTTCGGAAGTCAGCTAACAAGACTAAACTTAAAATGAAAAAACTCCAGAACCACCTTATGTGTGAGCGTGTCTACCTGAGTCACTTCATGTTTTGTTTTCATAGAGGTCCCCCTAGTGGCGAAAGTTACATTAGGAACAATAAATCTTCTGATCATTTTCACGATTGATTGTGAAAAAAGCGTATCACAATTCCCAAGTCGAAATAACGTCTTTGAATAGACTCTTTTGTCCATCCAGCAATCCATAACCCAAAGACCTTTATTATACTATCATAATAAAAAAAGAAAAGCAGCAAGTCCTTGTATTTAAGAAGCTGGAACCAGCAAATGTTTGACATTCAGCTTGAAAAATGAAAGCAATGCGTCAAAATAGTTGACAACTCATTTTCCTTCGATTGACAAATCGTTGCAGCTCTACAGCAGATATATTCTTGTGTCAGGGAAGAACATCTACTGCTTGTGTTTTGATTCTTGTGATTGTCTGCCATCATGGAAGCCTGCTGTTGTAGATAGTGTCGTCAGCAGTGAATGTCTGCTGCTTCCTGTTGTTTCCTGGTGGCACAGTGTTGCCCAGGCTCCAGCATTCCTGTCTGGGAATGGCTGTACTTCGGCGGGATTGCATCACCGTTTGAAGGGCGTTAAAAGTGCATATCCATCTGGTAGACCAGGGGAATACACCTGAGTGGAATGTGATGATCAGCTCCTCTGTAGTGGCTTCTTGGATCTCTACACTGTGGTGCCTGGAGCAAGATCTTACTACAGTGGCTCAGGCTCAGTGAAGGAGCCATTGTGAAAACGGCAAATCTAATTCACAATTTACTCCTCCGTGTGACGGTAGTATGTCATGTTATTACCCCTTTCCCCTTGACATGATTCAGGCCGTGCAGGCAGTCCAAAGTTAGATAATGTACGGTGGTCACTCTTTGGTGAGATGTTTACCTCTTGGACAACTAAGATTTAAAAAGAAGAGTCAAAGCAAAGAACCTATCTGCATGAGTTTGTTTTGTCTCAGTCTATAGCTCAAGAAAACGCATTCTTCTTACAAGCAAGCATTGATAGACATGTACACTACCTGTCGGTATATATATACAGCAAAGTGCTGCGTCATTAAGTAAATGACACTTACAAGGATAAGAAGTTTCCCTGAAACATTCCTCTCTCTCTCATTCTTCCTCCTTTTCAGGCATGGAACACGATGTGCAGGAGAGGTGGCCGCGGTAGCCAACAACGGGATCTGTGGAGTCGGCGTGGCCTACAATGCCAAGATTGGAGGTACAGTCAAATAAAAATAGGAATTGATTTGTTCTCACAGTCTTGGTTTCATCCCTTTTTGACTGCCAGTATAGCTGAAGTACATGTTCTACAGCGCTGGTGTTATTTTTAGTCCATTTCCCGGGCACAGCATGCCACTGAATCTTTCTGAGCAACTCCACAGTTGTGAGGTGCAATGCCAATGCACTGTAAATGTGTCGGTTTTGCATGGACTAACAGTATTCACAGTGATATGCGGTTCATGAAATGGTTCGATGCTGTAGCTTGAAATCTGTGTTACCTTACTGTCACATTTACTGTTCTCAGCTCGTATACAAGTAAAAGCAAAATGGCTGATATAACTCACTTCTAATGTTCCTCTCTCTAAGTATCTGCTGACACGACATATTAGACACTTGTTTCAATACACAGTCAAGTACAAAACCACCTCAACGTGTAGCTATAAAAACTAAGTATGATGAATTAACACTTCTTTGACAAAAAGCATTACGAGCTCCACGAGGGCAGGGTTTATTTCAGAGCTGCTGCTCTGGGTTGCATTAGATTGCACACTTCCTGCCACAACCTAATAAACAGTTTCCAGAGACGTGGTTGCGCTCGTGGCGTCTCTAAAGAGGTGAAAGTAAAAGATAGAGGGGGGCTTCGGTGAGTCTTTGTAGTTTGTTGAAGGCAAAACACCCACTTTAAGATTTTTTTCTGTAGCCATGTCACAGACAAGCTGAAGTTGGATCACCAGAATATACGTTTGGCAGCGGCCCATTGACACCCTGCTGCGATGTTGCCCCCCCCCCGCTGTCCTCATGCGACACTTGCTTGATACTTGTGTCACTGTGGCCAATGAAATTTCATCACTCAGAGTCTGTTGCAACCTTTATGTGCTTGCAGTCTGTTTCCGAGTTTTACCTTCCCCTGTTCGTACTTCAGAAAGTCCAAACTCCAATGAAGTAAATACTAAATAATTAAATAAATTGTGTCAGATGAAAGTAAGCTGTAATTAGTCTTTTCACAGAAAATGTACTGGCAACCTGTGATACTTTTGGTAATCAATTATTTGCCTTTCGCGTCTCAAAAGGATTTGCTACATTTTTTCAAACTATTTTCTTACTGGATAATCCATTAAGATGCAGTGCTGATAAGTGAGATGGGAAGCTGAGAAAGAGTTGTAGCACGGCTGAACTTAAACGTGATTTTTTTTAATCAGCCGTTTGAGCGCGCTGTTCTCATGTCTAGGATTAAATTCACTCGGCAGATGAGACACAGATTCAGAGGAACAGTCTTACAGATGTTTGCCTGCGGTGCCACAATTATGGCAGTGTTGTTTGCAAACATCATGGATTAATCATGAAAGATTATTATTATTTAAGAATCTTTGTCTGCGTCAGAGACAAACACACAGCAGAAGGTGCCAAGAAGATTGTCTGTCTGAGAGAGGCAAAATATTGTGAAATATTAATTTGTCTGTTCTTAAAAAGATTTTTGCACCCTGATGGGTTGTTTCGCTTCTGCCTTCAGGGAGGGAGCAGTTTTTCTACTTTCTGTTCCCATTCTTCAAAAGAAGCCTTGGAGGCTTTTTGATATTAAAGAAAACAAGAAAGCTGTATTGTATAAATGTTGTATAGATTTTTCATTGTAAACAACTTATTTTCGAGTTTCACATTGAGCCAACCTGAAGCTGGCTCTCAAGATTAAAGTTACTGGTATGGTTGCATTGCTGTGACTTGTGCACATGTGTTTTACATTTGTGATCTGTGCTGAGGATGTAGGATGTAGCATGATGATGTGCAGTCCATTTAACTGTCCTTTATGTCCTCTCTCATTACCTCCCTGCTTATCTCCAAAGCCTCCTGCCTACGTCCTGCTCTCATAAAGTTTAAACCCGTCAGTATAGTGCCATAACTGCACTCTTTATGATCGGTCCAGATGGCAAGTGGGAATATACCACATGGCATTCAGCCTTTCTATCATAACCAGTTGGCTGTGTGTGGTCATGTAGGTGGAGCAGGAGGCAGCCCGGTGTTGTGGAAAACCTACACATGTGCTTCCATCCACACTGAAGGCTCTTTTCTATCAGCGGAATCAGAAACTAAAGCTACAACAAAATCTAGAAGCTACAGACAAAACCTTTGAGTTTGTTTTGGTTTGCTCCTCCACATTACCTTGAGAACGTGAAGGTTGGGTAAAGAAATTGAAGGGAAAGAAGTGCAATTTCTATGGCACTGCTTGCTTTACAAAGATAAACATTTCAGTCAGAATCCAACATTTTATAGCCTTTGAGATTACCATCACATATCAAAACATGCAGACTTAGATAAGATTTGTAACCCTGATAACAGTACACTACACTAAAATACACTGGAATTCTCTTGCTCAAAAATAATTTCAAGCTTTCCTTGTATGGTTCAAGTATAACTGTTTGCCCAAAACTTACCAAACATTCACTGAACATTAAACTAATGCATAAACAGCAAGTCCAGATGGTGCAAGTCCTTCAATAGCTCTAAACAATGTGAAGACTGACGGACGAATGGCTTTCTCCAAAACATCGGAAACAATAGTCAGGGGCCCTGAAGCCAGAGCATCAGGTCCAGCTCATTCATTTTGATGGCCAGGGAGAATATATTGGAACGAGTGCAGATGGAGCAGTGCAAATGCTTCTGTGACTTCTCATTTACCCAGTTGCCCCCGTGCCACCTGCTGTACTGTAGCTCATTATTCAGCCAGGAGACTTGTCTTTGAAATTTTTCCAGGGTAGCTTGAAATACATATCGGCTGGCTTAGATCTTCAGATATTCACAAGTTTGTCTGAAGAAAAAAAAAAAAAAAGTCCCTCAGGTGAACCAAAAAACCTTCTTTTTCTACAAAAAAACTCAAGCACTAGGTGTCAGAAATATTAATTTCCCCTTGTTTCATTTAGAGCCTCCCCCTGCAGCAGTTTGTTTCAGTCAACATGCAGATGATATTTAAAGGAACAGTCCAAACAAACAATATTCTTCTTGGCCTTCTTGCCAAGAGTTAAATTTGAAGAACCACACTACTCTCATATCTTTCTATTATAGAAGAATATACAACTTCATTTAAAACCACATCTAGTTAGTTTCACTCTTCTGCTTTGAATAAACAAAACAAACTAGATCCAATGGGTTAATGATTACTGAGCTTTAGAGGTGTTTTGTTACATTTGAACTAGAGTCCAACTACTACTGGATTTTTGGGGCCGATATTGATATTAAGTTGTAAAGAAATTCCTAAATTGATATATTATGCTATATTCTTTCATTCACTGAATATATACACAAACACACATTTTATGCAAGAATCCCTCAGATGTTTATCTCAAATACTTGTGACAAAGGTTCGTACGTAATGGAGGCAGGATATTTCAGTTAAACAATAAATGCTATGACCAAAATGAAATCAGTTCACCAAGACAGTAAACTTCTCTTTGAATTTCATTATCATAAATGGACCACACGCATCTTTTCCTACAGGCTCTAATTTTGACAGAGCAGGGCTAGCTATTTCCCCCTGTTTCCAGTCATAATGCTAAGCTAAGCTGACCTAACTGCCTGCAGTTTAATAATTAATGACAGATTTTATTGGTATCAATCTTTTCATCAACTGTTCTTTAAAAATAAGCTCGGATTTCTTGATTATTATTATTATTATTAAAACATTCTTATCAAGGGTGCACCACATCTAGCAGTTGTTCTAATTTTTTTCATTTGAGATAAAATATCTTAATGTGATCCTTGAGGTATTATGAACCTCAGACTTGGGTTTGTGGGGTATTTTGGGATGTGGACTTGAGATTCTCAAGTCTCCAGTCCTCAGCGAATCACAGAAGTGCAGGCTGCCATGGAAACACTAGCAGCTCAGTGCCTGTTTGATGCTTTTTGTGAACTTCAAAGAGTCAGTGCATGGTTGCTTTCACCATATAGAGCAGCATTGAGCAACCTGACCTGAAACGCATCAAAGGGGGAAATTAGTTTGTTTTTTAGGTGTCTTTGATTTCTCACCACTTTTCTGTGGAGGAGTGATGCTGAGATAAAGAGTTACGCTGCCAGAAAACCTTCTGAACATGAAGCAGAAATAATAGGTTAGAAAGACCTCCACACTCCCTGTATGATCCTCCTGCATTATTTTGTGTTTGTTAATATTTTATCTCTGGTCCAGCACTTTACTAAAGATCACTTTAAATATCTTAAAAGTGAAACATGGTTGAAGCCTGCCATTAAACACTGGCTGAGATGTCCACTTCTCTTAAAATAAGAGCAAGTCTGATTCAGTGCACACTCAAACAGGTAACGGAAGACAATTAATGTTTTCTTTGTTTCTTTATCTGATGCAGTTCCTCCTACAATGCAATTGATCTCATTCCATTTATTTTTTCTTTTTTTTCAAAATGGCTGAAGCACCAAAACAAATCCACACAGATAAAGTCGATTTAGTGTCACAATGGATTTACAAATAATGAACATAAGCAGCGTGTGCTGCAAAAGCTGTACAAATACACACAGATGAGGTACAGCAGTGCAAACAGTTGCGCAAATATGCAAGTCAAACAACGCAACAGCATTGCTTTGTCCATAAACATGTCAAACTTTGCTGAAAAGGAGCACACAGTCAGCAAAACCTACAGAGCTACAACGCTATGAGCCAAGCTCTGCAGCCTGCAGTATATTTTGAATGTTTCAGTGAAATACTTTTTAGTGGTAAAAAAGAATACTGATTTAGCATCAGGATGCTATAAAACTGCATTTATAATGGTCGTTTAAAAGACCAATGCAGCAGATCCAGTGATATCATCTTATTTATTCCACACATTCCTCTTGTTAAAATATGACACCTACATTAACGACAGTGCGACCCCACTGGGGACACTTAAATCACAGATTTGGGTGTGCTATGCTAGTAGCAGCTAATGTAGCCTCTAGCCTCAGCCCTGCTTTATACCGCAATTTTATTTATTTAAAAAAAATGTTTATACATGTGAAGACTTTGATTTGTATGATCGATGTAGTTCCTTTTTAAGGAATCACGCACATTGTTTATGTAGATTCACAATAAACAACAATATTTCTTGACTATTCCGTACTACTACTGCTTGAACACGACAGGTTTTTCCTCACTCAAATCGAGGGACCAAGGACGGAGAATGTCGCTCAATGTGCAGATTGTAAAGCCCACTGAGGCAATGTGATTGTGATTTTGGGCAATATGAATATAATTCATTTGAACTGAATATTTATAGATTTAAGGCCTTTGCACACAGTAATTTTTTTTTTGTCTGCATTTTTTAATTAATCATCAGATATAACACGTTATTGCCAGAAATACCAATGTCCAATGCGTCAAGTATTCCATTCAATGCGAAAATTCACAATACAAGATGGGATTGAGTTGAAGATGATTTAGTGGTCCTCTTTCCTGAGAGACAATAGCCTACTAGGTCCATCCAATCCTGAAAACAAGAGCAAGGAAAGTTCGACCTGCTACAAAAGCAGTGGTGGAATTATCCTGACCACTTCCAGGTGTATTTCAGGATGTTAGTGGTCCAGATTGATACACTGTAAACTATACTGAAACCACATTAGAAAGAAGTCCACCAAGTGCCCCGAACTCCTGAACTGTGACTGGCAGTGTGTTTAGGCAGGGAGTAGTGACACAAACACACATCACATCTGGAAAGGATGCAAAAAAACCGCTGAAAATCAAGCCTTATTCTGAAAGCCTGTTTGGAGGCGGTGTGTGAACATGATTGACACAACATAATTATTTTATAACCTGCAGCAATTTCGGACAGAAGAAACAGACTTGTTGTGCAAAGGCCTTTACACAGTACACCGATCAGCCACAAACCAAAAGTGAAGAACTCTCTTTACAATGCACAACTGAATGCAATTACAATGCAGTTAACCTTTTATTATCATATAAATGGTATTTCAGTACTTGGTAAGCCTTTCTGTTACGTGTCTGATGTCTATCTGTGTGTGCATTTGTGTGGGTACAGGTGTGCGCATGCTGGACGGTGAGGTGACCGACATGGTGGAGGCCCAGTCTCTCAGTCTAAATCCTCAACACATCGACATTTACAGCGCCAGCTGGGGCCCGGAGGATGACGGCAAAACTGTGGATGGTCCTGCCAAACTGGCCAAAGAAGCCTTCTTGCGTGGAGTTACAGAGGTGTGTACGTGTATGAGTGTTTGTGAGACAGAAATTATTTGCTGCCTGTGTGTGGCTTCCTTTCAGCAGACAGTAATTGAACTGTTCAAGCATGAGAGGACACAAGCAGGAAGAACAAAGCGGTTTTTGACCCTGACAATTAGGAATGGAAGGGAATGTCCTCTAAAAAGCCTCCAGGGAGGAACATCTTGCAAAATGAATAGAAGCAGCACTGACAGAAATTAAGTTTTTTATTTTTAATATATTCATTGTTTGCTGAAGGACACTTCTTAAACTGCCAGCTCATCTTTTATCTCTCAGCCTTTTCATTCATTTGGCATGAGGTCTGAAGTGTTTTTAAGAAAAATCAAAGTTGTTTTTATAAAATCCAATCAAGCAGTTACTGGAGCTTTTGATGGCTTGACAAGCATTCCTAATCAAATACTCCCAAACAAATTCCTCACTATATGCGTATAACAGTCAAAGAGTTTTTTTTGAAGGGGAGTTATTTTGAAAACAAGCCTGTCAGCATCTGACAACACGGCAATCGGAATATTAAACAAAAAGAGGGCCGTGCTGCCTTGTAACCAGCCCTGTTGTTGATAGCAGCACTTGTTTTAATGCACGAGACGGTGTCAGATATGTAAAATGAACAAGTCAAGAGATTAATAAGCATACAGATCACACCCGAGGCTCTTACATCTACACTCCATGAATAAACACATCCATCCAGCTAACAGTGACTCTTGTTATAGAGCGGCAGGATTCAAGGCATGTGCTATAAAGCTGATTGGAACCACTGACACTGACTACTAAGATAATTGCCACAGTGACAGCGCTGTCAGATGGCAGTGTGGGTGGTGCATAGCTGGGTTTGATCAATGCAGAGAGAGACGGGTCCACTCAATACAATAAAGCAGCTCTTAGATGAAAATTATTGCACTTCAAAGCCTGAGAGGTTGGATGATTTATCCCAATGAGCTGTTGTCATATACTGCCTTTTTGTATTGCATTGCTGTCATAGGATATTTGGCTCTTTATAATTTACTGACTGACCACACCAGCCTCAGTGATGTATGCTGCATTTTAATGGACCCGTTTATAAATGAGCCCTGAGATTAATTTGCCCTGCCATAATTGGGATTTATATTAGAGATTGAATGAGAATGAGATTCCAAAGACCAACAGCTTGAATGAGAGAATGAAAGGGTCTCCGGCCGTCCGTTTCCATATGTCTGACCGCACTCCACCTTCTCCAGGGTCGTAATGGTTTGGGCTCCATCTTTGTCTGGGCTTCTGGGAACGGAGGGAGGGAGAAGGACAGCTGCAACTGCGACGGCTACACAAACAGCATCTACACCCTGTCCATCAGCAGCTCCACCCAGAACGGCAACGTCCCCTGGTACAGCGAGGCCTGCTCCTCCACCCTTGCCACTACCTACAGCTCGGGGAACCTAAATGAGAAACAGATAGTGAGTTGTAGTTGCATCAAGTGTCTCTTCTCGCCTTCTCTTCCTCTCCTTGTGCTTTTTCATTCTATTGTTTTTCCAGTCTGTTAAAATTAGAGAGTAATCAATTAGTAAAATTAGCAGCAACAGTTCTGATTCATTAAAGGTGCACTGTGGAGCTTTCTTATTGAATTCATGTCACAATTATATTTCTACATGCAAAAAAATCATCAGCTAGAAAGGCCCTCAGTACAGTGCACACATCCGTCAAGGCCCAACAGTCCCCTTTAATTCAATCAGACCTAATCCAATATCGAGCTAGATAGCCCTGTATCAACCCATAACTGCTTAACGTTAACTATAATTTAAGATCACCTGATCTTAATCACAATGTACTCAGTCATAGACTACAGCCACCATAATATGCCTGTTTTTTTTCCCATCAAGATCCCTTAGAAATGAAAGAGAATGTCAAAAAAGAGGAATCTTTCTCGCAATGATGAAAAAACATGAGAGAAATCCCTGGATCCGTCCCTCTACTGGGTTTAGCACCAAAAGTTTATGGAGTCTGTTCTGGGCAGTGACCCATCCTCCATCCAAGTGTCATGGAATCTGTTCAGCAGTTTTTATTCACCGTACTTTCCGGACTATAAGCCGCTACTTTTTCCCCATGCTTTGAACCCTGCGGCCTATACAACGGTGCGGCTAATTTATGGATTTTTACAGCTAACGGCCACTAGGGGACCTCCTCAATCTATGGATTGTACAGGTTACGTCCCTCACCTTTAACGCCTGGTTTATTATTATGCTTCTGCGTCGCGGCGACAGCGTAGCTACGTCGTCGACCCTACACCGTCATTGAGCATTCGGAGTTCTGCGTCGAGGGAACGCGTTGTTCTGTCGGTGGACGTCATCAACGTCAGTGATTCAGGTTTGTTATGCTAACAACACATAGTCAGACAGGTGGCGGTGCTAACGGAGCTAACAGCTGTCTGTCAGTCTGACCGAGAAGTTTCTCACTTTACTTCGCTCTTAGTTGAATTAAATGACATTCATGTTGTCTTTAACTGTCCGTGCGAACCAGTCCGCAGCTTTGTGCGTCTGTTTGTGCGTCTCTGACTCTTGCGTGTTGACGTTTGCGTGGTCATAGGTTATGCAAATATGCAACTTGTTTGTTGAAATGTTAATAAAATGGAAGCTTCCCCAAACAGCAGTCTCTTTCCCGACAATCTCCTCTGTGCACGAGCCTTTACATATGGTAATTAAACGCTAAAACACCTGCGGCTTATAATCGGGTGCGGCTTGTATATGTACACATTTGTGTTTTTCCCTAAAATTGGCTGGTGCGGCTTATATTCAGGTGCGCCTTATAGTCCGGAAATTGCGGTAAACCTGCTGACAAACAAACCAACAAATAGACATAGGCAAAATAACCTCCTTAACTGAGGTAATAATGATTATAAGAATAAGCAATCAGTCCTACAAGTATGAAATTGGACCCAGTTAAATTGTTACATTTAGTGAGCAATGTTTATAACTAAATACCAAACAGGTTGCTATAGATAATGATAATCTAACCCTAACCCTAATGTATCCTTTTAGTTGCATTTTCTATGTCCATAGCCCGCTTGGGAACGTGATTTGATCATCCTTTAGACATGGATGTCACATCATAAAAAACAATGGTCTTAATTATCAATTCATCCACCAATCAGTTTCTTGATCAAACTGATTCTGATTCAGACTGATGCTTTAAATGTCTTGGTTTTGTTAAACAATCACTCCAAAACCCAAAGATGCAGCTTACTGTCACAGACGACGAGGAAAACCAGGAGATATTTCACTATTGAGAAGCTGGAGCCGTGGATTTTTTTTGCCATTTCTGCTTTAAAAAAAAACAACTTAAATGATTAACTGACTATCAAAATAGTTGCTGATGAGTTGCTGTTTTTTTTATCGCAGTGGGACAAATTGAGTAATTGTCTCATATGTAACATTTGGCTCTGCAGCTGTATTCTGAACCTGTTGTCTGAACCACAGCACGACTTCTTGTTTCTTTTTTTCAATCTTCTTCTTCTCTACCATTCATCCCATCTTGGACCATTAAAATTGTTACGAATAGTGAATGGCTGAAACTCCATCTGTTGCTGCTTTATATTCTCCTCATAAACTCAAACGCGCACACACACACGTCTTTTTTTTTCTCGGGCATAGCTTCGAGCAGCCAGACCAACTGGACGGACAGCTTATGACATCTCCGTGACATGTGGCTGGTCCCTTAATGGTCCAGTGCTGTACTCACTTAATTGTGCTGTCACTCATGATCCCGAGAATGAAGAGATGGAGAAGAAGAGAGAGGGTGGAACCTCTGGGGTTGTGCAGGATTGAATGTCTTAATTCTTTCAGTTTCTGATTTGAAAAAATATACAAATTGTATTACACTCAAATCATGCCTCTCTTTCAATTTAAAGTGAGGGATATGTGAATCACCTGAATATGTAATTGGACCATTAAAGTCAGTTCTGCCAGTGCATTTAATATTCTGTTTAGTCCATAAAAAAGATCAGTTTCTGGAAGCTCTGCGTTGGTCAGCACAGAGCGCAGAGTTTTATTCGGATACATATATTCACCTTCCCATTAGGATTATACCGTGGGTAGCTAGGGGCCTTTCACAAGGCAGTGTTCTGTAACCTTTGTCCTCCCCATGATGGGTTTTGACGTGCACAAACATGCCGGTTCTGCACCGCCTCACTATGCATTCATGCAGCTGCAGAAATTCACTCCCGGGAGCTGCCCGGTAGAACCACATCCTTCTGCTGAGGAGATCTCCACTAGAGCAGCTCAATCTAAAAAAGAGTCTTGCTCAAAGACACCTCACTGCTAGTCGAAGAGGGTGAGAATAAGTTATACCATTTCCCCGCTTTGATTTCGTAGCTGTTCGAGGAAGTCTTGCTGAGGCCTTTTTTTTTTTTTTTTTTTTTTTTTGCTTCTTCTCCAGCTCATACAGTAGAAGGAATTGAGTGAAGCTGTCAGGCGACATGAGTTGAAGTGTCTTGTGAATTAAATAGTTATAATCCTGGATGCTGTGAGACATGGACCAAAGTTATCAAACTGAATTTAAAGAATAGTTAATGTTTCGAGAATATATTTCTGTCGGAGCTGTCAATTTAAGCACCGCCATGTTCTTTTTCTTCTTCTTTAGGTGACTACAGACCTCAAATCAAAATGCACAGACTCCCACACAGGCACCTCTGCCTCCGCCCCACTGGCTGCTGGGATCATCGCCCTCGCCCTTGAGGCCAAGTAAGTGCTTATCACCCTTTTTTCTGAGCCTGACCAAAGCCTTTCAATTCTATTCAGCAGTACAGCCTCATTCTAACCTTCCCTATCAGCACATTTCACTGTCTTTCTTGATCAAAATCATTTAATCCAGTGCAAGAGAAAACTGTTAAATATTATTTGTACAGAACGAAGGGAGCAGTAATTATTCCAGAGAAAGATTCATCATATGCACATATATTCAAGTCAAAGTAGTTTGAATTAATCACCCACTATTAGCGGTTTCTCGCATGTGGTTTGAAGTTTCCTGATTGTAAATTGGTCATTTAGTAGCAACAGGTAAAAAATGTTTCCACTTGTTTTTTTTTCATAGACCTTTAGAAGCATGATTATAAATGTAACACTCTTCTACTAAATCAGGCTTTAACTGCCCATGCTGCATGTTTATGCATCAATTCTGCTTGATTATCCCATTTTATGAATTACTTTTTAACCCTTCTGCATGATAGATTTTTGCAGTGCGTTTAGAATAAGGGGCATAATTTGATGTAAGCACTAATCACTCTTATCCGGTCAGGCAGCACTAATGGAGGGGCAAACACGGCACAGAACAGTCTTGAAAAATGAGTAATTAGTCTTGTGGCTAAACAGAGCTGGGTGATAGAAAAAGATTGCAATTAGGAACGGATTTGAGAAGACAGGAGAGAAATGTGACAGACTTCTATGCTTTTCGTTTACTTTATCCACAAGAAGAACACAAACCATTTTGAGTTCAACTCAGGCATGACCTCCTTTTAGCCTTTTGTCGAGCCTTCAAACTGTCACAGCTGCAGGCGGGAAATGCACTCAACACTTTGAAGGTTTTCACTTTATTTCAAATTTGCCACTGGGCAGAGATAGAGTGCAGATTGACTGTGATTCAGAAAAGCATTGCAAGTCGTACGACATTAAATTCAGTATTTAATCAGCTGTCCACCTGCAGGTTAACACACTGGGTTTTTCCAATGGCACTTTTGTCCGCGCCGATTTGCATTTCCATGATCATTTTTAGTGGCCGAATTGAGCCACCCCCATTACCTCCTCAAAGTGTGTGTTGTGATACTAAACTCCTATCTGTGCAAGAAGCCTCAGAGAACAAGGTTTTTAAGACTTTGTGTGTTTAGCTCTCAGTAATTTTGTAGCTTCTTACTCAATCTCTTTGGTTTGCAGTTAGTTTCTCTCCAGTGTCCCTGTTTGTAATTTCAGACATCTGCTGTATTATACTGTTCCATCATGTTTGCTTACAGCTATTTTGGGAGATGTGTGAAGTTCCTGCTGGTGAAAACCATTTCCTGATTTTGGTTCTTCGTAATAAAAGCCTTGGAGACCAAATAACGAGGGACTTTTATTGTGAAGATTTAATAGGCATTGAAATGTTTGTAACAGTATAAGAAGGGCTTTGTTTGTGATGATTCCGTGATAATGCGATGAGGAAGAATGTCTGCAGCTGCTCTGTTGACGACTGCACAAGACAAGCATGTCACAAGTTAAAAACAGACCCTCAAACAGGTAGCCCTGTTTTCATGGAAATGCAAAATCTCTGCTGTGCTGGGCTGACGTGCTGAGTCAAACTGAGTCAAGCAGAGCCAGCGCATGTGTATGGAAAAGCCCCAACTGTGGGACGGATTGTCAGACACGTCTGTTTGATCTGTTTGAGTGCCTCAACGTTTTAAGAGTCTCACCATGTGTTTCCCTGTGTGTGTGTGTGTGTGTGTCTCCTTCTTTCATGTGGCTGTATGTGTCTGTGTGTTCCTGCCATATACACTTGTTCCAGTAAAAACCTGACCTGGAGGGACATGCAACATCTGGTTGTACGAACTTCACACCCTGCCCACCTGCTCACCAATGACTGGAGAACCAATGGCGTTGGCCGCAAAGGTACAGAAACTCCTTCTAAGTTCTGCTCTGCCCTCTGCAGTTTGCTGATGCCTTTGAGGCTCATTAATATGTTATACATCTCATAAACCTAAATTGGCATTGGAGCACAAAGTGGTTTGCATGAAAGCTTAAAATGGCACACACACTATGAAACTGCTGGTCTGTAAAGTTGGAGCTGGGAGAGTGAGGATGTGGCTCTCAAGTCGACGTTCATGTTTCCTTTTTTTCTCTCTCTCTGTCTCTGCAGTTAGCCACTCGTATGGATATGGACTACTTGATGCCAGTGCAATTGTAGCACTGGCACAGACATGGACCAATGTAGGGCCACAGCGGCAATGTGTGATCAGCATGGTCTGTGAGCCGAAGTGAGTCCACTACACTCTCACACACACACACACACACACACGCACGCGCACACACATGCACCTCACAGAATTTAAGACCCTGATTACGAGTGTCTACACATATTAAAGCTGTCGCTTAAAAAAAATGGTTAAATGTAATTAGAGCTAACAAGCAATTTGTTCGGATTCATTTAAATGCAGCACATGTAGCCTAATCCTAAACTACACTGTAGAATTAATGTTGTTCCCTTCGCTCAAAGGATCCTCCGCTGTCTCCGCTGCTGCACTTATGTGACAAGCCAAAGTTACAGTGAGGCGGCTGCATTTTACAAATCCTACATACAGCCTTATCTTAACTTGAAACCCAAGTCGAATCCAAAAAACTTTCCTCACTTTACCTCTCAGATGGTTCGATGTCATGTTTATCTTTTCAGAACGTTGAGCTCGTTTTCTAAGCAGCGGGGCATTCAGGGGGTCAGATGGATGTTTGAAGAACGCCCCCTGCTGGAGTACAAGTCCCAATCTGATGTGCCACAACATAAAATATTATTTACGACCCAAGTTATAGGATGACTATTCTAGATATTGAAACATCTGTTTGATTGTCATCTGCAGCTCTGGGGGAAGCTTATCTAAATTTTGACAAAAATAATGATGATGATGATGATGTCACTGGATGCTCAGTCGTTGAGTGTCTGTGACCTTAATTGTCTGTCTGCGCACTGTGCTGTTGGCTCTTGTCAGTGGCTATTTTGTCTTTCCTTTTAAAAATATTTTATTCAATACAGTCAAGAACACAAATGCATGATGATATGATGACATACAATAGATGTAATAGTTAATCTAATAAACTATACCATTTAATCATAAAAATAAAAAATGATAGAAGGACAAATCGAAATACTAGCATATTTTCTCCTATTTTATTTTGTCTTGTGTTGTGTTTATAGAAAATTGTCAGCAGCTTTTTGGCTGATGTGTGTGTGGATGTGGTTGCACAGCCTGTCAGAGAGAGAAATCACTCTTGATTGGCTTTTAGTAAATCAGGAATCCACATGAAGACAAATGGGAAAAGATACAGCAACCCTCTTAAGCCTGTTGCTGGACTGTACTATGCATGAGCTCACCTGTTTAGAATGGTTTGTCATTTATCACCCTCACCTCTATGCCAGTGGCATTTATTTTTTTTTATCAGTCTAATACTTTATTACCTTCAGTTGATCAACCCAACCAGTCAACGCAGATGGAAGCCCACCATGAGTACAGGTCCGCTCTGAGGTTTCTGAATGTTGAAAGGCAGTGTTTTTCTTGTCGCTGTCGCCAAGTGCTTGCTTCCTGGAGAAAATGTTTGGCCTCTGTAAATTGATTATTGAAAGAGTTTGGTCTTTGCCTGCTCTTATTGCGAAGTGTTATGAGATAACTTTTGTTGTGAATTAGCCCTATATAAAGACAATTAATTTTACTTCAGTAGAAGCGGCTACAAACACCTGTTTGTATATCTTCAGATTGGAGTCTTTTCATTACCCCATCTGTATGACAAATACAAACTACAGCCAACTGGTGGTAAGGAGAGGTATTTCCTCTCGTGCATTTGACCGTTGGCTGTAGTCATTGCGGTGTGTTTAAGGGCAGCTTTTTGGTGGAGACACAGGCGGTGTGATGCGACAGTTTGCTTTCATCAGCACTAGTTCTTTGATGTCGGTTTGTTGTGTGTGTAACTCAAATTTAAGATTAAAGAGATCTGATGTGAGGGGAGTTATCAGGGATCAACAAAGCAGATGTGATCAGGAAGGCCATTTATACTGATAAAATGACAATAGTGAATATAATATAATAAGAAATGTGATTATTGAGGGGTTAAGCAGCATGATGCAATCAACCTGGATGTTTAAGATGCAGTGAGCGATATGAAAAATATAAAAGGTGTGGAACTGAGCTGTTGATCCTCTGCTGCATTGACACGTTACATCTTCATCTTCAGTGCTCGGGGTGCTTGTTGAAATGCTTCGTGTCACCGGTGTATGTGTGTGTGCAGAATATTTAAAAAAGAAATAGTAATTTGTCAACTCGTGTGTTCACTGTTAGGATTCAATATTTTCTCCTCAGCCATTTTCTTCATCTTCCGTCTAAACACTCTCTGACATCTCCTCTTCATTATGCGCACCCTGTCACTTCTCTCGCTGGGTTTTAGGTTTCTATCTCTTTTATCGCAGCTATGAGAGCCCAGAGCAGATGGTTCGAGCGTCTGGGAGCAGCAGTCGAGGCAGGTTATTCAATTTACATTTTAGGTGTTTAGCTGGCTCACTTATCCAGAGTGACTAGGAATAAGTCAGCAGGTAGGCTTTCAGTGTCTTTCTCGCTGTCAATTATATCCAGTGATTGCATCCAAATCATGATGGGGTATCAGAAAGGACACATTTCCAGGGAAAACTGCAGCACCACATCATTATGACCATAATTACAATCATTTTGCCAACTTCACTTGTGTAGCAGTTAGATGATAAATGAAAAGCTGTGGCGTTTTGTGTTGTTCCATCTATCAATATATGTGTTTGTGAATTTCAGAGCGACCGCCATTTGCATGTCATTGATTTGAAATCAACCTTGTTTTTGCATTTGGAAAAAGCTTAAAACATGAAGTCTTTTCATGTGTCTAACCAAATAAGTTACAGGATGCTGAGCGTTTTAAAACTGAATGTGAAAATGTAAGATGTGTCCACACTTTGTTCTTAGAGACTTAAAAGAGAATATAACAAACTTGATGAAAATTATCATCTACCAAATTTTATTGCAAACTGCGGTGAGTTCCAAGCTCTGACATAGCTCTTCAAAAAGTGATTAATGATGTGAAAAATACCCTGTTCTTTCACAAGTATGCTCACTACCAAAATGGATGGCATTTCTTAAGGTTTGGCTGCCTCCCAGAATCATTTTTTGGTGGTTGTGTAAAGCTTTAAACACCCCGGTTATAAATACACATTTGTGTCTCCCCAGGATTATTGCTGTAAAAAGGTTTGATTAAAGGAATGTTCAATAAATGATTCCAAATATGTAATTGGTGCGCGATTGTGATGCACTGGAGTGGATCTGCTGGAGGCTGCTGCGTGCCAGGGACAAAACAAACTGAACGAGAAATAATTCTGGTTTGTGCTATGTGTTAGTGATGCTAAACTGAGAAGTCTTTTACAGGTATCTATGACTTTCAGCAATAGTGTTTTCCTTTAAACTGAGGGGATTTTTATAGCGTGTCACCTGAACTGTAATGATATATAAAGCCTTGTTCCTACCAATCAATCCAGTTCAGTTAAGGCCAATTAGTATTCTACAATGTTTTAACTTACCTTTTAGTATCGAATCAGTGTGCAAGGTACCTCAACAGAAGGGTAACGAAATACAGGATGTATGGAGTGGTTCTTTTGCTACCATCCACAAATTTTGACAACGGAAAGGCAGACAATTGTGTAACGAATTGAACTGATCTGAACTGAACCGGACTGCATGGTTGAAACAGGGCTTTTGTGTTCTCATGACACTGGACCTTCCAACTTTGATACAATACCTCGTAAAATATCAATATTTGATACCGTGGACAACACCACGAGGATAAACACAACATTGCGGGCATACAATTTTGGATTTTTTAAACACAGATTTAAAAACAAGGCTTTTGAACAGTGACTAACTTAATTTACTCATTGAAGAGGTGGGGCAATTTGGGCAGTGAAAGTGTCAACTCGATGCAGCTGGTACTGGTGAATCCACACTGCCCAAAATTAGTATTGAAACTGCTAAAAATAGTCAGAATTAATAAGTATCGACATTTTGATACTTTTGATAACACTCAGCCAAAGTTGTCGCTTCTCCTTCCTGATCAGTTGCCCTCCTTTACTTGTTGATTTCCCCACTGTGACTGAATAGCAAATTGCTTTTTAATAGGTTTGTAGCACATCCCTCTCTCTGTCTGTTTTGTGTGTACTAGCAAAAACAGAGACCTGATTCCAACAGTGCTACAAATTTTACTTCACAGAACTTTAATCTCAGCTATGCAACAGCAGTCAGCTGGCAGGTTAAATCAACTTCTGCATCCATTTATATACATTTCCATTTTCTCCTCTCATGTTTTCTTACCCTGCTTCAATGCTCCACAAACACAGGTATTAAAATAGCCCCAACATGCAAATGTTCATGTATCATAAAAATAATGTTGGCAGTCCCTGTATGACTTATTGGAATCTCGAAAAGTGCTGCAAATTAACCTTTAGAGTGTTACCATGTGAGGCTGCTGTAAAGGTCAGATGCATTTATGTAGTCTTTGAATGCATCATGAAACATTTATCAGACTGAACCATGAGGGACTGTGTGTTAAAACGGCATGACGGTGCTGTGATCACACCGTGTCTTCTCGTCTATAATTCGGCAAAACCTTGCCACCTTCCTCCTCCTCTAAACTGTTGTGGATGCATGTTATCTGTTAAGCGGATTTAGGAGAAGAATAAAAAAGAGGTGCTTTGCCTCCACAAAGTCTGTGTCGCTTACAGGTTCTGAGACATTAATCCTGTTCAAGGCCACAAACTCTTCACCCTTCGCAGGCAAGGAGCAAAAGAGTCACACTGACACAGTGTTTATTGATGATTCCCGCAGCACACACTCTACAGCTGATGCACGCAGCTGTCCTAATGTGTCATCTTTGTATGTCTTTTGTCTTGTTTGACAGGAACATTGGCTTCCATTTGTCGATTAACAAGAGTGTGGATGCCTGCATTGGGACAAACAGTCACGTGACCTCATTAGAGCACGTCCAGGCCCGGCTCACCCTGTCCTACAACAGGAGGGGAAACCTGGCTATCCACCTCATTAGTCCTGCTGGCACACGCTCCACGCTGCTCCACCCCAGGTATAAACATACACACATTACACATGCATATACACGTACACGTACACGCACATGCACACGTTGACATTGCTATTGTCTCCTGCAGGCCTCATGACTACTCGTCAGAGGGTTTTAATGACTGGGCTTTCATGACCACCCACTCCTGGGATGAGAACCCCACCGGGACGTGGACACTGGAGATAGAGAACGTGGCTGGTGCCAGTGACTATGGTGAGACATTTTCGTTGAGAAATTAACACTTGGTGGATTTTCGTGCATGTTTGTGTGTTCTTATCTAGAATTCTGCAATCCAAGTTTTATTTGCCCTTTGGCCATATTTGAGGTACAGCTGCTAACTAATGATTATTTTCATTCTATTAATCTGTTATTTGCTTTTCAGATTAACTGTTTTTTTCATTAAATTGTTAGAAATGTTAAAAATAGTCCATCAGACGTCCAACAATCCCAATTAGACAGATTTCATGAAAAAAAGTTTCATCTGTCGGTCTAAAATCTAAAGATCTTTGATTTAAAATGATATTTAACAAAGAAAAGCAGCCAATCCTCACATTTAAGAAACTGGAACCAAGAACTTAAAAAAGAAGGAATGGTCATCACATCATAAATCTTGCATTGGTGTCAGACTGTGGTGACAGCTGTAGTGGAGTCTATGGGGAGATGTATGGAGAAATACGCTTTGAACCCAACATAGCTATGAAAGAAAGATGAAGAAACACAAAGATTCTGTGAATTAACAACCCTTCCTTCTTTTTTAGTTCCCTTGGCTGGAATAGTGTTTTTGCTTGACAAACAACGAGAATGATTCAAATAAATCTTTCTCAAGTACTTTTCATCCGATTGACTAATCTAAAAACTAATTGTATTAATTAAGAGGCAACAGCAAGAAAACAAACAGCGACAAGATCGCTCAAAGCCAGACAAAAACATAAAATCAACCCCATAAAGTCACATAAATTCTTATATCACCATGGCCTACCAACACAAGTACATAATTAAAAATCAATGAGACATAACACAGAACACTAAATCTTGATTCTTATATGCAAAGTAATGGCAATATTAGGACGAAAACTTCTAAAATAACAAATGGGTGGAGTAATTATTGGAAGAAAATCCATCAAATAGTGCTGAAACAATCAGCTGATTAGTCTATTTTAAATAGTAGTTGAGCAATACAGATAGGAAAATGCAACTTTAAGTCCTCAGGTGGATTCAAGCTGGAGGTGTTGCGGTCACCTCAAATGAATGCTCATCAGCATGTTGAGTTCTCGAGGGTTACAGGTTCAGTGCCAGCAGATTAGAAATCAAGTGGCTCCTGCACCTCAAGTGCGGTGCCCTTGTTCTCTTTATAGGAGCTGTGAAGCTGACTGGCTCTGCAGCAAATAGCGTTCTTCTAGCAGGGAGCATGATAAAACAGTGGAGTGAACACTTCACTCTTCTTGTTTACACTTGGATCATCTGCAGCTGGACGTAGCAGGTCCACCCACAACACAGCTATTCAGAAGCCAAGAAACCTGCGGAAAACAGATGTAGATACACGTGTCACACCTCCCTCCTCAGTAGTGAGAGATTTTGCAGAAAGTGGAAGCTCTCACAAGGCCTCCACACTTGAATGAATCCTCTGGGACGTTCACACTTTATAACGCTCCAAAGAGTGAAATCACGCTGTCTTTAAATCGAGACTCATTTCAAGGAGTCATTTTTCTGTCACAAAATTCAAGCTTCTACAATGAGAAGAGGATACATTTACAAAATCCACCCGAGGGAGTGCCGGAGCCTTACTGTTTTTGACAGCCCTACTTTTTCTTCCCGGGTTAATTTCAGTTTTTATCTCTGTCCCTTATCTCCCACGCTCAGGCACTCTGACCCAGTTCATCCTGGTACTGTATGGCACCGGCACACCATCCTCCAGCTCCTCTGACGAGCCTCAGCCTGGCAACGACAGCTGCAAGACCTTGGACCTGAGGCAGATATGCATCGGTAAGAGTGGTGTCTCTCGCCCCCAGTTTGTTCCTCACAGGAAGTGCCTGTCACAACATCCGAGGAGAGGCAGGGTAATCACTGAGTCATGCTGAGATGTGACACGTGGAGCGGCCCTGTTGTTTGGAGGGGAACGGGGTGAAATGCTAGCATGTGTGCTGCGCTGCTTCAGACTTGTTTTTAAGAGTCACACTATTATCTTATTCAAACTCTTCCTGCAAACGTCACATCATTATGCAGCTTCGGTATCAGTATCCATTTTAAATGAAGAACTCATTTCTGATGGGATTGAATTAAATTTCACCCAAGGTCCCTTTTTAATAATCTCATTCAAATTTAATGGTGTCCATACTGCCGGCTGCTATCTAATCCAAATGCTGCTGGAGGCAAGGTCTCCAGATACAATGAAGTCCAACTACATGTTGTCAGTCTGACCCCTACAGGCTGTCAGCAGTACGTACACACTGAGTGACACGATCATACACAGATTCATTAGCAGGTGGACTGACTTTAATTGTATTTGATCATCATATGCTATGATTATAGTACACAGGGCTCTGACTTCGGGCTCACAGTTATAGTTTCCTTTGTTTTTGAACAAGTTGACAAGGCCCTGCAGTAAATTAGATTTTCCTCCTCCTCTTGGCTCACACTCCTGTTTTCAGCTCTGTTACCCCCAGCGCCCACAGTCTGTTAAGTGCCATTATAGGCAATGGTCTGTGCATCTGGACCTGCTGCATATGGAAATTGTTCTGTTGACTTAAACATGCTGCACTCAGCATTTAAATTGCAAAGCTTTTCGTCATCAGTTTTTCTTTTTTAAGTTAACTGGAGTAGCACTAACAGAAGTGAAAATGGTGACTTTAAGGCAAATTTGCCTTAAAACTTTGTCTTAAACAACCGCGACTGAACACACAGAAATGTCCACGTTAACACATTTCTGTGAGCCCTGACTGTCTGCACAGGAATCGTGGTCCTGTTTTTGACTTGTTGGTCTCATATGAGTTTAAAAAAAACTGTGTTCGGCTGTTTATTTCTCTTTCGTTTCTCTGTTTCTGTTACAGAGTGCGACACCGGCTACTACCTCTTTCAGCAGGGCTGTGTGAAAGAATGTCCAGCAGGCTTCTCCGTGGGCTCCCAGCCCCTAAACTACACAGTGGGAAACTCTATTCCACCAGCTTCCGTCCCTGCCTGCCTTCCCTGCCCGCCGCCCTGCCTGACCTGCAGCAGCCTCAGCCCTCGGGCCTGCCTGTCCTGCCCCCCTCACAGCTCCCTGGACCCCATATCTGGCACCTGCCTGCACCTTAACCAGTACATGCGCGAGTCCCCCGGCAGCTTCATGGTGGGCCCGGGGAACCCGGGATCGGATCTGGAGCCAATCTCCCGCCTGCCCATAACCATCGCTGTGCTCAGCTGCATGGCCATCATCGCTACCTTCGCTGGTGTCTTCCTGATGCTACAGCTGCGTTCAGGCGCACTCATTAAGCTGCCCTCTCTGGAAGCTGGTGGCGGCCTCGGGGGCGGCTTCAGCCTTGGGGGAAATAGGGTGGTGTCATACCGCGGCATCCCAACTGTGTGGGGCGATGAAGAGGCAAATACAGACTCCGAAAACGAAGAGTTTGACGTCCACAATGAGAGGACTGCCTTTATCAAAACACAAAGTGCTCTTTAATGCCTCCCCACATCCCTCCTTCTCCTGCTTTTAAATCCTCGACCATTTGTCTGATAATTCAGGGCTGTGGTAACTGTCCTTTCACAGTCTTTTCTGGTTTTATCTCTCATCCCTCTGGTTCTGTTTCTGTCTCACTGGGTTTCTCATCTGAGTCCTGCTTCAGGACCTTGACTTCCACTCTGCGGTGGGAGACCTGACGGGAAGCCGCTGTCCCTCAGAGCTCGGGATGGCCCGAGCTTTGCTCTGTTCACACTTGGGCGCATTTCTATTAAACTGGCTCTCTCCCTCCTCTTGCCCTCAATCACTAAGAATGTCTGTCTGTGCAGAGTCTATTCCCCCCTCCAGCTCCTTTTTGTTACAGCAAACAAATAATTATTATTTGCTTTCTTCCTCCTTTTTTCCCCTCTTTCCATCAGTCTCAGTGCAGTAGCCGGACGAGATTGTTGAATGTGAGGAGCAGAGATGCGTGTGTGTGCGTGTGAGCACTCATGTTTGTTAGCCTGTGTGTGTGTGTGTATGTGTGTGTGTGTGTGTGTGTGTGTGTGTGTGTGTGTGTGTGTGTGTGTTTGTGTGTATGTGAGCGTGAAAATCTAAAGAAGACTGTAGTGCCCTTTATAGAGAAGCTAACGCTGGTCCTGTCACATTTGCTACTTGAACTTAAAAACGGTGACAAAAAATTGCATTATGAGGCATGAAATCGGATTTGGTAACACTGATTCTATCCAAAGTGTCATTTAGTGACATCAAAATCTAAAATCTGTCCCGGAAAGCACCACTTATCTGCAGTGATGCATACACAAGTGCATTTTAAAAATTCTCAGATCAAAAGTGTAAAGTGGGAAACGTTCAGACACTGACTGGTGACACGCGATTATAAACCAAACAGACTGAGAGCTTTCTGAATATGTAATGCTGGCTTTTTTTTACAATGAGAGAATGAACGATATTTCCCCTAAACTATCCGTCTTTCAAACGGTCAGTTGTTGATCTGGGTGTGACTTTAGCTCTTCTGTTGTACACACAATGTAGAAAAGATCTCTCTCAGCTCTGGCAGAACAAACAGTGAGTCACGCCACCAGCAAAGCTTCCTTCAGCTTTTTGGGCTTTAAGACGGACTCTTATTCCAGTTTGGAAACTATAATTTATCCCCCGCTCATAAAAGGTTATCCATCAGAAGATACATTTGGGGAAAAAAAAAAACACACACACACACAGACCACTCGATCAACCCTGAGGCACAATCCTTTCCGGGGATATTTCATTCCTGTGTTTGATGTTCTCACATCCTGCTGCCGAGGTTGTGATGAGACCCGGAACAATATGTGACCGTTGAGCACAAGCGCCCTCTCAAAGCATCGAGCAGGTGTTAAGTCACCTGTGATTGATTTCTTGACAGAGCAGAAACAGCAGCGACACATCGATGCTCTCTGTTTTCATTAACATTAAAAACACATGCCTCCTATCATATCAACTTCAACTTTGTGTGTGTGTGTGTGAAATGTTTATAGGCCCTTTGAAGTGAAGGTTTCCGCCTTCGTTTCTGCTCTCGTCTTCAAATCTTGAATGCTGTTTAGAAACCCTGCAACGAGGCTCCACATCTCATCAGCGTCTCTGCACTCACCCTCCAGTCTTCATCAAATCTGAATTTCAGATGATTTCTTCAGTGTACTTTCCAATTAATTACATTCTGAATGATACTGCAGTGACTATTTATTTTTGAGAGATTTTAATCATACCTTTAGGGAAAATTGTTTGAACGTGATTCTTCTCCCGGGCTGGTTATCATCCAAAAAATGCATCTCATGATTTAATCCAGAGTAGCCATTTTGAATCCACTGATCCCTTTTTTTTTTTTTTTCTACTACGTTGGATTTTTTTCTTTTCTTTGCCTGTTCACAAACAGTGGAGCTTGCTGAGAGAGGTTGTCATGGTGATGACATGCATACAAAACTGCAGCTGCTCATCCTTTTATCTACCTCTCATATCATTCAGCAAGGGTTCATACACGCGGTTAGAGGAGCTGTTAAGTGATTATAGAGGTCAAATTATAAGTAGGCCAGATATGATAACACGTCTCTGGGGAACGATCGGGGGGGGGGGCATAGGCATGTAAGTCAAATTGATGTGTTTTAGACGAGAAACAAGCAATTGCAATTCAGAAACTGTAAAGCTGCTGTATAAATTCTAGTCTCCTGAAGCTCCTGTCGCCCTTTAGGATCAGCATTAATAGGCGGGCACACCCGGGCTTTAAAACCTGTTATTGAAAATAAAATGGGTTGAAGGATTGTCCATAGATATTGTTGGCCGGTGTTTAAGTGCTATATCAACTTAAAATTGTTAAGGGCATTTGTTTTCTCTCACCTCTCGGTGGCTCCATCGGGGGGGAGGACATTTTTTTTGTGTTCTTATAAGTTTATGTCACGGACAATCAAAGTGCTTGTCTTGAGGGTGAGGGTGCACGAGAACATGGAACAAACAGATTTTAATTAAACCACTTTTGTTAGAAAGCCTTCTCAGAAGCTATTATTATTCGTAAATATGCAGAGCTGAATGTGATTTAAATTGTGTTCAGAGAGAAAGAAAAGAGGAGAACAGAGAGTTGCAATCCATAACCTGCCAACATCCTGTTCAAAAGCATGGAGAAAGATTGGTATGTATGCTCTCTGCTGAGCCAGGAAGCTTAATTCAACTCAGATGGCCAGTGCAGGTGTAGCACATTTGGCTTATCACAGCAGTCTCAGCCAGGAAGCACTAAACTGGATTGGAAACGAACCCGAGTGTGGATTTAGAGAAAGTGCCCTCTGATGGAACAAAGCTAATTTGGCTGCAGAGTAATGAGTGCGTGCTGCATCGCTTTGTGTGATGTACATTAGTGCCTACTGCCATTTAGGCTTTGATTAGCCCCAGTTTAAGGAGGGGTGCTAATTTAAAAAGAACGTAATAAGTACAGCCTCAGACTTGAGTCGCAGAATCCTATTGACTTCCCAGCTGGGTGTGAATTGTGTAAACAACAGATAATGGGCTAATGCAGCAACAAAATTGCTTCTATCAACATTTTTCTTTAACTCTGGATGCTCAGAATTTGCATTTTGAGAATAACAATAATGTGGACCAATTTGTCGCAATTAGTATTGATTCATTGATGCTCAGTCTTATCCCTTTCAAAGGGAATAAACGCTTCCAAAAAAAGAGTGAAGTTTCTCCTTAAGTTCGACACTTTGGGGTGTTTGCACAAGTTGATGTTGTATTCACTCAGAAAACTTTAAACTGATTAACTTGGAGCGTTGTGCATTCAAGTGTTCAGCTTTTAAGCAAATCATGAATGCAGGCAGCATTAAGTAGCCAATGCCCCTGAAGCACGGGGAGCTGCAGAAAACCATTAGCAGCCATCTCACTCTTTCACTGCGAGGATGTGATGGAAACTACATACTAAAAAGAAAAAAAAAATGAAAAAGAAAAAAGATGTTCTCTGCTTCTCTAATTGTGCCGGAAGCAGCTAGTTATAATAAGGCGACACACTTAACTGGCACTAAGCGTGGAGACTTTTCATGTAGGAAATAACAGAGATGTTACACACACACAAAAAAAGTGCTTTCCAAATTGTCTCCTCTGGCTGTAAAGAAAAGACTCGCTCGTGGGAATAATGGAAGCTTTTTTTTCTTTATTCAGCTGATTTCTTTAACGTGGAGCTCAATGTTGCTTCAGTCCTGCCTTAGGATGTAGTGTGAAGTGATCGATATAAAGTCGGATGGAGTTAATAGGAGCAATATCTTTGGCATAACCAAAGACAATCATTATAATGCTGTCTGTTTAGTGTTACGACGTGCTGCGTTCAGGTCGTCACAGTCCATTGCCCCCCCCCCCCCCCCCCCCCTCACATGTGTGTTTTGTTTGATATCATTCTGTCATCTCTGCCTTCGTTCGAAGACCTGCAGTGGCAGCCAGTGTGTTCAGCAGCTGTGGAGGGAGGAGGTAGAATGTATCCCATCTCCATTAACTTTAAGGGCTGAAGCAGACATGTGTGTGTCCGTGTGTGCACATGCTTGCTTGAGTATAAATGAAACACTTTGTGTTGGAGGGGAGGGGTAGCGGCGGTTGGTGGAGCGCCCTCTGTTGACCTCCTCTCGCCTCTCGGCTCCTGGCCTGTGGCTGCACACAGTACCTTACAGATTTGTGACCTATGAATAATGTACAAGAATGACTATCTTCACATGGGAAATAACTCTAAAATAAGGCCTATTTTTGTACTATATGAATGGTGCAGTGTAATTTTCTTGTAATTTAAAGATTTTTTTGCTCTTGTTTTTCTCCTTTTTATTTAATTGATGTCAATTATAGATTCTACTAAAATAAAGATCTATGCAAATTTGAATGTGTTATTATTAACTTACATGCACTTATAAATATGATGGTTTGATGTAAAAATAGGTTGGTGTGCAAAAACTGCACAGTGGTTATAAGATGTACTCAGATTCCTTATTTAAGTAAACTGAAGTGAAAGTACCAGAACACAATGTATAATGCTGTGATTAAACAGCCTGCATTCAAAAGTGAAAATACTTAAGTTTTTTCAGCAAAACATATTCAAAGTGCTCATTCTGCAGAAAAAGTCCCTGTGACTCGAACAGAACATTACATTAAAGATACACTATGTAGTTTTGGGGACAGGGATTTTAATCAAAAGAGAATTTTTTTTTAATGCCTAAACGAACTAAATAAAAAAAACTTTGTTTTTATGACTAAATAAACTGAATAAACAAGCTGACCTTAGAGGACAACACAATTTCATACTGTTTTACTTTGTTTGTATGCGGCGGACCCTGCCACCTTTCTAGCTTCAGACATTGTTCTCTGGATCTTATTTTCCTCTGAGAACAGCTTGTTTAATCGGTTATGGAAAAAATAATATTTCTGAGTTTGTATTATCAACCAATTAATATTGTAATTATTAAAGAGCTAAGTTTGAATTTTCTCTCCAAGTCTACATAGTGCCCCCTTTAACATACTGCTTATACTGACGCATCAGTATAAATAATGTCATTGCTTTATAGCGTCATTGCTGGTTGAGCTAGTTTTGAATATTTTATATACAGTTATGTTTCACAGTTGAGTCTACTGGCTTCTAAGCTGAGTATAGAGTCCACACTGTTGGTTTGAAGAATAAATCAGAGGAGTCGCCAGATGATTTATGGAAGAGAAATGAAGAAAAAAACAGTTCTGTTAAAGAAATAAATCTTTGCTTTTTTCACTTTGTAAAAGACTGGGATATTTTGTCTCAAACATTAAAAAAAACAAACATCTGAAAGGTTTATTAGAGAAATGGAAGAAACATGACAAGTACAAAATATTTTTGATGATGTAATACAAGCACATTTGAAGTGCTTTTGTTTTACTCGACTACTTATAAGCCTAAACGTTTGGATGCTTGGATGCTAGTAGTTTAATCTTTACCAAACATGGTTATTTAAAGTAAATCATAGGTTTTTTTTAATGGAACTTAATGCAACATTATGTAGAAATTGGCATTTTGTGTGATTTGGCGCCCCCCACGGGCTCTGACTGTAGCACCACTGTCGTAAATACCAAGACAAACTCCCAGGTGTGCAGCAATTTGCCAGATGTAATGCAGGTGCCAACTACAAACAAAACCCACTACGTCACAACAATGTTATGTATTGAAAACTTATATGTTGAAGTAAACATGTACGTAACGCTGTGATTCTACCCTCTCACTGAAGTTACATAGTGCAGAAACAAGAGTAAAGACTGCATGTGTTTTCTCTGAAATGTAATGGAGTAGAAGTATAACGTTTATTAACATTATTGCTGCCATTGAACTGAAAGCACATAAAACATTCAGTCAACTTGACATTTGGACGCCACTTGGCCTTGTCTGTACTTTCTAGCCAGTGTATTACCTGACCTGGAACTCTTTTTTTAGAAACGTACCTAAACATGAAAGCAGACATTTCCTCTACTGTGTGTCAAACCTTTTTAGAGCTGCTGATGTAATTAAGCTAATAAGCTCACAACTGAGAGGTTACACCCAACACCAACAGGGTCATAATACAAGCAGTGGTGTGAAGCTGAGTTCACACTGGGAGGAAGAGAAAAATGACAAGCTCTTTTCATTTTATGTAAAAAAAAAACTAAATCAGCCCTTTTCACTGACTGGTGGTCTAAAGGTGATACATTCACACCTGCAGATGGCTGCAAATAAAAAAAAAAGTGACCAATGCTCAAAATTAAATAACATCAGACTGTATCTTCTAATTATGTTCCACCATGTTTTGTAGTATATTGGGGTCATTAACAAACTTATTTACTCATTGTGAAAATGTTACTACAATAATTTTTCCGTAATTCGTTGTTTGGAGTTATTGTTGCACAAATGTTGTTCCTAAATTGAAAGCAAATTTACAATTACAAGAACAACCTCGTTCAAACTGACATGAGGAAGTACTGCCCCACATAGGCTCTGCATTTTTTTCTTTTTTTTGCTCACAGGGAAATGAAACTTGTCTGTGGCCACAGAGATATAGCTACTCTTGGTCATCAGCAGCTGCCTCTCAGCCCACGGCTCTGTTTCTGTCCCACTCATGAGAACACATAGGTGCTCTCAGACTTGCTGCTGAAAACAAGTTTCTTGTTGGGGAGAAGAGTTTATATATTTAGATGGGTTTTGGGGAGGACCTGTGGTGCCCCCAGGCACACACAGCTGTCATGCGGCTGCTGGACTCAGAGCTTCACCTGATGGAGGTTATGAAAAAGTGGATGGGTCAGCGTGCGAAGAGTGAGCGGGAGTTTTCGGTGCAGCTGCATCACATGGCTGCCATAGTGGAGAAACTGGACCGGCCTCAGCTCGGCGCAGGACTGGACTACATCAGCCAGCTCAACAAGGTGAAGTCTTATAGATCATCACTGCAACATGTTTGATCACTGTTGATTGCAGTGAACGAAGGTGCACAGTGACCACAGTGTGTGACTTCAGTTTATCTCAAATTAGTTAAGAAAATTTAGGTGAGGTTTAATATGATCACTATGTGGACACTGTATTTTTATAACTAACTAAAATAGATTTCTGTTCAACCAAATAGCCAAGCCTTTCAAAATGTATTATTGCCACATAAAGTGCAGATCGGCTGAAATAACTGACAATATTATGCACTCGTGTGGGGTCATAATGGAAAAAGTACTTCCCTAATCAGAAGCAATGTGTATTTTTGTAGTGCTTTCATTTTCAGAGCTTTATAAACCACATACATTGAACATCTTTGGATAAAGCACAAAATACATTGTAAACGACACTCCTCTGACTGCTATGGAGTGATTCTGTGCGTTTGGTTGCATGATGATGGTGAAAGAAAGACAGAAAGAAAAGAAAATCGGTCAAAGTTGATTTTTCCCTTAAAAATTGAGAGCTGTTTCAGATTTTGGCTGGAGGGGGCGATACCAATAACCCCGACTAACCCTTTTCCCTGCTGTCACAGTTTAAACATATTTAATTGCATGGGTATGTTCTCAAAATTGTCAGGCCCTTAGAGAGCACATACAGTAAACCATCATTATGGTTTTATAATCCTCTAAGTAATAAGACATCTGCATGGCTGCCTGACCACTGGGATACAATCAGTAAAATGCACATGAAAGCGAAATTCCAATACGTTTAGCCAAAGTTGTGTCATTTGCTCTGAATTGAACCTACATTTGGTTGGATTACCAAATTTTTTCTCAAATTTTTGCAACAATAGATTAGCCTACATGCTTAGAATTTGGCATCCAGTCAAATGAAACATTATGACATACACAGAATTAGGGAGTTTTTTAGGGTCACCAAATATCTACCAATGATTACAAAGGTTGGTTGGTTAGATGGTGAAAAAGTGTCTTGTAAAAGAAAACAAATCTAAATGGTGGATAATGGGTGTGGACAACGTGGATGCATGCAGTCGTGAGGTGAAATATAACAACTTGATGGCTCTATCCGTGCCAAGAACCACTGTATTTCTTCTGGCCCACATTCTCTCTCAATTTCAGCCAAATCAATTGAGTATTGAGACGAACTGTTAACAAAGAAACAAAAGCAACTGATGTCCAGGGTCTCTTAATTGACCTCTGTCCCTAACCTTTGTCCCCCCGTCTGTCAGTCGTGGGGAGTTCTGGTCTCTCAGACCGACTTTCTCAGTCAGGTGATGAAGAAGTGTTCTGAGGATCTGCTGAGCGGTCCGATCAGCAAACTGACGCTGCTCATCAGAGACAAACAGCAGCTCCGCAAAACCTACTCAGAACGGTGGAACCTGCTGAAGCAGGAGCTTAGCAAGGTGTGTATGCTAAAGCACATGCACACACGCGCGCACACACACACACACACACACACACACACACACACACACACACACACACACACACACACACACACACACACACATACCAATTTATGCCTAACCCTAACCTCAACCTTACCTCAATTCATACCTTATCGAAAAACTTAACCAGAACCTCGAAAATCCCATTTTCCCACATGGTCCTGACATGGTCAGTGTTCATGCCAGAAGCAGTCCCCAATACATAACAAAGACGTATACACACACACACACACACACACACGCTTCCACAACTACCTAAAGGATTTTACTATAAACCTAGAAAGCCGTCAGACCTTTGACAGTGGTAACACTGTTGAAAATTAAATGTTGGCATTGAAACTTGAATACTTTTCCTCTCTTGATGTCCTTATTTTTGTCCCGTAAATTGACACAGTAGGAAAACATGCTTAAACAAAAAGCCAAACTAAAAGCTAACGAAAATGTCTTGCATTTATTCTTAGAGAAAGATAGTATGCTATATGCACGTTTGTACTTGTGTCTGTGCTCTAGGTGTCATTTCCTGTCTTCTTAGTTGTTTGATACTTTAATACTAGAAGGCTAACATTGTTGTGACTAATTTCCGTTCGTTAGAGGAAGTGGTTGTTCCCTGATCACATAAATGAATTTATTACAAGCTGAAAATAGGCCTACAGGAATTGATTTGACAAATTCACAGCCATTTTAATAATAACCAGTGTCTCTATATACTGCAGTTTCTGTTAGATTAATTTAATGTTATAAAATCAATGAGTAAAGAGGACAGGTCGGTAATCAAAGTGCCCCCATGCATTCTCCAATAAACTACATTTACCTTGCGATAATACTGTAAACTGTGAAGACCTGAGGCCCGTGTCTCACAGCTACATTAAGTTGTTAACCTGTTGGCTTTGTGGGTTTCTACGCACACAACTCTTCTATGGCAAGCACTCACAAGGTTTGAGGAGCATGTGTGAGCAAATACAGTTAGCCAGACAACATCATAATAGCATGTGACCAACATTAAGCAGCTACCTGGCATCCAGGCATGTGTTAGCAGCATGCAAGAGTCTATGTCTGTATGTTATATGTGAGAATCTATCTTTAATTGATTCGATGTATTTTCTCAATAAGCAAGCAGATTGATAATGAAGTGAATTGACTGATGCACTTATTTTAAAAAAGCTGTTACATTTCACTTTTGTACATTGATTTTGGATTTTTAAGAAATGATAGGCCTATCCTAAAAAACTGCCATCCACACTTCTTTTGTACAAGAGTTCATCAAATGACAATAATGTGCACAAAAATATGACAGGTGTCAAGTTCACATATATGACATTGTTCTTTATGCAGAAGTTATGGCTTTAAGCAACAAAATGTGACTTCCTGGAGAAAGGAATTTGACTGTAGAGTCTCGTCCCCAGATCATCAAATATTGATGCTTTGGGTTGGCAGCTCGGGTTGGGCGCCAACCCAAGGCATCAGTATTTGACAAACTGGGGATGAGACTCTACAATCAATTATGTTTCTCCAGGAAGTCACATTTTGTCACTTTTAAAAATCTATTTGCTCATTTTTCTTGAGTGTATCATCTCGGTGTGACAGATGAACGCTGCAGTGGCAGCTTTATAAATAGACAGTCGAATGAAATGAGGTTCAATAGACTGGAACGAGTGTCTGCAAATGCGTTTTGATGCTATCTCAAACTGGAGGCTGCTCCGCACTGTTTTTATTACCCAATTACAGTACATCAGGCAAATGATGTGTTCGTTTCCAGTGATCCATATTGGGTCGCAGTTTGGCCGCTGAGCGGGCTGTTTGTTTATTTTCATTTTCTCTTTGACGACTTTGGTTTTTTTGCGCATCGCTGTGTGGTTGTACAATAGACAGATTTGGTGTTGTGATTGCAACAGAGCAGTGTTTGAACAGATGCTATCAAGCAGACTTTTGAAATATTACCAGCAGAGCAGCATGACAAAGGTCAGATCATTTCCTCTAATGTCTTCTGTTGTGTATCTTGTTCCTCTGCAGTCAAACATAAAAGGGCCCCTGTGCGCTTCCTGCTTTAAGTTGTGAGGCAGCTTTTAACCGCACAAGTAGCACCTCTGACTAACACTCATCCTTGCACCATATATTTTCCCATCTGTTTATGCACCGGTGTGTTTGTATGTATGTGTGCACTGCTTCAGGTCACCCAGACAGAGTTGGAGAGGCTGAAGAGCAGCTACAGACAGGCTGTGAGAGATGCATCTCAAGCTAAGAGGAAATACCAGGAGACAAATAAAGGTGGGAAATCCTGATGGTACCTACTTCTCTAATCAAGATCGGTTTCAGTTTGACGGTTGACTTTAAATCTCGTGTTTCTCGCCAATGTGACTTAAAGCTCCTTTTCTGTGTGCAGATAAAGGGCACGACAAGGTCAAAGAGCGTTACATCAAGGCTTCGATCAAACTGTACGAGCTGCATAACGACTATGTTCTGTCTGTGCGAGCGGCTCAAGTTTACCACGAGCAGCACTACAGCCACATCCAGCCCACCCTGCTCAGTGCTCTACAGACTCTGCAGCAAGAGATGGTCCTCATACTGTAAGATTTACTGTTCACTGCTTCTGTTCGCTGTCCTCAGTTTATACACACATTTTCCTCCGCTAGATTGAAATCCATTTCCAAACATTTCCCACAAACTGTTACAGACTTTAAACAGCCTGCAGATTGTTGTATTCATTCTCCATCAGTGTTCTGTTAACAACATTTGGTCATGCCTTGAGAGAACAGGAGGGATTTGGCAGCTTTCCCTTTCCCTTCCCCATTCAAGAAAATGTGAATATCCAAAACAAAATGTCAAAATAATGCTTTCATTAATGTAGATGAAAATGGGAAGATAATCTGAAGTTGGTAGTTTCATTAAAGGAGCAATTTGTAACATATGGCCAGAATCTGTTTTGAAACATTCAAAAAATGCACATTATCAGCAGACAGAAGAAACAAAGTCAGAGTCATCCATGTACTGTGATGCAGGGATGTCTCCTGAAGTTAGCTAACAGGCTAGCCCTCGCCCTGTCCCCTAATACCAATATGTACTGCAAGAGGCGATAGTCTGATAGACCCCCTAGTTTAAGATGAGAGATGTACAAGCCGCAAGTTTTGTCTTTAGTTTAATTGTCTTCTAATTATTGAGTTTTCCCTCCATAACCTCAGAATTACTGCTTATGAGTTACTTAGTGAGTAACAAAGTTGTTTTGATGAATCAGTATAGGCCTTACCATTAAAATAGTCATTCTCCCATAATAATTCTTAATGAATATGGTGTGTTCTAATATAACACAAAACTGCAAGTGTTTATAGAGGCCAAATAACTCTAAATGAAATCTTTGAGACCCAGAAAATGTGTCCCACATTCTCAACTGAGGTCTGCTCATAACTAATTCACCAGTAGAACCTTTGTGGGTTAATACATGTCAACCTACTAGTGAATTAGTTATGAGTTAGACAGAATGAGTTATTTGGTGAAATTCTTACGTTGTGTTTTGGAAAAAAGTGTAAAATGTTCTTTCTTTGTGGTTTGAATGAGACTAAAACTTGCAAAGGTGTTCCTTGAAATCACTCAACATGCATTTTTAAATCATTCTGCTTTGCCCTTCTCTGACGGCTGAACCAGTAAGGAGGTCCTGCAGGAGTATTTCGACATCTCCACTCTCCTCCATCACGAGGTGGTGCGGATCCACAGAGAGATATCGTCTGCTGTGACCGCCATCGATCCTCAAAGCGAGTATGAGAGCTTCATCCACCAGAACAGGTAGGCTGCGCAAAAAAATTCCCCTAGGATGACAACAGTGCAATCAAGCTGCAGAGCACTGACAGTGTCTGTTTGTGTTTGGAGGTCTGTCGGGGAGATTCCTGCTTGTGCAGAGTTTGATTGCAGCATTCTGGAGGACACCGAGCGACTGAATCCCAGAGAGATTGAACTAAACGACCTCACGCTTGAGACAATACAGCACAAGTAAGAACAAACAACGCAATCTCATCCAGATGACTAAACTCCAATTTCCTTTTCTTAATGTTTGAAGTACCTCTTCCTTTTTCTCTGTTCTTTTTACGCCCTATTTCCTCTGACTGTTTTGCATCAGTTACTTCCTCTCCTCACATTATTTCCTCTGTCTTCTTCTCCCAGACTGACTGCGGTGGAGGAGGAGCTGCTTGATCTGGCTCGAACTCTGGGCTCCCAGCAGACCTCGGTGGAGCAGCTGGAGCTGGAGCTGGAGGCAGAGCAGGAAGGTGTGAAGAAGGGCCAGAGGTGAGCCGACCACAGACTGGAATCAGCGATGCTCTAATGTTACATTCAAAGGTTAAAGAGGAGGTTTCACAATTTAAGCACAAAGTGTTGAGAAGGTGTGAAGTCATATTACTGCAGTTTGCCTCTGCGGTCAGTCCTTCCCATCAGGAGAGTTCAATGTGCTCTTGGTTGGGCAGCAGCTAATAACCCCTGTGGTCTCAGGAGGCTGTAAGTGCTTTATAAATTATAATACAGCAATATGGTAAGAGTTATGGAGCTTGATTCCCTCATTTGTCTCGGTTGATGAGGCTGTCTGAAGGCGTTAGAGGTTTACAGGCCTGTGGGAGTGATGGAGTCATTAGCATCTCCTGGAGAACAAAAGGGAAACAATGTGTTTATTTGCAAAAATGTGAGGCCTTTTAGGAACAGCTGGGGAGCACATATGGTGCCGGTGGTGCTAAAGAGGTGAGTGGAGGTGATTCTGCCCTTTGGTTTGTATTTTGAAGAACATTTGTAAATTTACAGTAACATGTTGTATGACGATAACCTTGGGAGTGGCAACCGAGGAAAAAAATGGCTCACTGTCTTAGCTGCAAATTTTGCAGACGTGCTTCATTTGTGCTGTAAATCCAGTGTCTACTGCCAGTTTTAAATCTGACTGATCTTTAAAGGATTGTTAAAGCATGTTAGTCTACACAAAACTCTTCTTTACAGTCGAGAAACCGTGGATCAAAATGTCTTTTTCTGAGCACTGGCTTGTATGGATTGTCCTCAATATTTTAGACATTTTGGGAAATGTACGCCTTTTCGTTAAAGGTGCCAGTTAGATCCTCAATTACTGAGATCGATTATTATTATTTTTTTGTTTTGTTTTTTATTTTCTCCCGTCAAGCACTGCACTAGCATTCTTCTTCTTCTTCTTCTTCTTCTTCTTCTTCTTCTTCTTCTTCTTCTTCTTCTTCTTCTTCTTCTTCTTCTTCTTCTTCTTCTAGGGTTGCTGGTTGATTGAATTTGATTTCTCTGTGAACTCTTAATGGTTAATTTGGAAGTGACAGGAGCCATGAAAAATGTTGGGGTTGGGGTGAGCAAGCAAGCTCTCTAAGAGGTTAATCCAGCCATGCACATACTTCCCTGTTCTGTTGAAGTGTGTGTTTATTAACTGTGAGGATCTGGCAAGGCTCCTGGGACGTTACTGGTCTTAAATCCAGTACGAAGGCTGACTAAGCTGCCGCTAGCGAAGCCTTCTTATTGATTTGCATTAGTCAATCGGAAGCATCTGCAAAGCTATCCGCACAGACAGCCTTTTCATTGACGTCTGCGCGGTCCTCTACTGTCTATTTGTGTCACTTGTGTTCTTTTATTGACTTTTTCAACCCTTGTGTTACTCACACTGAAAAAGTCCAACTCAAATATGATTTTCCTTCCCTGACTGTGTCCAGGGTCTACCAGTTCAGTAAGAGACATGCGATGGAGGAGTGCCGGCAGCAGGTCGCCTTGTCTCTGGGCTTGAGAGCCAAGCTGGACGTGCAGAGGCTTCTTCTGAAGGAGAAACTGGACAAGCTGGGCTCCAGAGAGCCTCCGTCAGCTCTGAAGTTGGAACCAGACAGGGTCTCACTTTCATCCAACACAAGCATTGTATGTTATCTCTGGCAGAGTCTTTCCTTCCTTTGTCCTTTTTTTAGCTCTTATAATTATTAGTTCTGTCTGTCAGCCAGGGTTAAAAAAGTGTTTTGCATACTAACTCAGAAAACAAGCCAAGCTAAGAGGAAGAAAATAAATGATGTTGGATCATTGAAAATGGTATCAAAATGGATCATGGTATGAAGAAGAAGTTGTTGCATCTATTTACTGTTAAAGCCAAAGCCAAGTTGAGTGTTTTCATAAACAGGCTATATTTTACCAAGAGGGGACACTTGTTGACAGATGTAGCCAGTTCTTATCCGTCTTTATTGACTAACGGGATGTACTCTGGATCATTCTTTCAGGACCATGGTCAGCCCTCTCCCAAACTCCTCATGGACGGAATTAAAAATCTGACCGGACTTTTTAAACCCAGATGTGAGGTGGGTGAAACACTGAATCTCAATCAAGGCCTGATTATTACACCCAGACTGGCATCACAGTGAACACACCGCACAATATCTATTTGTCAGTATGTTGCTGGAGGAGGTTTCAAAAGGAAGGACACTTGTTCCAGTTGAAGGACGCTTCCCTTTCTGCACTCTCCCACTACCTGCCTTTAACTTGAACTGCAGTGCCTGTTTTCGTGCGCTCACACCTCTCACCGCACAACAAACAATCCATCATATTGTGGAGGAAGTGGCAGAGTTCTCTCAGGAACATGATCTTTTTTCTGGGTATTGTGCTCTGAAGGCATCATTGGACTTATTGAGGTCAGCCTTGTCGGTCATGTCAATTGTGTCTGACCTGAAACTAAGTTTACTTCTTCAGCAGGCAGTTTACATTTCACTGTTTTATCATTGCTGACAGACAGACAGACACACACACACACACACACACACACACACACACACACACACACACACACACACACACACACACACACACACACACACACACACACACGCACACACACGCACACACACACACTCCCCCAGCCGGCCAGGATCCATCCGGCTGTACTGCACATAAACTCTCAACAGGAAAAAAAGGCCTGGTGCAGTCAGTCTTTAAAAGATAAGTTCAACCCAAAGTGAAAATTCAATCATTATCTCATCACTCCCAGGCTTATGGAAAGTCTGGTGATGTTCTGTAATCCACAAAACATATTTGGAGCTTCACAGCAAAACAGTGTCCTCATAAACAACTGGAATAACCGGTCTCTTGTTTCAAAACATTAAAAAAAGATAGATAATGTAAGTACTTACAGTTTTAAATCTGTTAGAGGGACTAAAAACATCTGTATTCAAACTGACTGCATGCACAGTAACAAATCTTCTTGAGGAAATTAGATTTTCCTATATATAACACACTGGACTTGCCTACATTATGTGCTGCTTTTCTTTTATGTGTGAACCACTTCTCACTAACTCCTCGGAGGCATGGAAGGTGTTTCAGATAGGCTTTAAAATGTAACAGACTCCTCTTTGAAGAATATTCACATAATCTCTGCAGAATCAGTTTAAAATCCATCCCCTGCCACTGTGCTTTTCTCTCTTCCTGCCTCCAGGTGCTTCCGGTCCTCACCCCTGTGCAAGATCCGGATCGTCCTCTGGGGCAGCAGGACTGGTACCACGGAGCCATTCCCAGACTCGAGGTCCAGCAGCTGCTGAAGAATGATGGAGACTTCTTGGTGAGGAAGAGTCAAGAGAAGCAGGGTTATGTGCTCTCCGTGCAGTGGGATGGAGCCAACAAGCACTTCCTCATTCAGAACACGGATGTACGTAAATCTGTTCATTGGAACAGAATGCAATTTTTTCATTATGTCGTCAAGCCATTTCTCCTCCCTGTGTGCATGCACATCATTCACCGCTGCAAATGCTTTTCCATGTGTGTCAGTAGAATCTGTACCGTCTGGATGGAGAGAGCTTCCAGAGCATCCCTCAGCTGATCAATCATCTACTATCAACACGACAACACATCACCAAGAGGTCTGACATAGTGCTGAAGAAGCCAGTGCTGAAGGTACTGCTGCAACACACACACACACACACACACATGCACGACTCTAAAAATGCGCACTCACTCACTCTTCTTTTTTCTGTGTGTAAGTTATGCTTTCTCACAGTAGTCCAGAGATTCAATAGACTATTTTAACAGACTTACTGCTGTTGAAGTGTTTGATAGTCAAGACACATGAACACATATGCAAATCTGAAATTGCTCTTGACCTGTCTATTTTCTCTCCCTTGCTGGTCTCACATTTTAAAACAGCATTCATTTGTGTTTCTTATCTTTTATTTTCAACCCCATTAGGACAAGTGGGTCCTTGAACATGACGATATAATCTTGGGACACCTCATTGGACGGGTGGGTGAATTTATCATCTACTGACAGAAAGTGAAGAGAACATTTAAAAAAACTATTTTTTTATTAATTGCTTTTTTATTATGCTATTAATGAGGCATTTGATGTTTTTTTTTAATTTTTTCCCTGTCCTTCAGTGTTTGTGTTCTTGCATGTATGTAAAAGATCTTGAAAGTTAAAAAGGTTGGTCAGCAGGGGCACAGAGGCTCCTCTCTCCCACAGAACACACTGCTCCTCAAACGCCTCGTCAGTAGGCTCACTTTTAATTCAGTGACTTTGTGACATCACACTATGTCACCATGTCACATATTTGCATAATTTATGCCTAGTGGCTAGTTCGGAGCATACCAATTGATTTAAGCATGTGTGAGCTGACCAATCGTAACAGACTTGGTATTCAGGAGGAGGGATTTAAAGAGATTTACTGATTTACAGACTACAGATTAAATAACATGACAGCTCTGGAGACCTCATTGACATATTTTCAAGCCTGTCCAAACATACCCACACAGACGCTGAAGGAGTTACTTTTCATTGTTAGGGTTTCAAACTTCTTAGAAAAAAAAAATAAAAGCTTGAAAAATAAAATAAAAATAAAGCTTGAACTACCTCAAGAGGGTGAGCAGGAAACACAAGTAACCATTTTGGCTTGAATGTCAGCATGTGAATGTTGTGTTAAAATAGGATTAACAATTAGGAACCTATCCTTCAAATGTTACTTCCCTTACATTTTCATCATAAAGTACTATAAGGAACTTTTAACTGGTTATAAAACGTCAGTCGCCATTGAATACTGATCCTTCTCTGTGACTTGCATTCTGATATATTTCCATTCTTAAAAGTGGTTACAATTAATGTACAAGCTTATTTCCTCTTATAGTTCATAAAGGATACTTGTTGCCGTAAACGTAACTGTATCATGTTGGTGTTCGCACTGCACAGGGTAACTTTGGAGAAGTGTACAGTGGCCATCTACGCTCTGATAACACTCCTGTGGCGGTGAAATCCTGTAAAGAGAACTTGGCCCCGGAGCACAAGAGTAAATTCTTGATGGAAGCCAGGTGAGTACACACACAAACACACGCACGCGCGCACGCACATGGGCGCACACACACACACATACATACACTCCTCTCCTGTGCTGTTCAGGATCTTGAAGCAGTACGACCATCCAAACGTTGTGAGGCTGATCGGCGTGTGCACTCAGAAACAGCCCATCTACATCGTCATGGAGCTTATTCCAGGTAAATATGACCTTGTTGGACCTGTTTATCTCTCAGATTGTTTACCCGACAGCTTCAAGCGTTATTGTACCATTATTGCTTCCCAACTTTGATCCTCCATCATCACTCTGTCTACTGTGTGTCTGTGTGTGTGTGTGTGTGTGTGTGTTTGTGTCTGTACATTTCCTAAGGTGGTGATTTTCTAACCTACTTGCGGAATGAAAGTCACAGTCTGACGCCAAAGATGTTGGTCAAAATGACAGAAAACGTAGCGTCTGGCATGGAGTACCTGGAGAGCAAGAAGTGTATACACAGGTTAGTCAATCAATCAATAAATGTGTGTAAATCCTTATAAAGCAGGGTTGCTAGATCTGTTTTTCTCAATCCATCATGCCAGGCTTCAAGCTTAGCGCTGGTATTGAACCAACCAACAATGGAAGCTCCTCAAGAAGTCAGCGTAGATGCTGCTTTAGCACCTGGAAAGTATATTTTCACTGAATTGTTCATCCGATTTTGGCAAGAATTTGATTTACCAACTGGCTCAGCTGCTGGTCGAGCTCTACTACTGTTTATCTGACGGATGGTGGTACACAGATGGTTCGCCCAATCGGACAGTTTCCAGTGGCTATTTCATCTCCAATGTTTTATTTTCATCTCAAAAAAATTCCGCTAAAGAGAAATGGTTTGTAAACTATAATGAAACAGGACTCAAAGGTAGAAATATGTGGTATAAACTGTGTAAACTTACTGTCCTGCCAGTGACACAGCTAAGCTATCGACTTTTCTAACTGACTGTTGTTAGCTGTTAGCAGCAGCTAGTTAGCTGTTCGGGGCTAGCTAACAGATAGTTACTTTTCCCAATAACCAGTTTGCTCAACCATTTTTTTTTATTTTTTATGAAACGGTGTCCAATGATGCCAGAAGGAAGAACATAGAACAAGAGAAAGAGGACTGACTAGTAAACAGTTAGCTCACAAGCTTTATGCGTTCACCACCAGCCTGGCCAGAAGTCACTAGTAGTGAGCCACTGGTGATGAAGCATGAATGATGCATGTGATGCAAATCAGCTAATGCATGAGCCATTTTATTGCTCTGCCTAAAGTAACACTTCGTTCAATATTAAGAATATATTTCTAGCCTCAGGATTATTGTCTTTTTGCACACTGTTTAACAACAAGTGAACGCTTCATTGTTAAAAAAAAAATAATAGAACACTGAAAGATATCAAAAACATAACAAAATGCCAAATATCATCTTTAGATCAGAGGACAGAGCACATTACATCCAGATCCCTCCGAACTGTGAGGAGGGTCTAAGGCCACCGTGAATTTAACACACAGGAACATTTAAAACACAGCAGCACTGTGGGTTAGACAACAATTAATTAGTTGAATATTAAAACATGTTAATTTCAAAGTATGATGTAGTTTCTACAAGAGTAGCACAAGCTGCAGGCAAATGGATCTCAAAGCATTTTACAGTACATAATAAAAAAAAACATAATTTACTTCCCTAACAGTCACTTCACCTAAACTAAACTGCACCTACCTCACAAAATTTCCCCATAATGTTAATGTAACGGTGAAGCAGTCGAAAGAAAATGAGAGAAGATTCCTTAAATGAGTCATCTATTCATTTAGAGGAAGCTGGAAATGACCTAATGTCAGCCAGTAGAGCAGTGGGCTTGCCAAATATCGTAATATGACAAAACCCAACAGTCACTTGTTTGTGAAAATACTGTGAATGATGGAATTCTGTTCAGTATTTTCAGTGTTTTCGGGCATCTGCTGTCGAGTGGGGGTGATGGTGGTGCTGTGGGTGATGCCTGAGTGGAGGTTGTGGGTGCTCTGGCGATGACATGACGTTGTGACACCCGGCTCATTACAGCAGCGCAGTTTGATTTGCTCGGTGGGGACGGATCAGAGCGGAGTGCTGCAGGCAGCTCAACCTGCACCGCTGCATGTCAAACTGCCTCACATGCAACATCAGAGGCATGACAAGAACGCCTGTTTTCGCTCTCCGTTTAATCCTGTCTGTTTCTGCCTCTTTTACATCCATTTTTCATCAGCCTCTGCATACATCCCTCTTACATCGCTCCCTCTGTCTTGTCTTTTTTTCAAAGGGACCTGGCAGCGAGAAACTGTCTGGTTGCAGAGCATAACGTGGTGAAGATCAGTGACTTCGGGATGTCCCGTCAGCAAGATGATGGCGTGTACTCTACAGAGGGAGGACTCAGACAGATCCCTGTCAAGTGGACGGCTCCTGAAGCCCTGAACTATGGTATGTCACAACTTCCTCTGTCCTGCAGTCACAGCCAGAACCATTTTTGCTCTTTCTCTCTGCCGACAGTCAATTAAAAACTGACAAAACCCAGTCCTTGTGCCCTTGTCAATGCTGCCCCCTGGTGGTGTTTTCAGGTCGTTATACCACACAGAGTGACGTGTGGAGCTTTGGTGTTTTGCTGTGGGAGACCTTCTCCATGGGAATGACGCCCTACACAAGCATGACAAACCAACAGACACGAGACGAGGTGGAGAAAGGTAAAGACTCATATCAGACCCTCGGAGATAAGTCTTGAATGTGTTTGAGTCCAGATTTTTGAGAAAATGTTGCCCGTTGATTCTGACGCTAAAGCCTTTTTGAATTCCAGATGTTTGAAACAAATATGCCAAGCATGTCTCAACACTTGTTTTGAATGTCTGTGATGTGTTTCAGGATACCGTATGCCTGCTCCACACTGCTGCCCGGTGGAAATCTCCAGGATTATGAGCAACTGCTGGCAGTACGACCCAAAAAACAGACCTTCTTTCAAGAAACTCCGGGCTGAGCTCGGTGCCATATACAATAAAATTGTATAATCCAAGTTTGTGGATTGGACATGAACTGTAGACTAAATGTATTTTTCTGTACTATTGAGTGTTTGTAATTTTTTTTCATTGTTTTTTTTTTTTTTCTGAGAGAAAAGATTGAAACAGATCTCCAGGAGACAGACAAATTGAAAACCAAATGAAGAAAATAGGATGTCTCTTGTTTTCGAGACAAACTTGGAAAGGGAACGAGTTTTGCGTCCTTGTCAGGAGACCACGCGATGGCAGCATTCTTGTTCCTGTCCTGCTTGTCTGCTTTTCAGTGCTCCCCCTTCTAAGATGAGATGGTTATCTTCAACACATCTGTCTCCTGTGAGACGGCATATTTTTGTGACAGTGTAAACACAACATTCTGTACTGTGTGCTATTACCGTAAGTGTTGCAATGTATCACCCATGTCTGTCTTGAGACGTGTTAAACCGACACATCCCCCTAAAGAGTGTAGAGGAAGCAGCCACATTGGGTTTGGGCCGGCAAAGTCTTGTGGGGTGTTTGTGTTTCTTTTATTTCCTGTTTTTTAGGATCCAACAAAAGTATTACTATTTTTGATACAAGACAGGCCTATTGGCCTATTGGCCCTGTCTTTTGACTATTTTTGCACAGGATGTACACTTAATGCAGGTATAATGTACATTTGGTGATTGAACTATGTTATTTATGATGATTTGTGACGAGGACTCTTCACTTCCCTTCAGCTCTTTAGAGTTACAGAATGTTTTAGCTCATTGTTGTGGTTTTATGGCATGCAGGTGTGGAAGTAACTAATTACTGCTACCCAGATAACAGTGTTTAAGTTATTTTCTGGGTACTTGTACTCTCACTGTCCGTCATTTTACTTGTGCTTAAAGGGACCAATGTTACACATTAAAGTGTGTTCACAGGTCGTTGGGAGTATTGCTGCACTGTACTGGGTGAAAAATAGTATTTGGCTCCAGAGGAAGCGGCATGTACTCTGATCATTTTCCTCCCTGTGAGGTCACTCAGTGGCTAAGTTACATCGTGGGTGATGTAGGCACCAGGTTTTGAAAAGTAGTCTGCTGGTCTTCATTGCACTTTGATAAGAGCCTGTGTTCGCATGATCTTATTTTGGTTGCTTGTTGGTTTTGATTGACTGACTGATTAATTGATCTGCTGAGTGTTCCATGGTAACAGAGGGCTGACCACACAGCTGTTAGCAAGATCACAACGCAACACTTACAGTACAGAACAAGCTTCTCCTCCATTTTCTTGGTTACCAGGGTGATGGGTGACAAGTCCAGGCCCATCTAATATATGATTGATTACCTGTAAAAGAACGACGGTTGTGCCACCACCACCTTACTGCACCAGTTAATATCTATACCTTTCATCTGCATTTTTGTAGCCAATAAGGCTATCGATCACAAACAGGTGGATGAAGAACCTGACATACAGACGAATTAACACAAGAATCTGGTGCAGGTTCAGGATTGTAGAGGAGAGGAGTGAGCAGGAGCTGGGAGTAACTCAGACTGAAGATTTGGAGAAACAGAAACAATACATTAACATCAGCAGTTAAACTAATACTTTGAGTAGCATTTGAGAAGAATACTTTGTACTTTAAGTATAATTAAGTATTATTTTAACACCAGCAGTTTAACTTGCAATTGAGTAATATTTCAGCAATGTCACTGTACTCATACTTGAGTACAGATTTTCACTACTCTTTCCACCGCTGATGACATTTAACTGTTCGGTCTAGTCTTACCTCTATCATGAGTGTCAGTGAGATGTATAAGAGCAGCAAGTTTGCTCAGTTCACAAGCTCTCTCAGCATATTAACAGAAATCCTATTAGAAATGTGTCATATTACTCTGTTACCAATTTAAGTTTTTTTTTTATTATTTTTAACACGTTTTTCAAGTGCCTTACCCCCAGCATTGGCTACAACAAATTGTTTAGTGAGCAGAAGTCAGCAGCCTATCTGGTTACTATCTGGCCTATTTGTCTTAGGGGCAGGTAGCCAGTTTTTGCAAAACCTTTAATGCTGTGACAAAGTCAGAACCTCTCACCCTGACCCATTGACATCTGACCTGGACAACCTTGTTTCATTAAAGAAAAAAAAAACCCAAAGAAAACCGTGCCTAACACTCAAGACAAATTCTTTCAAAAATGTTTAAAACGTTTCCACGTTTGTTTAAAACACATAGAGCGCATACCTCCCCCAAGACAAAACACTCTCATTCAATTAAATCCAGCCAAAGACAAGATAGAAGAACGTGGCACACCAGCAAAAGGTAACAGTGTGCAAACAATACAAAAAGTAGCACCGTGAGGTAGGAGCTAACAAAGAAAAATTTAATAGAATACAAGATATTCTCATATAAATAGATTAAGTAGAACAAAATACAAATGCTATATACCCGAAATGGATAATGTCCACATGCCTGTGCAACATTCATGTAAATGTGAAATGTGCAGAAGATTTCTTAAGATAATCAATCGAATAATCCAACAGTCCAATATCAAACTCAGTATCTCTTTTAAAGCAGTCATTACAGCTTAACCCACATTTTAGATCACCGGATATAGGATCCACATCAAATTGTACTCAGTCATAGATGCCACAGTAATTAACAGAAATTATGAAAAGTGCCCATATCTTGCAATTTTAAAGGAAGTGAGAAAAAAAATCCTAGATCTGCACCAAAACCTGCTCCCTCTAGCTCCAACCGGAAAGTATTTCAGTTGAGTACACTAATGAACGTTGTGTTAAAGACTGGGGATTTTCTGAAATGACACAAAGATCTGTGTGTGTTTCCGTAATTCAAATGACACATGCGGTATATTCTTTGACAGATGATTATAGATTTTAGTTATTGTAGTTCATCTTGGGCCTCAAGTCTCCAGCAGTGGAGGGCGTCACAGAGTCTTAAACAGTGTGCTTGTTTTGATTTGTACAACATATTTCTCACACAATAGACCATTCACAGCACACACATAGGCTGGTTGAGCCTGCTGACTTTTATATGCTTGTGTAAATTATAGTGGCGTGGGAAACATGGTGATGATATTTTTATGTGACCCAGATACCTGTAATTACTTTGGCCCTGAACTAAAAACACTTCGCTTTAAACATACATTTTTTCATCTAGGAGCTGCATAACTCTGGGGAAGTCAGAAGCGGAGACATCTGTGGGGAGTATCTCGACCGCTGCTGTATCCCTGATAATGTTTGCAAGTCATCATCCTGACTGTGTGCAAACTAACAAGCAAAATGCTAAAGGTTGAATAGCTTTTAGGGAATGGAAATCACAGATGATTTATCCTCTGTCAGTCGTTCATCAATTGTGCAAAAAAGACAAATGCCCATATAATAGAAGGTCTCAGCAGCGTCAAAGGACATTACATACATTAAATTCTTGAGTGTTAACTGTAGCATTAGGGTTAGCTAATGTTAGGCTAACTGAATGCAAACAAAACTCCGATTAACATGCATAATGTAATCTAGCATAATGCAACACATATTATTAGCATACCTTTAAGTCTGACATCTGACAGCCTATTGTTACAACTTAACAAGGCTGCCAAACTGCAGCGAGCAGTTCGAGTCAGCCCTGGATGTTTTTTACAGACAACTGGAGACACTTCCTGCCATTCCTGTGATGATTAAAAGCTGCTAGTTTTCACTGGAAGACGGACAATCTCCATCCAGGATTGTGGTCACAAAGCTTATTCAGGTCAAACCATGACCAAACCAATTTTTCCTACCAAGCAGTAGAAAAGTCACCCTAAACAAACGGATAGTTACAACATTAAGAAACGTTAAGTTTGAACCTGTCTGGGTTTTTGGTGATCGGGTTGCGTTTGCAACATTTTGTGTTTTAAATCTTTTTCAATGTGTTGTGTCATGTGTTAGCTCAGTAGGTCTTTTTGACACGTAACCAGCCAGTGGATGGCTGACGTTACCCTTGCAGGTTAGCTAGCGTTACAGTTATGCCAAGATCCTGACAAACTTTCTTTCTGTGTGGCCTCTAACAGCTGAAGGTACGCTGATATGACTCCAGGGTGGCATGCAGTGGGTTGAGAGGCATTGTCTATTATACTGGGTAGCTCAGCATCCTCCTCTCTGACAAAATACCTTCCTTGTACAAAGCATCAGTGTATTTAGTCCAGTCCAATTTATTGCCGATGTGAACGCCCAGATGCTTGTACTCTCCCACAATGTCCATCTCAGTTCCCTTGATGCTGACTGGGTTCAGATGGGTCCTTTGCTTTAGAAAGTCCAGCACCAACTCCTTAGTCTCCACTTCTGCAGGTGGCAGGACTTTGAGCAGTATCTGAAGTCTGAGGTGTGGAGTGTGAACAGGAAGGGAGACAGGACTGTTTCCTGAGGTGTCCCCGTTCTGCTTACGATGGTGTCACACACATCGTTGGTAATCCAGGTCACTAGTGGAGCATCCACCTGCAGGTCCAGAGGCTCATTGCTGAGCAGGGCAGCTCGTTGTGTGTTAAATGCACTGAAAAAGTAAAAAAAAAACATGACTGTCACAGTGCTGCCTGCCTCTTCCAGATGAGTATAAGCTCCGTGCAGCAGGAAGACGATGGTGTCCTCCACTCCATAGTGGAAGGGTTCAGCTGTTGTAATAGTTCAGCTGAATATAGGCTGCCATATTTTACAGGTGTGAGCCAGAGTATGCTCAGTAGCGATCAGGCAGCAGAGACAAGGTATTGAGCTCCCATCTATAGACGCAAAGGGGCAGTGGGCTCAGCTGTCAATCATGACTTGATCAAAACAAAAAAAAACTAAAACCAAACTTATCATAAAAATGAATCCTTGAACATTAAATCAGTGTGATAAGCGCTACCTTTTAAAACAATATTTTGTTATAATTTTACATCTCCTTCAGTTCTTCATGTCCCATCTGCTACTAGAAGGAGGCAGGGTTTATGACAGTATACTGATGATGGTGGCGATGAAGTTGTTTTCACTTTAGGTTTCAGGAAGCTGTCATGTTGCCAGCTCACATTCAGCGACCAGGCTTTCTGTCCCACTCCTTACAGAATGTTGAGTGTGATGCACAGTTTTCTTTTTGGTGATCTAAAGAGCAAGTAGAGGATATTTACCTGTTTGCCTATTGTTACGATATTTCAATCTGGACAAAGATCTTTGCTTTGTCTAAACAGTTGTGTGGAAGCACAATGTTTTTACATAGATCAGTCTGGTACAGTGTGGTCGTAGTCTGAGGTGCACAGTGGATACAGACTTGCTGAGCTTTTCACCTGGCGGATGGACGGTGGTAAGAGGTACTATTACAACAAAATGAAAGTTGGACAGGAATACGGCTTGACTAAAAATAATACATGAAATGCTTTAAAGTATTATTTGGTTATTCAACAAAAACATTGTTTCCTCTTATTTTTCCAGGCTGCGACACAAAAGAAAAAGAAAAACATCAAATCGTCTGCACCTCACTTGTGCTTTTGTTGAGACAAGGCGTGTGACATTGTTCAGTGACACTGACATGTCTAATCATGACAGCAGCGTGGGCGTGTAATGTCATGGAGAGGTTACATTGAATTGATACACATCTCCGTGCATACGCTGCTGCAGACTTTGTTTCCTGACTCTCACTCTCCTTGGCTCGGAGTTATAGTGTACCCTCAGGATTTATGGTAATTGTTCTTGAAATGATTTGTGTTTTCTCTCCCTTGAGCCTTATTTAAAATGGATTAGGATCGTTAGCATGGATAATCCTTTTCATATTTCAGTGATACGGCATTGTTACCTGGCCCAGGATCTAATGCTTGCAACAATTTGAGGAATGAAAAAGAGTTACTGAGCTTTAAAACAATGTTGCTCAATTTCTGTTTAAAGTTTACTCAATGAGGGTTCCTTCTGACAACAGACAGCAAAAAATAAGTGTTGTACATGATTAACACTCGTCAATGGACTGATCGGTTTTAGCCAGTGGGGTAGATAAAGTGCATTTTAGTCGGCACAAAGACTTATTATTTGATATTTTACATTACTGTCTCACTCACCTGGCAATCACTGCTAAATATGGACTCAACTTCATTTTCGAAGATGAGAAAGACTTGAAGCTTAGAAGGTGTGGCGCCTGTCGCTTGTTTGCTGAAGATTGATGGTCATGTGTGATTCATTTTTTGTAGCTTCTCGACAGTTCATCGGTATTGTAATTGAAACCACCTCACCGGTTGAGCACGTTTTGTAGCTTTGTCACCTGAGCGTCCCATGATGTCGAGGCTGCTTGACTCGTTTGTCTCCAAGGTGACAAAACATCTGACACATCGCATTAACAGCAGATAGTTCTCCTCACGTAAATAAAAAAAGCCACATTTACTTGGCTCTTACATTGGATTGACAGCTTGACTTATTTACCCTGGACTGCACAGTGTTGCCACCTCTCTTTGTAATTTGACCTAACCCTAACCCTAGGGCATTTAGCAGGAACTTTTGTCCAAAGCGAAGTACATTTGTCACAAGAACATATCACTGTCGATAGAGTAAAAGAAATATAGAAAAAATTGTCATGTCCTCATGACATCTGACTTATCAAAAGTTAATGACCCCAGTCACATGAACTCACAGGATTCAAGACTCAACGTTCAAAAAACTTTATTGTCCAGTAATGCAGACGATGATAGAAAAATGTGTCATTCGCTGTTGCATGGTTCATAAAATAAAGATGATAATGAATAAAAATAATGACAATAATTCACTTTAACTGAATCAAGCTCAATCCAATACCTGACAGCTTTTTTGTGTCCCTACATTTTAAACCAGCCATAAATGCTCAGTCATAATTAGGATCTGTATCAAATTGTACTCACTCATAGATACCAACCCCCTAAATAGGTCAGATTTTTTTTCATCAAGATCCATACATTAATCCCTGAGAAACTGACGAAAATAATGAGAAACGCCTGTCTCGCAATGTTAAAGAAAGTGAGAAAAAAATTACAAGATCCGGCCTTAAAGTTAATAAGGGCTATTCTGGGCCGACACCCATCTACCATCCAAGTACCAAGAAAAACGTTGTAGTAGTGTTTGTGTAATCCTGCAGACAAACCAACCAACCAACAGGATACAGGCACCAACATTTCCTCCCTCTACATGATCTGACTTCAGTAGTCTACTTCTAACTTAAAGTATTAGTACTACACAAACAGACAGTTGTGCAATTGCAAATTATGTATTGTTGCATTTTCCCTTATTTCTTTTTAAAACATTTCTTTGTTTGTAATGGAATACATGTTTTATATCTAAAAGTTGCACATTTTTATATACAATGTGCCACAACATTAAAACCACTGACAGGTGAAGTGAACTACATCATTACAATGCAATTATGAAACCTTGGGACCTTGCGTTCATGTAGATGCCTCTTGACACATGTCATTGTCTAGGTTGGCAGTGGCGTTGTGTTCTTCTGGGGTCTATTTCAGAGAGCAGGTTCAACAAACTCTGAGTTAATCCTTACAAAGAGCAGGGCCTCATTTTTAATCCAATGGAGACAGACATCCCATAACTGTGGATCACGATTTATCTTAAAAAAAACCACCATGATATTTTATTCAACCTCATCCACTCATTTGTCATTTACCAGAATTTGATTTAATAGATGATGAAGTGCTTGAACTTCCCTAACCCAAACCCTATCTTATGTTACATAACATCTTTTTGAATAGTCTACTTATTTATTAATACTGATACAACCTGATGCACACAAAATACAGGTGGCAGCAACTGAAGATAATGGGGTGAACTGTCCCTAATTCATCTGCTGTCCATCCCGTCAGCCGTACTTCACTAGACAAGTCTCCCTCCGCCCCTCATCCACCTTCACTCCCAAAATCCAGCCGATATTCACACGCTGCACAGTGTCTGTGTCCTGTCACGTTGATGGTGACAGCATCCTTCATCTAATTTTTCTAACTATTCTCCTCATTAAAGCCAGGGACTTCATTCAAACCTCCAATAATGCTCCACATATTTCCTTCATTATGAGCTTTATTCAACTTTCAAATCTCATTTATGCTAATTAAACCCTTTCCTACTTTTCCAGTTCTTCCTATTGTGCTATTTTGCTTCCCTACACTAATGAGAGAAATCAATTTAGTTAACGTGAGCTTTTCAGCATCCAGAAATTTCTTTTCTAATGTGTATGAAACAGCTTTTTCAGTGTGTTTTACAGACTGTGACACATTTCATACAAAGCTGGCCCTGTCTGAATCTCATTCAATGCACTGTGTTCAAAAATATACAAATTAAAATGAATTAAATGTTGTAACATTTCAAGTAACATTTGTGCTTTCATTATTCTGATATAAAGTCAGTGTCTTTTCAAATCTTAGAGACAGCCGTTTGTAAATGAATCAGAAAAGTTAAGCATTAGTGGAGAGTTTCGAAAATGAAAAAGCTCCGTAGCTTTCCTCTGAAGTTCTTCCTAATTTTCCGCTCTTGAAATCAATTGTCTGATGAAATTATTCGATCAGAAATGATAGAAACTTTAGTAACATCTCAAAGAAGATGTGACACATGAGCACATGCTTTAGTCTGTACATTTATTTCACACACATCCTCAAAACACAAAAAACAATATGCCTCTGATCAGTGCTCCCACAGGGACCACACCATACTGTGAAAGATCCTTTGCGATCATTTATTGATTAATTACCGTATTAAAAAGATGTATAACATTTGCATTTACAGTTTTATAAAATGTATAAAAAATGATTACTGATTCCTTATTGTGTTTTAAAAAATATGAATTAACAATTTAATTGTAAGACAAAATGGCGAAATTATTATCAACATACTTTTTTCTTGTTCAATATAGTTTGTCTGCATTTTATATTCTATTTCACAATTCATTTTTTTTTGTTCTTTTAACATTTTCATTGTTCATTTAATCGTTGCTTTGATTTGAAAACTTTCTCCTTGTTATTTACCATCACCTCAGGTAGCATTCATCTCAAACTTGTGCTGTAGAGCCAATCAGTGTTCAAACAAACATTTAAAGTCAGGTGGCTATCCCACGGTTTTCCAAACTACAAAAAATGTCTGGTCCAATTTTAGGGGGAAGGTTTGTAAAATAATGCAAAACACAGAGTGTCTGGTTTCAGTGAAAACCTGAGAGAGTTTGATAAAGAACATAAATGCAAAACTGTCACTACTTGAATGTGAATGAAACAAAACTGGATGCAATGGATTAAAAGATCTGCGATATTAGTTCTCACAATCAGAGCATTAAAATGTAATAAGTCACACCACCCAGTAAATAATGATCTTATGAGTGCGTAGGGAGTGGAAATATCATGGCTAAAGCACACGTCACCATATAATGATTTTCCTTTCAACATAAAAGTGAAATAATCATCCTCCAAACTAATGTGAACTCCTGTTTTCAAAATAAAATAAAATTTAATGGAAAAAATCATTTGGTTTGAATTATTTTTCTAATGCAGTAAAAACCAACCAGCCAACAAACAAATAAGAACATGCAGAAAATGCACAACTGCCCCCTTAAAACATTAAAGGATTACTGATTTTGATTCTTAAAAAAATCAAATGAAATTGCAAGTTGTAAGCACACGTGAATAAAGGATGAAAACGGCCGTAACATCACTCATGTAGTCACACAGTGTTTACTATTCAGCCACATGTGTTTCTGACTAGGCACATGAGGACCTGTGACACCTCCAGATCTGTGTGCATGTGCGTGAACTAAGGACCATGTGAGAGACAAAGATTGTGTTCGAGGCTGAGCGGGTTATCTGTGTATTTAATCGTCTTCAGAACACGCTGCAGCTCTCACCACAAGCCAGTCTGCTGCCTGACGCTCCCATATCTCTCTGGCATCTGACTGTGACCTGATGAGTTCTTTTCTGCTTACTCACACTCCTCAGGCTGCTGCAGCCGGATCATATCAACCTGCACGACATTTGATTGACGACTTATTTCCTTTAATCAAGACCAGGTGTCACGAAAACAGAGTCTGTAGGAATCATTTTTATATGCTGGGCTCACCTTTCATTCATCTTTAGTACACAATAGAGGATTGTGTAGTAACTGATACTCATATTGAATGCAACAAAAACACGCTTTCAGTCATTTAAGAATGAAGCAATTACGCGATGCCTTTTCATTCTTAGATTCATATGAAAGTTCCCAGATGCTCACAGAAGTGGTCAACAGCTGGCGTGTTTGTGGCTGTTTGAGCAATTAAAATTGTGCAGGTGATGTGAAAAAAAGTAAACGCAGAATATGAGTATAAAGAATGTTTCTACTGAATCTTCTTTATTTGTGCTGGTTCAATTCTTCTTCTTCATGAAGTCCTGCGGTTTTTATATCTGTGAGTGCAGACGGTGTGCCATGGTAAAGGTACTCAGACAGAGTTCAAGCAAAGAGGAGGGAGGGAAATGTTTTTTTTAAAAAAAAAGCTTTTGTTGTTTGAATAGCTGCAGTGCACTGATCTGTGTCTCACTTACCTGTAGATTGACAGGAGCTCATAATATCTCCAGTGGCATCATTCCTGGCCTCTCGAGGTTGAGCATACCACACCATGTGACAGAGAACATCTCTGAAATGCTTTCAGAAGATAAGATCTAAAACCTCTATACTGTCCCCCTGTCACATGTCCAACTTCTCTGAAACGTTTTAAAGTCGTCATTGTATCATTTGGCATCCATATGCAACCATTTGCGTCAACTGTTGTGCAACTGTTTCTTCTTTTATTCAAGCTCATATCGAGATAAAACTGAACAATCACTTCCTGTTCATCTTTCTGCGGCGTAGATTTATGATCTCTGTTTATTAAAGTATTCCCCCACAGGCAGAACCTCTTCTTGCTCAGGGGTATTGCAGCAGGGTGAATTCTTCCTGTGACAAGGCTTTAAATACGTCCATGTGACATTCTTCCCCCCAGCCACCCTGCTTCCTGTTTGTGTCTTTTAACTGTTGAAAACACTTTTTCTTTTTTTACTGTAGCTGTTTATGACATTATTCATCAGTTTTGCATTCTGTTTCACAAAAAACTGACTATACTGGTCTATACATTTTCTCCTTTGATGGGTGGAAACTAGAAAGTACATAATGGCAGGGTCCGGGGCCACAGGCAAGCACCTACTGGATAGCATTTTAACGATGCAAAATGGTCTTAGGGTCCCCACTGACTCCCAGGCATCACTCTGCCCGCCATTCTCAGATTGGAAAAATGAAATATTGATGATTTTCTTCCCCTACAGAAATAAAGCATAAACAGAGATTTATATCATAGTTAATTCGAGGTGCAATATGTAAGAATTGGCCACAAATAATAATCAGAGGATATAGGCGGCAGCATTTCACCAGAGTTAGCTGCCAACCGTAACTACCATTAAGCTCATTTGCTCAGGTAGAAATGGAGCTAGTGCTGCGGAGCATCAGGGAGGTGTAGGTGCTTACACCACCAGCACGGGAGCTTTGGCTCCGGCCAGGACTCGCTGGTTTGCATACTAACTTCAGTACATACCTCTTCACCAGGAGACTTTTTTGAATTTTTGAATGCTTCCAACTAAAATTCTAACATATTTACCTTTAAATATATAATTTTTTCTCTAGAAACATCAACTTTGGCCAACACCCCCTTCCTATCCCCCTACTTCCAAGGCCTTCACACCCATCCTGGAACTTGGCATTCACTTTGATCTCATTACACACCTGCGAAATTTCATAACTGCATCTTGCACGGTCGTGAGGTGGCAACGAAATCTGCCCACAGACAGTCAAAACCACTTCTGTGCTTGTTCACGCTCCAACAGGTGTCACACACACAGGCATGCACGCACGCACGCACACACACACACACACACACACACAGTCACAAGGTGACAAATATACCCGCCAACAGCAATTAGTCAGTGGATGAACTGACATCAGGTAGAGTTATGTAACAGAGAGTTCAAGTATAGGAACAATTCCTTCACATAGACATTGTTCTGTATTTGAAACCCTTTCTAGTAATTATTGCATGACTTGTTTCTGCTTGTGCTACTGTTACACACATATTAGGATTAACTCTTATCTCACATTTGTAGCCACGGTTGTTCAGTACAAGTTACTTTTGCTCACTACCTTTACTCCTTACATTACTCTCACTTACTGTCTTGGATTTTGTTTCCCTATGACTGGTGTCCCGGTTTCCTTCCTGGTCAGTTTAACACGAATGAATCTGCAGGTTCAAATGGTCTTAAATCAAAATACACAGTAAGACCTTCCAGTTCAACATAATACAGCGCAGACATCCGGGAAATCTGTAAAAACATAGTATATTTACTCAAGAACAGTTCCTAAGTATAATTTTGAGGTACTTGTACTTACAATTTTCTGCTACATTATGCTATCACTCCACTACGTTTTGGAATATCCCAAAATATATTTTTTTTATGGATTCAGTTACTAGTTAGAGCCAGCAAGCGTATTTCTAAATTGATTTATTTAATCATCAATCAGATTCTGATAACTGAATAATGTTCTTTTACTAGTACTTTTGATACGTAATTACATTTATCCTTTAAAGTTTTACTCATGTACTACTCCTATGTGTGACTTTTCACATGATCCCTGAATATTTCGCAGCTAACCTGTAAAAGTCATGCAGCATGTTTATTGCATCAAGAATATTAGACCTGTGTTTGTATCAGTGTGTTTGTTGTAGACTTTTTCTTTATCGTTCTTAAAAAAGCTGCAGTGATACATTACAGGTGACATTTGAGAATACGCGAAAAATTACGATGACAAGAGATCTGTCTGTTGAAGTCGGGTGGGCGTACATCATTGATTAAAACTTGAGCGAATCCTGTAGAGAACCCCGTCAGCGATACTTAATTTGTTGCATAACGTGTTAAAGGAGGAAAACAGATATCATCTGGAATGTGCTTGTGTCGCAGAGATACAGTGGAGCCCTGACATAGGATGGATCCATAAACTGGAATCTCTTCTGTCAGATAATCATCAAGATTGAACAGAGCACGGCGCAGTACACATGACTTGCTGGGAGGAAGACAAAAATAACCAGCGGGCATGTGATGAATTAAAGCCATCCTCAATGTTGAACGAGGCCGATGGTGATTTCATGTGAAAAACGCCAAAAACATAGTAAACTTGAATGCTTCAGAGAGGATTCTCTTCTGATCCATAGCTTCTGATTGGACTTTCAAAAGTAACGATGGCTCATTTTTTCTCGTTTTGCTGGGGAGGGTGAGGGGTAAAGGGAATATCCGAACAACTGGATTTTTCTGACTGACCGGTCACGACTTGTAGTAGTCGTGAGAAGAGAAAGACGAGGGGTACAAAAGCATCCATAGCCGGAGGGACAGTTTACACTCAAGTCTTACTAAGTTCCAGGAATTAGTCTGTCCCAACACAGAGTGCCTACACTGGTATTTCTGATTATTGTAAGGTCAGTTCTTGGAGTGTCCTCAGAGTGTCTTATTTCTATTTTTATGTCAATACAATAAAACAATCTGACTTTTTTTTTTGGACATTTAAATTTGACTAAATAAAAACATAAAGCTTACTGCGCCGAACGTTTTGAAAATAGAGAAACAAGATATGTTCTCTACACTGCCCAACTTATTTCAACTGTCTGCCTGATTTAGTTTCTGAGATGAGCAGAGACGTTTTGGTAGTCAGTCAGCGGTTACAACTTTACATTCATGCTCGGTTAACCCTCCGTGAAAGGTTGTGATAAAGAAAAGAAAAAAATGTTAGATATAAAATGAATTCAACCCAAGGAACAGTTCTGTGATTTTTGGGAATAAATGCTGCGTCCTCAGGTTAAAGGTGTGCACACCTTAATTCAGCACGCAACTCTGATGACACTTAAGCCTGAGGGACAGGTGTGTTTAACCAGGGCAATGTTAATACTTAGCACTTGATGACACTGACAATGAAAAAACATTCACAACACATGGCCAATTGAGTATAGCTAGTGTCACAGGTGTTGAACATCTTTACCGTTACACCATTCTCACCTGCGTCTGTCACTGTGTTTTCAGAGTGTGCTGACCACCCGGGTGACGAGAACATTTTGTAACAATGCGGGAAGTTACAAAATCAGAAGATGATGCCAGATAAAGGTTAGTCACTGAATAAAATGTCTGTACTTCGATCACATGTTCATGCAGCGATTGTCTCGTGCTGGCTCTGGGAGGGGTGAAACAGAGGCGAGCAGAGTGAAGGAGTGGTTTACCTGCCTCCAGGTGAGATTTGTCCACCCTCTGTTTGTTAGTGGAGAACTTGAGCACAGCCCTCCACAGGTCAGTATGTATAAAAAGACCTGCTGAGGAGCTGCTGGGAGTCACAGCAGAGCGAGGGGCCTAAACTGAAGAGTGATCAGCTGCAGAGAAAGCATCACCATGGGGAACTGCGCCGATTGTCTGACCAATTTTTTCTGCCACTCAAAGAACACCAATATTCGTGTGAGTCTGCCGGCCGTCTGCTTCGTCTGGCAGATTGCTATGATTATTCTGTTTGGAGTTTTCATCCGGTATGATGAGGAGTCGGACGCACACTGGGTAGAGTTCAGAAGGGAAAACAACATCACCAGCGACATCGAAAATGACTTCTACTTCAGATATCCCAGTAAGTTATGATCCTGTGTCAGTGATGTGCCAGCCTGGTATTTAATGGATGACTTTAATGAATTTTTATGTATGTTTTTTCTTTTCAAAAACAGTTTTCAACAAATTCAATATATTTCTTATAGCTGCAACAATTTAGAAGCAGATTGGGGTCATTTTAGCCCATCTTCCCTCCAGTTTCTGCATTAACTATATTTTAATGAGCTGTTTTTCAACTAGAATCTAGATTGTGACTGTGCAAAGGTAATTCAACAAACTATAGCAGCATCGCAGAATGCAAAACAACACTTTTCTTATTATGTAACCCGAACATGAAGTACTGGCTAACATCTAAAAGCTATTGAGCAAAAAATGTAGCTAAAAAAGCTCAATATAAAAGACAAATTGATAATTAATAAGAAACTATATGTAAAGTAGAGTTTAACAGGCTGGTACATTTTAAGAGTAGATCATTGGTTCGACGCTCATCCACTGAGTATTTCCCTCTCTCCAGGCTTCCAGGACGTCCATGTCATGATCTTTGTTGGATTTGGTTTCCTCATGACCTTCCTGAAACGCTACAGCTTCGGTGGTGTGGGATTCAACTTCCTGATCGCTGCCTTCGGCCTGCAGTGGGCTCTTCTCATGCAGGGCTGGTTCCACGCCCTCAACCCGGAGACTGGAAAAATCACCATCGGAGTAGAGAGGTAAGCCTCTTTGTCTGAATTCTGCGCACCATCAGTGATTCAGTAACCTGGAGAGGTGCAGGTGTTTGGTGCGCCGGTGCATTATGTAACTACATACTTTAACCTGACAGTAGATCAACAGATAAATGCCTTTTTTTAAACAGGAGAGTGTCTTCAAGTAGTTCTTATGTCACAGCTGTCACCTGATTAGGGCTTTTCAGTCTCTTGAGGCAAAGCGCTCGCTGCAAAGATTGCAGTTGATCAAGTTTGTTTGCTGAAAGCATGTGCAGCTCTTGGCTATGACCCTTCCAGGGACCTTCCATGTAAATCCACTTTAAAGCGTGTTTACAGGTCCTGTAGGTTACAAGAACACGTGTTTCATTGTAGAAAGACTGTCATGGCTCCAGAAAGAGCTGCATGAGGTTCATCTGTTTGGGTTAGTGATGAGAAGAGCGGTTCTCTAATCCAATTTTGCACTTTACTTCAGTTTTACTTACGGTTTTCTACTTGAATACATTTCAGAGGGAGATGTTTTACTTTTCACTCCACTGCATTCCTTTGACATACGTAGTGATGGAATGTAACTGAGTACATTTACTCAATTACAATTAGATAGATAGATGTTATTTCCACTTAAATTTACAGAGGGAGATTTTTTACTTTTTACGCCACAAGATTTCTTTGACAGCTACAGCTGTGGGGGATAACTTGAGAAGATGTGGGAAGACTGCTTGGATTAAAAAAGAAAGAATTTCTGGATCTGCATCATCATTTGGTAATTGCGTTGGTATTTTGCTTTAATGGTGCCAATTCCCCGAATAAGTTTGTAATTAAATTCAGAATGCCAAAACTAAAGCAAACATGCACTCATGCATGGACTGGTAATCCAGCCTCGCTTTTACTCCTCTCAGGGATTTGCCTCATTGTTCATTAATGTTTATAGTCAAAATTTCTCCTCATTCAGACCATAATCACGCCCTCCTTCTCGCCCTTTACAGTCTGATCAACGCAGACTTCTGCTGTGCCGGCTCTCTGATCGCCTATGGTGCCCTCCTGGGAAAAGTAAGCCCTGTCCAGCTGCTCGTTGTCACCTTGTTTGGCGTCACACTCTTTGCTGTTGAGGAGTACATCATCCTAGACCTCCTTCACGTGAGTCCCACCTACTACCAGTCACCCCCACTGGAAATGTAGCTATTGTCCAAGAGGTGAATTTTTTTATCAAACTTTGCAATTTCTTTTTTCGTGCTGTTTATAGTGCAGAGACGCTGGTGGCTCCATGGTCATTCACGCCTTCGGAGGGTACTATGGTTTGGCCATCTCCTGGGTCCTCTACCGACCAAACCTACACCAAAGCAAGCGCCTCAATGGGTCTGTCTACCACTCGGATGTGTTCGCCATGATTGGTGAGTGACAGGCGGTTTAAATTTCGCATTCATCGTTGTCAAACCTCTTTGCTTGATTGTGAATGTCTTAATCTAACCGCAGTTTGATTGACCTCCCTCACCTCTCAGGTACTCTGTTCTTGTGGATGTTCTGGCCCAGTTTCAACTCAGCCATCACAGACCACGGCGACGGACAGCACAGAGCGGCCATCAACACTTACCTCGCCCTCGCCTCATCTGTTCTCACCACCGTGGCCATCTCCAGCATGTCTCAGAAGAGAGGAAAGCTGGACATGGTAAGGCTACGAATTTATAAGATTCAAAACTACAAGCATTGTTGTAACATCAATGTGTGTCTCATGACGTAGCGTGCCGTTTTACCTGACAGGTGCACATCCAGAATGCCACCCTGGCAGGTGGTGTCGCCATGGGAACAGCGGCAGAGTTCATGATCACTCCTTATGGCTCACTTATCGTGGGTTTCTGCACTGGCATTATCTCCACCTTTGGCTACCTGTTTGTGACGGTGAGTCTGCGCCTCCTAGCCTGTGTCCTGGCTCTGTCCCAACAGAAGGTCGAAGGAAAAAAGTTGAGAAATTAAAAAAACAAGCACGAAAAGGAAAAAAAAAATATATATGAAGGAAGCTGAATGAAAAGAAGGATCAAAATTAAACCAGCTCTTGGTCGTGTTACAGGAAAATGACAAGATTATAAGAAGCGATGACTCAGTTCAAGAGCAGGCGCTGGCAGCCCTCAGAGTTAAGTGGCATGGAGCAAGTTGTTGTGACAACTCGAAGGAAGTTAGTTGGCAATAACTGTGAAGCTCATGTCAGCTGTTATTATGTGGGAAGAGGCTTGTCGAAAGCATTTTGTAACGAGACACTTCACAATAATTTCAGAAAAAGGAACTTAAAAGAGGTTTTAAAAGGGCAAAATAGATAGCTTCTTTATCAGTATTGGGATTTTAACAACACGAGGAGGACTTCACTTTCAATAATAACTTACAAATTATACTTGGTGAGTTTCTAAAGGCCAATTCTCATTTTTCTAAGCGTCAGTTGTCTTTAATATGGCCAAAAAAAGAAATTCCATAGTGCCATATCGTAGGCAACTGGACTTTTGATGATGGATGAATGTTTTTCTCAATTTCAGCCTTTCTTGGAGAAACACTTAAAGCTCCAGGACACATGTGGTGTTCACAACCTGCATGCTGTGCCCGGGATGCTCGGCGGCTTCATTGGCGCCATTGTTGCTGCAGCCGCCGATGAAACTGTCTACAGCAGAGAGGGGTGAGTTCAGAAAGCCTGACCTCGCCTCTCTCATTTCAGTCTTCATCTGAGCACTCTTATGTCTGCTTAACGCTTCTCAAAGTTTGAAATGAAACTCTGGATTAAAAACGTATTTTCTTCATTCAGGTTGATCAACACATTTGACTTCGAAGGCGAGTTTGCTAACAGATCTGTAGGAACACAGGGAGGCTTCCAGGCTGCTGGTACATGTGTGGCCATCGCGTTTGGGCTTGTTGGAGGAGCAATTGTCGGTGGGTTTGAAAAACGCATTGTGTAGCACTATAAATGTACGTAAAGCACTATAATGCTCATCTTTCCATATGAAGATGAAGTTTCTGGAGCTCTTTTAAAGAACTTCGCAAACAGTATTTTAAAGAACACTTCTCTATAAAATGTATAAAAAAAACTGACAATGTAAGAGCTGTTGTTATTACAAGAAGGATGGAAGGAAAACACATTTCTTCAATCCTTTTTTGCACAGCTGTATCTGGAGGCTGTATAATTATTAGATGCTATGCTTTGAAATAGCTAAATAGCTTTTAACTTGCAATAATGTCAAGAAAAAAAAATATTAAAACTGAATTGAGAACTCATGATTCATGTTTTTTTTTTTTTATTTTGTCTGTGTCTTCAAAGGTTTCATCCTAAGGTTCCCCATCTGGGGGGACCCTGCTGATGACAACTGCTATGATGATGAAGTTTACTGGGAGGTACGTGTGCTTTTTCTACCACTAGATGGTGTACTTGCCCTTTAAGTGGAAAGGAAATTGTCTGATGGCATGTGTCTGTTTCAGGTTCCTGAGGATGAGGAGGCCATCCCTCCTGTCTTGGAGTACAACAACCACATGATCCACAAACATCAGGACATGTAAGCTCGCCCACACTTCATCACATCCTCGTTTTCTCCTCCTTCTCATTTATTCTTATTCGATTTCTTCTCTTTGTTCAACAGATCTGAGTCAAACTTCTCCGTGGAGCAGAGTTAGACCCTCACAGTGGACAATCACGCTTTGATATCACTTTGAACTTGATACAGCTGTGAAACAACATTAATTTATGAAGGAGCAACCCTCAAAAATGTTTGGGTGTATTCTGTCTTGTTCACGCCTGATACATTTTTCTGGCACCTGTGTCAATGATTGGAAGATTAAGATAATAATTACAAAATAATGTAACATTTACTCTGAATTCAACTGCATTTACTTTCTCTTTCATTTTGGAAGAAACATACTTAATAATTTGCAGATGCTTAATGACTGGAACGTGTCAGGTCCTGAATCCAGGCAGTGTGATGAGAAGTCACAGACTCTTTGTTTATGTCTATAATGCATAGCACTACATTTTGTTTGAAAAAGCATCATAATACTCTTTTGTCTTTACCATAGAAGGCTTTGAATTATATTATGCACTGCCCTTTGATTGCAGATATTGCCGTTGATGAAGTTTGTCATTTTAGTTCTCATAAATGAAGAAGTATATTGAAATAAATCTATTTAGATATGTTTGTAAAAAAAAGAGGTGTTAAGTCAAGAATCAAAGATCTTTGTGACAATTTCTGAGTTGTATAGTTTATTTCTTAAATTATGTATTGCTAACTGTCTTGTACATATGATTCCACATGTTTGTTGCATAACTTTTATGTCCTTGAGGTGGAAGTTTTGAGTATCTGCAGTAACGATGACAAGATTTCCAGTGATTTGGTTGCTGCAGTGTTAAATAAATCAAATGTAACTGGAAGTAAATAATAAAGTCAAACTGTTGTCTTTACACTCTTGTTGCTTGCATCATTTACAAGACACACAAAGGCACTGATGATAAAATAATTTCAAGACTGTATAAGTGTGATAGTCACAATCAAGTGCCTTGAAGAAGTACACAAAAATAGCAATCAGAATATCAGAATTGTGTAAATAAAACCTAAATAAATGGATAAAGGTGCATTAAAAAAACGACAACTTAAGAATCTACTTCTGTATATCATGAACATTGTATTTAAGCATGGGACTGGTCCTAATGTGTCAAATAGTGAAATAAAGCACTAGTAGCTGTAATTTCCACCATGTACACTGAAATAGGTAGAAGAAAGAAAAAAAAGAAAGAAAAAGAAAGAACAAAGAAGAAAAGAAAAGAAAGAAAAGGAAAAAAGTAAAGAAAAATGAAAGAAAAAGAAAAAAGAAAGAAAAGAAAAGTAAAAAAGAAAGCTGTTGTTTTCCCTTTTTAGACAAGATGGCATCATATCATAATAAACATTCAAAACAAAGTATTTATCCATCTCATTGCAAATATCACCCGGCTGTATCTACTTTCTTCTTAATCACAAGTCCACTATTACTCCACAAGGGGGTGATATATGGTTAGAAAAATGATGTAAAGTTTCAGCACTCTAACTGATCAATCGACACTTGTATCCTGAGAGAATCTGGATTAAGACATGTATATTACTTTAGTGATAAATCTAGATATTAGTATAAACATAAGTCAGTGTTTTAATTTGTATGTCACAGGTTTTGAAAGTAGAAGAACAAATAAGTACAAACACAAAAAATGCATGCAGACTTCAGAGGAGGAGGAAAATCTACACGTCTCTAACTTTTCACCTCATGAGGACACCAACAGATTTGAGCATTTGTATGAATTATTGACAAACTACACAATTTTAATATGCGTACATAAGCGTTACCTATTTTGAGTTGGAGGGCAAAACGGAAAAAGATGAAGCTGTATTTATTGTATTTATTTTGGTTAATATCCAGCTGACAATTTAAAATACATCTTTTAAAGTTAGGATTTAGATAAACTTGGAGTGGGGAGCTAGATGAATTTAAATGATCTTAAATCCTGACGCTGCCTCCAGAGCTGTGTAACACCTTAGTTCATGTGACTCTGACCACGCGGGCTCTCAAGCAGCATCAGGTTAAAACGCCTGTAGCTCCTCACCAGTTATTGAAATGGACAAAGCTCCCTGAATGAGTGGAGAAACGTCTTCAACAGCCGTCCACCGCTTCATTTTGACTTTAAATATAGAGAGTAGAAGAGGGTCAACTGGTCCTTCAGCGCATCATGGGCTCACATGTTGTCTCCAGCACCCTGGACCTCCTGCTCCCTTCATTCTGATGGTAATGAGGCGTGGACAGGCCGGTCAATAAGTGTCATTTCCTGACCAGTCACTGTGACATTAATGAACTCTAAATACACTGGTGGACATATGTTTTGTGCTGGTCTTCTCAGGTTGACTGGCGACAGAAGCTTTATTGAGTGAAGAGGTCTGTAAAAGGGTCTGATGGGGTTTAACAGGTTAACTGTGGGGTTATCTGTTGGATTTAAACACATCTGAGTCTTTGTAATCAATACATTACAACACAACATTTATATGGTGTTATCCTTATTTCACTGTTTGTTTTGGCTTGATTTCTTTTATTTCTTATTTGTGTTTGCCAGTATACAGTCACTGATGTGACCGTTCAAGTTCAATTTAAGAGCATGATGAGTTTTTAATTTACTTCAACTAAACTAAGATTTTGTTTGTATATCGGAAGATATCATGTCACATTTTGATTATGACCAAGGAAGTGCCCGTTCAAAACGTGGTGTTAGGCACAAATTATATGGTAATGTGAGGGGGGTCCAGTCTTATGCCTTCTGAACTATTCACAGACTTATCAGAGCCCCTCAAATAACATCGAACATTTATAATCAGGATGACTTTGACATACTTTCAGAGTCGGACCACAGCAACCAATCAGCAATGCAACCAAAGCAGCTGATGGTGCTGCCAAGCCACTGTAAACATTAAAGCCCTTGTTGCTAACGTTAGCTAGCAGACTACTATTGACAGAAACTTAAAATCTCACCTTCAGTTCTCGCTGAAGATCAGAAAATTGTGCTCATTGCATCTCCCCACTCTTCCAGACTCATTTAACATTATGCTTTCGTTTGCTCTTGCAGCGAGTTGTTTCGCCACACTAAGATCCATTTTATTTATTTCTGCTTCTCCATTTGATCACATGATTGGCATCATGTGTGAGCACAGCTTCAGTGCTGCTGAAACCACACCCCCACTGCTACGCAGAGCAGCGTTCACTTTGAATGTGTCGCAACTCGTAGGACTACACGTAAAAATCTTAAGAAAGAGAGCTCCAGTGTTTTATGCTTTAGAGTCCATGTGCAGGTGTTGGGTAGCACTATGTGAAAAAGTTGTACAAAGTGTATTGCGGCTGCAGAGGAAGATGTGTGACGTCTAGTTTTGCCTCAAGTGATGTCACTTGAGTCAGTATTGGTGGGGTCTGGGGTATGGAGTTAGAAAGAAGTGATTTTAGCCTGCTCCTCATTTCTGCTCGAGGCTAACAGCTACTCTCACGGCACACTTGGATCTCTGACCAAACTGTGTGTGGTTAAGTTGCATTGTGGGTAATTGAGTTGCCAGGTTTTGACAAGGTTGAGGAATGAACAGTAAAAAAAAAATATCTTTGGATACAAAAAAAAAACACTGACCAAAATCCATCAATGTTTTAGAGACTTTGCTGAATATGTTATTTTTTCTTTAAATGTAAATGCTGCAATTGTTTAAATCATCATTTCCCCCAAAGATATCACGATTACTGCAGCACAAAAATGAGCCATAAAAATGTTCATTAATGTAAGCGTTAAGACAGTAATGTGGGTCTGACATGGTTTTATTAGCAATTAGATTAACAAATAATCCCAGTTTTTTAAAATAAATCAAATTTTGGAGAAAAAAAGATACAATGTGTTTTCATTAATATCCTTGAAACAGTCTAAAGAAGTCATGCAGAAAAATGTTACAGAGAAACAAACATAAGCCAGGTGCTTCTCAGTAAATTTCAGAGAGAAAACAAGATTGTCGCACACTGATTGATTTGCACTAGTTTTAATATTGCAAATGAAAAATGTTTGAGTTTCTTTTCACCAAAACACCAATATGATCAGAATTTAATTATTAAAAACAGACAAAGACAGATGGATATTAAGGATCTTGACTCATTATGGTTGTTTGGAAAGTTTTTTTTTTTATGACAGAATGACAAACAGATAACAGTATAACAGAGATGTTACTCTTAAATCACTGTGCAGACAGGCCTTGCAGGGACCTGATGCCGGAGGAGAGAGGACGCAGCTCCTCTGGTGAATCATATGACCCTGGGGAGAGTGTTTGTGAAACCACTTGGTCTGCTATTGTCCTCCTGGGACTGGCCTCCCCTGAAAAGCTGCAGAAAGCCTGTAATCAGATTAAAGGTTGCTGGGAAGGGGAGGAGGGATTTTTGAGGAATAGCGAAGAGGTCGTGGAAGTTCTCTAATCAGTACCTGCCATTGAAGTGCAGAAGAGGGGCTAAATAACGCAGCAGGAGGGGAGGCGGGAGCCAAGCTAGAGGGACAAATTGGCCTGTTGTTGGAGGGGGATAATGGGACAATGAGGGAGGGGAGTATAATCAGTGAGTATAGAGTGGGAGAGAATAGGTGCAATGGGGAAAGGAGCAGGCTGAGGAACTCCAAAGGCGGTGGCCTTGTCCCATCCTGCCCTGGCAATTATATCACCTTTGTGAGCTGATTGGAGCAGGCTGCAGAGTCCATCTGGGCTTTCAGACGGACGTAACAACCTACATTTTCTCACTGTCCTCGCCAAGCGGTCTCACCGGGCTGCTGAGCGAGATACCAGGGAGCCCCTGATTGTGGTCTGCTCATCAGCACACGTCTGAAAAGCTGCTGCACTTCAAGAGGTCCATACATGTAATTGTCACAGGACAGTGACAATCATTAGTCACATATCCACACTTTGAACTTCATTATGTTAGCTCATTTTAAAAGGAGTGAGGCTGAAGGCGTGTGTTGTTCTTCTGTAGGGCATTTCTCTAGTTCTTATGACACAAGCAAAGCAAAGAGTCGAGCTGAGAGATAACTCCGTAATTGACCTCCTCACTGTCCGGAGCTTGTAATGCTGATGTCATATCACAAGACGTCCCACTGAGCGCTGAGCTCCAGCAACCTCCCCATAGGACCCTTTCTGTCATTGTGATCACTCATCAAACGTACATCGCCCGAACAACAGGCATCACTAAAGGCCAATCACTACTTTTTTTTTTATTCTGTTGACAAGAGTCCATTTGTTGGGGTCAAAGGGGAAAGTCTCAGGGGGGAAGACCTCTGTGGCAGCACTGGTGAGCAGGAGAACCAGAGAAATCACTATTCATAGCGGGGGAGTGCTTTGAGTCAGGCACAAAGGCCACTAGTTTCCTCCCTAGATTGAAAGACGTAGAAATCAGAGCTGCTTTAAAAACACGTGCGAGGGATCCAAACTGAATGGTTTGGTTAATTAGGTGCTCCACCTGCCCCTGAGCCCTAATTAGTGCACAAGAGAAAGTATTTGATTATTATAATTAGAAGGAAAATCGCAAAATGTTATTTCTCTGTTTGATGCCAATATTTGCATACAATTAAAAAATATGATGTGTAACATTTCCTGCATTTATTATATGGAGTTGTGTGCTAACAATGTTCAAATCCAGAGACATTTGTCATTTTATTTGGTCGCCTGTCGTTATGACTTTTCAGAGAGAGCCAGAGAGTGAGAAAGGAAGTCCGCAAAAGAGACCAAACATAGTGTGAATACGACTTGAACTGTGAACATTTCTGCCTCATTCATATGGACAGATTTCATCAGAAATGGTGGCTGTTTAACAATGTTGACAACAACTCCCATGATCCCACATCTTTTGTTTTGTTTCAACTGGTAGACCCCTAGCAGCAATTATCACATACATTTAACATGTAAGCAAGGCGATAACATTTGACATTTTACTAACATGATGGTTCACATGCAGACAAGCAGAGTCCTATCCTGAAGAGATTTGATCATTGGTGACATTTCTGTCTGTCTTGCACAGGGGCGGTAATTCCACTTCACTGTAGGGGGACAACAAACAGAAAAGATTCTCAGGAGAAATTCCTGAAGAGGACACCAAAGGTGCCACCAAACGAACCTTTATACTAAATGCATACAGAGGGAAAACTAACTACCAGACCTACAATTTAATTATACGTATAAGGAATAGATAAGTAAGGTCAGGTTTGTACCAGCCTGTTTAAAGTATCATTACTTTGGCTTGGATTCACCTGTGAGCAGTGTTGGGAGTAACGTGCTACAAAGTAAAGCGTTACTGTAATCCCACTACTTTTAGCGGTAACGAGCATGTAACGAAATATATTTTTTCAAGTTACGCAATTACAATTACTGAAATTTAAATGAGTTCGTTACTCGCGTTACTCTCTTTTGTGAAAAATGAACGCTTGCAGACAAGAAGACAGTGTTCCACCATTCCTGTTCCTGTGGTCGGGAAGCACAGGGGAGATGACTTCCTCCAGGGCCAAAGTTTGTGTTTACCTTCGGGGTGAATCCACTTTCACGTGTTCTCTCGCTCGCGCACTCACACCTTACGCACTCACACCTTACGCACCGCCCTATTCCTGAAAGGGGCTACGCCACTCTTACAACGACAGACAGGCCTACTTTAGCTGCTTCTGATCAAACGTCGCAGGACCTTATGGTGACACAATGATACACCAATCGAATCAATCAATCAACATTAAACCACATCATGGATGTGAAGTATGGACATTACTTTTCACTTGTCAAAATTAAAGACAAAAATGTAGTACTGAGTTGTCAATTATGTGCAGGTGTAAAGAACGTATCCACATCAAAGAGTAGCTGTGAGTAACTGATACAGTTGCTATAAGCACTGCTTGATTTGAAGGCCTGTTGCCCTGTTGATTACAATAAATAGGTCTAAAGATGATGTTTATTGTGTTTGACTGTTCAGTACTGTTCATATTTACTTTCAAACAGCAGACATGAAAGTAACTTAAAAGTTACTTTCCCTAGTAACTAATTACTTTTGATATACAGGAACTGGTAAAGTAATTCAATTACTTTTAAAAAGAAGTAACTAGTAACTGTAGCTTAATACTAATTTTCAGTAACTTGCCCAACACTGCCTGTGAGGTACCAGGCAGAACAAAATTCAGTCAGTTCTGCACATGTGCTTTACTTATTAAGGTAAATAATAATGTCAGACACATCTTTCAGTCCATTCACCAGGATAACATTTAAAACTAACCTTTAGAAACTTAAAAACACATTACTCTGTCCCCCCTGTGATTTCTGCCAATGGTCTTATCATCGCTACCTGCTTATGTTACAGACGATGAAATACACAAATCTCAGACAGGTGAGACAAATGTCATCTATGAGTTTTGTTCTGTTTGTTTGTTCTCGTGGGGTTTTTCAGCTTTAACGGTATTTGCCATAATTAAGTTCAGTCAGAACGGGACACGTTAAGCACAGTTTGGATTACTTGGTCAGGGGTTTGTATTAAAGGAGCAATTTACAAGATATGAGCAGAATTTTAGTTTTAAAACATTCAAAACATATAGCTTACATTATCAGCAGAGTGTGCAGAAACAACAGTGTTGATGCTATGTCAAGGACGTCTGCGTGTTGTGTTGCGGAGATGTCTACTGAAGTAAGCATGCTAACCGCCCTGTAATATCACTTTGTACCTCAAGAGGCGATAGTCCTCAAGCCCCCGGCTGGCAGATACATACTAGCTGTTAGCGTTACAAATGAACAAAGTTAACTCACAAAATGTCAAGAAATAATATACCCTTACCACTACGCTCCTCACTAAACAGTAGAATACAACCACTTACTGTCTGAGTCCATGTTATTCTCTTTTAGCAAAATAAAATGGGCTAAAAAACCCACTGTAAGTCACGCTTCTCTTCACAGAATAGTATTACCAACTTTGCAAATCTACTAAAATGATAATATACAATCAGCAATCTCGCAGATTATTGTAAGTGTCTGTAAACTAGAAAATCTCTCTCTTTTCCTGGGTAGTGTGCAAAGTGGTCGGGCAGCTGTAGCTATCATTTTGTAAAGAGGAGTCATGTCATGAGCAGAAAAATATGCTTTTGTATAAACAGAATTACTGATATTTGGAACAAAAGAGTGAAAGTACACGAAAAGCTGTTCTTTACAGTAAGGCAAGACGTAAATAGCTGATTCACACTCTTCCACGATTGGATTGTTCAACAACGCATCTCTGCTCTAAATCCATCGATGCTCTTAATATGAAGATTCCTGCATGCCATCTTATTCGCACGCTGTAACTCTTATCTTCCGCAGACCCCATCGGCTCCAGCTAAATTAAAGCTGACAAGACACAGTGACAGAGAGGGGGCAGCAATCTCACACTCCACATTGCGACAAGTGCAAACGAGGGAGGGAAATTCGTGGAGGAAAAAAAAGGAGGGAAAAAGAGGGGGACAGGAAAGGAGGGGAGAGGAATGATTCTCCTGGGAAGGGAGGGTGTTTGGGTGAAAAGCAACAGCATATGTATTGTTGGAGGCCCTGACTCCCTGCCTCGCCACCCTGGAGAGCTCCCTGTTCCCACGGTTTGCTCAACAAACAAACGCATCCCCCCTCAAACCCCCAACACTCACACACACATACACACCACACACCACCATGCACCCGCACGCAGTGGTGATGTCATTAATTACCATCAAAATGAGCATGACAGCAAGCAAGTGTGCGTGCGTCTGCCAGCGAGGCTTTGTGTGTGTGTGTGTGTGTGTGTGTGTGTGTGTGTGTGTGTGTGTGTGTGTGTGTGTGTGTGTGTGTGAGACAGACAGAGAGAGAGAGAGAGAGAGAGAGAGAGAGAGAGAGAGAGAGGGAGATGTAGGGAATGAGAAAGAAAGAGACCATTGTCCATTCTGAAATAAAGAAATCTCCACTGAAGCATTGTAAATGGAAAAGGCAGAAAAATGGACCAAATTCGTGGATCTTTGAGTGAGAGCTGGGCTGTCACATCTCGTCAGAGCCTCACAAAACCTGATGTGCACACATTGCCCTGCCCGGCCACAGAGACACACTGTGGCCCTGTGATTGTGTGCTCTCCTGATGAAATTCAGCCTTTTTCCCTCCCAGCCTCCACACGGACGAACACCCTGTTTGTGTGTTTGTGTACGTGTGTTCACATGTGTGAGTGTGTGTGCTTTATTCAATATCGAGAAAATACCTTTAAAAAAAGCAATTCTCAGGTCTTCTTTACAGCCGGCACGCTGTACTTTTAACCTGAATTCACGGTGGGATGCCGCGTTTGGTTCGATCAGATTGGATTTATTGTGCACACAATCCACCAATTAGGAGAAACTGTTAGCATCCATCTTGTAGTGGTGGCTGTCAGGAAGCATTTTCTATGGTTCATTTTGTCTCTCGTCTCCTCGTCGAGAGTTATAACTTTGGCAGCAAATGCGAGAAAATCTAGCACAGCTCTCACAGGCAAACATATATTTATATATGCATACTGTACGGGCATAATTTGATTCATGTTTTTGTGCCGTTGCCTTTAGGATTTCTCTGTTTTGTCACTGTTATACTCCTGAACAGATTGAATCACCTTTACTTACTTCGCACTTCAAATGACAAATAAACTTGAACTTGAACTTGAAACGTAGCCACTGCAGTTTGATTATTATACGATCAAAAATATCAGCTGAATAAACTAAACCCTAGTTTCAACATGCTAAAATGTTGATGTTTAAAGGAGCTCCATGTAACAATTTCTAGGAATTTAAATGTATGCATCACTTGTTAACCGGCCATTTTTGAGCATAATGTTAAGATACAAAATTAAACCTGCCTGTCTCTCTCGGTTGCCTCTACAAGCCTAGGGACAATTTGTTTAAGTTGTTTGATGCTGCTGGGCTGTGGATTTCTTTGTGAAGGACTAAGCTAACGTACGTTTAGAAATGGACTCTGCTTACGTAAACTTGGGCCAAAAGCAAGCACCTGTTATATTGTGTTGTTTAGATGCAGACTTGTACGAGGATCCCACATTCCCTTAGTTCACAGACTTCATGCACAAAGTGTCTCTCTGTCTGCCGTGCACACGATATTTTTTAAAATAATTTTTCATTCTACATATTTGAGGAGCATTTTTATCGTCATTTCTTTTTAAAACAGCGTTTAAAGCCATTTCTATAATATGTTTTCAAATTAATATTTCTATTTTTTTCACAAGAAACTTCTGACAGACCGAGTCAATCCGAGGCCAACCTTGTCCCGTGGGCCCCACTTTGGCCGGCCTGATGGCTTTTGATTACAAGTAAAAGGATGTGTGTTATTAACATTCATTCATTTTGTCTGCGTACCACATTTTATTGAAATCCTTCTAAAAGTCATCGAGCGTTTCATAAAGAACAGCAGATGTGAACTTCATGGTGTTGCTAGAAGAAATGTTCGGGCATCACCAAGGTCATGAGGATCCGTCCTCTGGGGACCATGAATGTCTGTATGTAATTCCATAAAATCCGATCATCAGATTTTTCTGTCTGGATCAAAGTGGTGGATGGACCTTACTTTGAAGGCTAAAAAAGTATTACTTAAACATGAATACTTTCCCAGTTAAACCACAGAGAGGACTTGCTGGTCAGCTCTTTTCCCCTGTTTTGGCTGAAACTCAGCAGAGACGTGGTTTGGTTGTTAATACCGGAGAACAGAGAACCGGATGATCCTGCATTTTACTAGAGTTCATGTTGCTGCGCACATCTTTTATTTTCTCCAATCCAGAGAATTAATCGATTATCAAAAAACAAACCAAATATGGGTGTCCATGTGCATGTAAATGCGTGCGTGTGTCAGCTCCACGTCCTGCACTTTTTTTGGCACGGCACGGATCATTGTGTGGAGATTCATTAGAGATCATTAGTTTTTTTTTTGCAGAGTGGGCCTCACTGAGCTCTGGTTGTGCAGTGAACCAGGCCGAGGACTCAGATTATTGTCGACTGTGCAGCCATGAATGCATGGGATTCCACCTCATCAAAAGTTTGCACAGATAATTGCTACTATTTGATCTCCACTATCTGAAAAGAAACCATTATAATTAGAGGCTTTGATTGGGACGTGAAGAGAAGAGAAACAAACGTGTGCTTTGTTGCCTTGTACACGTTTGTGTTTCTGCGGCGCTGGAAGTGTTTTCGTGTCCCAAGCTCTGATGAGATCCTTGTTTCAGGAGCAGTCCCAGCTCTGCATTTGGGAAAATATCCATGTGTGCCCCCATCCTCCGAGCTCATCAGCCATCCCAGTGAGCTGAAACAATGCCCTGCATTGAAGACACGAGATGGACGGTTGAAGCTCCTCGACTTATATGTGCAGTTGTGTTTGCACGATAAGCTCCTTAAAATGTATCATCTAGTTTTCCAAAGGACCCTGACATTTTACAAAGTCATGCTTAAGTGAACTTTGCACAAGCGAGAACATCAAAACAGGACGATAAACTATCTCCTACCAACCTTTCATGTGTTATTTTTTTACATTTGATTCACAGACCTGAGCAGCCATTTTTCTGTGGGATAAATCCCTTAATCCTGGTGATTTTTTTTTTATTAGAAAGAAAGAAATACAAACTCATTTACCGACACGTGATGCTGCTTAAACTATATTTTCAGGATCCTCAAACACTCATCTGTCCTTCTACATGAAAAAAGCGTTGCTTCTTAACAAGGAAGAACTGTTTTGATGCTTGTTAAGAAGTCAAATGTACATAATATATCCAAACATATCCTCTTTTTTAATTTGCCTATGCGCCAAAATGTTAAAGTTTTATTATCATTTGTATTTTTTTTTTTGGTATTAAATAGGCTTTGTTCATTCATAACACACAATCAGTTTATATATGTCTTGTTTTGCACAAAACTTGCCAAAGGATCTGTGTAATCCACTTATTTCCATTTTAGATGAATTTTATATTTAAGAAATAAAGTTGGGTGTTACTGCATTAGTGATTATGTATTTTGAGCATGGGCTCCTTCACAAACTCTCAGTCTTTCTATGGCTTCAGATTCAAGGAAACACACACAAAGATAACTTAAAGATGGCCGCGGGGGGAGGGGTCGCTGTCAGCTGTGTGTACATGTGAGAGGAGGTACGTCCAGGTGAGAAGTTAAGGAAATAAGCTGAAGTGAGGGAACACGTTGTGCTTTATTTCCAGCAGGTGGTGCCACAGTGACAATGACAGAGGCTGGTCATTTACTCTGTCACACACACTTCTTCAGTCTCAACTTCATTTCACTCTTCAGGCTACAAATTGCACGAAAGACAGAGTTCTTTTTGCCCTTTCACTACTTTTAGAGAAGGTGACAGGTCTTCTCTCACACAGTGGACCCTCTTCGTGAGGTGTCCCCACAACTATGTCATTCTGTAACAATAGTAAAGAGAAACAAAAGTCATAATGCTCAGAGGTGACAGTTTATGTTGGTGGTTTACAGTGCAGTGTATATTCTATAGAAGTAAATGAAAATCAGACATAATAGTTTTCTGTGATTCGTGTTGCTGAATGGTTTCCACTGTTAAGATGTGATGTGGCTCATGGTAGTCGTTGGTGTGTTTTAGTGCGTCCAAGTCAGAACATAAAACCTTCCATCATCATTGAGTAGTACAGTAGTGACGGATGTTCAGCAACATGCTACATAATCTTAATTTCAAAGTTTACTAGAAAATTAAAAATAGATAAAAAATGACAGAATGTTAGCGATAACTACACTTGCATGATATGTTTCATTTGATTTGTACTCATAAATCGATTAAAAAGGGAATTCCACATATGAATCAAATGCAAATAATTATAGGAAACATTGACGAGGTGTCCTATTAATTAAATGGAAACTAATTTAAAATGAAAACAAATTGGAATTATCCGAGAACCTAAACGTTTTATGAATAAATACAAATGTATGAAAATGATATTTACCTCATGGGGCAAATTATAAGAATATGTGAATCATTATGAAAATAGAAAAATATGATGACTTTTGATTGTAAATATATCCGCAAAAGTTACAAGTGACATCTGTTGCTGTTTGTCTATGGCTTTTATGTTTAATTACTTCTGTTTCTAAATGTAATCATAGGTAATGAAGTTTTAATAAGTTCTCGGAGCGCTCTTACATGTTTTAAATAATCACTTTAATTGTTAAAAGTCTTCAGAAACTCATCATTGTACAAAAGCTGCTGAACAGAATGAAACAATCTTATGAAACATTCAAATTTAAGTAATAAAACCTTTTGAAAATATATCGTCTTCATCACTGGATACAATCCAAGCACTACCAAATCATCTTGTATGATTTCATGAAAATATTAATTGGGGATACTATTTTGAGGATGAAATATATCCTGTCACTATTTCTGCAAACATCATACTCATTCAGCATTGTGTCACTGAATCGACCTGCAGAGCATCTTCAGAAATGTTTGTATTTGTATTTGTATCGTGGTCAGCTGTGTGAGAAAAGAGAGGTTGTCTGACATGATGAACTCTCTCAAAATGCAAAAAAAGTGGATGATGCAGATAAAAAGAAACATTTTCTAACTCATCAGCTGCTGTCATCAGCAACCCTCTCTCTGATTCATATCGTTAGACCGTCTGTTGTTGTTAAGCACCTTTTAAACTGTCCTTCAGCACGTGACCTTGGTATAAACCTGCCTGGAACCCAAAGCAAAAGAAAGATGAACATTTTACAAAACTCAAAACTACTTAATACAGAAAAGTTTGAAAGTGTTAAAAACTAAACTAACTAAAACTTTTATTGCACTTTTAGTGCCCAGAAAATACAGCAGAAAGCCCACAGCCTTCTCACACGTAAAATGACTTAATCTCAACTATCTGTTGTGCTTTTAGAGTGAAAGTCTATATACACCTGAAAATCATTGAAAATATCAATAATTCACAGTTTTATACTTTGTCACAGCCCCACATCAGCACCTACAGCTGGTTTTCTCAGAGCGTCTCTACATTATATATAAACATAATTATGTACTGATGCATGTGAGAAAGCCTCAGTCTGTTTCACCTTATTATTCTTCAGCTTTTTATCTTTAAATTTTCATCTTCTTCTCAATCAAAAGGCTGAATGATAAAAGGAAAAAAAAACTTTTTTTCTAATTATATGGAATTGAGGCTTATTTAGCTGCTGAAAGGGACCTTGTAGTGCCACAGCAGCCCCTTAAATTTGCCAAAGAAGGGGCAGTGCTGATGAGGTGAGAAGCAGAGAATGCCTAAAACAAACTGCGGAGGGGCTTCAGCAAAACAGCCAGGGGCTTAAGATATATTAAATTACCATGATTGGGACTTAAGGCATGGTTAAAGCCTGTTTGAGAGGCTGGGGAGCCTCAAAGCAGAGCTATTCATGTCTGGGGAGCTGGGTCAATAGGTTGGGGAAGTTCACAGGACCTGATTCTATTCTTATGCAAACGTGGAGTACAAGACCTAAAGCTCAGTGAGTTGGAAGATATAAATGACGGGACAATCATCTGCAGCCCTCCACAGACACAAACCTGGTCTACAGCTGCCTGCTCGTCATTCATGGAGGCAGGGCGCCGATGTCTGAGATCTCTCTGGACGTCTCACTTCCCACTTCAACACAGAAACATACATGATGAGGTTACTGAGTGCAACAGTTTGTCACATTTGCACAAGTATTAAATCCAGCCTGTCTCGTGGAAAATGCTGCCCATAGTTCTGTGTGAAATATGGGACGTCAGGGCGAGTATTAGGTTATTTGTGTGTAATAACAGCGCATAAAAATCACGCTTTGTTCTCTGCAGAACAGCCCCGAAAATTAATTTCTCAGCTTCTGGTGAGTAATGCGACCTCCAGTGACTCCGACCACAATAGACAACATCTATCTCTATCTGCTGAGCAGAATTAATGGCTGAATACACACTGAGTGCCGTGAGAGAGAACACCTGCAGCCGGCGGCTCACGAGTTCCTCCAGTCAGCTCGCTCCGACACCAGACTCACATGCATCACTCTCGTCTCTGCAGATCATTTTTTATACGAAATGAGAAGGAGCGATTCATGCATTGTGACTGTGAATGATTCATGTGATCAAATATAGACAAAGTGTGTTGTTGGACTTGTTATTCCCAAACTATAGGCTTTAATATGCTGCTGTAACAGCCTCCACTCTGCTCTCAGAACATGTAGGATCCCATTTAGCCTTTAAGAACATCAGGGAGGTCCAGCACTGATGGCGTTAAGGTCAGGGCTCCATGGAAGCCGTTCAAGTTCATGCACACCAAAAACACTTTGGTTCTCTCTTTATTCATTGTGATGTTGAAACAGCGCAGGACCTTTCAAAGACTGTTGTCACAAAGTTAGAAGCTGTTTGAAATACATCTCTTCTCTGACTGGAACTAATAGACTAAACCATTAAGTTTAGGGGGTTGAACACTTACGTTCGATAACAAAAGATTGCGTTGACTGAAAAATGTTGATATTTTTGTTAGATATAATAGATAAACATTTATAAATGTTGCTTTATATTATAAACAAATTCTGATAGTAAATGCACACATTTATTTATCGCTTTACCAAACTGAAGTTAATAGTTATTCGACTGTTAACATCAATGAAATGCTTTATAAACCACCCATTAAACAATTTAAAGGTTTATAAACATTAGTCGTAACTTTGTAGCGGCTTTGAAATCACAGTTTTTTATTAACCATTCACAAATTACTATAAACATCATTTTAATTATTCATTTAGAAATTTTTTGTTAACCAACAGCCTGAATTTGGTCAACTATAAATGAACTTTTTATTAATCATTATCATTATAAAGGGTCACCCATTTATGTATTTGATCATATAAAATAACTGATGGACTCTTAGTAGCTCATTGCAAATTCATTTCAATGACATGTACTGTGTGTTTATGTTTATAATGTTTGTTCTTATGGTGCGTATCGGTTGTGATAGTGTCTGTAAACCTCTCTGTGAGCACTTTGGAGACGATTTAGACCTTCAAATCTGAATTCAATACATATGAGATGAAGAAAGACAGAAACACTGAGCACGACCTTTGACTCCTCTAAAAGGACCCTGGGGACACGCTCACACCACTTTACTCACAAAACAATTCTTCACCCACTGACATAAGATGCTCCATCAGGAGGCCTACCTCCTACGTGACTATTGACGGACTATTGATAGATTTAGATAGTTTAACACAGTGTGCGGACACATGGGAGGAAGACACACTTGTCCATCGGCTTGTGCCGGGTCAAGTTGAGTCCCAGGAGAGTGAAAGGTCATGATCCCCGGTCTGTCCTGCAGCAGGTTGGGGCTCTCTGGACATGATGTCTTCACAATGTGATGGACGGTTTACTACCGACTCAGACAGGCTACATGGAGTCTCCATGTGTGTGAGTCAGATTCCTGTCCTGTTATTAAAGCAACAGTTGGTTCATATATCATCACTTTAACTCCTAATTAGGCTTATGCTGTTTATTTCTGTATTATTTCGAATCCATTTTATAATTTGTATAAAATCACATTTTTTAATGAAAATTTGAAGAATTTGAAGTCAGTGCAAACTTTAAATTCACCCACATCTGAGTAAAGACTTTACAGTTAACCAACACTTTGTTGTTATATTTGCTAACTTTGTTGTCCTCCTATTCACCTGTTCATTCAATTTATTTGTATTATCAAAAAACAAGAGAGCTGTCTCCTTACGTCTTCCACCATAGTCTGATGTTTGTCAAAAAAGTAGCACAGGTCTGAAGGGGTTTAAAACAGCGCTGCATTGCAGACAATGTGCAGCTGTCATTGATTCCATGTGTCTTTATGCACGTTTTCAACCATGGTGTGCTGCCTCTGTCCAAGGTGCTGACAGAGATCAGCCCTAATGAACTGTTTGAACCTGGTAAATAATAACACACTCATATTCCTCCAACATTCATTTTATTCAGTAAAGAGAAAAGAACATTTCTTCTGTGTGTCTTGGATGATCTCCAATGCCATGTTTTTTTTTTTTTTGGTTTTTTTCCACATCTGGTTTCAAATGCCTTTTAAACAACTCACAAATAATCAACTACAAATTGAAAAAAAAAACAATATTATCTTGGCAGGAGCAAATCAAAGATCACATTTCACTCAAAATGCTTCATGTTTTCTAAAATAAATAACTCTTTAATGACGGTATAGCCCAAAAAAACATTTTTGCTACAGATATTCCTTTTAAAAACCTGCTGTTTTAATGCAAAATGTCAATGTCAGGATATTAGTCACTTTTATTTCTATAGCCCAAAATTACAATCAAATTGCCTCAGTGGGTTTTACAATCTGTACAGTCTCCTCTGTCCACAGACCCTCAATTCAAGTAAGAAGAAACCCAGACAAAATACTTAGCATGTAGCAGGGAAGACCTAAGGAAGAGTCACAGAGCTCAAAGAGTATACACATCATATTGACAGAATATCTGATACAAGTAGATTATATCAAAAATAAGTGAAGAATGTGGAACCAGGATGACAGAGCAGGCCAAGGCGTCGCTGAGTGATGCGCTGGCCACACAACCTCCTCTCCACATGTGATATCATATTAAACTGTAAGTTACATCTGAAGTCCATGTGGCAGACGACACTTTCACTGCTGCTCCAGTGATTATCAGACATTATCACACTGATAGAAGCTCCGGAGATCCTCCACAGAGTGGTGGCATCGGCTTCATCCTGGTCTTCTTCTGGAAAAATGACAAAAAAACATGAGAAATAAAAATGAGCTCTGCGACTGAACATTTCCTTTGTGTGCAGGTATAGAGCCCGATAAAAGGACGCTGACTCCATTTACACTTTTCTTTAACTGGTTGCATCATCTCTGTAATGAAGTTCAGGGGGCAGCTCAATCCGTCCCGCAGCCATGCCGCTGCCAGATTCACCAAATTATATTTAAAGAGGCTCCTGGACAATTTAATCCCACTGGGAGACATGCTAAGACCCTTTCTTTGCCAATTTTCACCCTCTCTCTTATTCAAGCCTCCTCTTTCTTCCTGCAGCTCCACAATGCAGGATCGTGCTTTACTGATTTTTTTTTTTCATGTTCTCTCATATCTTTTCTCAGTATGGCTGCCACCCCCCAAAACCCCTCAGACAGCATGCAGTTTATGCAAATGAGGAGCCTTTCATGCTCAGGTTGAATGAGACCTCAACAAAATCTCTTCCCTCTCTCTCTCTCTCTCTCTCTCTCACACACACACACACGGTTTAAGAATGTACTCAGGCATCATTGTTCTTTTTTATTTCAGTGTTTGTTTTTTAATTTGAAATCCTTTACATGATTGCACAACACCTAGGTGGGCGTAATGAGGTGGAGCCCATAGAGAAGAAGAAGATGAGGAAGTGTGTGTGTGTGTGTGTGTAAGTGCAGGTGAAAAGTGATGTTGCCTGAATGCAATGATGTATACAAAAAGCTAGGAGTTGGAAGGGGAGTAAGAGAGAGGCGTGAGGATAATGAATGTGAAATTTTGTGGTGTTCCCAGGGTCTGGGTGGTGTCTGAAAGGCCCGAGGGGGGGAGGCAGTTGCAAAAGGGAGGGCTGGGGGTGGGAGTGCCCCTGTGCCCAGCTGTTGGGGGGAACCTGTCTCCCTCTCTCTCCCTCTCTGACAGGCTGTCCTTTTCACCAGCACATAGCTGGGCCGTCCAGCCTGCTGCCATAACAACACCACAGCCCCTCTGTCATAGTAACGCCATGCAGTAGCTGCAGAGCACCGGGGGCAGAGGGAGGGAGGAGTTTGTGGGGGAGGAACGGCAGAAGTGAATGAGAAGTCGAGACGTTTCTACCCCTGTGAACTTGAACTTGACTGACAGTCTGAACGATTGGCGGGGGTGAATGGAAATCCACTCCTCAGAGACTTTATTCTCTGTTTTGGTTCCCAAGAATCTCTTCGACGTACGAAAAATCTGCTGCGTAAGTCGTGTTTTATCATCACAAACATAACTCGAGTTTAGCTCGAGTTGTAGCTAATCTGGGGACATTTTAAATCAGGATTAGGTCATTAGAATTCTCCAGAAGAAATGCCTTTTTTTAGTCATTGTTTCTAAAAAAAAATTGTGAAATAAAAACATATGCAAATGAAATTTAAATTTGAATAAATGATTCTTAAAATGAAATAAAAAAATAAACCAAAGAATTAGCACAGCTATGACTAATGATAATAATAATGACAACAAATAATAATATCTTATCTATATATCTATCTATCTATCTATCTATATATTATATATTATATATTATTACACATCTTATACTATGTAGTCAAGTGTCATCTACTTTATATATTCAGGGCTTACAAAACATTCTACAAGACATTTTGATCTACAACTCAATAAAAATATGCCTAATATTTTTTAATGCTCGGTGTTTATCTCCATCTTTATGCCTCAGACTGTGACATCATTGATGCGCTTGTTTTCTCGGGCCTAAAGCCGCTGAATGGCGACTGGTCCACATCAGGGGTCTTAGCTGCTCAGACCCACTCGACCATGGGAAAAAAGGAGCTGTGAAAGGTCCCCTGTCTCTGTTACAAAGCCAAGAACAAGCCATGGCAGGATAATCGTGTGTATCCCCAGATTAAGACGGGATCGCAGCTGTGGGAGGGAGAGGAGGCTGCAGGGGACGTAAAACACACAACCTCCCACCTTCAGGATAGCTCACAGGCGGTCCTGCTCCACACAGGTTCTGGTTCTGGTCGACCAGGACAGACATGCCTGTCTCAGAGATATCCACAATTGTCATACAGTATATGAATGTATCTTGGATTTTAGAGATTTTCAGGATCTAGGATTTGTAGTATTGAGCAATTTTAAAGGTCTAATTTGCAAGAAAGTTGATTTTAAAGTCTGATTCCCAACTGGTCAGTACCGATTCCTTGGGATTGTAGGTCGGGTCAGCTGTCTTCTCAAATGTCATTATTAATTTTTCCAACTTGCTTTCGAGAGACAGCGGAAACATTCCCATATCAAGAATAATCAAGTTAAAATGTATATTCTAATGTTTTATTTCTATTCAGTTAACATTTTTGTTTGCTTGTGTCCAGGTTCCATGTTCTATAGAATCTGTGTCTTTTATTTTGGTTTTGGTTCGTGAACATTTGGACGAGGGTTGGCTGTTTATGACTGAACCAAACCAAACATTAAGGACGATTGAGTCTTCGAGAATCGTTCAGACTTGGCTGAAAACTGTGTTCCACTGAGTCCCCTCTGGTAATATCAATCAAGTAGGAAACACATCTGACACAATGGCCACAGTCTCTTTCATTAACATTAGCTCTGGCGTGAGACCACACGCTCAGAGAGAGAGAGTGAGAGAGAGAGAGTGTCACTCACAGACATAAAGAGGCAGCAAGACAAAGGGACAACTTTTCCAGGAGACACTCTCATAGCTGTAGCGTTAATGCAGGCATCTGCCACTGTCTGGTCGGACGCGACATTCCCACCTCACTGCCCGGGGTTTACTGCAGCGGACCTCTCACACGCACAATGTTGGGGAGAAAAAGTGGCGGACCTTTGTCAAGTGCCCCCTTTTCACAAAGCGGCCATTGTGGAGCGGAGCCAGGATCAGAATGATAATGTGGACCCCGACTACTGTTTACCAACAGGGTCTCCTGCAGCTGCAGTGCACAGCAGCGACCTGCAGCCTCTCAGAGGGCTGCACTGTGCTGCTGCATCCTCACAGCGCTTCACATGGAGCAGCTCACTGTGTGTTCGTCCATTAACGTCTCTTTAATCGAACCACAGTTTGTCTCTCAGTTTCAAAAGATCCTTTAATTATGTAAGAAATCATTCATAACTTACAACATGGACTATTAAAGATCTTATTTCTCCTCAAGGGATTCAACTATTAGTATATTTAAAGTATATTTATTTGAAAATACAATATTAAGCCTACTGTATATAAATAAATCAATATTTTCTGAAACTAAATGTTTAAATCTCCTGCGGTTGTTTTCGATTTTGATTTTTTTAAGTTCACAAAACACACACACACACACACACACACACACACACACACACACACACACACACACACACACACACACACACACACAGAAATGTTTGAATCCTGGTATAAAATGCATTTTTAAATGAGCTAATGATGCTGATTTACACATGTGCTCTCGTAAAGTATGTCGCTGTATGAGCTCATATTATCATCCAGCTTCACACCTGCCCCTACCCTCCCCCCACAGCCGCTGGTCTAATTACAGCCTGGTGTCTAATAAAGGAACAGTTCCCCCTTTTATTTCTCGAGACGCGGTTTCGACTGTTAAAAAATCAACACTTGTCGTCGTTGTGGGGAGAAAACAACAACATTCAAACAGAGATTGTTGCATAAAAGTCAGAGGGGGTGTGGATGACAACAGTCTGACAGCGTCATACGTCAGATTATAAAATACTGTGGAGTTTTTTTTTTTTATGAGAACACTGTTCTCACTGTTTTTAGCCTCATCAACACAGGTCTCTTTTTCTGCATCTCTTTATTGTTTTAAATTACACAAGAACAAACAGTCGGCGAAGATCATGTCCATGGAGATTTGGGGGAAACCAATTCAAACATTCAAGTCAAATTGAACACAAATCTGTGACAGTTTTAAAATCTATTTTCCTTTAAATTTCAAAATAAAAATGAACAACAAACAAATTACGATAACATTTTTGGTGGGTTTGTTGCCAGAGGAGACACAAGATTTCAGTATTTTCCAAAACCTGCTTTTATTAATCCAAATATGGATATTTTATAGGCTAAACTAGTAATGTGTATTTACTTAAAGGCACTGCATACTTCCTCCTGCTTTAACTGAGGCCTCCACAGCCCCTGTATCCTAAAAGGACAAGTTCATGACTCTTTAGAAAACGTTCCATGCTGTTAGAATTCAACCATAAATGCTAACATGTGAATTTCCTCCCTGTCTAACATAAACACAGACCTCGGTGTTGTCGTGCAGACACGCTGGTGCTCCTGCGCCTTTAAATACTCTCTCTGCTCCCTCGTTTCTATGCAATTATGTTAATGTGCAAAGCTTGTCTGGCTCCTATTCATTATCGACTGGAGTTGCGTGATTGTTTCCTTTATTTCCCATCTTTGTAAGGCCACTCTTGGATTCTTTTTTTTTTTTTTTTGCAGGCCTGCTTTTATCCAACAGTGATGGTCTGGGCAGAGAGACCAACAGAGAGCGCTCATGTTGGATAAAGACTTTCCTGCGAGAAAGCGCTTTCTGTTTGCAGCACGTTGTCATGTGAGCTTCAACGCTGCGGATGAAACAGCAGTAAGTGACGTTCCATCCCCAAGGCCGGGTTTGTCAAATAATCCAGGTTATTTACCTTTTTTTTTCTTTACATTTAATTAATTATACTGAAGTGTGAGTCCACATGAGACAATTAGGGTCATTAATGGAGCTCAGTTAAACCCTGCCTGTCCCTGAGTGACATCACTGCATCTCTGTTCAGCAACATCAGGGACAGAAACAAAAAGAGGGAGCTGTTTGTACTGTACACAGCAGAGTGTGCAGGCAGTGAGGGCGAGGAGGAAACACGTTCTGATTGAAAGGGAAGGTTATTATTATTATTTTATTCTACTACTATAAATCTTTATTAATTAACCCTTTAGTTCTGCTAAATGCTTTTTGTCTCTCCAGCCTTTAATTTAACTTTTTTTTTCTTTCTTTTTTTTACTATTTCATAAAAAACAAAACAAACACGTACTGCTGTTTTTCCACCTCTCTGTGCTTTGATACAGATTGTATTTTAGATCTTATTTTATTTATTGATTTTTAAAAAAAGACAACTACAAATCCATTCCACGTAATAAATGACAACAGACTGAATAATACATTTACAGACTGGAGGCCTGTTATTGCTGTTGTTGTTTCTGTTGTTTTGGCCTTTAATTCTCTGCCAGAAAGACGAGGACTCTATCAGACAGAAGCTTCATATGAGGGCCTTTTCTTAAGGCCTAAGAAGGCACATTTATCCACTATATGTTTAATCAATAGACTATTACTCCAATATTCTTATTTAAATGTTAGCTAACAATATTCTGGACTATTTACTAGAAATATGCCTTTTGTGTTTTTTTTGTAAATGAAACAAACAGTAGCATCAGATAACATAATATTGTTTTTTATTTAATTCATTATTTATCTATTTATTTCATGTTTTTTTATTTTGATAAGTGCCCGCTCCATCTCCATTAAAATCATGTATCTATTTATTTTGTTCTTTTCATGTGAAGTCTGTCAGAAGGGGTGACTGGTGATGTTGGCTCTGAAATATGACTGTAGTTTTTTAAATCACCTCACAATGTTCAGAGTTTGGAAGAAACGCATGTTTTTATTTTTAATCTGACAGGCAACAATAATTGTCTTGTAGAATCTGAATCAGGGTTTTAATTTTAGAGGTAGTTTTTTTTTTAAAGAGCTTTCTGATTTATTTTACATCAAAGGTTAAGCGCAGCTACGAGGTGTTGTTGTAAACTCGACTTCACTAATTGGACTAACGGGACTCTCTGCCTGATTATTTCCCCTCTCTTGACATTAGCGGAGTGTCAGGTGTGCAGGAATGTTCCAGCAGCTTTAATGTGGCCAAATGTCATGAGATTATCCACCGCCGAATCACTCATTTTTTTTCTCTCACTGTTCAATTACAGTAGCAGTTAGATGTACACTGACTCATTGACTGGCCTTTAAAAAGGGCTCAGTAATGTGACCTCGCTCATTAACTACATCTTGACCACACGGCGAGCGGAGACGTGCGGTGTGAGATTAAAGACGGGGAAGGCTTAAAGGAGGGACCGATCAGGCTCTGATAGCTAACGATGGAGCGATTAACGCGGCCCTGCTACATGCCAACACAACCATTTTACAGAGGCAGCGGGGAGACTCCGTCAAGATGGCTTCCTTATAGACAACATGATGTCCTGGCAGTGAAGGAGGCTGAGCTCTAACCTGCACAGTCCGACATGTGTCTGCACCGCAGGGGGAAAAGAAAAAAGGCCTTTATCATACAGGGAAGATGTCACAGTGGTGGACATTTACATTCAGGAAAATGCCTTTATCTATATTTGCATTAGTTTTTTGTCTTTTTTTTTGTTTTCAGGATATAACTGTGTGACTGTGTATCAGACACTGACTGAAAAAACATTCAATTTATGTGTCATTCAAATGAAATGATGGTTTTTGTTTGATTAAAAAAGAAAAGAATTGTCACAATAATAATAATTATCTCTTTTAACACTAGAAAACAGGGGTGTCGTGGTTATTTTGAGCATTGAGCTAAAAAGACACAAGCTTTCTTTTCTTGCTTTTCTTGTGCTGTAAGTGTTTCGGTCAGATATTTTAATTTATGTTAATAGGCAGGACTGGGGACGCAATGTGAGGCTGTCTGTGTTTGTTATTTAACAGCTGAAATAGTGGGTGGGCACAACAATCAATGCTTTTTGTGGTACAGCAAAAACATAATTCAAGTGAAAATGAGTAAATTCCCGCACATATTTTTTACCTCTTCACTGGTGGATTCATTTAAAAAAAATGTTGAGTCACAAAGACCCATTTTAACATCTTGAGCCGGGCTGACAATCGGTTAGTTATAAATCTTGCCCATAAGGAGTTGTGGGACATTCAATGTGATATATTTATTCCAAGACATTTAAGATTAAATAAACATGTTAGGAATTTTGCAGATAAAAAGCATAATCAACATTTCAATTTAGAATAAATATTCAATCTAAAGCGTGGAGTTTATCCTGGCAGTAGGAGAAATAAGCAGCTCACTTCAAAGCATTAAACTGTTTTAGTTTTCTTTGACAGAGACTTTAGTGAGGGGATAAGTCCACCTCAGGAACTGTGTGTGTGTGTATGTGTGTGTGTGTGTGTGTGTGAAGGAAGTGTAGGACAGCAACAGAAGGGACCACTTTTGATTTTTTTGTATAACTTCAAATCTATTCTCTCTCTCTCTCTCTCTCTCTCTCTCTCTCTCTCTCTCTCTCTCTCTCTCTCTCTCTCTCTCTCTCTCTCTCTCTCTCTCTCTCTCTCTCTCTCTCTCTCTCTCTCTCTCTCTCTCTCTCTCTCTCTCTCTCTCTCTCTCTCTCTCTCTCTCTCTCAACACAAATATTCTGTTTTGTCTAATAATTATTCCCATTTTCTCCATGGTCAGGGATGAGGCAAAAAAAAACCTCTGCAAAGTTATTTCTGGATGTTAATTTTAAGAGAGATCTCATGTGGAGAAGGAAACTGTAAATATTATCATGTAAAAAAAAAGGTATGGGGCCTTAGTGTAGGTTAGGGCTGATTAAACATGAGACATGTGTTAATTACTGATATCTGAAAGACTCAACGAGACCAACTTTAAGCAACTTGTAAAATTCCGAGAAATGAGACATTCACTGTATCAGCAGGCCGACAGGAGACATTTTCAAAGTGTGCACAGAAACTTAAAATAGAAATACGATTTACAATTCTACAATTGTCCCTCTAATTGTGACGAGGGCTGTGACTGAAGATTGTTTCCATTACTGATCACTCTCATTCAAAATATGTGAGAAAATGGAGATAAAATGCCCAAAACATTTTTCCTAAAGCCCAAGATAATGTTAACGAAATGCTTATTTTGTCCAAAAACACAAAGATATTCAGTTTAGCAGCAAATTCTCCAAAATGAGGAGCTACAATTTACCATTAATCAGGTTTTCTGATCATTGACTAAATCAAATGAATCCCCATCAGCTTTTATTTTCATGTTCAGATGAACAAAACAACTCAGTGTTTCATAGCCTACCTGAAAAGACATCGTGTCCTCCTGCGACTGTGTTTTTCTTTCTGTTGAATCGCACGAATGCAGGAAGTCGAAGGTTTGGAGGTCATTCCTACTTTCGGTTATCTAGCTTTATGATGGATGATTAACACTCATACAGCTAGATAACCAAAGACAGGAACAGGCTCCGCTGTTTGCAGCGAAAGTGTAAGTCCGCAGCTTCCTGGAGACAAAGAAAGTTATCATGGAGTTAATGTGGGTTTAATCACAGGCTTCGTTTAACACAGCGGGGGCCTCAACTGGAGATTTCGACATTAACCTTAAAATTTCTTCCAGAACCATTGAACCAACTTAACCAGCTGTTAAAGCTTTCAAATCAAACGTGAGTAGTTTTTCCATGAAAACACACAGTTGTAACTTTTGAAATGCGGCAGATGATCTCTGTCAAACACACAGCAGATACAAGTCTACACCGTAAAATCTTAAATTTAAAAAAAGAAAGGTAACTGAGTCAACCGATCACCAATATAATTACAAGTAAATACATATTTTATGTCATAACATTTTTTAGATTAAACAATTTAATACTTAGATTGAGCTGCATTTTTTTGGCAATGCTGTTATCACTTTTCTGACTTTGTGGAAGTAAAGTTCATTTGACATTTTTCAGCGTATGCTCACCAATTGTAGTTAATTCCAAAATACAGTGGACTAACTGAACAAACTAAGTAGTATTTATGAAAACAGTGAGACCGTGTGACAAACTGTACAGTGTATGAAGCAGCTCTGTTGGCATTTTACATCCCTCATGAAAACTCCCCCTGCTCTGCTCTGAGAAAAGAATCCCGCTTTAACATTTCCATTAACTCACACGTGATATTTTCTCATAAAGCTCGACTCTAAAGAATCTGCTGAACGGTTTCTGCGAAGCTTCTAAGACGTGGACACACTCAGGCTGACCTACAGGCCTCGGTGCTCAGGCCTCATAATGTCTACAATTTCATCTTAGCTGAGACATAAACTTCATTATGATGTCGTCCCTCAGTGAATTAAAGAATACTGGACATTGAAGTTAATTTACATGATGTTGCTTTTCAAGAAATCAGCCAATAATTCTTTAAAAATGCAACATAACTGTGTCACTGCATTTATATCACAATCTATACTAAAATATAATAACCTCATGATGAACTCACGCCTTTCTTTGTCAGTGCGTCTGACGTCAGTTGTTATAATTGGGGAGTAGGTGCACTGACAAAGCATGCGTCACTTTCTTTGTATATCAACTCTCACACGTATTGCTACAAATTACCACTGCGTTTGATCAATTAACGCTTTAAAAGCACAGGAGTCTCGAGACTTCGTGTTTGTGGTGTGTTTTCAGACGAGCAGGACGCGTTCAGACACCTTCACTGCAGGTGTGAAGTTCCCTTTACTGACCAGAGAACAGGCCCGTACACTGACGGTGTGTGTGTCACACAGGTCACACCAGAGGTTATAGATTTTACCACATGAGCCATTTTAATGCGAGAAATAGTGGAACATGAACGCAAACAAGGCGCAAACGCTTAACTGTGACTTTATCCGAGGCTCGTGGCTTTGACAATAAACCCCACATGAAACATTACACTCGAATATGACCCGTTTAAACAAATACCAGCCTGTCTGTAATGTCCTGTTCCTCAAAACATGTCTAACACGGTAGGCCTGAGAACGAGACGCTCTCGTGCACACGTGCCTGTAGTAGATGAAATATGTGGAAAACTAATAAAGAGCATCAAAACCCCAAAAAACACACTCACCTCCACGTCGCGTGAGACGCCTGATGATGAAAACATCCACATGTGATGCTGAGGACGGCGGGCAGCGTCACCCGGGCTCCAGACGTGCAGGAGTTTTTTCGTGGCAGCCTCGCGCCGACGAACAGGTGAGCGCGTGGATCGGATCGATAAATCCCACACCGTGCCTCGAGGCTGTGGATCAGAAATCCTCTGTGTGTTTGTATCCGTGATCAGGATCCAGCAGGTCCGCTGCTCTCCCTTCAGACGAGCGGAGGTGTGTGTGTGAGTGTGTGTGTGTGTGTGTGTGTGTGTGATGGCCTCTCATCCGCAGTGTGTGTGTTGTGTGTGTTTTCCTTTAGTCCGAGCTCGTGAGGATGCGTTGTGCCCCCTGACAGAGCCTCCAGTGATCTCCTCTCACCTCGTCTCTGCCTTTTTCTCCAACGCTTCCTCCCACCCTGCCCCCCCGGCGGCGCTGACGTCACACCGACGACAAGTTTGTCAACCAATCGGATGTGTCCTCCCCGTGTGTGTATGTGCCAGTTTTTTGGGGGGTGCAGTGGCGCGGGTACACAAATCACCGACGCAACGGTTTTAATTCTGTTTCTACAACAAATACGAGCTTTTCTTCATTTGTGATTTAATTAGTTTGAATTGATTTAGTGTGTTGTCATGACAACATGTGATGACAAAATTTAATTAACCAAGTTTGATAAAGAGAAGTTTAAGTGATCAGCTGTCAGTCATCTGTTCCCAAATACTTAAAGTCACTATGTGGATTTAAAAAAATGTCTGACTCTGGTGCCCCTCAGTGGTAGTAAACTGTGGCAGACTATTATGCGCAGTAAAAATAATAACTAATAGTCATTTTTAGCCTTTAGCTCAGACTGAAGTGTCGTTGAGATAAAAAAGCCAGGCGTATAAAGATGTAAGCTATGAAGTGTTTGTCATACATCTGGTCCACCTGTCTTTTTGATCCCAACGACACAGTTAAAGCCAAAGACAAAGAGCAAAGTACTGAGTGATACAATATCTAAAATGTCAACATAAAACACATCCACTGATGTTTTTTCTTCCAAGTAACCCGGTTTAGAATAACAGCAAGTCCTACCTAGTTGCACGTTGTCTTCACCCTTTTTCACTGGCTTATCTATATTTAACAGCACATGACAACTATTGATTGATATGCATTATAGCCCCTTAGCCAGAAATGTGTACCAGGTCACCCTGTGATTGTGTTGTGTGAGGGATGTTCCCAAGATAGAGACATCATCGTAGCTTTGCTCCACAGCACCACTAAAGGGGACAAAACCCAAAAGTCATTTTAAAAATAAAACTACGGCCTTAAGAAAAAACACTTTTTTGTATTATGCACTGTCAAACCTATTATTTGCAAAACAAAGGAAAAAAATATTTAAAAAAAACACAAGACCATTAAGGACCCATCTTCAAACTTGGCCTTTATTTTGATCTAAACTACACGCTTCTTGTCTGATTGCACAGTTTTGACGCTGTTGCATCAACTATTCTGTCCACAGACACACACTCGACATATAACCTACTGGCAAGGAGCTCAAAACTGTTTCTGTGTCAGCTCCTGTCCTAGGTGTCTCCAGCACCACATTTTGGCACGATCACACTCACACACAAAGAGGATGCACTCACCTCGAAGCAGTTATGACAATAACCTCCCATGATACACTGCAGGCCACCTGCTCTGTTGCTTCAGAGTGTTCAGAGTCCTGAAACCAGATCATCACTCTCAGTTGGGCTGGATCAGCTCTGTCCAAGACTTCCCTGCAAAATGATTTGGACCTCATTCATCCTCCAAGACCAGGTGTGTTTTGGAGCTATGATGCAAAGAACTGATGTTGGAACAAACTATTATTAGATTATCTGTTGCAAAATATTTTTTATTCCATTAGAGCAATTATTTATCTCACTTATGGTTCCCATTGAGCTCAATTCAATTATCACTAATTTATTTCTGCTCTGTCCAAAATCTGCAATAACACTTGAATGACCTCTTAGTCTCTTTTTGTTCAAAGACAATATATATGGAGATGAGTCAGAAACATGAGACTCGTGGGAAACACTGGGGATATATCGCCCTCTACTGCTCAGATTGTGTCCACACTCCAACCTCACACTCAACTTCCTCTGAACTCCTCTGCATGGAGATAACCACAGTTCCTGTCTTGTCTTTACTGATTTTTGTTTCACCTGTATGTTACAGGACATACATCACATGTTGAACTCTTACTCATGAAATAAAGAACCAGGTTTATTTGGGGTAAAGACTCGGATGACAACAATTGATACTAACAAGGCAGCTGTGGGCTACACATGTCTTTTGTTGTGTGTATATTTGTTTGAATTTGGGGAAAATGTTCATAATTTAAAGTCTGCTGAATTTGCTTTTAGCAGTTCCTTATCACGTTATCCGTTTATTTGCAGACAACTATCACTGGATGGCTTTGATACTGAAGAAAACCTAAAAACATCAAGATTGTCAATTAAGTTCTGTCACAATGAAGGTCTTGTTTTGTGATTTCTTTGCACATGAAGGGTCGTTTATAGCATGACATTTGAGAAAGGGATCTACTCTAGAAGTTCAAGTCATAATGTCAACCTTTTAAGTAATTCAGAATGAAAAGATGCATGTTTTTGATGTTCCAGGTACAATTATTCATCATCTCTTCAGATTAAAATGTATACTGCTTGAAATGAAGAGTGTCTGCCATCATTACCTTTTTCTTTTGTCTACTTTGTTTCCTTCCTAGAAGAAGACTTCAATAATCAGCTGCAGCCTCCACCCTTGCACTACTAATAACAGCTGCACTTAAACCTTCACCACGCCAACACTAATGTGGCATTTCACAGCAGATTTTAAGTGTAATTTACATCAACTGTGATACCATCCAACCTGACCATCGATTTCAAAAGGATAACAGGACAAATGGAAATGGAAGTAATAGGAGCTTCATGTAAACATTTTCTGAAAAGCTTTAATTTGAAAAAACTAAACAAAATACAAAGTGAAGATCCGGATGGAAGACAAAAACATTTTAATATAAAACACTGCAGTAGGTCAAGACACTACATGATTATTGAGTAAGAGAATCTCATTCTGTATTGATGCAAATGATTCACCGCTTATTGACTTTCCTGTTAGAAAACCATATTCCTACCAGCTAATGTATGATGGAAACGTAAACTTTAGTAAAAGTGCTTCATACAAAAATCAGTGGGTGTCTTTGTTCATTAAAAACTTTATATACAAGTACAAAAATTGAAATGAGAGACAGATATTACAGAAAAATATTTTAGAAACCACAGTAAAAGAAAATCGATGTCAAAGGTCTGAAGTAACACAAAACACTGATTTTCAGACAGGATTCTTTCGTACATCAATGAATGCATTGTTTGAAGTCAGTGGTCCGACATTGAGGCTGGAGCGGCGCGACTCTCGGCGCGACTTAACCACAGGCAGGCCGCCCCAGGGACCCACAGCAGTTTGAACTACACGGTTAACAGGAGCATCCCCAGCCGCTGGGAGCCAAAGCTCTTCCATGACAGCGGGTTCCTCAGTGGGGAGAGAAGAGCGCCTCCATGTGGACGGGAGAGGGGTGTTCACCAGCTCACGCATTTCCTCCCTGGATCTGGAAGGGTTCGCAGACTGACCCATCAATCTGCCTCCTGGGCTGTCCTCAGGGCAGCGGGGCAGCTTCTCCATGCTGCCGATGCCTGCTGGTTTACCTTCAGAGGCCACAACTGAAAGACACGCACTAGACGTGAGTGCTACTACTCTGAGCCTTGGATGCCAACACAGAAGTCGTGACAGCTCTGAGGGCAAATTAGATCACCAAGGAAAGAAAATGTCTGACCCTCTACAGGTCTCTAAAATAACTTTTCTAATCTGTAACAAACTCAACTGAAAGGAACCGGTGTGCTTAGTGGAAATTAACCAACTGACATCTTTTTATTCTATTGAACATTTGTGTAAAATTTTGTGACAATCAGCATATGAATTATTGGATTATGGGCACAAAAACAACTTCAGCCTTTTACTTCCCAATTCTCATCAATTCATCCGTAAGTTTAACTGGACACTTGTGCAAAATCTGAAGAAATGAAAAGTGTTCCTGAGATACTGCGTTTAATAACAGCATACAGACGGATGTACAACCTGGAGTCATCATGCAACCAGCAAGTGTCGACACTGCCCTGGAGGCATAACAGTGTTTAAACGCAAAGTATGGCTTAATAACACAGATATCTGAAGCCCTCTTGCTGCAGGCTGTAAACATAATGATTACCATAATTTTAGATATTATAAGCAACACTTTGATCTAATAATACCATTTACCTTTAGTATGCTCCTTTGGTTGGTTGGCTGAACCACAGAGCTCCCTAAGTTTGTTGCTAAGTTCCACATTTGCCGCCTTGTAGTGGCTCAGCTCCTTGCTGAGGTTATGGATCCATCCCTCATACTGCCGCTGCCTTCCTGCCAGGCCCTCGTCTATTTGCTCTGTGGGGGACATTTAAAGGTAAGTAGAAGACAAGTATTCAGAAATGACTAGTAACAGGGTGCCATTTAGCTCAGTTGGTAGAGCAGGCGTCCCATGTACAGAGGCTTTGTCCTCACTGCAGCGGACCCGGGTTCCACTCCCGGCCCGGGTCCCTCTGCAGCATGTCACTCCTCCTTTCTCTGATCCTGTTTCCTGTCAAAGTCTTCAGCTGTCCTATCAATAAGGCCAAAAAAATACATAAAAAAAAAAAAAAGAAATGACTACTAACTTCACATGACTTTTTGCACTTCAATCCAACTTATATTCTCCTAGACCCATTGTAGACAAATGATTGAGCAATTCATTTTAAATGGTGCTAGAAAATAAACATGTGCAGGAAATATTCATTTTGAGGAGATAACAAATTGGGTTCTTCCTGAATAGTCCAAGTGAGCCGCACCTCGACACTGCTGCAATAAAAGCTGCACACTCCTCTCATGCTCTTTCTGCTGTTGTGTGAGCCGGCGATCTGTGTCGAGCTGTGTGCGATCGAGGGCGTTCTCCAACCACTGCACCAGCCTCTGCTGATCATCCAACTGCATCTCTAGCTCAGCCAGGGCAAGTTGTAGCTTACGCTCCTCCTCACGCAGAGACACCACCTACCGGACACATTTACATATATTCTCTTCAGCGTGAATATTGCAGATTAGCCAAAAGGAGTAGGTGAGAACACAGATTAAAAATGCAGAATCTCAGGTTTTGCGCTGCACAGACCTTGTCAAAGTATTTGCACAGCAGAGCTCTGGTCTCAGAGGCAGACAGGTAACTGAGTTTGGCCATTAGGTTCATCTCCCACTGCGACAGCATACTGGCAGATGCCCTCAGCTGTCTCTGCCTCTGAGTGATGGCCTCATTCTTGTACTCAATGGCTGCATCCAGAGCCTCGATCGCCTCGTCAAACTGGAACAGTGTTCGCTCCTCCTAGAAACATCAGAGAAAAGAGGTGGGCTTCATGAGAATATTAACATAAACATTTAAGTTCATATTGTTGCCATGTGAGAGCTTCATAAATGTTTGCAGCACAGCAACACTCTATTACTGACAAAATGTGCTCTTTTTCTGCCACACAATTAAAAATATGTCAGTCTGTCAGTGCTATAAAGACACAAAAACATATCCTATTCACTGTGGGCACAAAGTCTCAACTATTGAACCCTGGAGTAATGTCTTACCTCAGGTGAGAGCAGGTTACCCTGCCGCAGCTTATCGTCCAGCTCCACTCTTTGTTTAAGCAGTGAGTCTTTCTCTTGACGCAGGTTAGAGATCTCTTGGCGAATCTGTTGTGAGTCTTGAGCACTGCCGCTGCGAAGAAGCCCGTTCCTCTCACTCAGCTCTTGCTCTAGTGTCTCAATGCGGCCTGTAAGTGTCAGCAGGTCTTTACTCAAGGCCTAAAGGAAATTAAAGAAAATACTTAGTATTACTTAGTATATTACTATACTTAGTATTTGCCAGTTTCCCAAGTCACCTAATTTAACTGTTTGTGGTTGTTAATACCTGACTGGAGCGGAGCCTCTTTGTCTCCAGGCCGCTGCGTTCCTGTAGCAGAGCTTCTTTCTTGGCCAGGATTTCCTCTCGTTTAGTGAGTTCTCCTTCCAGATCTTCCAGCCCTCTCCTCTGTTCCAGTACCCGCTCCATTTCCTCATCCAGCCAGCGTTTTTGTTCCTCAATCTTCTGCTCACAGCCAGCCACAAAGTGGCATCATGCAAATAAACACAGACACACAAACTGAAGTGACAGAGGAATGACAAGCAAAATTCAAACATCTCATGAAAACAAATGCTGCATTTAAGATCAAACTATCATTTGACAAATTTTCTTCCGGACTTTACAGCCAGTTTGTTTTCTATGGATTCCAAGTTAGTTTTTGTCCCACCTGTTGCTCTTCTAGTGAGATGACAGAGCCGTTACTGCCGCTGCGTCTCTGCCTCTGAAAGGCAGCGATCTCCTCTGTTTTTATTCTCAGGATCTTTTGCTGCTGCTCATTCTTTATCTCGAGCTCCTACGGAAGCAATGGAAGAAAAGAAGATGGGTCAATTAGAATATCAAACACAGCGATCCCTCCTTTAAAGAAATAATATTAATTTGGCATGCAGTATACATGATTGGACTTTTGATGAGTAACGGTAGCAATTTCCAACAACTGAAGAGGCCTTGGAGAGTAAATTGTTGATTAATCAAAATAAAGAATGTTTTCACTTTTCAGGTTAGACTGCTGGATTTGTACTCTGGAGTAGTATTTGAATCCATTTAGACACAAACTATTATTACTAAACACATTGAGCACCCTCTGCTGGATTGGCCTGAGATACCTTGACTCTGTGAGTTCTTCGTTGCATCTCTGTCTCCAGACGTCGTTTCTGCTGACTTTCCTGGCGCAGACGCTTCTGCAGCTGCTCCTGTTGCTGCCTCATATTCTGAACACTTCGCTCCAGCTCTGACACTCGACGTTCGCTCTGGGCAGGAAGGTTAGCGAGACGAGCGGTATCCCTCTGACGCTGACTGAGAACCTAATATGAAAAACACATTTTGCTTTACAGAAGTTCAAATGTGCAGAACCAGGACCACATACAAGAATACTTAAAAGAAAGTGTTTTGTATCTTAGCTGGTTTTCGATCTTGGATGCAAATCAACATCACTCAAACTATAGTTGTCTGTTGCTTATGTATTCTATAGAGGTGTGAAAGACAAACCTGAACTTTGCTTTGAGCTGCAGCTATCTTCCTGCGACACTCCTGTGCTCTGGTCTTGTCTGTTGTGCTGATCTCTCTCTCTTGCCTCTCTAGATCCTGCAGCTGCCGCTGGGCCTCCTGCAGTTCCTGTCGAGCCTGCACAGCTTCGCTCTCCAGGGCCGTGATCTTATGGCTGTACTCCTTGTTCAGGGCCTGAGCATCTTTACCTAAAAAAACATCCCCCACAAACAACTGTTTACCAAAAACACATGGAAGAAAACCTCGATTTTGGGAAAGTCACTGAGATTGAAATTTCTACCTGTTTTGACCAGCTCCTTGATAAGTTCTTCCTTCATGCGGATGGTGACAGACAGCTCCCGGATCTTCTGCGTTGCCTGATGAAGTCCCCACTCCGAAACGCCTTCAAAACTTTTCAGACTGTCACGCACAGATGTCTCCCCGGTACTGGCGTGGGCTACACAGAGATTTTAGAGAGGACTCAAGAGGTCAGCAGGATGGTAAGATGAGGAAGGTGACCGATAAAGCAGGTGTAAAATGAATCTTGGATCACAGAAGAGAGACTAAAACACAGGCAAAAACATTTTTACAAGCCTGACGTTACCCTGACTCTACGGGATCAACGTATTAACGTCTGATTGCAAAAGGAGCCAACACAATGCAAAAATAAATGAATTGTGATCCAATATGTGGCTGGTGTTTTACTTTCTGAGCAGATCAATCAATCAATTAAACGTGGAAATGGAAATGCTCTGTTCAACCTAAGGACTGCATGCCTAAACATCAGTAGATCAATGCTGTGTGGCGAGATGCAGTGAAAAGTTCCCCACAAACATACGGTGCAACACAGGAGAGGACACATGTGGGTCAAGAGGTTCCTAATAGGTTTCAAGCTTGTGAAATATTTGAGAGAAAAAAAATCACAACTTTGGTTGCATATCACTTTTGCTGTGTAACTGAAAGTGTGATTGTTTTTTTTTTGCAAATTGGATTTTAGATTTTATGAATATGTAAACAACGTTTATATAATAAGGTCACATAAACATTGTTATGAACATTTCAGTCCCAGTGGATCCTTTAATTTAGACTTACATAGGTACAACTACGGTTGTTAGACTTACATGCTTTTCTGGCTAAAGCTGGATGCTGGTATGGTTCATGCAGCTGAGATATGAGCCCTCTACCACTGACAGCTATTCCTCCTGACAGCATATCCCTCTTGGTCCACGTCAGGTTTACCTGCCTTTTTACACATAACACGAGCACAATGTGAAATTATATCAACACTTCCTTGTGTATGCATTGTTTTATGTCACCAACATTCAATTTAAATAATGTTAAGCTAAAAGCTAGGATTTTTAAAACACAACATACTTGCGTCGCTCTCGGCTGAGGTTGAAATGACCACCCTCGTCTTCTGTGTCCTGCATTTCTTCTCCTCCTAGGAAGTCCTGCTCCTCACAGAGGCTACCATCCTGATCACCACAAGGCCCATTTCCAAAGTAGCCCACAGGACTGACCTGAAACAACACACACAACCCCACAGCCAGGGCCAGACTTAATGGAAAGATATAACACTCACACATTTTGATATTTGTTTAACAACCACAATGACATAACTGCAGCATGATTATCATTATCCCCATCAAATTAGTTAGGTATATATATATATATAAGCAAAACTATCTAAGTTTTGGTATTCATAGACAATTGGTTAGTCAGGTCTTTGCACTAAAAATTAAGCAAATGTTATGTTTTTTAAAAAAAAAAAAAAGAATAAATAACTACATAAACATTTAAATCAAGTTTGAGACTGGAATTTCTTTTATATTTTTAAACCATTTTTTAAAACTTTTTAATACACATAACACAGGCTGAAAAAAAAACTCTGCCGGCTGGTTACCTGTCTGTATGTGCCTCCATTCTGACAGTGCTGCATGGAGCCCATGGGGGCCGTGTGAGGCCGTGATCTCAGGTTAAGACCCAGTCCCATCAGCCCTTGTGTGGACAGATGACACTGCATCTCTGCTATCAAGTCCTGTTGCTCCTGCAGCTTATCGCTCTGAGACAATCAAATAAGAAACACATCACATGGGGCAACATGAAAATCAGTGTAATTTGATGTTGTTAGCCTGGACTGGGGGATCATCATACTGCCCCTAAAATGGCTTATATAATGCAGCTAAGCTTGGTTAACCCTGCTGTGACCAGGCAATTAAATATAATTAATGTGGCATGCCATGACTAAGCTGTGACACACTGCACTTCTGTCAAAATAATATTAGGACACTGCATTTCACCTGCTGCTTGTATTGCTCCATAGCGTCCTCCAGAGCAGCTAGAAAGTCTGTGTTTTCTCCCTCCAACCGCTGTATTTGCGCCTGAAGCTGGACAATACTTTCATCTTTCTCTCTTTCATGCTCATGGCTCCAACTCTCCTCTGCAGCCTCTGGATCCTGGGTAACACATTTATAAACAGAACAGTGCTAGACATCTACAATTCCTGAAATTTGACTGAAACATTTGGTTTACTTTGGATTGTGAATGAAACACACCTGGTTCCTAACAGAAGGCCTTCCTCTCCTTAACGCGACATTGTCCTCAGTGGAGCTGTTCTCAATACCACTGTCTGGTCCTGAGGCGGTGGTCAGTCCGCTACGTTCCTCCTCCACTGAGCACAGCCACTCTTTCACTCTCAGACTCTGTTCTGCCGTCAGAGCCCCTTCACTCTGCAGCTCCCGCAGCAACCTGTGAGTAATAGAAGATTTTGGAGGAAGGAATCACAATGTTTCTTAAATCAAAAAAACACATCTCACAATCAGAATGTGAGACACATTAAAATATTACGCGGAACAAATTGAACTATAATAATCATCTGCTTTGACCTGTAAGCAGTGTCTGTGCACGTCCTGTAGTGGGCACTCTGCACTTGCAGTCTGCTTATCTCTCCCTCTCCAAGTCGAGGCCTCCTGTTAGGATCAGCGTGAGAAATGATGCGGGTCTCTGAACGCTGGCGGTTTTCGAGGGCTCTGCGAAGGGCCTTGATCTGTTGCTCAAGCCCTTCCACCCGATCCGGCTCTCGCTTGCAGTTGACTGTCGCCCGATTCTGAATGTTTCTGGCCCTTGTGGCATAGTTTAGCGTGTTCAGACTCTCATCAAAGTCTGAGGAGGATGGGCTGATGCAGGCAATCATCAGTGTTTTTGAATTTCCACCCAAAGAGTCTTTTAGGATCCTAGATGAAAAAAAAGGATTATATAAATTCAACCAAAGTGATATTTTAAACCAATTTCTGTTCGGTATGTTAAAATATCTCATGAACTTATTAAAAATGTACCTTGTGATTTTAGAATCCCTGTATGGTATGTGAGAGCCTTTCCTCTTGGGGTCCCCCAGGGCCCCGATAACATTTCCCAGAGCTAGAAGGCCGCTGTTAATCTGGATACTCTCTTTCAGTCTCTCTCCAGTGTTCCCCGTCCTTAAGATGCGCTCAGACCCTGCCAGGTCAACAAAGTGGAACTTGGAGGACAACATTTGCGGTCCAGAACTTGTAGCAGTCCCATAGAGGCGAGAGCTTCCTCGGCGCTGGTCCATATAGACGGTAAAAATGGTGTGTGAGCGGCTGGAGTTTGGATTCATCTGGGTTGCACCAGTGTGTCGGGCTGTGTTTCCTGACTCCAGTAAACTCAAAACCTCGTCAAGACCCTCCACTTCACACTCCTTTACCCCACATAGAACTATGAGGTTACACAGACAAAACATCAAATCTGGATGAGTGCATAAAGTACAATGCTGCATAACATTTCATAGCATAACCACAGAAACATGCTTAATACCAATGTTGCCTTTATCCTCCCGGATGTGGATGTCCTTGCTGGCTGTCTCCACCTCCAGTAAATCCTTGAACTCCTCTTTGTAGACCTCCAGATACGAGATCCGCACAGAGAAGTCTGTGAGGTCATTTTCATCCAGCAGCTTGAAAATATCTGCAACAGCCCTGGGGATGATGCCCTGCTCCTCATCTGTAAAGGAGCCTACACATACAATTGAAACATTCAGAATTCAGAATAAACAGAGCTGACAATAATAACCAAAGAGTAAAATAAAAGAAAATATATCACAAATAACTTACAAATATTAGCTTCTCCAATGGTGTACGTCTTGCCGGAGCCTGTCTGCCCATAGGCGAAGACAGTAGCGTTGAAGCCTTGAAAGAAGGCATCTATGAGTGGCTGGACTGACACAGAATAAACCTCCTCTTGATAGCAAGTTTCTTCAAATAGGTAGTCGCAAAGAAAGTGCCGGTCGTGGCCCAGTGTAACCCGGCACAGCTCCGAGTCCACGGTGATGCAGCTCTCGTGGCAGTGTAGAAGCTCTTTAGGCAGCAGAGGACGCACTCGAACAGCTACCTGCACTGCAGAATAATCCCCTCTGCCTTGGCCACCGGGCACTTTGGGAGACATTTCTGCCGCACGGCTGGAGCTGTTATGCTATGTATGGATCATCTTTGGGCCACTAGAGGGGATAGAAATCATCAGTCACCAAAGGTTGTCTTACAACATCTCCTGCTGTCTGGCTGAAGGATGTAATATTGCTAAGAATGTGTGTGAACCAACCAAGCAGCTCAAACACAATTTTTTGGTCAGGTATGCAACAATTTTTGCTATGAGAGCACAAAAATGTCACGTTCAGCTACAGCAGATGAGGTTATATCAATAAAAATGTATAGTTTGATTACACAACATCAATATTTAACATATTACTATTCTGAAAAGTTTTATGAGAACTATTAACAGATAAGATAGCCAGAAAAAGAATGTCTCACTTTGGCTGATGCAGCAAATTAAAGGTACTCAAGGTACTATATCACACTGATGTAAAAAGAAACAAAACAACTTATTCCCATATAGCTCAGCCTGCTCACTGATGTGCAACCATGTCAACATGTCCTATTAGAAGAGATAATAATAAAGCTATCTCTGTATAATGATATGGCAAAATCTCTGACAGATGAGCAATTCATATTATCACACACTATACAGTGTTTTGTCATATTGTTCTAGCTTGGACGACAGTATGTAATGCTTCACCTTGCACTCGCCTGTAAGGGGGTTAAGACTTTATATGCAGCATATTGATCTGTGTGCTACAACACTATGAAACTTACTGAAAGTAACGTGAGACAACGTGGATCAAAAGTAGAGCTACATGTCTTTAAAATATGGGAAAGCAGTGCCACAACTTTGAATTGACAGGTTCACGTTAAAAGGCTTACATAGTTACTAAAGCTAGAAAACTTAGCATTTTAAAAAACCCCATGTTAGCGCTGAGTGGAGTTAACTGTTAGCGAGGTTAGCTAGCATCTGTTTAACAAAGTTAACAGGACCATTATACATGTGAAAAACACATGAGTCGTCTTTCTCTAAAACTTCTAAAGAAGCATCTAAACTTCACCTACCAACGTCGTTTTATTCGCCTGTTGTCCTAGATTAAGTTCAGCTAAGCTAAAGTTAGCCAGTTAGCCAGCAGTGCGAACAACAAAATCAAAACATGAGGATGAGGCTGGATGTTTAAGAAGCGCTGCAACTTGCTCCCGTAGGAAAAGACTGTCGTCAAACTACATGCAGTGACTGGGGTAAGTTCGTTTAACCACTAGTAGTTGACATAACTTACTTAAACGAAGCAGAAGTTACACCAGGGGTTGAGGATAACACTGGAGTGTCTTTTTGGAGAATGGAAGTTGAGGGGGGAGCCGAGGGGAGGAGCCCGGGGGAAGCCTGGGCTCAGCGCGGGGCTCAGCGCGGGCTCAGCGCAGGGCTCCGGGCTGGGTGTGGTCTGTGCAGGGCATCGTGGCTGAGAGGTTAAAGGTGCACTGTGAAGGTTTGGGGAAGCTCCCTCCTGTCACACCTTTAAAGTTACACATTTGAAACCATATTTGACATTCACTTAGTATGTAAATAAAAAAAACAAACAAACAAACAAAATAACAAAACAGAAATTAGCTAAAACAATTAGACTATCTAGACATTTCAAATGTACTCCTTTTTTAATTGGCAGACCTTTACACTAGCCCCATTCACACTGCCGTTTGAATGCGGGGATCCGGTGCCAATTCTCCATCTCCTCTTCTGCGTGAAAGTCTCAGAGGCGGCAAGGGGTGAAATTTTGCTCTGGCGCTGATATGCCTCTGGAAGTATTATCAGAGGCGCAGCATTGGAGAACTGAACCGGTGTGAATCGATGAACCGGCAGCGCGCATCGAGGGCGTGTCGGTCTGACAGTCTGATAACTACACAGGTCCTTCACTCAACTAAATAAAGAGAAGTGTCCCACAAAGCAAGGTTACGTGACCAAACAACAGTAACATAGTAGCTGTAACTGTCTTTGGCAGCTTATATGAGGAAAAAAATACCGCAGTTACACGTGAAGAGGTGTCTGTCACCCTATCTGTCCTACCGACTCTTCCTTACATTTCTGCCCGCAAAACAATGTCTGTCACCAGCAAAAAACTTTAACTCACCAAGTGTTTGTGTTGTGAAGAAAAATCACCTCAATGGTCAGCCCTCCAGACCAACACCCCAGAAAACAGCCTCCCTCCCCGCGAGTCAGACAGCGTCCTGTTTACTGATGGAAATTATTTATGTAATTTAGAGTGAAAAATGTGACTGTCACTTTCCAGGATGTTTGGTGGGTCAGGATCCCAATCACAACACAACCAGTGTCAGAGAATTGGCAAACCACTGCTGCGGCGATAATGCGGCGTCTCTGTGTGAAAAGGCCTACTGTGTTTAGTTGTGTTCAATTCAATACAATTAATTAAAAAAAAAAAATAAAAAAAAACTTTATTCCTCCACGGAGAGCAATTAAAGGCTCGTGGAGTAGTTGTACACAGACACAAACAAGTCAACACGCTAAGTACATAAGTCAGCTCTTCGAGATTACCACTTTAGAGGGGCATTACCTTCAGTGGTGAGGGGTCATTCTAATATAGTAGCTTGCTCTTTGGGTGGTAGAAAAGCATCTGTTTGTGATTGGTTGGGTTTGTGATCTGAGGAATAAACAATTGTTTGCTCAAACATTTTTCAAACACGTGTTTTATATCCTGTGGATTCGGGCTCATAAGCATGGATGGGATGAATGCTTTCTCTTTTTTGAGTTGTATTAGATTTCCCAGATTTATACCTGATTTATTACCATATTCAAAATGTTCATCTTTGAATTGTAGGACAAGGAACTGTGTTTTTGGTTTATAATACTTTCAGTTCATTTTGTATTTGATGAATGGGATTATTGGCTTGTGAACCTTTCTTTTTCTCTGAGGTATTTTCCTTGTTCTTGTTGCTGTTTTTTCTTGCGTGATTAATAAGATATGGTCATACCTCTCTTTGCTGCTTTGCCAGTTTCCAACACTGATGGTGACATTTCTGGAGAGTTGTCTATCTCCAGAAAGGTTTCCCTCCCTCTTTGAATCAGTGAGTTGAAATCAGGGCCTCCTAAAAAGTGATGCATTGAAAAGCCGTTTTGCGGTGTAGGCTCAAGTGTTTAGTAACAGGGAAAAGCTTACTGGTGATCGTGACGGAGATCAATGGGTGTCTTTTCTCACAAAACCTGCTGGAAACAGAAGAACCTTTGAGAACACAGAAGTTCTCACCTCAACTACTGATTTGTAATTTTCAATCATCACATGTTCAGGCCTGTTCTGACACAAAGGCACGTATACTGCTCACACTTTATCAGAGATTGAGTGACATACTGCATCGTGATGCTTTGGACTGTCAGTGTGAAAGACTAGAAATTAAAGTTGGGCTTAAATCCACAGACAGTAATGTTCAATCAAGCAGGTTTCAGTCATGGGTGTAGAATTGATCTTGTGTTGCAATGTCATTTCAATATAAGGGCTCTCTCATGTGCTGTGATTCTTAAACATTACACCTGTGCAATATAAGAGAATGATGATAAGATTTCAGCAATGAGGGCAGCCCAATAAATATAACCTATGTCTATGTCTGCATGTGTGTACACTCACATCAGCACCTAGTAGAATCTGTTTTCCTCTCGAGTTTTTGCTAGAGCACCAAAACCTGCGAAGAAAAGGTTTCAAGCTACAAGCCAAAACAATATCATCATATCAAAAATAGCCTCAAAGTTAAAAATGAAAAGGAAGTATCCTCTAAATCACATATATCACAGGATTTAATTATTGAATCATAGTTTCAAATACATTTCGATGACAAACCTACACTCTGAACTGAAAGAGCATGGGTTGTTTATTAGGTTGTTCAGATTCATGTGATCACACTGTACCTTTTCATATTCTCAATACATGCTTTTTGACACACCTGTATTAGAAACATATAAATCCATCCATCAGCCTCAGAAAGCATGTCTCCTCTGGGACCAGCAGGGGGCAGTGTGACACCGTGGTTTACATGCACACCAACAGACTCAGGTTTTCCTTTGCCATGACTTTGAGACAGAAAGAAAAAAAATGTACGTACTTCGTAATATTTGACTGAACAATAATGGAGCAAGCACTGAGCTGAGAACAGCAGAGAGAAGAAAAAGGAAGCATCCGTGTCTGATTTATAGGATGATGCATTGAAAATGATGCTAAAAGTTTGTGAGAATAATCAGGAAATTGAATTAAAAGTATGCATGTACATGTGACTGTAGCATTAGGTACTTGTTGATCATAGATTATTCACTATCTAAATGTAATTGACCGAATTCAGCTGAACTGCCACTGCAACTGCACAGATAAACTATGTCAACCCTTCACCCTGTGACTTTACGACATCCACTCTTTTTCCCACTTTTCATTTCTAACTATCCAGGCACAAAAGCAGACGAGTGTGGCAGTTACATTTTGTTTGTTGAAGACATGCCCTGAACCGTATCAAAACCTGTTTATGATACTGTCTTATTTCTGTTCTCACAATCTGAAAAACTTCTCACCTCAACTATTAAGTGACTCCTTTCAATCTTCACCTTCAACGTATGTCATGATTAGGCCTGTTCTGACACACAGACACATACGGTGCTCACACAGTCTATCACAGATTGATTGACTTACTGCACTAAGACAGTGTATGTGGAAGGTTAATCGAGGTCCTGGCAGGATTCAGCCGTTAGGCGTCGAATCGATCTCGAGTTGTGTCATCGTTTCATTATCAGGGCCCAGGATTTGTCCAGACAGACTCAAGTGATGCACCTGCCTCTGACGTCATAAGTTAATGTAAAGGTGCTGTGATTCTTAAACATAACAAGAAAAGGTCTACAGTCATTGTCTGTTTATTAGAAGTGGTAGATATTCAAAGCAGGTAAACCTTAAACAGGAAAAATGTCCAAATCTTCCTGGTAATAAATGTCGAGGTGGCCACAGAAGTGCTCATTCACTTTTACTGTGGATTGTTGAAATCTTTGTTCTGTAGTTTTCAGCAGCTTTCATGTAAAATGTTCATTTCCTGTTTCAATACCTTTTCCACCGTCGGCTTGCACAGTCAGAAAGTATTATGACAGTGAATCCTTGTTTCCACTCTGTGTTTCAGCTCAAAGATGGAATTGAAGTTGTGTTAGTATCATATGAACAGTGTCGGATATGTGGCACTCTGCCTTTTGATAGTGGATTGAGTATACAGCAAATATAAAAACGCATCACTTTCCTACTAGCTTTTCATTTGCGCTGTAGTAAGCAGTTTTTCGAAATGCCCTATTGTTGTTCATCAACAGATTTTGATCGCTCAACCAAGAAAGTATTAAATATTTTTGTTTTTTTTAAAATGAAGCATTCTACTTTTTCCTTTTCCTGCTTAATGAGTAGTCCCAAATGCATCTGTGAATGTAAATTCAAAATTCCATGACTCCCTTCAGCACCACCATCAGGCCTGTACATTTAATCATTATAAATGTGTTTCTGCAGCTAAAAAAAAATCCCAGTCTGAGAAAATGATCTCATAACAGTATCAGTCTTAGAAATCTGACCCCATGATCTCAACAAGTAAAGCCAAATCAGGTGAGAAATAAAACCCTGACATAAAGCTTTAATCTGAGCATAAATTGCAGATATTAGGTCTTTCCCCCACTTTGCTTGGAGCAAAACGGAGACTACACTGTAAGATAAATGAGTATGCATTGAGCTGACGCAGCAGAGAGAAACAGAAACAGCATCAACATTTTAATAGTGCAAGAGCAGACAGGGCGTCCACTCCAGCCTACTCTACGATAACCATCACATCCTGGCTGCTCAGCACTGAACTGACCTGCAGCACAGGCCTGAACTCAACTTCTGTGGGCACTGCTGGCACGCCTGATATCCCCCCCCCCCTTCCCTACCTGCATGCCCACATCAAATGGCCGCGAGCCAAACTGACTGTGAAGTCCTGTCTGCACTCTCTGGAGCCTCGGCAAACCCACTCACACTCTCCTTTGTTCCGTTAAACTTCAGACGAGACCGAGGTATTCCCTTTCAAAAAGCAAGCACCCTTGATAACCAGGCCTGCTGTCAAAGAGAGAGTGCTGGTTTCTCATGACCATGCCTCACTACCAGACTGAGATCAGGATATTGATTTCAGTCTAGAACACACTGCAAGCACTCATTAGCAGTTTTTTTTTTTGTGTTATCTGTACGGTGTGACTCAGCCGCATTGGAGAGAAATGTTGAGAAAGGGTGGTGGTAGTGGTGGTGGTGGAGATGGAGGAGTGGGGTTGGAAGGATGAGAAGCTGGATGTAATGTGATATGGTGGAGATGTAGCGTAAAGGAGGGGACAGTAAGGGGTGAAACAGCACACAGAAAACACCAGATTCAACCCAACTGGCAGAATAAATGTTAGCTGAGTAATTTAATTTCTATATGTTGCAACTTTACGTTTGTTTCGAGGGAGATGCTCTGGTTAGGTTCACGCACATAAGCCACTTGTTTAGGGTCAGGGAAACAAAATGGTTTGGCTTACAATACCTGTTTTGATCGGCATGATCACAGAGAGAAACGGTCCGACTTCCAGTGAAAAATAGCTGGTTTTGGTCACCACAAAAACTTCTGAAAATGTCCGCAGATCCCTTAATAATATCCCGTGGTGTAACTCGAAGCCAACAAGGCTGCCAACCACCATCCCCTCTACCCTGATGTGAAAGGTGACTAATAAGCATTTTGTGTGCGCATGATATGCCACATTTGGTACAAATGTCAACCCTTGGACGTATCTGCGGATTGTCAACATTATGTCCTGGCAACTGGGCTTCCAGATCCCAGATCACAATTTGTATGTATTTCTGTCGGTGCCCAAGCACTGCTGCAGGGAAACCCTGAAAGAATACGTTGTTGATAAGCAGAGATGCTTTTTATTTGGGTGCTTGGATGGGAACTATGGGAGGACAAGAGCAGAAAAGCAGTCTGGTTGAACTTTGGATACTGAGTCATCACCTCTCCCAGAGGGGCAAACATAAAGACAGCCCCCCATTCACCTCTCGCTTATTCTTCCATTGCAGAGTGAAGAACAGTGAGAGGTCTATTCTGTGTTGGTAATAAAGACAGCAGTTTTTAATTCAGCCCGCACCCCTCGGCCAGTGACTGACCGACTGGCTGCCGTGAATCGTCCTCTATTCAGCCTTCTCTATTCAGCCATCACTCTCTGTCTGTCTCCCTATCTCCATGCATCTTTTTTCTTCACTCAGCGTGCAATCTCGTTTTAGGATCCCATGGCTAGAGCACCCCCTCGCCTCCCCCTTCCTCCCTCTGTGGTGTCATCAGTGAGTCTCAGTCACAGTCTGGAGCCCCTTGTGCAACTAAAGACATCCTGTTTGTGTCCAGCGAACCTGCACTCTTGCCTAACCCTCCACAGATGTACTCAGGAGTGGTTCTTTTTTCCGAAAGTTGTGTAACACTGAGGAGACGATAGATGGCTGCTGCAGCGCACAGGTGACACATTTCATCACGTGCATCTAAAATGCTACCATTTCATGAAGGGACAAATGATCACACACACATTACTAGCAGGGTACATGTGACACATGAATTTTGTGTGCTGAGTGTGCTTGTTCTGCAAATTTAAAAGCGAATGTTATGCATCCACTGTAAGAACACAGTGGCCCTTTGAGCAGCCTGTCTTTGGCTTTCTGTCTGCTGAACAGCACTGCTCTGTACTGCGAGAGCTCAAGTGTTTCCCAAACAACCTCTGCTCACATATATCAGCGCATATATATATATATATATATATATATATATATATATATATAGATATATATATATATATGCATATATATATATATATATATATATATATGCATATATATATATATATATATGCATATATATATATATATATATATATATATATATATGCATATATATATATATATATATGCATATATATATATATATATATATATATATATATATATGCATATATATATATATATATATATATATGCATATATATATATATATATATATGCTCTTATAGCATCAGCCAACATTTTGTGCATTTGCAAATAAAACACCACACTTTTAAGGGTTTACGTTGTGTTTTAATGACTGTATTGGAGGAAGGTATAGCTGTAGTGAAACCATACAATAAATTAAACAAAAAGAGAATTACAAAATCCGCACAGATCATGACCCAGCATACAGAACATATTTGTCATCATAACTGGACTCTCATTTACAAAAATAGCCTTTTCTTTCAGGTTGGACTCAGGTTGTTGAATGCTGTTTTACTCTTTGCTGTGTCGTTCACCTTTCCTACACTGCGTGCAATAAATATGTTTAAGTAAATCTATACGGAACACAAGCCAACTCAGTTTTTACTTCTGCAGCTTAATGTCAGTTGCCCTAAAGAACCCATTTTCAAAAACATTTATTGCATGTTGCAAGACATGTTAATCCATCCATCACTTGAGTCAGGTGAGGTTTTAGGATCAAGGATCATCTTCATAGTCATTGAGACTATCAGACAGGTAAACAGCAGAACGAAATGCATCTGGCTCATAAATTTATATTAAGGTCCTTGAAGTAAGTATTTGTTAATAGGTCATAAGGACCTTATAAGTCCTCCTTACATTGTTATTAAAACCATATAACCGTTAATAAAAGCAGCATGAACACATTTATTGGTAGATTATAAGACATTCCTTTCCATCAGTGTTATATTTGTTCTCTTACATAAAAGATTCTGAAAGTTAAAAAGGCCAAAGTCAACACCTACAAAAGTTCATCTCTCCCACAGAAAACACTGCCCCTGAAATGCCTCGTCAGTTGTCCAACCGTAATATTGTGACATCATACTGTGTCATCATGTCACACATTTGCATAACTTATGACTAGCAGCTAGTTTGGCACTTAAAACTAGATTAAGCACAGCTCCTCTGTTGCTGTTAGCAGTGCTTGCCCGGACATTTGTGGGCTGACCAATCAGGGCATATTGGGTATATTGGGTCAGGAGGGGGGCCTTAAAGAGACAGGAGCTTAAACTGAGAGTTTCATACAGAGGGGGTATACAAGGCTGCAGCATTGGACAGTATGAGAGAACTGATGTGCTTTTTGAGCATTAAAGAATAGCCGGACAATCAGGGGAGGGTTGATGTTTTCACCAGTACGGGACTACCTGGTTAGCATGCTAACTTTGTATATACCCTTAATACAGTACATACTCATTTATACATATTTCTTCATGTTCCGGTGATAATCTTAGATTAAAACAAAAAATTCTTACATATTGCACCTTTAACAAGTGTCTAAAAGTAGCCTGTTATCAACACTAATGTGTAATAACACATAATAATGTTAATAAGCATATTTGAAGGACTTATAAGAGCCTTATAACCTATTAACTAGTGTGTTTACAAGAACCTGAAAAGGGTCAATATGTAGATTCATGCTCACTTAAGTAAACTTTTGAGACCTGGCTGCAGCACCTCTTTGAGCAACAGTACAACCAGCTTTAAAGATGGCCACCACAATACATCAGATTATCACACATCCATGACCAAATATAGAGTCTTTAGCTAAATCCAGACCAGACTTTTGTTTGGCCTTTGTGCTCTAATTGTGTTTCCACTTTCACCCCTCTCTTACTAGAACTCATACTGAGAAACAAACATGGTCACTTTGGTGATGTACCTCCCCAGCTGGACTCGTCTCTCTAGCTCGCTCATCTCCACCTCTGCCTCCAGAGTTGCAGGGCCCTGCACGGGGCTCACCAGCATCAGCTGCCCAGTCACACGGTCTGAACGCTGGACTGTGAAGTGGCGTCGAGCTTGTTTTCCACCCAGCAGAGAGAAGCGAAGCGTATCTCCTATCGGACGCAATGCTGAGACCCTGAACATGACGCGAGGAGCCGACAGGTTGGACACGACAGCCAGGTAATGGTAGGAGAAGGAGTTTGGGGTCTGAGAACATGCCTTGTTGTCCAAGGGACAGGGGTTACGTTCACAACGCCTGGAAAGAGAAGTGAAAAACTGAGGACAATGCTTCTAAATAATAATAAAAAAAATCACTCTTATTTGGATAATGGGGAGTGAAGTTGAATATTAAAAAATGATTAAGGATGATGCTCACATAGGCGACGTCTTGACGTATGTAGCATTAGGGATTTTAGGGCAGTCCACACGGACACACTGGAAACCACCGTATGTGTTAATGCACATCTGGTCCTTGGTGCAGTTGTTTTGTCTGGTGGCACACTCATCGATGTCTGTGGAAAAAAAACAACACCAGACATTTATTAAAACAGAAAAGTTAGTTGTGATATCATTGATACTGTACACAAAGTAAATCTCACTTCTGGAGATTTTTGTTATTTACATTGATGATGTAATTTATATTACATTTTTACTGTAAAGCTTCTTTAATTTGTCAGCTCCAAGGAAAAAGTCATTCAAAATCTAGGGCTGGGGTTTGTTGTGTTTTCTCCTTAAATCCACTGAAGAGGATTTGACAGCTGCTGTTTGATTCTATTTATTCTATCCCATTCCTTTTCATTTAAAGCATTGAAGAGCTTGAAATGAGACGCAACAATCAATTATCTTCCTCCAGAATTGTTGATGCCTAGAATTAAGCAGAATAAAATAACAGCAAAATAATAATAATAAGCAAATTATGAAATTCGGGCAAATGATAAGATATCTGCAGCTAAAACCAGCATTACACACTATTATGGTCATAAGTGATGATTAAGAAACGATTGAAAAATTTGTGGATTTCTTTGGGTTTGAGCATAATAATAATTTCAGTACACAACTCAACAAAATATATAACAAAGCTTGAGTCGTTATAAGGCATTTTAATGCAGAATTCCTATGTATTAAGTCTTCAAGTTATATTGAGGACAGATTTTGAACATTGAAATGAAAAGTAAAACAAAGCTCAGAAGATGAAAAAACACCTTTACAGCTGCGTCCATCGCGGGTCACATTGTATCCGATGGGACAGGAACAACGGTAGCCACCAGGAGTGTTAACACAAGCATGTAAACACAGTCTCCCAGCCTGGCCATTATGGAACAGCTCACATTCATCTATATCTAAAGTGAACAAAACACACACACAGTTAATATCTTGCATGTAAATGTGTGTATCTGATGGATTGACTTCAGTCGTACCAGTGCAAGTGTTGCTGTCCCTGCCAGAGATGGTGTACCCCGGCTCACAGGTGCAGTGGGTGGTCCCCTGCGTTACAGTGCAACGTGATGGACGAACAAAGGGCCCCGTGGTGGCAGCAGGCAAGGTGGAAGCAGCAGCGGTGGCTTGGGAGGTGGCGGCAGAGGTGTTTGTGATGGTGACAAAGACTGAATGAGGAGGACAGGAAGGAGAAGAAGTAAGCAGCTGTAGACTGTTTTCACTCCCCGTTGTAATACTTTCAGTGCAGCAGCCGTGTATAGGCTCAGTTCAATCAGTGACTCATTAATAGAAAATGTGTGACAGGCATCGTTGATGTGACATTGTGGAGTGAGACAGAGTCAGTCACAACTGCCAGTATCAAATGGAATTAACGAGGAAAGTGACTGAATTTTATCAACACAAAGCTCTCGTATATTGCTTTGAGCAAGAAATGTTGCCTTTTTTCAGTCCATCAAACTATTAGGAGCTTTAATCTAATGTGCAGCTCCTCTACTTGTGTAAATTCAACAGCGGCTATGTGATGAAAAAAGACAGCAACTACAAAATGCTTATGATTCACTTATTTCAGTTGGGGCTTTTGTAGACTCTTTGGGTTGGTGGCTGACCTGACCCGCCATCCAAAAGCATCAGTATTTAATAAGATGGGAATAAGACACTTTCTGAGTAGTACAACAAAGTTCTAAATCAATTTAAGGAATCTCATCAATAAGGTTCAGAGTCATTATGTGTTTAAGAATAAGAAGGACTTTTAGTTGACGTTTCACCGCCACAGGTAAGAGAGGAAGAGAAATGGAATATGAGACACGATGAAATGATATGGACAAAATTTAACCAAACAACAGGAAATCAGAGACTGTTGTGCCCACATCTATACAGAGACCTGTTTCCACTGTAACAAAACACTGCATGTTAAGCTATTGCACTCCATGGCCGAGCGCAAGACTCTGGCAGGTTGTTGAGAAGTGGACTATGTATATACGTCATTGATGCTTGTTGCTCAAAGGCAGTTACAGCTGACAGACGGCAATACCTTGATGTCAAACTTTTAATGTGAAGATCTCGACTATATTATTGTCACCATCTTTTCGCTGCTTTATTATCAATACATTATCAAAACCTCTAAATGATGATATCCAATGTGGGCTCGGTGATGGTCACTGAAATTGCCCTCACACGCATTTGAGATGACCCACAGTACCAAACTGTATGTTCATTTGAAACATTTTAAAAACAAGAAAAATACATGACAAACACAGGCACCGGCTGCCTATGAACCGCCATCACCTTGGACTTAAGGCTGGAATTCAATAAAACCCACTTTGTGGTTGCACTGACGTGTATTGGGCACTGGCCAGTGTAATCCCCTTTAGCAGACTGGGAGGATTTGGATACTAGCCTGTAAATAGTGTGCTCTGCAGTGAAGTACTTGTCAAATGTGCAGTAGGTCTTAATATTGAACATTTGGTGTGAAAACAGTGCTACATGTTACCTAGATGTGAACAGCTATTCAACTGTGAGGTGAAACTGTGTGTGTGCAGTCTGAGTACGTAGTGCACACAACCTACATGTTGGCACGGGGCTCTGACAGGTGGCTCCAGACCAGCCTTTGGCACAGACACAAGAGAACTGGTTCACTTCATCCACACATGTCCCGCCATTCAAGCAAGGAGAGGAGGCACACTCATTGATGTCTGAGGGAAAACACAAAAAAAAACGAAGGGTTATACGAGGAAACTCCACTGCGGCATCTGAACCTTTTAGAGGGGGGCATGTGCAACCAAATATCTCTGATGCTGAAAGATAAAAGAACGTGACATCATGGTATATGTATGTTAGAGAGGGAATAAGGATAAAATGGGAGCAGATGAGTTGATATGAGGCGCAGGCAAAGAGTAGCGGACACCCTGCCTTGATCAAACAGCCTTTGAGCTGTTATCTTAAAGTCAGCGAGTTGTCAGACGGCGGCTGGAGACGAGGTTGGAATATCGCATGTCGCGGCATTCAATAAGCTCTCTGAACGACGACCAAAGTACATAAAGAGGAAATATGATCACGGGTCACATATGCAATGTATCTCTACATGGAAAGAACGCTGGTGACATGCATAAAGCACAAAAAGAGGAGAGAGCAGGGGAGGTTACAAAGAGGACAATGACAGGGTTGTAAAAAGTGATCAGTGGGTTTGATAACAGCGTCAGATTGGAGAAGAGGAGAGACACTGGTGGAAAGAAGATGAGGAGGAGGAGGCAGCGGCGAGAGTGACCGCCACGGTGCGGCCAGGTGGATCAGTGTCTCTCACCTCTGCAGGAAGTCTGCTGGCCATTCCAGGCCAGGTTTTCCTGACAAAACCTGCTCTCAGATCCTACAAGTTCATAACCAGGGTCGCACAGAAAGTGAACCTCGTGGCCCACGCTGTGTGACTTGCCGAGTTTTCTCCCATTGGTGGGTGCATCCAGTTTTGGGCAGGTACCTGTTGGAAATGTAGAGGGTGATGAAAAAAATTAAAAATGAAGCAAAATGGCAGATATTTTACCATCTTTCTGATGCTTACTGTTGGTGGCTCTTGTAGTCTGTTTTCCTGCGTTGCTCTGAAGCAGGTTAAGTTTCTTCTTCAGGTTGCGAAGACTCTGCAAGTACGAGGCTTCATGGGCCGAGAGGAGCTTCTGGACCTGCTTCAGAGAGCCTTGAATTTCCTGTCTACTAGGACAGTCCTGGAACAAAACAATGGACAAACAAGGTGTGCATTCAAGTTTCAAAACAACTTGCTCGAAGTTGAAATTCACTTAAAAAAATAATAAATCCATATTAGAGTATATTCATCATTTTGATATGATATGATTTGATATTGCTCTATAGGTAGCGTTACTGTTTGGATGCTGAAAGCTACAGATTTTGTGTTGTAACTATTTATGAATATTTCTTACAAAGCAGTGCTGTTTAGCTGAATTCATGAGGACAGAAAAGCTATTAATCTGGCTTGAGCAGGTTAAAAATAAATATTTGTCAACATGAAAAAGAGACCGCAGCCACAAGGACCACAGGCCAGAGATGTCATTGATGTATTAGCCGGAGAACCGACTTTCCATTCGTTTCAACTTTTCCATTCATTTTCAAATGAATAAAAAAACGATGCTGAAGATTTTTTTTTAGCTTTATTTTTGGTAACTAACCACACCATTCACCTCTCCAACGCACTAAATCGTTCAGTCATCCTCATCCGTTTCCAGCCGCCACATTCCTTTTCATAAATTACACCTGTTTGTTTTTCCATGCGCATACTCTTGGCTTTTGCTGAAAGGATAAAAAACATTCTGACTGCATCAAATGGCTATCGATATCTGAGGTTAAAGTGCAATCTAAATCTATTGCTTCATTACTCAATTGTTCAAGTAGATGTTTAAATTAAAGGTAAAACAGACGTCCGCTCCTCTGTACGTAAACAAATTAAGGTCCGTGAAGGAGTGCACTTGAGGCCCTGTGCAGCAGCACAGAGGCCCGGCTGTTATGTGAGTGAGTAAATGCAGCAGGATCAGAGTATGTTTCCTGTGCAAGCAGGAACCTCCTCCTCCCAAAGCTAGATACTGTAACTCAGTCATAACACTCTGAAGGTAATCAGTTACTATTCTTGTGATGTGGTGGTGACACTGTCTGGAGTTGGAGTTATGCAACCCAAATCAGCAAAAAGCTGTTTGGCATTGCATTACGTGGAATCACTCGCTCTTTATGATGTGGTGGATTTGGAGCTCGGGGTCAGTCAGTCAGGTATATACACCCGCAGCATAAACACCACCTGTGTCACAACCTCCCTTTTTCTATTGGCCGGAGGGGCGAGGGAGTGGCACTGTTTTCTATCCTCGTCCACGCCTTCATTCAACAGCATCACCCTGTCCTCTCATGCATGTTTTCAGACAACCAATTAGTGTTTTTCGTCCAGCCGGGGTTATGTAAGAAGAGTCAATATTTGTTGAAAACACCTTTCTGATTTGGACAGGGTTTGGAGCGACTTCAGTCGGTCGGGGTGGGTTGGCCGGTGTTTATAGTGCAGTTGTCAAAGGCCTCTTTCTGCCCGCACTGAGCCACATTTCACATGGCTCCATGTTAACTGGGTGACAGGGTGTAGGAGGCATGCAGCACTGGAGCTCAAGATTACGGTACAGTACGCCGAAAGTGAATTCTTGTTAGTGTGCAGCAACTTTGAAACACCAAAATGCAACTTAAAACAGACTTGAACCATCACATCCATATTCTCATGGCAGTTTATAAACACATAAACATGCCGGACATCTCTCAGGAACACAAAAGGATATGCATGTAAAGACCCCAAAGAGAGTCTGTAAAAGACAGATGCAGTTTTTTAAAGAAACATCTAGCAGGATTGCAGCAGATGAGATATTGAGTGCGTTCATGCACTGGATCCTGTAGCTTGCATGCAAAGTGGAGGTGCTTCAAGGTTTGCTCTGTCAAAAACCTTCTATGTAATGCAAAGCAAGGACATTCACAGCGGGACCTGTTACGTACTTACAGTAAGAGGAGAGAGGAACCAGATTTGTGCAGTTTTCCGAGCCATGAATGGTAGTTAATGAATCAGCTCAGTGGACAGAAAAGGCTCTGTCTTTGTAAGCATGTTTCAAGGCTTTCAATTTGAGACATTGCACTGACTCACTCACCTGCCCAAAAGTAGGATGGAGGGAGCAGAAACACAACAGGGTGGTGACAATCGCAGTTGACGCAAGCATGTTTCCACTGATCCCGGCGCAGTCGACGATCAGTCCTCAGACGTGTGGAAAGGTGCAGCTGGCGTGTGATCTCTGAGTGTGTGCAGGGACTCCAGGTGAGAGAGTGACCACGGTCGGCAGAGGAAAAGCTGCTGCAGCAGCCGCTGAGGAATGTTGGGTTTACTCTTCAGCAGCCAATCAGGGAAAAGAGACTTCAGGAGAAATGTGGCCACATTATGATCCCTTTACCTAACTTGGTTGCACTTCCTCTCTGTAACTTGTTTACGGAGAAGTGGAAGACAACTGAACCGCAGCATGTATGATCCATCCAGAAATATGAGGCATATTAGATTAAAAAATAATACCACTCAACATTCACTCAGCTACAATCTGTCATCTTAACTTGCGCTCAGATTGCTGCATTTGTCACCAGTGATCGACATCATGATCCTTGTCAGCGATGGAGAGAAGCTGCAGAGAGGCTGTGCCCTCTACAGGAATGTATTCACACATGCATTCCTGTGCTCTATATTAGTTGCCCTGACATTTTTCTCAGGTTACGTGGTTCCATCATGACAATAGACAGTAGCGGTCAGGGGATATGATAGAGATGAAAGGTATTCATCAAAGGTATTCTTCTTCTTTCGTTACTTTTTCTAACCATATGCCACCACTTAATCAGAAGATTCCCACCCAGCTCCCTCTTTCTGTTTTCAAAAACTCAGCGCTCTTCACGGTTTGACAGAACTTTATTTGTGCCAGGGATGGAATTGTTGTGCAGCAGTTGCAATACAATGTAAGAGTGTGTATGTTGTTGGGATGAAACAGCAGTCAGTACATAAAGGCAGCATTATAAAACATATATGTATATAAAAAAAGCTAGAATAGTAAATATAATATGGCTTCAAATTTTCTTTGTGAGTTTCACTTTGCAAGATGTCTATATCATCCAGAGTTTTTATAGCTTTGCCCTTTGATAAAGTTTAGTTCCAGTTTGTTTCAGGTGTGTTTGCTCATTTTAGTCCCGTTTTTATCGGTTAAAAACTTCAGGTTGAGGTTCATTTTAACTAGATTTCGTATATAATATATTTTATTTCTTTGTGACACTTTGTGGAGGCTATTGAATCACATGTAGACATCCCAGTCTCAATAAACAGTTGCTCAAATGGCTGTGCTTGTGTTGACAAATTTGACCAAATTGACAAAGACTGAAACTAAAGAAATTAATGTAAAATCATTTTATTCTATTTTAGCTGGTTTTGTAACTATAGCATATTGTTTAAAATTGCAATATGTCAGGATCATGTGAACAAAGTCACTCCAAACAGATAGGGGGCAGCATATGACCCGAGTGACCGGTAACTGCTGTAGCTGCTGTTAGCTAGCTATCTCAGTTAGTGTAGGTAGCGGTCCAGATAGCTAACAGTTCAGACTGAGCGGTCGGAGTGGTAATAACAGACGGGATGGGCTGGGACTAGCTGGTTAGCATGCTAACTGCAGTAGATGCCTCTGACACACAATCAGCTAAGCTCAATCACATCCGTTCATAATTTTAGTTTATTTTTAAATAGGATAGGGTTATCCAAATTCTTGGATGTTGTACCTTTAAGTGAGTTTTTTTCAGTTAACTTAAAAAACACCAAATTAGACCTAGTTTCAGTTTTTAGTTTCATGTTTTGCTTACATTAATATTGTTGCCAATGGAGAAAGTAAAACTGCATTCATTCCACAGACAAATCTGTCATTGTGGAGAACCAGATCATTTAAATGAAGCTGTAATGATGTAATTGTGTGTTTGCAGCTAAACTGTGCTGCGGAAGAACAAACATTAACTGTGTGGATGTCCTCTGTGTGTCTGCAGCCGACAGCGCCGCAGTTCAAAGAGTAATGAGGAGGCTCAGGCTCTCGAGCGCTGCTTTGAGCTCGGTCTGAAAGGAGCTTACAGCGTTCCTTTGGTTGCTGGATTCACCTGAAATCATCTCGTGGGTGGCTGTGTCTGACTAAACCCATATCAGACTGTGTCGGCTCGGCAGGGTCAGCCAGTCCCCCGCTGATGCAGCAAAATCAGAGAGATAAGAAATAACTGGGCAGCCCGCGGACAGAACCCTCAGTACACAATACATTCGGCCCACAGGGGAGACAAACAAGTGGGAGTCTATTGTGTTATTCTGCAGTCATCTCCAGACTGTGAATCATCCCCACAATGTGAGAATCATGATTCATGCTTCCCACTCTGGGTCCGGAAAAAAAGAAATACTGTCACCGCATTTAAAAGCAGACATCTTCATCCTGAGCCTCTCCACACTCACACCTGTCTGGTCATTTTGCACCACTTCAAGTCCTGTCACCTCACACTCTGCTGCACTGAATATCTGAAAAATATCATGCTGAAAAAACGAAATAAAAAATTCAACTCATGCGCCTCAGCCGGCCCCTGAAGCTTCAGTGACTGACTCATCTGTATGACAGACACCAGTCCCTCAAAACAAACTTCTCCTCATTCAACAATGATGAACACTCACGCTTCACAAAGAGTAAAAGATAGATAGATAGATAGATAGATAGAAATACTTTAATGATCCCAGACTGGGAAATTATTTTGTTACAGCAGTTGTGGGTCCACAAATAAAACACTTCATACATAACATAAATAGAATCCAATATATACATAGTGTATATATACAGTGCACAGTGTGCTATAAACAATAAACTATAATAATATATACAACAAAAACAGTAGAGAGAGCAGAGTTCTCTATCAGGCAGAGGTGAGAGAGTTGTTGTATAAAGTGATGGCTTGTGGCAGGAAAGATTTCCTGTATCTGTTGCTACGACAGCGAAGCTGAAGCAGCCTTCCGGAGAAGGTGCTCCGCTGTCTGACCAGTGTGAGTTGGAGAGGGTGGAGAGGATTATCCATGATGGATAACAGTTTTTTCAGTGAAAAGCTCCCGCTAGTCATCAGGAAATAATCAAAGAGATGATTCAACTATATGTCTTTGTCCACAATGGCTGGCTGGCACTGATAACACCCTTGCATACAGGTGTGTGTGTGTGTGTGTGTGTGTGTGTGTGTGTGTGTGTGTGTGTGTGTGTGTGTGTGTGCTTTGTGTGCGTTTGTTATAATCCATGTGTGAATAGTAAAACAGAAAAGGTTATTAAAAACTATATTTAATGACTGTGTTGTGACTGGGTGGCTGAAAATTAAGTATTTATCTGTTTTATTTGTTCAGTGTTCTGCTGACCAACAAAACATTCAAGAACACTAAAAAATGGAAAATGTGTCTTTCAGCACAGACTTTCGAACAGAGCAGGATTCCAGACTGATTAAGTGACATTGCAGAAAGTGAACGACCCTCCGCAGTGCAGGGAGAGGCAGCCCCCTCTGTGAATGGAGACGTGTGCGCTGCGCTGAAGTGGAAAGAGGGAGGAGAGGATCAGGCAGGCAGCGCAGAGGAGAGCAGGCGGCCACTGTTGTTAGAGACTCTTCAGGAGCTCACAATGGAGTCTGTCACTGCTGCACAGCGTGTGGATCTGCTGCTTGTTCTGTCTCTGCTGCCTCTGTTCATCTGTGCCAACCGGATTATCAGCTCCTCTACGGATCTGCACCAGTCCTCCAGCACCGGCGGTAAAGAAACACATTACAAGTCAGGTGTCCGTGAGGGACAGTAGTCCAGACATTAACTTGCTCACAAAACAAAATGTGTTTTTCATGATGGCATGTGATGAGAAAAGTAAAAGTGATATTTTTAACCTGTGCTGGATCGGGAAGCTTCTCTGTCCACATCCGTGCGGCAGAGCATCAGCAGCCAAACTTCTCTGTCACTGTCTGCAGTGCTGCTCAAGTCTGTCAGCATCTTAACAAAATTCAGTTTTGATGGTTATTTGACAAACTTTTTCAGCCATCTCTGGGGGAGCTGGCACCCCACTCTAGAAATGTGCTCAGATGTAATAAGTAACTTTGAGGTTGAGAATGAGTTTGTTGCTAACAGATCAAAGTCTAATCTAAAATGTTGTTAATCCAAAATATGCTTTTATCTTAATAATTAAGGGCTTTTGGGGTTTATTCAGCATGACTTCCAAGACTTCCAAAGACGGTGGCTTTAACCTCTTTTTATATAAGCACTGTATAAACCTACAGTATATGTGTATATAAACAGAGGCCCTTTTTAATTGTTAACCATTTATAACATCTCATGCAAAAGCAAGTTTTATATAGTTACAACTGTGTTTTATTGTTTTTCTTGATGTATTTATACTGGCATGTTTGAACAGGGTCTTTTCCCAGAGACTTTTTATTTAATGGGGAATTATCAACAAAGAATAGAATTGTGTAGGTCTAAAACACCCCATCTCTGTAAATGTGTGTTTGTACACTACCAGCTGATGAAGGCATTTTCAATCTGATTTAAGATCTCAGTTCACGGCAAACTGTAAAAAACATTGTTGAGTTTTGTGTGTTTAACCCAACTGGCTCTTGAGGTGAGCTGTGAGTGAAACTGTAACACACACACACGTTCAAAAACTTCCCGCCAGCACATTTGAATTTGGTTGCCATAGCGACAGCAGTAAGAGGTATACTAAATGAGCGTCGCTGTTTTCTTTTTTTTCTTCCAGGGCTCGGGCTGAAGGAGCACTCACAGATTGTTGCCCAGCACAATAGGCTGCGCAGTCGAGTCCAACCCACGGCAGCGAACATGCAAAAAATGGTTTGTGGCATCTATTGTCCTTCTCTACTGTGTGTGCTTGAATGGTACGAACGCTGCGGCGTCAGTGTGAGTTTAAGGCCTTATATCCACTTATTGAAAGTCTAAAATTATATCTGGTTCATGATCAACAATGCTGGTTTTCACACCAAAGTTTGGAGTTATTTTTATATAAAGTTGTATCTTTTTCTGCAGCAGTAATGCCTCTTAAGGGTTGCTTTATTCTGTGAAATTGTGAAGAACCTTGAGCCCAATGTGACATCTTCAAATTGTTCTTTTTGTCCAACCAACTGTCCAAAACCCAAAAACTTTTCATATACTTTCATAAATTATAAAGAAAGGCAACAATTTCATACATTTGCGAAGCTGGAAACAGCAAATGACTGAAATGATTTGTCGATTATCAAAATAGTTGCAACTAATTTTAAGACTCGATTAATCGACTAATCATTGCAGCTCAAGTGTTCTGTACTGTAGACTTTCTCCTCGTCCACAAGAGGAAGATATTGGTCACATATTACAAACGTATGCTTTAGAATTCAAAAAAGCTCTCGGTTACCATGGAAAAAACCTGAATGATGATGGTGATGGTGGCAGTAATGATCAGACGTGTGTAGATCTGGATGTGAGCCAGCAGCTCTGAGAGGCCAACAGTAAAAGCAACAGTCCAGAGAGTTGTTCCAGTTTCTTTTTTTGGTGTTGATTTCTCTAACTATTGCAGATACCATAGCAGCATGATCACATGTAAAGCTCGATGTTGCACAAAAAGCACTTGATGAACAAAATGTCTACAATTCTCCCACAACAACATCGATTACCGCGACAGGCACTTGAGCGTTTGATCGTTTACTTTTGTCACAATTACAGCAAAAGCAGCAATAGTTAGTCCATCAAATCTGCTAGTTAATTCACCCGGAGATATTTCTTTTTTCACCAGACAAAGGCTGGATAAAAAAAAGGCTTTTAGTAAAGCTGTCTTCCTTTGTAGTGCTGAAAGTCTCAACAGTGTGAAACACTAGTGTTAGTGCACCATTTGTTCTGCTCTTCTGCAGTCTGAGTGATAGTGTGGACAGTTAGAACAAGGCTGAAATCAATTATGGCTGCAAACACCCCCTGCGCTCTAGGGCTTGCTGCAGCCACAGCACATGTCGCCAAACAGCAACCGCTCAACGCGCTCCTGAATTATCATGCGCCATCTTCGTGCAAACGTGTTCCATGTGACTTCCTGCGGCCATTATGTGGATCTAGAGGAGGACGAATTAGTTAAGAGTATCGAGGGGAGACCACGCCCCGAAAACGCAATATAAATGAAATGATGATTGTCAGAAAAAGGTTTACTTCCTGTTGCTAATCTGTATGACTCCCATTAGGCATGAAGGTGTCCTCAGGCCAGGTTGAAGTTTAGAGCAGATTCAACCATGTACAGTCGAGTGACAGCGACTTCCTGTTACATGGTGAGTCATAGAAATTTTCAGCGGACCAAAAATCAAGCTTTACAGGTGTTAAGATTGTCCAGACAAAATTTATAGTTGATCGAGATAAGCTGTAGGCCGAGTTCTCCAAAGTAGAAACCCTGTAAAAAAAGCGCTGAATTAGAAATGTCCTGATTCCTTTATGGTTTACGTGATGACACCGCGAGACTTTTCTGTTGATCTTAGTGTGATATACCTATGTACAGGATTTCTTGAAACTTGTCTCGGGGGCTCTTTAAGGGGCAGAGACAGGGTGCTAAACACAGTAAAAAGGTCGTGGTGAGGTGTTGCTGAGTGTGCGGCAATTCTTAGCTATAATTTTTCACTCAGTTTTTTTTTTTTCTAATCCCACTTTCTTCCAAACACTCCAGCTAAATCCTCTCCCTATCGTCTTCCATCTATTGCCCCGCCGTACAGTTCTTATCTCTGCAACTGTCTCGCCGGCGTGTGATTATGACCGTGAGGTAACGACGGATTATGAAATTCACAATGCCCCAGATATCCTCCAGGGGCCTAATATGAGATGTGTGCCAGGGCAAACTGTCACTTTGTCATAGATTACATCCTCGGAGCCACAAGCGCAAGACTGAGCCCTCTTTTCTTCGACTGCTCTTCAGCCTCGCAGAACTGTTCTCAACTGATAAGGGCGGTAATGAGAAAAGGAGGATGTGGATAATCATCCTGCATTCACAACTCTGGTATTACAGGTAATTTCCCTGTGAAAACCCTCAGAGGAAGCTTTGCCGAGCTGAAGAGGCATATTAAAGAGCTTTACTGATAAATGTTAAAAGGCTCAAGGCTTCGGCTCTGTTTGTGAATATCTGAATAAGGGGCTTTTTTTTTCCACGAAGGAGCCAACCAGTGAGCATTGTGGTGAGATTGTGTTGAAGTGATTATAGTATAGTCCTGTAGGCTTTGCTTTCAGGCGGAGATAAAATAATAATATTTTAGGAATGAATGATGCTCCTCTCTTTGCCCCGGCGGTGGGTTTTCTTTGAGGACTAAGAAGTCGAGGTCATGCCATCGCTTTCAGAGTTCACATTTTGACTTGACTGTTGATATGTAAATCATATATCTTGTATTCCATTAATCTCTCTCAGAACTTCACAGGCTCCGACACTTTATTTCCACACAATAAAATAGCACAAAAGCCAGATATGGAGCTTTAATAATTTATCTAATTCCGTATATGACAATATAGCAGTGGTTGATGGTGGCACAAAGGAAGACAGAGCAGAGTTTTAAAAACACACATCTGTCTCAGCGAGACATTCAAGTCCCACAGCTGATGCGACATGACATGCTTTAAAATTAAACGTCTTAGATGAAATATTGCCCAGTGACCCCGAACTCCTCTGGTGGCATCAAAGTTTGACACCAGAGAGCAGAGAGAACAATGAACTCTCTGCCTTTCTACACAACGCATCAGCGTCATACCTCCCGAACTCTGTCTAACCACACAGAAACAGTTGATGAAAAGACGTTTGACTAGACTCTGTGGATGAACCATCTTTAATAGACAGCACACAGTGGAACATGATTTAGGAATATGAATTTTCTTAGATTACAGGGAACTGAAAGAAGACCTAAAGAGAGAGTTTAATTTATCAAGAGAACGTACCACTTTCTAATAATGCACCATTTATAATGGGTTTATAAGCAGTATATAAACCTTTTGTATGATAAATCCATGACATTTACAGATCATTACAAACCAGTTTAACGTTAGCTCCAGATTTCCACAGTGTGGGATAACCGGTACCTGAATTAGCAAGACAGCTAAGAACACAACGTGTGAACATATTCTACAGTGGTCTCTAAAACATCTAAGTAAAAGAGCTTTATTTGTGTACACCACCTGATCTTGAAGCAACATTAAGTAACTTTTTTATTTTACCTTAAAATAACAGCTCTTAAATCATGTTGATGTTGTTTCTATCATGTTTTTGCACTCTGTAACTTCAGTGAGAGGGTAGGATCACAGCGTTACACACATGTTTACCTCAAGTTATCAACAAATCATTGCCATGATGCAATGACCTTTGTATTTAGCGCCCACATTATGACTGACAAGTTGTAACAGACCTGGGATTTATATTTACGACAGTGGTGTTGCGCTCTTTAACTGTGGGGGCGCCATAATGCACAAAAAACCAATTTCGGAATGTGGGGAATTTCGGAATTTCAGAGTGTCTCTGGGATTGGGAACTGTAATAACAATTATCCAAATATAATCCTATGGGTTGGAAACTGACCACTCACCTTCGATCATTTGTTTCGCTTACTCGACCTATGATATATTTTTTATAACAGAGCTTGAATCTGTCTGAATTCAACTCCGGTTTACATTACTCTCAGTGATGTACACCGAGTTACACATACAGCCAGAAACAAGGACGGCAAGACCTGAACAAGTAAGTTGAAGGGAAAGGAAAAAAATTGCGAATTCCAAATGATGCAACACAGTAATGTACATACTTTACACATACAGCATGTGCAAAGAAAGTACGTGTATATACAGTACTTTGAAAACACCAACGGCCAACATCATAATAAGTTTACACCTAAGAGTCTGTATTCATGTCAGCTGTCCTGTGTGTTGTATCAGCAGTACAGAGAAGCAGTAGCAATAGTGCAAACGAATAAAGAATAAATATTGGATAGATATGACGTGGATCCATTATTTACTCTGGAACCTGTAACTTCTCTCATGTTGTTGCCTCTTTATACAGCAAGAGAACCTGAAGTCGATGTTTGTACGACAGCTAACATGGCAGAGTGATTGTGGAAATTTTGTGTTGTTTATTTGAAAGAGCCACCGCAAATCTTGGAAAATGTGCCACCAAGTGAAGTGTTTATACAAGTGTAGCACACGATGACTGTCAGTCTGTGTTTCTTGGCCCTGACATGGACTGGCAGCTCGCCCACAGTGTCTCTGTGCCCGCTGCCTGAAAAGGACTAAGCGGGTAAAGCAAATCACGTACGCGCTATTTGCGATGACCTTCGTGCCGAATAGTTTTTCTTTCATCCACTTTTAATCAGACTGTAAGGTACAAGATGACCTCTGCTTCAAGTTTAAGGTGCTTAAAGTTCCAAGCACAATGGCTCCCAATAACATATTGTGATCACTAAATGAGGTGGTGATGAAAATGTTCTGTTGGTAATTATTGATGTAATTGCTAATTCATTTTTCATTATTCACGCAGTTTTAAACTGCTTCACTCGTGTCATTAAGAGCAAAAGGTTGGACGTGCAGGAAAAGTTTTGTGGGCTGTTGTTGGACCAGTGACAAGGTCGTCTGCCAACTTTAAACAATAGTGGTCAAATTTGACAGAACTGTACACAATGAATATAATCTAAGATAAACTGACAAGGAGGAAAAACTGCCGAAGAAAACCTTAATATGTGCAACATTATTATATTTAGTTTGTTAGTTGTTAAATACTAAAGCTGTGGAACAACTTTTAGTATTATTATTATGCTCTCTGCAGGAGTGGAATGAGAAGTTGGCCTTAGTTGCAAAGGAGCGGGCGGCCTCGTGTCACACAGACGTCCCCCCTCAGCACTCCTCATCATTCAGTCACATCGGCTGGAACGCACATCTGTCTGCTCACGGTGACGCCTCATTTTCTGACGTCATCGACTCTTGGTTTGAGGAGGGGGAAGATTTTATCTACTCAACTGGGGAATGTAGAGAGAACGCCTCCTGTCAGCACTATACACAGGTATACCAACAAGCAGATACGAACTGTACCTGCGTTTATGTGGAGTTTACAGAGATATTTATATGTGTGTGCGCTGATGTGTGTGTCTAAATGCGTTGTTGTGTAGTTGGTGTGGGCCACATCGAGTCACGTGGGCTGTGCCAGCCAGCTGTGTCGGAGAGGAGGAGACCTCCGGGAGATGTTTGTCTGCGCATATTTCCCTGGGTAACAATTACAAACTTTTTTAAATCCGAAATCCAAAAGTCCCCTCTAGTCAAAAATGTATTTTTCTTCTTGTTGCTATATTTGAATGTTGACCTTCTCTGTGTAGAATGATGTGTGTGTGAGTTTGACAGTCCAGAAGGTTGCAATGTTGCGTTCGCTGATCCTTGTGATTTCTGCATGGTTATTGATTTTTTGTCCAATCACTGCAACCTTCCTGCAATTTTTGACCAATCATCATATTGATGCTATGGACAATGCTGTTGTGCAGAATTTACGGCGATTGGCGATCACAACATGGCAACTACCTGGTGACACCATGAATAGTTTGGGGGCCAATCCTGGTCCAGTATTCAGCATACGCAAGTGTGATGTGAAACCTAAAGCCTCCGGGTCACATGCACTGAAAACTGGCTTTAGAGTAAAGTGACATCTTGTATCCAGCAGTTCAAGGTGTGAAATTAAATGTACTTTTAAGGTTAATTATACTGTTCTTTTTTTCTTTAAAGCCCCTGTCCTGAATCTTTTTATTTCATACATTTATTTGAGGAGAAAATACTTCCTTCTAAATAAAATACAAACAGTTTAATCTTCAATCCAGCTGACAAATCGCTCAACACTCGCTGTATATGCAAGGTTGCAATTCCCTGCATCTTGAGAAAAAGAGTAAATTATCTTTGAACTATTACTATTCACCTTATTTAACAAGGATTGTTCAGCTCAGTATAAATACAAAGATTATGCAAAACTGTATGAAGGTCTCAGATTGTGATTATTGTAAAGTCAAGTTCTATGTGGAGATTTTATTTGAAATTAAATAAAACATTAATATGGTTTTAGCCGCCCTGGCACTACCCCAGATCTTGTTCGATTGTGTTGTCTGTGTTCTGCAGTATGTATTTGTCTCACTGCAGGGGTAACTGGGAGGTGAACGGTCGGCTGGTGATGCCCTATAAGACGGGTCTGTACTGCTCTCTCTGCACCTCTTCCATGTCGGGCTGCTTCAGACTGTGGGACCATGTGGGTGGATTATGCGGTGAGACTAATAGATGCATATCGGAACGGAAACAAATGTTGCAGACGCTCACGTGACATCTTTCTGAGGGAGCATAGAAATGAACTTGTTTCATTCATCCACATAAGATATTGAAACAGACACACATGTCATTGGCTTTGTAATAGATCCACTACTACTGCGTTCTGCTCATGAAATCTTTTTACTGTTTCCCCCAGTTTTTTTCTTCACCTGTTTGTCATACTTTTAAATGACTTTTGAAGACTTATTCTCTTATTTAGTTAAATGTTTAGATTATTATTTCTTTTTTTGAGTTACATTGTACTGCACTGCTGTATTTTAATCCACCCATTGTTTTTACATTAGCCTTGGTGTTTCTGTGATTTTATTGATCCATTGTTATACATTTTCCACTAAGATCCATCTAATAAATTCATGAGAAATTAAGGAAACGATAAAGAACGTGAGAAAAAGTTTCAGGATCCATCCCTTTGTCCTCCTTCCAAATTTCATGCAAATCCGTTGAGACATTTTTGTGTAATCACGCTGAAAAAACAAAAAACATAACAATGGTAACAAGTACACAATAATGATTCATGAATTGTCTTGAGTGTTCCACAATAATATCCTGCCTAAATCACCTGGAACAGTTCTGCTGCACTGTTGACATCTTATTGGGTAAAAAACGATCAGATGTACAATTTCCAGGCGTTCATTTCGAAATGTTTATGTCTGTGCGTGTTCATGTGTGTGTGTTTGTTGGTGTGCATGCACATTTGTTTATCAGAGATCCCAAAGAATCCGTGTCGTATGAGTTGCGGTCAGCACGGCCATCTCAATGTCTCGTCCTGCAAGTGCAAGTGTGACCCTGGCTTTACCGGACGCCTCTGCCAGGGTACCGCTCATCACAGCAAACACCTACAGCACATATTAGTATCAAGCCTCATATTTAAATATGCTAATGTTCAAAATATGTATCTGTTTTTCAGTCCGGTGCAGCGTGCAGTGTGTACACGGTCGCTTCAAAGAAGAGGAATGCTCTTGCATGTGTGATGTTGGCTATAGTGGTGCTGAGTGTGCAGGTGAGTGCAGTGCACTTTATGCTTTATGCTTTATGCTTTATGCTTTATGCTTCTTTGTGTTTTTCATACACCTCAGCAATTTGTACTCTGAGAGACAGACTAGAAAATCCATCTGGTCGCTGCTAATTTCTTGTATTTATCATAAGGAAGCGTGGTGATGATAAAAATGTGGTAAAATCATGGTGATGAGATTTACAGTGTATATCAAGATGAAGTGGCCAAGTCTCAAGGTATCTCTGTTCATTTATATTGTCAATTGTTTCCTGCAAGTGGATTTTGGTTTTATTGTTAATCCCCCTGAAGATACAGTTATTCTGCAGATTTTATCCACATTTCCAATTGCACTGGCTTAAAAGATTACAGTTTGTCTGTTCACTAAAGCTGAGCTATGATGCATGGTCAGTGACATCACTGTTCATTTTTAAGCGTGTTTTTGTGTCTTCTGTCCCGACAGAGAAAGTACAGTTTCCCTTCCACAGCTGTGATGTGATGGTAGATAGCGACTGCTTCATGGTGTCTTCAGAAGCCGACACCTACTACGGAGCCAGGAGTCGCTGTCAGGTGAGAGGCAGGTGTGTGTTGCCCACTGAGTGAGTGAAACAAGCTCAGAAGCCACAGTACAGCATATAAATCCACATGTAAAGACTTTTTTTTCCTCTTGTTTCGACCACCAGGAACGAGGGGGTATTCTAGCTCACATCCACAATCAGAAGGTTCAGGACATCCTGGCCTTTTATCTCAGTCAGCTGGAGACAAACAACGAGGTCACCAACACCGACTTTGAGACTCGAAACTTCTGGATAGGTGGTTTTTCATCCTGGCCATCCTAATAAATGTTAAAATATCGTAATGTTTTCCAACAGCGGCAGACTCTGTCGTAGTTTTGTCCAGATGTACTGCCAGGTGGAGGCTGTGGTGATGCTGCACGGATAAAACAGCAATGTTTTTGCTCCACAGGTTTGACATATAAGCCTCTGAAAGACTCGTTTCGCTGGGACACAGGAGAGATCTCTCGATTCAGCAGCTTTGCCTTTGGGCAACCTGACAACCAAGGGTAAGAGACACATTCACTAACAGACATTGGCTGCTGCAATGGAGCTAAAAAAAAAAAACACAAAACAGAAAAACTAAAAGGGGATCATCTGTAAGGTGAAAAATTGCTAATTTGGTGGCAGCTGCAGACTAAGATCATTTCAAGAGAGTGTTGTAATTTGGCCTTTATGTATGATCTAGCACAGACAGTGCAACCTTCACCCTGACCACTAGATGTCTCTGTCTTTCTGTGTCTCCTCACTAAGGCTTTCGCTTCTATCTATCTATCTATCTATCTATCTATCTATCTATCTATCTATCTATCTATCTATCTATCTATCTATCTATCTATCTATCTATCTATCTATCTATCTATCTATCTATCTAGCAGTTACATGCATTACAAAAAGAACTACTCTGAAAAAGTTCTTTTGACTTCCTCCTTCTTTCTCTCTGTCCAGCTTTGGAAACTGTGTGGAGCTGCAGGCATCGAGTGCCTTTAACTGGAACGACCAGCGCTGTAAAACATACAACCGATACATCTGCCAGCATGGTGAGTCTCCCTCTGTGAGCGGGTGGATGAAAGTGTTGCGGGGGCGGATGTTTTGCAAAAATGACCATCCAATGTTCCAGTGTGATCTTCCTGCTGGGAGGGGGCAGTGCTAACCACTGTGCAACTATGTCACCCCTACAACTGTGGTGTGAGGAATATAGGCAATTATAGGAAATGCTGACATACTTTGGGCATAAAACCAAATAGGTTCTACTCTTGCCTTTGAAAACTACACACATTTTAAGATGTGGTGGCTGCATTTCTTCTGATCCAGCAACATGTCCACAAATGACTTGCAAGGGAGGCTGAAATGTGGCATGCGACTGTCTGTTAGTGCAAAACAACAAAAACAAAACAAAACAAAACAACAACAACAAAACACACCACAGACCCTCATTTTCTTTGCTTTTTGGGGTATTTTGAGATGGTTGTGACATCCCCAGTGAAAAAAACCTTTTAAAATACACTTTTTAGACGCTTGTTTTTAAATAGTTACTAATTGTTGGGAACATGTCTCCCCAATGATATGTGAAATGGGATCCAGCCACCTGTGAAGAGAATTCCTCGGCTGTTGTGCGAACAGCTTGACATCCATCCTTGTGTAACAGTATGATCATTGCATCAAGAGTCGACCTGTTGCTCAAGAAGTTTGATTTTGAGTGACTCCCGCAACCTGTTTTCTGTAACATTTGGCCATTCAAAACCAAGAGGAACAGACTCGATATACCGTCAACTTCTCAAGTAAATAATTGTCTAATTTTTGATCGAGCATGATGATTCGACTAATTATTGCAAATTTAATACTGAAGCTCAGCTGATCAGAGAAGAGAGTCAGGTGCAGAACTTATATAATCAACCACACTGTACTCTGAATTGGAGTTGTATACTGATGGGAGGAGAGCTCAGAGATTACTTTTAACTTTTGGCATTGAAAGTGGATTCATCTTCACTCCTGTGTATCAACCTGACTCGAGCAAGGAACAGTGGAGGTGAAAACTAGGAAAACAGGCAGAAGGAAATGAAACACAAGAATCAAGGAGATACACAACATATACCAAACAAAATATACAAACCAAGTAAAGCGCGGGGAACAAACATATAGAGGACACCAAGAATAAAACAGGACCGGAGAAACGGAGACCTCAGGAGATGCAGGACTGACGTTGGGTAAGGAAAGATCACAGGCTTAAAGACACCGGGACTAATTAACAAACGAAACACAGGTGTACACAGAAAACACAGTAGGAAAGAAACAAAGACAGGAAGTGGAAAGACACAACAAGACGCATGAGGATGAATTCTACAAAATAAAACAGGAAACATCCAAACTGAAAACCAAAACCAGGACATTTTAATGCAGATTTGTCACATATTATATCTCTAAATACTACTTTAGAGCACTTTTATGTGTGTATCAGAGATGACAGTTTAGAGAATACTGGGCACATTGTTGCTCATGAGCCAAGTGAGCTCCCCGGTTCACCATCCTCCTGCGAGACGTATGTGGATGTTTGTTTACTGGAAATGGTTTTTCAAGGTTTTATTCTTTCATGAGAGCAATAAGTGTCAGAATCATCAAGCAAATGTGAGGACCAGAAAACTAAAGCAGTGGCTGAAAGTGGCTTAGATCTGCAAGCTAACAGGTGGTTAGTTCTGCTCTACAACAGAGCCTTTAACACTAAACAGAGTGATATGTTTAAAAATATCACTTCATGGAGCTTTACACATTTTGTTGTGTTTGGGCATTTGAAAGGTTCAAATTTAAAAATGGCTGCACTTCAGGATTATTACCATCACTCTCAGTACTTGCTGTGTTCTACTGTGTCCAGATAATCAGCATTACCCATTTCACAGCCTCTGTCGCTGATAATCACAGCAGGGTGGAGTGTAAAATGTTAATCCAGTGGGCCCATGAATGAAGCGAACACGACACCGAAGCCTCTGCGTGTGTGTGATCCTGCCTACACATGTAAACATGGCACTCAGTTTAAATCAATGGCACTCAGAGCGCCCACCATCAAGAGCCCTTGAACGATCAATATACGTCAGCTACACAAAGGCTGGCGGTGTTTAGAAAACACACACATACCACTTAGATTGATCGTTAGGAACGAGGTGGCGGCAGATGTTTAGTTTTGCCCGCTTGATTGTGTCTTTGCAGGCGTAATCTAGTATTGATCACGCAGAGTGATCGGCTCTGAATGTGGTCAGAGTTGCTTGGGCAACGTTTTTAAACAACCTGCTTTTTTAAACCCTCTTTAACGTCTCTTTGTAGTTTATGTTGGTGTAAAGCAGGACTAGTAGATCATGATCGAGACAGGGCTGGAGGGTGGGTTTATATAGCAGTAGTTAAACCACAATAAAATAGAGCTCATTACCAAATCTAAATATGAATATTCCTCAGTCATTTTCTCACCATTCCTTTTAAATAAAAGCACATTTCTACTGAAGCAACTGAGTGAAATGCATAAATTCAGCTGATTAAAAGCGTGCAGATCCCTCCCTCCCGTCAGAGTAATTTCCAGCCTTCATTGCTGCTTTTGTGTTAATTGGTAATAAAGTGATAAGTGGATATCACACAGCCTGAGGCAGACATTAAGCTTTGTTTCTCCAGAGTGCTGTCTGTGCGTTATGTGTTCCCATCTGCATGAAAAGGGAGTCTTCAGTTGTTTGTCTCGCATGTCTTGTTGAACATTGTTAACAGTTTATTAGCAGTCTGGTTTGCGTAGAATTCAAGAATTACTGCAGATTTTACAACACAAAATACATTTTCTCCACACATGTCACTGTCCGTCCTTGGTTTACGGTGATTTTTGCTCAACAGGCTTCATTTTGTACACATGTGGAGGGATGCACAATATGGATTATTTCATTTTTGTAGTTTAAAGGTGCAGTATGTAGGTTTTGGGCAGATATAGGAGGACCTATTGGCAGAAATGGAGTATCTAAAATGATGTTTATGCATTTGTGCTTAATTGCCTGAATAGTTGTGTTTTTGTTAGCTTAGAGTAAATTTTAGCTGCCCAGGGAGTGGATCTGCCATGTTGCACCGCCATGTTTCAACAGCAGCCCAAAATGGATAAACCAAACACTGACTCACAAGGGACCTTAGCGTTCTTGTTTTTTTTGTGTTGGTGTTGAGACGAGGGGTATTTAGCTGGTTGTGATATGCACCCTCACTGCTAGATTCCACATAATTCTGCACTTCTTCTACAATTCTTATTTTTAAAGCTGCATACCGCTACCTGCTGCATCAGAGTGTGTAAATACTGCGCTTGCTCAGTCAGTGAAAGCAATTTAGCTTCGTGCCATCTACTCATATTATCAGCCCATAACATGATTTCCCAATTATCTGTGCATGAGCATTGTTTATGTAATGTGTGTGTGTTTGTGTGAATTCACAGCTGCAGAGCACATCGCCCGGTGGGAGGACGGCAGGTGAAACTGTTCATGAAGTTCGCGTCACATGTTGGTTGTGACAGTGGCCGGGGTTGTTGCTGTCAATGTGTCATCAGTGTGTTGTCAATTACCATGCCAATGGACCCATGTAGTTTAGATGTACTGTATATACTGCACATGTTGTAATGTTAAATGTTTTATGTGTTTCATCATTAAATCAAACTGTTTCATTCTCTGCAAGTATCTTGTGAGTGATCAGCTTCAGTTAGAATGAAAAGGCTGCCATTCGCTGTCGCACATCTCTGCTTGTTTCTCTTGTATCTCTCCATCCCCCGGCCTCGTGTGACCTCCAAATCGATTTAGTCTGCCATCATTAAAGGGTGTCTGAGTTCTCCTGATGCTGCTCGAAGGCGTGAGGAGAAAGAAAAGAGAAGTACTCTTGAGGTGATGACTGCAGGCTGCCTTCAAACTGCATCGTTGGTCCAATAACAGTGGTGACAGGACAAATAACGTTAAGAGACTAAAGCAAAGAACCTGTATGTTCTTGGTACATAAAAGCAGCATAACAGACTTAAACACACAGGGGGCTAATCAACAAATTAAACACAGGTGTGGACAGAAAAAGTGCAGGAAAGAGACAAAGACAGGAAGTGGAATTTAAAAAATGACACCTAAGGAGAGGTTTTGAACATAAAACAGGAAATTACAAAAATAACACACTTCATAATGTTCCCATCAACCTCTGCTGCAACCTGCAACCTCAACCTTTTTCACATCAGCGTGTTAGGACTGTCATTATGCGCATGCAGATGTTAGCATTTAGCTCAAATCACTGCCGAAAGGTATTACACAGCAGATTCACAGAGCTGGTAGCAGGGCTGCCGACTCTTAATCTAATTACTTGACTCTTCAGGACCCTCAGCATCTCTAATAACGGACTGACCCCCAGAAAATATTCCCTTGATCTTCAGATAATCGTGCAAAAGACAAAAAAGAGGGAATGTATTTTTAAAGATAAGAAAAGAAGAGAGTGGATAGGAGTAGTTACAACTGGATATAGAAATTAGTTTGAAGAGCAGGTGAAGTATTCCTCAAGAGGTAAGTGTTTTCTCACCTGTGCTACCTGTCATTCAAGTAAATATGTATATATATATATATATATATATATATATACAACTTAATAATTAAATGAAGTCAACAGCAAAGTGGGATTTAATAGTTTTATTCAAAGAAATGGCATAAAAGGTTCCCTCAAATCATTTTCTGACTGCCACTGTGCAAATATTTCCATATGAAGCTCTGTGTTCGGATGGAGTTTTTGTTGGCGCAGAATGCAGAGGCCAGAGGCAGAACAACAGATCAAAGGTAATTATTTACAACAAAAGCTGGGACGTTCGAGAGAGAGAGGAGAGCAGGCAGGCAGGTTGAGTGGTCCGGATGAGAGGAGGTGAAACACACAGGTGAGCAGGTGGAGTTGCAGGCTGAGCGGAGAGATGCGAGCATGAGACAAAAAACCCAACAGGGAAAAAAAAACTGGAGCAAAACCACGAGAGTAGAGCGCGGGTATAGTCACCAAACGTGATGGAAGAATCTGGCACAGGAGCAGTGAAGACACCGGGTTGATTTCAGGAATAAATGAGATGATGTCATGCAGGTGCGTCTCTCCGCTGCAGCAGTCACACCCACCCACACACCCACACAGACACATACGGAGGAGCAGGAGAGGGAGACAGGAGGGGGACACAGATAGGGGGAGAAAACAACGAAATCCTCGACTGTCACAGCTGAGCCGTGACACTGTGGCTCCTGTATTCACCTGTACAATGATTTGGAAATGAAAAAGAAACTGCGTGAGTGATTTTACAAAAAAAGGATAAAATTCCCGCTTTTTTGATTCAAATAACTTTATTGTGTCTAAATCCTTGTCCAAATAATGATTAAAAACTGTGGAAGGAAAATTCTATTTGTTGACAGATTGATTCAGCACCTTGGACAGCAAATGTTCCTGTCAAAAGTGATGCCTCTATCAAAATGTTTTCATTATCTTCTGCAGTGGAAATGCAAAATGTCTATCAGAACATGTGCATACTCATAGGATCACAGGGTCTTTTGCAACAGGTATGTTGAGGATGCTTTCAGTCTGAAGCTGAAGGGGAGGCGGTAGATTCACATGACATCTGTCAGAATAACGTACGTCAGTTCAACAAACAGATTCCTCAAGGTGTTTCTGAATCGCCCACAGCGCTCGCTAACACAGTGACTCAGCAGTCAGTGAGGAAACTGCATCTGTGTGCATTTAGAGGTCACGAGTTACTGACTCCACAGGAGACAACATCTAACAACAGAACAATAATGTAGAGAATTAAAGTAAATTGGTCACATTTTTTTTTCCCCTCATACAGCTGTTTACCTTAACATGCATTCAAAAGCTCAGTAGAAATATAATTGTAAACCGTGTTACATTTCATTTGACAATAGCATTCACTCACAGCAAGGATCGTCTTCACACAGCTGGAAAAATATGCAGATTAAGAATAAGGTCAGAGCAACAGATAGTAACTGTCAGTGTCAGAGGACACGCTGATACAAACTGGACCGGTGGGGAATTAACGAAAATAATTCAACACACCAGACAAGAATTCCTTTTTTTATGTGTGTAATGTAAATCTAACCTTGACCTAGCCTGCGTTTGAAAATCGGATTTTTCATTGGCATATTGTTCAGTATTATGTCTCATCAACTTGTTGTCAGGGTCTTGTCCCAGTGGCAATTAATTTTGTATCACATCGATTTGAAAAGTTTATCTTCTGTGTCATTATAGAAAAACTACACTGTAAAACCGAATGCTCAAAATAATTAATTGGAATGAGTAGTGTAAACTCAAAATCTTCTTAAAAGTTGTACTTGCTTAAAAATATTGAGTGCCAGTAGCAATTTGCTTCTTTTAGAGTTCATTAAACTTATAATTTTTGATGAATATGATCTTTTTTGCATTTTTATGTAACTGCTACTTAAAATTATTAACTCAGTGTTTCTTAAAACTGTATGGATTAAACATGAATGTGTGTCTTATTTTGAAAGAACAAATCAAAGAACGAATAAAGAATAAATCAATTGCATTTGTATAACACACACACACACACACACACACACACCACACACAACACCCACACACACACACACACGTATATATAAATGATTCATTGTTAATAGTTTGCATGTTACAAGGTTGGCTAGTTCATAAATTATTATTGTTATTTTTTTTTAAAAAAAGGAAGCGGTCACATATTTTATTTTGTAGTATTTGCGTGCACTTCCTGTTCAGGCAACAGACCGGAGCCGAGGAGAAGAGCGGGAGACTACCGACCGGAAAACGGCAAGACTCAGCTCTGCACAATTGAGTTGTAAATGTAAGTAGTCAACATAAAACTTGCTTAATTGTTTGTTTCTGGAGGTTCGACGTGTTTTTAAAACGGACGAAGTGAGTCACGTAAGCAATGGAAAACAGTTAACCGTTAGGTTAGCAAAGCTAACATGCAAAGACAACCCGCCAGTTAGCTGTATGGGCTACATGGCTAGGCTAATGTAGATGTGGTGTGTAGTTCTGGTGGAGGCCAACGTGCAGTGGTGGATAGTGAGGTATCATAAGACTGCTCAGTAACAACTCGAAATCTGCGTTGGAGCTGTACAGTGTTGTTAGTGAAAGCTGAAGTTAACTCCACATGCTGTGCCTTAGACTAGCTGAAAGTTATTCTCTGTAAGTTAAATTAGCTAGTTAGATTATTCATTTATTTATTTATTGTGATTTTTATTTTATTTTGTTATTGCTAAGAATGTATGAATCCTACCAGCCCAACTTGACCTAACTTTTGCTTATTTGTGTAATAAAATGTGTTGAATAGTCTAACAGGCATCTTACACATCTATTTTGTTTTATTCAATGTTGGTGTATATTGTTGTACTCTTTTTGTATGAGGAATATGACTGCAGTTTTTGATAGTTCTGATGGAGGTTCAAACCTCATGACAGGTGTCCTGTAAAATAACGTGTGTTTATGTGTGTGTGTGTGTGTGTGTGTGTGTGTGTGTGTGTGTGTGTGTGTTTAGGTTGCTGCTACAAATATGACTTGTCACTGTAAGTTGTGTTCAGCTTCTTTTACCACTAGAACATATTTATTTAAACACTGCAGACTGCAGCACAGCCACTTTTCAAAAATTAGCCCAGTCCCATGCCTCCATGATGATTGTATGTGCACATTTCAGACACTTAGTGCACTGAAAACTCACCTGTCAAGATATCATACTCAAGAACATAACAGCAGTGCAAAGAAGATTCAGGAAGTTGTGACTTTCAAGTGTCCTTTATGCGCATTTCAGCAACCTTTTTCTGAGTCTGTACTCCTCAGTCACATAAGAACACACTTAAAAAAGCATGAGACAGTGGTGTGCCCATACAAAGGTTGTAACTATAGCACAAATGTATACTCTTCATTTAATTCCCATAAAAGTAGAGTGCATCAAGCGAGTCTTGCATCAGACTTTGGTAGTGACATTGTCTATGAGCATACTCAGAATCTCCAAGCCACCAGCTCTAACGTCACTATTGATTTGGATGAAGAGTGTCCAGTTCAGAGCACAGAAATGCATGATGATGAGCAGTGTGATACTTCAAAACTAAAACATCAACTCAAACTTAATGCAGCATCTTTATTTCTAAAGATGCAGGCTATCCTTCATGTGTCAAACACCGCTACACAAGAAATAGTTGATCACTTGAATCAGATCTTCTCTTTATCTGAGCCACTGATAAAGAATGCAATTAATGATATATTGCAGAGACATGGTCACAACGTAACAGATTCCACACTGAATGAAGTTGTCAGTGCTGTCATGGACTCTAATGTTGTTTTTAGTGCTACATCCAAAGGTGCAGAGTTGTCCTCTTGTAAGCGAAGAAAGACATTTATAGAGCACAACTATCCATTGGTAATGCCAGTAGAGTACCATTTGGAAGCACCTGGTCATACCATGATGAATGTTCCAATCCTTCAAATGATTCAAGAGCTGTTTAAAAACACAGATATCCTGAGCAAGATCAGAGAACCAAACACTGAGCCTGGTTATTATGTGTCGTATCGTGATGGCTCTCATTTCCAGGAAAATGAGTTACTATCAACAGAAGAGCTACACCTAGCAATCCAGCTATATATCGATGATCTTGAAATTGCTAACCCTCTTGGCACATCACGTAAAGTTCACAAACTTTGTGCTGTGTACTGGGTCCTAGCAAATGTGCCGCCAAAGTATAGATCAGCAATGCACACTATACAATTGGCCTTGCTAGCTAAAGTGACAGACGTCCAGAAATATGGATATGCAGCTGTACTTGCTCCACTTGTTCATGATGTTCACACACTTGAACAGGATGGTGTTTTCATTGAATCTGTTGGTCAGAATGTGAAAGGCACCATCTTCTGTGTTTCTGCTGACAATCTGGCTGCACATGGTTTAGGTGGCTTTTTGGAGTCATTCAGAGCAGATTATGTTTGCAGATTCTGTATGGCCACAAGTGAACAGTTTCAAACAACTGAGGTAAAAAAGGAGGAATTTGTCCAGAGAACCAAAGCGAGTCATGACATTCATGTGCAAAATGTTCTCCAAGATGAGAGTTCAAGCAGCCAATTTGGGGTTAAAGGTGATTGTGTCTTCCGTGAGTCACTTGAGCACTTCCACCCCATCACAGGTTTTCCTCCAGATCTACTACACGATCTTTTGGAAGGAATCGCTCCAGTTGAACTTGCTCTTTGCATTAGAGAAATGATTCGGCTTAAGTACTTTACTTTAGAGTATTTGAACGAAAGAATCACATCATTCCCATACCAGCACACTGATAAAGTAAATAAACCTCATCCAGTTCCCAAAACATTCATGACGCGGGGAACAATTGGAGGGAACGGGCATGAAAATGCCACGCTGCTCAGACTACTTCCGTTACTTGTAGGCAGTAAAGTACCAGAGGGTAATGTTGCATGGGAGGTTTTGATGGACTTGAAAGAGTTGGTGGAATTAGCATTATGCCCATCATTTTCTGATGAAGCATTGGACTATTTTGTTTGCAAAATCAGTGACCACAGACAGATCCTACAAGAGGCTTTCCCTGGGTTTAGGCTTCGTCCTAAACATCACTATGTGGAGCATTACCCCACCTTAGTTAAGTGCTTTGGGCCCCTGGTGCATGTTTGGACCATGAGATTTGAAGCTAAACATCGCTTCTTCAAGAGAGTGGTGCATGACACTCAAAACTTCAAAAATGTCTTGAAGACACTGGCAATCAAACACCAATACATGATGGCATATCACCTTGGTTCACCATCGTTTTTCAAACCAAAAACGCAAACATCCAGGGTTGACTCTGTTTTGGTTTCAGCTCTACCAGAAGTAGCTCAGGCTCACATTAGAGGACAAACAACAAGTGACACTGTCTATCACACATCAAAGGTGACCATTGATGGCACAGACTATACCAGTGGCATGTTTGTGTCAGTTGGAATCAGTGGGGGACTGTCAAAATTTTGCAGACTAACACAGATCTACCTTGTGAATCACAATGTTTCTTTTCTCTGTTGTGATTATGACTCCTGGTATGTAGAGCATCTTCGATCCTACGAGCTGTCAGCCAAACAGGGAAGCCTGTCTATCCACCTGCAATCTGACATCAATGATACGACCCCACTCTCTGCATACAAGCTTAATGGCTTGCTGCTGTTGACTCCCAAGAGGTTCATACAAGTGAGACAAAATCAAGACCACTCTATGGTGAGTAATTCTTCTTAAATCATTAATTGTTCATCTATTGGAAAATGTGCTCAATATAATCAATCAATATACATCAACATACATGACTTGCATTTTGGAATTGCACTCTTTGGTAACACATTCTAAAGAACATGTCTATAATGCATTAAAAGCACAAATATAACTTGCCAATATCATGGTAGTTATAATGTACTGTGGAACCAGATTTTTCTTTCAAACACTGTCACTTTGGCATGGGGGTATAAAGCTTTGTGAATGCTGAACACGTTGGAGGTTGTCATTAATGATTATAAACATTTAGAAAGCCTTATAAATGCACTATAATGTCTATGTGCTGATGTGTTTTTAACCTCCAAATCTCTTCATTTATTAAAGTGATGGCAGCTGAAGCCCCACAAAACATGATCCTTCGTGTCATCGAGGCAGACCGTGTTAGAAAATTAAAACTCAGCTCCCGTCCAGCCTCTGTTGATGCACTGATTGAGACTTTAAAAGAACAACTGGAACTGGACTATGACTTCAGTTTGCAATACGAAGATCCAGACTTTGATGGAAAACTCACTTGCCTTGTTGACATCGAGGAGTTACCACAAAAGGCCTGTGTTCATATTTCACTTACACAGGATTCCAGTTCACTTGCATCGACTGATACCCTTTCAGATGTGTCATCCCCAGAACGTCTGAGCCGATGGCCTCCAGGTCCTTTTCAGATTCCCAAATTTGCATTTGACGTTGAGCTGACACTTAGAGATGGGAATGCTGAATTTGAAAAGAATGAAAGACCTCTTCAGTTGTTAAGGGACCAGAAGCACAATATTTTAGACAAACTGGCATCTACCATATATGGTTTTAAGGCTTACCCCAGTGATAAGGAGATAGCAATCGTGGCTGAAGCTCTTGTGAAGAAACACCCCTGCTTAAAAGAAGCAGGATCTGACAGTGGATGGAATGGCTGGAAAAACAGCCTCAAGTTTAAAATGGGCAATTACAGGACCAAGATGAGAAGGGCTGGATGTCAGGAGGTCGCTGTTAATGCTGGCAAAAGAAGCCGAAAAAACCCTGAGAATGAACCTTCACACTCCAACATCAAAAGACCTAAGCGTGCAGAGGTCAACTTTTTGCCTAACTTTCCTCAAGGAGAGGATCCCTCAAGTCTTGACCTTTTGAGGCAGGCAATTGTTGACGAAGTAAAGAAGACTGAGAGAAACCTTCCTCTTATTAGTAGGATGATGCAAACCACATTTGCCTTGCGACGACAGACTATTGTGATGTCCTGCCCTCCGGTGAAAGAGCTAATGGACCTCTGGCCTGCTCTTCATATGCAGTCTTAGGTAATGTGGGTCAACTCTTTCATCTGTTTTTATCTTTGCTAAATAAATTAGATAAAGAAATTCATTTTGTAGGTTATTGTTTCTGTTTTTATCTATGCTACTGTATGTCACATTGTGTGTAATGTTGCTTAATTTCATTCATCATGAAATAAATAATTGCTCTTACTGTTCTTTCCTCAATGCAGATATATGCAGAGTTTCAACGTATAACCAACCAGAACCTACCTAACACTTTCTATGCCGAGCTTGATCGCCACACTCCTCGTTTGATGGCCTTATTCAGGCAGAAAGCTTCCAAAACTGGAAAGACTGCTGATGCTTTGGCTGACATTTTCAAAGTCCATGATACACAGGTGATTATACATTTCACAGGTACATTTCACTTAGTGTAATGTTAGGAGTTTAATGCTTCAAATAAGCTTTTGAATTCCACAACTGCACCAGATGAGTCACCGGTTATTAGTGGATTTATTATTGGTAATTAATTCATTAATAATGAGTTGGGATTGTTTGGCATTGGGTTTGATTAGTAAACTTGTCACAACACTATTTTAATCTTCTTAGGAATTACATGATGTCCACACAAGGCGTACCACTGTTCTCCATGCCCTGCCTCTCTATCTTCGTGAGGAAGTCTCTGGATTTTTCAGAACATGTGTGGTAAGTCCCAGTAAAGAGATATCAGCCCTCTTGTACTGTAAATTAACCAATTCATATTTTGATTTCATTTACAACACACATTATAATTTCTGTATATGTACCAGTGTTTCAACTACAAATCTCTGGCAAGATGTTCATAAGTGTCATTTTGAGCCCATTAGGGCATCAAAAAAATCAACGGCAAAGAAAAATCAAGTAGCCGTCATTAGCCAAACAGTGGAACACATACAAGTCATCTCACTTTCTTAGCAAACAAGAGCACAACGCAGCAGAATGAACACTTTCAGTGTGTATTTATTGTTATTTATATGACAATTAATTGTAATCAAAATTGCCATAGCCATAATTTCAGTAAATGTGATTGGTATATGATCTCCCTTTCATTTTTTAAGGATGGTATTGATGAGCCAGACCTGGGGGATGCATCACTGGTCCTCCTTACAACTGTCAGTGACGGTGCCACAAGTCCAGTCTACTACAGCCCAGTGAGAATCTCTGTCGTCCTAGAGGGTGATGTGGTTGTCAGTCTCCCCAGGCTTGCTGATGCCTTCCTGGTAATGTTCGGCCTGATCTATGCACTACATCTTAGCTATCCCAAGGGACTGACAAACACCTTTGAATTCACACAGAAAATCTTACTTGGTCTTGATGACTCTAAACTGTCACCCAAGCTGCAGACTCTTAAAAATGACCTGATGTTATATGTGTAACTCAAGATCCAAAAAGGAGTGGTGGATTCTGATGGCTCACTCTGTTAGAGCATAGTCCTCAATGAGAATATGTCATGTCAGGTTAATGTTGACTACTGTTCAACTGTTGATGTTAAAGTTGCTGCTCTACTCAACTGGTTTTCAGCCAAATGGCACAAAGTACACACTGTCTTTGTACTTATTTATTGTTGGTAAACTGAATGCAGGGTTGAATTTTTTATATTATGGCATTTTGTTTTTAAAAGGTGTACTATATAGTTTTGGGAAATAGATTTGTATCAAAATACAAAGCTCTTCATTGATACATTTTCATGAATGAATAAACAACTGTCCTAAAACTTTCAGGCTGCTTAACTTTATAGTAAGGTAGCCACCTTTCTAGTTGGACACAGTGTTATAGGGACTTTATTTTACTCTCAGGATGGGATGTTTATTCAGTTATGGAAGTGTATCAAATAAATAGTTTTCACTGTCTTATTAATATTTTTAATTTTGCTTTTGAGTTTAACATTTTTTTCTAAAACTACACAGTGCACCCGAAGTTGCTAGATTTAAACCAGATAGCCAAAGGAAGACTACACACTGCTTTTGTACATGTTAATGAACAGTTTTGAAATTTTAGCAGTTTTAGCTGTGAAGAATTTATAAGCAATTTGTTTCGACATTGATGCACTGCAAGTTTACAACCAGATGGCCAAAAGTGTGCCTTTATAATTGTTTCTTTAATGCCCTTTCTTTTATAACTATTGTCTGTGAAAATTTTTTTGTTTCATTTTGTGCTAAAAGGCACAGGTGTGGGCAATTAATCTTTCTATACTTCAATTTTTGGTCACCACCCAAGACATGCTGATGCCCCCCTGGTAATGTTATATTAAGAGTTTATAAGCCAGTTGTGACATAAGGATATTTTCTTACTGTAATTGTAGCTTTCTACTACTGTTTTCTACTGTGTTACATCGTTCATCTTAAAGTATACTAAAAGGGCCAGAGGTAGACTTGTTAATTGTTACTTTTTATTTATGTATTATTTATTTATTAGGGCCCGAGCAGGGAACCTGCAAGGACCCTATTGTAATCGCAATGATTATTATTATTATTATTTTTATCCTCAAAAATGATCGCATATTTCACTACCTGAACATACCCCAAAACTCACCAAACTTGGAATATAAGTCACACCTGTCGCCAAATTTTATAATCTATTGTCGTCCTGAATTTCCACCACTAGGTGGCGCTGTCATTAAGGAAAGCGCGTTTTGGCTAATAACTCCCATATACTTTGTTGCACATTCAAAAACCTTATATTCACGCGTTCAGTGAATTGTGCTGAATCTTGTGGTATAGGCCACGCCCATTTCCGCCTACCGTTTTTTTTCGCTACGTCGCAAAATGTCGAAAACCTACTTTTTCGAACTCCTCCCAGGCGATTTCACCGATTTGCACGAAACTTGGCACACAGCATCTGTGGACCCTGCTGACAAAAAGTTATCAAAAGAATTTTGATAGATCAAACGATACTCACGTTATTAATTAACAACTTCCTGCAGATTTCGTTACAAACAGGAAGTGATGCATATCTTCACATTGGTATGTCCTAATGACATGAAACTCAGAATACTACTTACCCATAGGCCCCTGAGGACCTGTGCAAAATTTTAGACGATGACCATAAGGTGGCGCTCTTTAAATTGAAGTAATTTATATCTCCACAACGGTTCATCGGATTAACACGAAAGTCTGAACAATTATTGTCAGTACCTTCCTGAGGATACCTGACAAAGGGTTTATCGATTAGCCACTAGGTGGCGCTCTGGTGGCCGTATGATTTAATATTTGGCACTGTGTCCACACCATAACACTTATGGAAATGAAACTCATAGGGGTGCTATAGAATGGCCCCTGTAACTCACACACCAAAAATGACCAGCAGGGGGCGCAATTTAAAAAAAAAACAGTTTTTGGCCCATAAATCCTGCATAAGATGTTGCACATCGTTAAAGCTTATATCTACATGTTCCCTGAATTCAGCTGAATTGTGTGCTGTAGGTTACGCCCACTTTGGCAGTAACTTTCCATTCGCAAATTCGCGCCAAATGAAAAACCTACTTTTTCGAACTCCTCCTAGACGATTTGACCGATTTGCACCAAACTTTGCATGAAGCATCTGTGGACCCTCCTGACAAAAAGTTATTAAAAGAATTTTGATAGCCCAAAAAACGCCCAAAACATAAAACAAAAAATTCCTGCACATTGCATTCAAAACAGATATTGTTCCATATCTTCCCCAAATACATTCCCATTACCACAACACTTTTGCTAATTGTGTTCCATGGCCTGATGAGGGTCTGTGTAAAATTTGGAGCAAATCGGCCAATAGGTGGCGATCTGGTGGCAGTCTAATTAGTTTGCATGGAATTAAATGGGAAAATCTTTAAATCCTCTTCAAAACTCATCCACTTTCAACCTCTCCTTGTCCTTCATACTTTGAGCTACAGACTCCATTTCAACTTCAGAAAAGAGTCTCGAGACCTTGAAATATTAGTCCTGTATTCATGTGAGGGGCCGGCTCTACGCAGGGGCAAGAGGGGGCAGCCCCCCCACAAATAAATGTCTTGCCCCCTCAACTCATCTCTCTGTCCCTCCGCTCCGCTGTGCGTGCATTCACAGGCTGCGCAGCACGCACACACACACACACACACACACACACACACACACACACACACACACACACCCCTCCCTAAACTTTTAGTAAATATCCAATCACTGTTGCAGTATGCAAATGAGCCAAGACGTAGCATGACAATATGGTGTCAGGTTTCACCACGGCGGGAAGACTTTGAAGTAGCAGCAGCAGTTTCTTTTAAAATATGATTGGCTCAGCAGCTCAGTCAGTCATTAAACCATTATTTTCCTGTTTAAAGAAAGAAAGGGGAGCGGGATAAGTTCAAATGAGCAAACATGCTAAAAAGAAAGAAGCCGGAGAAAGAGATGGATAGAGCAGAAACATTAAGGGCAAAAAAGAAAAAAACGGTTAATAGAGGATGCAGTCAAATGCGCCAAATAAACAGAGCTTTTAGTGGTGGAGGAGCGAAGGTCAGCGCGGCTACAGTCAGCAAGGACAGTGACGACACGGACCCAGCAGGGTCACATTTCCTTATTGCAAAAGCAAACATATTTCAGGAGAGTCTGTGTTCAAAGTTTAAAAAATATTATTTGAATATATAGGCTATACATCCTGTCTTTTACATCCTAACTCATTTATCATTGTTGCTGTTATTGTGAATATTAGCTGACAAGGCCAGTGTCAGTCGCGGAGTTGATGCAGAGGGACAGGATAATGCCAGTTATAGGAGTGAGGAGGAGGAAGAGACAGATGAGGAGGGACAGGAGCAGGGGGACATGGAAAAGGAGGAGGAGAAGGAGGAAGAGGAGGAGGAGAAAGAGGAGGAAGAGGAAATTGGAGCAGGAACCACCAAAAAAACAAAACAGTGCCAGGGACAGGTGCAGTGTGCAGGACTGGGTTGGCAATAAGTCTTTGCAAGGCATTAAATTAAGTCACATGTTGATGTTTCAGTTCCAGTCACACAGAAACAATAAGCCCATCCTCTCCTGCAGTTATGTCAGTGGCTTTCTGAACTAGACATCTGTTTTCTTTCCAAAGTTAATGAGTTATGGCTAATATTCGTTATTACTGATGTTCTTTTCATCCAGATATAGCAGTACATTAGATGCAAATAAAGTATTCATCTTAAAACTACGGTTCCACTTGCATCCGTCATGCAATCAGATAAAAGGTCTCTCCAAACCAAGCTTGAGGGCTGAATTTCAACCCCAGCCCGCCTCTGCCAGTGTGTGACAGATCCCTACGTAAAGTCCCGCTGTAGTTCTGCACTGTTTTGTTTCATATAATCACGGCATTTTTTTTTTTTAACAAAGCCAGCTCACTTATTTTTTGCTCCAGCTTCCAGCAGCTCACAAAGAGAAAGTTGGACAGGTCTGATGGTAGAGGCCTGGCAAAGTGCAATCCACTTCTCCAGGTTGGGTTGGACACATAGCTAACAACCCAGTTCAATGAAGAAACACTGTTACTATAAGCACAGAAAAAAAAAGTGCTGGAGCATGATGTGTATACATGATGCCCCCTTCACATTTTTGTCTGCCCCCTCATATATGCCTGCCTAGAACCGGCCCTGGTAACATCCCATTAGTTAATCGGTTCTTCTCTGACCTGGCTGGATTCTCTGCTTTTTTTTTCTTTTCAAGATCTCTCAAAAGACCTAGTGTGCTTGATAAGAGTGGTGGCATACAGACTCTCAAGAGCAAACACAGTAAGATGGAACTTCCATATCCATGCTGTACACTCTGTGTTTGAGCACACAGGTGACGTCGTCCAGTGTTTTGAAACCATCAGGGGAGTTTGAGCCTACCACTGTGCTGGAAGCTGGTGGGTTTGTGAGACTACTGGACGATGATACTTTCAGCTTTCACTTCAAACTATTTAATTGCATTATGCCTCGTGTGGACATTTTCTTCATCCAGCTCCAGAAGCTGACCATCGTCTCAGTCTTTGTCCGGGGAATAATGCAGCAGTTCACACAGTTTTTCTGACTTCAGTGTACAGTATTTAATACCTGCAGTAGCAGGCCACCGAATTGTAAAGGAATGACTTCCTCAGCAGAATGTGTTGCGTGAACAAGCCCGGACGGCAGCATTCCCCGACGCGCGTGGACTGCGAGGGCCCGTTCAACGCTGCTTGCAGCTTTAATTTATTTGTTGTTTTTTTTATTTCATATATTTTGTGCTAAAAGACTGGGCAAGAACATTTTAAACATCTGAATAGAAAAAAATATTTCGTTTTAATTTGATGTGTTTTTTGTTTGACTTTTGAGTCAAGAGTACTTATTATGTTTAAGGCAATCAGTTGCCACAAATGTTTTAAGTTTGGAGGTAAATGATTTTGAGTTTTAACAAGTCTATGTTTTTGAGGTATGGGTAATCAGAAGATTTAATGAAAAAACTAATAAATGTTAAGTTCATGAAATATAAAAATCCTGAGTTTTCATGCTTGAAATTATAAAGTTCTCTTGAGTTATTGCAATGACAAAGATGAATGAATATTCTAAGTAAGAGAAACTGAAAATGTTTGAGTTGGCTTAATCGGTAAATTTAATTTGATTATAATTTAAAATTACATTTAACATAAACTCCAAATATATAAGCTCTGATATACTCAAATGTTTGAGTTTATGAACTCAAAAAAATTGTGGCAACTGATTGCCTCACTTTTTTTAAGTTCTGCTTACTTATTCGGGTTTACAGTGT